>OX645061.1:90904837-92154837 GCA_951905685.1 Eumerus sabulonum | reverse complement strand
AAGGCGTTTGCATTCGTGTGTCGTATATGGTGTAATGTATCTCTCCGTCGTCGTTAATCCATTCGAGATGGAAAAAGGGATTCGTCGACCGGAAAATCCTTAATTGAAGGAAAAGCTTAACTATCCATTCGTGGAATTTACTGCGACAGGTTTGAATTCTTCATAGAGGGATAATTACCATAGTGTCAGAGGGGCCTAAAGGCTGCGAAATGTCTTCATCTGACACGACCCTTGAAATCCCTTAAAGCAATGATGTGTCAGCGTCCAAATGACGATTTCTAACAAGCAATTGAATTTCGCTGACCACGTTGACAACGCTGTTCCTCTGTCAACAGGATGATTTGTTGAAGTAAGACGAATTGATGAAACAGCAAACGTTATCGATAAACACAAGCGTACAACTGTGCACATTAGGCATTCGACGAACGGCTGACATCTTCCCTCATTGCCGAAAATGCAAATTAATTCGAATTGGAGCTTGTTAAGCCCACTGACTACCGAATTCGACCAATTCAACCCGACCAGATAGCATGGCCATTCAGTATGTCACACGCAAAGTGTCTGCTCGGGTACATAAATCATCCTAAGCTACCTCACAACCTTAAACAGAATACGGTTTACTGATTTGTTGTTGACATGACACTCACGTTGTGTCGGTGACGACACACAGATTCACATGCATCATGACGCTATCAGATAAACAATTCCCAATCTCGAATTTATTCTCCCCAGAGGTTGGAGAAGTTCTATTACGTTGGCCACATTGTATTCATATATTTATATTCGAGGGAAAATATCCAGCATCAGGACATGAATACGAAATTATTCTCAAAACTTGATCAACGACTACATATGTACACTCAGAGCCGAGTAAAAATCCAATGGGCTAGAAGATAGAAATCATAAATCACATAATATCGATTTTTAATCCGATTTTCCACTCTCGTCCAGGATTATAGTCTCCCCAGGTAAGACGAACGACCATACATGGTCGCCTTTCAACCCGACATGAACTAATGCAAGCGCATGCAGCTTTCAGTTCAATTAAACTTCATTTTGACTATACCAAGTGCCCACTCACATCGACTTCATTTGACAACGATGAAAAATTCAATTTTCCTTTCAATGTTCTGACATCCACCACTCTTGATGCTACATATAGCACACTCAACTAAACGAAGATGTTGATGTTTGATGTCCATGTCCATGTAAATGTCCATCTTTTTACGATCTACCTGACTAATAGGCTCGTAAAATTTTAATATCTGACAAATATTAAGATAAATTATCTTACCTGTCTTTGAAGGCGTGTATTCAGGCGTATATCCTCTCAAACTATCCGCCTCTCATCGGCTTTTAATCAGGACATTCCTGTACGTATTTACAACCAGGGCCCTCCTGACCGGACACGGCTACCAAAGTACAGTAACATTATTATTTTTAATCACTTTATATAGCAAAATGATTTTTAACAGTTTAATTGAAAGTGGTTGTCATTTGGGAGCGCCAAACACCCAAACAAGAGTCCTTGCTCATAACCATAATAATAAAATCACAACCATAGCTCCAGAGGGTGGTGCTCATTAAACATTATTTTTTAATTAACAACGTTTTAACGTTCGAATACAATGAAAAATCCACGCGATTTAATGGACCTTACTGGAGATGATACGTACGAGGATGTTCAGTGATATGGGACTGCATTTTTGTGGTTGCGCGAATGATGATCGTGAAACCTCCGATTTTGAAATTCTTACCCTCTTCAACCTCAATAATTCAACTTGGACTAATATGAAATTCTTGATGCATTTAGGGAAGATTTTATTGTAATTAACAGGGCAGCACTAAGCACACAACCATGGCAATATATGCTTGGTTCAAGTAAGAAGCAACGTCCTTGGTAAGCCACAAATCGAACAAGCACGCTCGTCGGATGACTTCAAGGAGTACAATGAGTAAACATTCAGGTGGCTAATTGCCAAATATTAAATGTGGTGCAACCTGTGGTAGTTGTACACCACCAACTTCGCGATAGTCATCTTGAGTCAGGAATAGTACACTCATATCAGGTGCATTGGTATTCAACATCTACACGGTAATAAGCAACGAGTTCAAGGAAACTTGAAACTTTCAGCTCTACACCGCAAATTGCCTTAGTGGTGTGGCTCGACTTGTGGCTCGAGTAAGTGCTCTTGTGCAAGGACCACTTTCAAGGAAAAAGCAATAACATTTATTATACATCAAGCGGGATTACATATGAGCGGATTTGAGTGAATTTCAAATAAAAAATGGCAAATCTCCCAAAAAACGAATTAAGGTTCAGGCTTATATCTCCTAAGTATCTTTAAATCACATAAACTTCGAGCCGATGGTACGATTGGAGTGCGGCACACATAAGTGTTCATCCTTCCAAACCGAACAAATCCCTTTAAATTGATTTTGGTGCATAAGGGAACAGACTAAGAGAAAAAAGAGACGAAACACATCGTATGAGGATAGCTGGAAAGAATATAAAGGTATGGGACAAGGGCAAGCGGAAGGAACGCAGAAAACGAAGGTACAATACAAAGTACGCATATCCTTTTAAATCAACCAACAAAAAGCAATTCTCATTTATGTCAGAAACCGTAACACAATTTACTCACGTTCCCATACGCAAATAAGCAGTCGTTTAAGGAGGAAAGTCGTAAAAAGCCATATTTTAAGACTTTTGTAAAGTTTCTGGAAAGAAGGAGTGCAAATGGCTCTAGGTGATGTGAGTGCAAATGGAGGGGGCATAATGCATTAGGCTTGAATAGATGATAAAAGCGAGCAATTTGTTCTTCGATACATGGTTTCGATTCGATTAACGGGCGCTACAGTTCGTGGTGTCACCTGGGCCTCAACCAACATGTCTCTCCACCTAGCACGATCTTTCGCTAGCCTTTTCCAATGCCGCACGCCCAGTTGGTTGTGGTCCCTATCCTGCTGCGCGCCTCCTTAGGTGCGGTCGTCCTCTATTTCTTCGTTCTTCGGAGTTGGATTCAAAGACTCAACGGTCTGGAGCTGTGGTGTCCATTCGCCGGTCTACATGGCCTAGCCATCTCAGGCGTTGGATCCGTAGACGCTGTACAACCCGTACAGTTCGTGATTGGATCTTCTCCTCCAACCCCCCTCTTTGTTTGTAGGACCGAAAATCGCACGCATCCGCTTTAGATAAAGTCCATGTTTCTGCGCCGTATAACAACTTCGTCGTACGAGATAGGGCTCTACTTCTCAGTTGCCTTTTGAGCCCAAAGAAGCTGTGGTTGGCAAGAGTAATTCTGCGCATGATTTCGAAACTTGTGTCGTTGTTCTAGGTCGCAGCCCTTAACTACCTCAAACTTATGTCTGCCAATATGCACGTTCTGTCCAAGACGTCGGTGGTAAATGTCCTTTTTACATGACAGCAGATATTTAGTCTTGCCCTCATAAACTGCCAAACCAATTTTTGCCACCTCCATCTCAATACTCGTAAACGCCTCATTGACATCTCGCTGCGGTCTACCTATTATGTCAATGTCGTCGGCGTATGCAAGGAGTTGCGAGGATTTGAAATAGATTGTGCCACTTGTATTGGCCTGTGATTTTTGAACAATCAATATGATGTTAAAAAAATCAGACGACAGCGCATCGCCCTGTTTAAATCGTTTTTTGATTTCGAAGCTATCGGTCAGTTCTGCACCGATTCGGATGGAGCAGCGAGCATTTTCCAGAGTCATCCTGCAGGGTCTAACGAGCTTCGCAGGGATGTCAAAATTAAACATGGCGTTATATAGCTCGTCTCTAATTACGCTGTCGTATGCGGCCTTGAAGTCGACAAATAGATGGTTAGTGTCGACTTGATATTCATTGGTTTTCTCCAGCATCTACCGTAATGCGAAGATTTGATCGATGGTGGACTTCCCTGGCCTGATACGGACCTATCACCTTTTTTACGAACGGCTTCAGGCGTTTACACAAAACGGCAAAGATCTTGTATGCGACATTAAGGAGACTTATTCTTCTGTAGTTGGCGCACTCAAAGGGGTCTAACGCTGACAAATTAAGAAGATCGATTGAAAAGTATTTAAAAGCGAGCCTTACGGAATGACTACTTATTATGACTTTTTTTTTATGCCAGTAAAGAAACTTATAACTTTTGGATATCCTAAATTTGTTGTAGGCACAATAAATCTATTTCGTGACTTAACAGAGAGGTACTTTGCACAACATTACAGTTCAGGAAGGACTAGAGCTTAGTTTATCAAACCTGTGTGGTATGTAACTTGTCTTTCCATAAATTAAATTTACCTGGTGCTTATTGCCGGCTCGAAACGACAACTGAACTACAGAAGCTTTCATCAATATCCCATTATTGCCAGAATTCAATCACCGGTCATCGGAGCTTAAGGACCTTCTCAAAGCTGTAGTCATATTTTTTCATCAGGTCCTGGGGACTTTGGCAATAAATCAATTCAGTTTAATAGACATTTGGAGTAATACTATGGGAAAAACCTCCATCTAAATCCCCACAAGAAAAAGTCGCAGGGTGTGAAGTCCGAAAGCAAGGTGGACCTACTTGCTGATCAATTTGTTCAGGAAAATAGCCCTCAGCTTCTCCATCAAGATAATTGCCGTGTGAGGTGTGGAGGAACAGTTGCATTTGCAATTCGGTAATATAGGTTATTTTGACACTAGCAACTGTTTCGTGCTCGAAATCCGAAGTCGGTATCATACCTCTACGGAACGAAATAAGTCGCTTTAAGCTTGAACGGCGTTGAGAAAAATTGAAAACTTATTTCCAAAGTGAGTACTGTGCGGCCCAAAAAGTGCGTTTTTTTGAAAAGATGTTTTGGCTGAAATGAAGCACCCACCGCGACTGTTGTATGCAAGTTTGTGCAAAAAGTTCGGGAGACTGGTATGCTAGTGGACAACACGCATGGTCCTCGTCGTACAGTGCGCACAGATGGGAATGTGGCTGCTGTGGCCGAGAGTGTGAGACTCAATTCACGACCATCAACTCGCCATCGATCTTAACAGCTCAACATTTCAAGTACTCAGGGAGAAATTTATACAAAGATCTCGAATTGTTCGCTTACAAGGTCGCAGTTTGGGCTCTAGAGCAGTTTGAATTGGACAACGATTTTGGGCGAAAAATCAAATTTTCTGACGGGGCGCATTTTCATCTTGGCGGCTACGTTAACAATCAAATTTGCCGCACCAGAGCCTCGGAAATCTCGCACGTTATTGTCGAGAAGCCAATGCATCCACAGAGAGTGACAATTTGGTGCAGATTGAGGAGTGGGGTCGTCATTGGACTATTTTTGTTCGAAAATGAGGCTGGGAACAACGTTTCGGTCCACCGACTTTTTTACTGAAATTGAAGACATGGGTTTGGATGACCTTTGGTTCATGCAGGATGGCGCGCTACGCCAAACAGGCCATGCCACAATCGATCTTTTGCTCACCATATTCCCAAATCATGTTATCAGCTGTCTTGGCGATGTCACTTGGTCGCCTCGGAGCTGCGATTTGACATATTAGGACTTTTTTTTGTGGGGAAGGGTGAAGAACCGAAGTTATACCAACAATCGGAAACGATTCAAGCACTTAAGGCCAATATCATCAAACAATCCGAGAGCTACAGCCCAAAACCATCAATAAGGCCTTGGAAACTTGTGGTGACAGAATGCGCTACTACGAAGCCAGCCCAGGCAGCCACTTGAACGGCGTTGTATTCCATAATTAATCTGAATTTTTGTTCTTACTAATAAAGCATGGGGAAAAATTCTTTTGTTCATTTTATTGCGTTGTTAAAAAGAAACTTGTATTTGGCCCACCATGTACACTTCAGCAGTGAATGTCCCTTGTAGTTAACAAATAAGGGCCAATTATCCTGGGGCAGAAATGGGACGCTACACCGTTTTTTTGGGGGAATGTAAACGTTTTTGATGGCGTTCTCTAAGGTTTTTTGGGCACCAGTAACACAAGTTCAGTTTAGTTACGTGCCGCCGGTATGAGAATATGCTTCATCACAAACAATATGTTGCTAAGCGTTCGTGCTGCAGAGGATAGTCATATTCCTTTAGACCTTGCACGATTTTGATTTTGTATGGGTGGAACATTAATTTTTTTTTTTTCAAAATAACGTGAACACGTTCCTTCCCGTGGAGGCCTCAATCTTTCTTACAGACGTACGCGGATTTCGCATAATTTCGTGTTGAATTTGAGCGACATGTTCCGCCGTCACTGCTGATGTTCATGGTCCTAGAGGAGTTCTGTTCACCATTGTCCTTTCTTGTCTAAACCTTCGCACTCACAACCAGATAAATTGCGTGCTTTTTGATTTGAGTACAAAAATTGCGACGCGCACGAACCAACGAATCACCCGTTTTCAAATAATGCTCAACAGCGAATGCTTGGTGTTTTCCCGAGCAATGACTCATCGCAATTAATAGATTCGCAAAAAATACGCATAGAACGCATTTCGAACATTCGAAATTTAAAGTTGAACATTTCCCGCTAGACACCCTTTATAATTAAATTTGCATAGTCAAAATCAAAAATAACATTTGAAACAAATGTTTTCGGTTACTAACAAAAAACTAGTTGACAAATACGCCCGAACTCAGCGCCAAAATATACATATACATATATGAGAAACGCGCTAACTGGCGTCGACATGATATCGATATTGATATCACATCTCAGGTGATAGCGATTCTGACGCAGTGTTGTATAAAACGTTCTTGGCGCCGAAGCTTCGTATGGTCTTTCCGGAGTGCCATTTAGCTTTCATCAGGCATAAGAGTTTCTAGGTGGTCTAGGGGGCTTTTATATTTAAATAATGTACCTCCATAAGAGATTTATAAGTTACTTCGGTCGTAGACACTTTAACAGACCAAATAATGTGATTGTGAGCACATAAATATGTATACTCTTTATGTACCCATGGACATTTTCAAATATCCGACCTTGTAGGCACGCCTTGAAACAGCAAAATATTTGGCCAGACTGAAAATTTAAATGAACCCATCAAGGTTATGGAAAATCCTGCGAGACTGCGCTTCAGAACCTAGTTGGGAGAATTGAATGCTAAAGGAAAGAGTACACGGTGGGGGGCATTCTCATTGACATTGAGGGGGCTTTTGATAACGCAACTTTTGACAGCATGTGCAACGCTGCCAGACGTCATAGCGTAGATGAAGCAATGGTCCTATGGATCAAAGCAATGCTCATGCACAGGACATTGACCGCTGATGCAGGCCTCGACCAGTATATCAAATCCGGCGTAAACAATGGCTGCCCGCAAGGTGGCGTCCTGTCTCCGCACTTATGGTGCAGGGTGGTCGATTCTCTGCTTGATGCTCTCAATTCCTTTGGAATCTATGCCCTGGCCTATGCGGATGATGTCACTTTTCTTTCTGCCAGCTCATGTTAGCGACTCTCTGTCTCAAAGTTCAGGCAGCGCTAAATGTGATCGATGATTGGTGTACCAGAAATGAGCTGTCAGTCAATCCTCTTAAGACCGATGTCGTTCTCTTTATGAGAAGCTGGAAAATATTGACATGACTCAGCTGGTACTACAAGGCACTTTCGTCCCGATATCCAAGGAGGCTAAGTATCTAGGAATCATCTTAGATAGCTAGCTTCTCTGGTCAAAGCATGTTGAGTCAAAAACCACCAAAGCGCTGTCAGCTTTCTGGCATTGCAAAGGAGCTTTTGGCAAAACATGGGGTTTATCGCCGACAAAGGTCCTCTGGATCTACACGGCAATGATTAGACCTATAATCTCATATGCATCGGTTGTCTGGTGGAACAGACTAAAACGCAAACACGTCGTACCCTCTTTAACCAAACTCCAAAGAACGGTTTGTCTCAGCTGCACGGGGGCTTTCCTCAGCACGCCGGGCGCTGCTCTAGATGTTATGATGAACCTTCCACCTCTTGATATATTTATCAGAGGGTGTGCTCTGAAAGCCGTCTCTCGTCTGAAGAGAAATGGCTTTTGGTATAACTCGCATATGAATAATGGTGTGCTTGCGCAAGAATTGTCCTGCGATCCCTGTCTCATGGACATGCCTTCTGACGCACTGACGCCCGTTACCCTATTGCGTCGTAATTTCGCAGTCGAGTTTCCATTGCGTCAGGATTGGCTATGGCTGTATACTGAACCTGGAAAGGATAGTCTTCGCATTTTCACGGATGACTCAAGGTCTGGGCGTGGGTCCGGTGCTGGGATCTTCTTTGAGCGCGAAAACATCCGACTGAACTTCTCCTTAGGAAAATATGCGTCTGTCTTCCAATCAGAGATATACGCAATCCTAATGGCCACGCCCTATGTTGTGATGCACAGGTGGAAGGGGGAAAGCATGTGCGTCTGTAGTGACAGCCAAGCTGCACTAAAAGCTGTGTGTAACCCCTTAACTAGCTCCAAATTAGTGCTTGAACTTATGTAAGTCCTTCTTGAACAGAGTCGGCAGACTAAATTCATTAAGGCTAGTATGGGTTCCAGGCCACTCTGGGATCCCAGCAAATGAGATCTCTGATGAACCCGCTAGAATGGGTTCAGGGGAGAGCTTCTCAGGACCTGAACGCGCTCTAGGTCTACCTGCGTCCACGGTAAATTCCTACATTAACGATTGTGTATTTAATACACACAACCGTAGATGGAGGGATTGTCCAGGTTACAGGATGACTTAGCGCGTATGCCCTGGTGTCTGCAAAAAATCTGCAGCATTCATCCTGTCTTTAAGGAGAATCGACTGCAGAAGGCTTGTGGGAGTTATCGAGGGCCATTACACTTTTGCTAAGCATCTCTACGTGCTTGGTCATCAGCGAGACGCCTACCTGTGCTGCATGTTGCGAGGAGGAGGATGACACTGCAGAGAGTTTCCTCTGTGATTGTCACGCCTTTGCTCGGGCACGGTAGCTCACCCTTGGAGCCGACGTGGTGTGTGCCGAATCCCGTAGCTCTACATCACTGAAGCTCCTTAAATTTTTTCTCCGGAAAACGGGGAAAATACAGTAATGTAAGGTGTCTGTCTGGAGTACAATGGACCAGTGTTTGCGCCTGAGTGCTCCAGCGGATAGCAGAAGCATTCAAAAAAAAATAAATAAATAAATAAATACATTGCCGACAGTTACTTATTCGGCAACACCTCTAACATCGTATAAGATTTGTCCTTTTCAAAATTCATCCATACCTACAACCACCACAAATAAAAATGTTCTTCAATTTTATATACATACGTTGGATACAACTGTCACTTCGAATAAAATTCACTTCTCTGATCGAATACTGTGTTAGCTAACTGGAGATATTATCAATGCCATTCACCCATACCCCTTTACACGCCTGAAGACGTCATTTAGTAAAAAAAGGTCGAAAACAAGTACATATGTACATATGTACATACAAGAAAACCAATCACAGAGATGAAGGGACTTACACTTAACAAACTGCGAAAGCCTTCCCAGTTGAGAATAAAAGGCCAAAACTTTTTGGTTCCCGAGAAAAGCCTAAAAGAGAAAAAAATAGTCTTTCCTCTAACTTTCCTCATCTTTTAACTTTTGTTTATTTTTTTTCTTCCTCTTCGTTGCCAGTCAATTCCCCGCGGGAGCTCTGCAAATCCAGCGATTATTTTTCTTCCCGGATAATCTAAATCTTCCTTACGAACACGATTGTGCGTACGCTCCTCCTCGTTCGGTGGATCTCTTGTTTTTTCATGGTCCTTCAGGTTACAGCAACTATAGGATGACTTAACATCTTGTACCTACATGGCAGTAAGTTTGAATGCTACCCAAAGCGCCGAACGAACATTAATTTGGACATAATTTCCAAAAAGGACATCATTCGTCGTATGGCTGCTCATATAGCTCATACCTTGCCTTCTTCCTATAGATGCTTCTCCATAAACACAATCAAAACATGCCCACTGGTCGTGTATCCTGAAACGGAATAAATATCAAACAACAACAGCAGCCAAAGCAACCAACGAACGAACAAAAAAATAGCCAAAAACACATCAGTCGAAATAGAGTTATACAACAAGCCCTAGGAATTTACGGCACGTATATATGTGTGTATATATGCAAGTGTATGGGAAGTTGAAGCCTTCATTTGAGCGCCACCAACGTCACCTACACACCGACATACATACATATACATAATTATACAACGAGATAGAGATGTGTTTTGATTTTCATATGCAGATACGAGGATTGTTTGGTTTAGCATGTTTTTGTTAGGTTGGTTGTTTGTTTGCCTTTTGTTTTGTTTGTCAACCCTGAAATAATTGGAATAAACGCACGGGATATCATTCATTATAAAGAACCAAAGCGAAAGATGAACCTAACAACATATTGCCATGGCAACTTTTGCCTTTGACTCCTTGCCACGACATTCATTCGAATATACATACTTACATACATACCCGTATGTATATATGCTTATACGAGTATGCTTGGCCTGTAGTCCGGCACATACCTCTCCATCTCATACTCTTTGAACACGATGAATTTGAATTCGAAAATACATATCTCGAATACGAGAGTTGGAGCCCTGTTGTGCATACATATGTATGTATGTATATGTGTGTATGGTGGTATATCTGGACGAGAAAGGAACGAATCGAAAAGTGTAATAAACATCAATTAGAGAATTTCATAACACAGTCTGACTTGAGGGCACGGAAAGATGTATCATAGATTTTCCAGAGACTTATGCTGAATAAGGTCAGATAGTTGTTGCAAATGCGTGGCATTGGCTGGCGGGTGTCCGTGGGTTGCTTTCTATTTGTAGGGAAAACTTTAGGAGGCTTATTTATATTCCGCATTGGAATGTATGGGTATCAAACGTGCCCCGGAGTTTTGAATAATATGCATATGAATTGACAACGAGACATTAGGCTTAAGTCTTTTCAAATATGATAAAGCTTGATTCGGAAAATGATCCCTGATTCCTATCGACTACGTATATATATATGTATATGTACGTACGTATATGTATATGTATACGTACTTACTTACTTCCATCCTTCGAATACTTCGGTCTTCCTCTTCTTCTCAAACCAGGAGGCTCGGAGTCGAAAACCCTCTTAGCTGGAGCGCTGGTGTTCATGCGCTTGATGTGGCCGAGCCAATGTAGTCCACGGATCTTTGCCTTCCGGACTATATCCACATCTTTGTACAGCTCGTAGAGTTCGCTATTCTGTCATCTCCTCAATTCACCTTCCTCACAGATAGGACCAAAATTCCGGTGCGGAAATTTTCTTTCGAAAGAACCCAAAGAACCCAGCTCCGCCGTCCTGCTTATCGTCCAACTTTCGGCTCCGTATAGCAAGACTGGCAGTATAAGCGTTTTGTAAGGCATGACTTTGGTTCTTCGAGTGAGGAGTTTTAACCCAAGTTGTTTGGACAAACCGAAGTAGCAGCGGTTGTCAAGGGCGATTCTATGCCGGATCTCCAACTCCTTAGCCACCTCGAAATTATGTATAGCTGTCAGTCGTTATATTTTGTCCAAGGTCGTGTGCGACGAATCGGTTTTGCTTGACAGCATGTGTGGATGAAGTTCGGCCAGAAATGCTTAAGGCAATGGGTAAGGAGGGAGTATTATGGCTCTCTCGTGTCATTAAGGTGGCATGGGAATGCGGTGAGACACCTAGCGGTTTGGCAGATTGTGGTGATTGTCCCTCTTCTCAAAAAGGGGGATCAAAAAGAGTGCTCCAACTATAGGGACATATCTCTTTTAAGTGTCCCCGGCAAAGTCTTCGGGGATGTTGCAGCGCAGTCGAGGCGAGGAGTGTTTCACATCGGAAGAGTTGAGGATAAACCATCTTATTTTTGCAGATGAGTTAGTTGTCCAGACATCCTCCCAGACGGAACTTCAGCGCACGCTAGATAGGTTTGTGGCCGTATGGGCTGATACTGGAATGAGGGTTAACGTGGACAAATCCGAGGTTATGGTTATTTCCAGAACACCTGTCCAATGCACTCTACATGTTAGTGGAGTCCTATTGAAGCAGGTGGAAAAGCTTAAGTATCTCGTGGTCTTCATCATGAGTGATGGGAGGAATAATACTAAGCTTTCCTGCAGGACTGGCCAAGCTGGGCTGGCTGGGCCAAGCTAGGATTGAAATAGCTTGGAAGATCTGTATTCAGGAAGACCGAGCTTGGTGTCAAAGCCAAGTTAGCGGTTCTTAACTCAGTATTTGTTCCAACTCTCACCTATGGTCATGAAATTTGGGTATTGACCGAAAGAATTCGATCGCGAATGTATGTATGTATGTATGTATGTTGGCGTTACAGCCCATGAAGAACCAGAATCGAGCTTCTCTCAATCACCCATGTTGTGTGTGATTTAATTTTCCCATAGGTGAAAGGGACCTACAGTTTTATTGCCGGTTCCGAACGGCGAATTTCGAGAAGCTTTTCATGATAATTTTACTACAGGGGGTTTTGTCAGAATCCCGCTGAGGAGAAACACCGTGAAAACACGTTCGATGACATGGCTGTGTCGGGATTCGATCCCGTGTCATCGGCGTCAGAGGCCAACACACTACCCACTGCGCCACGGTGCTCTCGGTGATCGCGAATACAAGCTGCCAAAATGAGATTTCTTCGTGTTGTTGTGGGAGTTACTCTCCAGGATATGGTGACTAACACGGCAGTGCACGGGGAGCTCAAAGTTGAGCAGCTGCTTCTCCGAACGGAAAGGGCTATGCTTCGATGGTTTGCTCACATGAGACGAATGTCGCCATCATCACGATTTTCGAAGCATGCCTTGGATGCAATACCATCAGGCAGGCGCCCGCTTAGGAGACCCAGGACGCGGTGGTTGGACCAAGTTCAAAAACTTGCCTGGGTGCGCTTGGGCATAATCCTGAGGAGTTAGAGTCGACGGCGGAGGATCGAATGGCCTGGAGATCCTGCGTGCGCGAGTTACGTGTGAACGCGAGTTCCATGTGAACACGCTGACTGCACATCTCCATTCGTTCGTTTGGGCATGTGTCAGATGGCGTCACCCACGCCAACAGGTCTCCTCCCCCGCTTGAATACCGACCTTGCAACGGCGTCACTTTTAAACCAGACACACGCCAGTAAAGACGTGTGGCCTTACATTTATTAAATATACAGTAAACTAAGAAATATAGGAAATATTTGTTAAACAAATGAGTTTTGATAAAAAAAGGGAAATAAATACGTGTATACTAACCATACATACAATTCAGTACATACATATATAACTGAATTTATAACTTGCGCATTATCCCCGCGACTCTTTTAGTGGAACATGCGAGCCACTGAAAATGTACATATGTATGTAGCATGTACTTAGTCTCATCCTCGTTGACTTTAAGACCAACTCGTTTCGCCTGTTCCCCAATCGCGTGAAAGCTTTTACAACGTCACGCCGAAGCCGGGCGATGATGTCAATATCATCCGCGTATTCTAGTAGCTGAATAGACTTGTAGAAGATAGTGCCTTCCCTGTTGACGCTTGCCCGTCGCAATATCTGCTCCAGCACTAAATTGTAGAAGTCACATGACAGCGCATCTCCTTGCCGAAATCCGGTGCATGTTTCAAACGGTTCAGATGTCCTAAACCGAAGGGTGCAGCGTGGCGCGATACAGCCGAATCGGTTTTCCTGGGATCCCGAATTCGGCCATCGCATCAAACAATTCTTTGCGATGAATGCTGTCGTATGCGGCTTTAAAATCGATAAAAGAATAGTGTGTGTGGATTTGAAACTCGTTGGTCTTTTCCAGGATTTGTCGAAGTGTGAATATTTGGTCCATAGTCGATTTGCCGGGCCGGAAGCCGCACTGGTAGCTGCCGATTAGTTTTTTTGTTTGTTTTTAATTTGCGCGCACTCAAGGTCTAATAACTTTATTATGTCGGCGACACAGTGCGGACAGAAGGTAGAGAGGAAGAGGAATAGAGGAGATGCCGATGGACATTGATCTTAAATGCTTGCATGTTGCATTGAGGGGGGAAAACCGAATCCGGCAGGGAGTTCCAGATTCGTGTGGTTCGGTTAATGAAAGATTCTCTATATTTGACAGTACGTCCGAAAGCGGGCTTAAGAGTATATTGGTGAGCATTCCTAGAGACGTGTATTGCGGGAGAAATGTTGAAGGGGCGGAATGCAACTGGCTATTTCATCAGAGCATTTTTGGTGGTAGTAACGATAAAACAGGGAGAGGCAGGTAACATTCCTGCGGTGTTCCAGCGAGTCTAATGTTTTGGTAATGCTGGAGTCACCTATCAGTTTTATCGCTCGTTTTTGTATTCTGTCTAGTAGGTGCAGTGAGGTCTTGGAAGCACCGGACCAGACATGAGCGTTAAACTCTAATTTGGGGCGAATGAACGCCTTATAGATTGTAGCCAGAACTAAGGGTGAGAAATATTTCTTGCATCTGTATAAGAATCCTAGGCATTTCGCAGCATTCTTGGCGACACTGAATATATGGTCGCTCCAATTAAGATTGTGAGCAACACTCATACACAGGATGGAAAGCTTTTCAGTTTCTGAGATGCAAGTGCCATTCATGGATAATGGCTGCGGGTTATTTATACGCTTTAACGACAAGAGACAGCATTGTGTTTTGGAAGTATTAAATTCCACTCAATTGTTCTTACCCCATTGGATGATGCTGTCGATATCGGAATTTAATGAGCTTAACCTACGCTACCGCTCATTATCTACAACCGAAGTGCAGGGTCGTAAACTAGTGAACGAATATGAGAAGCTGAGGGTACTGTCGTCAGCGAAGGAGTGAATTGGATTAGAAGTAACAGACAAGAGATCATTTATAAAAATAAGAAAGAGTGTCGGAGACAAAACGGAGCCCTGGGGAACACCGGCATTTACAAAGTGAGTATCAGACTTGAATCCGTCCAAAACAACTTGAATTGAACGATTCGAAAGGTAGCTTCTAATCCATTGAAAGAGAGACTCATCGATCCCAAAAGTACGCATTTTCGACAAAAGGGCTTCATGCCGAACCCTGTCAAATGCTTTCGAAATATCCAGTGCAACAATTTTGCTTTCACCTGCTTGGTGAAGCGAGTGATTCCACTTTTCAGCGAGATATGCCATCATATCACCAGTGGATCTGTTGCTGCGGAAACCGTATTGGCGGTCATTGAGGAGTTTCCGTGATTCAAGATATTTCATAAGCTGACGGTTAATCAGCGTTTCCATGACCTTGAAAAGAACGGACGTTAGTGCAATGGGTCGGTAGTTGGAGGGAGAAGATGATTCGCCTTTTTGGGTATAGGCTGGACAAATGCTGTTTTCCATCTACTCGGAAGGTGTAGGAAAGGTGAAAAAGCTTACGCAGTGGTTTTGCCAGCGTAGAAGAACACCTCTTCAGAACTATTGGGGCAATACCATCTGGACCAGCGGATTTGTGTATGTCGAGGTCTTTAAGAACCCTTGCGACTGTATGAGTGCGGAAGTAGATTAGTCCCATGGTGGAATTGACGCACTCTAGTACAGGCGGAGACAAAGTACAGGCTGGCAGCTGAGAACTGGTTGCGAAATGGGCAGCAAGTAGGTTAGCTTTGTCTAAGGGGGTGACAGCTGGAATGTCATTGTGGATGAGCGTCGGTATAGACGACTTAGTTGAGTTTTTTACGTTTTTTACAAACGACCAGAAATTTTTGCTACCTTTGGGACATTGAAGGATCTTACGCCTTAATTTTTGGTCGGATTTGAATTTAATCCGTCGAATGTGGGTGTTGCAGTCATTTCTGGCTCGTATGTACTTTTTTCGATATTCCTCAGAACTGTTTGCCTTGTAGGCCCGAAAACTTAGCTCCCTGAGCCTAATAGCCTCTTTGCAGCTCGAGTCAAACCCCGTATTATCCCTAGGCCTGGTGCTTTTAATCTTGCTGGGAATAAAATTTGCCATGCCGATTCGGATAATGTTTACGATAATATCAGTTGCGGCGTCCACGTCGTTGTCGAGGAAGCACAACGACCAGTTAAAGATCCGAAAGAAGTTGTTAAGGCCGCACCAATTGGCTTTCTCGTATAGCCATAGTGTTCTCTTAGGAGCTTTTTCTTTAACTGGATGGTGGGAGTTCGAGAATTTCGCTGATATCATGCAGTGGACAGACAAGCCTAGGGGTTCCAATACATCGATCGTGTATTTGTCAGGCTGAGAGGTAAGAAACTAGTCCAGTGTGTTGGCGGTATGACCAGCAACATCGGGGATACGTGATGGCTCATTCACAAGTTGAGTTAAGTGATTTAACTCAGCAAAAATTTCAACGTACCTTCCTTCGGGTGTTGTCTGTCCAGAATGTCGAAGCCACTGAGAATTGTGTACATTGAAATCGCCCGCTAAAACGATTTCAGTGCGAGGGCTTTGCCGTGCAAAATGGCTTTGGACGTTCACATAGTATGCTGGATAGAATCTTATTCTTATTTATTTCTTATCATTTCAAATACAATGATTTAACAACAATAAGTATGTAAGTAAGCAGCAAAATGCATGAAATTTAAGAGAACGTGCAATGTATTTTTGCACAAAAAACAGGAGTTTTCTTTTATTTTGATATACCCCTCCCCAACAAGCAATTCCATATTATAGCTTAGAATGAAAAATACCATAATAAATATTGGTTAAAAGCTTAGGTAAACACAAGCTACGGAAATAGTAGAAATGTATAAGCGTGGAGCGGAAATAGTTTCTCAAAGTATCAACGTGAGTTGATAATTTCATACCAGAGTCCAGGATGAGCCCCAAGTAACTTAACTCATCTACATTCTCTATCAAAAAACATTTATCAGCACAGTTTTGATTACGATAAAAGGTGGAAGGGGAACAACTAGAAAAACAGTTACAATTCGATAATGTATATCGTTGACAATCTGGTGCATGGAAATATGCGTTTGCATCCCATTTCTGTGAGGGAGATAATTTCGTCTTTGAACTTATTACTAACTTATGTTCAGCAAACCAGTATCTTAATGGGTTTTGATCCAATTATTGTCGCAAACTAGATCTAATGAACTCTTAAAGCCATAAGATACACCTATACCGTCTGCAAATGCAGTAGGTGAACCTTTGAAATCTAGATTAAAAGTAGAATTGGGCCCAAGACAGAGCCTTGAGGTACTCCCAGATTGAGGAATTTAAATTCGCTTCTTATCTCATCCAACCTTACTCTCTTGCGATCTATTTTCAAGGTAGGACTTTAACCAGTTGAACGTGAACTTTTCCAGTTAATTCAGTAAATAGTTGTGGTCGACCATATTAAATGCTTTGGTGATGTAAATGAACGAATCCGCCGTACTTATGAGTATCGCCACTCCCGCCTGTGCAGACATTTGAGGTGCAACTCCCGATAGGAAGAGTTTCCAGCCGACCGAAAGGTCCACAGGTCTATATCCTCTTTGATTTGTCGAACTGAGCGAGGAGACGTTCCATGTGCCTGTCTTAAGTCGATGCCGTAGTCTGTTCCTTTCACTCCCCCGCAGTGCAAAGCGTACATACATACATCGACTTAATTGATCCCTATTTCTGTAAATTATTTTAGCTAATTTCCTCCTTTGGAACTTTAATTATAGACCGAAAAATGTCCAATCTGTCTTTGTTAACAGACTCTCAATATATTTTTCGAAACCGCCTGCTTTTGAACTACTACACAAACACCCTAATCTATCCGAAAGCCATCCGACAACCTTCAGTCCAGCCATCATTAACTCGTTCATTACAAAAGCAAAAAAAAAAAAAACAAGAAAACAGAGAACTGTGTAACAAGTATAAAGTTTCGCAACATCATTAAGAATATTAAATGATTTGTCTTTTCTTTACTTTCCTATCGCCCAAAAACCTCTTCGACAACATCATTATCCCTTTATGAGTTTGCTTACTAATTTACTCCGAGGCAAACACAGTCCGCCATCGACCAACGACCAGCGACCATCGACCAGCGTTCCTAACTCATCAACATCGGCGCTCGCAGGAGCATATAAATACATACATAGAACATATGTACATATGTATACATATGTTCGAATAAAATGAACGTATCTTGAATCGCGCCCGTCACCTGAAACTTATCTCATTAAATTAATAGACCAACGGCTTGCGTCGGAAATGTGGGTGACCCCACGTAATCATCACATACGTCCAATCCATACAGCACTGTTTGTGTTTCATTCTATATAGGTATACATAGGTCCGTAAACGTGCGTCGTGTGCTTGTTTACCAAAGGACGTATTTTTTCGGACAAATTACATATTTGTCAAGTACCACCTCACCCCCCACCACCAGGTTTTCTTTTTCGTCTTCGTTCTGTTACTCTCTATCGGGATAATTGTAACATGCTTCGGACACACTCCTAGTTATAACCTCAAGGGATTGTGATGAGCTGTTCCGTGCTGATCAATCCGTTTTTTTTTTTTAATTTGGCATCCTGAAGCCATGTTCGTATTTATGGAAAGAGAAAAAAAATTGACTGCCCCCTATTCGATTACCTATCCCCTCGGAGAATGCGTTCGGAAATTTGATTTCACCTTTTGGTCAGCGTGGGGATTTTAATTGGATTTTAAAATTCTGAAACAGAGTGGTACTGGCTATCGGGCGAAAGTTTGTTGGGCAAAGACAAAAAAAAAAAGTCGAAAAAGTGCCAAGGAAAGAGGATTGGATAGGAAATGAACAGACTCGTAGAGTACAATTGCGGGTGATGCAGGAGTTTACTGTGTGCAGTAATTGAACTCAAGACCAGATGAACATAGTCGTTGTTGTCATCGTTTCGGGGCAAGTTTGCTCGGAAAAAAATAACTACTGCGTGGGATGAGCTGAAGACGTTTGCCCGCTGGAAAAATGTATCTTGTTTGTCAAGAACAAGACGCTTTGTAATCACGACAAGGGAAAGTCGCTCCATGCACCTTTTTCACTCTATGTTCTCTTAATTGCGTCCGGTGCTGCAGGACAATTTAGTAAGTTGCATACTATACTACTACCAGGGCAAGCCCGTTCATTTGTCGCATTCATTTTTCTTTACAAATCTCGTAATTTTAAATATTCTTTTTTATACTCCCTTTTAATAATTTGCTTGATAAAATCAGTGGAAATTAATGCGAATGCGAGACAGTGTTAAATGCTATTCAATGCTTTTTCGCGCGCGTTTAACTACTATAGGAGAGTGTACGGGAGAGTGTATGGGAGTATATGGGAGTTGGGAGTTTCGTCATGCCTGTTTCACAATGCTACTACACGGCGACGCGACAGCGCAACTACAAACGCTGCCGTTTGCTGTGGTTGTAAGGTCGTTCAGTCAATACACAATGGAGCGACTTTCATCGGCATTTTTTTTGACAGCGCGGTTACTTCTGTGAGTGAAGTTGGAGGTGAATTCTATAGAGTGAAGTTGGCATCAGTAAAAAATTCGAAGATTGAAACTGAATTTAGTTCATAAATGGATCAAAATAATTTGAAAAAAACGTTATTGCTAACATGTGCGGCTGCTTTAGCCTATAAAAAGTTAAAAGCGAAAACAGAAGTCAGAAGAAGGTGGTGGGTTAGACCAAGTTATCAAACGTATTCCTCCAATGTCGAATTCGAAATGGCACAACGCCGTGTAGTTGCGACAGTTTTTCATTTTTTTTTAAAATACAGCGCTGCGACACGACTACATACGTGCCTATGTGACTTACTCCATATAATTCCATTGAATGAATATGGATTTGACAGCTACGGCGTTTGTAGTTGCGCTGTCGCGTCGCCGTGTAGTAGCATTGTGAAACAGGCATCAGTGTCGTCCTATCGTCAGTGGTGTCAGTTGTCAGTCGCTGTGAGAGAGAGACAACGCGCGCTCAGATTGTCCCTGAAGGGGCGACACAGGCCTTTGCGTTACTGTGAAAAGTTGCTGTGAAAAAATGTTATTTTTTCTTTCTGTTGATGATCGTTTTAGGGATTTGGTTGGGTCTGCACCTTGAAATCCGTCTTACCTCTTACTTCTTCATGCTCCAAATGTCTTATCAATCCCCAGTGGGAAAAACAAAAACACCCATTTCATTTCACACTTTTCCATTTTTATAAGTGAAGCTCAATCCCGAACACCAATGGTCCACATATGAACACTTGCTTCTACAATTACTACAATATTTGATGAATAGTAAAATTTTCTTCTTCAATTTATCAAGAAAGCACCAATTTGGAGATATCTCATCAATACCATTCGTCAACTGAGAATGTTGAATTACCATTTTGGCAATTATTTGGAAAAAGGCCGTACCCACCGATTTTGTTGAAATTCGAATATGTTAAAATAGGATATGTATGTGCTGACAATTTTGATATATGTATATATTTTAGGTTGGACTAATTTCAAAGATATAAGCTTTCGAATTTCCCATACAAAATACGGATTTGGCTTGTTTTAGTTCAATCATAGTTTTCCCTGGAACTAAGCAACTATGCAATGACTCTCCTAACAGTATGCGGTTTTCCTAGTTTGCCTTTTTTTTAGTTTCCTAATTTTTAACAAAAAACGGCTGGATCGATTTTGCTGGAAACTTAATCAGTTCTACGTAATTACGCGTCGAATGAAACCAGTCCCACGCCAATATCATCTTTGATTCTCGAGATAGTCGGGACCGAAAATTTCGTACATACATACGTACATATATAAACACACACACAAGCATCTCTATAAAATCGTTGAATTTGGATTCTGGTGACCTTGAAACGTGGAAATATGTCAAAATTTGGAATTCGCAAAATCGGCAACCTCCTACTTCCCTGTTGGAAGTTCAAAATAATGAGTAGTTTCACTAAACTACTACGACAAAGGCCGTCTAAAGCAAAAAAATCTTTTGTCAGTTAACAAGTGCGATACGTCTCTTGCACGAGTCCAAGATATTGGGCAAAAAATTATAAACCGTCATATACATACGTTTGTAAGGCAAGGATAGACAATGCTAAAGATGATAAGGTGAAAATGGTGCAAGTTATTTAATAGAAATGATCTTGGCTTTCATCGCGACAACGCCTGACAATACCTTTCTTTTATGATGTATCAAAAGTTGAGAAATTTAGTTGCGAGGTTTCGAATCATTTACCTTATAGTCCAGGCATATCTGCATGGCTAATAGTGGCAAAGAGCTTATTTCGCTTATATACTCTGAAAAAAAAAGTTGATCTACGGCCTTGTCCGCTCTGGTTAGGCAGGGACGCCTTTGGCAAAGAATTGGGCTTATCACCGGGGGTAGTTGTATGGGTCTATTGGATAGGTTTTATAGATCCCTCCTAACAAACTCCAAGGAACGGATTTCACAGAAATGTTTCTTCTCTCCGCTTTCTGGGTTATTTGTAATAAATCTCCTTGAACACATATGCATATTAAGTAAGGCTTTTGTAGTCCCCTGATCATGCAAGAACTACAGAAACTGAGATTTATGATCAGCCTAACAAAACGTGTTCAAAGGAAGATTTCTTTGATTTCATACCTGCTTTAAGTCTGTTCGCATTTTCGGTTGAATCCTCCGTCAATAACTAAGCAATCTATCTGCAATGAAAGCTGATACAGTTCTTATGCTGAAGTTTCTTCAAAGAGAATTGATTGCAATAGATTTACGAAGTACGGCAGTTAAGTTCCGGGAGTTTAGTCATAACTTGGGAACTAACAATACTGCGTCGTTTGTTAACGTATATCTAAACAAAGGGCCTTTTCTTCCAGATTTCATTTAAGGCTGAAGTCGCTAGCAAAAATCGTTTGTGTGTTGTCCATTCCTCCTCGGCGGGGTACTGGCAAGACCCCCGTAGTAAACTTGCCATGAAAAAGCTCGACTCACGCCGTTCGGAATCGGAATGAAACTGTAGGTCCCTTTCACCTGTGTGAAAAATAAATCACACTCAACATGGGTGATTGAGAGAAGCTTGGCTCTGGTCCTTCATGAGCTGTAACGCCACCAAAGAAGAAGTTGTGCATATCTTTTGAAAAAATAAAACTGTTTTAGTGGCATGGTAAACATGAATGTCTCACATTACAAAACGGTGATTTAATTTTTAGTGAAATCTAATGAAAATCCATCAGAAATCCTTGGAAAATCAGCAGTGGGTGAAAATGGGTGGGGGCGGCCAACGAAAACAAGGATGTCAAAGTTGCGACTGAAGAGAATGTTGATCGTTTTCTTCGATATCCGCAGCATCATTCATCGCGAATATATAGTAAATTACATTTTTCACTACATAAAATACCTTTTTAAAAAGAAGAAATCTTTATTACACGAACTGCTCGCCTCGATCGCTGGACACAGAATGATCTTTTTTCTTAACTTAACTACATTTTTGTTCCTAGAGCGAGATACAGTTTTATTCTTATCTTAGGGTGACATATGTAATTTATGGATGGTTGAAGGATCTAAAATACTGACCCGCAATTCTGGGATATCGAATTACTTACTCGAGTTTCCATGGGTCGTCAAGTGGTCGTTCCCATTTCCTGCACTTTGTTTACACAAGTGTTTTTTGAGTAACGAGAGAAATACGTAGGTGGTCTGTCGAGCGTCGTTGGGCATTAACTTAGTATGTTCCTACCGACCAGACAGTGACTGGATAGTTCTACGTTGGCGCCCGGTGGAGACTGTGAGCATCTGTTTTTCGTGTGCGACCGGAACTCGCCTAAAAGGGCTGGATCTTGCATCACGACAATGCCCCGACATGTTTTTGGCAGAAAAATCATTCCAAAGGCGCTGTATCCACCCTATAACCCCACCAGTTGATATTGCGACTTTTTTATTCCCCAAAAAGAAGTCACGTCTCAAGACAACTTCAAATCTTGGGAGGAACTTGGAATCATTGTGTAGAGTTAGAGGGGGACTATTGTGAAGGTCGATCACAAAATTTTGCAACAAACTTAATTGGCTTGTTTTTTTTGTTTAGAAATTCCCGGAACTTAATGGCCACACCTCGAATAGGTGTGGAACACCTCGATAATGCAGGAACACTTCCGGATTGTTCTGCCTTCACATGTATCAGGTGGAGAAGTCTTGAGGCAAACTTGGTGTGCGTCGAAAGTCCTTACTCTACATCCGTAAGATCTTTCATAATTTTGATCTAAAATACCAGTTAGGGCAATGAATTAGTAAAAAAAGAACACGCAAATCGTACAAAAGAGAAAATGGTGCCAAAGTTAAACTGCATTTGCTTTCGGAACTGGTATTTACTCCCTCTTACGCGGAAAAAACGTCAAGGCAACTCGTAACCAACAAATGTTTTGCAATTCTCATTACTTGCGGAGCCAAAATGAATTGATGAGTCCCAAGATTCCTTCCATTTCTTCTTTCGATTGTCATACATACAAATTGCTAATTGGTTAGTTGAGGGGCTCTCAGCGCAAAGCGTCATTATTTGTAGATTTAACCAATTTATAAAGCAAACCACATAGGGCATTGTGGTTGCTTAAGAAAGAATCAGTTAGACAGAAATTAACCTTCTACTCCTTGTCGATAGAGCCCGGATACTGAGTCTATGATCCAGCGGGATAATTTTTTTCAATATTTAGCCCATGATTTACTTGTGCAGGTGTTTGCAAACTTTTGATTTACTTGTGAGTAAAACGCAACAACGCAAAAAATGGCTAAAACATGGTCTTTTCCTTAATGTCAGCAATCCATTAATAATACACAATATTTTCGGCGCTACTTGTCCGAAATGACTCAATATCCTTTCGGATATTCAACGCGGCGCACATTAAATAATTTACTTCCACTAATGACCATAGCCACATATGCTATTCGCCCCTGAACATCCCCATCCACCAGAACTCCCAGTCGATTAAAAATACATAAAAACCCGCTCAATCATTCATTGCATGCACATGAGTATCTGAGTATCTAAGCCACAATACAAAACCCATCTAGGCCATCTCACCCCCCGGGTCAGACACATTCGACCCCATTAGAGGCAATTAAGCATCAACACGGATGTTTATCTTTCCGACTAAACCCCGGCTGAACTCACTCCTTTTCTCGTCGTTCGTTCGCTTAATTCACTTCAGTCGAAAATGAATGAAAAACATGGTAAAGGATAAGGTCTACTACAGTAAGAAAAAACAACAAACAGAAGAGTAATCACGTTACCGAAACGTTGATATGAAGCGAATAATCAAAAATTTCCGAGTAAAAGAAATACAAGCTTTCCACCTACCCACTTGCCCAAAATACCAAAAACATGCAAATAAAAAACATAACAATCCCTCATGTGTCTGTTTGTAAAGAGAATTTCATTAGGGTGACCGCTGGCCGTTGGTTGTTGGCCGCCACGACTCAAACGGAAAAATAATACCAAGCAGAAAAGAAGAAAGACAGAAGTGTCCACCCTAAACCAGAACAACCGACAAAATCCCCCGCCACGATTCATTCAGTCGTACATGACATTCTCAGTTGCTTACATCAGCAGCAACAGGGGTGGCAATCGTCCTTTTTTTTTTTTTGTTTGTATTTCTGACAAAATGTATCCACGAGAGAAATACAAAACCAGAGAAATAAATATGATAAAAAACAAATCAAGTGACCACTTGCTGATGTGACCAGAGCCACCACCACTCTCAAGCTGTTGATGCGCTTTCTTTCCCCAACTCCTCGCATCCCCGACGACGGCTCTGTTGATGGGGCAGCAAGTGAAATGATTTGGACGCATGAATAAACATTAAATCAACTCGAATTTTTCTGACCGAAAACCAGCGGGGAAAAAAACAATACGAATAGCAGGAGCAACAGTAGAGGCGAAATGCCAATGTTGGGGAAAAACAAAATCCTGGAACACATACATTAAAATCATTGTCTCATGGAAATTGTCGTTAAAAAAGCACAGAGAATGTCGAAAAATAGAATGAGTGGGAGGAAAATGGAAAATTAAATTCTTTCCGCCGACAGCTATTTGTCCACATTCATGCATGTGTGCAGCAGTGTGAAAAAGGGAGAATCCTTAATTTGGTTTTCCTTTTTTTTCTTGTTATTTATTTCAAGGATTTTTATTGCTTCATTCTTTGTGCTTTATTACTGATCGTAAGCAGGTATGCCTACTGTCGCTTAATGCGATAGTGATTGTGTACATGCGAAAAAGAAAATCACGAATAAATGCACAAATAATGGGTAAGAGACAGATAAGGTAAGCCCTAAGACAAAATCCCAATCTGATCAATTTATTCTTTGAAATCTTTTTTTCCTCTGCGTCTATCAAAAATGTTTCTGTTGCTAGTAAGAAGATAATGAGTGTTAAGGAGACTGGTTATTTTCTTATCTATTATCTCAGTTTTTGGCTATAAATGTATTGTGTTGACAACATCGTTTAATCTAAGTGGTCTGCTTATAGCGAATGTGCTAATCAAACAATGCTGTGCTCAACTGATAAACTTTCCCTAAAATATCTGTTAAGTGACTTTAATACAAAGTACTACAGGCTTTCAAAATCTTAGTTCCCGTAGCAAAATTCTTCTTTAATATCCTAACAAACCAAACAGGAACTTACTTTCATTTTGCTATGCCAAATCGCCTGTCCTTTGACCTTCTATTTTAAAGGTACTAGAGTTACGATGCAGCTTGAAATTCGATGTCTAATATTGAGTCAAGTCATTACTTTACTGCAGTCAAGCCATATTTCTAACTATCAAGAACAAAATAGATTCGAGACAATCGAAAGTATAAGGTGGGGCAAAAGTAATGCGAAGCTGTTCGAGGTGCTACGGGGCGAAATCGCCTTCTAGCCAGTACGCGCTTCCCACACTACGATATACACAAAGGCACCTGGCACCTTGACCAATCGACAACCAACCAGATTGATCACATCGCGATCGACGTCGGACACTCCTCCACTATTCTTGATGTCCGAACTTCTCGAGGGGCCAACATCGACTCGGACCACTATCTTGTAGTAGCCAAGATGCGCTTACGAATATTACGAACGCAGCGGAGTAGAGTAAGAATACAAAGTTATGACGTCGGAAAGCTACTATCGCCAGAAACCGCTCGGGCTTTCACCGATCGCGTCTCCCTTAAGCTCTCCAATACACATCAACCCTCCACGTTATCAATAGAACAGCAGTGGGGTCTTTGCAAACAGGCCCTGAAAAGCTCTGCATCCGAAATTTTGGTCTTCGAGGCTCCACCACGAAGAAACACCTGGTTCGATGATGAGTGCAGGAGGATTCACACAGCGAAGCAGGATGCATATAAAGCCTCGCTGCATAAAAGAACAAGAGCAGCTCGTGAGCTCTACGAGATAAAAAGAAGGGAGGAGCATAAGCTTCTTAGAAGAAAGAGCACGAGAAGCTCGCGATTGAGGATTTGGAGAAGTGTTACTACAGGCGTGACGTTTTATCAACAGATAAAGCCAACATGCCAAGGGTATAAAGCCAGATCGAAAGCCTGCAGGGATGAGAACGAACACCTAGTAGTAGAATCGCAGTCGATGCTGAGATGGAAAAACCACTTCTGCAGACTGTATAACGGCGAAATTAGTCAATATACCGCTGTCAGATAAAATGATCCATTTCTAATCGACGAAGACCGCAGAGAATTCCGTCCCCTGACCTCGACGAAGTTAAGATTGCCATATCGAAACTCAAGTCGAACAAAGCTGCTGTCACAGACGTTCTATCTGCTGAGCTCTTCAAGGTAGCTGGGGATGACCTGGTTAGGAGCATGCACCAGCTCATATGTAAGATATGGTCAGAGGAAAGCATGCTTGAGGAATGGAGTCTCAGCGTCGTATGCCCGATCCACAAGAAAGGAGACCCCTCTGACTGCGCCAACTACAGAGGAATAAGTCTTCTTAACATCGCCTACAAAATCTTCTCTGCCGTTTTATGTGAGCGTCTGAAGCCTCTTGTAAATAAGCTGATAAGCCCTCATCAGTGCGGATTCAGGCCAGAGAAGTCCACCATCGACCAAATCATCACACTACGGCAGATCCTGGAAAAAACCAATGAATTTCAAGTCGACACTCACCACCTATTTGTCGACTTCAAATCCGCATACGACAGCGTAATTAGAGACAAGCTATATAACGCTATGTCATACTTACTTACTTTGATGGCGCTACAGTTCGGGGTGAACAAGAGCCTCAACCAACGCTATGTCTACCTTTGACATATCTGCTAAACTCGTCAGACTATGCGGGATGGGTTTGGAGAATGTTCGCTGTTTCATCCGAATCGATAGTTTTGATGTCAAAAAAAGATTTAGGCAGGGCCATGCGCTGTCGTGTGTATTCTTCAACATCATATTAGAAATGATTGTGCAAAAATCATTGGCCAATACAAGAGATACCATCTAATTTAAATCCTCGCAACTCCTTGCATACGCCGACGATATTGACATAATAGGTAGATCACAGTGAGATGTCAATCAGGCGTTTGCGAGTGTTGAGATAGGAGCGGCGAAAATTGGTTAGGCAGTGAACGAGGGCAAAACTAAATATATGCTATCATCAAAAAAGGACGCTCACCACCCACGTCTTGGCCAGAACGTTTGTATTGGCAGATATAAGTACGAGGTAGTTAAGGACTTCGTCTACCTTGGCTCTACAGTGACCTGGAACAACGACATCAGTTCCGAAATCAAACGCAGAATCACTCTCGCCAATCGCTGATTCTTTGGGCTCAGGAGGCTATTGAGTAATAGAGCACTCTCCCGAACGACAAAGTGGACTCTATATAAGAGCCTTATCTTTCCAGTCCTGCTGTACGGCGCAGCAGCATGGACACTATCAAAAGCGGATGAGGAGGCCCTTGGTCGGTTCGAGAGACAGATTTTGCGCGTGATTTTCGGACCTATAAACGCAGACGGGGGATGGAGGAAAATATTCAACCACGAACTTTACGGGCTGTACAACGACTTGTGTCTAGTCAGACGTCTACGGATCCAACGTCTAAGATGGATGGGCCATGTAGAGCGAATGGACACCACAGCTCCAGCCCGGAGAGTATTTGAATCCAATTCCGAGGGACGAAGAATCAGAGGACGGCCGCACTTCAGATGGCGCACACAGGTGGCAATGGAAAAGGCTAGAAAAAGATCCTGCTAGTTGGAGGGGCATGTTGGTTGAGGCCCAGGTTCACCCCGAACTGTAGCGCCCGCTAAGAAGAAGAAGAATTCACATAAAACCTAATATTAGCATGGCTGTGAAAATAATTCTAACTAAATAGTCTTCTTGATATTTGATTCGTGAGTGATTCAAAAGTGCCAACACACTACAAAAGCTCATTGAAACTCCAGAGCCATGAACGACCTTGTTAGAGGTAGTGGGTCCAAGATATCTTAAATTCTGGGTCGGGGTATAGCTACCGTCTTCTTGACGCTTTAAGCTAGCTAGATTGCCACAGAATCAAGTACTTTTGTTCTTGTTCTTAAATAGTAGTTGTATTACTGGTGAACAGACATGACTCTTTCTTCATTTTAGTGCTTAACTTGCTCATTTCACGTTTTTTCCTTAAAGACAGCCTGCTTGGTTATTGTCGGGTTTGACTCAAGTCACTTATGTCTATGCTGTGCAATTGGTGTATGTCTACAGACCTGTGAAGTAGAGAGAATGGCTTATTCCTCTGTTTTTTGACTTAATAATGCATCCCGCCAGCATGGGCTGTACACTTAACTCCCGTATTTCCACCAGTTCCTGTTCAAAGCCACGAAGAATGGATCCATGTTTAAGCTACTTACGCCCCTGTAGATACATAATATGTGGATGTAGGATAATCTAATATAGAAGTCACTGCATCCTCGTTTGGACTGATTAGTTTCAGTTTAACGTAACATGAGGTAGATTTTTCGCACCTTCTTGTTCCCACATTGCACTTGAAAACTTTTTTAATAGACGTTCGTTCGTGGTCTTGTGCTCTTGTTTGAAAGAAGCATTTAAATGAAATGAACTAAACACACACCTTCTCGAAATACATCACAGAATATTTGTCTAATTGACCCTCAACATGGTTTGATCGTTTGATGGGGTTAAGTCTACTATATTACTTAATACAGCGTCTACTGTATTACTTAATAAGGATGAATTTGAATCGACCATACATATACTTTGAGTGTTATGCCTGCAGCAGTACGTTTGATCACATCCCATTCACATCTGTGTTGCATAGTTTTTTTCCATATAGGAATTGCTTTTTCTTAGCTATGAAACGACTTTGAACTATAGATCTTCCGCTCGACGGTCGATGATGTTAACCACTGCACCACGGCCACGCCTAGATTGAATTTTCTGTGAAAACAGTGAAAGCTACTTGTTTTATCAATCGAAAAAATTGCAATTTACCCGAAATCGATTCTTGCCTGTCTTGACGTAACTTTAGTAAATGGAAACGGTAACGCATAAGGTCTCAAACTGGAGAGTATACGACAAAGCGTCACTTTCTGACCATTGCTGGATACTCATTGATCTGAATCTGTGCGTAACTGATGGCAATGTCTTTTGGAAACCGCGGAAGGCGAATTGGCAAAAGTTCAATACGGAATTGGAAAAACCCTAATTCGGCCTCCGAATGGAAATCCCTACTCCACAAAAGACATCGATAAGATGATACTGAACCTAACCAGTAAGCTAATCCGGTCCCTCGAGAGATCTTGCCCCATCAAAAAACCCAAGTAAAAAGAACCACCCTCCGTGGTGGAACGCTAAAATAGCAGAGCGGCTACGTTTCTCCAGATATAGTTGGAACCTCGCTAAAGAAGGCACCATCGACTGATCAACTTACAGAGATAATGTCAAGCGACTCAAAAAGGAAATTAGATTCGCTAAAAAGAGCTCGTGGAGAAATTTCTGCGGGTCTATCGAATCGAATCCTCGTCTGAGGAAGGTCCTTGCCAAGGCTCCCACGCAGTTTTCTTCTATCAGGAAATCTGATGATAGATGGACAGACTCAAACGAAAGCATGCTTGACGCCCTACTAAAGTTTCACTTCCCTAACTGTGTAAACGCGGGAACATTCGAGACGGCAAATACACTGATAAAGGAACAGACTGGGCCTGAAATAACCGATAAGATTGTTAGAAAAGAAAAAATTCTGTTGGCGGTAAAATCATCCTACAAGGCGCCAGGAATAGACGGTATATACCCGAAATTGTTGCAAGAACCAGGGGAACTTATCATCCCCTGGCTAGAACGCATATACTGCTGGTGCCTCAGGATGGGTTATGTCCCACAAGCATGGAGGGAAGTTAGGGTGGTGGTTATACCCAAGTCAGGGAAGGTCAACCATGCCACGGCAAAGGTGTATAGATCTATCAGCCTATCCTCCTTCCTTATGAAATCACTGGAACGACTAATCGACTACATAAGAGATGAGAAATAGAATCCATTCATCACCTACTGTGTGAATTCCCTGCACTGGCCCGAAAAAGATTTCCGTTCCTCGGAAACTAGTTCTTTTCGGGTTTAGAGGAGGCAAGAGACATTAAGCTGAACAAACTGCTAATATTCTTAATTGAATCTGGGTGGTTCAAAATGGGTACAAAATGGGTACAATAGACTCTTCGTAGTCTAATGAGCCTTGACCTCAAGTCAATAGGGCACATAACTAGCCTAACCTAACCTGCCTCTCTTCCTATGACTCGTGCTGGAAAATTCAGGACACAGCTTAGCCTTTCTTGCACGCATTTACTCTCGGAATTTAGAATTTTTGCCTCAACATTTACTAATTTCAAATTTCAATTATCAATATGTATTGGGACTGTCCATATAATGGGCAAAAAGTTATATTGAAAATATTCATAATATCATAGCTTTACCATGTTTGTCCAAGTACTCTTTGCAAACCTTTAAAAACTGCAATATTTCGCATAAACTTGCAGCATTTACAGACAGTTCAGTTCTGATGTCGGCATTCGAATTTAAAAACAAATGTTCAATACATAAGCCATCGACCACAATTACTCGGAAGGCTTACGTCGCCATTCATCTCATCCATCAATCATTGTACACTCAAAAGTAAAAGGAAGAAATATTACCCTTCCGTTAATACTCATGTAGAGGTCCTGCCGCCAATAAGCCAGCTCCTCCGTTGTCCGTTCTTTAATTATTATTGTGGCACCGATCAAAAAATTACCAATTTCATGGATTTTTTATTTAATATTTCACTTGCACACGTTGAAATTCATTAAAAAAAAAAATAATAATAATGAAAAAGACAAAAAAGAATTAAAAGTTCGGGATTAAAAAGCGGGAAGAGATACGAGAGTGCATACGAAATCCCTCGCGTTGCGATAAAGTGAATTTTAAAGCATTTTTAATGAGTGTGTCGAGCGCTAATGGAATTTATTTTAGTTAATTTTTTTTTTCTTTTTTGCTTGTTTCTGTTCATTTTTCGATCCTCCCTGCCAAGGGTTTCTCAAGCCTCGGAATGAAAAGCGTTTTTTTTTTTTTTTTTGTTATACATATGTACATATATTTTGTGTTGGAATTCCTGCTTTGCATATTTTACTACTTACCAATCTGACCGAAGCTTTAGCAGAAGGAGTTGAACAAAGAGATTCAGGGAATGCATTGATGTGGGTTATGCATCATTTATGATGGTGGACAAATGAATGACACGATGTGGTATATGGGGTCTAGGATGCGATCTGAATCATTTCATTTGCGCATTGTTTTTTGATTTCAATTTGATAACAATTAATTCAAGTGACATGGAGGGTTTGCTGTCCTGTATACCATCGCCTCACAGTTCCATCATCTCGCCCTCACACTATTTGTTCTCCAATGACTTCAGAGTTGTTGCTGTGGGTTTTTTTTTTTTTTTTTTTTTGTAAATTTGCGGGCATAAAGCATTTTTTAAATTATCTTCAAACTGACTTTATATATGCGCGGAATTCGTTTAATAATTATATGAATATTTATGCCTTTCCTGGAGGAGAATTCAGTAATTACAGTTTTTTTTTCTTTTGTTTGCCTACCAATGAGTCCTTTATGTACGGTTCTTTGGTTCGGTGATTGTGTTATTAACTTATTTAAAGTTGGCTGTTGGTCGCGAGAATGAAGAGTTATTAATTTTTAAATTATATACATTTGCGAGGTAGATTTAATTCAGGGGGATATAAATCTGATTTGAATAATGTACATATACATACATACATACGTGGCCTGCCTATCGATTACTATTTTGTGCTTATTTCAAAAAAAAAAGTGTTTTAGTCATCGATAAAAAATGTGTAATAATTCAAATAAAAGCATCATTGAACGAGTCATCGGCAAACATAGCCTACACGACACCACATCCGACAACGGACACAGGCTGATTGATCTTTCTACGGGGCGAAATCTCTTTCTAGCCAATAAGCGCATCCCGCACCTCGATATACACAAAGGCACCTGGCGGTCTTTTGATCAATCGACTACCAACCAGATTGATCACATTGTGATCGACGTCAGACACTCCTCCAGTATTCTTGATGTTCGAACTCTCCGATAGTTGTGATGTCAAAAAAGGATTTAGGCAGGGCGATGCGCTGTCGTGTGATTTTTTCAACATCATATTAGAAATGATTGTGCAAAAATCACTGGCCAATACAAGAGGCATAATCTATTTCAAATCGTCGCAACTCCTTGCATACGCCGACGATATTGACATAATAGGTAGATCACAGCGAGATGTCAATGAGGCGTTTGCGAGTATTGAGATGGAGGCGGCGGGAATTGGTTTGGCAGTAAACGAGGGCAAAACTAAACATGTGCTATCATCAAAAAAGGACGCTCACCACCCACATCTAGGCTAAAACGTTTGTATTGGCAGATATAAGTTCGAAGTAGTTAAGGACTTCGTCTACCTTGGCTCCGCAGTGACCTGGAAAAACGACATCAGTTCCGAAATCAAACGCAGAATCACTCTTGCCAATCGCTGTTTCTTTGGGCTCAGGAGGCAACTGAGTTATAGAGCCTTCTCCCGAACAACAAAGTTGACTCTATATAAGACCTTTATCATCCCGGTCCTGTTGTACGGCGCAGAAGCATGGACACTATCAAAAGCGGATGAGGAGGCCCTTGGTCGGTTCGAGAGAAAGATTTTGCGCGTGATTTTCGTGCCTATAAACGCAGACGGGAGATGGAGGAAAAGATTCAACGGATTCAACGCCTAAGATGGCTGGGCCATATAGGGCGAATGGACACCACAGCTCCAGCCCGGAGAGTCTTTGAATCCAACCTTACGAAGAAACAGAGGACGGCCGCACTTAAGTTGGCGCACACAGGTGGAAGAGGACCTCAGCCAATTGGGTGTGCGGCAATGGAAAAGGCAAGCAAAAGATCTTGCTAGTTGGAGGGGCATGTTGGTTAAGGCCCAGGTTCACCCCGAACTGTAGCGCCCATTAAGAAGAAGAAGAGAATTAAAATAAAAAAAGAAATTTTCTATCAAATGGACTTCTTGCTTGAATGTTGTAACACTCTTCGTATTAAACCTACAATTTTAAATTCTCGCACTAACGATTTTTGATCTCCCTTGGTCTCCCTTGCTAAAAAATACACATATCGACGTGGCCATCGCGTCCCTCTCATCGAGCGTTTAATTGCCATTATCTAACTTCATTTCCTGCTTAAAACAAAGACGCATTTAATCCCGTGCTCTCCATACTCTCGCATCACTTCACTCCATACCGCCACTTTTTGTGAAGTAATTAAATTACAAGCCTAATTGATTCCACCTTTTAATCAAGGGCATTCCTTCACATTCCACAGTTTCCTTATTCGTTTCCATTCCAATTCATTCAAATTTGTCTTCCACTCCTCCTTATTTCGGTTTTCATCAGTTCATCGTAGACTTTCTCCTTGGCTTTTTCTCTTTTTTTTACTAGTCTTTAGTAATTACCTTCAACTAAAACCAATCTATCCCACGCTTTTGGAGGATACAGTTTTTTTCTTTTCTTTTCATCTATTCCCACTTGTGTTTGGGACTTGACTGGAAAGTTGAGAATCCTTAAAATGAAAATGAACTATAAAAGGTCCTTGTCAGCGAGCAGTTGGGGCTTCTTCTTAAAAGGAAGGACATTTAAATCTTTAATTAGGCCATTTCTCACAATTACTTGTAATTACAAACTCTCCTTCTTTACTGTTCCCGCCACTGTTTGATATTTTTCTTGTTTTTTCTTGGTTGTTCGAAAGGACAGGATTTATATCCATAGGCAGGTATCAAGGCCGGTTGAAAGATGAGACTGTGGTAGAAGTAGCAACAGCATCAGGACTATCGGTTGGAGGTATGAAGTTAGGCTAATGACAGAACGAAATCAAAAGTCATTAGAATAAAAAATGATTCGGAAATAATTACAAAATCCTTTTCTGGGCTTTAATCAAGAATGCTAATGAAAATTCCAACCGAATGGATTATCTCGAGGCTATTTGTGGTAGATTGGTATACGGTGAGGCCTTTCTGTTTTTTGGGGGTGGTAGTTCACCGCTACTTGTGGGAGTAAATGGAAATTTTAAGATTCCTTTGTTTTGTGATGAAATGAAATATATATTGGAAAATTGCACAAAGGCTCGGGTAGAGAAACGATTCATTGTGATCCTGTCAAAGGATATTTTTATTGATTGCAGTCATTAGAACACAGCGGGAAAAAAAAGATTCGAAATTCGTAAGAATTTTGTAGTAATTTCTCTGTTGTTAAAATTAAGGAATCCAATCAGGCGTGTAATTAATCCAAGCCCACAACCTAGTGCATTAATAAAATTCATTTTCGGTAGGAATTTCTTGTCTCATTTTCATTTACAATCGTTCGAGTGGAAGTACGGACAAAGTAGGCACCACCACAGCACCCAATGGTACTCCATCAAATGTCACTTGTCACTTGAAATCTAGAATCCACCTGAAATCCACTTAAAACTATTAGCTACATATACACATATCTGATTGTACTAAACTACAATATCTGTACTTATGCATGCATAGTCCGAAGCGTGACTAATTAAGCTCACCCTATTCTCAATCTCTGTATCTTTCTATTTGCAGGTTGTGCTTTCGTAAAGTTCACTTCCCATCAGGACGCTCAAACAGCTATAACTAATTTACACGGAAGTCAAACTATGCCGGTAAGTGTTGCACATTTCACCTTCGAACATCACCCTGCCACGTCCAATCCGTAAATTCATAGATATATTTAACTCTAAAACGTACATCTGAGCACATCCTCAGATAATAAATTGAATTAATGCCACTTTAGCTGCTCAATTAAGTTGTGCACAACTTCTACGAGTTCGAGTACGAATACGTGGCACGAGTACGAGTATACTAGTGCTGCGACTGACGACGAGCAACGCGTAGCACTATAGCTGTGTGTTTTGTAGGTTTTAGCTCTAAATAATTGAGGACACTCTGAAAGGTGTTATCTACGATGTATCCTGTGTTTGCAATGATTAATACGTTCTAAGGGAGATTTATTTGCATATTTCGGGGCTAGGCTCACCCACCCTTACTCACATGCTACACAAACAAAATACTACCTTAGCCCATAGTTAACTTCGGTTGATTTTATGATATGGCGTCAAAAAGTCAATTAAAGCCGCAGATTTATTTAAGGATATTTTCATTTTCTTCCAGTTTTTGTTTGACTACGGGTATATGTTCATTTGGCGTTTGGTCTAAGGACATTTTTCATGGTTCCCTGTTGGAGCATGAATTTGTAGGAAAGTTTGGCAATTTATTTAGAATGTAGTCCTCAAGGGATTTGTGTTGATTGTGAATGCGTGTGGGTATGCATGGGACTCGCAGGGATATGAGCCAGAGTAAATGTATCTTCATTTATCAACTTACGTGTTATAGTATCTACTTTGGGCAATTTTTAAAAACTTTCGCTTGATAGGCGGGCATGACAAATTTACGTTGCTGGCTGACCTATGAGCGTTTTGGGGGCCAGAAACGTGTTACTGCGAACGAGACAATAAAGGAGATATGGTATATTAAGAATTTAGGTGAGCATCTTTCGAAAGATGCGCAAACTGCTAACTTTTGTTGACGAATGTTGCCATTTCGACATTAAGGTCAGAAACCTTTCAGGACACTCTCGTATATTCAATGCCATTGTTTTGCAGCGATATCACTAAAACTAATTTACAGGACTCGAAAAAATCATCCCCTATCAAAAAAGCAAGATCGTGGAAAATCCAAAAGCTTGTGCACGACGAGGAATCCAAAGTTGGGCTCTTTAGCCGCACTTTCAATAACAGCAAGTATATTTGCGTTTTGACTAGATTTTTCATAATCAATTTGAACAACGTTGATGACTTCAGTGCCTACGAGAATGTTAAAAATTGAGTTACCATCTGAACAGACAATTTTGTTTTCGCACACTTTTAACAATTCATCATTTTTTTTTTTGCGCACGATCCCTGACAATTCTGATTGCTATAGAGGGGATATTCTCGAATAGATTGAGCCAAAGAAACTGAAATTTGACTACTGATCCGAACAAGATGACGATCTAGCTTCTACCGCATAAAGGTATTGACATCTACATAGAGAAAAACAGCCCTAATAGCTGTGAAAAAGCAATAACATGTTTTCCCAAACTTTTGTCCAAAAAAAAGTTGCTTAAAATGGGGGACGCCGTGGCGCAGTGGTTAGTGTGTTGGGCTCTGACGCATGATGAGCGATCCCGATAACACCGACGCCATCGAATTTTTATTTCGCGGCGTTCCTGCTCGGCGGGGTACTGGCAAAACACCCCATAGTACACTTGCCGTGAAAAAGCTTCTCGATTCACGCGGTTCGGAATCGGCATTAAACTGTAGGTCCCTTTCACCTATGTGAAAAATAAATCACACACAACATGGGTGATTGAGAGAAGCTTGGCTCTGGTCCTTCATGGGCTGTAACGGCATCAAAGAAGAAAATGGACCTCTATTTCGACGATGACTGTCCTATTGGTCCTGATTTTTTATTCCCTGCGATGACTCTAGATGCGCTTGTAAACACCATGTACCATTCCAAATCTTTTGTCCAGTGACTACAATAGTTGACTACAAACCAGTGGTCATTTTTCCCTTATCCAAAACCTCCATGAAAATGATGTCATTTACGTACTTTGATACCGCTTTTTGTTAGTGAAATTTTTATATAGTCGCTTTAACTCCTTCTTGTTCTCCAGTGTACAGTGATGAGTCCACTGTTCGATTCCTTTCAAAAAACTGCTTCTTCTTCTTCTTCTTAGTGGGCGCTACAGTTCGGGGTGAACCTGGGCCTCAACCAACATGCCCCTCCAACTAGCACGATCTTTTGCTAGCCTTTTCCATTACCGCACACCCAGTTGGCTGGGGTCCCCTTCCACCTGTGTGCGCCATCTTAAGTGCGGCCGTCGTCTGCTTCTTCGTTCCTCGGGGTTGGATTCAAAGACTCTCCGGGCTGGAGCTGTGGTGTCCATTCGCTCTACATAGCCCAGCCATCTCAGGCGTTGAATCCGTAGACGCCTGACTAAACTCATGTCGCTGTACAGCCCGTAAAGTTCGTGGTTGAATCTTTTCCTCCATTCCTCGTCTGCGTTTATAGGCCCGAAAATCACGCGCAAAATCTTTCTCTCGGACATACCAAGGGCCTCGTCATCCGCTTTTGATAGTGTCCATGCTTCTGCGCCGTACAACAGGACCGGGATGATAATGGTCTTATACAGAGTCAACTTTGTCGTTCGGGAGAGGGCTCTATTACTCAGTTGCTCCTGAGCCCAAAGAAACAGCGATTGGCGAGAGGGATTCTACGTTTGATTTCGGAACTGATATCGTTGTTCCAGGTCACTGCGGAGCCAAGGTAGACGAAGTCCTTAACTACCTCGAACTTATATCTGCCAATACAAACGTTCTGGTCAAGACGTCGGTGGTGAGCGTCCTTTTTTGATGACAGCATATATTTAGTTTTGGCCTCGTTTACCGCCAAACCAACTTTCGCCGCCTCCATCTCTATACTCGCAAACGCCTCATTGATATCTCGCTGTGATCTACCTATTATGTCAGCGTATGGAAGGAGTTGCGCGGATTTGAAATAGATTGTAATCACACGCCTTGGTAGGATCTCTTTCCATTTCAATATCAAGTAGTCGAAGGATGGGACGTGCTCTGCAGTATGAATCCATGATTTTTACTCAGATCAATCTACAGCATTGCAAGGCTGCTACCACTCTGTTAAGTAGCAGAATTGCATGCAGTAGTACAAACCCTCTCATCGTATCCCTTCAGGAACCATGGGTGTGGAATAAACGCCTATGTGGCCTTGGTGGTTTACGTGATGTTACGATTCTTTATGATGAGCGATCCGAAAGACCCAGGGTCGGCCTCATCATATCGAACACACTATCGGCAACCAAACTTGGGCACTTTTGTGGACAAGATCTGGTGGCTGCTAGAATAAGCTACAAAACGCACGGAGTTATAGAACACTTCGTCGTTGCGTCTGCCTACTTTCCCTACGACTCGATACTGCCTCCACCACCGAAGGTAGGTTCTGAACTCGTAGAGTACTGTGAAGCCAAAAAGATTGGTCTCATCTTGTGCTGCGATGCTAATGCCCAAAACACTGCTTGGGGCAGCAGCAAGTGTAATACAAGGGGGGATCGTCTTTTAGACTTCATTCTCTCGTCTGACCTTACCATCAACAATGTTGGCTCTCAACCAACTTTTGTCACGACAAGACGACAGGAGGTGATTGACCTGACTTTATCCAACAGATATCTGAAGGACATCCCTAACTGGCGAGTCTTGCCTGATGCTACGCTGTCGGACCATAAATATATCGAATTCCGATTAAGTTGTGGGATCTCTTCCTTGCAGCCTAGACGGAATCCGAGAAGGACGGACTGGGTACGGTTTAGAGAGGAGCTTGAGAAATCCACTCGAGTCCTACCTAAACTCAGAACGAAACAATTGGTAGAGAACGCTGTTCAGAACCTGAATAGCGTCATCACCAGTTGTTTTGAACTCGCATGTCCTGTCAGCAAACCTCCCTGCAGGAAATTGGTCCCCTGGTGGAATGCCGAGCTCCAAAGTCTTCGCAGGGAAGCCAGAATTCTTCTGAATAGATCACTCAAATCGAATTCGGAAGATGGCTGGAATAAGTATCGGTCGAAGCAAAAAGAATATAAGAAACTTATTCGTAAATCGAAGAACGATTCTTATAGGACCTTCTGCGAAGAGATCAAGTCTCTGAGTGCGACTAGCAAGTTGGTTAAAGTCCTCAAACGGGGAAAACCGACAAAGCTAGATGCGCTCAGAAAATCTGATGGTACCTTTACTGAGTCTAAAGCGGAAACTCTTAGTTTACTGTTTGAGACTCACTTCCCGGGAAATCAGATCGACATCGGCTCGTTGCCGTTTCCTTCAAGGGAAACTGCAACTGAAACAATGAAAACAACTCGGCGTAGCTGGTATATTGCGTCGCGCGTGGTTACGACTGAAGCCATTGAATTTGCTGTGGCATCCTTCGATGGTTTCAAATCGCCGGGTACCGACGGAATATATCCTGTTATGCTGCAAAAAGGTATAAGGCAGCTGCTTCCTACTTTGAAAAGAATATTCACTGCTAGTCTAGCACTTGCTCACATACCCATTCCTTGGCGCACAGAGAAAGTGGTCTTCATTCCCAAAATAGGAAAAGAGGATTACTCACTTGCCAAGAGCTTCAGATAAATCAGTCTAACATCCTTCCTGCTGAAAAGCATGGAGAGACTGGTAGAGTTGCACGTGCGCAAGGAATGCACCCTCTTTCGGAGATGCAACATGCTTACCAGCGCGGAAAATCTTGCGAGACTGCGCTTCAGAACCTAGTTGGGCGAATTGAATGCGCGCTCGAAAGGAAAGAGTACGCGCTGGGCATTTTCATCGACATTGAGGGAGCTTTTGATAACGCAACTTTTGACAGCATGTGCAACGCTGCCAGACATCATGGCGTAGATGAAGCACTGGTCCTTTGGATCAAAGCTATGCTCATGCACAGGACATTGACAGCTGATGCAGGCCTCGACCAGTGTGTCAAATCCGGCGTAAACAGGGGCTGCCCTCAAGGTGGCGTCCTGTCCCCGCTGTTATGGTGCATGGTGGTCGATTCTCTGCTTGATGCTCTCAATGCCTCTGGAATCTATGCCCAGGCATATGCGGATGACGTCGCCATTCTTTCTGTCGGCTCATGTTTAGCGACTGTCCGTCTCAAAGCACAGGCGGCGCTAAACGTGATCGATGATTGGTGTACCAGAAATGGGCTGTCAGTCAATCCTCTCAAGACCGATGTCGTTCTCTTTACGAGAAGAAGGAAAAATACTGACATGACTCAGCTGGTACTAAAAGGCACTTACATCCCGATATCCAAGGAGGCTAAGTATCTAGGAGTCATCTTAGATAGTAAGCTTCTCTGGTCTAAGCATGTTGAGTCAAAGACCACCAAAGCGCGGTCAGCTTTCTGGCAATGCAAAGGAGCTTTTGGCAAAACATGGGGTTTATCGCCGGCAAAGGTCCTCTAGATCTACACGGCAATGATAAGACCTATAATCTCATATGCATCGGTTGTCTGGTGGAACAGACTAAAACGCAAACACGTCGTAGCCTCTTTCACCAATCTCCAAAGAACGGTTTGTCTCAGCTGCACGGTGGCTTTCCCCAGCACGCCGGGCGCTGCTCTAGATGCTATGATGAACCTTCCACCTCTTGATATATTTATCAGAGGGTGTGCTCTGAAAACCATGTCTCGTCTGAAGAGAAATGGCTTTTGGTACAACTCGCATAGGAATAGCGGTGTCCTTGCGCAAGAATTGTCCTGCGACCCCTGTCTCATGGACATGCCTTCTGACGCATTGACGCCAGTCATCCTATTGCGTCGTAATTTCACAGTCGAGTTTCCATGGCGTCAGGATTGGCTATGGCTGGATACTGAACCTGGAAAGGATAGTCTTCGCATTTTCACGGATGGCTGCAGGTCTGGGCGGGGGTGCGGTGCTGGAGTCTTCTTTGAACGCAAAAACATCCGACTGCACTTCTCGTTAGGAAAGTATGCGTCTGTCTTCCAATCAGAGATATACGCAATCCTAATGGCCATTCACTATGTTGTGAAGCACAGGTGGAAGGGGGAAAGCATATGCGTCTGTAGTGACAGCCAAGCTGCACTAAAAGCTGTGTGTAACCCCTTAACTAGCTCCAAATTAGTGCTTGAACTCAAGTCCTTCTTGAACAGAGTCGGCAGACTAAATTCATTGAGGCTTGTATGGGTTCCGGGTCACTCCGGGATTCCAGGAAATGAGATCTCTGATCTCTCGCTAGAATGGGTTCAGAGGAGAGCTTCTCAGGACCTGAACCCGCTCTAGGTCTACCTGCGTCCACGGTAAATTCCTACATTAACGATTGTGTATTTAATACACACAACCGTAGATGGAGGGATTGTCCAGGTTGCAGGATGACTAAGCGCGTACGCCCTGATGTCTGCAAAAAATCTGCAGCATTCCTCCTGTCTTTAAGGAGAATCGACTGCAGAAGGCTTGTGGGGGTTATCACGGGCCATTACACTTTTGCCAAGCATCACTACGTGCTCGGCATCAGTGAGACGCCTACCTGTGCTGCATGTGGCGAAGAGGATGATGACACTGCAGAGCATTTCCTCTGTGATTGTCCCGCCTTTGCTCGCATACGGTGGCGCACCCTTGGAGCCGACGTGGTGTGTGCCGAATCCCTTAGCTCTACATCACTGAAGCTTCTTCAAATTTTTCTCCGGAAAACGGAGAAAATACAGTAATGTAAGGTGTCTGTCTGGAGTACAATGGACCAGTGTTTGCGTCTGAGGGCTCCAGCGGATAGCAGAAGCCTTCAACAAAAAAAAAAAAAAAAAAAAATCACACGACAGCGCATCGCCCTGCCTAAATCCGTTTTTGGAATCAACATATGGGTAAGGTGTTCACCGATTCGCATGGAGCAGCGAGCATTCTCCAAAGTCATCCTGCATAGTCTGATCAGTTTAGCAGGTATGTCAAAGGTAGACATAGTGTTGTATAGATAGTCTCTAAATACGCTGTCGTATGCGGCTTTGAAGTCGACAATAGGTGGTGAGTGTCGACTTGGAATTCATTGGTTTTGTCCAGTATGTTGGACTTCGCCGGCCTGAATCCGCAATGATAAGGACCTATCAGCTTATTTACAAAAGGCTCCAGGCGTTCACACAAAACGGCAGAGAAGATTTTGTAGGCGATGTTAAAGAGACTTATTCCTCTGCAGTTAGCGCAATCAGAGGGGTCTCCTTTCTTGTGGATCGGGCATACTCCATTCCTCGGGCACGCTTTCCTCTGACCATATCTTACAGATGAGCTGGTGCATGTTCCCAACCAGGTCGTCCCCAGTTACCTTGAAAAGCTCAGCAGACAGTCCGTGTGCGCCAGTAGCTTTATTCGACTTGAGCTTCGATATGGCAATCTTAACTTCGTCGAGGTCAAGGGGATGGTATTCTCTGCGGTCTTCGTCGATTAGAAATGGATCATTCTGCCTGACAGTGGTATATTGACTAACTTCGCCGTTATACAGTCTGCAGAAGTGGTTTTTCCATATTCTCCATGTTTGCTTTATCTGTCGATAAAACTTTCGAACGTCACGCCTGCAGTAACACCTCTCCAAATCCTCAATCGCGCGCTTCTCGTGCTCTTTCTTCTTTCTTCTGAGAAGCTTATGCTCCCCTCTTCTTTTTAACTCGTAAAGCTCACGAGCTGCTCTTGTTCTTTTATGCAGCGAGACCTTATATGCATCCTGCTTCGCTGTGTGAATCCTCCTGCACTCGTCATCGCACCAGGTGTTTTTTGTGGTGGAGCTTCGAAGCCCAAAACTTCGGATGCAGAGCTTTTCAGGGCCTGTTTGCAAAGACCCCACTGCTGTTCTATTGATAGCATGGAGGGTTGAGGTGTATTGGACAGCTTAAGGGAGACGCGATTGGTGAAAGCACGAGCGGTTTCTGGCGATAGTAGCTTTCCGATGTCATAACTTTGTATTCTTACTCTACTCCGCTGTGTTTGTGATATTCGTAAGCGCATCTTGGCTACTACAAGATAGTGGTCCGAGTCGATGTTAGCCCCTCGGAAAGTTCGGACATCAAGAATAGTGAAGGAGTGTCTGACGTCGATCGCGATGTGATCAATCTGGTTGGTGGTCGATTGATCAAAAGACCACCAGGTGCCTTTGTGTATATCGAGGTGCGGGAAGCGCGTACTGGCTAAAAGGAGATTTCGCCCCGTAGCAAGATCAATCGGCTTGTGTCCGTTATCGGATGTGGTGTCGTGTAGGCTATGTTTGCCGATGACTCGTTCAAATATGCTTTCATTAGCCAGCTTAGCATTGAAGTCTCCTAGTACAACTTTGACATAGCTGGGACATAGGGCATACGTTCTGTCTAGGAGATCGTAGAACTCGTCTTCGGCGGAGTCATCCTTGTCTTCCGTGGGGGCGTGGACGCAGATCAGGCTAATATTAAAAAATGTTGCCTTGATAAGGATTGTTATGAGGCGTTCGCTCACATGCCGAAAGCTTAGGACTTTTTGCCTTAGTCCACCTCGAACAACAAATCCGCATCCGGACAATCGTTGCCATCTCTCCCTATAGCAGTCGCCGCAGTAAATATCGCAGTTTTATATCCGCTTTATACTCGGTCCATTCCATCGCATTTTTTGGATGGCGGTTATGCCCGCTTTATAGCGGTCTAGGGCGTCCGCAAGTCGTTCGGCTGCACGTGGCCTGTTTGGGGACTTAGCATTCCACATACAAAGCCAAAGATCATTGTCCTTTTTCGTTTTTGGCAAGGGTCGTCAACAAAATAAAAAACTGCTTCGGATATATGAAATAGCCATTCTGAGCGAAATATATCCACATCCACCACTTCACTACTTTGTATACGTAAGTGCGGTGATCTTTTTCTAACCAATATCTGGCCGTGATCGTCATTGATGAGAGGTCTCCATCAGCAGTATTACAATATTCTGTTATTTGCTTCTACATTTTCTACTTACTTAGCGGGCGCTACGGTCCGGTGTGAACCTGGGGCTCAACCAACAAACCTTCTGGTTAAGGTCCTCTTCCACCTATGTGCGCGGCCTTAGATTCGGTCGTTTGCTGCGTATAGTTTCTGCTCGTAATGTACACGAGCGGCTCTTGTGCAATCTTTGTAGCATGGCTTTGTATGCGTTTTGTTTTGCTACATGGGGTTGCCCGCATTACTCATCAAACCAGGGGTTTCTAACTGATGGTGGCTTGAAACCCAACACATCAGATGCAGCGTTTCTGATAGCCCGCTGGCAATGCTCCCACTGTTGTTCTGTGGATAGTTCCGGTGTCATTGGAGTTTTTGAGAGGTTGAGGGAAACTCGATCAGCAAAGTTTGTAGCGGTCTCTTGCAATTGTAGCTTTCCGACGTCAAACTTTCTCTTTCCAGCTCGACTCCTTGCTTCATTCGTACCTTGCCTACAACGAGGTAGTGATCCGAGTCGATGCGGAAGGTTCGTACATCTAGGATGCTAGAGGATGTCTGACGTCGATCGCAGCGTGATCAATCTTATTGGTGATAGACTGATCAGGTGATCGCCAGGTTCCTTTGTGAGTATTGAGATGCGGGAATCGTGTGCTAACCAGAAAGGAGCATGCTTGCATAATTGAAACCTACGGAAAAATGCGTGCAAAATTTAGCACAACCGATACGAATGTCTTTTCATCTTTTTTTAAATGAAAATTAAATCCTTCAAGCCCGGGCGAATACTAATCACACTTGTATGTATCCGCCACCACCATTCATGATTACTTCACATTCTATTTCCGTTTAGTGATATATTCTAAAGCGCGATACCGGAAAGTGAATAATACATCTCCTTTTAATATTTCACTTTGAAACTTATTGCCTTCTTTATTCACTTCCTCCTGGCCATCACGTGCTACATGCAAATGCATGACATAATATATAGTCTCAGAAAATTGCACATATTATTCACTACTTGCTCAATTCCGCGGCCTCGTCGAATATGGCCCACTGAACCAAAGAAGAAGAAACGCCAAGACAAGGTAGGGAGGTAGAAATCATAGGTTACCAGCAGACAGATTGTGCCATCAATTTCAATTTACCTTGGCAGGATCTGGGGCCGCACCATGGAGCGCCTGTGCTACTCGCTCTACCCGTAATCTCTATCGCAACTAATTTGATAAAACCACCACCTGACTTGATGACGGTACGGTATCCAATAAAAGGAAATGAACCAACCAGCAGGAGACGACGAATAACATTATATGGGAAGAAAAAAAGAAGAGAAGACGATCGAGAAAAATGTGAGGCGAAAAGGTGATTTCTCTCCGACAGACCCTCATGACTTGTTGTTGCCTATTACAGTCACGTCCCGTGAGATTGGTTTGCCATTTTTTGCACACTTTCCCCAAACTCTACTCTCTCTACCTTCATTTTATTCTTTCTTTCTTATTTTTCTTCATCTCTTCTGCCTGTCTCGTTGCTGTTTTGCATTTATTTTGTTTCTTACCGTTAAATTCACTTTCAATAAACATCGCCATAAATCTTTACCCACACAGCACGTATGTATGTACCTATGCTCCGTGGTTCTTCAGTTCCTCAGGTATCCTTTCGATTTGGCGTTCCTCTAATACCACCAATCAGACTAATCCTCAATCACCTGTCCGACGAAGAAGAGCTTCCAGATTTCCATCAGTCTGTCTTTCATCTGTTGTTATTCGAAGCGAACGATGTAACAAATTAAAGGAAGTTCTCTGTTTTCTGCTTTCTGTTTCGCCTTTCGCAGCTTACGACCCGCGAATTCAATCTTGGTATACCCCGTCGGTCCATGGCGTGAATAGGGCGTTGTATGAGAAATAATGGGAAACTAAATTGAGTGTTATGCACACATCCTTCTTCCTACTGGCACTCTAGACTCATAAAAGCAAGACCAACTGAAGGCATTGAGGGGAAGATTTCTGTAAAAGAATATATCTTACACCTGATGTCACCTTATTTTCATTCGAATAAGGAGCGTCATTCACTGTTTGTTGGAGTAGTTGCTTTCTTTTTTCACCAACGCCGATAGAGTAAAGGACAGTGGAATGAAACATCTTCGAATAATGGCGTCATTTATGGACGAGAATTATATACAACACATTCATATTTTATTTAGATATTCTTGAATTTTTTGTCCTTTTGTACTTGCATTGCTTTGGGAACACATATGTTACTTCGACTAGGTGAAATTGGATTGTTAGTTATTGTAGACTGGCTGTGAAATGGAATTTATATGCATTGTCACGGATGTTTGAGATTGCTGTTTCGTAAAGTAGATGTTTTGCAATAATTTCGGGCATGAATTGGAAATAATTGAGTGCGTCGGAATGATGCAATGATAATCTTGGTATAAACTAGATTCTCTGTCGACCAGAATATGGAATTTTGTCTAGTATATAACAATAGTCTACTCGTAAACCAGGTGAACTTGTCATTTGATCGAGCAGCTTGTGTATTTTGCCAATAATCTTCAGTATACTTCCTCCAAATAGCATCCATTCAGCTCTTTATTAAGAAGCTTTTGCAGGGCGCCGTGCTGCAGTGGTTAGTGTGTTGGACTCTAGCGCACGATGAGCGAGTTCGGATACCGATAACACCAACGCCATCGAATGTTTATTTCGCGTTCCTCCTCGGCGGGATACTGGCAAAACCCCCCGTAGTAAACTTGCCATGAAAAAGCTTCTCGCCTCACGCCGTTCGGAATCGGCATTAAACTGTAGGTACCTTTCACACACAACATGAGTGATTGAGAAAAGCTTGACTCTGGTCCTTCAATGGTTGCAACGCCACCAAAGAAGAAGAAGAAAAAGTATTGCAGCCTAAACATCAAAAAACAAAAAAATGTAAACACCAAACATTTTCCTCCAGGGTCGTCATAATAATATTAGCCTTCTATCGCAACAGGAGAATAAAGAATTCGGAAGGAGTACCTCTTTCCATTTTCGTCAGATGTGGTGGTATGGCGTTCAGATAACGCTTTGAAAGTTGTAATGGAGAAGCCTTGCGGTGCAACCAGTTAGCGAAGTTCGATTTGGCGAAGTGATTTCCTTAACTCAACTCCATTACTCCTCTATATTTCTCGACCCTATTTACCTCACCTTATAGAGTATATTACTTACATACTTACATACTTACTTATCAGGCCAGCAATCCATGAAGGATCTAAACCTGAGCTATAGTTGCCTTCCATTCATGACGGTCCCCAGCATGCTGCTTCCGGTCTTTATACCGGAGGTTCGGTCTTCCTTTTCTTCTTGAACCAGGAGGTTCGGAGTCGAAGACCCTCTTAGCTCGGGCGTTGGTGTTCATGATGGGGCCGAGCCAATGTAGTAGACGGATCTTTGCCTTTCGGACTATTTCCACATCTTTTTACAGCTCGTAGAGTTCGCGGTTATGTTTTCTCCTCTATTCACCTTCCTCTCAGACAGGACCAAATATCCGGGGCAGAATTTTTCTTTCAGCAAGACTGACAGTATAATCGTTTGGTAAAGCATGACTTTGGTTCTTCGAGTGAGGAGTTTTGACCCAAGTTGTTTGGACAACTATGATTCTATGCCGGATCTCCACTCTGGTGTCGTTTGTGGAGTTTACGTTTGCCCCGAGGTGGACAAACTCCTTAACCACCTCGAAATTATAGCTGTCAATCGTTATATTTTGGTGAGCGATTGATCGGGTTTTGCTTGACAGCATGTAGTTCGTCTTATCCTTGGGATTTCCTCAGTCATTACCACTTTCTCTTGGTCATGCTCGTTAAGCAGCTGCTGGAACTGCTGCTAAATACATCCATTACTCTCTGCGAGGCGGCGACAATATTAATCTCGACATTTAGAAGAGCCTGGGTACCTTTCTTGAAGCCTTATTAATCTTAATTCCAGCGTCCAAAAGGACGGATACAAAACATTTCAAGTTCTCCCTCTGCGACCGTGAGCGATGAAGGAATATGCATGTACATATATCATATGATCATGAACTTTCTTTTAGTGTTTATCCATGGCTGAAGTCGATAACACGTTTTGTTTCTGTTGTGCGAAAAAAAAAGGGAAAGCTTTTTAGTGGCGTCCTAAAAATGAGTGACTCGCATTACAATCAGCGTGATGTGATTAAATTTTTAGTGAAATCTGGTGAAAAACTCTCGGCAGCTGGTGTATGTCAAAAACATGTGTGTTCATCGTGAATATGTTCCTACCGACCATACAGTGACTGGACAGTTTTGTGTCCTAATGAGGTTGCGAGCACGTGTTACCCATACTGCGAACGAAACTCGCCGTGAAGGGCTGGATCTTCGCCAGCTCATTCCATCCTTGTTGATTGTATAACAGATGAAGTCAGACCTCAAGGGAACTCATCTAACGGTGTAGAGAAGGTCAAACAGGCTGTAACCATGGTTGTGAACGAGTTAACTTCGAAAGGGTATCAAGGTTGCTTTGCATCGTGGGAGCAATACTGGTATTATTGCGTAGAGCTAGGTGGGAATTATTGTTTAGGTCGATAGTAAAATTTTGCGACAAACTTAATTTGTTGGTATGCTCGTATGCTGACGAAACTAAAGTCCATGATGGCGAAAAATTTACGTCTTTCTTTTTATCCCTAACTATAATAAAACATTCGAGGGAATGAAACCTTAGCTAAACATCTGAACGAGCTATTGATTTGCATTGCACAAATACTGTGCGGTCAACCACGGAGCGGAATATCTTGTTTCATCAGACAGCATACCCAACTGTCTGACGTGGTATTTGCCGAATGGGAAAAAGTTTTAAATCCCAAAAGAAAGTTCATAGTCTTTTCTTAGATTACCCATTTGTCGGTTAAAATTGTGATATCATCGGTTTATAACTTCTGCGGTTTCGGTTGAAGTACTCAAATAATTTACACTGGCTTGATTAATAGCCATTGAGGCTAACATTTTACATCAAAATTGTAATAACAAAAGGCAGCGAACAATATTCTCCTAGTCGATCTTGATGAAATTATTCCTCCTTAGGTCATCTTCGTTTGTTATAGGGATATTGCAAAATGTGGTATAGCTTGTAATTATTTATCTCCGTTTCAAGCTTGCATAACTTTACAGTGCAGTCTTTCTGCATTCATACAATGCAAATTGACATACAACTATTGAATTTGTTTATAATGAAATTATAATTCTGCCTTTTAACTAAGCGTTTTTATATAGTTCACGAAAGTGGTTTTTTCTTTGGATACTTATATTTCACTTGTCAATTTCAATCTAGGCTTACTCTCTAGACTGGCTAGGGATTATCTTTAAAGGATGCCTAGCTTTCAGGTGGGCCCCAAGGCCGGCGAGAATTCTCCCACATCCAGCATGGATCTAAGGCCTATTTGCCTATCTTCCTTTGCACTAAAAACTTTGGAAAAGCTGATAGACTTACACATACGCCACAACTTGGATCCGTCCTAATTTCTAAGGCACAGCACGCCTACTTTAAGGGTAGATCGGTCGAAACAGCTCTGCACACATTAGTGAGGAAAATCGAAAGATCAATCCATCTCAAGGAATATACTCTAACAGCCTTCCTAGACATAGAGGGCGCCTGTAACAACGTCACTCTGAAAGCGATAATAGAAGGGCTAGAAAAGCTAAAGGTGGAGAGGACTCTGATAGAGCTGATCAGCGAGTTACCACCAGAGTGGTAACCAGGGGAACCGCGCAAGGAGGGGTTCTCTCACCTCTTGTCTGGAATGTAGTTATAAACGAACTACTAATTAGTCTGGAGAAAGAAGGCCTGGATGTTATTGCCTAGGCTGATAACGTTGCCATTTCAATCTCAGGTAAATACCTAACCACATTGAATGCCCGTGTGCAAATGGCATTCTCAATACTTTGCGAATGGGCGCATAGCAACGGCCTCAGGGTGAATCCCCAGAAAACGAAGCTCGTGCTATTCACCAAAAAGCATAAAATCCCGGAACACTGCCCTTTCACTTTGCTTGGTACCGGATTAAACTATTCCCCCAACGTCAAATTCCTTGGCATTATACTAGACAGGAAATGAACCTGGAAGAGCAACACAATCGAAAGAGATAAAAAAGCAACAATCGTGGCTCTACATCACGGTCGTTAGACCCAAACTAACGTATGGAGTGATATTCTGGTGGACTGCACTGGACAAGACAACATACCACAAACAGCTTGAGAAGGTACAAAGGTTGGCGTGTATGTGCATTACCGGGGCCCTCAGGTTCACCCCAACACGATACTCGACCTGACACCACTCGATATTTTCGGCAAGCAAATTGCCACACATACGGCCATTAGACTAAAATGTATGTATGTATGTTGGCGTTACAGTCCATGAAGAACCTGAGCCGAGCTTTCCATGTTGTGTGTGATTTCATTTTCCCATAGGTGAAAGGGACCTACAGTTTATTGCCGGTTCCGAACGGCGAATTTCGGGAAGCTTTTCATGACAATTTTACAACAGGGGGTTTTGTCAGATCCCCGCTGAGGAGAAACACCGTGAAAAACACGTTCGATGACATGGCTGTGTCGGGATTCGATCCCGTGTCATCGGCGTCAGAGGCCAACACACTACCCACTGCACCATGGTGCTCTCCATTAGACTAAAAGCCAACCCGAAATGGACGAGCTATGTCACTGGCCACTCCTTCATTATGAACACCAGGACAACCATGGCAGTAAACTTGGACCTCACAAACCCACCACGGAAAGTGAGTAAGCTGAGTAAAGCTCTAAAATTACCAAATCACTGCAGCGTTTTCCAGGCGGAACTGTTGGCAATAAAAGAGGCCTTGTCCTGGCTGAAGTGGAACGTGATATCCACTACGAATGTCCGCATTCTCACGGATAGCTAAGCAGGCTTAAAGTCGTTGGAGTCCTATGTGTACACATCAAAAACTAGTCTCGACTGTCGCCTATCTCTTAACGAGATGGCCGAACAGTTCAATATATAACTTGTCTGGGTACCAGGACACAGCAACATTCCAGGGAATGAAAGAGCCGACACACTCGCCAAACAGGGAACGACACTACAATCAATCGCGGTTTGTGAGGGAATACCCCTTGCAACCATTAAACTTAATCTTACTAATCTCGCCAGGGTCGAGACGAACCGGAGATGGACTCACGGACATACCTGCGTCACCACCAGACAAATCTGGCCCCGGCTCGATAGTAAACGGACAAGGAGTATAATCTCCCTAAAAAGAACTGACATCTACAAAGGTCTAGGTGTCATCACCGGACACTGCCTTATCATTCTGAATGATTTCTGCAGATGCTGTCTAGACGAGGAGGAGGTCGTATCCATTCACCACCTTCTCTGAACTTGCCCGGCATTCTGCACAATCAGGAAACAATACCTAGGCTCTTACTTCCTTAACGAACTGACAGAGGTTCAGCAAATAAGGATACCTGATCTTCTTAACTTCCACAAATAGGGGGCTAAGCCCCCTCGTAGCTGCACAACGGGCCTCCCTGGCCTATATGTGTGTTCTTTTCATTTCTGGGAAGGCTACGATCCTACCTACCTACCTACCTACTCCCTAGACTCAGTATTCGTTCTTACACCATATCACAAAACATAATTTAATAATTCTCCGCCATATATCATAACAAGTAACTGTCGTCATTTTAATGGTTTTTGACAATGAACACAAATAATTCTTCTTTTGTTCGCCTTCCTTTTCAAAAACATCTTTAACCTACTTAAATGTTACAGCACAGGTAGGTTTTATTACGCCACATGTACATGAAAGCCCTGCAGGTAAGCTTCAGTGCTTACTTTGCAATTCCATAACCCCAAATTGTACTTAAATCTGCACCCAATATAAACCTCATTTTCCGTTTTTTATATCCTTAATCTTGTTACGCACCATCTGCTCTCCTGCAAAGGTATCGTCATACATTAGTTGAAGCAGGAAAAAATGTGCCTAATAGCCGATTCATTTTAATTTCTAAATGACTCTTAAAGAAATATGTCCAGCGCGATGACACCCCTCCTTAGCGTGGTATTTCACACGACAGCTTTGCATCATACAACTTTCCCTAACACTAACGTCTCAAACAACCTGTGATGATATTTCCAGACAGTCTCGCACAAGCCCTATAAATCATAACACTTGCGTTGCGGCCCACAAACAGCTGAAAGGCAATTAGAAGATTTATGGCCAAAGTTCCGTAACAAACCACCATCCTGTACATCAATTATGTTAATTCGGCTTAGAGAAATACACAAAACAAAACAAAAAAATTACAACTTAATAACCAACAAAGTCAGGTGAGAGCCGATTTTTTTTTTTCGTTCACTCCGTCAACCAGCTACAGCGGCCAAGTACAAGCAACCTTCTGCAGACAATTACTCAAATCTTTTGATAAATTTTGCCTACAAATATCAAACATTTATCCTCATGCTGCCTTGATAGATTACGATTCTCTGTTTCTCTTGCGTTGCTGTTTATCCCCGAACGACGTTTCATTCTAATTTCAGTGTGATGTTGTTCTGCCTGGCAGCGAACAAAATATGTATAAAGGAAGCGGGAGACTTCAAAAATAATTTTTCTTGTTGGACATTTTTATTCGAGTTCGAGCCATCTAGGTCTATGGTTACTCCCCCCATCCAAGGATGTTGGATTCGACGAGCTTTAGCGACTGAGTGTTGTGTAGCTGGTAATTCAATTTTATCCCACGATATTGTCTCCAGTTAACTCTGTGCACAAAGTCGCAAGCTTAAGCTAAAGGACGAGCGAACAAAAAAAAAAAATAAAGCGACATGGGTGAAACAGAAGATTAATTTTTGAAACATTTGCTGCCGCCATTAGGAGTACCTATTCGTAAGCGCGACACGATGGCGGAAACGGCAGACGCAGTCGAGGCTGCATGAACGAGAAAAACTCGCTGGCACACCGAACTTTAATATCCTTTCCGACAGCTGCAATTTTTCACCTGGCTAATTTTCTAGATGAGACGACGGCTTTCGCTTTCTTTCTCGTTGGATTGTTTCGCTTCTTGCGTTTTTTTTCGCCCGTACGATCCCTCGCGTCTGTCTTAGCGCAGTGTAGGAAACGAAATAGGTAATTAGTGTTTCTATGCAGTAACTCTCTGTGATGTTCTACCATCACTCCCGTGAGGTAGAAAATACCATAGGCGGTAGACATGAGAATGAGAAAGAGGATGCCATAATGTCGGAGTCATCAGCAATCTGTGTCGGGACTCCACGAGCTCGGTATATAATTTTTGGCAATTATTTTCACTGCAAAGAAAGAAAAGTAAATTCCTTGCGTACACACAGCGGAATATTTAAGTTGATTGCCTCCCTGGGCCTAGGGGCAAAATTAAAAATTCCACGAAGCGAATGAATGAGTGAACTTTGTCGACCTCGTTTTTCTCCGTCCCAATGCGTCCAGTTCGGTATTCAGCTATTTTGGGGGGTGCGAAAACTATTCGCATGAAAATGTTTTATACCAAGGACCATGAAAGTCAACAATTCATGGTTTTTGTTCTAGCATCAGACTGTGGACTATCCAGTGTGAATCCGTTAAGCTTGATATTTATTCAAAAATTCTTCTCCTCTTCAAACTTCATAACTCTCGGAGCACTCTAGTGCTTAGCTATGAGCCACGGGGGCGGATGAGTAGGTAAAAGTTACTCATATTACAAGTGTTGGTCTTTTTCTTATTTTCCTTTCCGCTTTTCGGTTTTTCAATAGTAGTAATACTCAGCAGTACTAGAATGGCACCTCTGGAAATGAATCCCTAAATTACACGAAGTGGAGTTTTTGCAATATTTAAAATTTCAAACTTTTCTATCCCACGACCATATTCTCTCGCTTTGTCTGTATTGCGAATAATTGAAAAGTTGAAACAGTTTTATTTGAATTCACAAGCGCGCAATGTTGCCTATGAATTAAAAGAACACCGAGACTGTGGTGGAGTGGTGAAGCCAGTTGTAGTTTTCAAGTTGAATGCTTCACCGTGGCTTCGTGCCCGAGCGGAGAGGTTGGACGGAAAAACTTGGCATGGAGTTTAGTTTATTTTTCATTTAGCCAAAGTGCACATTAAGTAGTCCTTAATGTAATTTTATGGCTAAGTTTTATGGTTTTTTGTGAAGCTATCCAGTGGCCGACTGAAGCGCGACTATCAGCGCTTGGATCCTTTGACCAACTTTGGTTGTTTATTGGTTATTCATGCAGAGATGAGCTGGTTGGTTAATTAACTAAGGATTCGATGAACTCAGAAAAATATACTATGAGCTACTTCACCTTAAGAAAATCATCAGTGCGGATAATTAACAACCGGTTGATGCAATTAAGCGAAACATTGCAGCTTAAATGCCAGAACTTACAACAAAGTGATATTTCAACACGACAACGCTCACCCGCTGGTTCCTAAAGTCGTCAAGGAAACTTTGGAGGCATTTAACTGGGATGTCCTGCCTCACTCGCCGTACTCTTCAGATATAGCTTCTTTCGACTACCACTTGTTTCGGTTGATGGCTCATGACCTGGGGGTGCAGCACTTCACTACTTACGACGAAGCGAAAAATTGGGTCGATTCCTGTATCGACGCAAAATATGAGCATTTTTTTAAATACGATATTCGAATGCTGCCTGAAAGATGGTCTAAAGTAGTAGAAAGCGATGGGCAACACTTTGAGTAATATATGTATGTTTTCTCAATTACTTTGAACAAAGCTTCCAAAATACAAAAAAGCCCTCAAAATTCATTTGTACACTTTATATAAAGGTAAAACCGTTTACAATTTTAGGAATCCAAGTAATGAACAGACCCACTTACAAATGTTTGTGTAACTGAAGAAGAAAAGCCTTCCCAACATTTCTTATAATAGTTCTTCTATTTCTCTGTTGTTATCGTACGACAGTAAAAGACATGCACCATATTCGCGGTGTTTGCAAACAGCCTAATTCTGGATTAAGCTACTACCCAACGTCACTTTTCCACCGTTTATTTTTTATCAACTTTTAACCTTTTTGGCTAGTATCGCCCCTTTGATTATCTTAAATACATGGTAACACAGCATCCGACCTAGAGTTCATACTTGTTGTAATAATGTAGTAATCCATGAAGAGCGTACTACTAGACAGGATGTTTTATTATTTTAAATGCACACCCTTTGTAAAATCAATATTAGTATTTATTGGTTAATAAGCATTACCTCTGATAATCGAAATGCATCCTCTGCGTATGCAATAGTAACACCAAAAAAGGCATGAACAAATTACTGAAGCGCAATCATATGATTACCGTAGACCTTTTTGCAGATAAGCTTCCGATTGTCAAATTGTTGGCTAATGTCCCGCCAACCCAGATACAATAATTTTGTCTATTTACGTACCCTTACTTACTCACTTATCAGGCCAGCGATCCATGGAGGATCTGAGCCGGAGCTGCCTTCCATCCTTGACGGTCCCGGGCACGCTGCTTCCAGTTATCAAGACCAAGATGTCTTACATCCGCGACTACTTGGTCTTTATACCGGAGGTTTGGTCTTCCTCCTCTTCTCGAACCAGGAGGCTCGAAGTCGAGGGCCCTCTTAGCAGGAGCGTTGATGTCCATGCGCTCGATGTGGCCGAGCCAGTGTAGTCGACAGATCTTTGCCTTCCGGACTACATCCACATCTTTGTACAGCCGTGAATGCTTCCACAATGCCACGGCGAGAACACGCTATGATGTCGATATCATCTGCGTATCCTAGCAGCTGGACGGACTTGTAGATGATAGTGCCTTCCCTGTTGACGCCCGCCCGTCGCACTATCTGCTCCAGCACCAGGTTGAAGAAGTTACATGACAGCGCATCTCCTTGCAGAAATCCGGTACATGTTTCAAACGGTTCCGAAATCAAAGAACCGAGTTGCACGGTGCATCGCGTATTTTTTAGCGTGGCACAACACAACTGGATCAGTTTTCCCGGGATCCCGAGTTCGGCCATCGCACCAAACACTCCTTCACGATGAATGCTCTCGTATGCGGCTTTGAAATCGATGAAAAGATGGTGTGTATCGATTCGAAACTCGTTGGTCTTTTCCAGGATTTGTCGAAGTGTGAAAATTTGGTCTATAGTCGATTTGCCGGGCCGGAAGCCGCACTGGTAGCTGCCGATTAGTGCGGTGCAAAATGGCTTTAGACGTTCACACAAAACGCTGGACAGGATCTTGTATGCGACATTAAGCAGGGATATATGTATGCACCTCTATAGTTCTTTCAAAAGGTAGGATCGCTTTTTTTGTGGATGGGACAAATAGAGCTAGTATTCCAGTCGTCGGGCATGCCTTCATCTTCCCAAATTCTGCAGATGATCTGGTGCATTCTTCCTACCAGAACATCGCCGCCAGCCTTAAAGAGCTCTGATGGCAAACCATCTGAGCCTGCGGCCTTGTTATTCTTCAGCTTCTGAATAGCTGTGCCGACTTCTTCGATGCTGGGTCCTCCCACTTCAACGGCTGGAGTTGGGATTTCCTCGGTCCCTACCACTCTCTCTTGGTCATGCTCATTAAGCAGCTGCTGGAAATGCTGCTTAAATACATCCACTATTCTCTGCGGGTCGGTGACAAGATTACCGTCGCAGTTTCGAAGAGCCTGGGTGCCCTTTTTGAAGCCTTCTGCAAGGTTTTTGGCTTTCTTGTAAAAGGCTCGTGTTTTATGCTTATCCCTAGACTCCTCAATATCCTTGAGCTGGGAGGCTGCGAAGATTCTTTTCTTTTGTGGCAGTAGTTTTTTCTCCTTCTTTCTTCTGGCTCGGTACTCTTTTTGCGCTGCCCTGGTTTTCCTCTGCAGCGCCTTTTGGTACGCCTCGTCGGTTGCTGCCTTTTTCTGCTCACACTCGCCATCATACCACGGGTTTCTTGTCTTGTATATTTACGCATATTACGTATATTTACACATCCATCCAAAAATATGACTCATTTTAAAATATCATCCATTTGACTTACAATGATTCTCCGTTAATTATTGTCAGGTACAAGGTATTCTTTAATACTGTAAACCAAAGCCAAAGCTTCAAGCGAGCAACACAATAAATACGAAGAGAACGTTGTGTTAGAGCCCCACCTTCACCAATATTTTTTCAACTCGTGTTTACAAAATGTCTCAGCTAATTAACTTACGTAAAGGAGGCATTTCGATCAAAATATGTTTTCTCATTAACCATAAGTACAAAAGAAATTCTGGAGACTCTGCTCGAAGTACACATTGGTTGATCTCAGCAAATAAATCTGCCCGCACGGCATCAATGACAAGTATATGTATAATCAGGCCGGATTTACGGCTAAAATGAGTTGAGCTTTAGCACACTGAAACAATACAAGACGTATGCTTGTCGGTACATTGCGGTGGCCTTGGTGCAGTGGTAAACATCACCGACTCTCAAGCGGAAGATCTGTAGTTCTGTAGGTCTGTAAGTCTGTCTACAGCCAAGAAATACAGTTGTGCAACGCAGCTGTTGTGAATGGGGAGTGATTAAAATACTAATAAAGGCATAACACTCATAGTATGTGTTCACTTCGAATTCATACTCTATGGGATCAGCTCTAATATAATACCAAAATGACATGGAACTTTTGCTGAGAACTACATCAACGTGAAAATTCAGTCGAGTCCTCTCGAATTCTATCTAGGACAACCACTCCTGGAAAGTACTGAACGAACATCTACGACCCAAACAATCTGCACCCCGCCCAAGTTGTATGACAAACATAATAAGAGTAGGACTCTTGAACCTGCGCAAGTCATAAAAAAAAGGTTCTTCGGTATTAAGGCGATATTCGACAATACGAGCACCTCTGACGTTGAACTAAAAGATTAAACAAATATGAAAAACGGCATCTTAAATCTAAAAACTAGCTAAGTCTCTTATTAAGACTTCCTGCTTTATTCATTTTAATTTTCTCATAACAAATCCTCGAAATTCCTCCATTTATCCCACATTGCATGTATGTATTACGTATTTTTCATTGTGCCCAATTATGGGCACAATATTTTGAATGTGATTATCCTCCCCGAAACAAGTGCAAATAATTGCTCATCTGTTGCGGCATGTTGTCCAGTTATTATAAACTCATTAGGGATACATTCATCAATCGCAATTCGCCCTTCAGACATCTTTTTGTCTAAGTCGATCTTGTCACTGGCACAGATTTTGTCGAAGGAAGACCATGGACCGAAAACCGTCAACCGATAACCGACGGCCGACGACCGATAACCAAAAACCACCTCCATCCATTCATCTTCAAACTAAGATACAAGTGTACAAGTAAATTAATTTGCTTGTGCCACCGAACTTCATCAATTAAAATCATCGATCAAATAGTCGTCGTTTCCCATCTACCACTGGTCATCCCATTCACTATTGTTCCGGATACACATATCGACATGTAGTATCCCATCTTAATTGCCAACAATCCAATTATTAAAAAGTAAACAACACTCTCTAGAACACAAACCAATACTAGACCACCTCCGACCAATCGATTTAGTATCAGACACATACTTACATATGTATGTACATACATATATCCATATGGAGAGCTACAAACAGACAAAAGGATCGCCCCTCAATCAACTGGATGTTATTCCAACATATATGGTTAATTAACGTCCACAACAACAAAGCACAATAAAAGGACTCCTTCAATAACGGCGCCTTGTACCTCAGCCGCATAAACCGCCTCTTCTCCCGGACGCGTTCAAACACACACACACACACAAAGGCCAGAGAGAATTAAGTAATTAAAAAGCCGATAAAAGCAAGACAAGGATAAGGGCGTATCTATGTTTTTTTCGTATGGGTGTGTGGTTCGTTTTATTACTCCAATATATTATATTCCTTGCGGATTTAAACAAAAAAAATAAAAATAAAAAGGGGACCATCACCCTTTCCTTCCTTCCCTGGTGGCCTTTATACATAACTGAGTAAAATATTTTTCATGGATTTTCACCCTTTTTTCGGAATTAATTAAGAACGAGAATTCACCCTCGGGAGAACTTCAAGACGAAAAGGAAGTTAACTGCAGCCATTTCAAAGGATGAGCATAAGTACGAGTATAATAATAACAGAGAGAAGAAGGACGACAAACATCAGAGAGGAAGGAAACTGAAGAAAGAAGGAATCGTGTTCTAATGTCAACATCCATGCATACTCGCTGGTTGGAAAGCGGCGAATCTACAGATGAAAGGGTTGAAGGTTGTTCTCTCCACAAGATATACACATCCGATTGAGTAAATATTTGTCTGAATCGACGTTCCTATTCCAAGTCGTAGTCAGGAAGGAAGCAGGAAGGATTCGTATCCTGAAAGTTTCTTGTTATTCTTTTTTGTTCTCTCTTCCCCCAGAAGGTCCTTCAATTTGATTGAAAAGCGTGAGTGGTCTAAACATTAGATCACGACAACGAGAAATGGGACCCGGCCCTCCGTCCGGATATGACCGAAAAAAATTCGCCTTGAAGCCGACCAAAAGCGACCGACCAGAATACGACCGGGAGCCACGTAAACCAGTCTTTGGAATTCAAACTTCCATTGGAATTCGTTAATTAAAAAACTAAGATAAACACACGATAGCCGAGACCTAGTCCTATATGCTTGAACTGTGGCGTATCAGCCAGTCAAGTGCAGTGTATTTCGAGGGATAGTAAGGCGATGATACATATAATGCCAAAGGAATGTGTAATCAATGAGAGGTACGACGAGTACTTCGCATTACATTCAATCCATAGAGATACTAGTAATACACAACGTATCCACAGAAGGGGTCAGATTGATACCGTCCATCCGAACGATGACGACGATAGTGCTACTGTTGATGGTGATGATGCAAGATGAAACGTTTTCCAACCACAAGTGGCAAGTTCCAAGCCAATGGCAGGGAAGAGGGAGATATTTTGAAATCGAATAACCTTTGGGCTTTAATTCTACGAAATATGTATCCGTTTGCTTCTGCATGTAATCTTCTGTAGATTGAGTTCAGATAGGGTTAGAAGCAATATAAAGTATTGTACGGTGGTACAAAGTGTTTAAATGGAAGGAGCTTTCTTCGAAAACCAATCACTGGAGCATCGTATCAATTTTCATTAAAATTGTGTAAATTTACTTTTGATCATTTTGTCGAAATATTACATAAACAATGTAAATGAACGAACTTGTACCAAAAGATACAAACTGAATAGAATAGACAGAACTATGTATGTATATGAGAAGAAACTATGATTTATGGACAACTAACACGATACAAAGTTTCCAATTGCGTAGAATTGTGAAGTTGCTAGCTTTAGTTAGGTTTTGTTGTCGGGCTGTTTGATTAAGTGGTCATTCCCGACTCAAAACTCGATCCGGGCGAAGGTGAAGACAGCTACAAACTAATGACTTGTAATTCGATGGAGAGCATTAGGATATTGAAACTGCTCGAGGTATTCTTTGATGGTAGTACGTGGCATGACACAGTATATATGTATGTATGATGATTCTGGGGTTTCGAATATTATTTTATGCAGATCGACAGAACATGAAACTTGCAAGTCAAGAATCAGAGATGCTATTGTATGTTTTTGAATGTAAGGACGTACCAAATATCTCGTTAAAATTCGAAATGTCAGTTTGCAGTGTAGGCATTTGATTACGGTGTATGTACATGCATACTTAGTTCGTTAGATGAAACGTAGGCTTACAAAAACTACAAATGCAGATGTCAGCAGTTATTTCTTAATAATGTTAGGCTACATTACAACAGAAAATATCAATATTGAGCAGGTACGTACATACATACATACATAAAACATGAAAACATGAAATGCCTCCCCACATAAAATAGTATAGCTCCATCCTAAGTATCTACATACGTAGGTATGTTTATATGTAGTTTTTTTACCCCATAAGGGAAATCAGATTCTTTTGTTAATTAAACATTTCTTAAATGGAATAAAAAGGATATGTTAAATACCGTTATGCTACTGCTACATTTAAAGCACTTCATAAAGGTCAGGCAGAGGACCCAGAGGCAAAAATACAGAGGACTCATCATAACCTCTTCGTGAAATAATCCGACCCCGCCGGCCAGTTACAATCACCGCCTAGTCATTTCCGTTTCGGCAAAGGTCCCATAACGTCGCCTGACAAAGATCTACACCAAGCAGTAAATTTTCCCGAATACAATGAAAACCTTTGGTACTGCAGGCTTTCTCTTCGCTGAAATAATGACTCATTTCTAAATGCTCCAAAGCCCTCCTAGTAAACATCCGACTCTCAAGTCATTGTTCTCTAAGAAGAGTAGAGAAACTCTCAGCTACCCTTTGAGCAGCAATATTCTCACTCGATCGCTCTCAAGGAATCATACAAGGACTGCTCTATAGGCAACTGAAACGCTATCCACACATTTCCCAATAACTTGTTGAAAGCTTGTTCAGTAAAGTGATAACGTCGGTCTTAATATTGTGTAGTTCGCAAGAAGAACCCATTCGACAAAAAATTAGCATTCAATTGGAAAATGCTTCCTAGTTTGCTTTATACCTACTGCGTACAAAAAAAAATAAGATTTTAATATATTTATGCCTCGTCCTCAGCATGTTAGCGTTTATATCATGCTTACATGAAAATCCGATTGAGGAACTAGAGGCGTTCAAAGCACTGTGTAAGACAAATAAATATTTAATAACAACTCCTCAGTAATCTAATTTTATCTGCATTCAATAAACGTGACAATTTTTTTTAAGTTCGGAAACAAAAATGAGTTATGTGTAGACAGGCCAGGCATCATTTGAAAAACCCATGATTTTCACGTACATATTAAATTCCAAATGGAAACACTACTAAGTATTTTGATGTGAAACTTGGCACCGATTTCAAACTAAAAATAGAAACATTGCTCCAAATATATTTGCGCGCGTAGATTAAATTCATTTCGGGGATGGCCGTGGTGCAGTGGTAAACATTACCGACCGTCGAGCGGAAGGTCTCTAGTTCAAAGTCGTTCCATAGCCAAGAAAAAAGAATTCATTTACGGAAATAAGTATGGAACACAGCTGTTGTGAAGGAGAAGTGATCAAACATACTAATGAAGGCACAACGAGGTCACTTTAAATTCATACTGTAAGTTTGAAAACAGTTGCTGAGAACTACAACGAAAACCAACATGAAAATTCGGTCGGTTCCTCTCGAATGCTATCTAGGACAACCAGTCCTGGAGAGTAGTGAATTAACATCTACGCCCAAACCACTGCACTTCGTTTAGGTGGCGTGATAAACATTACTTACTCACTTATCAGGACAGCGATCTATGGAGGATCTGAGCCTGAGCTATAGCTGCCTTCCATCTTTGACGGTCCCGGTCACGCTGCTTCCAGTTATCAAGACCAAGATGTCTTACATCCGCGACTACTTGGTCTTTATACCGGAGATTCGATCTTCCTCCTCTTCTCGAACCAGGAGGCTCGGAGTCGAAGACGCTCTTAGCTGGAGCGTTGATGTGCCAAGGGCGATTCTATGCCGGATCTCCACTGTCGTGTCATCTGTGGAATTCACGTTTGACCCGAGGTAGACAAACCCCTTACCTACCTCGAAATTGTAGCTGTCAATTGTTATATTCTGTCCCAGGTGGTGAGCGACAGATTGGTTTTTGCTTGACAGCATGTACTTCGTTTTGTCCTCATTGACCTTAAGATGTCGATATCATCCGCATATGATGTCGATATCATCCGCATATCCTAGCAGCTGGACGGACTTGTAGAAGATAGTGCCTTCCCTGTTGACGCCTGCCCGTGACAATATCTGCTCCAGCACCAGGTTGAAGAAATCCGGTGCATGTTTCATACGGTTTCGCAGTCCTAGAACCGAGTTGCACGGTGCATCGCGTATTTTTTAGCGTGGCACCACACAACTAGATCAGTTTTCCCGGGATCCCAAATTCGGCCATCGCACCAAACAGTTCTTCACAATGAATGCTGTCGTATGCGGCTTTGAAATCGATGAAAAGATGGTAGGTATCGAATCGAAAATCGTCGTCCAGTCGTCGGGCATGCTTTCATCTTCCCCAATTCTGCAGAAGATCTGGTGCATGCTCCCCACCAGAAAATCGCCGCCAGCCTTGAAGAGCTCTGATGGCAAGCCATCAGCCTGCGGCCTTGTTATTCTTCAGCTTCTGAATAGCTGTGCCGACTTCTTCGATGCTTGGTGGGAGGACTACATCAGCGGCTGGAGTTGGGATGTCCTCGGTCCCTACCATTCTCTCGTGGTCATGCTGACACGGTCACGGTGACAAGATTACCCTCGCAATTTCGAAGAGCCTGGGTGCCCTTTTTGAAGCCTCCTGCAAGGCCTTTGGCTTTCTTGTAAAAGGCTCGTGTTTTATGCTTATCCCTAGACTCCTCGATATCCTTCAGCTGGGAGGCTGCGAGATTCTTTTCCTTTGTCGCAGTAGTTTTTTCTCCTTCTTTCTTCTGGTTTTCCTCGTTTTCCTGAATGGCTGAGCGGCAATGCAGCCACACATTATTGGCATTTGTGTTCGACGTAGGCATATCATAGAGCCTTTCGCTCACCTGCTCCCTGTAGACTCTGGTAACCTCCGGTGTGCTCAGGCGCCAAATTTCGAACCTCCACCTGGGGGGCTGGTACAGCTTACTGACATTGGACCATCGAGCTCTGAATCTTGCTGCTACGAGGAAGTGGTCAGAGTCGACATTTGCCCCTCTGAATGTTCGCACATCCAGGATGTTTGACGAGTGCCTTGCGCCAATGAGAACATGGTCGATTTGGTTGGCGGTTCGACCGTCCGAAGATCGCCAGGTTGCTGTGTGGATTCGCTTACGAGGGAATCTTGAGCTACTTATCACCGCATTACGAGCTGTCGCAAAGTCCGTGAGTCAGAAGCCGTTATCTGTTGTTGTATCGTGGTGTCTGTGCTTTCCGATCACTCCCCCAAGGGTGTTTTCCTTACCAATTTTGACGTTGAAGTCCCCGAGCACGATTTTAACATCGTACTCCGGACAAGATCCGTAGGCGTTGTCCGGGAGGTCATGGAAGTCCTCCTTGATAGGGTCTTCAGCCTCGTCGGTAGGTGCGTGTGCACATATAAAATCTGCCTCGGATGCGGATCACAGCCAGGCGATCACTTATAGGTGTAAAGCCGATGACCTTCGACCTTAACCGCTTTCCCACGACAAATCCGCAACCCAGTAAGTGCAATCTTTTGTGACAGCTGTAATAAATGTCACAATTTTTCTTCCTCATCATTCCGTTTCCTATGCAACGTATTTCCTGGACCACAGTAATATCCGCCTTGTACTCCGTGAAGATTCTTTCTAGTTTATGAGCAGCTCCGGGGTGTACAGGTTTCAGCACCTTTTGACCTAACTGGTAAGAGCAAAATTGTACAGCACTTGTGTATGTATTTGGTACTTCCTAAGAACAGTTTGAAGTAAGCGGAGTCTGATAATGCCGCAGAAAGGAAGCTAAAAATAAAATAAAAATAAAATCTGACGAACCATCAGTAGAGAAAAGATAGTGAAGATGAGGCTATATGTATATGTATGACCTTGTACAATATACAAATATTCAAGGGTATAGTGAAGTATGTGGATAGAGAAACAATGGGCGAAGATTGAAAATCAGGAGGTGGTAAACGTGTATATACATATGTATGTTTGTATGTATGTGGGATTGCATTTTAAACACGCAGTGAGGCTGTATACACGAGAATATATCATCCGAAAAAAACCGGTTTTGTGGGAGAGGGAGCTGAAGGTTGCGGTACGAAACGGAATACCATTTTCTTCCGCAAATTTAGTGGGTGAACAGAAGTGGAAAACTAATGCATATACAACTCTTCAGTTTTCGAGTTCGCACTTTTTTTGCCTGGTGTTGCGCTGCAATCGTCATTGGTCTTTCAAGCAGTGAACATCGGGAAAAAACAAAGGGACATTTTAGTGCGTGGTTGCACTTAATAACTCTGTCAAAGGAAATATCTCTTTCAAATGAAATGTCAAAAAGACAGAAACACTAACACAATTGAACAAGGTTCACATATACAATTTTTCCTTCTAGAAAAATGAATCCCGTGTATGCTTCAGTGTAGAGCATCAAACCGGTCTTCCTGTCGCTAGCGATATTCTCGTGTATACAGGCCCAGTGTATGCTAATGTGCTGTGAATGCCAATTGAGGCTTGTCCAAGACCATCCGGGATAAACCAATTAGCAGAAGCTCTCTAATTGGATATTCACACACTTTATGTAACCACCACCACCAAGTTGTGATTGCATGCTGTATTGTATTTAGCTGATGTTCTTATTTATTTTTTTATTTTTTATTTTATTTATTTATTCATTTATTCATCAATGGATATTCATCTTTTGACTACATTTAATTACAATCATTTACAATTATAAATTATTAAAAAAATTCAATACAATACTCTTAAATATGAATCTGTTCATTTGAAAGTCGACTTCATTGCAAATTGAATTAAAGAGTGTTAAAGAACGGGTAACGGGTTCATTTTGCCCATAGTTCGTCCTATGGCTAGGAATCAAAAAGAGAACGTCCCTGTTTCTTAGATTCTTCTCAGGAACATAAAAGGGTATAAGAGCCAGCAATTCTGAAGAGTTAATTCTACCATCAATAATGTCCTTTACGAAAAATACTCCAAGGGTTGCTCTACGACTTTTCAAAGATTTTAAATCTATTAATGAACACCTAGACTTATATGAAGGGAAATCTCCAGACCACCCCAAATTTCTCAAAGCAAAACGTGTAAATCTCTTCTGAATATTTTCAATCCTTTCAGAAGAGTTTACATAAAAAGGAGACCAGATAACGCAACAGTATTCCAGAATAGGTATAATCAAAGACGTATAAATCGTTTTGAGAGTATAACAATCCCTGAATACTACCGTGTTACGCCTTAGAAAACCCAGCAACGAATTTGCTTTGGATATAACGTAATGGATATGTGCTGAGAAAGATAACCTAGTATCAAAAATAACACCAAGGTCCTTTACTTCACTAACAATTGATAGACTTTCATTACCAAGGCTGTAAGTAAACAGCATCCTAGGTGTTGACCGAAAAGCTCTAAAAATCTTACACTTAGAGATATTTAACTCAAGATGATTGTATTTACACCAATGAAAAAACTTGTCTATGTTTTTTTAAGTTCTGATCAGAGGAAGAAGGTTGAAGGACTTCAAGTATTAAACAAAGTAAAAATATGGTTACCTTTTGCAACTAAATTTCTGAAGAGTCATTTTGAGGTTCAAAATTTGTGTCACAAAATCAATTGAAAAAAGCAGAGCTTCTTTATCTCTGCCACCATGAAGAATAAGAGACTGTGTTTGAGAACGATTATAATTTAATAGAGCTCTCCTCACAACTAACATACTCCACACCCCAAATTCTCAGACATCAAAATAAGAAAAAAAAAAGACCGAACTGCACAGACCCTATTGTCTGTCTTTCGAAGAACTTCACTTCCACCTTATACCCATCCAATTTTCATTTCCTTTCACTTAAATCCAACAAATTTCCGATGGAATCCCATCTGTTCCAATCAAAAGGCATCAAAAAAAAAAAAAAAAAAAAAACACATCATCTCAACCAGCTGAGTATAGCGTATAGCATTTCCTATTTTCGCCTTGACCTCGACTATTAATCCTCGAAATTTATGAAAATTACTCGAAAATACCTCGGTCGGGTCTATAAATACAAAATACCATTCTTCCTCTAGCGTCACAGTCCGTCTCCAATTGTTGAGCAGTCAGCGAGAAAAAAACTGCGAATAAAAAAAGACATTTCCTTTCATCAATCGATTCATTTAAACAGATAAACACAATAAAACCAGAGAGAAATAGCCTTCGAATCATCCTTTTATATTCGGCTGTATTTTTTCCATTTTTTTTTTTTTCATTTTTTTCCCATTCGCTTCCTCTTTTTCGGTGGAAGGAAACATTAACAAGCATCAATGGTGAGGAGAGCAATGGTTAAGATCGAAACCGGGGTTCTTAATAAAATTTTATTGATATCGCAGACAACGTCATCGCATTTTTATCTGCAAGTCCAGGCAGCACAACATACGAGGAAATATCCGGGTTTCCGTTTTTTTTAATTTTTTTCTCTCATTTCTTGGTTTCCTTTTGAGCTTATAATAGTGAGCTAAAAATCGTCACATATCGTTGATGTTTTCTTCAAACAACGGACTTACAAACGAGCAACTAAGGCGGGATGCAATTCTGTTGAAGGGCGGACGCACAAATCCCTGTATTGTGATGCTTATTGTTAGGGATTTCTTGCGGACACATGACGTCTTAAATGTTTAAAAGCGGATAAGAAATGGTCATAAAAAGGGACAGTGGACACGTGAAAATGTTTACCAATTGCGAGACGCAAAACGGTATTGTCGGTCCTGGTAGAACCAGACAGATAGAGGGGATATCATGTGGCAAGTCGACAGACAGTTGCATGGAACAAAGTATTCCGAGTTACATTTTTTGGTCGAGAATAATCGACTTGTCGATTAGGAAAATAAAATAACATTCTCACTTTCTCGCGAGTATATTAAACGACTAATCCAGTCGGAAAATCTTCGTTTTATACAAGAACAAAATACACAGTCTTAACTTATAAATCGGCTGCATCCGTGACTCAAAACCTGACGCGGCTAATACCGTCCAGGCATGTTACTTGTCCCACACATTGTATCACATCATTCCCACAAGCAACGTAAGTTCTCGCACTGTTTGCTAGTAAAATTTTACGATTCTATTATCTAGATGCAAGTTAAACAGTACATAGTCCCAAGAAAAAAGAGAAAAATGTAGAGTAGAAAAGTCCCCACTCCATATACTGACATCTCCACATCGCGTAGGATATCTACTCCTTCCGCAGACAGAAAGCAATTACTCTGCAAATACACCTCCCATTACAGCTGCAACAATTGCATAAGCACATCTATAGGTATGTACATACATACGTGTACCCAGGGCATCTGCGGAGCTACATATCTCCGACGCGAGTGTATCGTGTCTTGAAAGTAGTTTTGCTAATATAACACGAAGAAGATTGGCAGAGATCCGTCTTTTTATTATTTTAAGGATTGAGTAAATACCCCAACTCTGCACATATGAGTCGGAATCGTTAGATGTTTCGTGCTGGCAGCATGATTTGGAGCAACACTTCGTTTCCGTTTTTACTATTATTACACACTCCATGCATTATTTCAGGATATACATACATATACACACACACATGCTGACACTCAGTGCCCGAGAAATTGTGGTAGTAAAAAATCGAAAAGTTTTTTGCCAAACTCTGACTTCGAATGTAATTTTATCTTCAACGCCCTCACTCGTATCTTACCGAGCGTAATCGCCATCATAGCCGACGCCATTGCAACCCCTGTCGTCCTTGTCGACATCATCATCATCATCATCATCGTCGTCATTGTCATCATAGTCGCCCATCGTGATTATTAAACTAAGATTTTCCGTTCGCGTTTTATGAACTTTCTTAGCGGAGATTATTTGAGCGACCAACGTGCACACATGACGATGGAGAACGGTTAACTTTTCGACAATTCTAAGTTTCCCAGTTGTAAATACTTATTCGATTGCATGGGAATGGTCAATAATGCTGGTAGATGCGATGCCCTGCTAAGCGACAGCAACGATGTTGATACTTTTTTAGGAAGTCGGAAGACTCGAAGATTACGAATATGTGCGATGACTTGTGTAACATTTTGAGAAATGACGGAGTTCATCTCTCCAGAAAATCATAAAATTCCATGCGGATGCAAAATTTTGGTTTATGATTGTCTGTGAGAATGTTCACAACTTTGTATTGCATTCTGGCAGCGGGAATCTTATTGGTATTGAGGTGTTTTAGTGTACACGAGAATCTACTTACTGATGATATGTTTAGGGAGTCAGATTTTGTAATTTTGTATTTCTGAACGACATACTCGTATGTACATGGATTGCTAGATATGTTGTTATGTAATTACTTCTAAAGTACTTGTATATCTGCCTAACGTAACATTTTGAAGAGCATATAACAGAAGAACATATGTCTGCAGTATAAATTCAGAGTTTTTCATTAAAGGCTTCCTATCTCTAAATTTTAAAAAACCAAAGCGTATGTGAGATGATCATCGATAAGCCTTTCAAACGATATTATTCCTTTGAAAGGCCTACCGATGCCATTATGTGTGGAATATGATATCGTTCAACTGTCCGCCGCGGCTTTCGAAATGTCAAATTTTCCATGTCTCTGGCACATAAATAAGGCTGTATTTGTCCTATGGCATGGGCTATGTTGGCTTTGAGGGCCACTGAGGTTTGCACAAGAAAAAGTCGACCAGGGTCAAACCGCACGATCTCGCCGGCCAGTTCACATCACCTCCATGTGAGATGACCATACCCTTGAATCGCTGATGCAGAATTTCCAATCTGGCGTGAGCTGTGTGGCACGTAGCGCCGTCCTGTTGAAATCACATGTCGTTGGTTTCTATATCATCCGAATCAGGCTAAAAGAAGTTGGTAATCATAGACCTATAGCGCTCGCCGTTGATGGTGATGGCCTGGCCAGAGTCGTTCTCAAAGAAATATCGCATTGGACGCTCTTGGATCTGATATGGACTGGTATCGGAAATTAGGGTTATAGCAGCCATCCTATTTATATTATTTTGTTATTCCTTTTATTTTTTTATGATTTTCTTATTATTCCTTTATTGTCATTATCCCTATTTCTTTGAATTATTGTTTTGTTATTAACTTCCCAGTGGGAAATTATTGTAATGGGCCAATTTTGCCAATTCCAAATTTTGACATATCCCCACGTTTCAAGCTCACCAAAATCCAAATCCAAGGTTTTTATAAAGATGTTTGTTAGTGTGTATGTACGTATGTGCGAATATGCGCATGTGCGTTCGGAAATTTCGCCACAATTATCTCGAGAACCAAAGATGATATTGATATCATTCATCATTTATCATTCGACGCGTAACTACGCAACTTAGAACTGATGAAGTTTTCAGTAAAACAGTCGGGCCGCTTTTTGTTAGAAATTAGATAACTAAAAAATAGGCATGAAAATTAACAACACGCGGTGTTCCCAAGCGGTACCCCATCTAAATACTGGCCGCGCCCGACGCTGGTTGATTGCGGTGATCGAACGAGAATCGATACATTTTTTTTCTTGCATTTGAAATTCATTTTATTTCCAAAAATCTTATAACTATCTTACATGCTAGACAAAATGAGTAAAACTAGCTTACATTATAACTAACATTAATGTCTTACTGACCCTAAGCGGGCACTCTAAAACAGACAATATACATATACTTAATCTATGTCTTTCGACTACTTAATATCTACAGTAAATTAATTGCTTTATTATTTATTTATTATTTATTTATTTTATTTATTTATTTATTTTATTTATTTATTTATTTTATTTATTTCATTTATTTATTTATTTATTATGCCAAGAAAATTGTTACAAAAATTTAGCGTACTAACATGTTTTGAAGGGTATATATAAAACCTAAATCTAACTAAAACTAGCTAATTCTGACTGAATCTATCTTAACTAAAATGTATATACAAAGATTATATACATTATATATAACATGCGTATACATCTCTTTTTTTTATTTTTAATTTTGCGATTTTTTTTTTTTTTTGTCATATGTTTTATTTAAAATTTGCCCAACACTTAAACACTTATAACCTACCTTAGCCTACCCTAGCCTACCCTACCCTATCGGAGTCCGCCAATGGCGTTCGGCGAACCTGCCTTGAAGAGTCTATATTAAAAGATTCCATGACGGAGTCCGTTAGCCACCGAAAGCGTTGATGCTGTCGGACAACGTCTTCTCTATCTCGGTCGAGAATCGATACATATGAGATTGCACCGACAGTGTTCTGGTTGCATGGAACACAGCAAATAGGCAGTTTTTCTCCTACAACATGCGGTGTGCTCAAGCGGCCCTTCATTTAAGTACTGACCGCGCCCGACGCTCGCTGATTGCGGTGATCGGACGAGAACCGCTACATTACCCATTATTCGTCTAAGAACCCTATCGTAGGTAGCAAAGAGAGCTGATGACCTTGAAACACCTAGACAGATCTTCACAAATTGTAGCTAAGAACTATCTCGATGACGTTAGCTTTAAAAAAAACATAAAGCATCATAATCGGTCCATTCCTTAAGGAGCTACGATGCCACAGACAGACACACAGACACCTCAAACTTACATATAACTGTCCGTTGATCCCCGCAGGCGTTGTTTGTTGCTTTTGTAATACATACCGATACTATACGTGTTATTCTCCGTTTAAAAACGATACTTTTGACTACCACAATGATAGTCTCAAGCGTCGATGTGTAGAGTCAAGACGTGGCAAAATAGTCGCAACAAAGGCAGAATGACATAGGCAAAACGCCGTCAAACCGCAACGCGTTTGTAGGTGCAAACTGTCAAAGCCAATAGATTGGTATCTCATTCTCTATCCCTGCTTATAACACCCCTCTTTTCGTGTCGGGGGTTAGAAATGAAAAAATATAAAATTAAATGGGTGTTTTAATTTTTCCCACTGGGAAGTTAGTCTTGTGGGGGCCTTATATTCTTTAAATTAACTTGAAAAATGAAAAAAAAAAAAGAAAAGCCCTTCCGTGTAAACGCAAGTTTTTCTAGCATAAGATGTGTTATATTTGTATGCTTACAATTTAACCTTTGTCAATAAAGAAGTATTAAGGTACGGGTACGATAGTGTGTATAAAACAGCGACGCGAATAGGAGCATATTGGCAGTCTTGCGAAGACAGTATAAGCATACAAAACCTGTTGGAGCCTTACTGCTAGCAAAATTGTTGGTTTTTGGGCGAGTGGACAGATTGAATAACCTCAGTTGGTCGTTTGGTCCTCTAAATCTTTTTTTGGGGTTTCCATGAAGTTTTTAAGAACGATTATGGTGACCGCAAAATGAGCGAAGCACGCAGAAAGTTTCCCGAACATTCTTTAGTCACACTTTCTGCTTCAGCAACAAATGTTCACTATTTGTGCTTATTATTTGTGCCAGACCTTTTTCGATCATCCTGAAATGATTGACTACTTACAGTGGGGTTCAGATAAATAGCACACCCGTAAGTTCTCAAAAAGAGGTTCAAGTTTTTTTGTTTTATAGCTGATGTGCGTTTATATGTGCTTTAATAAAAAACACATAATTCCATTAAATTAACTTAAAAATAATAATTCAAAATGAGAAAAAATAAAAAAATTGTTGCTCATTTAAATAGCACAGTCAGCGGAATACTTAAAAAAATTAAAAAATAATCCAAAAAAACTAATGTATAAATAAATATTTTATTAATATTTTGTAGGATATCCCTTGTTCCCTTGGCAAACTCTTTACTAAGCGCTTACATTTCTGGGCAGGTATAGCCTTCCCAAGCCGCGTTTGTGGTTGACCAAAATACATCTTAATTTTTTGAACTGGAGTAGGGTGTCAACATCATTCAAAATATTCTCGATAGGATTCAGATCGGGACTTTGGGCCGGCCAATCAAGCACAGAAATTTGTCGCTCCGAAAGCCAATTCTTCACTATCCGCGAAGTATGCTTTGGATAATTGTCATGCATAAAAATCCATGACAGACTCGTCAGTACATGGCTCCATTTGGTTCTCCAGGATTAGCTTATGCTGATGTTGATCCATAATGCCATTTATTTTTTGACAATTGATCCAACGCCATACCATGGCATCGCCGCCCACAGAATTTTGCTCCCACCACCATGCTTGACAGTTTTAATGGTGTATCTGGGATGGTACTCTTGGTTCGCTGGCCATTCTCACATACTTTTTTTTATCTGATCCCAACCTGTTGAACTTACTTTCGGAGCTCCACAAGATATTTTTCCAAAAGTACAAGGGTTTGTTCTTGTGTGAGCGTTTGCGAAAATAAGTCTTCTCTTTGCTTTTTTTGTTTTTTTGGAGACAAGAGGTTTTTTCCTGGCGATTCTTCCATGAAGCTGGAATTCCAATAAGCGGTGACTTACAGTTACGGCTAATATTTGGAGATTGTGTTGGTCAGGTAGTTGTTGCTTTATCTCCCAGGAAGTTATGAAAAGGTCGCTGCCACTGATTTTGTGGATAATTCTGTCAGTCACTTTGTTTTACCTTACGGGATTCGCGGTAGATTGGCTGTACCGTATGACCTTCATTGCATTTTGAATAAGCTTCCTAGAGCACCTTAATGTCCTTGCCACTTTCGATATAGTCTTTCCATCCAGTATCATGGTATCGACTATTTGCCTCCTTTCTTCCGTACAATGCTTTCCTCTGCCCACTTTGAATACTCCTATTTGTGTGAGAAATGAGTGTAATTATGGCTATCCTTAAAAAGATTCACACTAACCTCACTTAAATCACTGAAAAATATTTTTTTGTTCTGACACACCATGATAGGTAAGTGCTATTTATATGAACACCCAATTTGCAATGATTACCAACTCGTAACGATTGCAAACCCAGGAAAACCTAACGAAATCTTCTTTGTCGTATGTTTTCATATTCATAACGGTACTACATTCGAATATTATGGCTTTACTCCTGTGCAGTTTGTAAGTACAGAGTGTACTGCAAGCAAATACGTATTTGAATAAGGGTGTGCTATTTATGAGAACACCACTGTAAATTACTCTCACCACAACGACAGGCACATTTGCCTACATTTCAAATAACAAAGTTGTCATAAAAAAACAATAGCATTCAGATATTAATCACTAATAGCAGCTTAACCTAACTATTGAAAGACCCCCATACGCTTTATTGTTTTCAAAATATAGGAAGTGAGGCCACAAATGGGCCGACCATCATCACAAATCAGTTTTTGGCTTCGTCTAAATAGAATGATAAGCTCTACAGTATACAATTTATGGTGCATTCATATGCATACATATGTATGTATACATAATTTGATTTGACTTAGCTAAATGCCCAAAATAGATACATATACATATGTAAGTATGTTCGGGGCTTTAAAGCCCAGTATAAGATCTGTGGCTCTTACAGTAGACTATAGTAGTCTATAAAAGTTCCAAGCACAGCAAGCCTTCCGAACGTACAAACATAATTGTGCGCTGTAGTGATTGTATAGGATTTAATTTAGGTTTGTATATTTAGATATCAGCTTTAAAGGCGCTAAGGCCAATAGCCTCATAGTGGTGAATAAGTATGTGTGTCTATAAATGGTCCTCATGTAACAAAATTTCCCACTATGTATTCACTTCAATTTCCTTAAAACGTTCCAAACCTCCTTGGCGGTTCCTGCCTTACCTGTCCATCGTCTTATAATACCCTTTTCACCATAACGCTTAAACATACATTCCCACATCCTAGGTATTCATTGCGTTATCCCAACCAAAACAGCAAACATTTTCGCGCTCCGATGAGCCCTCTCATCAAATTTCGCCAGCATTTGCACAATCCACTTCTATTCAACGTCTTTCCTCATCTCTTCAAAACCAACTCGCGCGCATTTAACTCAGACTTGTAAGCAAACAAAAGCCATACGCATGCATAGGCTCACACTCATGCTCACACCACACACATCCTTTTCATATCAAATATCAAACGGAAGAAAAAAAAACAAACAAGACTGAGAAAAGGACCATCACCCAACTCAAAGTTTCACTCGGTCGAAAAAAAGAAAGAAAAAAGGCGTACGGTGCACTTCGCCAAACAACTGCGCTTGACATTGGACTAAGCTCTTACCGGTGAAGAACGAACAATAACAGGACCAAATACAACAATTGCGCAAAGAATCCTGATGGTTTTGTGTATTCACTTCGCAAATATTTACACAAAGCGAAGCAACAGTTCGGAAACACAACCGGCCGAACTGTTCCGTGAAAATAATGAGCACACACACAGCTTTTGACAACCTTCGTCATCATTTGGCCTTCTTCCCGTGTCATGCAACAAGCATCGTTTGCATTACTTATGTTTGTGCATACATATATTACCAAAGGATAAAGTATAAGTATAACAAACGATGAAGGGCATAAAAGCACTTTCCTTAAAATAACAAACAAAACCACCTCCGTGAAACATAAGCTCTCGATAATGTCCTTGTTTTGTGCGCTTCATGCCAAAGACGTTCGAACACACACACACATAGACATACTTGAATATATCGGACTACCCGTCCAGGACATGATAAGCCTAGACCAAATAGATTCGTTATCCTTGCTACGTGACCGAACATATTACACTCAATCATTTTTAATTGATACATTAAACTGAATAAACAAAAATTTTCTTTGCTCCGCCTTATGCCCTAAATCCCAGTCAAAAGACGAGAACGTGCCAGCCTACTGGAAACTTTCCAATGCATTTATGGGTACATGGACAATGCCGCCGGCGAACACCTCATCCCGATTATTATGAAATCCTGATTACATCGAGGTCAGGCGTACATTTATGCACACACCCCAAAGGACATTAAATAATATTGATAATTGTGCAAATATTTGTAATTACATAATCGTAATCTTTTACATGTCCCTGAGGGCATGCACTGCCGGATGACCTGTGTAGGAACTTGTTTCCCCATCTATCTGTTGACAGTTGTAGGGAATGATTACTACGAATCGAATGTCCATCTCTTAAACATACACAAAGACAGGTATCGTGCGGCATAGCATAGAGCAATGTACATATGTATGTATGGCTGTGTCTGATTTAGTCGATACTAATTGACATGTGACTTTAAGGATCGGATATCCTTGACATATGTCATGTATTTGAGCTCACATTACACATGCTCATACGAAATATCCCTTTGTTCATCGTTCGGAGGTTTTCGTTGCGCTTTATTCCTCGAGAAATGGTTACTAACAGCTCCACACCAGCGGAGCGTCATATGTACCTCAACTCAGCTAGGCTCCATTATTGGATTTAAATTAAATTGAAATCCCCTTAAGCTGACGAGGGATTTGACACTTTAAGCAAAAACCTTTCGGGATCAGCGTTCTTGCGTTTCCGTTCGTTTCGAGCGTGCATGTGTGTAATGAGCAAAATCACACCCGATGACCAAATGGAGTAGGCGATTACATACAATGTTCGAGGTGCTTAGTCCTAGTTCTGTGTTGTGTGACTGGAGGGCTTGCTTAGACTGGTCACAGAGACGTGGCTGACACGAGGGGTAGACATTCAAGGATTTATACATTTCACTTCCGGGGAAAGTAGAAGATGTAAATTTAATTAGATGCACGTTGGTGGATTAGTAATTAAATTTTAATTACAACACAAGTAATTAAATTCTGTTGTAAGCTGAGTGAAAACTCTTTTAAGCACTTGTCCGAATGTAAGAGACATTTGATTACCGCAAGTATTGAATACTCGGGAATAGTTGCTGCAGGAGAAAGTCTTACTTACTTATCAGGCTAGCGATCCATGGAGGATCTGGGCCTGATCTATAGCTGCCTTTCTTCCTTGACGGTCCCGGGCGCGCTGCTTCCAGTTATCAAGACCAAGATGTCTTACATCCGCGATTACTTGGTCTTTATACCGGAGGTTTGGTCCTCTTTTTCTTCTCGAACCAGGAGGCTCAGAGTCGAAGACCCTTATAGCTGGAGCGTTGATGTCCATGCGCTCGATGTGGCCGAGCCAGTGTAGTCGACGGATCTTTGCCTTCCGGACTACATCCACATCTTTGTACAGCTCGTAGAGTTCGCGGTTGTGTCTTCTTCTCCATTCACCTTTCTCACAGACAGGACCAAATATCCGGCGCAGAATTTTTCTTCCGAAAAAACCCAAATTCAGCTCCGCTGTCCTGCTTATCGTCCAGCTTTCGGATCCGTACAGCAAGATTGGTAGTATGAGCGTTCTGTAAAGCATGACTTTGGTCTTTCGAGTGAGGGGTTTTGACCCCAGTTGATTGGACAAGCCGAAGTAGCAGCGGTTGCCAAGGGCGATTCTATGCCGGATCTCCACTGTGGTGTCATTTGCGGAATTAACGTTTGCCCCGAGGTAGACAAACTCCTTAACTACCTCGAAATTTTAGCTATCAATTATTATATTTTGTCCCAGGTGGTGAGCGATTGGTTTTTGCTTGACAGCGTGTACTTCGTTTTGTCCTCATTGACCTTAAGACCAACTCGTTTCGCCTGTTCTTCAATCGCCGTGAATGCTTTCACAATGCCACGGCGAGAACAGGCGATGATGTCGATATCATCCGCGTATCCTAGCAGCTGGACGGACTTGTAGAAGATAGTGCCTTCCCTGTAGACGCCTGCCCGTCGCACTATCTGCTCCAGCACCAGGTTGAAGAAGTCACATGACAGCGCATCTCCTTGCCGAAATATGGCGCATGTTTCAAACGGTTCCGAAGTTCTAGAACCGAGTTGCGCGGTGCATCGCGTATTTTTTAGAGTGGTGCGCCACAACTGGATCAGTTTTCCCGGGATCCCGAATTCGGCCATCGCACCAAATAGTCCTTCACGATGAATGCTGTCGTAATAGGCTTTGAAATCGATGAAAAGACGGTGTGTATCGATTCGAAACTTAGTCTTTTCCTGGATTTTTCGAAGTGTGAAAATTTGGTCTATAGTCGATTTGCCGGGCCGGAAGCCGCACTGGTAGCTGCCGATTAGTGCGGTGCAAAATGGCTTTAGACGTTCACACAATACGCTGGACAGGATCTTGTATGCGACACTGAGCAGGGATATACCTCTATAGTTCTTGCAAGAGGTAGGATCGCCTTTTTTGTGGATGGGGCAAAAAGAGCTTTTATTCCAGTCGTCGGGAATGCTTTCATCTTCCCAAATTCTGCAGATGATCTGGTGCATGCTCCCTACCAGAAAATCGCCACCAGCTTTGAAGAGCTCTGATGGCAAGCCATCTGAGGCTGCAAAGATTATTTTCCTTTGTCGCAGTAGTTTTTTCTCCCGCCGCAGCGCCCTTTTGGTACGCCTCGTCGGTTGCTGCCTTTTTCGCCTCACACTCGCCATCATACCACGGGTTTCTTGTCGGGGGTGGTAGGTATTCTAAGGTGGTTTCGGCTATTTCCTGAATGGCTGAGCGGCAATGCAGCCACATATTATTGGCATTTGTGTTCGACGTAGGCATGCCGTAGAGTCTTTTGCTCAGCTGCTCCCTGTAGACTCTGGCAACCTCCGGTGTGCTCAGGCGCCCAATGTCGAACCTCCTCCTGGTGGGCTGGTGCAGCATTGGACAGTCGAGCTCTGAATCTTGCTGCTACGAGGAATCGGTCAGAGTCGACATTTGCCCCTTTGAATGTTCGCACATCCAGGATGTTTGACGAGTGCCTTGCGTCAATGACCACATGGTCGATTTAGTTAGCGGTTCCACCGTCCAGAGATCGCCAGGTTGCTGTGTGGATTCGGTTACGAGGGAACCTTGTGCTTCTTTTCACCGCATAACGAGCTGCCGCAAAGTCCGTGAGTCGGAAGCCGTTATCTGTTGTTGTATCGTGGAGGCTGTGCTTTCCGATCACTCCACAAAGGGTGTTCTCTTTACCGATTTTGGCGTTGAAGTCCCCGAGCACGATTTTAATATCGTACTCCGGGCAAGCTCCGTAGGCGTTATCCAGGAGGTCATAGAAGTTCTCTTTGATAGCGTCTTCAGCCTCGTCGGTAGGGTATCTGCACATATAAGACTGATGTTATAAAATCTGTCTCTGATGCGGATCACAGCCAGGCGATCACTTATAGGTTTAAAGTCGATGGCCTTCGACCTTAACCGCTTTTCCACGACAAATCCGCATCCTAGTAAGTGCAATCTTTTGTGACAGCTGTAATAAATGTCGCAATTTTTCTTCCTCATCATACCGTTTCCTATCCAGCGTATGTCCTGGACCGCAGTAATATCCGCCTTGTACTGCGTGAAGGTTCTTTCTAGTTTCTGAGCAACTCTGGGAGTGTACAGGGTTCCGACATTCCAGGAGCATACTCGCAAATCGTATTCCTTTTTCGTGCGTTGTCGTCGTCGAGTATCCGTCCGTGTATCCGAGGCACCTTGCTCATCCATAACCTTTATATGATAAATAATATGTCGATGCACCTATCGGTAAAAAATATGTTTATTCAATCGACAACATCATTTACTTGTTAAACACCTGAAGGTTGCCTGAACTTTGAGTATGTTTTGGAAACGTTGATTTGGCCGAATCCTAAGATATACTGCTCGATTGCTTAAATATTCTTTCTGATTCCACTTAAATTATAAATGTTTCTGTTTCACGAATGGTTGTCGATTTTAATTTCTTTTACATCAACATTAATAAGTGAGCATTGGATTAATGAAATGTCAGATTTCGGATTTCATTAGACGATTACTGTCATCGATACGTTACCACTAATTATGCAGAATGAAGTCATACATATTATCGCGGTAATCAATCACAATAACAGTCTATGTTACCTAATGAGCTTAGAATTTGAAAAGTTGTTCGTTTTTTGATAAAACAAAAATTGTCCTTTAAAATTGAAACAACGAGTAGAGTTGAGAAGTTAAACAAATAGAATTGGTCATCGGACTTGTGCTGCAGTGATTTTGACAATCGATAACACAGAAACAAAACAAGATTGGATAAAACCGTAAATAAAACAGATGCAACAAATAATAATAAATTCGGTAACATTAAAATTAGAAAGCAAGTCACCAATTACAACCATTTTTGTAATGACTATTTTATATGCGAGTGACACTCCTATGGTCTAGCAAACCATAACCGTAAAACCACTGATTGCTCAGAAGCAAAAAACAGCCTCGGATAGAAAAACGGAACGGACCTATGTTGACGAACCTATAATAAAACAAACAACAAACAAGGACCTTCGGTTCTGTACGTGGAATGTTAGGTCCCTAAACAGACCACGTGCGGCCGAAAAACTTGCGGACGCCCTAGGCCGCTATAAAGCGGACATAACCGCCATCCAAGAAATGCGATGGAATGGACCGGGTAAAAATCGGATGAAAAACTGCGACATTTACTACGGTGACTAGTATAGGAAGAGAGGATAGAGGCTATTTGGATGTGGATTTGTTGTTAGAGGTGGACTAAGACATAAAGTCCTAAGTTTCCAGTATGTGAGTGAACGCCTCATAACGATCCGCATCCGCCCCCACGGAAGACAAGGATGACTCCATCAAAGATGAATTCTTTGATATCTTAAACAGAACATATACCAAATGCCCCAGCTGTGATACCAAAATCCTACTTGGAGATTTTAACGCTAAGCTGGGTAAAGAAAACATCTTTGAACGGGTCATGGGCAAACACAGCCTATATGACACCACATCCGATAACGGACACAGGCTGATCGACCTTGCCACGGGGCGAATTTTCTTTTAATCAGCACACGATTTCCCCACCTTGATATACACAAAGGCACCTGGCGATCGCCAGATCAATCAGTCACCAACCAGATGGATCACATCACGATTGACGTCGGAAAGCTACTACCGCCGGAGATCGCCAGTGCCTTTGTCAACCGCGTCTCCCTTAAGCTCTCCGATACACCTCAATCCTCCACTCAGTCAATAGAGCAACAATGGAGCCTGTGCAAACAAGCCCTGAAGAGTATAGCAACGGAAGTACTGAGCCTCAAAGCTCCACCACGACGAAACACCTGGTTCGATGACGAGTTTAGAAGGATTCAACTACACAAAATTAGACATTAGTCTCCTTAATGTCGCATACAAGATCTTCGCTGCCATTTTGTGTGAACGCCTGAAGCCATTCGTAAATAAGCTGATAGGTCCTTATCAGTGTGGCTTCAGGCCAGGGAAGTCCACCGTCGATCAAATCTTCACACTACGGTAGATGAATTTCAAGTCGACATTCACCATCTATTCGTCGACTTTAAGGCCGCATACGACAGCGTAATTAGAGACGAGCTATATAACGCCATGTTTACTTTTGACATCCGTGACTCGTCAGACTATGCAGGATGACTCTGGAAAATGCTCGCTGCTCCATCCGAATCGGTGCAGAACTGACCGATAGCTTCGAAGTCAAAAAAGGATTTAGACAGGGCGATGCACTGTCGTGTGATTTTCATACATCATATTAGAAACGATTGTGCAAAAATCACTGGCCAATACAAGAGGCACAATCTATTTCAAATCCTCGCAACTCCTTGCTTACGCCGACGACATTGACATAATAGGTAGACCACAGCGAGATGTCTAAATATCTGCTGTCATCGAAAAAGGACATTTACCACCGACGTCTTGGACATAACGTGCATATTGGCAGATATAAGTTTGAGGTAGTTGTACGTATGTATGTATGTATGTTGGCGTTATAGTCCATGAAGAACGTGAGCCGAGCTTCTCTCAATCACCCATGTTGTGTGTGATTTCATTTTCCCATAGGTGAAAAGGATCTACAGTTTATTGCCGGTTCCGAACGGCGAATTTCGAGAAGCTTTTCATAACAATTTTACTACAGGGGGTTTTGTCAGAACCCCACTGAGGAGAAACACCGTGAAAAACACGTTCGATGACATGGCTGTGTCGGGATTCGATCCCGTGTCTTCGGCGTCAGAGGCCAACACACTACCCACTGCGCCACGGTGCTCTCAGGTAGTTAAGGACTTCATATACCTCGGCTCGGCAATGACTTGGAAAACGACACCAGTTTCGAAATCAAGCGCATAATTACTCTTGTCAACCGCTGCTTCTTTGGACTCAAGAAACAACTGAGAAGTAGAGCCCTCTCTCGTACGACCTAGTTGACTTTATATAAGACCTTAATTATCCCGGTCCTGTTATACGGCCATGTAGGGCGAATGGAACCCACAGCCCGTAAAGTCTTCGAATCCATCCCCGAGGACGGCCGCACCTAAGGTGGCGCGCAGGTGGAAAGGGACCTCAACCAACTGGGCGTGCGGCATTGGAAAAGACTAGCGAAAGATCGTGCTAGGTGGAGAGGCATGTTGGTTGAGGCCCAGGTTCACCCCGAACTGTAGCGCCCATTAAGTAAGTAAGTAAAACTCCTGGATCTGCTTCGTTGATAAATGTTTGGTCAATAAAGTAGATTCGTTATCGATATCAATATATGTAATAAAACTTGAAGAAATAAACTGTTATTCAAGTTGAAATAGCCAAATGTACATATTTCTTATTATAGACCCACAAATTGTTCATTTTTAATAGTACCAAAAAACCGATTATGATTATGATTTTTGCAAAATGATATCGATTTATGTCGAAACGTCTCTTTGGGTATTAGATGTTTAGCATAATTAAATAATGACTAAAGTGAGGTGCCACAGTAAACTACGGCAACAGAAATAGACGGAAAAAAAGAATACGCCGATTAGAAGTGTTATTGATCAGCTATTACCACTTAAGACTAATTCTCTATCGAGAGTATACAGGTAAACATATTCCATTTCCGGAATAAGCCACTTAACTTTGTTCCCATACAATGCTACTTGAACAACTTACCGATAAATCTTTGTCTCTATACTAATTCCTTTGTATTCCAATTACGTGTCTAATTATCCTGCGTGCACACATCCTTAATGCAAGTGACCGACTGAACTAACCAAAACCACTCAACAGATGTTTGAAACTAATTGCTTACGTATTCCGTTGGTCAATGTTGAGTGGTCTCTTGCACCCTAACCCTATGACATATTCGTAGTCCTTGAGGATTGGGTTTAAGTTTTTATCGTTTTTCTCAACTTTGTTTTGTTATTGTTGAAAGGTTTGTTTTCAATTGAAACTTGAATGAGTCGCTATAAAAACATTACAGTCTTTCTAAACGCACCGATTGTCGACTGGGTATAGAGGGAATGTCTCAATAATTAATTGCAGACATCAGATAAAAACGCCATCAATTTGTCTAGCTGCCTTCAAGTGCACAAGCGACCACCATACACACAAGTTGTACGGAAAACCACTATAGTCAGCTGTAAGCCACTTCCAGTCACCATAGTGGCACATTGCTCTGAGGCTTCTATCGCATCGACTGGAATAACTATTAATACACACTTCGTCGGTTATCCTTTCTGTTTGTTTGTTTATTACTGTTTTACCAATGTAATGCACAAGGCACCGATGAACAGATGAACGACTGAACAGAACAACTAAAGCATTTATGTGTATGTGTGTGTGTGGGGGGGGGGGGGGGGGAATGTCTTCTTCTCTTTTGTGGATAATTACACAACGACTCACAATGGTCAGCAATTATTCATCCTTTTATCTCGTTACACAGCTGGCCAACTGTTCGGTTAACTGTGCTCAAAGTTCGATTAACAACTGAATACAAAAAATAAATTGTAGGCGAAGAATGTATTATACAAAAACAAGTTGAAAAACCCCAGGTCAATGTATTTTGTATCTGTTGGATCCTTTTGTCCAAATTATAATAATTTTTCTTTTCAATGGATGTTTAGGTACTCGTACTCCGCGATTGAAAAAAGAAGGAGGTCCCTTCTCCCCTCTTTTTTGCGAGTTTAAATTCAATAACATACACTCAAAGTGTTAATTAAAAATTCAGACCAAACAACAAAGTGTTGTGTGTTGTGTCTAGGATGTGCTTCAACAGCGGTTTAAAGTGCAAGGATATATGAAGATACAAAAGCAACGGCTGAAACAAGAAACAAAAAGAAAAAAAAAAAAAAACAAAACAAAAATGGATGTTTAAAAAGAGGTGGAAAATCTCTCGAGCTATGTTTGCGTTAACGTTGCAAGGAAAAAGCACATCCTTGTAATCTTCATGAACTGTATTTGCTTGCTCCGGAGTAATATCCTGTCGCTGTTTTGTAATTGAAAGAGGAAAGTTAGTCAGCAACAGAACAGGCTTCCACCATTGCGACTATGCTTAGAGCATGGGTAGTAGCGCTGGATGGAGTTTAAAAAGGATTGTGTTGTTTTTGCGGTTAGGTGTGTGTTGGTGTGGAGTATGTTTGCGTGCATGGTGAGGACTTACCATCCGTTAAGGGGCGAACAATTGTCTGATTAAAAAGGAGAGAGCAGTTGCTTAGAAGAGGAGGAGAGGTGTTAGACATTTTAAAGTTGGTGTCCTTAACATCTTGCGATCGCAATTAGCTAAATGTACCGAAATTCAAGATTTCGTGTGCAGAATACTTCAAATTTTCTTAAGAATATTGACAGGACTCTTGAAGAGTGTGGCATTAGCTAGGGTTGGTTTGCAAAAATTGGATTTGGGTCCCACTGTCTATATGCAAGTTCTACATAATCTGACTATGCAAATAAATCCTTATGAAAGCAATTTCAGCACTTCTTCATTTTCGTATAACCAGTCAAAACCAATCATTTAAAACTCTCAAATTAAATTTAACAAACGGAGCCAAAGAACATACATATTCGTAAACGAAGAACAGGGCACATCCACAAAATAGGACAGTAATTCAGCCAACCCGTTGCATCGTCCAGATATAGAACCCGATACCCAACATTCACGTCCAGACGAGCTCTTGACTAAGATATGCCTTTAGGACTTTTGACTTTCTGATACTTTCAACATCCGGATATCATCGCCTCCATCGCCCCCAATACTACAAAATTTCCGAAAACTTTTCAAAATACGAATTAACTGAGTTACAATTTTAATTCACATTGAAGGGGCATCCTTCTGTAGACAGAATTTACAGTTGTACCTCTGTGCATGTATGTATTGAAAGGATTTGATAGATATGCAATAAATGTCCTTGTGTGTTTCAAGGAACGAGAAAACGTTATCTTGACTGTAATAATGGTAAATTATCATCAGGAATAGCCTTGACATTTTGTGGTTGGTATTTCGGAACTTTATCTTTCTCCGTAAATGGTTGCACTCTTCTTGTTGTTCGTATTTGTTCCTGATAGTGTGTTGTGTCTATTCTTTGTTTGGTCTTTTGCAAGTGTCAGTCGGAGTCTTGTAAGCTGTTGGGTTTTAAATCAGTGGAATGAGCTGACGGCGGTTGGCGATAGGGATTGTTCATAAGCATAGGCTAATAGGTTGAAATGAAATGCTTGTTACTTTTAATATATTGAAGTTTGGTAGAGGCAAAAGAGGAAAAGACCTGACTTTTTTAGTATGATACATCTTGCAAGGAAACAGTCATTTAATATACAACAGAGCACTATCCCTTGTGAAATGTTGGCATCCATGAACCTTCACTTTCAGTTAAACTTCTTCTAGATGACTTCCCACTTAAGATAACTTGATTTTAAGGCAATCTGATATGCTATGAAGGCTACTCCATTTTCATCACCATAATCTGATTTTGTATTTCATGCTGCTATTTCAAAAACGTTTAATAGATTTGACAATGATAAGATTCGAACTGAACAGACCTGACATTAAGTACTACAGTGCAACATTTGCTTTTGCCACGTTTTCTAAAAGTCTTTTCAGAGAATCATGTATATAAGAAATAACATGCTGCTTGGTCTCACACAGTTGGGCTTGGAACGATTCAAAGTTTCCTTACGATCTTTACGATGATTGAACGAATCGTTTTTGGGGTTCCTTCATTATGAATTGATGTACACTAGGCGGGAATAAATTCCCCAAAACAAAGCGAACCTCTAACTGCACGAACTAAAATGGTGTGACAACCTTTGGCGCTAAAGTATGAAAATCGTGCAATTGTTTTTTCGTAGATTATTGCTGCGATTTTGATGACATAAAATGTATCACTGTTATATTTGTAGAAAATCAGTTTATTTGAATTGTTTTTTTTTCACACACATTTGCTGCATACTATTCAGTCTTTCGAGATCAGCCCGCTTTAGTAAGAACGCTGGTTTGGAGGTGATCCCCAACAATCTTTCAGATGGAAAACTTGGATCGAAGACGATTCCATAAATATTCTTGACCCTCGAACACGCAACGTAGGCCAACCCGGCACTAAATTCATTTGTCCCTAAGTCCACAACTTACTTACTTACTTAGGTGGCGCTACAGTCCGTGGTGAACCTGGGCCTCCACCAACAAGCGTCTCCAGTTGGCACGGTCTTTGGCCAGCTGTTTCCAGCGCCGCACGCCCAGTTGGTTAAGGTTCCCTTCCACATGCGTGCGGATCCGGGGTGGATCCGAAGACTCTTCGGGTCGGAGCTGTATTTTCCATTCGCTCTACATGGCCTAACCACCTTAGACGCTGTATCCGTAGACGTCGTACGAGGCCGATGTCGCTGCGCAACCCGTACAGGTCTTCGTTATATCTTCTCCTTCATACACCGTTTGAACAAACGGGACCGTAGATAGTGCGCAGAATTTTCCTCTCGAAACGACCGAGGGCATCTTCATCCACTTTTGTTAAGGTCCAGCCATCTGCGCCGTAACGGAGGACTGGGATGATTAAGGCCTTATATAGTGTCACCTTAGTTTTCCGCGGGAGGGCTCTACTTCCCAATTGCCTCTTGATCCCAAAGAAACAGCGCTTGGCAAGAGTGATTCTGCGTTTTATCACGGCGCTGGTGTTGTTGTCGCTGGTCATCAGTGAGCCAAGGTAGACGAATTGCTTGACCACTTCAAAGTTATACCCACCGATGGTGACGTTCTGACCAATACGTCGGTGTTGTCCGTCTCTTTTAGATGAAAGCAGATATTTGATTTTACCTTCATTAACCTTGAGACCCATCTTAGCCGCTTCTACCTCAATGCCTACAAAGGGCTCATTGACGTCTCGCTGTGTCCGTCCAATCACGTCAATGTCGTCGGCGTACGCAAGCAATTGCGTAGACTTGAAATAAATCGTACCTCTTGTGTTGGCCAGTGACTCCTGCACGATCTTTTCAAGCACGATGTTGAAAAAGTTGCATGACAGCGCGTCACCTTGCCTAAATCCTTTTTTAACATCAAAGGTCTCGGCTTGCTCATTACCGACCTTAATGGAGCAGCGAGAATTCTCCATTGTCATCTTGCACAGTCGGACGAGTTTGGCAGGGATGTTAAGACTAGACATGGCTGTGTATAGCTCATCTCTATATACGCTGTCATATGCAGCCTTGAAATCGACGAAGAGGTGGTGAGTGTCGATTTGGTATTCCTGTGTATTCCTCCAAGATCTGCCGTAGCGTAAGTATTTGGTTTATTGTGGATTAACCTAGCCTGAAACCACACTGGTAAGAGCCGATCAGGTTATCCATAAACGGTTTCAGGCGGTCAAACAATACGGCAGAGAAGATCTTATATGCGATGTTAAACAGACTTATTCCCCTATAGTTGGCGCAGTTATAGTGGTCTCCTTTCTTATGGACCGGGCAAATGATGCTGAGATTCCATTCGTCGGGCATGCTTTCCTCCGACCATACCGGTGCATGCATCTTACCAGCTCATCTCCAGCCGCCTTAAGAAGCTCAGCAGACAGGCCGCCTACGCCCGCGGCTTTATTAGACTTAATTCATGGTATCGCTATTTTGACTTCGTCTTGGTCGGGTGGACCGAATTCTGTTATATCGTCGTCCATTACGAATGGCTCGTTCTGCCTGACAGCGGTATCGTGTCTATCATCGCCATTATACAGTCTGCAGAAGTGGTATTTCCAAATCCTCAGCATCGACTGCGACTCTACTACCAGTTCTCCATTTTTATCCCTGCAGGCCGCCGCTCTGGAATTGTAGCCATAGCATGTTCGTTTTACCTTATTGTAAAACTCACGGGCGTCATTCCTGGGGAAGCATCTCTCCATCTCCTCGATCTCACGCTTTCCGTGCTCTCTCTTCTTTCTTCTGAAAAGCTTGTGTTCCTCTATTCTCTTCTGCTCATAGATTTCGCGAACAGCTCTCGTCCGTCGTTGCAGCAAGGCAAAATACGCCTCTTGTTTTGCTGCATGGGCTTGTTCGCATTGTTCTGCGAACCAGGGGTTTCTAGGTGGTGGCGGTTTGAAACCCAGCACCTCTGAGGCAGCGTCTCTGATGGCACTCTGGCAATGCGCCCATTCCTGTTCTATTGTTTGTGCTGCTGTGGGCGGATTTTGAGAGAGCTTGGAGAAGACACGATCGGCAAAGATTCTGCCAGTCTATTGCGATTGTAGCTTTCCGACGCCAAACTTAAGTAGTCCTACTCGACTCCTATGCATTCTTAATATCCTCATTCGTACCTTGGCTACAGCAAGGTAGTGGTCCGAGTCGATACTAGCCCCTCGGAAGGTTCGTACGTCGGAAATACTGGAGGAGTGTCTGGCGTCGATCGCAATGTAATCAATCTGGTTGGTGGTCGATTGATCAAAAGACCGCCAGGTACCCTTGTGGATGTTAAGATGGGGGAATCGCGTGCTTGATACAAGGAGGTTACGCCCCGCTAGGAAATCGATTAGCCTAAGTCCGGTGTCAGATGTGGTGTTATGGAGGCTATACTTTCCTATGATCGACTCAAATATGTCCTATTTGCCCAGTTTTGCATTAAAATCTCCTAAGACTATTTTTGTGTCGTAGCTGGGGCTTTGGGCATATGTTCTGTCTAGGAGATCGTAGAATTCTTCTTTGAGTCGATCGTCCTTTTCTTCCGTAGGGGCGTGAGCGCATATTAATCTAATGTTTCCAAATTTAGCTTTGATGCGGATTGTTATTAGGCGTTCGCTTATATCTCGGAAGCTTAAGACGCTTTGCCGGAGTCTTCCTCTAATAACGAATCCGCACTCGAATAATCGCTGTTTGTTCTCCTTGTAGCGGTTGCCGTAGTAGATGTCACAGTTTTTCATCCGTCCTTTGCCTGGTCCATCCCATCGCACTTCTTGGAGTGCGGTTATATCTGCTTTATAGCAATTGAGGGTTTGCTTCAAATTATCGCCTGCACCCGGTCTGTTAAGGGACCTCACATTCCAGGTGCAGACTCTCATGTCCGTTAGTCGCTTGCAGGGGTCATCAGCTTTGTACCCGTCCGTATACGAGGCTTGTTGTCGTTTCGGAACAAGTAGGTTTTTACGTGATAGGATGTTACCCCTTGGCACAACCCCCAACCTGGAGGGCCAGGTTCCTCTTTCCCCGGGAACAGGGGGTTGGGTCGCTGCACACATTGGTTCACTACCTAGAGGCTGTGTGTCAACTTGGATTGAGCAGGAGCAGGGATCGAAACTGGCGTTTGCCATGTTAAACGCGATCAACTTCTTTGTTCTGTTTGCTCGCTCGCTCCCCCTGCTTTGCCCAATATAATTCCTTGCGACCTGTGAATACTAATGCCGTAAGACAGCAATATCGGAAATTTCTTCCTCGTGCCATTGACTGCTCCTTTTTTGAATGACTTTACGACCTGCGTTATAGGAATAGCGCCTGAACCGAAAGTCGGTCCCGTGTAAGTTTCAAACTTAACCATGATGCAGATAGGAGCTTCGCTTGGTATGGAGTTCTCGACTCTGTTTTCAGTCGGACCGTAAATAATGTCAACGACTGTGCCGATCGAGCCATTGCACAGTCCGCAAGAGGTCCACAAGTTCTGGCGTAACATCACTTTAGCGCCAACGCAGAGTAACAGTTCTGCGCTCAGTCCTTGAGCTTCGTCATCTGACGCTTGAGCGGCTGTTGCATTATTGTTTGAGGCATTTATTCGAGTCACTGGGCATCCAAGCGACCGTAAGGCGTTCTTATTATAAGCTTTGATGTTTTTGTTGGCCGCCATCAATCGTGTCGCGTCCTTGGAATCTCGGGTCGATCCTGGATTATTGCCGACAAAGCGTTGTGACCAGAATTCATAGTGCGAGAGATTGTTCTCGCCTAGTGCTAGAGCATGAAGTGCTTCTCGAAATTGTTTCTGTTCATCGCCAGTCTGTCGCATGATCTCCTTGAGAGTAAACGTCTTCCGTATCTGCAAATAAGCTGCTATACCTCGCAGGGAAAACTCATCCGACTCTTTTGGTACGCCATACAGAGGCTTGACAGTATACTTGACAGGGTTCTTAGTGCAGTAATGGCAGATGACTTCATGGTGGCTGAGTTGTTGCCGTGAGCAGTTGTCGCAGAGTCTGAGCACGTGCTTGTCGAGATTCTGGGTGAATGTTCTGATAAATTCAGTGTCTCCAAAATGTGTTGTTTCTATGTTTGAGTTTCGAAGAGGGTCGTCGATAATGTTTTGGCGAACGTTCCTCATTCTGGCTGCGTCTCTGGTCGATCGCGCTAAGTTCCGCGATCGTTTAGGAGGAAATGGCATATTGTCTCAAACTGTTTTTTTGTAGACTTCAGTTGATATTTGAGATTTATTGTTGTTTTTTGTTATTTTCTTTTTTTATAGCTATTTCTTGTTATTTTCTGTTTTTATCAGCAGTTTTGCTTCACGTATATTCAGTTTTGATGGCGAATATGGCCGTATTCAGTCATGCAAAATTCTTTAAGAAAAATTACGTGACTCGGGGGCGAAAAGCATCAAAAAAGGAATTTTTGTTCAAGTTTAAATAATTGCGCGAGTTATGAATAGTCCGAAGACTACCCAATAAAAACAATGAAAACACACAAAACACAGTTTGATATATTTATTAGAATATATACTACGAACTAAACAACACGAACTTAACGACGACTAAACATTGACTGACTTTTTTTACTTGGTAATTCGCTCCAGCTTTATCTTCTTTCAAGGATAGAGTTGGAGAGAGAAACCGTAGCAAAGATCAACAATACGTTTGTTGTTTTGCTGAACAAAACACCAAGTGTGGAGAAAGTAGGGTGTAGGGGTGTTACAGCATGTAACTCGCGCGCAAAGGTTTTTCGAATATTTTAATATTTTTTCTAGGTTTAATTTGGTTTTTGATTTTCTACAATTAAACTAAATCGAAATTCAAAATTCCGGCTTCGTCATAACCCGATTTATATGGTCAGCTAATAGCGTAAAAAATGTCGTCTCTCTAAAATGTCAGGAAGTGGTCCAAAAACGCGAACAACGTTTTGAGTCCGAGTCAGCACAAAGAAAGCTCACCCTCGGTTCGCTTTGATAAATGTGAGTTCCATTGCAATAGAAACTTTAAATGCCAGCATGATTGTCATTAGCGAGATACTGAACCTATGTTTATCATCATGTTAGGCTCCAAGTCCAAGGAAGGGTTTGGCTCTGAGGCCGTAAAAAACAACAATATTCGACTGCATTTCTCATTAGACAATCATGCTTCCGTTCCTTAAGCAAAAGTGTTTACAATTCTTTTGGCTACACCTTTGGAGGGGAAAAGTATTTGCATATGCAACAATATCCATCGAAACTGCGCCTAAGCTTTTTACCTTAAGAACCATAATAACACTGGTGGGAAATCTAATTCCGGACATTTTACTGAATCCCACGAAATGTTTCACTGTAATCCCACGAAATCAGACCTGCTATCACTGAGACAGACTCACAGGATTTTTCTAATTACTCGAAGCCGTTCTAGTTCTGCTGATGTCCGCAATCAAGACTTTGCTCAATTACTTGGTCTTAAAAATGTTAAGTGGCAGACGAAATACATAAGTCACATAAGTAATGAGTTGTAAGATTCGAGTGTTAGTCGTCAAAATTCTCCGGTGGTAATATTGTGAAATCTCAAGATTCGAACAAATTCTTGCCCCTTGACCCAGTATCCGAGCCACCTTCCGTGAAATGATGAATTGCAGGCATCATCGAATATAGAGGCTTTCAAGCTGCCCCTAGACTCACTTTCAAAAGGAAATAAACACGTGCAAATTCTATGACAAGAAAGAATTTTGTGAAACATCTGACCGCGAAATTTCTTCACAAAGGGCTTTGGGGCGATTTTTCCTTATAAAGCGAAAAGTAGAGTACTGCCAGCAGATTCGAACATGCTAGATTCGCGTTGGGCAATGTCCGCTTTCCTTCTCTAAATGTCACCCATGTCCCCTTTTGTTTGAGTTGGACGAATTAGTAAACTTGGCCCAATAGACTCCATTAATGAATGCCGGACAGAAGGTGTATGTAGAAGGTTGCACTCTGACGCACGATGAGCGAGTCCGAACCCCGACTCACGCCGTTCGGAATCGGCATTAAACTGTATGTAGGTCCCTTTCACCCGTATGAAAAATAAAATACACACAACATGGGTGATTCAGAGAAGCTTGGCTCTGGCTGTAACGCCACCAAAGAAGAACGGCAGAAGGTGTCACCTACCCAGCTGCTTAATTGTAAGCAATGGAAAATTCGCATTAATGAGCCAAAATGAATCCTCTTCACTGATATTTCGCGCCTGCTACTTGTTGACTGTTTTATTCATGACGAGATGGTAATATAACAATTGAAATTGATTAAGAACAATTTTTTTTACAAGCAAGTACAAAAATGTACACCTTCACTAGATCAACGCCTTGGCATTTAATGGCCTTAGTTTTACTACTTCTGAGATGAATCGAACCGAGCTTGTACTAGCTGAAATTACAGCAGTGAAAAGTCTGCATTTTTCTGCATACATATGCATGTATGTGTGTATGTATGCTCCATACTTGTCAATTAACAATACGCCAAACATTCAATTACCCTAATTTCAATAAAACACAGATTTTTTCCCAACAGATTTTCAATCCACTTTATAGGAACACGTCCCTCGTACTTCTTTCTGTTGGCCACCAATGATTCGATTAACCACCTCAACATAGCAATTTAGTACGATTCTACTGTAACCGACTGCATGCCCACTCATCATCAACAACGCAAAATGTGTCAGTGACTCATTTGAATTTCAAAATGATTTTTTTTCAAAAACCCCAGTCATCTTAAAGGCTTAAAATAAGGGGAAGAAAGGAAAGGCGTCTTGCAGCCATAACGCGAAATTAAGGCCTAATCAAATTCGCTTGCCTAACAACCTAAAAGCCATCATCTTACTCTAAACCACCACTAACGGTGAAGTCACTCCAGCCATACTCTGAAAATCCACTCTCTTTCTCTCGTTGGCTCTTCAAATCTACATTTCAATTTACCCGCACGCATTTCCTTAAACTAATTACAACGAATAAAATTTGCTAAATTGCTCCTGGGGAACTATAATCCTTCTTTCTGCACTACAAAACCATGCAAGCCACTAACCGAACGCATTAATAATTCCCGCAATGCTAACGTATCGACTTTAGAGGATTATCGCAACCAACGAAGGAAGGAAGAAAGGTTACTGGTGTTGCATACCTGTGCATGTGGCACAGGCATATCTTACGGTTGAGCGAATGTCTGCCACCAGCAGTGTTGCAAACATCCCACGATTTTACTCAGCCGAAATAAGGCTGACAAGGATCGGAAAAGGGTTAAGCGACAACGGCGGTATTTCGAGGGGCTCTGGAAAACATTTCAAGTCAATTAAACTTTTCACCAATTGCATTCAACCGTATGTGGCATGGTGGTAAAATCCAATAGAGAGACAACTTTTTGAAAGTTTAATAGCGTCGAAGGATCTAACTCGTTCACTCTGCACCATTTACACCATCACCATCATCGGGTCGTTTCCTTGCAGTGGTACTTAAGGGACCGAAATATGGGTGGGGAAGACGAATGCTCGTCCTTCTAGTTGTACTCTTATGTATATCCTTAGAATTTGAAAAATTGCTACTGAGCAATTGGAATTGAAATCATGGCTGTAGTATATGTATCATCAAGAGCTACTTTCCTTGCATTTCCTACAGTGCGACAAATGTAGTAGTATGGGGAGAAGTCCTAGTTGAGTCGTTACGCCTTGCGTGTAAATGTACTTAAAGCAATTAAGGTAGATTGTAAGTTGAAACGCAATCGCGTAAGGATGTTGCGTGCGTAATTATTCTATTTTATCGTCTAACCTGTTGGGAATCTTGGGTGATAAGACTGAGCATAAGTGCTACCGACTCACCTACGCGACGTGCTGGCTTATACATTTTATTGCTTAATGATGTTGTTTCAACTACAAGGGCGCGACTTAAAGTCTGATAAGCAACAGGCGGCGGCATTCAAACATAAATCCACTGTCACCCGCTGTAATTCTTTGTAACTCATATGCATCGTTGGCACCTGTAAGAGCAAGACACAAGGGATACAACCACAAGTAAGTCATGTGATCTCCCATGAAAAATCATTCAACCGCAATACAAAATCAAAAAACTCCCACGTTTTTTTGTGTTTTCGAAAATACAAAAAAGGAAGCAACCTATCCGAGGTAATGGCCTGAAGCTCTCGGTCTCCGCATGTTTGTATAATATATGCTCCCTGCTACTGCGCACTTGTGACTCGACAAACTTTCAGGATCCCATGATTTATTACCGCTTGTGTGAGAATTTCACACATTGTGTGTAACTGAAGGACGAGGTCGACAATTTTGGCAAATTTATTTATTTGTCACATCCAATCCAAACCGGCAGTCTCCACCCTTCTCTTCGTACCTCGGAAACACATTTGTCTCGAGTTGGTATGTATCAGAAGACACATTGCTGACATGTAACAAACAAAAGAGGCCAACTGTGTCCCACTACAAAGCTTCCAATGCAAAGAAGAATAAAGGGCAAGTAGAACTCAGTACTCGTCATTTACGTACAACACCTTCATAACTATAGTCAGGATACAGGATATCAAAGAGAGTTTTTGAAATTTAAGCAATAAATTATGTTTCAAAAAAGGAAGGACGTTATGAATGCATAAAAACGCAAACAAACGCCTGAACCAGCAGAACGTCTTAGAACTGAAACTGAGACACATATGCATGCGTCATCATCATCTATCCAGTCTCCTTATATGAACATACATCCCTTCTTTCTTCATGTTGTAATCGGTTCCTCTTGTTGCAGGAGGTGTATGAACAATGCCTTCACACGCTGAGGTATTCCCTGCAAGACATCGAAGAACGTACGGGTATTCAGGAAAATTGCGAAGATTCCTGTCTCCTTTTTCTGTCACATATTCCCTTTTTTTCGCAACCAAGGATAGGTGGTTAAGAAAAAAATATGTTTTCTAATATGTCAGAAATTCTGTGAAATATTTGCACCCATGCCTCTTGCTGGTTGGCGCGTCAGAGTCTGGTGTTATTTTTGGTTAAAGGACTTTACTTCTCCAGATGCATGCGGAAGGGATATTAAAATATCGGTTTCTCCTCAAGAGACAAAGAGTCGGTGGGACGAGGTTGAATCGCAAATATTTGAGCAATGGAAGGAATGTTGAGCTGCAAGTGCATACGAGAATATGTCTTGATCAAATATTTGCATTTAGTAATCGGAAAACTGTTGTCAGGCTGTACGTACAGGGGTGGATTGAAAAAGCAACTACAAGGTTACATCTTACCTTCTATGTACCTGTAATGGAAAAATGTACGAGTAGACTCCTGAAAGAAGGAAAAGTTAAAGAGCGCTTAAGCAAAAACTGAAAAAATACTTTCAAGGAATTGATGCCAAAGACTACGTTGAACCTGGGTCTTAACCAATATGCCTCACGCTTATTTGGCTGAGGCCATAGACATCCTAGGCAATCGGCACGTAAAGTTCTCCTTGGAATATTCTCGTCTATCCGCCATCAAAACATACAGGTACAAGCATCAACCAAAAAATTGTCTTCTCGATCTAAGCTCCAGCGCTATAAGTGAGGACCAAGATAATTAAATTTATTATTTTTCAATTGAAGACTATCTTTTTCAATATTCCCTTGAATCTAAAAACCAATATGCGTGAACTGAACCGCGTTGGTGGACTAAAATTAATCGTACCGCTTGATCGTGGGTCTTGTGTGAGCAAGTGAATTACATACGGTTATGTTATTCTTCTATACTTGGTGCGATTATAGTAATCTCTACGCTAACAGCTTTATTCAATTTTAGCTTTCATTAGTCTGTTATTTAGTCTCATATTCGGGGTCTGTAAATCGTTTGTTCTTTTTGCTAGACAGTAGCATTTTGACTTCATCGTTGCCATTAAGCTCGCAAAAGAGGAATTTCTGTTCTTACTATTATCAAATGTATCGATTTTGTCAGGACGGTCAATAATTGATTATGTTCACAAGCCTAGAAATCTGGGGATAGTCTTCAACGACACACTCACCTGGACCGATCAGCTACAATAGGAAAGGTATATAGTGGTACCCGACTTCTATGGTCCACACTAGGTTCCTTAGCCACTAAAATTAGGATGTTATTTGTTAAACCCCTTTTATTACCTATCCTATTTTATTTGAGGGCGCCGTGGCGCAGTTGTTAGTGTGTTGGACTCTGGCGCACGATGAGCGAGTTCGGATCCCGATACCACCAACGCCAACGAATATTTATTTCGCGACGTTCCTCCTCGGCGGAGTACTGGCAAAACCCCCCGTAGTAAACTTGCCATGAAAAAGCTTCTCGACTTACGCCGTTCGGAATCGGCATTAAACTGTAGGTCCCTTTCACCTGTGCGAAAAATAAATCACACACAACATGGGTGATTGAGAGAAGCTTGGCTCTGGTCCTTCATGGGCTGTAACGCCACCAAAGAACAAAGATTTTATGGCTGCGAGGTCTTTGGTCATGTCGACTAGAATACTAAGCGTAAATCAAATGTCGTCTACAATAGCTAGGCTTGTCATGACATGTCTTTAAGAAAAGTTTTACTGACCACGTATCTTCTTACTCCCTGCAGATAATGAGCCTTACGTACGACAATCTCATTATGTTCAGAACACTTATCCTTCTGCACGGTATCATGCAGACCCAACAACTAGAGTACTTGTACAGCATACTAAGTTTTGCCAGCTTACAAAGAAAAGCTATATTGATAAGGCACAGATTTAACTGCTTGCAATTTGAGCGTACATTTTTCGTCTATGCCACTCTTCTATGGAACTCTTTACCTGTCATACTAAGGAGAATCACAAACGCAATCACATTTAAAAATCAACTGTTTAAACACCTGGCCAGTGATATGTGATTGCCAAAGAGATGGTTAATAAAATGATACATATCAATCCAAATAATTTGCTTAATTTATGTCAATATTGTTTTCCATTTAATGTACTTATCGCTCCCATTGTACCTATAGTTAAACATACTCATTGTTAAATCGTAAAGCTCTTACCAATATTAATATAGTATTCGCAAACTATGAGATAACATCTCAATGCGAAACAACTGTTATGATAAATAAATATGAATAAATATGTGCTAGCTCACCCTGTTTTTGAAGACATAGCATCTTCCTTTTACTTTCCCGAGAATTTCCGAAAGTTATTTCTCCTATACCATCTCCCTATCCTCTCAATTTCGTGCCCCTCATACTATGCAGCGCAGACTAGGCTTTACCTCGGAAGGAGGGTTATATTTTAAGTATGTCCATTTCTTTGGCACGCTCTATAGCTTAAATTGTTTTGACGGATTTAAGCAGATCCGTCGGTGACGGTGTAACATAGGCTACATAGAATTTAAACGTCATATAATCGCAATCGAAATCACACTATACTTCTAGACATTTTGAATGACTACATCATTCATGTTACAAATATAGAATTCACATATTTGCTTCAAAACCCTCAAAGTAGCGTTCTAAAGCAAACTAAAATCTGTTATTTGTAATTTAAGTGACAACAGCTTGGCGTTTTGACGTAACCTTTGCTTGATTGGCAAGTTCCAGACAGTTTATTCCGATTGTGGAAATTGAATGATTCGTACTAGGACGTTGTCTTTTAACGTCTCGCATTGAAGTCTCATAGAATGAGCATAGAGCATATGATATGTGTACATGTACGGTATCATAGGTAGGTGGGTGCTTTTTTCTTCTTTGGTGGGGACATACAATCATATAGCTTACTCCTTTACCCTGCCGATACCCAAAAGTCACCGTGTAGAAGTAAAAGTAGCAGTTACCTGGACTATGTGTATTTCATATTTTGGAGGTCTTCCCTGAAATTACTTGTGTATCAGAAACGTGTCTATGTCTAAGTATTGACAATAAAATCATCGTTATAGATGGCTACACAACGTATCGGGCCGACAGATTCGATAGAAGGAGCGGTGGAGTAGCGATTTTCATCAAAAAGGTTATTCAGTGTAGACAGTTGCTTGTTTCTGGGGTAAACGATGTTATGGAATACATTTTCGTTAAAATTGTCTGCGGATTTGATAAATGCTTAGTTGGAGTTTTTTATAAGCCACCGAATGTTACTGACTCTTGCCACATTACAAATCTTCTTCATATTACATCTTAAATCTTACTCTGTGGAGATCTCAATACAGACCTCTTAGATAAAGCTAACTCAAGCGTTAATCGATTTGTTAGTAATCTAAGATTGCTACAATTACGTTCTGTAAATGACTCTATGCCTACTCACTTCAGTAACAACTGCTCTACTTTATTCGACCTACTTAACAATATAGAGCATGTCAAGTATTATGGCAATTGGATGTGCCAGGTTTTTCGAAGCACAATCTTATTATTATTTTTTATGATCTAGATTTGTACATCCCTGCCAATGAAGTTAGTCCAATTACTTTCAGGAACTTTAGGCGATTAATAATGAGTATCTGCTACATGAGAGCACCGTGGCGCACTGGGTAGTGTGTTGGCCGCTGACGCCGATGACACGGGATCGAATCCCGACACAGCTATGTTATCGAACGTGTTTCACGGTGTTTCTCCTCAGCGGGGTTCTGACAAAACCCCCTGTGGTAAAATTGTCATGAAAAGCTTCTCGAAATTCTCCTTTTGGAACCGGCAATAAACTGTAGGTCCCTTTCACCTATGGGAAAATGAAACCACACACAGCATGGGTGATTGAGGGAGAAGCTCGGCTCAGGTCCTTCATGGACTGTAACGCCAACATACATACATACATACATCTGCTGCATGATGAGCAGATTAATTTTTTTACATCGTAAATTAACAATCTTTTTTAATTCCATGTTCCTATAAAAACGTTTATTCCTCGAAACAAAAATTGTACGTGGCTGAGTACGAGAGTTGTACAACTCTTTAAAATAAGGGACAAGGCCTATAAAAGATGGAAAAGATTCAAAATTCCTGAACTATTCAATGAGTATGAGGTTGCAGGGAATATAGCGAAGAAAGAAATAAGGAAGGCGAAAATGAATTTTTTTGCTTCAAAGTTTCAGCCAAATCTTAACAGGACGAAAACGTGGAGGTATGTAAGAGAGCTAGGTATCGGTAGACAGAAGGCAACAAATGCTTGCATAAGTGAGGTAAGCCCTGAACATTCAAATTTTGAATTTGCCGCAGCTTCAATTGACTCTTATGCATGTTGCAATGACACCGAAGTACGAACTCCAGTTGTGTCACATAACTCCCCTATATCAAGAAATTTCTGTTTTCGAAGAGTGTACGAATGGGATGTGCTCAATGCTGTTAACACTATTAAGTCTAATGCTATTGGTCTGGACGGCCTGCTTCCAAAATTCTTGAAAATTATAATTCACGAAATTCTGCCTGAACTTACACATATTTTTAATAGGGTTCTATTCTACCTACCCAAAGTCCTGGAAAGCATCTAAGATTATTCCTATCCGTAAGAGCTCAGCAAGTCGCCCAACTTACCACCCAATCTCCATTCTTCCATTCATTTCAAAAGTATTCGAACAACTCATAAGTCGGCAAGTACATGAATAACTTCGCTAATCCTCTCTCCTTTCACCACATCAGTCCGGTTTTAGACCGCATGACAGTTGTACAACGGCACTTGTAAACTTCGTTGAAGACCTTCGTGTTGAAATGGATAAGAATAATGCAACATCGCTTGTACTATTGGATTTTTGGAAAGCTTTTGATACTGTACCCCATGAAATACTCATTAATAAACTCAGACAGTTACTTAAAAGACCGCACCCAGGCTGTGTATGCAAACGAAAAACTCTCAACTTTCCTAGAAACTAAAGCATTGTGCCACAATGTTCAATAATGGGTCCGCTATTGTTTACCCTGTTCAACAACGACATCCCATCAGTTCTAAAAACTGCAAAATCCAGATGTATACAGATGACGTACAATTGCATTTAAGCTATCCTATAGAACTAGTGGAAGATGCAACCTTACGTTTTAATGAAGATCTAAATTCAATTGTGTTGTGGTCCCGTAGAAACAAATTAATGCTTGATTCTAGCAAAAGTCAGCCAATAGCTATTACCCGGTCACGCATTGATACCAGAACCTTACTTCAACTTTTTATCGATGGATCAGCTCTACCATATATCTCCAGCACTATAAACCTGGGAGTCTCACCTGGGAAGACCACATTGTGAATGTAGTTGCTAAGATCTATAGTTCGCTAAGAGCCCTGTATCAAATAGGAAACTGTCTACCCTTCAATGCTAGTTAAATCAATGTTGTTACCGATCCTCTTCTATGCTTATCCAGTTTTCTGTGATCTTGATAGTCACAGTTATAGCAAATTTAAAGTCGCTGTCAATAGTACAATACGATTCGCATACAACTTGAATCGAATGGACCACATTTCCAGCTATGTGAGAGAATTTCTCGGAATGGACCTACAGAATTATATGAATAACAGGATATTGACTTTCCTTTTTAACTTAAAAGAGAGCAAAGCACTATATTATCTGTTCCAAAAATTGCAAGATTCTTCCTCCGCTTGAATCAAAATTCTTATTGCGCCAACATACAACTATAACACAACGAAAAAACAATTCTTTGTATACGCCGTAAGACTGTGGAACTCGCTTCCGGTTCACATAAGGCGAACGTCACGTATCGGAGACTTCCAACGAGAATTGAAACAACACTTTTGCACATAGTTTTTTTTTTCAGTTTTTCTTTATTTATTTTTTTTTTTTTTGATATTGTTAAAATTTCACCTATGGGAAAATTAAATCACACACAACATGGGTGATTGAGAGAAGCTCGGCTCAGGTCCTTCATGGACTATAACGCCAACATACATACACACGTATTGTTAAAATTGTTATTAATGCTTTAATTACTTTATGGTTTTACTATTTATTAACTTTAATTTTAACTGTAAATTAAACCTACATTTTATTTTAATTCTCATCATTCTCATTATTAATACTGTATTTAATTTTATTAATTGTATAATCCATTATAATTCCTACACAACTTAAGGATTTTTGTATCTGCGTGCTAACATCGATTCAAATAAATAAATAAAAAAACAATAAATAAATAAGTAATTGAAAATCGAAAATACACGATATCACTGGATACAACGATATTCTGCACTTTGACATCTCTGCCATTGGATCGCCTCAACATACTCTAGCCTTGGCTTTATGTGTTATTTATTCTTCGAACTAATATCCTTTCCATCCATTATCTAGTTGCAGATCGAGAGCCTAAAATCTTACCGCAAGTAGTTGATAAAATGAATAGCAGATGAATAAATAGGGTTAAAGGCCTACACTGCAATGCATATTGAATACCTGATACAAAAGGGACAGCAAAAAGGTTCTTGAAATTAACTGAATCATAATTCCAATCAATATCTGTCACTACCTCGCTTTTAACCCGAAAAGCCCTGCAAAATGTCTTCTCTTTACTCCTTCTACCAGGCCGTCTCATTATAACATCCATCTGTCGTTTCTTCTGCTCAGTCCTCTGAGCTATTAAACCAGTCTAAAAGCACTTTTATACGAGCACAGACTCCAATCGAGTTACGCCGTGATGCTTTAAATTTATTAAATTATTGACTTGAGAATGAGAAAAAAGAAACCAGCCTCCATCATAGCTACATTGCCAATTCTGTGCATCCTGTCTCTTCCTGTTATTAATTTATTACATCCTCCACGCTGCTATCCCATTAGAGGTATTACATCTTAAAATAGACTCTTCGACTGTAACGTTGCACCGTCGACAGCCCGGACAGAATCGGACAAAAATTAATAAGAAAACCAAAGTAAGAAAAACCCTAGGAAGCAAAAAACGACCGAAACAAAGGAACAAGACAAAAAAATCAATAAATGATAAAATATACATACATCCTTAAGAGCTCATAGAAGAAGAACAGTGATTACCCTTAACGAAAATCGTAGGCGGTCTCCATAGCATCCTGCACATATTTCAGCGAAAAAAAAACAAAAAATACAACAGAAACGCCGCCCTAGACGACAACATCATTAAACTTTAAGACATATAGATACGTACATATATGTATATATGTCTATAGAACGCTATCGCGTTTTTTGATTTTACTTCTCGGATGCGCGTCGAGTCTCTTACTTTTTATTATTCATTAAGTTGGAACAAAAACATGGACAAGTACCCGATAACCAGGGCTCCGAACCTAACGTACTCGTAAACGATGTAAAATAGGCGGTGGCGGCGTACACTACTATCTTTTTACAATACTCTATTTCGATGCGCTGTATCTCCGTTACAAGGGGCTGGTAAGGAAAGTAAAGAAAAAAAAAAAAAAACTGAGGGGGATAAAAGGCAGCAAAAACAAGAACAAGCGTAAAAAGCTTTTAATTTTCCATTGCCTGCTTCCGTTCCACGCCGCCTTGTCGTCGAATTTCGTTCCAACGAAGTAAGAGATGATACCACTAACACTAAGCACGAAGTAAAAACGAAAAAAAAAAAGCAAGGAAACAGAGAAGACAAGTACGAGTACCTTGTAGATATTATCGTCCTGGTAACAACAACTGAGTAGTTGAAGATTCTCGAGTAGGTTCTTACTCTTCCAGCTCTCGGCGCTAGAGATTGATGGTGGCATTGTTATGAAGCAAGGGACGCCTCTTAGGATCATTTCCTTCTGAGCACTTAGATTTTGATTTCAAGTGAATCTCTTCCAGGGATACAATCTACGTACAAACTACATAATCTATAGAGAAGAGTATATAGATTCGGTGTAGGAGATGTATACAAAGGAAACGGAGACATACACTTGAATCAAAAGTCACCGAAGTAGGACGATGAAGAGATGGAATAAGTGGTTAGTGGGCTATAGGATAATGACAGAGATGACGATGATTTTATTGCAAAATAAGACAACAACAAAGGAAGGAAATCATTAAACCACTAGCACAGGAAAAATACTTCCTTCTCGTTGGGTGGGTTGCACTTGCCTGTTTAGCCTTTTAAGGATTTCAGTTGGCATGTAACTGGGAAACGGAATGAGGTGGATTTTTGTGACGGGGAAAGGAAAACTTCAGATTTCACGTCTTAATCCCTTTCCGATCATTAAAGACGATGCATCAAAGGAATTTGTTTTGATTGCTTGTAAAAGAGTTACGAGCAGGGCTCTTGTACGTCTAAGAGGCTCTGGCAAGCTTTAGTGTCCTTAATTAGCTGAAGTATGATAACTGTCTTTCACTACATGCGGTAATAGCTTAACTACACAATGGATTTTTCATCAAAGTGCAGGAACATATTGAATGTTGTAAGATGTGCGCCTATTAAGGGCACGTCTATTAGCAGAATTAAGTCCCTTGGTTAAAAAGGGTAATTAAGTTGTTCAATAATAGATCAGTTAAGGAAGCCTGATGAAATGGACAAGGTTAAGTAGAACATTGTTTGTTAATGCATGGACCTCATAGAATAAATACATGTTCGATATGTGCTGTAAAAATCAGTCCTGAGGACTGTAAGACGTTATGTAAAAACATTTTCCTTGCCTTAACTAATATCTCACTATTTCCCAAGAGGTCAAGACCTTAGGATAAGTTAAAATGTCAGTGGTTCAATGTCAGTGGCGGTAATAACTCAGAGCAGCACAAAATTGAAAACAATAATAAGATTTCCCCTTGTTTTAAACGCTCGCATGCCTCCAAAGTTTCACAAAAATTGTCCCTTGTCTTTTCTCATCCTTTATTTCCATTGACATATGTATATTTGTGTCAGATTCACCATCTTTTTCGAGATTCCCAACCTTACTAGGGCATGATCGAAAGCAAAACCAAATAATATAAAAACAGATTGCTGTACTACATGGGTAACTTTCGAGTGAAAACTAATCTCTCATTAGAATCTGCCGCTGAGCTAGTGAAACCCCAGCTTTGTCGAAAATCATTATCCAGAACCAGAAAAACCTTTTCGTACCAGAGCTTATCAAATAAATGTACAACATATACAGCATATCTAACGGCTCATGGGACGTGAATGGCAGCACTAATCAGCTCCTACCCTGTCCCATCCGTTTTTTGGCGAAAGTCATAAAAACGCCTATCAACGGCATTTTCCATATTTCTCTTTTTTCACATTCGTAATAACCCCGCTTCAATCATTTCACAAACTGTCTACCTGCCTTATTTGAAAAATAATCCATTCGCCACCATTTTCCCGCCCCTAAGCACTACCTAACTTATTGCCACCTACCACTTTCCTGGACCGCCTACCGCCATATAAATAATACATCAATTTCCTGTAGTCTATTGATGAGTAACCAGTAAATCTATTATGCCTGAATGCCAACCATTTCCTGCTTTCCAGTACCGCGACTCCCTGCTCGGCTTAAATCCAATAGCGTACGTTATATTTTTTTCTACTTCAATCTACCCATCCTTCGTTTCCCGTCCCTTGGGAGCCATTGATGCCAGTTCTTTTTTCTTACTTTCTTTTGTATTATTTCCGCTCTATAAAATACGGATGTTTCCTATTTACAGTATTTGTATACCTGAAAGTATAATTAGTCCATTCTACATCTCTTCTTTTTGATTCTCATTTATTCTATTGACCAATGTTGCCACCACTGTGCTATTATGTACATAAATACTTAGCTCAACATCTAGAACTATTGGTTTTTGTTTCCTCTGCTCTTTGACTGATCTCTGCCCTACAAACAAAAATTGAGCTTTTTCCTGCCTATTAACATTGGTTTTATGTATTGATGATTGATTTTTTATTTATTTTTCATTCAACATGGACTTGTACAAACATGCATACACACGTACATATGTATGTATGATGGAAGAAACCGAAAAAAGTATGGTTTTCAATTAAGAGCGGGAAATTATCAATTATATCTCGGTTGCTTTGCCGAGCCAGCAGTGGTCTAAAGGAGAATTGCGCGCATACAATGGAATAAGTGCGGATATTCGCTCACAACCAACACCACTAGTAGGGATATCAAGTGATTATTATTTGTGCGTATGATTGATATTTGTTTAACAGGATTTAGCTATTATAAATGATTAATGAAATATTGCAATTACATCCTGCCAACAGAGTTGACCAGCAGTGGTGACCATTGTCGCCAACCAACGCGTCGACCGAGAGATTCCGACCGATTGTAACATTTGCGGTGTGAAAAGCACGAGAGCGTACGTTATAATCCTCTTTAACGAAACCTGAGCCACGAATATGTATTTCGATCTATTTCTCTTGCATAGACGCATGTTGCATTATGCGATAATTTCGGAAATGTTAGATTCATAATAAGTATTAGTTATTTTGTTAGTAACCAACATGGGTGCATCAATTTGTGGAGCTAGTTTGTTGAGGTTTCAATGGTGAAACGGTATATAGTTAGAAGCGTTACCTAAATAGTCAGAATAGTTATTGTAGGTCAACCGATTTCATAAATTAGTGACAATAATGGTTGCATTTGAAAGTCGTAGGGATATACATACATATAAATTCTGAAAAAGGTTACGCATACGCCAAAGTGAGTACAAAACTCCCAAATTGATTGTACGAGCAGCTAAAAAGCAAACATAAAAGAAGAATAAAAATGCTGTCTTACCCTTAAGTGATCTAGATACATTGCGAAAGCTGAGCAAGTCCTGCTCTGAGTAGCGATAACGAATAGCCTAATTGTGAAAAAATTCATTGGCATCTGATGCAGATGAAGTGTCGTGGCTCTACCTCATGGAAGTTGCCCCAATATAGTATAAGAAAGGAACTACGCTAAAAACATATTTCTCCTATCTACCTTGCTTTTTTTTTAAATAATAGGCGCGCACTTATTGTTTAATAACCGTTTAATGTCGGCGACACAGTGCGGGCAGAAGGTAGAAAGGAAGAGGGATAGAAAAGATGCCGATAGACATTGATCTTAAATGCTTGCATGTTGTGTTGAGGGGGGAAGACCGAATCCGGCAGGGAATTCCAGATTCGTGTGGTTCGGTTAAAGAAGGATACCTTATATTTGGCGGCACGTAAACGGGCTTCAAGATATATTGATGAGCATTCCTAGAGAGACGTGTGTTGCGCGAGAAACATTGAAGGGATGGAATGCAACTGACTATTTCACAGAGCATTTTTGGTAGATAGGTAGGTAACGATAAGACTGGGAGAGGCAGGGAAACATTCCTGTGATTTTTCAGCGATTGTAATGTTTTGATAATGCTGGAGTCACCTATCAGTCTAAGCGCGCGTTTTTGTATTCTATCTAGTAGGTGCAATGAGGTCTTGGAAACACCGAACCAGACATGAGCGTTAAACTCTAACTTAGGACGAATGAATGCCTTATAGATTGTAGCCAGATCTAAGGGTGAGAAATATTTCTTGCATCTGCATAAGAAGCCTAGGTATTTCGTAGGACACTTCTTCTTCTTCTTTGGTGGCGTTACAGCCCACGAAGGACCAGAGCCAAGCTTCTCGCAATCACCCATGTTGTGTGTGATTTATTTTTCCCACAGGTGAAAGGGACCTACAGTTTAATGCCGATTCCGAACGGCGTGAGTCGAGAAGCTTTTTCCAGGCAAATTATACTACGGGGGGTTTTGCCAGTACCCCGCCGAGGAGGGACGCCGCGAAATAAACATTCGATGGCGTTGGTGTTATCGGGATCCGAACTCGCTCATCGTGCGCCAGGGTCCAACACACTAACCACTCCGCCACGGCGCCCTCACTTAGCGACACTGAATATGTCGTCGCTCTAATTAAGAGCAACACACATACCCAGGATGGAAAATTTTTCGGTTTTTGAGATGCAAGTGCCTGCGGGTTAGTTATGCGCTTTGACGACAGGTGATGTCATTGTGTTTTGGATGCATTCAATTCTACTCTATTGTTTTTACCCCATTGGATGATGCTGTCGATATCGGAATTGAATGAGATTAACATACACTGCCGCTCACTATCTACAACCGAAGTGCAAGATAGTAAACTAGTGAATGAATATGAATAAGATTAGAAGTGGCAGATTAGAGATAATTTATAAAAATGAGAAAGAGTGTTGGAGGCACCAGCATTTAAAAAATAGATGTCGGACTTGAATCCGTCCAAAATAACTTAAATTGAACAATTCGAAAGTTAGCTTCTAATCCATTGAAGAAGAGACTCGTCGATCACGAAAGCACACATTTTCGACAAAGGGGCTTCATACCAAACCCTGCAAAATGCTTTCGAAATATCCAGTCCAACTATTTTGCTTTCACCTGCTTGATTAAGCGAACGATTCCACTTTTCGGCGAGATATGCCATTAAATCGCCAGTGGATCTGTTGCTGCGGGTACCGTACTGACGGCAATTGAGGAATTTCCGTGATTCAATATATTTTATATGCTGACGGTCAATCAGCATCTCCAAGGGGCGTTAGTGCAATGAGTCGGCAGCTGTAGGGAGAAGATGATTCGCCTTTTTTGGGTATAGGCTGGACAAAGGCTATTTTCGACCTACTCGGAAAGAGCTCATAGGAGTAGGAAAGGGGAAAACGCGTACGGAGCGGTTTTGCCAGCGTATATATATATATAGAAGAACACCTCTTCAGAACTATTGGAGCAATACCATCTGGATCAGTAGATTTGTGTATGTCGAGGTCCTTAAGAACCCTTGCGACTGTACGAGTGCGGAAGTGGATTAGCCCCATGGTGGAAGGGAGACCACGTACTAACAAAGTTGTAATTGGGAGCTAAGAACTTGCTGCGATGTAGGTTAGCTTTGTCTAAGGGGGTGACCGTTGAAATGTCATTTTGGATGAGCCTCGATATAGACGAGTAGTTGAGTTTTTTTACGTTTTTTACAAGCGATCACAAACTTTTGCTTCCCTTTGGACATTGGAGGATTTTAAGCCTTCATTTTTGGTCAGATTGGAATTTAACCCGTCGAAGAGTTGCAGAGTTATCGAATAAAAGTCGATTGAAAGATTTATGAGAAAATTCAGATTGCCTCTCCAATTAATTCTACATATTAGGCGAGTTCTTTTAAAATAGGTATGAGCGTAGGGGGTGTGGCAATTTGTCCCGGCAATTTGTAAACAAAAGACAAGTGAAGTAAGTCTGTTGTAAAATTGTATTATCGGCCTTCAAAATAGTCCCCCTCTAAATCAATACAATAATTTCAACGTTCAGAACCATGGTCACAGCCTTGATCTACAGCGCAAATGATCATCTTGGGGAATAGGGAAAAGTCACAGTGAGCAATATCGGGCCTATAGGGTTGATGTGGCAACGTTGAAACACTGTTTTTCATCAAAAATTCTTGCACGATCAACGCGCAAGGGGCCGGCGTATTGTTGTGGTGCAAAAACGCCTGTTTTTCAGTAGGCCAACGTAGAACTGACTAGTCACTGTCTGGTCGGTGTGAACATGTTCACGATGAACGATGCGAGGGATATCGGGAAAAACCTTCGACAATTATTTCAGTCGCGACTTTGACATCCTCGCTTTCGTTGACCGCTCCCCACCTCTTTACCCATTCAAACACACATGTTTTCGACATACACCACCTGCAATTTTGGAGGTGGATTTCGAGAGCTCTTCACCTCATTTGAGGTGAATGCCGCCCTTTCTAGATAGGTATTGACCAACAACGCAGTATTGTGAGTTGTTTCCGAGTCGTGATTAAGTTTCCCGGAACTTATTTGCCACACACCATATGCAGTCAGAACAAAATTATGTGTTGGGTAAACCTTTGGAATTATAAGTAGCTCAATTTAGTTAAGATTAAAGCTACATAATCCGTCATATTTATATATATATATATATATGTATATAGATACATATACAAGCCGAGCTTCTCTCAATGACCCACCCTTCACTAGACACTGATAAGAGAGGTGAAACTATCACAGGAGAGTCATGTACTGGCCTAGTTGACTGATCATTATTCTCTTTCATGTGAGGAGGAGAGCGGAGAGAGTCCCTTCATGCAGCGGAGAAACTTTTGTACCGAAAACCTTTGTTCGTTTTATTTAAAAATTCAACATCAGCCGGTTGTATATTGACGCAAGAAGAATGACAATAATTTTTGCAACCTACACATAATATTTTAGGTTGGTTGCGCTCCACTTTACATCTACACATACACGGCATTTTATTTAAACTAGTCTGGACTAAGAAAATAAGGAATTGTTTGCACGAGTAGAAACAAAGTACGTGTTGACCCCACGACACCACGAACTGAACATGTTATACTACAGGGAGTTTTGTCAGTACCCCGTTGAGAAGAAGCACCGTGAAAAATATGTTCGATGACATGGCTGTTGTCGGAATTCGATCCCGTCAAGGTATTGATACAAAATTTGACCGAGCTTAAATTATTTATAACATTATTGTAGAAATATGTATTCCCATATATTGATTTCAAATCAGTTCAATTTCTGACATATTGCTTGTTGTGTACTACTTGAGTGAAATACTTGTTTACTAAATTAATTTACTTTAATGGTTCTAGTATCTAGAACCGCATCATGACTATTTCGTAATTTCATGGCAGCATCTCTTCAAATTTGTTTCAATTGTTCAATTTTCAAATTCGATTTTATCTCGCCCCTTTTGTGGAAATTGCATTTCCGCAAAATTATTAATGTTGAAAAAATAATACATACATATGTCGTTTTAGTTTTTTTTTTTTTTGGTTTCTCTCTGTTGCCTAGCATATTGTCACCGTGGCTTAAATCATTAACTCACTTCCATTAACACATTTACATTTTGTGGCATAAATTATGCAGTATAAATATAAAAAAAAGCAAAAAACCAAAACTGCAACACAGGAAGCGGTCCACTGTGAATATCATTAAAAAACTCTGGATACATCTGTTATTGAAACTAACAACATAATTTCTATCCTTTTTTCCAGCTATTTTTTTTTTTTTTGCCATTCTTCTTCCCTAATTTCAGTGCGCGATTAATATTAAATTATTCAGCATAAATGACGTATTTAATTGCAATCGCTATAATCAACTTAAATAAAATATATACATTTATATGCGAACGTACAGCTGCAGGAGGGTACCCGTGAAATCAATTTATGGTGCACAGAGGTGGCAGTTGTTCTTTACTATACCCTTTGGTACAGTGTATTGTAGATAGCTTTTGTGACTAAGTATTGTATCACATCAACGGTTTTTATATATTTTAAACTGTCGAATTAAAATGCATTTTTTTCTTCGGTGTTTTTCCTTTTATAGCGAGCTTTTTCATACATGACGACAAAGGCGGTATAATAAATGTAATTTTCCAATCCAAAATGTCTCTTGGGAGCATTTACGCAACTTTTATTTGTTTTCCTTTTTAGGGTTCCGTACCCAAAGGTAAAACGGGACCCTATTACTAAGACTTCGCTGTCTGTCACCCAGGCTATATCTCATGAACCGTGATAGTTAGACAGTTGAAATGTTCACAGATGATGTATTTCTTTTGCCGTTATAACGACAAAGTAACAAAATAAATTTAATATTTAAGGGAGGCTCCCATACAACAGACATGATTTTCATCCAAGAAATCGCCTTGGTCACATACTGAACTAAAGTTGTGTCCTTGATATTTTAATCCTAGCTGCAAACCTTTTTCCCATAATTATTGTTATTCACTTTTTCACCTACTTGCTGTCAAGTAAGATAATTAATTTGAATTCAATGGACAATTTGATGAACTCATCATGGAGATTTTTGGTCATCAAAGCAATATTACTATAACCTGCCTGCAACCAAGATCTGTCATCCTGCAAAAAATCGTTTCAAACGGATTAGCCGTTTTGATGTGATCACTGATGAGGTAACATACAACGTCTCTTTCATATTTTTATGTATATACAGATGGTACGGAACCCTTCGTGCGCGAGTCCGACTCGCAACTTGGCCGGTTTTTTAGGGTTCCGTACCCAAAGGTAAAACGGAACCCTATTACTAAGACTTCGCTGTCCGTCCGTCCGTCCGTCCGTCTGTCTGTCGCCAGGCTGTATCTCATAAACTGTGATAGTTAGACAGTTTTTGTTGCCGCTACCACGACAAATACTAAAAACAGAACAAAATTAATATTTAAGGGAGGCTCCCATACAACAGACAGGATTTTCATCCAAAAAATCGCCTTGGTCACATACTGAACTAAGGTTAGTCGACAATATCCCACAACCAGTAGCAAACTTCCCAGTTTTGATCTCTTTTGTGTCTTTGATGAATTATTCCTAGCTGCAAACCTTTTTTCCATATTTCCCTTTATTGTTATTCAGCTTTTCACATCGTTGCTGTCAAAAAAGGTACTTGATTTGAATTCAATGGACACTTTAATGATCAACTATATCTCATAATGAAGATTTTTGATTATCAAAGTAATATGCCGATAACCTGCCTGCAACCAAGATCTGTCATCACACAAAAAAATGTGATTTAATGTGATGACTGATGAGGTAACATATGTATATAGTCTCTTTCATATTTGTATATACAGATCGTACGGAACCCTTCGTGCGCGAGTCCGACTCGCACTTGGCCGGTTTTTTTTATTTCGTTTTTCGAGTTTTTATTTTTATGTAAAGAATTAATTTCATAGAAGGTGCAAGACCAACGAGAGGACTATATTTAAAAAGAGATTTTAGTTATAATTCTATAAAGGGCGTCATTGTTATTCTTCGCTAACTTCTTATTCTAGAGAAAGGTGTCGTGTGTATAGACATAGATTTATGTATATGTATGTGAATGGTCAGTATTAAATACACCCATTTACATTTGCCAGCAGTGCAGTAAGTTTAATAGGACTTAAAATTATTGTTGAAGTTCTTTATCTTCAAAATTATTTTGTGACATTTCAACACATTTCTTCCACAAAAATGTCTAACAATTAGATACAACGGATCATCAAAGCACACTTGTGCTTCCCTAGTCTACTTGCGATAAAAATCTTCTAATTTATTATCAACTTGAAGTACACCAGCTTGCTATAACAACTAACTCTCAAAATACAAAAACAAACAAGACGTCATCAAGTACAAATACATACATAGATAACCACCTAACCAACCACAAGTTTACCGAAAATTATGTGAAAGCTGCAGGTGCGTTTGATATGAAAAAGAAAAACCTCGAAACGAAATTCAGTTTTCTTATTATCTCTATACACTCATCTAAAAGGCTCCTTACATTGACACGTCAGGAAAAAAGGATCCACACACCACTTCAATCCATTTGCAGTTCTACTCCATATGCCTTTGCCCGCTCTGTCTTTCTCGCTGTTCTTCGTCAAATTGTTGACAGTATTTTCATGTTTCCTGAGAAATTTTTTTTTCTATTCTTTCTTTCGTTCTTTTGCGGTTTCATCTTTTGTTTATGGTCTGACTTATGGAGTGTCCTTTGTAACATGTGTGCCCTTTATGGGTAAAGAAAATGATTTCCATCTAATTCTCTGACCGAATTGCCAACACTAACAATCATTTTCCAACAAAGTTAGTTGCTTTTTCCGTCGGTTTTCGACGTGCCTGTAAGGTCCTTTCTTCTGGTAATAGATAGATTGTAATCAATGTGACTCACCGATTTGAGTTGTTTGTAGGTATCCCTTAGGCAGTGTACTTATAATTCGAGGACATTGGATGTACATGTTGTCCATAACACATGACTCATTTGACGAAATTCCGTTTTTTTATTTTTGTTATTTATTGACTGTCCGATAAATTATAGTTACACATTGACATTTCTGTATTACTTCGTTGCTCTGTCGATTCGAATGACTACGTCCATGTTTGATGTACTTATGTATATTCATTGATTATTTCCACACCTGCCGTTGATGCCCTTCCTCCAATGTAAGCACGCCAGGATGTTCGGAAGAAAGGTTAGAATAAGTACAAAAAAGGACAAAAAATTAGAGAAAAAAACTGAACCCAAAGGACATTACATGACGTTTTACAATGACAAATGATTCTTTGATATATATCAGGTTGAAAAGCATTTTTTATCCTTACGCCAAGTGGTTAAATACTTTTGACAAGTTCTGTTATGTCGTTCAGTCTTGGGCCGGGATGATGGGGTGTCATCTGAAGTCGTTGGTGCGTTTTATGTCGTCGATGATTAATGGAGAAGAACTAGTTGAGTAGTAAGGGTTTCGTGTTTTTGTTGCATACTTTGTTTATTGATGCGGGAAGGATGGTCAGGCAATTAGAGTATGGTAGAAAGGGTTTACAGACGACCTCACTTTTGGGTCGTCCTATACGACCATTTACATAGTTGATGGTATGAAATTGTGTTTATTACCGTGATTGTGGTAGGAGGGAATATTAAGCGGAAATGATATTAAACAATATATGGGGATAAACGGATTGGCAGACGATCTCCTCCTAGGTAGTTATTTCAAACACTTCCGTTCGTTATTAGCTCTCCACAATTTCCAAGACAATAAACAACAGGCTTAACAACTTAAAACAAACATTTATCTCAGGGAAATAAATTGCCAGACAACTTGGATGTTTGCCCTTTCCGATGGAGAATGGGCGAACCGTAAGGCTAACAGCAAAGAGTTTAAAAGCTAGATGTTAGAGAAAAGGTTTCCCGTAAACTTAGCAGGCTTCTTAATAAACAACTTGTTATAGCCGTTCATCGTTCTTAAACCTGGCAAAGCCTTCTCGAGAGAAGATGTTAGTTTATACCAAGCGCACTCATCGTGCCTAGCTGAAGTCGAAGAGACTTTATATGTGATAACGCAAAACTTCCAAGCTCCTATACATAATGAGTCTTACTCCACAAAAATAGATGTATCCCCACAGAAGGAGTATCTTGTATAGTGCAAGCATTTTCATTAATATCCTAATATCCAAGACGTTAAGTGCATACTACCACAAATTAAGCCAAATTACTTATACTTGCATATTACAATATAATTTTTATGATTATGGATTTCGCAAGGCTAAGTGATTCGATAAAAAGCCACAACGTACTGTTACCCGGAACACCATAAATGTTGGTCACAAATGACAAAATGCAAAAATGCTCACTCTTCTTGACCAGCAATTATGACCACTCCACAGAATATTCTTCATATCCATGCCCATATATCAGGGTTTATTTCAATTATTTCCAGACTTTTTACAATGCACTATGTAATTCCTGTGTCACTACACTTTCACGTCCTTCACACTAAGTGTCCCTCCAATGGCTAACCCATATCAATGGAACTGCCTCACTGTCCCTAGCTCGTGTCCTCGACTCACATGGAGCCATACAAGCTACAATCCATTTTGCATACTCTAGTATAGATTCCATTTGCAAGGAGACGAGTACTCTATGCATACATTGAACAATTTTAATGTCCTTCATGGCAAATTTACTGAATTGTAAAAACGCTCGCCCCATACCATATTGTGTGTAAAAGGACCCGTCAATAGTTGTTTACTTTCGTCCTACTCTCCCACCATTCGGTGATGCTCCTCTCTTCCAGTTGGAAATTCAAATAAGTTAATGCGATTTAAAATCATTTTCGATGCTGCTCTTTAAGTACTTCAATCCAATGGTACGGTAAAGACGAAGAACCAAGAAAACCGAAAACAACATCTGCCAGTCAATACGAATTGAAGGATTTTGCCAAAGAACAATGTTATTATTACTTACTTGACGTTTCTCGTCCTTTCGTTCGTTTGTCGATGATTTTGATGATTTCACTTTTTCATGCTGCAATTTGTTTTACCGCCGTAGGTCCAGCTCATTCCACGTCACTTTGCATCAATATTGAAAATTCCGAAGTTTGGTATTTCACTATCGTCTTATTAAAGGGCAGACCCACCAGCATGAGAACCATAGAAACAGAGGCAAACTAGGAAAAAATATCCCTAAAAAACCTTATTACAACTCCTTGGTCACAGGAAAACGAATAATAAGAAAAAACTAAAAATAAAACAACTACATTCGTCAGAAAGGAAAGAGGTGGTTACAAAGAAGTAACTGAAGTCATCGAGATGGGAGGCTTTCTTATATGAGATGAGGAGAAAAAAATTAATTCAACGTCAAGCAAAAATAATAGAAAGAATCGATAAAAAGGACTTACGAAACCAAAGCGCTAGGCGGCAATAAGAGAGTAGTAATGACGAGAGAAGACTGTCGAAACGCGAGTCCTAGCCCAACGGGCATGGCAGCAGGCAATCTGGCCAAGGAGTGCGTACGAAAATATTTCATTTTGAAGATTATACGATTTTGGCATTTCAATAATATTCTACTTAAGTATTCAGCGAATGTCTGTTGTCGGGACAGGGAACGAACATTGTTGGAGGTGTAGGGATCAAGAGAATTTCCGTGAAGCAGTAGAGGATGAAAATTATGTTAAGGGAAAACCCATTGAGCTAATACCATAGAGAAACCGGGATGGAAGAAATTGACTTTTTTTTTTTTTCTTTCTAGCAAGTTGATCCTCCTCGTTCGTTTGATTAAGAATGTGTCAAGTGTGAGCGAGTATAATGGAGAGATGAGTGTGTTTAGAGTTAGTCATCAGAGAGGTAGTGAGGTTTTGATTCCCATGTGGAATCATTGAATGAAATTGATTGAATGGGCGGCCACCTGGGACGAATTGTGTGCTCTGGTCGAACTCTATATTAGATGACAGTGATGAATATGACATAAGCTGAGTAGTTGTGAATGAGTTTTGCCCGAAATCTGGAAGCAGATTGATGACGAGGGAAAAGTGGTAGAGCACCGACCCTTTTGTTTTTTTTTTTTATTCCGGACTTTGGAAGGCACCATATTTCGATTAACTAAAAAAAATGAAGCTTACTTAAATAAATTCTGTTACAATGTTTTTCAATTATATTTTGCGTTGCTATATGCCTTATGTTTGCTCTTATAAACTCAATCATATTTGAGAAACGGTCGCAGGTGTGATAGAAAAACAAGGCGGATCCTAATAACCTACCGAATCTTTCACATGAATGGTGGTAATATTCCCAAACACAGTCCGTGTTTACTTCAGAAGTGAAATCAATGGAACCAGTATTGAACTAATGTAGCCAATGTCGCATTATGCTCTTATTAATTCCTTTTTTTCAATAAACTTCTCCATAGTCATTCTTCGATAAAGAAATGTTTCATGTTGATTATGCACATATCCCCTACTTAGTTCGTGTCTATCAGAGTTCAGAGATCTATACCGAGTCATTTAACAGAGCTGTATTAAGATTATGAGACAAAAACATTAAGAAGTAATTTCGATGAAGGAGAATTAAATGGTTTAAATGCCTCCGCTTCCAAATGTCTTCCTTATCGTGTAGCTGAAGTAAGTTAAATTCTACTTCTAATTTAAATTGTTTGCTTGATTTTTTTTTTTTTGAGGAGCTAAAACTGATGGTTAAGACCCAAGCAGCCCAATCTAATCCAATTGTAATACTTATTGACTAACTGCAAATTTTATAGCTTATATCAATAACAACTTTTTCACGTAAGCTGTATTGGTCTGTCTCATTTAAGACCTTAGGATCCTCAATCTTGATATTTTGAAGCACTTAGATTTGTACACTGATGGTTTGCAATCACACTGTGCAGCATCATCTGACCGTGATAATGCACAAAATTAGACTTAGCTAGATCCTCTAACTTTTTGACCGATTGGCACTAATGGACTTTCAATAGGGATGAGTTTCTTTTCTCAGTTGCGCCAAAAGGATGTGGAAATTTTCACAGATACCAGCGACCCGTCTCACTGGTATCTACGATTCGCCGGCCTTACAAATTTGTTTTTCTGGTCTGTGCCTCCATACTTAAACCACACCCAGCACACTTCAACCACTATCCCCGCGGGACTGTCGTTAAGTATTACTACTCCTTTGCTCCTGCTTCTCGCGTTGCTTCTTTGCTTTCTTCAACTTCAGTTGTCCTTACTGCGGCTTCGATTCTTCGCAGCTCTGTCTGCACAGTTCTTACTAAAGCAAAGATTTCTATCCAGCTTTCTTTTGATTTCATTAGACTTTCTGGGCTTCGTAGAATTCCTCTCCACTTCACGCGTTCCTTCCTAATTTGGGCACTGTGAACAAAAGGGAGAGTTATCGTATCTGAAAAGATGAAGGTATTTACGATAAATTCCGTGCCCAGAGAAAAAATTGTGCAAGGTGGAAGTTGCAATATCTTTGTGTCCGGTTAATCCATACTTCGGTCGATGGAATCAAGATATATGTACAAGGTCGCATATTCCCTTGGTATAGTTGTTCCATTTGCGTCAATTAGTGGGCTTCATTTGGTGCTGAGGATCACCTTAGGTGAATTCTTTTCATCTCTTCCGCTAAGATGCCGATGGTTATCATCCAGCGGTAACAAATGCGGCTTCGTCTGATATCATCCGGAATCCGCTTATTGTCCTTATGTCCTTATGATGTCATGAAGAGCACAATCCTCCACATATCCCGGTCCACCCACATTTGGTAGTATCCTAGAGAGTGCTGCTTGTACTGACAACGCTTTTTTACACGCGTAATCCACGTGCTTTTAAAGCGTATTCTGTTGTCAATCATTACCCCTAGGTATTTAACCGCTACTTTTGATCTGATGACCTGGTTGCCAATTTGAATATTTATAAATTCAATGGTTTTTCTACTAGTACTGAGGACTGCTTAAGTTTTGTTGTCTGCCAGCCCTAGACGTTCAGATTGAAGCCACTGCTTAATTTCGACAACTGCTGTGTTTGTGGCCTATTCAATGGGACAATAGGAATGGTAGAATGGGAATTGAGTAAAGCGTAATGTAAAACGAATTCTAAATTCAATTTCAATAACATAATGCCATTCACAAGGTCGAATTTTCAATGATTCTCCGATAGCACGGGTTATGTTAATTTAGACAACACTCGTCGTTTGCAGCTTATTGCTTGGACCTACTATTTAAAGAACTCTGACAAGTAAAAGGCTATTACGGTCTAATTTGCATGATCTTTGTGAGACAACAATACCTTCAAACCGTCCGTCCGGGCATTAGCTGTGTGGCACGTAGTGTCATCCTGTCGGAACCATATTTCACCTAAACCCACATCATCCAACTTGGACCAAAAGAAATGGTAACAGTAACGCCATCGTCGTTTTCAGAAATAGCGTACGAACCGATGATAGCGCCGAAACACAATCCACCAAATACCGAGTTTCTACAATTAGCATCGACCCAAAATCGACAGTTTTACTTGCTGACGTATCCGTCATGGTACTATACGTGTGAATTCTTTTTTTCCTTTAACTTCTAGATCTATTGAGTTTCATGCCAATCGCGTTTCCCGCAGGCTCTCGGAAAATCCTATACCACCTGCTCAGACCATACAACACCAAAGGTCTTGACAATACCGTTGTCAATAAGCCTTAGAGTGTGCTGCTTCTGAGGTACTGGGTTTCAAAATGCCGCCAAGAAGAAACCCATGGTTTGACGACGAATGTAGAGGGCACATGCAGCCATGCAGCAAGCCTATCAAGAGACGCGAGAGACGAGAGCTGCTCGGAAGCATTATGAGCAGAAGAGGAGGGAGCATAAGCTTCTCAAAACAAAAAAAGAGCATGAGAAGCTCGCGATCGAAGAGATGGAGAGATGCTATTGCAAGAACGACGTTCGGAGGTTTTATTAATGAATAAAACAAATATGCCAGGGATAAAAGGCCAGAACGGAAGCCTGCAGGCACGAAAATAGAAACCTAGTAGTGGGCTCTTGGAAAACGTCTGCAAACTGTATAACGGCGATAACGAAACAGATCCCGCTGTAAGGCAGAATGACCCATTCAAAACGGACGATTATAGCAGGGAAATCCGAAGTTTAGAATGCTTTTTCTAAGCTTAACTCCAACAAAGCTGCTGGAGCAGACGAACTACCCGCCGAGCTCTTTAAGGCAGCTAGAGATGACCTAATTGGGAGTATGCACCAGCTCATCTGTCATCAGATCGAGCTATATAACGCCATGTCTATTTTTGACATCCCTGCCAAACTCGTCAGATTGTGCAGGATGACATCGGAGAACTCTCGCTGCTCCATCAGGATCGGTAGCGACTTGGCCGATACCTTTTATGTCAAAAAAGTTTTGGACAGACCATCGTGTGATTTTTTCAACATCGCCCTTGAAAGGATTATGGAAAACTCACTGGTCAATACGAGAAGCACCATATTTTTCAAGTCCGTACAACTGCTCGCCTATGTCGATGACATTGACATAATTCGACAATGTCAGCCAGGTATCATTGAGGTCTTTACGAGCATTGGGACGGAAGCAGCTAAAATGGGACTGGCGGTAAATCAGGGCAAGACGAAATATATGTATGCTGTCTTCGAAGAAGGATACGAACCACCGGCGTCTTGGCCAGGGCTCTCATATTGGTAGGTACAATTTCGAGGCAGTCAAAGTCTTCATCTACAGTGCCGAAATCAACCGCAGAACAACTCTTGCTAACCACTGTTTCTTTGGGCTCGGGAGGCAATTGAGAAGCAAAGTCCTCTCTCGGAAAACTAAGGTGACCATATACAAGACCCTTATCATCCCGGTCCTGTTTTAACATGGATCTTATCGAAAGTGGATGAGGAGGCCCTTGGTCGTTTTGAGAGAAAAATGCTGCGTACGATTTTCGGCCCAACCTGCATAAATAACGAGTGAGGAGAAGACTTAGTAGTGAATTGTACGGGCTGTACAGCGACATGAAGGTAGCACGGCGACTGCGAATCCGACCCCTAAGATGGCTAGGTCATGTAGAGCGCATGGAAATCACAGCTCTGGCCAGGAAGTGTCCGACGGTTGAAGACGGCCAAATTTAACGTGGCGCACGAAAGCGGAAGAGGACCTCAACTAACTTGGCATATGGCGTTTTTTAAAGGAGGCCGAGGTTCGCCATGAACTGTTGCGCCGAAAAAAAGAACTTCTATGATCATTTGGGTTTCGTTTGTTTCTTCATATGCGCAGATATTTCACCCTTTTGGTAACATTTTTCAATACTAAGCAAGATCTTTCTACTATCCCCTTTGAATGTCTTGTTAGCCAGACAATTAGACCTTTCTTTTATTTTTAGCAATTGTAAAATGATGACATCCTTGAACACCTCATACTTTCAATGCTTTCACTTCTACTAAACTAACTTTTGAAATATGATAATATCATTCCTGATTGAGTCAGGCTTCTGTGTTCTGCATTTTATTTATGCAATCCTAGAAATCACCAAAATTGTCTGGCGAAATTCCCCCCACATCATATAACAACCATAGTTCGTAATTCATGCCAACCTTTAAGACTTCGACGAACCCTCGTAATTGAAACCATTCACCATCAATCTTACCCGCCGACACACTTGTGTAACTCAAGACACCAGACAACCCTTTGCCAGAGTCGTTTCAAGTCATCACATTACTCTTTCACTTTATGGTAACAAATCGAGCACATACTCGTATAAGCCATATCTCATTTCGATCGCATTCAACAGGCCATTGTATGCAACGTCACATATATGTAGATTGTACATATGAACTGGTAGTCGCCCCGTAGTATCATATATCGAAAAGGTCAAAGGATAGAGGAAGCACAATTCCTCCAAGCCTAACCAGGCAGAACAAGAAATCATGCAACCGATTATGGTACTAGTGCTCCTGAATGAATAAATTTCATTTCATCGTCCTTCCGCATTATCGTGCCACAGCGACCACACTTGCGATGATTTTTCTTTTTTAGGTAATATCGGAAGGAAGTGGCAAGCAAACAGGTCCAATAAAATATATGAAATGACTTTGGAAATGCTCCTCAAGCGCATATTACAAACCATCATTGGTGAGGAGTCTTGAAACTTTGCCAGCAGTTCGTCGCCATCGGGCATGAAATAGCTGTTGCCACTGCAACTAAAGAAGAGCAATCGAGGCAATTTTTCTCGACTGCTTGCCGCCTGCAGCCTGTCTGGGTTTTGTCCTCCTCTAAGCAGCCGAGGCTCGAGCCTGTTGCATTTTTCATGAAACAATGCCAAACCACGTTCTTGTATTTAAGTGTCGATTTGATTTGGCCTTTTGTTTCTCCCTTTTATATTGTAGAAGAAGGAATTTCCTTTTTTCCATATTGTTGTTGTCGTCACTTGGCGGATAAAATAAAATAAAAAGGGTCGAGCCGCTTGTATAAAGACCAAAGTGAAAACCAAAGCCAAGGAGGAAGGAAGCACGCTAACGCTCTTAGCTGCACACCGAGTGTTTGCTGAAATATATGGTATGAACGAGCGGATGGGACTAGGTCTAGAAAGGAGTGAGCACAAGTGATATTGTTCTACCGCAAATTGCCATAAGGATATTTTATCCTTCTTTTGTTTTCCGTTCCTGATTTCAGTGGTTGGGTTCCGTAGTGGTAGGTTCGGCTTTTGTTTGGCAAAAATCCATTCTCCTGTTGCTCACAGTTGAACACTTTAAGTGACGGTAGTGCTGTTGCAGCTAGTAGAACACTCGTGCTTAGTGATTACTTAACTTTTAATACAATAATATGTATGCATGTGTGCAACGGTCGGGGGTACACATCATTCATGCGGACGTAATGGCATTCAACAGGATTCAGCTGTGATTTCGAAAAAGGGATTAAAGTGTTGTGTTATGCAACGACTTTGATTTATGAGAAATCAGTTCGGTGGGTTGGCAGGAGACCTCACGGTATGGTGTAGATGGGTGATTTTGTTGAATAGAATACGTATACGTGTACGTGATTCAACTGTGGAATGTGGAAATAATTATGGCCTCGTGCATCTAGTTACTGGGGAAGTGATTTTATTATAATGACGGTTATTGTGCGGAATTCGTTTTAATTGAAATGCAGTGCAACGAGATTAATAATCGAATCAATTACACACGGTGTTTAGATATCGATTGCAAATGACTGTGCATGACTGTTGATGAAAGCCACTCCGATAGGGGCTTGAAATGGTGTACGCGCCTCCCTTCTCCGCTCATTTGTTTTTTGTTTTTTTGTTTTCGAGGTTCAGGGTGCTTAAAGCAATCCTTAAATTTAATCAGTTTTTTTTTTAGTTAGGAATAATAGATGGCATTAGTTTGCGTGCGACCCTGTAGTGAGACAAGTGAATCAAAGGAGTCACGCAAGGAGTCAATGAATCCAGCCACCTTATCAATTAACAAATAAAACGAATTAGTAAATATAGGAATCATGATGGGGGAAACAGATTAACAAATTGGAATTTAAGTGAAGTCAAATAAAAACTGATGGCCAGCCAAACAGAGCGAAACCAAGAGGCGAATCAAGTAATGTAGACGAATCCAGTAAGCCAGGCGAATCTAGTAAGCCAAGCGAAACAAGTGAGTCAGGCGAATCAACTAAGCCAGGCGAATCAACTGAACCAGGTGAATCCAGTGAGCCAGGTGAATCCAGTGAGCCAGGCGAATCCAATGAGACAGGCTAATCCAGTGAGCCAGGCGAATCCAATGAGACAAGCGAATCCAGTGAGCCTGGCGAATCCAGTGAACCAGGCGAATCCAGTGAGTGAAGCGAATTTAGTAAGCCAAGCGAATCAAGTAAGCCAGGTGAATCAACTGAGCCAGGCGAATCAAGTAAGTCAGGCGAAACAAGTGAGCGAGCCGAATCAAGCGCGCCAGGCGAATCAAGTGAGCTAGGCGTGTCAAGTGAGCCAGGCGAATCAAGTCAAGTCAGCCAGGTGAATTAAGTGAGCCAGGCATATCAAGTTAGCCAGATGAAACAAGTTAATTTAAGATAATCTCAGTTAACCACTTAAAGTCTGCAAGGAGAAGTTAGAAGAGATATCCAATAGAAATGAGGCGACCCTTTGCTGGGTACCTGGTCATATGAATATCTCTGGAAACGAGAGGGCGGACGAGCTGGCTAGGGTGGGATCAAGTGCAAACATTGCGCAGATCTCAGCTGAGGCCAAAGCTCCACCCAGTGCGCCTATGATACGAAAAGAACGGAAAATCTGTTGAAGTTCAATCGTGGGAATATTCGACTGACAGTCGGTGCCCTCACCGCGCACTGCATGCTATCCTACCATGCAGCTCGACTAGGCCAGCCCTATATGCACATATTGACTTGTAGATAAAGTCTGATTATCTAAAAAGTTACCTCAAACCGTTGCCTTTATATTGTGAAATCAACTGCACATCCCCTTTTAAAAAAAGAATCGTATGTAATTGAATAAAAAATTCATTCTGAAACGGCTGTGACAACGTCTGTCATATCATTCAATCATTTTAAATTCACTTTAATGAATGTTCACTCTCCCTCACGACACAATGTGTGACTTGTAAATATGTAGTAGAACAAGTAAACAAATGTACTGTGTCCCCCAAGAGACAACACTTTTAGATATTAAGATACATTTGCATTCAAATCATTTCAACATTCCTGCTTTGGTGCCAAAAAAAAAAAAAAAACAGAAAATAGCAATCTGACTAAAAGGACTAAGCACATTGCATTCCGTCCATCACCACTACTGCTTTACCCACTAAATATAGAATAGCTTCCTAACTCAAGCGTAACGATTCAACATGCTCTTCAATAGATTTCAAAAAGATTGTATGGACACAACTGCATACCAATTGCTTCGACATCCGTTCCTTAGAGTCCTTTGAACGCTAACAGGATAAATAAAAATCGTAGGCACAGTACACACAAGGCAGCAACTTGCAGCTGCTTCCATCTCGTAAATTCGTTTAACCTTACCGACGCCACTATGCCACCACCAACGACAACGATATCAACGACGAAAGCAGCACTTTCTTGCGGCCCAGTCGTATGGCAGTCAGTTCTTTTGGGAGGACTGGCTCTGTATGTTGGCACAAAGCCGTATAGACTGCAGGACGTCTATAAAACACTTCGAAGCTATTTCGATGATTTCCCTGCATTTAGTTTAGTATCCTTTCCACTCTTACTCTGTCCCATACTTCGTATGGCACAAAGGATCTTCTTCGAAGTAGTCCTCTGCCTGCGATGCAACAGGCAGAGACTTCTGGCTTAAGTTGACTCGAGCAAAAGGAATTTACCAAACTTTACACAAAAAAAAACATACAAATACTCTCGATTTGCAGAGCTGTAGAAATAGTCTTTTCTGTATATAAACTTTCAAATGATATGTTGTACTGAGAGTCCTTTCTCGAATACTGGCACTAGGACTAAGGCTGTTGCTTCCTAACGAATGGGACGTGCTCTCACCATTCTTTCGCACTATATATTTGCCAAACGGATTTGTTTCTTTGCTTCGAAAACGACTATTACGTATGTTGCAACACACCAGAGGAAGCAGTTGAAACTTTCTCTGTAGCAGGGTTCTAATGCGGTTAAATGAAATGCACGGGGAAGGGTCCGACGTTTGCCAGCAGCATCTTCTTCTACTTCATCAGCATTTAAATAATCTTAACAAATATTATTTGGAAAGACATTCAAGGACTGTTGTTAGAAAGGACATTTAGGATTTTCAAAGGGGCTATTATGAGTTAATGCCATGACTTTTGATGATCTTCTAACTCAAAGATATATCCGTTTCTTATGAGTAAAGCGACGAAATCAATGATGGCCGAAAGGGAATATCAAATAAGATTCAATTTGGGGAAAGATACTTAATCACATTGGGAAAGTATTATGATTAAGGACGAGACTATTTCCTCTGGCCTTACCTAAATTCAGTTTATTCAATATTGTGCTATTTGATTATGGAATTACTGATGAATGAGTTATGATTTGCATGATTTGATTCGACAGAACTTCATTTGATTCTATTCAATAAGTTTTGTGAGGAATCCCTAAGGAAAGAGAGTCTATTGAGTATTTTCTTTTTTGGGGAAATTTTTTAAATTCATTCAGATACCTTAAAATTCCTGTGTACTAGGCAAAATTATACATTTTTTTAAATCTTCCCAAACGTATAAATGGCCGCCACCAGCTATAAATTAACAATTATATTGTTAACCAATTTCTCTCATTCCCATAGGTGTCCCCTTAAATCCACTTTCAGGCGACAATCATTTAAATTCCCATTCGTAACGCCCTCAAACCAATTTAATCTGCCCATAAACCATACAACCCACAATCTAACACAGCTGGCCATTGTTTAGTTGAAATACGAAATATTGTATTACAAAAGCCCAGTCCCATACTTCCTGTGGCAACAATTATTTAGAAATATTTTGTATACAATACCGATGACACGCTTACATCGAAATATGTCATTTGTTCTCATATACCCCGTTCCTTCGTCCATTCCATATACACAAGTGTATCCAAATTTATCTCAACACAATACTCGTATACTAATTAAACCGGTGCCAACTGTACCGTATAATACGTTCCTAACATCCTAACAAATAGTATTGAAAATTTACTGAAGCATAAATCAATTCATTTACACTCTTTAACTGAACGCCACATGCCGCACGCCACACAATGCGAACATATCCCCGTATCGCCGTAGCCAAGCTGTAAACCTATCGAGTCGTATGTAAGGATGTGTATAACCTCCAAAACCCATGTAACTGAGTATGACACAAATTGTTTTCTCCTTTCCAATTGTTTTCATAATTAATCATACTTATATGCAATCACCCCGAGCTCAGAAAAACTTATATATAATATACTTTTTTTATTTTTTTGTTAGGATCAAATTAAAGGAGAGGATTTACCAATGCTGGCCCTAAAACGTTTTGTAGTTTTCAATTAGCACCGGAAAACCATCGCACCATTAGTCTGCAGCGGACTCTCTATTGCTCCTCTGCTCGTTCGAGTCCACTCACTCGACTCTGTCCACCGTTGCCGCAAACAAATTCGTATTTGAAATGACTACCACAAAATTTTAATTTGATTAATGACATTTGAAATATTTACGAGAATATGCCTTGTTCTCGTTATTATTCATATTATCAAGCAAATTTTCGAAATTACCCACAATGACAATGGCGAACATTTTGCACGAACTTAACGGTCTATTTGTAACGAGCACCCGTTACGCGTTACCATCTTCAAACAATAGCTAGGCAGTAGTTAATAGTTGCACTATGTGCCTTGTGCCGAGCTTATGATGGTGTGGTTTTTATTTGATTCGTAGCAGATTTTATATGTATTTCGGATTTACACTCTCCTGGTTGGGCTGTCGGGTTGTCAGATGGATTACATGTTGTCTAGAAGCATTAAAACCAAAACAAGAAACTTGGATGATTAAGATGATAGGTCTAATTGAATCGACGTGACGACGAAGAAAAAGAAGGATAAGAGGAAGAATTGTGACTATGAGCTTGTGTATGCTTTTGGACAAGTGACAGCAGACAGTATCTTTGAAACGATTTATAATGGGATTAAGTTTAGGCGTTGAATCAAATAACGATATACAATGATGTTTTTTTTCTGATTGGGGGAAATATAAAGATGACAATTGGCCACCAGTTGAAGACTTGTAACAGAGATAAAATTAAAAATGATTTAAATATTAAAGCTTTACGGCTGTCAGGTTTGGGGCAACTGTGCTAAGTGTCACATTAAAAAGTTACAACAAATGCAAAACAAACTATTAAAAATGATGTTAAATTTGCCTTGGCATTACTCGACACTACATCTACACACTAGAGCTAATGTTGAATTGACCTCATTCAGGATTTGCAAACTTAATGATATTTTCATGACTAAATGTGATATTTCAGACAATCCTTTAATCAATCAGCTGAACCTGTTATAATGCAACACTTGTTTTTTTTTTGGCCAATTTTCATTTGAGGTTTTTGTTTTCATTTGTTCAGTTTATTGTATTCTATCGTTCTCACCATTGTAAATTAAATAATTTGTATAATATTTCAGTAGAAAGATATGAATCACATCTCTGTAAATCTATTAGATAAATTGTGCGATAACACATTTTTTTGAAAATTTTAAATGAAATAAATAAATATCTATCTAAATATTAAAGCAATGAGTCGATCAAATTCAAATAAATTTAGAGTGTCCCAAATTCACGGAAAAAATATTTTGATTTTATTGATTCGTGAATATATAGTTAATGGAGGACTGGGTGGTCTTAAGCAAAGTACTGCGAAATAATCGCATGATCTGGACGACTAATTCTGATCACCAAGAAAAAAGTCTTATACGACTAGGTAATGATTAGTACAGTGTTTAAATCGTTTACTGGAGTTCCCTTGAAATTGAACTTCAACTTGGGGATGCGCCCACATTTGAATGCCTTTTTCCGCCAAAAACTCTTGCACAATCAAGGAGGAATAAGCCAGCGCATTGTCGTCATGCGAAATCCAGCCGTTCCTGGCGAGCAAGAACTGTCCAGTTACTGTCTACTGCCATATTCACGATGAACGATGCCCCAATACGAGAGGTAACATGAGCTCCATCACGTGGATCGTCTTCTACTGATGTGTTTCAGATATTTACTCGTCTCCATAATTTTCGGAGGATTTATGAAATTTTTTCATCAAATTTCAGTCAAAATTTAATCACGACACGAATGTAACGTAAGGTACTCATTTTCAAATATCGTAGGATGAAAATCGTTCCATATTTTAGTGAACCCTCTAGAAAGTTGTAATCATGAGAAAAAGCCAAATGAAAATTCACATTCTTCCGAGTACAGCGCGATTACAAAAAATTTTAAATTCCGCCGCAAGTGCTAGTGATGTCTACTGAGATCACGCGATATAGTAATAAAATTCGAAATTTCTATAATTTTTTTTTTTTTACATTTTAAAGCAGCTTTATTTTATTTTTCAAACAACTTATCCTAGGTAAAAACGCTCAAACCTATCTTATGTTAAAGTAGCATACTGGACTTGAACGGGCACTCTAAGTTTACTGAATAATTTTGCTTTTGTCTTTCGACTTCTAATCTACTTGTTGTGTAATTTTATTATTCGTATTAAGGCTAAGAAAAATGTGTTAAAAAAGCATATAAGTCCTTAATACTAACTAAAACTAAACTAGCTAGTAATCCTAATCTAGCCTAACATATTTAATATGTATATACATATGTATATATACATGTATAGACTCGCATATGTATATACATACATATATATATGTATATATACATATATTAATTGCTTACTTACTTAGGTGGCGCTACAGTCCGTGGTGAACCTGGGCCTCAACCAACAAGCGTCTCCAGCTGGCACGGTCTTTGGCCAGCTGTTTCAGCGCCGCACGTCCAGTTGGTTAAGGTCCCCTTCCACCTGCGTGCGCCACCGTTGATGCGGCCGTCCTCTGCCGTGCCTTCCTTCCGGGGTGGATTCGAACACTCTTCGGGTCGGAGTTGTATTTTCCATTCGCTCTACATGGCCTAGCCACCTTAGACGCTGTATCCGTAGACGAAGTACCAGGCCGATGTCGTTGTTCAACCCATACAGCTCTTCGTTATATCTTCTCCTCCATACACCGTTTGAAAAAACGTGACCGTAGATAGTGCGCAGAATTTTCCTCTCGAGACGACCAAGGGCATCTTCATCCGCTTTTGTTAAGGTCCAAGCGCTGTAAAGGAGGACTGGGATGATTAAGGTCTTATATAGTGTCACTTTGGTTTTCCGAGAGAGGGCTCTACTTCTCGGTTGCCTCTTGAGCCCAAAGAAACAGCGGTTAGCAAGGGTGATTCTGCGTTTTATCTCAGAGCTTGGCTACAAAAAGATAGTGGTCCGGGTCGATATTGGTCCCTCGGAAGGTTCGTACGTCGAGAACACTGGAGGAGTGTCTGGCATCGATCGCAATGTGATCAATCTGGTTGGTGGTCGATTGATCAAAAGACAGCCAGGTACCCTAGTTGATGTTGAGATGGGGGGATCGTGTGCTTGCTGCAAGGAGGTTACGCCCCGCTAGGAAATCAATTAGCCTAAGTCTGTTGTCGGATGTGGTGTTATGGAGGCTATGCTTTCCTATGATCGACTCAAATATGTCCTCTTTGCCCAGTTTTGCATTAAAATCTCCTAGGACTATATTGGGACTATATTGGGCATATATTCTGTCTAGGAGATCGTAGAATACTTCTTTGAGTCGATCGTCTCCTTCTTCCGTTACATATGTATACATAACTTACAACTAACCTAACTAACTTACTACTACCTAAATCTATAAATAACTATTGGCCTTTAATATACATAGTGTTTTCTTATGGCGGTAGGCCCAAGGGATTCAGCGACGGAGTCTCTTCGAGCCCCCAGAAACGTTGCGTTTGTCTAGCAACGTCTGCTCGATTCTGATCTGACGTTGCCACATTGAAACGGAGACGCCCCGGCTCACGGAGTGCGACATCGCCCTCGTAAGATGAGCTCTTTTCCACAGACCTTCGCGACACGTGGAAGATTACCGGAATTGCCGATTTGTCCTGTATCAGTTCGCGGTTTTCGTAATGTACTAATGCTTTGGGTAATAAGCCAAGTTCTTGGTCGAGAGCATTGCTCTCGCAACATGACCTCTAATCAGCTTGATCATAAATTTGTCCAGTCTTATAGTTTTAGGCTCTATTGTATAGGACCTCGTTGCGATAGAATTTTAAGTGTTCGGATTCTGGTGTTCTGTACAATCCGAGACAGTTCTCAGGCACTGTCTCACGAACACCCGAATTTTTTCCATCAGGCTTGCACTCAAATTGATACGAACGGGACATCCATAGACGATAATGGCCTAGATTAAAGCCATGTAACAGATTACTTTAACTCTCTTATCAAGTTGGCTGCTACGAAACAGCCATCTTAACAGAGTGAAAGCTCCCCGAGCCCTGGCCAAAGCAGCATCTATATGTTTATTAAAATACAGATATTGACCCAACCAGATTCCAAGGTATCTGACTACATTTTGGTTCGCCAGTGGACGCCCATCCGGTCCAGTAATGGAGAATTTTCGTCAGTTTTTCTGGTATTCCTAGAGGCCCCAGACAATGGCGTTCTAAACAAAATAGTTTCCGACTTTTGGAAGTTGATTTTTAGGTTCCAGTCATTACAAAACGTTTGATTTTTTTCGAAGTCACGTTGCAAGAGTGTTACTATGACATTAATAGTTGGGCCTATCCTGTACGCGACAAGGTCGTCTGCAAATGCTATCGAGTGACGAAGAGAAACTATCAGACCACTGACGTAAATGTTGAAAAGGATCGGCGAGTTCATCGTGCCCTGTTGCAGACCTTTTTTAATATCAAATGTTTGAGAATAAGTCACGTTGGCAATTTTCACAACGAACTTTCTTCCCGTCATCATAGATCATATATAGCAGTGGTTTATTTATGCCTAGCTGGTTAAGTCTGTAGTAAGGTCCCTCTAACCATACGGTGTCGAAGGCCTTTTTCAACCAGACAGGCACCCGTGCATTGGTTCTTGCATCGGTTCCATTGGATATCCGACACGAACTTCGACGCAGCATGAATAGTACCATGCCCCGCCTTGAAACCGAATTGGTTATCCGAAATGATGTCATTGTCCTCAACCCATTTAGAAAGGGCTTTGTGAATCATATTCTCGAATACCTTGCTAAGTCTTGAAAGGAGACTTATCGACCGGAGATTTGCCGGATTGGAGGAGTCTTTGCCCCTCTTAGGTATTGGTTGGACCACCGCCGTTTTCCAATGCACCGGATAATATGCATTATTTAGTTCATTGTTAAACAGGATGGTGTACCTCTCTATAGCCAGTGGTGGGAGGTGTCGGAGCACAACATTGGATACACCATCAATACACGTGGACTTTTTCTTTTTAAGTAACATAAAGATCAACTGGAGATCCTCCTTCGAAACGAATAGTGGGTTGGCCCTTTCATTGGTAACGGTATTGTTTGCCGTGAAATCGTCACTGAACCTGGTGAAACCGAGGTTCTCGGATCGCCAATGTTTGATATAGTTTCGTAGGTAGAAGTGGTTTAATAGGGCTCTGTTTCCCACGTCGTGGTTCGAGCGAATGCTTTCATTCACCTTGTACACTTCCTGGAAGACAGCTCCCACGTTTGCCACTTTCTCCTGAGGATCCTCGATCACAAAGAAATCGTCGTCCAGAACAGCGCTCTCTAGATCAATGCTGACTGTACGTAGTAGACGTACACGTTGGCCACGCTTTGCCAACTGCCTGACGTGAACAGTTGTGACCCTTCTAGAGCCAACAGTTTTCAAGACTCAATTTGGCAGTAACGTTCACCAGTAACGGTTGCGGTCGTGCCGTCAGCCTCCTCAAAGAAATAATGGTCAAACTCTTTTCGGCACCAAAGAGCTACCTTGCGGGAATGCAATAGCCCCTCGTGCATTTCAGGTGTATTCCCTGTATTTTATATATACTATTATATTAAGTGTTCTTTTCTTCTTTTTTTTTCGATTTTTTATATTTTGTATACTTTTTAATACTTATAATAAGATATAATATCTTGAAGTATTGTACGCTACTAGAATAATAATAATAAATAAAACTCCCACTGTTTCTATTCTATTCGATTTTTTTATTTCAGTGCTCAATTCATAATGTACATACGTTAGTAAGTTAAATGTCTATTCGCGGTTTGATGACCTCACTTGGCGGCTGTAGTTCACTGACTGCTGACTGATCGTTACAAATGCTTTAAGTTGGATAGGGAAAAAGAAGTTGCTCTTTGTTCGTCTGTCCGCTATTGTGTGCGTTTGGTGTCTGTGCGTGAGTAAATAGGGTAGGATATCGTTGGTTTGGCTCCATCCTACATAAATGAGATGAAATGTACATCAGAAACGCACACTTTGCTTACTCACATAACCAGTTCTTCTTCTTATTGGACGCTACAGTTCGGGGTGAACCTGGGCCTCAACCAGTATGCCCCTCCAACTAGCACGATCTTTGCTAGCTTTTTCCATTGCCGCATGTCCAGTTGGCTGAGGTCTCCTTCCACCCGTGTGCGCCATCTTAAGTGCGGCAGTACCCGTTTTCTTCGTTCCTCGGGGTTAGATTCAAAGACTCTCTGTGGTGCCCATTCACTCTACATGGCCTAGCCATCTTAGGCGTTGAATCCGTAGACGTCTGACTAGACTCATGTTGCTGTATAGCCCGTAAAGCTCGTGGTTGAATCGTTTCCTCCATCTCCTGTCTGCGTTTATAGGACCGAAAATCACACGTATTCTCTCGAACCGACCAAGGACCTCCTCATCCGCTGTTGATAGTGCCCATGCTTCTGCGCCGTACCGCAGGACCGGGACGTAAGAGTCTTGTATAGAGCCAACTTGGTCATTCGAGAGTGGGCTCTATTACTCAATTGCCTCCTGAGCCTAAAGAAACAGCGATTGGCAAGAGTGATTCTGCAGTTTGATTTCGGAACTGATGACGTTGTTTCAGATCACTGCGGAGTCAAGTTAGACGAAGTCTACCACCACGGTGGTGAGCGTCCTTTTTTGATGATGGCATATATTTAGTTTTGCCCTCGTTTACTGCCAAATTATTTTCGCCGCTTCCGCTTCAATATTCATGAGTACCTCATTGACATCTCGCTGTGTTATTGCGATTATGTCGATGTCATAAACGTATGCGAGGAGTTGTGAGGATTTGAAATATATTGTGCCTCTTGTGTTGGCCAGTGATTTTTGCACAATCGTTTCTAATACGATGTTGAAGAATTTACACGAGAGCGCATCGCCCTGCCTGAATCCTTTTTTGACATCAGTCAGGTGCTCACCGATTCGGATGGAGCAGCGAGCATTCTCCAAAGTCATCCTGCATTGTCTGACAAGTTTAGCGGGATGTCAAAAGCAGAAATAGCGTTATATAGCTCGTCTCTAATTACGCTGTCGTATGCGGCTTTGAAATTTTTCCAGGACCTGTCGTAGTGTGAAGATTTGGGTCGATGGTGCACTGGCCTGAATCCATACTGATAACCGCTTATTTACAAAAGGCTTCAGGCATTCACATAAAATGGCAGAGAGGATTTTGAAGGCGATGTTAAGGAGAGTTATTCCTCTGTAGTTGGGCATACGATGTTGAGAATCCATTCCTCGGGCATACTCCCACCATATCTTACAGATCAGCAGGTGCATGCTCCTAACCAGGTCATCTCCAGCTGCCTTGAAGTGGTCAGCGGACAGTCCGTCTGCACCAGCAGTTTTATTTGACTTGAGTTTCGATATGGTGATCTTAACTTCGTCGAGGTCAGGGGGACGGAATTCATTGCGATCTCCATCGTTAAGAAATGGATCATTCTGCCTGACAGCGGTATATTGACTAACAGCGCCGTTATACAGTCTGCAGAAGTGGTTTTTCCATATTCTCAGCATCGACTGCGATGCGTCTGTTTAGGGACCTTATATTCCACTTACAGAGCCGAAGATCGTTGTTCTTTTTTCGTTTTTTGCAAGGGTCGTCAACATAAATCCGGTCCGTTATATCCGAGGCTTGTTGTTGTTTCGGAGTTTGTAGTTTTTTTTTACGGTTACGGCTTACTAGTTCATAGTCCAACCGACTAATCCTGTTTTTTTTTTTTTGGCGCAGGAAGCTCGCCATTCGCCCTTCCTCGTCTGTAATTTCCATATGAAATCTCTAGGCGGTACCACGAGGAGGTGGGGATGGGACTTACTAACAGTGCCGCAAGATGTTCGTCTGCGGTGGCTCTTCTCGCTTTTTAGGAGGCCAGCATCCGTCGGATAGATGCTACCCCTAGGTGACCTTTGTTTGTCCTTTGCTATCCTAACCACTTACGTAAGTGGAAATGAGCTTCACAGCATATTATGATTTTGGAAATGGAAACATCCATCCCTTGCACTAGGTTCAATAGTACATGGATGTGAATAGTAGTAATTAGTGAGTAATTTGCACTTTATGAGGAACACCTCCAGATCTTTCACCAAAAGTCCAAGCAACAAATATCCACAATACCAACTTACGTGTGAGCATCGTTTTTTCGTTGAAATTTGTGGATTCCCTCATATCCCACCACAAAGATCAGAATTTGGTCCCATATTCTGGCCAGGGCACCAGTAATAATGAGATCGCTCTGGCACCATCAGCGTTGACCTCATACGCTGATGACTCCGATATTGTACTCCACAACACTAATGCCAACGAATGTGTTTTTCGAGTTGCCTCACCTCAGCGGAGTACTGATATAACCCCCGATAATATAATTGTCATAGAAGCTTCTCGAAATTTCTAGATTGCTGGAAGAGTTCTTACATCACTCCTATTTTTAAATCTGGTTCAAAATCAGCCATAGAAAACTACAGGCCTATCGCTATGCTACAGGTAATTCCCAAAATCTTTGAGGCTATTGTAAAAAACAAACTTTATTTTACCGTCCAGAATCATATTTCTGAATTCCAACATGGATTTGTCCGTGGCAGATCCACTGCTACCAACCTAGCTATTTTCACTAATTATTGTTTATGCAACTTAGAAAAGCGGATTCAAGTAGATTCGATTTACACCGATTTCGCCAAGGCGTTCGACCGTGTGCAGCATAATGTTCTTGTAAGCAAGCTAGAGCAAATCGGTTTTCATTCTTCTATTCTAAACTGGATTCGGAAATATCTAACTAATCGCAAACAGTACGTCAAAATTGGAACGTTGCATTCTAAAGTTATTTTCAATTACTCTGGTGGCCCATTACTATTTCTTCTTTTTATCAATGACTTACCTTCATGCGTTTCCAATTCAAAATGTTTATTATTTGCAGACGATTTGAAATTATACAAGTCAGTAGCAACTATATCCGATGCATTATGCTTGCAAGAAGATCTGAATAATGTTGTTAAGTGGTGTTCTGCAAATGGTCTTAACTTCAATGTAAAAAAGTGTTCCACAGTAACTTTTTCAAAGAACAGTGAATCCAATCCAGTTCAGATACCGGATCCTAGATGACGATCTAGAAAGAGTCACTAGACAGAAAGATTTAGGAGTGATTTTTGATTCTCAAATTGATTTCTCCTTGCACATCGATTATATAATATCGAAGGCCAACGCCATGTTAGGTTTTGTTCTCCGAAACTCCTTAGAGTTTCGTGACCCATACACTCTCAAATCGTTGTATGTATCTCTAGTTCGCCCCACTCTTGAATATTGTTGTGTAGCTTGGAATCCTCACTACAACAATAGTTCTAATCGTATTGAGAGGATCCAAAGTCGTTTTACTAGATTTGCTTTAAGAAGGTTACGATGGGATGTCAATAATTACCCTAATTATAATGCTAGATGTACTTTAATTAATCTTAAGGCCCTCTTTAAAAGAAGAATTTTTTATTCGACCATCTTTGCTTATGACATTATTACAGGGCACATTGATTGCCCTTATCTACTGTCCTTGTTAAATATTTATGCTCCTGCTCGCAGTTTAAGACCTAGAGATCACGACTTCTTTTGTGTTTCAAGGCATGTTACAAATTATGGACCCTATAACCTCAGCTTGTGCTCATTTCAATGATTATGAACTATTGATTGATTTTAATGATAATAGAATAAACTGTAAGAATATTATTATGAACTCTTTATAATTTTTATTTATGAATTTTCTGTAGTCTAGAAGAAATTGTATTTTGGTAGACGAATAAATAAATAAATAAATAAATAAATTAATTAATTAATTAATTCATCGTTCGTAGTCGGCAGCAAACTCTGGGTCACTTGCACCCAATTATAAATAAATAAATCACACCCAACGCACGCAGGCAATTGAGAGAAGTTAAGATCCTGTCCCCCGTGGACAGTAATACAAGTATGCCATATACAAAGTAGTAAAATAATTTCGACTTTCTCAAAGCCATGCCACTATCATTGGTTGTGGCTGATAGCTAATTTATGGAAAACCCATATTTTGACATTACTTTCGCTCTATCGCTTGTATTCTGTCATAGTCATCATTTCACCATTGAGCACTACACTATTAACAACTTATCAATATTTCTAAAATTTACTATAAAAGTTGAAAAAAGACACACAGAGAGCCACCTAAATTGGGGGAATTTTGTGAAAGACTTAAATAGCTTTAAACTCGTATAAGATCCAATGAGCTAAACTGAAATTCCACCAAGCTTACCGTACTTCCGCTCAGACAGTCGACGGCAAAAATCGTTAGGGATTATTCTTGTGCTCTCTGCCAAAGGACAGCTAAGGATGATGGTGGAGAGTCATATTCCTTGGCAAGAGCAGTATTCAGGTATGCTCAAAGATTTTCTATTGGGTTCAAGTCCGAACTTTTCGCTGGCAAGTCTAGCACATTAAAAGGCTGCCTTTGAAGCCCATTCTGCACTTTCTTGGCCGTGTCCTTCGGATCTCTGTCATGCTGAAAGATAGCTTCACTCGGAGAATAGGGCATATTACGTATCGATGCGGTGAGGTTTGACTACAAAATGTTTAGATAAACGTGCTGGTCCATTATATCCTCTATAAGGTGTAATTTTCCAGCAGCCAAAGCACTCATACTACCCCACACCATTATTGGGCCACCTCCGTGCTTAACCGGCTGTTTGTTTAATGTGATGCGGCTTCAAAGACTCACCTTGCCTTTTCACAACCTACGATCCGGCACCAGTGCAATAGCGGTTTATCTTGGTTTCGTCGGACGATACCACTTTATTCCAATTATCTGAAGACTGGTCTCCATACTTTTTGGCAAAGGTTAATTGGGCTTTGAGGTTTTTCAGTTTGAGGCGAGCCTCCTGTGCCAAAAAACAGGATTAGTCGGTTGGGCTACGGCCTAGTAAGCCGTAACCGTAAAAAAACACAAACTCCGAAACAACCACAAGCCTCGGATATAAAGGTACGGATTTATGTTGAGGAACCTTGCAAAAAAAAAAAACAGGACAATGATCTTCGGCTTTGTACGTGGAATGTTAGGTCCCTAAACAGGCCACGTGCAGCCGAACAAGTTGCGGACGCCCTAGACCGCTATAAAGCGGACATAACCGCCATCCAGGAAATGCGATGGAATGGACCGGGTATCAAACGGATGAAAAACTGCGATATTTACTACGGCGATAGCTATATGGAGAGGGGACAACGATTGTTCGGATGCGGATTTGTTGTTCGAGGTGGACTAAGGCAAAAAGTCCTAAACTTTCGGCATGTGAGCGAACGCCTCATAACAATCCGTATCAAGGCTACATTTTTAACATCAGCCTGATCTGCGTCCATGCCCCTACGGAAGACAAGGATGACTCCGACAAAGATGAGTTCTACGATCTCATAGACAGAACGTATGCCCTATGTCCCAGCTATGACATTAAAATTGTACTAGGAGACTTCAATGCTAAGCTGGGTAAGGAAATCATCTTTGAACGAGTCATCGGCAGACATAGCCTACACGACACCACCTCCGATAACGGACACAGGCTGATTGATCTTGCTACGGGGCGAAATCTCCTTCTAGCCAGTACGCGCTTTCCGCACCTCGATATACACAAAGGCACCTGGCGACTACCAACCAGATTGATCACATCGCGATCGACGTCAGACACTCCTCCACTTTTCTTGGTGTTCGAACTTTCCGAGGGGCTAACATCGACTCGGACCACTATCTTGTAGTAGCCAAGATGCGCTTACGGATAGAACGAATGCAGCGGAGTAGAGTAAAAATACAAAGTTATGACGTCGGAAAGCTACTATCGCCAGAAACCGCTCGTGCTTTTACCGATCGCGTCTCCCTTAAGCTCTCCAATACACCTCAATCCTCCACGCTATCAATAGAACAGCAGTGGAGCCTTTGCAAACAAGCCCTGAAAAGCTCTGCATCCGAAGTCTTGGCTTTCAAGGCTCCACCACGAAGAAACACCTGTTTTGATGACGAGTGCAGGAGGATTCACACAGCGAAGCAGGATGCATATAAGGCCTCGCTGCATAAAAGAACAAGAGCAGCTATACGAGTTAAAAGAAGGGAGGAGCATACGCTTCTAAGAAGAGAGAAGAAAGAGCACGAGAAGCGCGCGATTGAGGATTTGGAGAGGTGTTTCTGCAGGCGTGACGTTAGAAAGTTTTATCAACAGATAAAGCGAACATGCTAGGGTTATAAAGCCAGATCGGAAGCTTGCAGGGATGAGAACGGACACCTAGTAGTAGAATCGCGTTCGATGCTGAGAATATGGAAAAATCACTTCTGCAGACTGTATAACGGCGGAAGGGAGGAGCATAAGCTTCTTAGGAGAAAGAAGAAAGTGCACGATAAGCGGCGTGACGTTCGAAAGTTTTATCAATAGATAAAGCGAACATGCCAAGGTTATAAAGCCAGAACGGAAGCCTTCAGGGATGAGAACGGACACCTAGTAGTAGAATCGCAGTCGATGCTGAGAATATGGAAAAATCACTTCTGCAGACTGTATAACGGCGATGTTAGTCAATATACCGCTTTCAGCCAGGATGATCCATTTCTAATCGACGAAGACCATACAGAATTCTGTCCCCCTGACCTCGACGAAGTTAAGATTGCCATATCGAATAAAGCTGCTGGCGCAGACGGACTGTCTGCTGAGCTCTTCAAGGCAGCTGGGGATGACCTGGTTAGGAGCATGCACCACCTCATCCGTAAAATATGGTCAGAGGAAAGCATGCCCGAGGAATGGAGTCTCAGCATCGTATGCCCGATCCACAAGAAAGGAGACCCCTCTGATTGCGCCAACTATAGAGGAATAAGTCTCCTTAACATCGCATACAAAATCTTCTCTACCGTTTTGTGTGAACGCCTGAAGCCTTTTGTAAATAAGCTGATAGGTCCTTATCAGTGCGGATTCAGGCCGGGGTAGTCAACCATCGACCAAATCTTCACACTACGGCAGATCCTGGAAAAAACCAATGAATTCCAAGTCGAAACTCACCTTGTCGACTTCAAAGCCGCATACGACAGCGTAATTAGAGACGAGCTATACAACACTATGTCTACCTTTGACATACCTAAACTGATCAGACTATGCAGTATAACTTTGGAGATGCCCGGAGAGTCTTTGAATCCAACCCCGAGGGACGAAGAAGCAGAAGACCGCCGCACTTAAGATGGCGCACACAGGTGGAAGGGGACCTCAGCCAACTGGGTGTGCGGCAATGGAAAAGACTAGCAAAAGATTGTGCTAGTTGGAGGGGCATGTTGGTTGAGGCCCAGGTTCACCCCGAACAGTAGGGCCCGTTAAGAAGAAGAAGAAGAAGATGTATACATAAGTACGAGGTCTGGGGCCCTTTGATAGCGTATGCTGTAGAGGCCGATCATAAATTGCTCACAATATGTACGTAGCTTGATAAAAAATGCTATTTCATCCTCTTTCCCAGTAGAAATGTTGCCCGGTCTTTTCTAATCAATTGAACAATATTTGAAGAAGTCCGTCTATCAATTAGGCACATCCACAACATTTTAAGGCGGAGATGCTAATGAAAGTCCTTTGTCGAGTGCTTTGTCTGCATCTAATTTTACTTCTATAATCCATGCCTACGGAACAAAAGAAATCGATCAATATCCATTAATTCCACCTTTTACCTATTACTAACCAAACAACTGGCAGCTTATCTTTCGTAGTAGTCAGTATTATTACGAGAACAAAATAATTCATCTACTTAAATACCAATGCTTATAGATGAGTACCTACAATGGTAGAAGATTGCTGTATACGTTCGCTATAGTCGTGTTTTAATCCAGATGTATGTATGGATAACTAAGTGCATTTCCACACCCATGCTTTTTGCATTATGCCTTTCGACTTGAAATTATGGCCTCCACACATTAAATCCTACAGTGAAAACAGAATGGGAAAAAAATTATAAACTATTATCCCGGTGGGTCAGAGCATCCATGTCTACATATGTACATATGTATGTAGGTTGGTCCTGATATTTGTTTTTTCTCATCGTTTTTTCCCAGTAGTTTTCCACTTTCAGCGGCACTACATGGTGATGTCGTGTTAACATTCCCGGGTGGGTTAATAGTCGGTTAGAGCTTGGTTCGGCTTTTGTCGTGTCTGGTTTTTTGCCCATTTGTTCGGTTTTTTAGTTTTTGCTCTTTGCTTCGGTACATGCAACATGTCCCTATCAACAGGTATGCGATGTTATGCTGAATATTTCTTTGTCTTTTTTGGTATTCCGGGACTATTTTTTGTCGGATGAAATTCCAGCCTTCTGTGTACTGTGCGATATTTAGATACAACCATTTGACACTTGTGACAAATTTATTGGAACACACCATCCGTGGTGTGAACTGCTCTGCTTTATATCGCTGCGGTAGAGCCTGTCAGCATTATAACTAATGGGTTTACTACTTGTATACGTTTCAGGGTGCATCATCAAGCCTTGTAGTGAAATTTGCTGATACTGAAAAGGAGAGGCATATCCGGCGCATGCAACAAATGGCGGGGCATATGAATTTATTAAATCCGTTTGTATTCAATCAATTTGGACCGTATGGTGCTTACGCTCAGGTAAAATTCAATCTATTTTTTTTTTGTGCGTGTTATATTTTTAATGATGAAACATACATTACTATTCGTACGTATATAGCAACAGCAAGCCGCACTAATAGCAGCTGCAAACGCCCAAGGACCTTACATTAATCCAATGGCAGCATTAGCAACGCAAATACCTCACGCTCTAAATGGCAATGGTCAGCCAGTTAATGGCTCAATTCCGTCACTACCATCACCGACAATGCCAACATTTAATATGGCTGCACAAACTCCAAATGGTCAGCCAGGCGGCACCGAAGGTGTTTATACGAATGGAATCCCACAGAGTTATCCAGGACGTAAGTAAAAACATTTTTGCATACACAACCATTTCATTTCACTTTTCTTTTTTTTTGTTGTCGTTTGGAAAATGGTGCAAAAAACCATAATTCCCCATAAGAGTGAGTGAATGTGTGAAGGAAGAATTTTTAAAGGATTAAAAAGGATTCCAGCTAATAGATGTAAGGATTGTACAGCCATTCGATTCGTTGCATTTTGGTCTTTTATCTTTATTGTTTGGCTTAACGCTGCTACGTATTTATGAATAATATTTAACCGACAGTTTATAGTAACGGAAAACAAATTTGCTTTTGAAAAAGTTTATTAGCCCGGCTTTGGACGTTTACACATGACTTAACTTTCAATAGTTATTAGTTTCAATATCTGGCATGGCTGCGTAAGCAGAAAACAGTAAACTAAGTTAAAATGAATAAATTTTTCCAGCTCAATCGTATTAAGATTGAGAGATCGTATTCTCTTTGTAAACAGTACAAGCCAACGCAGTGTTTTTCTTTTGTCGTAATAGTGTTACAGAATTTGGCAACATTATCCATTATTTTTCTCTATTTTTAATAACGGTAAACTATCATCTTTCAAACGATTGTCAATAGTCATCAATGTTCTTCAGTTATTCATTTCCCACATTATAAAAGTAAAATAGTTGACATGTATTTCTGCATTTTGAAACCTCTAGAGTAGCCATACTCAACCTGCGGCCCGCCAATATTTTATGTGCGGCCCGAAACACACTAATGGGGAACACAATTTTTTCAAATTATTTTGTTTATTGAAAACATACATTAAATGAAACATTATGGTACGCACATTTTTCAGTTCTGACATCAATACTCTCACAATAATTTTTTTAACTTTATGCAAAATATTCCGCCTAAATTCTCTGACGTGTTAAGGTGGAAATATAATGCAAGACATCGCGTCATGAATTTCGACCGATGCATTTCAAAGGTGGCTGTTAAAATCAGGAATAAGCAATGAGATACCGATCTTTCGTACGTCTGCCCGTTGATCCCCGCAGGGGTTGGTTGTTGCTTTTGTAATACACACCGATACTATACGTGTTATTCTCCGTTTAAAAACGACGCTTTTGACTAACACAGTGATAGTCTCAAGACGTCGATATGTAGAGTCAAGACGTGGCAAAATGGTCGCAACAAGGCAGAATGTTATAGCAAGACGCCGTCAAACCGCAACGCGTTTGTAGGTGCAAACTGTAAAAGTGCCTGTGAAAGCCAATAGATTGGTATCTCATTCTTTATTCCTGGTTAAAATGCCAGCGGGTATGACGCGATCGCGATGCCTCATGAAGCGTTTACTTTCAGCATGTAACATTTGATTTCGCAAAATGACAATTAACGCGATGCCTTGTTTTTTGTGACCAACGAACGCGACGCCTAATAACGCGATGCCTTGGATTGTACATCCAGCTTTATATGTGTCTCGCACTGGCATCGTAATGTTTTTCTTTGTTTACTTACTTATCAGGCCAGCGATCCATGGAGGATCTGAGCCTGAGCTATAGCTGCCTTCCATTCTTGACGGTCCCGGGCACGCTTCCAGTTATAAAGACCAAGATGTCTTACATCCGCGATTACTTGGTCTTTATACCGGAGGTTCGGTCTTCCTCTTCTTCTCGAACCAGAAGGCTTGGAGTCGAAGACCCTCTAAGCTGGAGCGTTGATGTCCATGCGCTCGATGTGGCCGAGCCAGTGTAGTCGACGGATCTTTGCCTTCCGGACACATCCACACCTTCGTACAGCTCGTAGAGTTCGCGGTTGTGTCTTCTTCTCCATTCACCTTCCTCACAGACAGGACCAAATATCCGGCACAGAATTTTTCTTTCGAAAGAAGCCAAAATCAGCTCCGCTGTCCTGCTTATCGTCCAGCTTTCGGCTCCGTACAGCAAGACTGGCAGTATGAGCGTTTTGTAAAGCATGAGGAGTGAGGAGTTTTGACCCCAGTTGCTTGGACAAGCCGAAGTAGCAGCGGCCGCTAAGGGCGGGTCTCCACTGTGGTGTCATTTGTGGAACTTACGTTTGCCCCGAGTTAGACAAACTCCTTAACTACCTCGAAATTGTAGCTGTAAATTGTTATATTTTGTCCCAGGTGGTGAGCGACAGAATGGTTTTTGCTTGACAGCATGTACTTTGTTTTGCCGTCATTGACCTTAAGACCAACTCGTTCCGCCTATTCTGCAATCGCCGTGAATACTTCCACAATGCCACGGCGAGAACACGCGATGATGTCGACATCATCCGCGTATCCTAGCAGCTGGACGGACTTGTAGAAGATAGCGCCTTCCCTGGTTGACGCCTGCCCGTCGCACTATCTGCTCCAGCCCCAGGTTGAAGAAGTTACATGACAGCGTATCTCCTTGCCGAAATCCGGTGCATGTTTCAAATGGTTCCGAAGTCCTAGAACCGAGTTGCACGGTGCATCGCGTATTTTTGAGCGTGACGCGATACAACTGGATCAAGTTTCCCGGGATCCCGGATTCGGCCATCGCACCAAACAGTCCTTCACGATGAATGCTGTCGTATGCGGCTTTGAAATCGATGAAAAGATGGTGTGTATCGATTTGAAACTCGTTGGTCTTTTCCAGGATTTGGCGAAGTGTGAAAATTTGGTCTATAGTTGATTTGCCGGGCCGGAAGCCGCACTGGTAGCTGCCGATTAGTGCGGTGCAAAACGTTTTTAGAAGTTCACACAATACGCTGGATAGGATCTTGTATGCGACATTGAGCAGGGATATACCTCTATAGTTCTTGCAAGAGGTAGGATCGCCTTTTTTGTGGATGGGGCAAATAGAGCTGGTATTCCAGTCGTGGGGAATGCTTTCGTCTTCCCAAATTCTGCAGGTGCATGCTCCCTAGCAGAACATCGCCGCCAGCCTTGAAGAGCTCTGATGGCAAGCCATCTAAGCCTGCGGCCTTGTTATTCTTCAGCTTCTGAATAGCTGTGCCGACTTCTTAGATGCTGGGTGGGAGGACTACTTCAGCGGCTGGAGTTGGGATTTCCTCGGTCCCTACCGCTCTCTCTTGATCATGCTCGTTAAGTAGCTGCTGGAAATGCTGCTTAAATAGATCCACTATTCCCTGCGGGTCGGTGACAAGATTACCCTCGCAGTTTCGAAGAGCCTGGGTACCCTTTTTGAAGCCTCCTGCAAGGCCTTTGGCTTTCTTGTTAAAGGCTCGTGTCTTATGCTTATCCCTAGACTCCTCGAAAAGATCATCACCCAAAATGTATAATATTGCGGCCCGTGGGAATTAGCAAACAAATGAATGTGGCCCGAGGGAAATAAAAGTTGAGTATGGCTGCTCTAGAGTATGAATTGTCTGCTTTTGAGGAGATATTTCTGTGTTTGTGTATATGAGCGCGTACAATTTTTCTCCTGGATATCTCCATAGGATACTGACCCGAACCAAATTCCTTCAATGCAAAATTACAAAATTATTTACAATGTAATTATGTAAATTAAAAATGTGGTCTGGGTGCGATCCGCAAGGCCCACACGACTAACTTCCCAGTGGGAAATGTGAAAACACTCATTTAATTTCATATTTTTTTATTTTTATAAAACTTATGTTTACATATGTCGATGAACTTCGAAATATTTACTATTTTCCAAAACCTAATCAAGATATTTGCACATACGGAAAGGCTTAATGAAGCTATATCCCGAAGGCCAATGGCCTACATATAAACAATTGCTTCTACAATTGCAACAATATATGGTGAACAGTCAAATTTTCTCCTTGAAGCTATCAAAACACCATCAATTTGGAGATACTTCATGAATACCATTCATCAACTAAATTAATATTTTGGTGATTATTTGCAAAAAGCCCTACTCACCAATTTTGACGAAATTCGAATATGTTAAAATAGACTTTGTCCTGGCGATTTTGATATATACATAAATATTTTCGTTTCAAAGATATAAGCTATTGAAATTCCCATACGAAATTCGGATTTGGCTTGTTTTAGTTCAGTCATAGATTTGCCTGGAACTATGCAAGAAGTTTTAAATAATCAAATTTTTCACGTAAAGGTTTTATAACTCCTAACAGCATGCGGTTTTCAATGGTTTAAATAAAATGCATATGTATATAAATGCAATGCGTATACAAACTAATTTGCCTTCTTTTCGGATCTGGCGAGACTTTTGGGAGTAGATTTTGAAGCTGAGAGCAACATGACAGAAGCCAGATCGCACAGCAGCGACTAAGTGATATGTCAGCTGTAGAGGTTGAAGCAACGCGAGTGTTTTACGACAACCTGAGCCTGCCCCACTGCATCCGTCACGCATACAGTACAGACCCGCGTGCTAAAGGTAATGCAGGACATGCACACATTGCAAACAGACTGCAGCGTCATACACAGTGTGGACCGTCATGTTTGCGCACGGATGGAAAGTGTCGTTTCGACTACCCAAAACCCTTATTGGAAACATCGACGCTGAAGATGGAGAAAGGACAGTGGCAATTTCTCCCTGCTCGAAATGATGCTTACATTAACGACCATTGTCCGTTCTTCATGTGGTCTCGGAGGGCAAACGCCGATTTCAAGATAATCACATTAGAATACGCAGTTATTAACTACATTGCTAAATATGCTTCTAAATCTGAGCCACCGTCCATCGCGCTCAAGGACGTGTTTCGTAATGCGAATGATTCGACGACCAAGGGCGCTCGAGCTGCTTCAGCATTCACGAAAACTTGGAATCGATTGATGACAGAACGAGACATAAGCGCATGCGAAACGATGCATTTGGCTCTTAGTTTCGACCTGTGCTCGTCATCTCGCAGCTTCACTACGATAGCGATTAGGCTGGAGGAATACGTTGCTGTCCGGATGCAAGAAGCTGAGAAAAATGAAGAAGTCGGACCATCAAACCTGTTAGACTTCTACGCTGCACGGGCTGATGAGCATACTGGCATGACGATGACTGTTTGTCGCCGAGAGCGTGTTCTTAAGGTTTATCCAAAAGTCGCACGTGGAACGGAAAAGGACGAGCTGTTTGCGAAGCAACAACTTCTTCTGAGTATTCCTTGACGGACGATCTTAAAACGCCTGGAGAACTTTGGATGTCCGCCTTTACTCGCTACGAGCAAGCCGGTAGCGAAGAAAAAGTGATTCAGACAAAAAGTATGCAACACAGAGGTGATGGGAAAATTACCAGATATGGTCAACTGAAAATTCATCCTCTGCGTATGCAATGCTAAAGTGCTCGAACGAATTACTACGGACTATAACCAACGCGGAATTTGGTCGGCTCTCGTCCTTTCTAGGACAACCATCCCTGAGAGTAAAAAAAAAACGAACGTCACGGGGGTGGCCGTGGTGCAGTGGTTAACATCATCGGCCGTCGAGCGAAAGGTCTATAGTTCAAATTCATTTCATAGCCAAGAAAAAGCAATTCCTGTATGGAAAAAAGTATGCAACACAGTTGTGAATGGAAAGTGACCAAACGTACTGCTGCAGGCATAACACTCACAGTATGTGGTCGATTGAAATTCCTTCTCTGTGTATGCAATACTAACACCAAAAGTGCATGAACGAATTACTGAGAATTATAACCAACGCGAAATTTGGTCGGCTCTCGTCCTATGGAGGACAAACCAGTCCTGAGAGTAGTCAACGAACATCTACGACCCAAAAACCACTGCACTCCGTTCAGGTTGTGTGTCAAAAACATCAACCTGCGCGAAACTTTCCCTCACCCTGTTACCTTCGCTCGCACGTTCAATACGTTATAAGGCCTTAGCCTTAAGTGCGCGTGTGACTGCAACAAAAAAAAAGAAAAAACAAAAGAAACAACACAAACCACTGCATTCCGTTCAGGTTGTGTGTGTATCTCACTACATAAGAGAATATAAAAAAAAAACTCTTGAATCTGCGCGAATCTGTAAAAAACCGATAATGTAATTTCTAACAAAAAACGGGTGGACCGATTTTGCTGGAAACTTAATCAGTTACGTAATTACGCGTCGAATGAAACCAGTCCCATGTCAATATCATCTCGAGATAATCGAAGCCAAAATTTCGAACGCACATACGCACATACACACATCTTCTTCTTCTTAATGGGCGCTACACTTCGGGGTGAACCTGGGCCTCAACCAACATGCCCCTCCAACCAGCACGATCTTTTGCTAGCTTTTTCCATTGCCGCACACCCAGTTGGCTGAGGTCCCCTCAGGGGTTGAATCGGGGTTGGATTCCAAGACTATCCGGGCTGGAGCTTTGGTGTCCATTCGCTCTACATGGCCCAGCCATCTTAGGCGTTGAATCCGTAGACGCCTGACTAGGCTCATGTTGCTGTACAGCCCGTAAAGTTTGTGGTAGAAAATCACCTCCTCATCCGCTTTTGATAGTGCCCATGCTTCTGCGCCGTACAACAGGACCGGGATGATAAGGGTCTTATATAGAGCCAACTTTGTCGTTCAAGGGAGGGCTCTATTACTCAGTTGCCTCCAGAGCCCAAAGAAACAGCGATTGGCAAGAGTGATTCTGCGTTCGATTTCGGAATGAACTGATGTCGTTGTTCCAGGTCACTGCGGAGCCAAGGTAGACGAAGTCCTTAACTACCTCGAACTTATATCTGCCAATACAAACGTTCTGGCCAAGACGTCGGTGGTGAGCGTCCTTTTTTGATGACAGCATATATTTAGTTTTGCCCTCGTTTGCCGCCAAACCAATTTCCGCCGTCTCCATCTCAATACTCGCAAACGCCTCATTGGCATCTCGCTGTGATCTACCTATTATGTCAATATCGTCGGCGTATGCAAGGAGTTGCGAGGATTTGAAATAGATTGTACCTCTTGTATTGGCCAGTGATTTTTGCACAATCATTTCCAATATGATGTTGAAGAAATCACACGACAGCGCATCGCCCTGCCTAAATCCTTTTCTGACATCAAAACTATCGGTAAGATGTTCACCGATTCGGATGGAGCAGCGAGCGTTCTCCAAAGTCATCCTGCATAGTCTAACGAGTTTAGCAGGTATGTCAAAGGTAGACATAGCGTTGTATAGCTGGTCTCTAATTACGCTGTCTTGTGCGGCCTTGAAGTCGACAAATAGGTGGTGAGTGTCGACTTGAAATTCATTCGTTTTTTCCAGGATCTGCCGTAGTGTGAAGATTTGGTCGATGGTGGACTTCCCTGGCCTGAATCCGCACTGATAAGGACCTATCAGCTTATTTACAAAAGGCTTCAGGCGTTCACACAAAACGGCAGAGAAGATTTTTTAGGCGATGTTAAAGAGATCTATTCCTGTTTGGTTGGCGCAATCCGAGGGGTCTCCTTTCTTGTGGATCGGGCATACGATGCTGAGACTCCATTCCTCGGGCATGCTTTCCTCTGACCATATCCTACAGATGAGCTCGTGCATGCTCCTAACCAGGTCATCCCCACCTGCCCTGAAGAGCTCAGCAGACAGTTCGTCTGCGCCCGCAGCTTTATTCGACTTGAGCTTCGATATGGCAATCTTAACTTCGTCGAGGTCAGGGGGATAGGATTTTCTGCGGTCTCCGTCGATTAGAAATGGATCATTCTGCCTGACAGGGGTATATTGACTAACATCGCCGTTATACAGTCTGCAGAAGTGGTTTTTCCATATTCTCAGCATCGACTACGATTCTACTACTAGGTGACCGTTCTCATCCCTGAAGGCTTCCGTTCTGGCTTTATAACCTTGGCATGTTCGCTTTATCTATTGATAAAACCTTCGAACGTCACGCCGCTTATCGCGCACTTTCTTCTTTCTTCTAAGAAGCTTATGCTCCTCCCTTCTTTTTAACTCGTAGAGCTTATGAGCTGCTCTGGTTCTTTTATGCAGCGAGGCTTTATATGCTTCGCTGTGTGAATCCTTCTACACTCGTCATCGAACCAGGTGTTCCTTCGTGGTGGAGCCTTTAAACCCAAAACTTCGGATGCAGAGCTTTTCAGAGTTTGTTTTCAAAGGCACCACTGCTGTTCTATTGACAGCGTGGAGGATTGCGGTGTATTGGAGAGCTTAAGGGGGACGCGATCGGTAAAGGCATGAGCGGTTTCTGGCGATAGTAGCGACGTCATAACTTTGTATTCTTACTCTACTCCACTGCATTCGTGATATCCGTAAGCACATCTTGGCTACTACAAGATAGTGGTCCGAGTCGATGTTGGCCCCTCGGAAAGTTCGAACATCAAGAATAGTGGAGGAGTGTCTGACGTCGATCGCGATGTGATCAATCTGGTTGGTAGTCGATTGATCAAAAGACCGCCAGGTGCCTTTGTGTATATCGAGGTGCGGGAATCGCGTATGGGCTAGAAGGAGATTTCGCCCCGTGGCAAGATCAATCAGCCTGTGTCCGTTATCGGATGTGGTGTCGTGTAGGCTATGTTTGACGAAGACTCGTTCGAAGATGCTTTCCTTACCAAGGTTAGCATTGAAGTCTCCTAGTACAATTTTGATGTCATAGCTGGGACATTGAGCATTCGTTCTGTCTGGGAGATCGTAGAACTCATCTTTGGTGGAGTCATCCTTGTCTTCCGTGGGGTCGTGGACGCAGATCAGGCTGATGTTAAAAAAGTTAGCCTTGATACGGATTGTTATGAGGCGTTCGCTCACATGCCGAAAGCTTAGGACTTTTTGCCTTAGTCCACCTCGAACAACAAATCCGCCTCCAAACAATCGTTGTCCTCTCTCCCTATAGCAGTCGCCGTAGTAAATATCGCAGTTTTTCATCCGCTTTATACCCGGTCCATTCCATCGCATTTCCTGGATGGCGGTTATAGCGGTCTAGGGCGTCCGCATGTTGTTCGGCTGCACGTGGCCTGTTTAGGAACTTAACGGGACCTAGCGAAAGATCATTGTCCTTTTTTCGTTTCTTGTAAGGGTCGTCAACATAAATCCGGTCCGTTATATCCGAGGCTTGTAATTGTTTCGGAGTTTGTGGTTTTTTTTTTTTACGGTTACGGCTTACTAGGCCGTAGCCCAACCGGCTAATCCTGTTTTTTGGCGCAGAAGGCTCGCCATTCGCCCTTCCCCGTCTGCAATTTCACTAAGAAATCCCCAGATGGCACCACGAGGAGGTGGGGATGGGACTTACTAACAGTGCCGCAAGATGTTCGAATGCGGTGGCTCTTCTCGCTTTTTAGCAGGCCAGCATCCGTCGGATAAATGCTACCCCTACGAGGCCTTTGTTGGTCCTTTGCCATCCCATACACACATACATCTCTATAAAAACGTTGGATTTGTATTATGCTGACCTTGAAACCTGGAGATATGTCAACATTTTGAATTCGTAAAATCGACCCATTACAAAAAGAAGAAAATTAAGTTTGTCGCAACATTTTATTATCGACCTTCACAATAGTCCCCTTCTAACTCTACACAACGAATCCAACGTTGCTACCATTATTCGAACCACTCTCGATAATCCTCCCAAGCTAATTCGCTCAGAACCATGGTTGCAGCTTCTTCATCTTAAGGTAAGTCGCACAATCTTGCACAATCAACGAGAAATAGGCCGGTGCATTGTCGTAGTGCAAGATCCAGTCCTTCACGACGAGTTCGGGTCGTACACGGAAACATAGAACTTTCCAGTCACTATCTGGTCGGTAGGAAAGCATTCACGATGCCGAACATATAGAATAAAAAACGATAAACATTTCCTTCAGTCGCGGCCTTAACATCCTCGTTTTCTTTGGCTGTTTCTACCTTTTTCCACCCATCACCTACTTTATCTACGTGTCTTGGTGATTTTCAGAGGATTTTCGAGAGTTTTTTTCATCAGATTTCCCTAAAAAAAAATAATCACAGCACGTTGCTTGTAATGTTTTTTTTTTTTTTTTTTTTTTTTTGTTTTTGAGAGGATTAGAAGAAGGGAAATCTTCAAAAGATACTGATGATCCGAGTAATCAGTATGCCGGATTTTTACCGACTAAAACCACCTCCCTTATTATTGCGATCCAGTTTTGGACTAATGAGCAATTTTATGCTGACTTAATCTGAATAGTATAGATACATATGTGGTTTCAAGAGTTCCACCGATTAGCGTCTCTTGACAGTTATTAAGATCTATGTGTGTCTGAATTTATTAATGAACATGGTCATTTTTATTAGAACAATTCATATGGCTTTGTCCTTTTAAGCCTTCTCAGTATGTTTGTATTGTCTAAGATTTGTACTACCTCACTGTTTGTTTGTACACGAAGTCTTGACTCGTGCCTTCAAGCATTTTTTTTTTTTTTTGATTTCATCCCTAACGAATTCTACTCCCAAATCCCTGTGGAGGTCCTTATTTCTTATGTACCATGGGGCACTTACGATATCCCTTAGCACTTTGTTTTGAAATCTTTGTATTATGTCCCATAGTTGACTACCGTATGTCTATATTGGCTTCAGTGATTGCTTGTGTAATAAAAGCTTGTTATGGACTGATAGTGGCGAATCCTTTCCTATCAGCCAATACATTTGTCTGTATTTTATTTCTAGTTCCGCTTTTTTCTTTTTAATGTGCTATGATCTAGTTGTGCGAGATCACTTGCATAAAGAAGATAGAGGATCGGACCCAACACACTGCCCTGTGGAACTCCTGCTTTAATTTCCGTTAATTTTGAATATGAGTCTTCTTGCTTTATTCTGAGACATCTTCCGATTAAGTATGATTCTAAGATTGCAGCGTACTGTTTTGGTAGGACACATCCTAGTTTGTGGTTTAGTCCTACATACCAAACTTTATCAAAAGCCTGCGCTACATCCAGAAACACTGCCGAACAAACCTTTTTCTCTTATAACTTTTTTTCTATGATGTTGACTATTCTGTGAACTTGATCATCTGTCGAATGTTGTCTCCTAAATCCGAACTGGTGATTTGGAATTAGATTTTTCCGTTCAATAATACTATTAAGTCGTTTGACAAATATTTTTTCGAATAATTCAGATATAACTGGTAATATTGAGATTGGTCTGTATGATGACACTTCGTTTGGTGGCTTTCCAGGCTTAGGAATCATTATGACTTCGGCCACTTTCCATTAGTCAGGGACATATTCTAAAAGCAGCATTGATTAAATGTGTTAGCTTAACCACAGCTTTCCTTGGTAACTGCTTCAAAAATTCACCGCTTATAAGATCATATCCGGGGCATTTTTTCGGATTGATGTTATTTTTGATCTCATTTTTCACTTCGCTTGGCGTCGTCGTAAGCCTTATTTCTTCGCTTTCTTCTTCGACTGTTTCTAAAGGAGGCCATATTTCTTGCTCGCTGTTTGCTTGAAAAACGTTGTTTAGATGTTCTGCAGATAATCTGCATTTCTGTTCGTTACTTCTAGCCCGATTTCCTTCCATGGTTTTGATGGGTGGTATCGGCATATTTGGCCTTTTTGTGTTCTTCATTGCTTTCCAAAGTGAATAATCGGTTGCTTTTTGGTTGGTTAATCCTCGTAGATAATCATTGATGGAGTCTACTTTTAGTACTCTAATTTCTCTTCTGTTGGGTAAGATTATTCATTTTCGTTTTATCTTGGGGGCTCAAGTCTGTTGCCATATTCTTCTCGCTCTTCTTTTATCTGAAATAAGTTGTCTGATTTTCACGGGGTGACTGTTGCTTTTAAATTTCCTTCTTATTTCCGGCGTGTTCCCAGGCTGATTGTTGAATATCGTTAACAAGTTTTTTTCCACTTCTCTATCCAGTTGCTCAGTAGTGGTACGCTTAGCTCGATCCTATCTTCCAAGGTCGTCTTGAGTCACGCATTTTTATGACGCCACTTTTTTTTGAAAATGTGCGCACAAAAACAAGAAACAAGTTTTGAAAACTGAAACAAAGGACCCTAATTTGTGGACAGATATCGAGTTATGACAATATTCCCGGAACTTAATTGCGGCACCTCGTACATTCCGATAACCTGCAAAATTTTAGATGAAGTATTGATAAGGTGTTTCTTTTGTTTGTGTTGTCTAGTCTCTAAGGGTATCCAACGGGAAGCTCGGGATGTGAGCAAACCTGTCCTACCCAGTGTATTTTGTGGGATTTATCTCTATGCATAATTTTCGGTTTTGTCTAATTTATTTTAAGTTATGATGCAATCCTTTTGATAGGCCGACTAGAAGTTACGATTAGGTTAGAACAATGTGTCCTTTTCTTTACTATCATCGCTGTGATCGTATCAGAGCCTAAGCTCGGTTGTAATTATAATTGTACATCTACAACGAGACGACAGTACTGCATTTAAATAATCATTAATGCAAGTCAGCAGGTTTTCTTTGATTATATACAATCATTTTCAAAAAATTTCCCTTCCACATTTTGCATCTATACTTCTACCAGGCTTAAAATAATTCACCCTAGAGCATACATATATTTTAAAGAAAGATATGGATCTTCGAACCAAACAATTTTTCTTTTCCTTATAGACAACGGCATATTGCAGCAAGAATATTTATGTTTTCCAGATGCGCTGCATTTATCAATTCCCCCGCAAGGGCTACCGAATGGCGAAGCGGCGTTACAGCACGCTGCATATCCAGGAATACAACCTTATCCTGGTGTTGGTAAGTTCCCAAACGCATTCATCATTGCGTTATAGTTTGTAAGGGATTACTCTTAGGATGAAATCTATTTGCAAAAATGATTAAGGAAAAATTATGTTCCTTTTCGTCATTATATTAATTTTCTTTTTTTAATTATTATTTCTTATATTTTGGATACTATTTCTCAAAACATCACATATAGCATTATTATGTTTTTATTTTATGTTATTCCTTTGCTCTATATATATCATTATTTATACTATGTGTATATCAAGAATCAAATGTTACATCGATGTAGCTTTTGTTGGATGTTTCCTTTTCAAAAATATAATTATTTCCTTTATTTTGAAAAATAATAATGAAAACTTATTTCTACGATAAGATTTGCAATAAATGAAAAGATGTCTATGACCTGTATTCAATTGCAGTATATTCGGAAAGCAATAGCACTAACGAAAACAAAAATATCTGTTAAATGTTCAATTAAACTAACTTTACATGAAGAGGAGTCCATGTTATATTTTTTGGTGTTTATATGTTTATATGTTTATATGACAGTTTGTGTTTTTTTTTTTAATGTTATTGTGTGCATTTGTTTGATGTTTCTATATTTCTATTAGGATTTTTGTAAATATCTTATTTTTAACGAAAATATAAGATATATTGTTTACAAGAGTCCTACTCTCTATGTTTGGTGTTATCTATTTTCTTTATATACTTTCCAATGTGGATAACTCGTTTTATGCATTTACCCACACTGCGAAATTTAGTTTAGCGTGAACAGGCTTTATCGGTCGTACAAGTGCGGTAAACTGATCTTTTTCATAATATCTGCCTGAAATCTTTTGCTGCGTAGATCTCGAATGAAATGTTTTTTTCTTTTTTCTATAAAATAAATCTCTCACGATGCACATGCGATTTTCTTCTGTCGTAGAACACGCTACATTACCTGTTGTACTTAAATTGTAAATATGAGTTTAATCCCTTATGGAATACAATTAATCAAATCGCAAGGATTACATTTCTTTTTGTTAGCAGTTAGCTTAATTTCAAAAAGTGTATCATTGTCACTTCTCCTTTTACTACATATGTATATTTCTAAGAGGTGAGGTTAAATAAGCACATGTGCATTTTCCATACTCGTACATACCAGTGTACTAATTTATATCTTCATTTCCATTAGATTTTTTTTTTTTTTTTGTTTTTAAGCAGAACATTTTATTTTATTTTTTTCTAATATATTACTATTACAAAATAACAAAGCAATTGTTGTTTAATTATTTTTTTTTATAAAATAAATGTTTTTTACGTTGTGATGTCTTCTTAATGTGTTTTTTGACTATGTGAACAAATTATTTATAATGCAGCATATCCAGCCGTGTATGGACAATTTCCACAGGCTATTCCAGCACCAATAGCTGCGGTTGCACCTACTCAAAGAGAAGGTAAGACATAAGAAAACACACATTCTCTCTCACTTTCTCCCTCTCTCTCTCTCTCTGTTAGAAATATCAAATTCAGACCTTAAACAAAAAAGTCTCAAAAAACAAAATGAGAAAAAACTGGATCAGTAGATGTTTATTTCATGTTTTTTAATATTGTATTTCATTTAAAATACTGTTCGCTAGCATTAAACACAAGTCGAAGTGAAGATGATATGTCGTATGCTGTTGTCTCGTAATATTAAAAAATAATAACAAAAACCATAAAAGGAGAAATAAAAATTAAATTAGCACGGAATTGAATGAAGAAAACACACAATTATCTATTTATAACCCCTTCTTCCTCCTAGGCTCTATAACACGAAGTCCAAAGATCCCAAGCCGCTCTCTGAGATGTATTTTATCATGGTAATAAAATGCGATTCATACTGCTCAAAATGTGTGCGCTATCCCCAACGCCATAGCACTGCCAATTCGACTTGTGTTATTATAAATAAAACCAATAAAACATTATAATAAAAAGCATTTTGGTGTTATTGTTTTTCATATTTACGTTCAATGTGCATTATGATATATCTTTCACCCTGATTTAACTTAATAATTTTGTACGTATTAATGTATATATAGTATTTGTATATTGGTTATATGTTACGTAGACATAAATATATCTATGTGTTTTATGTTTTTCTGAACTGAAAAAATTGCACGCTTCAAAGTTGAATATTTTTCGTAGAAGTAAATTGTGTTTTTTTTTTTTTCATAAATATTTATGTTTTATTTTAACTTGTAGCTTTGTAGACCTTATTAGAGTGTATTCTTTTTCGTTCTGATAAATGTATATTTTCGTTTTGTTCACAATTATTTTAATTTAACTCTACAGAAATGTACGTATTTACATTCAAATGAATTACGCAACGACGTAGGGTTTAGTGTATGAAATAATAATCAATAAAAACGTGGTGGTCATAGTTTTTTTCGTGGTGGTCATAGTTTTTTCATGACAATTTAAAAACAATTGCTAAAAATGTTCCCTTTTGATGGTCTTTACCTATTTTTCTCGCATACATTTTTTCGGATGTATAATTGACATATATTTGCATATTCCATTAGTAAGCAAATTTCCAAAAATAAAAATTAACAAAATAAAACAAACCCTTTCTTAGAGTCACTCGCTTTTGTCGAGTTGTCATGTATAAAAATAGAATTTATTCTTCACAAGACACGGAGCTTTTATAAAGCAGATTATTCAAAATTCGTTTATTATTTAAGCCTAAAGCATGGTGACGCCACCATACATATTGATTGTGCAATATATTGCGAAATCTTTTTGAAAAAAAATGAAAATCCCGTGTCTTGTAGCAACCGCATTTATTAGCTTGTACAATCTTTAGGGGCCAATTCATCTCTCTGTGTACGTTGTACTAATAAATATTTTATATTTCGGCATTTGAACCATTTTGCAAACCTTGCGAAACGTTTTGTTTTGGTATTAATATTTAAACAAAATGCTCTCGAAAAAATTTAACTTCATTTAAACATTTGTACACTAAAAAAAAAATGACATCCTTTCCTAATCCTTGGCAACAAAATAATGTTTTTAATTTCTTGAATCTATGTTTGGTAATAAGACTCGTTTATTATATCTTTCCAATTTAATTTAAATTTGATAATTAAAATCAATGCATAATCGATTTTAGCATACATTCTAATGGCGTACATTTATTTTTTTTTTTTAGATTTCGATAAATTAATCTAAACTCATTAGACCGAATGTTAACCCCGCCACAAAATACGGGATTTCTCTATAAAATATTATAGTTAAGTTAATTCGATAAAGTGCTAAAGTTCATTTTTTACCCAGGTCCTAAAAATTATATTTTAAAATCGGCAAACGATATTTTATTTTTGTTTAAATATTATTGATTCGGAAGTCATATTTTGAATGAAAGGCATTTATTTGACTTTATTTTATATTTAAAAAAAATGTACGCAGGACGACATAGCCGACCATAAGCGTATGTTATAAAGAAATGACAGTGGCATGACAACTGTTACTACATATCAGTAAACGGTATAGCAAAAATGCCTTTAAGTAGCTCAAGCTATTCGTTTCGATAAATCATCATCAACATTATTTGCTCATTGTTAAATAACATTTAGTTTCTTGACACTGTCGTTCCTGTATTCGCATCATTTTACTTCCATATGCTATTCAAAGTGAAGAAGATAATTCTTCGAATGCTAAACCCTGCGTCTGTAGATAATAATTTCAGTCGAAAATGTGAAATCATTAACCATAATTCAACAATATCATCATGTCCAAAGAAAGAGAACAGCAAAAAATATCGCCCATCACCACATACGATACAATCATTGACAATAAATCCTTTTAATATACTCCATTTTAGATTTTCTGATGTTCCCAGGATGTTCGATTTCGGGCCCAGAGGGTTGCAACTTGTTTATCTATCATCTACCACAGGAATTCGGAGATGCCGAACTAATGCAGATGTTCCTGCCATTTGGTAATGTAATCAGTTCGAAAGTTTTCATCGATCGTGCTACAAACCAGAGTAAATGTTTCGGTAAGTCCAAATTCTTCTAACCGAATACTACACAATAATACATGTTGCTCCTGACAAAAAAAGGAAGAAAAAAAAAAAAGCAACACACAAACCCTTTCCTCTTTGACCTACATAGATCCACACTCACCTCCTGTAACAAGATAAATGGGATTTTAATGTGAATCCTTCTCGCACATGCAAAACATATTATTTTCATGTCCTTATTCACTATCTTCTCTCACTCCTCTTTCTTTTTTACTGTTTCCTCTAGGATTTGTGTCATTTGATAATCCTGCCAGTGCTCAAGCTGCCATTCAAGCAATGAATGGCTTTCAGATTGGCATGAAAAGACTGAAAGTTCAATTGAAGCGGCCAAAGGATGCCAGTCGACCCTATTAACAACAGGAGTTCCTTAGAGTGAAGAAAGTCATACCAGGTACGTCCTCATAACATTTCTGGTATTCCCTAAATATTTGAATATATTTAAGATTTGTTGAAATATGGTTGAAGAGTGAATTAAAAAAAAAATTTAATGCAATTCCTTGGGGGATCGAATTTGAAATGAAAGTATTTCGACAAAGTTGATTTTTAAAATTGGGTTATTAGTTAATCGTAACTCAATTTCAAAAATCATGTCAACACGTTTTTTAGAGGATGCAATCAAATTTGAATGAATTTGATTGATGAACTTATTGTCGTAAAAGATATTTCTGTCGTGGGTTCTCCATATGTATATCCCTAATCACATATCTTCATACCAAATTTTGTGCTGCTACTATACATAGTTTACTGGTTATTGTAAAGGGTTAATTTGAGATGAAATCCAAAACAGCGCGATTGACAATAATTTGTTGTCGATGAATTGGTTCTGTCCCTGAGTTACGATAAATTTGTATCTCCAAGAGCTTTGGCAAAGTGTCGACCATCCTTTAACTATGGAACAGCCCTCTTTTTACTTAGTGTGCTTACAATCTAAGAAGGTCTTTCCATTTCCATTGCCAACCTTCCCTATCTTCAATAGATAACAATCTCGTTTTAAAACGAAAAAGCTTTTTTTTTTTCTTTTTAAATTACTCGATCGCTTGGTTTTGATACTTGCGCATCAATAACTGGAGTCTTCATTGCGCTCTAATTTCTATTAGTTATATCACCTAAAGTCAGAATTCGAGTACAAACCGCAGACCACTTATTTCCAAATACCACTTGTCTAAAAAAAAATTTTCAAATCTTAAAATATATAAATAATACGAATTTAAATTTTGAAATGTTTTTACTTCCAATTAATTTCAATGTTTCCATCAATCTTCTCTTTTATTTCAGATAAGTCTCCGGAATTGAAACTTCAATAAAAGAAAAACTTAATTTGATATAAAATAGTAAAGTTTGCCAAATATCGTAAATAAATAAAATAAAATCACAAGAACAACAAACCAAGAAAACTTTTAAAATTAAAAGTAAATCATTTGTTAGCATATTTAATTAATAATAGTTTTAATAGATATCTAAAAAAAAAAAAAACAAAACAATATTATATTGAATAAGAACTATATATATTATACACTGACTGGAGAGCGACCAATATGATCTGGGGTTTTCAAACATTTTTATACAAGAAAACAAAAACACTAAAATATATTTTAAAACGTGGGAATTTGAAGGAATTTAAAATATCTTAACGTAAATAACAAATAAATCACATACAAGAAACCATAGAAATAAACAACAAACCACAACCACGGAAAGGTATTATAACTTCACTTTCATCCAAGTATTTGAAGGCATTATTATTATGATTATTAAATATATATATATCTAGTCAAAGACGAAAGAAAATCTTAGTAATACATAAGAGCAAAGTAAAAAATATAACAATTCGAATTTACCTTAATGTTTAAATATTAAATTCTTTTTTTTTATTGCATTTGCATTTCAATTCATTTCTTTTAGTTTCCGAAAGTTGTTATTGAGTTTCGACTCTTATTGACGCTAAAATATATGTATTTAATATATTAAACATATAGTAGTTATATTTAATTTGAGGATATACAATTTTAAACACACTAAAAACCAAAACAAAAAACATACATACAGCATTCAAAAATTAAAAACACAAGGCAAAGAAATATGCTTTATTTATTAAACCTAAGTAAAAGGAAGTAAATATTAAAATATTACATTTAAACATAAAGCAAAAAAATATTAATTGTATTATAAACAAAAATATACCGTATTATATTACAATACATACATTTAAATAAAAAAAACAAATATGTTTAATACTTTTATAAATAGGTAGATACAGGCGATTAATTAATTTATTTTTCTTTTACTAACTTTTATGAATTGAGGAATTTGGTTAGATATATAATTAGTTTGAATTATTATTATTATTATCTTCTTTTTTTTTTTTGAACAACCGAAAAACGTATAATTAGAGAAAAATGTACAAAACAGTTTTTAAAATAAAAAAGATGTAACAAATAAGGAAAATTGATTCTACAGCTAAAGTAAGCCAAATAATATAATTAAATTCACCGAATTAACTACTTCTGTAATAAAACTTGTAGATATTTATAAATTATTTAGTTTGTAATGAAAAGCATACAATTTAAACGTAGCCACGAGAAAAAGGTTTTGATTCTTCGACTGGGTATAGTTTGTGAATTGCTGAGCACAAGGATGTTGGTTATGCTAATTTTCAACCCAGAGGTTTTAGGTTTTTGCTTTCCTCCACATCCAAAGCACTGTCAAGACAAACTAACAAAACCCCAGGAAAGGAAACAACACAAATAAAGTAAGCATTTCATATGTATATATATTTATATATATATTTTTATATGCAAACAAATCATTTTTTTTGTATAAAATCATATATATACATATGTATATAAGGCGGATGAAAGTCCCCCCTTAAGAGTAACACACTTTTTATCCACAAGATCATGTAGGATTATTGAATTAAAATAGGAAGTTTAAAACAAAATAAAGTACTTTCTCGAATTAATTTGCCATAAAACTAAACTAAATAAAATGCCCTGATTAATAAATCATCCATTATAATTAATTCAAAAACAAAAAAATGAAATCAATTCTAGTCAAATTCTATTTAAATCGTAAATACAATTAAACTAAGAAACAACTATTTTATAACTAAGCCAATAGAGTTTAGTAAAAAAATAAAACAGGAAACACACAAAAAAAAAAAAACAAAAAAATTAAATTACCAAAACGAGAAAAGCATTGATTTTGGCAATATTTTAGATATTTTTTCATAACATTTTTTCTATTTCACTTTCCTCTTACCAAATTGGTCACAGGTAAATATTTGTTCAACCTTTATGTTGTTTTCGGATACAATTTGTTTCAAATTAAATTCCAAATGGGCTGTGATTTGTCTATACATAAAAAATAAAACAAATATTTGAAAGATGGTAAAAAAGAATCTTTATTCAAAGGTTAAATGAAAAATACATATATACAAATTTGAGTCCTGTACGGTTTATGTTAGTTTTTCTGATTTTAGGATACAGCATACATTTTCCCTTTGTTCGCATATTCTGTTCACTTATGGCATTTTCGATACGAAACAAAAAACAAACTGTAAAAAATACACTTAAAAATTTAAAAATTGATGTCGTGAAATTAACATATTTAAATAGAAATGAAAAAAATATTTTTAAAACAGTAAATAAAAAAATGCATGTACATTTTTGCATACATTTTTGTTATCGCAAACATTTTTTAGCAAAATTTTTCGAACCAAAAATTAAAATTAAAATAAGAATTAAATACCAGCGAAAAAAAAGTAATTTACGAAAAAAATACAATTCTTAAAAATAGTATATTGCAAAAGTGTACCTTTTTACAAAACCTTGAAGAAAGATTTATACATTTACTCGTTTAATGTATACATATTTTCGATTCATTTTTTTTTTTTTTTTTTTGTGTAACTTCCGTTTGATTCATTTGGATTCGCTATTGGATAGGTTAAAAGTTCCGACGGTGACGATAGAAAATTTAACTAGAGGCCCTTAAAAGCGTTACGTATTCATATAAATCAAAGTGATTTTTTAGCAGTTAAGAGCGAGGATCGAATTTGAAACCAATATAGAAATGCCTTACTAAAGCTTAGACATCCGTTATTTTTGTTCTTAACAATATTATCGTAATTTGAATCTGTTACGCCATGGTCGATCGTCTCCAGAGAGCAATTAATTACCTTTTACGTCATATATTTGGGCTTACTCAATGCCCAATTTCTTTAAGTTCAACAGTAGAGTACCGATGTATGAGAAGATTTAAATTTCCTCCCTTTTTTTGGCCCCTAAGGATGACCCTTTTAATAAAAAATAAAATGTACCTATGTGGTATAAAAATGTGATGGGCATCAAGAGGTTCATGAGCTTCGAAGAAACGCAATATCTTCCTCATAAAATTGAGAAAAACGGATGAAAGCATCCGATTACCATCGAGCATACATATGTTAAAATAAAGGAAAAAATTACGAACTGTACACCGAAAGGTTTTAAAAATTCATAAACCAAAAATTATTTGAAATATTGCCAAATATCAATCATTTTTTTATGATTTTAGAAATTAACTTTAATTCCAAAAGGAAAGAAATCCCCTTCGCATTTGGAATCTCCGTTAATCATATCAGTATCTTCTTTATTTAAAGAGAAACCACAATTTTAGCGAATTAAAATCAAATATACACATTACGTAGTTTAACTAGTCGAAAATTATAAACTCTAATACGAAAAAAAGTAAAAAAAAAAAAAATAATAATAACATCGGAATTTGTTTGTTTCACTTCAGTTTACAACACAAAAAAAAAAAAAAATGAACAACTCTTAGAAATCAATTAAATCTATATATGTATACATATATCTAAATAAAAACTCAAAAATATATATTGTAAAATGATTAGAAAATAAAATTCAAGTAAATCGCGTCCGAAACCGAAATATTTAAAAACAAATAAAAACACGAAACATGGATATTCCTGTTCGGGAATACTGAATAATTTAATATTATTATTATTATTATTATTATAGAATGCATTGAAAAATATATATTATTAAACTAGAATCTGCTTGCATTAAGCAGATGCTTATATAAAACAAAAACAGAAAACAAAATAATAACAATATACATTAATATATATATATACATTCTTTAAGCGCTAACTATATTTAAGTATAAATAATATTTTTCGAAACACAGAAATTATCAAAACGATAAATCGGGAAAAATGAAAACAAATATTTATTATTGTAAAATAACCTAAACCGAAAAAAATAAACAAAAGTTATTTATATATATATACACAACATGCATATACATATATAATATAGTATAATGAATAAGGAATAGAACACACTAGAAAAAAATAGAAACAAGGTTCCAACTTTTATGGGAAGAGTTAGTATAATTTGTGGGAATTATTTTGTTACAACTTGTGATTATCATTTTTTTTATAGCTTAGAAAATGCAAAATAAAAATAAATGTATTAAGGGTGAAGACGATTTTTTTTTTACAGTATAACTTTATTTTTCAAATTACTTTTCTTTCTTCATTTCAGTTTTGTTGTATTTTTTTCTGAGAGCATACAAAATACAATACAATAAAAATAAAGCAGTTCCTATACATTTATTTGCTAGTAGTTTTTTTATGAAATTAGATTTTTTTTATCTCTTCCATTAAAAATGAAGCCATTTTTTCCGAAGCAGCTACACAATAACCCCTCTTCAAATTAAAACCGAAAAGAAAATGTCAAAGAAGAAACGAAAAATCACATCAAATAAAAATAAATAAAGTAAGCTTTAAAAAAGGATAAAGGTAAAATCATTACAAAAAGATGATTTCGTTAAGGTTTCATCTTTTTTATTAGATACTTACATACAGTGCAATACCAACCTATTATTTATGTACCTAGCAATTGCTTACATTTACATTTAATTTAGATATTAATCGAGAAAATCATGATAAATTGTACGCTTAAAATCTTAAGAAAAAGTATTATAAATTACGAAATTTACTTTTATTTATTAAAGTCATTCTTAAATATGTCTACATTATATCCGCGTTCAATGTATAATGTTTACATTTGAGTCATTATATTTCTAGGAGAACTAAGAATAGAATATAAACCCTGACATTCGCAAATGTATAATGCATACATAAAATTAAGCTTTCACACTTGTTACCATCCAAAGTGACTTATTGATAACAAATTATTATACCATGCGAATACCTATAATTTGTTCAAATCATATTTCGTTTTTCTATTTTGCCTTTTTTTAATTTTTTTTTTTTTTTTTTTTTTTGTTTGTGTTTTCGAAAGGAAAATATACATAATTTACAAATATTATATTGTATCAATCTGAATTGCGATAATGATAATGAAAGTTTACATAAAAAAACCGAACTTATAACTATATTACAGCAAACTGCGGAAACAAATTATAATGTATACATATGTATGTTTAGAATAAAACATACGGAAAATGTTTGCGAAACAAAGTTTTTTTACAAGCAAATATTTTTATGGAACCTAAGCAGAAATTATTAATCAATTTAGAGGAACATACCAACGTAGCGTAAACCTAATGTAACTAATAAGTTTTGATGAATTTCGTTAAACAAAAATATGAATTAAAATTGAACTAGTTTTCAATAGAAACGTGATTATATATAATATATAAACGCACATTAACACATAATAAACCTACTGAAACAAAACTAAACTTTGCGTTATGGTTTTCTTTAGTATTCTCATTTATTCGTTAAACAATTTTTCCTTTAAAAACGTACGACGTTTCCCCTTGGTTTCACTTTTGAATAAGGCCAGTTGAATATGTTACCTTTATTTCTGTTGCTTTCTAGTAAGGGCTCCATATATTCCATTAGAAAGCATGACAATAAGCTTAAAAGTATCTTGCATAATCTAACTCGGTTTTGTACTAATATGAAAGTTCAGACCTGAGGTATTCGATTTTGTTTTCGTCCTGCAAATATATACATTTTTAATATTATATGCCATAATGCTTCTAGAAACTGGTTAAAAAAACGGAAAAACGTATGTAAAAGGACGACGTTTGAATTCCTAAAATATGATACTATTTTAATAAATTATTTGTAATAGACCCACGATTGCATGTAGACAACAATTCACTATTATTGTAGATAGAGATTTTTATAAGGGAAGCGAAATTAAGGTTTTTTAAATGTTTGTTTGTTAAGAGAATTTGTTAAGTTCAACAAAAAAAAAACAGAATTTAATGAAAAAATTTACCAGAAGCATGGAAAAAACGTAAAACTAGAATACGCTTTGTATATTTTTTGTTTTAAATAGAAATGAAAAAAACTATATGCTATTTATGTCCTTTTAAGAATATTGCGATACATTTTCATTGTATTATTTAAATAAAACCTATAATACGAAACATAAACAAAAAACATCATATTTTTTATTGAAAAAAGAAACCTTTATTAAAATTATGTGAATTAAATACACTCACATAAATTAGTAAGCAAGAAGAAAAAAATCAAGTTATTACTTATTTAAGTCTCCTATATTTAGAAAGATTTATTTAATTATATTTTAATCTGAGTAGGAAGGTAACACATATTAAAAAAAAAAAACAACAACCTTGGCAGCACGGACAAGTTTTTTTAATTTAGAATTCAAATAAATGAGCCTACAGTCTTTTCAATATTGAGATAATTTTTTGTTATTATATTTTATTATGAAAAATGTCCAATGCTGTTTTTTTTATGAAGCAAATAGAGGATACAGGGTATTTCATGCAATTATTTAAGTAATAGATTAAAAAAAAAAATCGGAAAAAATCAAATAACATATTACTTGAATTGCGTAAAATATAATATATTTTATACATAATGAAAAAAAAACAGAAAACAAAGAAACAAGGAGTAAAATCACTTTTTTGCATTTAGGTACATACATTAGTTTCATTTGCAATAATAATGTCATTAAACAAAACAAAAACGCAATAAATTAAGAATGTAATTAAGGAAAAGGAAAAAATATTTTTTCAATTTGTAAAAGAAAAAACCTACGCTAAGTAAAAAAAAAAAATATTTATATACATATATACATAGAAAGCCAGTTTGTTGGGTGGTGAAGTACGAGATATATATACATGTATTATATGATAGGATGAAAGGAATAAGTAATGTACAGTTTTTAATCCTTCTTCGGTTGTTACCTTGGTCTGCCTCTTTTCTAAATTTAATTGTTTGAGCAGAAAAATAATTAAATGATGACGTAGAAAATTATGCAATGTACACATACATGAAATCGATCTATATATTATACTACGATAAAAATAAAAGAACGGAACTGCGTTGCAGGGAGATCAGTAAATTGAATCCCAACACACGAATAACATGCGATCAACGAGACCGAAACCACTGTCTTTTTCGCAGACTACATTTTTTTTTTCTTTTTTTTTTTCTATATCGACGTCCAAATTGTTGTGGCAATATAAAATTCTATAGTGCTGTAAGCATTGTGGAAGAAATGTGCCTTGAAGAGAACTTTCGCATCAATTTTAAGTCCAACACCTACTAAAAACTATTGGAGATTTTGAGTAGTATTTGGAAGCCCCATTTTGATTAGCATCATATGATGTAAGAGATGTTTGAGCGAAAATCTAATTTGTCAAATTAATATTGTTATCGCTCCAAGTGAAAACATATCTATGACGAGACCAAGAACGATCTAACAACCTGCAACACGGTCCTCTTTTATTTTTTTTTTTGTTCTTGTTATTTTCTGCAAACAAATAAAAAATTATTTAAAACCTGTGAAAAATCAAAACTGTGTAATTTTAAAATCAAAAGGAATAACAACGGAAACAGATAACATTCCTCTCCTCCACCTTTCTTCCCTGCCTTTCGAATTTCTTTGATTCCATTTAATTCAAATAATTATACCGATAACAATAATTGGCGCTTATATCAAGCTCAGAAGTGCATTAGAAAAAAGATTAAAATTAAAATAAAAATGTAGGAATGATAAGAATAAATGGCAAATAACCCACATATTGTTTAGCCTGTTGTTAGGAAAAAATCTATAAGTATGGGTAGTATTTAGAAAGACCTTGCATCAAAGGCTAATTACAAAGCGAATTTATACTGTAAATAGACAAAAAATCAAATATTTACTTAATATACTTGTAACTGAAAAGAAAAAAACATGAATTGAATATATGTAAAAAAAAATTCTTAAAAGCAAACCAATATATAACCACAACACATATTTGTTTTTGAAACTCTGTTAACCTTATGGGCATACTGTATACATTTATTTGACGTGCATTCAACGTTTAGGAATTATCCTACTACGTAAATTACTAAGCCATGAAGAAAAAAATGTGTAGTCCTGCTTTTTAGGATACCAAAACATACACATGAAAATACTAGGGAATATTGAATAAATTTCGATTAAGCACATAAATAATGTACATATATTCAATAAACAAAAACAAAAACCATTAAATCGTTCGTTAGAATGTGAATCTCAATGCATTACTGAAGCAAACGAAAAATTAATACAACAAACGGAAAAAGTAGAAAATGCGCTATTTTATATTATCATACTTTTTCTATCGTAGCACAGTTCCTTTAATTATTATTAAAAATAAATAAATACATGGACACCCAATTAAATAACAATGAAAATCAAGTACTTAAAAAAATCCATCCGTCAAGTCTTACAGCAAAGCTATTGAAATAAATAATTTCTAGTTATTATTTTTTTTTGTATTACTTAAATTCATTTTATTTTTGCTCAGTTTTCGATTTTTTTTTTTATTGTTTTATCAAATATGAAAAGTTTGTATTTTAAAGAGCACCTTTAACATGAACAATGAAATTAGTAAAATAGTATTGAAACAGGAAATAAGCAAAAAATAAAATAAAAAGAAAATGTGAAAAGAAAAACTTAACTGAACAATAAAAGACAGGAATGAAAAAAATCTAGTTCATTTTGAGTTCTTCCGTCGTTTAAATAATTTCCGAACAACTCAGTCAGATACCAACATGTCAGTGTATATCAAAATTTCTTCTTTGATTTGTCAAAGCACAAATTCATGTTATTAGTTTTGTAAGCAAATCATAGATGTTTTAACTTTAACATGCGATTATTAAGTTTCAGTTTGCGGATTTATACCTAATCATCTAGCGATGGTCAGAACATATTCAAAACTAAACTCTTCCCACTGAGCGCTTCATAAATCCAAAATACCTGCTCGTAGGTATATACAGTTCAAAATGCTGAATACTCCCATTGAAGAATATTATCCTTGCAAGTAGACAGAAAAACATAAAAATCATCCAACCAGTTCCACTTGGTTTTCAAAATGCTCAAAATAATTTACAACAACAAAAAAAAAAAAAACGATAACAAACGCAAGAAATAGTTCTTAACGCAAATTTTGTTTGTCAAATTGTTCCGAATTACTTTGAAATTGGAAGAGAATAATAACATGCAGCTTAAATATAGAGATCCAAATGTAAATAAAAAAACTCTGTACATTAAAATCATGCCATCGTAAGCAAAAATAAAAAAGAATTTCTCAAGAGAGCATACAATAAATATAATTCTAAATAAATTACAAACTGACACAAAAAATGTGGAAATAAAATAAAAATGATACATACACTTGAGTAATGGTTTCAAATTAAAATAAAATAAAAATAAGACATAAAAAAATGATAAAAGAAAACCACAACTATTTTGAGCAGGGACGCAAAATAAAATTTTAAACAAAAACAAAATAGATACAAAAACAAAATATTAATAATCATAAAAAAAATTGTACTCTACAAAAATCAATAAAAAAAAAACAAAAAACCAAGCATATTATCATTAATTCCTCTTGTTTTATGTCTCATTTAATACTGTAGAAGTCATATAGACTCGGTACGACTTAATTAAATAGAATATTTTTTTACCTTCTTATATCACTCCATGGATCACTGATGTTATGCTATTTGTTGTAACATTTGTTATCATCACATTTGGTAAAGAGGCACGATAAACACAAAAAAAATCTTTTGACTATATTTATGGAAAAGATACCGATCTAAAAATAAATCTGTGGAACACTGATTGAAAAAGAGGAAAACAGAAAAATGAAACTAATTAAACAGCGGCTATTATTAACCATATCAGCAAATTTAACATAAAGTGTAAAAACAAACAAAAGTCTTTTAAAATGACAAAAAAAAATTAAATTTACAAGAATATACTCTCGATCAAGTTAGTTACTAATTTACACGAAATATATATACATACATTTTCAAAACCAAAAAAAAAAAAACAAAGAAAAAGAATGAACCTTTCACTTGAAAATAATATGAGAAAAAACAAAAGAAAAACAACAATATTTGTAAAACTTGACAAAACAAAAGAACTTATTTTCTTTACGTTGTCCATTTCGTTATACTATCTTTTTTTTCCAAAAACACAAAAACAAAAAAAAAAAAAAAAAAAAAAAAAGAAGAGAAAAGCAAAAAAAAAAAATAAAAGAGAATTAACGACAAACAATAAAAAATGGGCGATATATTTAGTAAATTATTTACGTTCCAAAAAATTAATTAAATTTTAAGAGAAAATACAAAACAAAGCGCAAGGGATAATTGTAATAATAACATAGTAGGTGTATGTTTTGTTGTATTTGATTTAAGAAAACAAAAAATACTACCTACATATGTAGACAAAAAACAAAGTTAAAAGCAAACCCGTAAGAAGAAAATCCTAAAAGGAAGTACACACATCATCTCTAATAGGTACATCCACAAAGCAAACAAAAAAAAAACAAACAAAAACGATGAAGCAGAAAAAACAAACAACATGATTATAAACCCAATTCATTTATGGTGACTATTAGAGTTAAATTAAAGGAAGCAAAAAACAAATGAAAATGGGTACTTAACAATAAACCGTGTCAAAAATTTACTTAGTATTTAAGTCAAAACTTGCCATTTTTATTGTTTACCTATTTATTATTATGAGTTATTATTATCAACTAAAAAACGTAAAAACAATTAAATAAATAATATTCATTATCACCCAAAAAAGAACTTAATGAAAACGACGAAAACCCGAAAAATAATATTACTAACAAAATTTATGTAAATTAGGGCCGTTATTTGAACGGGGAACAACAACATATAATACACAAGCAGAGAATGTAGTTGATTGCGTAACAAGACAAAAATTATATATATTTAACAATTATTATGAAGTTATTCAGTAAACCGTAAAAGAAAAAAGAGAAATCTTTTCTATTATACAACCCCGAATGTGCGCATAATTTTCCTTTTTTATTTTCAACTTAGGGAATATAACATTTTCCTTATGAAAAAAAATATATGCACACAAGTACATTAAAAAGAAAATGATAAAAAAACATAAATTATAGGGAATATTTAGCAAAAAAGTAAATAAGAAAAAAATATTTATATATATAAACTCTACAATACATATTGTAAAAAAGAATCTGTAAGAAAATCAGACAAAAAGGATGAAGAATACACCGACATTTTTGAAATAAAAATAAAGAAAATCTTGTAGCATAATATACGAGAATATAATTTTTCAGTTGTTAATTTCTTACTTTTATTAGTTTTATATTTAAAAAAATGCATATAAATACATACATATATATACTTAAGGCATAATAATTTCAAAGCAAAATTGAAAGAAGAAAACCAAACGGAGAAATACAAAACTCTATATATAATATATATTCATACTATATATTTAGTAAATAATTTTTATTACAGAACGAAAATCAATGAGATTAGACGAGTAAAACCACAAGAAAAAAATTTAAAATAAAAAAAATAACATTGCAAAACCCAAAATTAAGGAAAACAGTAAAAGGAAATAGATATGATTATGATTCTCCTTATTATTATTATCGTCATGATTATGATTATGAATAGAATTGAGCAAAGAGGGAATGGAATAGGAATGAACCAGTAAGAATAAAACATTTTTTCAATAAAATGATAAATGAATTTATAAACTGTTGTGTTTGCTGTTGAAGTAAACACCCTAATTTACAATTTCAATTAACAATTATTATTATTACGACTATTATTATTATTATATATACATAATATATTAATATATGAAGTAAAATATATATATATATATTATATATACTTTGTAAACAAAGCAAAAAAAGGAGAAAACCGAGAAATAAAGTTACAAATACACTTTTAAAGAAATTATGGAAACGAATCATTTATTTGTTTATAAATATTATTAACAATTTAAATAGATATGGTCGTACATAATCAGCTTGTGTAGAGAATTCAAGCATCTCAGGCGACCCGGCACGTCCCCAGGTGGCGGATAGGGGAAGGCCACGTAGTGTTGTAGGGGTCATCGCACCCCCGCGGACCAAGAACACTTATATTCCCAAGTCAAGATGGTTGGAATACAAAAATGTGCATCGCGAACGTCCGATCCCTATGTGATACCGGGCGCCCTCACATAGTAATTAGCCTTACATCTACATGGGAGCTCTGTAGATGGTTGACCAACACAATTCTCGCCATACTCGTGGGTCCAATATTTGTATGAACAACAAAAACAACAAAATCAAAACATAACAGAAAACGAAACACTGACGGAGTCGGAGGAAGAATACCTCCTCCGCTCACCAGTACACAAAATGGAGACAGAAGATATCTAACCATCTCCAAATTCTGTTACCACGCTCCTGTCTAATAAGACGGACAACCAAACTGCTCAGGTACCAAATGGTCCAAGCACTGAGGTTGCAGTGGTCAGCGACGCCAAAAAGCCTCGGCAGAAATATGAATATTTCACCGGGGCCCAAAAACGACGAATCGCCGCACTAATCCGGGACGGGATAGAGCCCGAAGAGGCGAGACGAAAAGAAAAAGCAAGGTATGCTCTCGTGCTTGCGGAAAGGGAAGCAAACAAAACCTTAGACTTGCCGAATCCCAAACGCAACCGATCTAACGACAATCCCTTGTGGAGAACACTAGCAAGAAGAGTCGACCACACACAGAGGCACCAAGTAGCTCATTTTCCGGTAAACGAAATGATAACCCTGGATCCGCTGGTGAATCAAAAACAAAACCCACTAAAAGAACTAGTGGAGGTGCACGAGAGCGTACGGAACCACACGAGCCATCCTACCGGGATGCCATTGCTCTAACTGATCAACAAATAAAGTTAGTGAGGAAGGGCCTGCTAGAGGAAATGGACAAGGCAGATAAGAATTGTCCTGCCCCCAGATTTGTGGCCACCTCAGCCAGAAATGGATGGCTATCTATCACCTGTCACGACACAGAAACCAAAAATTGGCTCATGTCGTCGATAGAGAAGATTAAGCTATGGAAAAACGCAGATCTGTGTGCAACTCAGGGCAATGCCATTCCCAAGTTATACACCTGCGTAACATTCGTCCCCGAAGCCGATGACCTTACCAAGGACACCTTCCTTATGCGCATAACGCGAACATTAGCACTCAAGGATGGAGAGTCCTCAGGATCGCCAAGGAAAAACGCGGTGGGGACCAAGTAACCTTTGCCATTGATGACGCATCCAAAGATGCCATCGTAAAGGAAAGGTTCAAACTGTTCCTCAACTTCTCCCAGATTCTAATCAGAATCAAGGGAATTCCCAAGCAAGCAAAGATAACTGCGGACAACAAAACCAAGGACAGGGCACAAGCCCATCCGAAGTGAAATGCACAAAGTACACTGGCCATGCCCAGAAAAGGAAGTGAGGAACTCGGCGTGCATAAGCCAAGCCAGAGAGCAACAACCATTGCATCTGGTGATAGTGAATCAGCCACAGAGGCAACGAAAGGACCCCAAACGTCAAGGCTGCCTGAAAAAACAACTTGGGCAACCAAGACTGCAGGGGTCAGCCCTATGGCTGTACCAGTCACTAACACTGGCGGCCCTGCCAGTATCTGGCTCAATCTACAATGCCGGGATTAAGGTGTACCGCGTATGCGGTACTGAGCCATAGATTTAACAAGGAGCACCTCGATATAGCCTTTATCCAGGAACCTTATACGATCAAAGAGCAGATCAAAGGACTATCAGGTGAGCTGCTCTATGACTCCACAAATGATGGACGACCTAGAACTTGCATAATGATTAATAACACCATTAAAGCCATTCCAATTTCAGAATATACGAATAAGGACCTGGCAGCTGCCATTATTCAGCTATCCACTGCGGAAGGTAGGTCAGATGCCGTAATTTGCTCAGTCTACCTAGCGGGCGACTCCACCGATCTCAGCTTCACACCACTGCAGGATCTCCTAGACTACTGTGGAAGAAGAGGCTCACAAATGAGGAGGTTCTTTTCAAAACTTGACTATTCCACTTTTTGTGTTTCTCCACAATCAGAGAAAATTGTTTTGTAGGTATGTAATTTTGACATGGAATAATCTATTTTTGATTATTTTAATCTTTTTTTTCTGGTGTAATCTGGTGTTATCAAGTGTTGGCCTAATTTTATTTTTGCGGAGTGTACATTTGAATGTTACCAAACAAAAAATAAACAAAAAATCGAATTCATCAAAAGTGGAATAATCAAGTTTTGAAAAGAACCTCCTCAAATCATCATATGCTGTGACGCCAACGCCCACTACACAGCATGGGGAAGCTCGGCTATTAATAAAAGAGGTGAGTACCTGTTAGAATTTAACTGCAAGAACAACCTCAATATCATAAACCGGGGAAATAGTCCCACCGTTATGAATAGAATTAGAGAAGAGGTACTAGACCTCACCCTAAGTACTCCGTTCATAGGCAACTCTGTCCTAAACTGGCACGTCTCAACAGAAACATCGATGTCAGATCATCGACATATCTGTTCGATCGGAAACTGTCCCAGTAGTATCAGAGACATAGACAGCCTTGAACTCAGCTGTGACAGGCTTAATGCTACTATCCTATCTGCCTTTCACAACGCTTGCCCAGAGAAAGTCAAGTCAGGCAATCGTACCACTCCGTGGTGGAACAGCAGTCTGGCCAAGCTAAGAGCACTGACCAGAAAACTGTTCAACAGAGCTAAACGGACTGGTGACCGGACACAGTACCGTGCCTCACCCACCAAATACAACCAAGGGATTAGAAGAGCCAAAAGAGACTCATGGAAAAAGTTCTGCAGTAGTCTATCAGACATACAGAGCAGCGATCGCATCCACAGAGTTCTCGCCAAAGAGCGCACTAATCAAATTGGACTGTTGAGGAGAGCAGATGGCACTTACGCGGAAAATGGTACAGAGATACTCAAAATTTAAACCAGTACGCACTTCCCAGACTCCAACATCATTCCCTCTATTCTCTCTAACATGCCTTCGCAGATCAGGGCAACTAGACCCAACAGGGAGGTCTGGAAGAGAGCACGAAAAACGTTCCACGAGGGAAGCCTAAAATGGACCATTATTTCTTTTGACCCGTACAAATCTCCGGGGGGAGGATGGCATCTTCCCAGCCCTCCTTCACAAAGGAAGTGCCCTAATTAGCCCCATGCTTATCAACATCTTTAGAACCAGTTATGCATGGGGATACATACCAACGTGCTGGACAGAGGTAACAGTAAAATTCATTCCCAAAGTAGGCCGTAGACAGACAGACCTGCCTAAGTCCTACAGACCGATAAGCCTTACCTCTTTCTTTCAAAAAACAATGGAGAAAACTCTGGATAGGCATATCAGGGACGGTGCCCTGAAAAGATCACCACTTCACAAAAACCAATATGCCTACCAGCCTGGGAAATCGACCACGCATGCTCTTCAGGAGGTAACAGCCCGGATCAACAAATCCCTGAGCGACAAAGAAATTGCGATAGGTTGCTTTCTCGATATTGAGCGTGCTTTCGACAACACCGACTACACCCAAATAAAACGTTGCATCCTCAACACAGCGGTGGATAACACCACATGCAATTGGATCCAACACATGCTTAGCAATAAGAAAAGAAACACCTCACTAGGCAATGATAAAATCAGTGTAAATGCCGCGAAAGGATGTCCTCAAGGCGGGGTTCTCTCACCTCTCCTGTGATCCATCGTGGTAAATGAACTGATTAACATACTCAGCAACAATGGTTTCTATGTCCAAGGCTATGCTGACAACATAGTGATCCTAGTTAGAGGCAAATTCGAAAACACAGTCTCGGAACTCCTCCAACGGGCACTAAACCTTGTTGCAAACTGGTGCATAAAGGTTGCACTAAAGGTCAGCCCTATTAAAAGCACTATAGTCGCCTTCGCCAAAAGGAGAAATAGGCACAAATTTACCAAACCTTCCCTCTTTGGTGAAGCGATAGAGTTCTCAAGAGAAGTCAAATATCTAGGGATAACTCTAGACGAAAAGCTCACTTCGAACTCTCACATTACAAAGACCGTTGAAAAAGCCAGGATCTCTTTATGGACCAACAAAAGTCTCACTGGCAAAAACCCCAAAATGTCCCACTGGCTATATACAGCAATCACCAGAGCAATTCTCACACATGCTGCGCCCATCTGGTGGCACAAAACAAAACAAGTATCAGTGCAAGTCAAGCTCAACAAATTGGAAAGACTAGCTTGCATCTGTATCACCGGGGCCATGAGAACAACCCCCACAGCAGCACTAGAAGTCATCACAGACCTGCCACCTCTTCATCTCCAACTGAAGAAGGTAGGTAGGTAGGTAGGGTCGTAGCCTTCCCAGAATTGAGAAGAACGCACTTAGGCCAAGGAGGCCCGTTGTGCAGCTACGAGGGGGTTTTATCCCCCTATTCGTGGAACCATTTAGTGCTTCTTAAGAAGTTAAGAAGATCAAGTATCCCTACTTTCTGAACATCTGTCAGATCGTTAAGGAAGTAAGAGCCTAGGTAACGCTTCCTAATATTGCAAAAAGCTGGACAGGCGCATAGAAGGTGGTGAATGGATTCGACCTCCTCCTCGTCCTGACAGCTTCTGCAGAAGTCTATACCTAGTCTTTGTGCGTGACTGCCAATGAGGCAGTGACCTGTGATGACACCGATGACTTTGTAGATGTCAGTTCTTTTTAGGGAGATTATACTCCTTGTGCGCTGACTGTCAAGCCGAGGCCAGATTTGCCTGGTGATGACGCAGGTATGTCCCTGGGTCCATCTCAGGTTCGTCTCGACCCTGGCGAGATTGGTCAGATTATATTTAATGGTTGTAAGGGGTACTCCCTCACAAGCCACGATTGATTGTAGCGTCGTTCCTTGTTTGGCGAGTGTGTCGGCTCTTTCATTTCCAGTGATGTCGCTGTGTCCCGGTACCCATATAAGTTGTATGTTGAACTGTTCAGCCATCTCATTAAGAGATAGGCGACAGTCGAGGCTAGTTTTCGATGTGTACACATAGGACTCCAGCGACTTTAAGGCTGCTTGGCTATCCGTGAGAATGCGGATATCCGTGGTGGATATCACGTTCCACTTCAGCCAGGAAAGAGCCTCTTTTATTGCCAACAGTTCCGCCTGGAAAACGCTGCAGTGATTAGATAATTTTAGAGCTTTGTTCAGCTTAAGTTGTTTGCAGAATACTCCACTACCCACCCCGTCTTTGGTTTTAGACCCGTCAGTATAAAAGTCTACGCAATTTCTGCGAGGTTGAGTCTGGCGAGACCAGTTTTGTCTGTCCGGGTATAACGTTGTGAAGTTTTTTTCCAAGACTGTACTGGGTTCTGTGAGGTCTAGATTTTCTGCCATGGTTGACCTGTTAATCAGGATCGAGGAGTGGCCAATGACATAGCTCTTCCAGTTTGAGTTGGCTTTAAGTCTAATGGCCGTTTGTGTGGCAATATGCTTGCCGAAAATATCGAGTGGTGTTAGGTCAGGTATCATGTTCAGTGCTGCCGTTGGGGTGGACCAGAGGGCCCCGGTAATGCATAAACACGCCAGCCTTTGTACCTTCTCGAATTGTTTGAGGTATGTTGTCTTGTCCAGTGCTGTCCACCAGACAGTCGCTCCATACATCAATATGGGTCTAACGACCGTGGTGTAGAGCCATAGGGTAATCTTGGGATTGAACCCCCATTTTTTTCCTATGGCTTTCTTGCATGTATAGCGAGCTATTGTTGCTTTTTTAGCTCTTTCGATTGTGTTGCTTTTCCAGGTTAATTTCCTGTCCAGTATGATGCCAAGGAATTTGGCACTGGAGGAGTAGTTTAAGCTGGTACCAAGCAAAGTGATAGGGCAGTAATCCGGTAATTTATGCTTTTTGGTGAATAGCACGAGCTCAGTTTTCTGGGGATTAACCCTGAGCCCTTTGCTATGCGCCCAGTTGCAAAGAATTGAGAGTGCCGTTTGCATACGGTCATTCAGTGTCGATAGGTATTTACCTGAAATTGGAATGGCAACGTCATCAGCGTAGGCAATAGCGTCTAGGCCTTCTTCCTCCAGTTTGATTAGTAGTTCATTTATAACTACATTCCAGAGAAGAGGTGAGAGAACCCCTCCTTGGGGGTACCCCGGGTAACCACTCGGGTGATTGCCTGGCTTCCCCAAACCGAGTGAATCTTGCGTGTTGATAGAAGCTCGCTGATCCACTCTATGAGAGTCTTCTCCACCTTTAGCTTTTCTAACCCTTCTGTTATTGCTTTCGGAGTGACGTTGTTAAAGGCGCCCTCTATGTCTAGGAAGGCTGTTATAGTGTATTCTTTAAGATGGGTTGATCTTTCGATTTTCCTCACTAGGGTGTGCAAGGCTGTTTCGATAGATCTACCCTTGATGTAGGCATGCTATGCCTTAGAAATTAGGAGCGGATCCAAGTTATGGCGTATATGTAGGTCTACCATCCTTTCCAGGGTTTTTAGTGCAAAGGATGATAGACATATAGGCCTTAGGTCCTTGGGGGAGGTGTGAGAGTTTCTGCCGGCCTTGGGAATGAAAAGCACCCTTGCGCACTTCCACTTGTCTGGAATGTGACTCCAAGCTAGGCATCCTCTGAAGATTATCTCTAGCCATGGTATAGTCCATTCCATGGTTTGTGTAAGTTCGACAGGGTAAATTCCATCCGGACCTGGCGATTTATAGGGCTTGAAACTTTTTAGCGCCCATATTATTTTCTCTCTGGAGATGATGTGTTCGAAATTTCCCATTATTGCGGATGAAGAGCAGGTTCTTTGCGGTTGCGATGAGTCCTGCGATTCATGGCATCCTGGGAAGTGCGTATTAAGAAGAAGGTTTAAAGTTTCTTCTTCAGATGTTGTCCAGACTCCGTTTGCTGTAAGGTAGCTAGGGAATTGTGGATCTTTCGAGAGTATTTTCCTCAATCTGTAGGCGTCTGAAATTTTTTCCATATTGTTACAGAAAAGCTTCCAGGATAGCCTTTGTTCTTTCCTCAGAGTTTGTTTGTAAGTTCTGAGTGAAGCTTTATATAGGCTCCAGTCACTATCGTTTCTAGTACTCTTTGCTTTGTTAAAGAGTTTCCGACAGTTTTTACGGAGCTTGCTTAGGTTTGCGTTCCACCACGAGGGATAAGAGTTTTTCCTCGATTTGTGGCTTACGCAGCTATTGACCCGTGCGTTGCCCACGGTAGTTGTTAAAATATCAACCATATTATCTATATCTACCGTGGACCGCGGGTGATCAGGGGTCCTGCTTACTACAGAGTTGCCAACAAGGGTTCTATAGCGCTCCCAATCAATTCTTCTTGGATTACATGATGAGTCGATTGGGGTTGGGACCGTGAAGGCTAAGTTGAAAACCAAGTAGCGATGGTCTGAGAAGGAGTGCTCCTCAGAAACCTTCCATTCACTTATTTTGTCGATGAGGGAGGGAGATGCTAGAGTTATGTCCAGTACCTCCCTTCGATTTTTTGTAACAAAAGTGGGTGTATGACCCTTATTGCATATATTAAGGTCAGAGGTAAGGATAAATTCAGTAAGCCACTCACCTCTTTCAATTATGTCGCTGCTGCCCCATAGGGTGTGATGCGCATTCGCATCAGCCCCAATGAGGAGCCCAGCTTGATGGTTTGGCGAGTCCCTCACCAGTCTTTTTAACTCGTCCGATGGGATGGACTCCTCTTGCGCCATGTAGGTGGAGGCTATCCATAGCTTGTTCCCGGGTGATTCTAATGCAATCACTGTGGTGTCTGGTCAGCTGTAATTTGGAAGAAGGTAAGCGTTTATGGATTTCTTTGCGAGTATGCAAGTCCGGGGCTTACCTTCTTTTTGTGATGTAAATATGTTGTAGGCTGGGTTTCTTAATCCACGAACCTTGTGTTCATGAACCCAAGGTTCTTGGATTAAGGCTATGTCCTCTTCTCCTTTGGCCAGCCTGAGGAGAAGATTAGCGGTAGCCGCTTTCGAGTGATGGAGGTTAATCTGAATTAATCTCAGCATCATGGCTGTTATCAATTCGACTGACCTCCACCACGGTGGTGTCGAGGTCTTCTAGATTTAGGTCCAGAAGATCATCTTCCATCGGCGAGCTGGTTGAATAGTCCTCGCTTCCGGAGTCGAGCAGCGATTCCTGGTCCTTGTTCACCAGGGATGTTGCTATGATGTCAGCTTCAACCGGCGCAGGGCCCTTGCTCCCCGAGGGGATGGGGGGTTCCTGCTCCATTGAGCTGTCTTTATTAGCCTCGGTGTTGGCCATGGTATCGTTGCCGGATGGTGGCATTTCCTCATCCTTTTTGTATATATCGAGTTTGATTTTCTTGAAACCAAACCTGATGTAATGGTCACATTGGGCCAGAGGTTCCAGGGCTTCACTGTTCAGCACAAGAATTGCCTGTCTAGATCGGTCCTTTGGTTCCTCCAGCTTCGCGACCCTCCAATCTCTTGTTGGGAGATTGGGATTACAGAGGTTGATGGTCTCAAGAATTTCAAGGGGGTTGTCTGGTGCCAGCGGGATCCAGCATCTAGCTCTCGGTCGATTCGGGATCTGGTCCTTAGTGACGACCTTGAGCCTGGCTCCCTCCCATATTTCCCCCATTTCAGAAACTGTGGCCTTTAAAAGATCGACCGATCTTTCGTCGGCACAGCTTAGCAGTTTGACCCTGCCTTGATACCATCCGGCGTCATCGCAGATGGGCGGTGGTCCAGGGTTCTTTCTCATAATTTTGAGGAAGTTTGCCGATAGTGCATGGTCGACATCCTTCCATTTATCAGTCGTCATTTTTCCGTCCGGGTCGCTATCATCAATGATAGCTACCGTCAGGCACTCCCTCGCAACCTCACCGAAAGGCTTTGATAACTTAGCCAGTGTTCCCAGCTTAGCCTTCTTAGCCTCCCGCTTTGGTTCCTCGGGGGACGATCTGGGCCTCTTGGCTTTTGCTTTTTCCTGGGCCAGGATTCCTGTCGCCCAGGCTACCGACTCTCTTTCTTTTTCTGTTAGGTCGGTCTTATGGCCCCATCGTTTTATGATTCTCAAGGCCGCCTTCTGGTCTTTATAGGCCTTGGTCGATGGGTTGTTTTTCCTGTTGTCAGCTTTACTTGCCGACAACTTATCGGAGCGGTTTGTCGATTCTCCGATCGGAGTCTTTGCCGCTTTAGATGTAGAGGGGATTACATCCCCTTCCGGTTTTTTATGAGATCCGGACTCATTTTTATTTTCATTATTTAGGTTGTTCATTTGGTACCCACGAGTTGCGGAGAAATGGATGTCCACCTGGGCAGAGATCCGCAATACCCAGGTAAGGCTAGATAATCCGGAGGGCGCCAGGTATCCGGATACACCGTTTGCGACTGAGCTATTTTTGGTCTGGGCTCTCAGCCTGGTCGACATCTCGGCACGGTTCGATTAACACTTTATGTCCAGCCCAGGGGATGGGGATTGGATATACAGGATAGGAGTGTGATAGGATAAGTGGAGTGGGATGGGATTTGGGTTGGCGAAAAGGGGATGACGGGGACGATTATCCTTTGGTGAAAAGCCCCCACACCACGACAAGGTAGATAATCAGGTGGGGGTTGAAGAAAGAAGCAATGGTCTTCGCCCATAGACTGATCGTGGAGGATGACTCTAACCGTAGGCCCATTCATCCTGATATCCTTACCGAAATAAACAGGCATGAAATCATAAAGATATCGCTCACAGACAACTGTCTCCCCAGATACAACTTCAGCCTTGTGGTTTTGGAAACACACACATATTCCCCAACCGACAAAACTGGGAACAGGATAGACCCTCCTTCAATCGTGGATCCTACGTGTGGTACACAGATGACTCCATAACGAACGAAGGCGTTGGGGCTGGAGTATACGGAGCAAATATAGGCACATGCAGCTACGTCAGCATGGACAGATATAACTCCGTTTTTCAAGCAGAGATTTTTGCTATAGAACTCTGCCTCAGAGAAAATATAAACAGTAATGTATTTAACAAAAACATCTACATTCTCTATGACAGCAAGGCTGCACTTCTGGCCCTAAAGAGCTATGAAATCACCTCGAAACTGATATGGGACTGCATACAGCTACTTCACCAGCTGGCCAGCACAAACAGAGTTCATCTCATTTGGATACCTGGGCACAGCGGTCAAACAGGCAACAAAAAGGCGGGCCCACTAGCCAGGAAAGGCTCTGCATCACCATTTATGATGCCACGGCCTTTCTGTGGCATATCCATCAGCACCACCAAATGCTGCATAAACAATTGGTTAAGGAACACGACGGATCACTACTGGTTACAAACTAAAGGTAGCCAAGTTGTTCCTCCCAACTACATCTCTCAGAAGAACGAAACAACTCCTCATGCTTTCGAGGAGTCAGCTTCGCTTAATCACAGGTTTCCTTACTGGACACTGCCCAATCAACAAACACCTCAAAACAATGGGCATTATACAAGATGACACCTGCAGAATGTGTAATGAAGACGAAGAAACAGCAGAGCACATACTATGCCAGTGTAACTGCCTTTTTAGTACACGTCATCGTCACATAGGCAAGTATTATCTTGAAGCAGATGAAATCGCTGCTAGCTCACTCAAAAGCATACTAAGTTTTATCACTAACTCAGGATTCTTGAGTGAGCTGTGAGTGGGGGACATCACAATAGGCCCACTCGTGGCCGCAGTCCCACCCCCGTACCCTCTCTAACTCTAATCTGCTTAGTATTGTTCCTAGTCGCCTGAGATGTGAGAACCGGAAAAGCCAATGTTACCATACAACCCTTGTAGCTGAGGAACCATGATAGACGAAATCATTAACTGCATCGAACATATGGCTGCCAGTAGTAACATTCCATACAAGTCTTTATTGTAGTGCGTTCTTGTTTGATAGTGACATATGTTTGGCTAATTTACTACCAAATACACTTCAATGATCACAGATACTTCATTGGCACATCACTATGTTCCCTTCATTCACGTCAGTCCCTAGTAAGCTCAAAAAAGACCACAGACTTCACATACAGCTGTTGATAACTAATTAGAAACGCATATATTTGGAATAACATTATGTGATTTTTATTTTTACATTCCCTTTTCTATTGTTATAAATGGAAAAAAGAAGTTGTATACTTACTTACTTACTTACTTTGATGGCGCTACAGTTCGGGGTGAACCAGGGCCTCAACCAACAAGCCTCTCCAGCCGGCCCGATCTTTGGCCAACCGCTACCAGTGCCGCACGCCAATGTTGGTTGAGGTCCCTTTCCACCTGTGCGCGCCACCTTAAATGCGGTCGTCCTCTGCTGCGTCGTCCCTCGGGGTTGGAGTCGAAGACTCTTCGGGCCGGAGCGTTGATGTCCATTCGCTCTACATGGCCTAGCCATCTTAGACATTGGATCCGAAGACGTCTAACCAGGCCGATGTCGCTGTACAGCTCGTACAGTTCTTGGTTGAATCTCCTCCTCCACTCTCCGTTCACACAAACGCGACCAAAGATTGCAAGCAGAATTTTCCTCTCGAAATGCCCAAGAGCCTCTTCATCCGCTTTTGATAACGTCCAAGCCTCAGCGCCGTAGAGGAGGACCGGGATGATTAAGGTTTTGTAGAGGGATACCTTAGTTTTTCGAGAGAGGGCTCTACTACTCAATTGCCTCTTGAGCCCGAAGATGCAGCGGTTGTCAAAAGTTATTCTGCGTTTTATCTCAGCGCTGGTGTCGTTGCTGCTTGTCACTACCGAGCCAAGGGAGACGAAGTCCTTAACTACTTCAAAAATATAGCTGCCGAAGGTGACGTTCTGACCAAAACGTCGGTGTTGCGCGTCTTTCTTGGATGACAGCATATATTTGGTCTTATCCCCATTTACCCTTAGACCCACTTAGCCGCTTCTGCTTCAATACTTGCGAGCGCCTCATTGACGTCTCGCTTTGTTCGTCCAATAACATCAATGTCATCTGCGTAGGCAAGCAATTGTGTGGACTTGAAGTAGATCGTACCTCTTGTATTGGCCGCAGAGTCCCGCACGATCTTTTCAAGAATAATGTTGGAGAAATCACATGACAGTGCGTCACCCTCTCTAAAACCTTTTTTAACATCAAAGGGGTCGGTTAGTTCACCTCCGACCTTAATGGAGCAGCGAGAGTTCTCCATAGTCATCCTGCACAGTCTGACGAGTTTGGCAGGAATATTAAAACATGACATGGCTCTGTATAGCTCGTCTCTATGAACACTGTCATACGTGGCTTTAAAGTCGACGAAAAGATGGTGCGTGTCGACCTGGAATTCATGGGTCTTCTCCAAGATCTGCCGTGGTGTAAATATTTGGTCTATCGTGGATTTTCCCGGCCTGAAACCACACTGGTAGTGTTAAATCGATTCTTCTATCGATTTTTAAATGTTGGCCAGCTCACAGTAGATACACTATGATGGCTGTGTTTTCACAGTGAAGCACTATGATAACAATGGTTTGCAAAAGATTCCAACTATTTTTTCGGAAGGAATTAACTTTATTGATCGATTGATATTTATACAAAAATTTAGCTTACTTAAGTATAATAAAGTGCAACAATAAAACAATTAACTGCAATTAAAAATGTGAAGCAGAGATTAAATTACACGAGAATTCAAAAACATCATAATGCTGACAATGCATGGGACACCGCACAGTGCGAGCAACTCGTGCCAAAGTATTTTATTACAATATGCATGATAGTGCAGAATGCACTTCAGGTCATTAAGAGGATATTATTTCGCTGATATTGCGAAAGTGGAAATAAAATATAGAGCAATGATTAAAGTAAATGATCTTAAGACAATAAGGATAAATAAACAACAAAAAAAACGCTTACAAACTCAACATCCTGCCCCGCGCTGATGAGCTATGGGTTCATCAGAAACAATGAACTTAAACTGATATGGTGTAACTTGAGGATCGTATTGTCCGTGGGGGCGGGGTTGGTGGAGAGGTTATCTGACGGCATCGGCATCCATTCTTGATTCCGTTGAAAGCTAAGAACCCAAATATTACGATAATGATGAGAAATCCTATAGAGCTTAAGATAGTGTGAGGAATGTTGTGATAGTGGATCTGAGTGGGTAATTCCAGTTGTTGAAGTTTGATCTGCTCTCGAAGTTCATTCAACTCTTGATTTAAGGAGTCGGCATATGATCCATTGTATTGCATTGTAGCTAGCGGAATTACATTTTGAAAATTTATATCATGAACTAATCTGGTATATAAAACTTGAACTTTAGACGAGTAGATTTGCTGCCCTTGAAGTGTCAAATGCTTATCCTTTGCCACACAGTAGGGTTGAAGTTTCAGCAAACCATTTCCGCTTATCACTATAAATGAGGTTTGGCGCTTGCAAACTACATTAAGCGTGGTTTCCTTGTTGACGGCAAATATCCATTGGTTTATTTCAGGAAGTTTGGTCCAAACAGAATTGGCCTTGATGAATTTAAGCTCACACATTGATAGATCTGAATTATTGTTGAGTAAGTTGATCTCACACAGACTCAAATTAGCTCCGGATTGGTAGACGGGATGAGTTTGCTTACATAGGTGATCATTTCCATTAATTGTAGTGCATCTTAACCATTCATCTTCGGTCATGGGATAATATTGGTCATGATGAGCACTCACAGCTAGAATGTCTGTTGATGGTTGAATAGTTATGTACGTGGTATTAATTGGTGCTGGGATGGGAATCAATTTATATGCTATAAGTTCTTCAAATCCGAGTAAGGGCAGCTCTATGTTGAAGATAATGTTGTTGGAAATAACATGTCCCTTGACGTTCATTATTCTATAGAGCTGTAGTATTTGTTCAGGTTCTACTGGCATCCGAAGCCCTGGTGGAAGATGATTTCTTATTTTGCTCACTTCAATTTTAAGTTGTTGATAAGTGACTAACAGATGGTTGACTCGTCCTTGGTATGTATCTAACAAAACGTCTGCTATGGATGTTTGCACTCTTTGAATGTTGATGACTATGAGCGTAGCGTGAGTGCACCAGGAAAGAAATAGTTCCCTCATCTTCGTTTGATATAACTCTTCGGAGACATTGTTTATATGATTGAATAACTTACTGAGTTGATTATCAAGTGCACGTTGTCGTTTAGCCATATCGCCTTGGCTTAATTTCATGATGTTGATTGTTGAGTCCAAAATGGAGGTGTGATTTTTTAAAAGTTTCATAAGATGATCTTCGTTCGTTTGAATTCCTCGTATTTGTTGAGATATTTCACTGGCGTACCTTGAATCCAGAATTCCAAAGAGTGAATTTGCTACATTCCCGACAACGTCGATGGCGCCTCGTTTAGTTCTTGCAGAGGACTTGATTGAGGAAATTATATTATCTTCTTCTAGTTCATGTTTAATAAGCTGGAGTTGTTGCATAACTTGGGTGCAGAGTTCCTTGGAAGATAGTTTATTACAAATATGCTGAAGTATTGTAGTACAGTTTTCTAATGCTTGGAGTTCTTCCTGATATGGCTCGAGATTATAATATACCACAAGATTCCATTTGTCATGAACCAGGCTTACTGTTCCGTATCGTTGAAAATGAATTCCAGGTGAGGAGTTGTTGAATTTTATGACCTCTATGTCAATTGCAAATACAATCGGAAAAATTAGGCACATAAACAATAATGTAGTACACGAGTTCGAGGTTGTCGAGTGGGTCTTAGTTGGAGTTGTTGATTTCCTTGTTGCCTTTGAGGATGATGGTTCATTAGGTTCAGAATTATCGTTTCTTCGTTTTCGTTCGGATGATGAAATATCTGTTTGAAGTTCGGATTGAACTTCATTGGTTTCTAAAAGTGGTGCAAGTTTGTGTATTGGACGTCGCAAAATGCCGGATCTTGTTCGTACATCTGCGACACGAACCAAACCGTCCCTTCCGTAATGTACCCCTTCGATTCTGCCTAGCGGCCATTTCATTATGGGAGTGTTGTCTTCCTTCATTATGACCACGGTGCCAAGTTTAATGTTGTTAGACTGCGTTTTCCATTTTGTTCGATTTTGTAGTTCATTTAAATATTCTTGAGACCATCGACTCCAGAATTCCCGTTTGATGTGTGATACTAACTTCCACCTTGTTAACAAAGTCCCCTTGATCGGCTCAGCCTTGTTATCAACAACTGCCTTTAGGGAATCCCCAATCAAGAAATGACCCGGTGTTAATACAGTTAAGTCGTTTGGATCGTTGGACATTGATGTTAGAGGTCTTGAATTTAAAATTGCTTCTATTTCTGTAGTGATTGTACAAATCTCTTCGTATGTTAGTGAAGCTGTGGCTATTTTACATAGGAGCAAATGTTTTGCAGATTTGACAGCTGCTTCCCATAATCCTCCAAAATGTGGTGCTCATGGAGGAATAAAATGAAAATCGATGCCTTCGGAACTGCATGAAGTTATGATTTTATTTTGTGCTTGATTTGAATATATGCTTGTCTTGAGTTCTTCTAGTTGGTTGTTGGCACCGACACAATTGGTGGCATTATCGCAATACAAATTTTTAATGTGGCCGCGTCGACTCATAAATCTTCGTAAGGCTCCAAGAAATGCATCTGTAGTTAAGTCACTAACGACTTCAATGTGAATCGCCTTTGTAGCGAAACAGCAAAATATGGATAAGTAACATTTTTGCGGTCGGCTTCCTCTCGTTCGGTAGTGAACCCATAATGGACCGCAAAAATCCACTCCTGTATTGATAAATGGACGCGCTGGTTGCACTCTTGCTGCTGGTAAATTCCCCATCATTTATGAATACATTTGTGGCCTTGCCTTGATGCAAAATGTGCAGTGCTGGGCAATGGAGCGGGCAATATTCTTGCCTTTAATTGGCCAAAATCGCTGTCTCGTAATTGCCAGAAGGCCTTGGGGCCCAATATGATTATTGTTGAGATGCAGATCAGTCATGAGCATTTTAACATATGGGTGAGAATATAGTAATAGCATCGGATGCTTGCTGTCGTAAGATAAACTGGATGCTTGAATTCTGCCCCCAACTCGCAGAATATCATCTTGATCCAAAAATGCAGCAAGTCCCTTCAATGGACTTTCCCTTTCTAGTTCCTTATGTGTTTTCAAAAAGCGTATGTCTTTATGGAACCCGTGATTTTGGATTTTCTTGACAATGAGTTGCAACGAGATTTCTAGCTCCAAAGCTGATAATGGCCACGCCCTTTTAACGATCTTTTTTGTGTTTTGTCTGGCGGACTTAAGTGCATCTTTAAATTTGCCTGACTTGAATAATTTGACAAATCGTATACAGTAGGCTATGATAATCTTAAGTTTGTTGAATGAGTTGGAATGCCTTATTCCATGGAAAATCTCTTGCTCGTGATCATTGTCATTAGTGGTCAATACGGCAACTTCCTTCTTTTCATCTGTCCATGTTTTGCTGAATTTGTATGGGGGTGGCCAAATTGATTCTGAGCCGTGCAAAAATCTTGGACCATATTTCCATAGTATGTGATCCTGTAATTTCTCTGGGGATATACCCCTGGATAAAACGTCGGCTGGATTTTCGGCTGACTGCACATATCGCCATTGATTAGTATTGGTTAGAGATTGGATTTTGGCGACTCTACGTCCAACGAAGGTCTGGAAGGATTCTGCATTTGAGTTTATCCAACTTAATACAATCTGAGAGTCAGACCACAGAAAACTATGGGCGTTGTCCAATTTTAGGTCACCCTTGACTCGCTTTGAGAGTTCGGCGGCTAATAACGCCGCGCATAGTTCTAGACGCGGAATTGTCATCGATCTGGTGCCTGACGCCGTCTTGGTAGTTGGTGCGACTCGAGATTTAGAGCACAATAGTCGCACTACGATTGTGCCGTCTTTATTAAGTGATCTGATATACACAGCAGCTCCATAAGCTTTCTCTGAGGCATCTGCAAACGTATGAATTTGCTTTGATGAGACAATATGATGACCAAAAACATGTCTAGGAATTTGGAATTTATCTAATTCTCGGAGACCTTGATAGTATTTATTCCACCTGGTGTACATCTCTTCTGGTAAGGCAGCATCCCAGTCGTATTTGAGTTCCCACAGTTCTTGCAGAAAAAGCTTGGCGACGGTTACTACTGGAGCGACAATTCCAAGTGGATCGAATAGTTGCGCTATGTCAGAGGCTACGGACCTCTTTGTGAATTTCTTTGATGTTTTGTAATTCGTTTTTATGCAGAAGACGTCTGATTTTGGACGCCACATTAATCCAAGGCTTTTGACTGCTTCTTCGTTGTTGTCGTCGGTCAGAGAAATTTCCCGATCTTCCCAAGGAACATTTTCAAGCAATTGTTGGTTATTTGAAGACCATTTTCTTAATTGGAACCCTCCCTCTCGCAACAATGATGACAGTTGCGATTGAATGTCTTTGGCTTCTGTTATACTGTCTGCCCCAGACATGACATCATCAACGTAGAAGTCCTTGAGCAAAACTTGCGAGCCCAATGGATATTTCGCAGAATATTCTTGAGCTAAAACTTGGAGGCATTTCGTAGCAAGATAAGGAGCTGAAGTGGTCCCGTACGTCACGGTGCGAAGCTTATAACATTTAATAGATTAAGCTTGCTTGGGTCGCCACCATATTAGCTGGAAATGTTGGTCTTCTTCTCGAATGCGTATTTGTCTATACATTTTTTGAATATCGGCCTTTATGACAAATCTTGGTAATCTAAAACGCAATAGTATAGTGAATAATTCGTCTTGAATTGTCGGCCCAGCATACAGTACGTCATTTAATGACAGATTAGATGACGTCTTTGCCGACGCATCAAAAACGACTCTTAATTTCGCAGAAAGTAGTGTGGCGTTGTAATTGATTAGAGGTCAATCTCGGTCATGTGTCCTAATTGGATGTACTCGTTCATGAATTCAACGTATTGTTTATACAGTTCCGGGTGTCGATTAAACCTGCGCTCTAACGCGTGAAATCGACTGAGAGCAATGTCACTAGATAATCCTAGTTTATTTGGGTCATCAGAAAAGGGTAGACTGACGACGTATTTTCCAGCTGCATCTCTTGATGTTGATTGGTTAAAATATTCTTCACATTTTTCTTCTGCAAGCGTGCGCCTTGATGTGGCGCTCGAAACTTCTTCAATTTGCCAAAATTTGCTGATCGTTTGTTCAAGAGAAGATTCTTGGGTAAGTATTCCGCATGCTTTAGTTAATGATGACTCTTTGTTTATCTTGCCGGTGACTATCCACCCTAACAGTGTGTTTTGTAATAGTGGTAGATCGGTTCCAAGTTTAATTTGCCCAACACAGAGTAATTGATGGAAAAACTCGGCTCCTATAAGTAGGTCGATGTTAGTTGGTATGTTGAATTGAGGGTCGGCTAGTTTGATATTCTCGGGAATTTTCCATGTAGATATGTCAAAAGTTTGTGTTGGCTGAGGAGATATAATTTGCGGCAATACTATTGCTTCGAGTCTGGTGGTGAAGTTGGTGGTATTAGAATGTAGACTAATGTTGGCTCTCCTATGTGAATCCCTCTTAGAATTTCCAATACCTTGGATGATCATCGGGCGAACTGACAACGGCATATTTAATTTTCGAATCATTCTTTCTGTAATGATGTTGATTTGTGAACCGGAATCTAACTAACTAACTAAGGAGTTGTGTTTCTTAGCACATTTTGTGCAGCTTCGCAGTTTGCAGTTGACGGATGTATGTCCATCCTGGAAACAATTTACGCATAAATTGTTTTTTCTAACATGATTCAATCGTTCTGAAGGCGCTAGATTAAGGAAGGTACGACAAGCATATAGTTGATGCTGCGCCTTGCACAACGTACAATCTTTCTTCTGAGTGGTGATGGAACTTGTCACCTTTGAGTAATTTCGCCTTCTCTCCTCGTCATCCCTTCTGCTGCTCTTAATGCCAATTGCCTCTAATGACTGGAAACGAGTCTCGAGAAACTTTAGAAAGTTGTCCAGCGATTGCAATTCCTTGGGGTTGGTCAAAGATTGTTCGTACAGCGCGTGAGTTGACTTATCTAATTTCTTCATGAATATGTGAAGTAGTATAGGATCCCATGTTCCGATATCCACGCCAAGATTAATGAGGCCATGCATACATTCTTGTATTGTGTCATGAAGGCACTTTATTGCCACAGCGGATGCTGCCTCTGACGATCGGGACGGTTGACTAATAAGTCGGTTGAGGAGAGCGGACACTTGCAGTCTGGGATTACTGTACCTCTCTTGTAGCAACTTCCAAGCTGACAGGTAATTGTCTTCGGACAGAGTCACATGCCTTATGACTCGTTCTGCTTCTCCTGTTAGATTTGTTTTAAGGTAGAACATTTTCTCACAATAAGACATTTTTTGTTTGTCTACCATCTGGCCAAACAGATCATGAAATTGAGGCCATTTTAAATAATCCCCATCGAATTTCGGTAGCACTATTTTAGGGAGGTTAATTTTTGTTGACCCTGATGGCTCACCCATCAGGTTGTCTTCTTGGATTTGTGCTAGTTTAATTAAGGATTGATGTACCTTCTCTTCTAGCTTGATGAATTCATTTTCGTCATACCCGGCAATTACTGGGTTTTCCATCAGTTCCCAAATTTAATTGTGGATATCTTCGATTTGTATCCAATGTCTCTGGATGGTTTTCTTTTGAAGCTCATAAAACTATCTTGACTCTTCAGTGCGCTCTGCTTGGCTTAGTGCTCTGTGTAGAGTAGCAGTCATGACTTCTTGTCTACGAATTAGCCTTTGTATGTCTTGATTTTGACCCCTGGTTAATTCATGACCAGGGTGAAACTCTGACTCGGTGTTGATTGAACAGGACCTCGCTCCTTGTGTGCCAGGTTTACTGATGGTTGAATTTGACTCGTCAGCTAGCTTAAGTATTTGTTGAGATTCTTCCTCCTGTGATGGGGACTTCTAAATATCGTCCTCCCTTGTCTCAAACAGTTTAATTTTTGATTGGAAATCTTCCATATACTTAAGATAGATCGTCTTGACGGAGTCATAGTACTGATTTGTATAATATGGATGAGATAATTCACTCGGGTGTTCATCACGTATATCTGAATCTGTGGACTCAAAATTCGTCCATAGATCATCTAATTTGGACACTCGCTTCTGGTAGTACGGGAGAGTTTTGCGGTCTTGTCCATCCTTCTTATAATTGGTTATTAATCGTTGAATGTTTTCTCCGGTCTCCTTCTGCCTTGTGGCCTTTTCTTCTATTGATGTCATCTTTGACATCCTTCTTTTTCTATAACTTCTATAGAAGTCTTCAATGTCAATTGACCTTAAGAATTTGAAGGCCTTGATAGCGCTTCAAAATATTTCAACACTTGTTTCTTACCACTGACGGGAGATACAATCACGTCGGGGTCACCAAATGTTAAATCGATTCTTCTATCGATTTTTAAATGTTGGCCAGCTCACAGTAGATACACTATGATGGCTGTGTTTTCACAGTGAAGCACTATGATAACAATGGTTTGCAAAAGATTCCAACTATTTTTTCGGAAGGAATTATCTTTATTGATCGATTGATATTTATACAAAAATGTAGCTTACTTAAGTATAATAAAGTGCAACAATAAAACAATTAACTGCAATTAAAAATGTGAAGCAGAGATTAAATTACACGAGAATTCAAAAACATCATAATGCTGACAATGCATGGGACACCGCACAGTGCGAGCAACTCGTGCCAAAGTATTTTATTACAATATGCATGATAGTGCAGAATGCACTTCAGGTCATTAAGAGGATATTATTTCGCTGATATTGCGAAAGTGGAAATAAAATATAGTGCAATGATTAAGGTAAATGATCCTAAGACAATAAGGACAAATAAACAACAAAAAAATGCTTACAAACTCAACCTATCAGAACCTATCAGATTGTCCACGAACGGTTTCAGGCACTTACACAGTACGGCAGAGAGGATCTTGTACGCGATGTTTAGGAGGCTTATCCCTCTGTAATTGGCGCAGTCATAGGGGTCTCCTTTCTTATGGACCAGGCAAACGATACTGAGGTTCCATTCATCGGGCATGCGTTCTTCCGACCATATCTTGCAGATGAGTTGGTGCATGCTCCTGACCAGCTCATCGCTAGCTGCTTTGAACAGTTCCGCGGGGAGACCGTCTGCGCCAGCAGCTTTATAAGACTTAAGTTCCGATATCGCTATCTTAACCTCGTCTAGGTCGAGTGGACGGGATTCTCGTCTCTCTCGTCTTCGTCCATTGTGAATGGTTCGCTTTGCCTGACGGCGGCATTTTGATTATCATCGCCGTTATACAGTCTGCAGAAGTGGTCCTTCCACAATCTCAGCATCGACTGTGACTCCACTACTAGTTGTCCGTGTTCATCCCTGCAGGCTTCTGCTCTGGCTTTATAGCCGTGGCTTATTCGTTTTACTTTCTGGTAAAATGTTCGAACGTCGTTCCTGCCGAAACATGTCTCCATCTCCTCGATTTCGCGCATCTCGTGCTCCTTCTTTTTCCTTCTCAGAAGCGCCCGTTTTATGCTTAGGTTTAATTTTTTTTTTCAATGTTGACAGGTGATTTAATGGAAAAGCCCTAAAACTCGTAGGACACCTAATTAGAAACTTTGGAAAAAATTTTTATAAAATACTAGCTTTTACCCACGACTTCGTCCGCGTTTGCATACTTAGAGGTGCTCACCCGATCAACTTTCCATGGTATAATTATAATTTTAAATACGTGTGTGAACCATTCGCGTGTTCATTTGAGACAGACCAAGGACCAGGGAGCTGAAGGGTGCGGTACGAAATGAAATAAATTCTCTACCGCACATGGCCTGGGTGAACAGAAGTAGAAAGCCAATACATATACAACACTCTATCTTTCGGGTTCGCGCAATTTCGGTTCTGTTTTGCTCTGCATTCGTTTGTCGCTGAAATTCATCCTCTGCGTATGCAATACCAAAGTGCTCGAACGAATTAGTACGGACTATAACCAACGCGGAATTTGGTCGGCTCTCGTCCTATCTAGATCTAGGACAACCATCCCTGAGAGTAGTGAACGAACATCGACGACCCAAACCACTGCACTCCGTTCAGGTTGTGTAACAACACATCATAAGGGAATATAAAAAAAAAACTCTTGAACCTGCGCGAGTTTCTAAAAAAACAAAAAAAAAAAAAAAAAAACTTCGCGCACCCGACCTTTCGGTCTGTTATTAGATTGGCTGTTATTAGCCAAATCCATTATTTCGTGACAACGTCTATTATACGATTTTATGAATGAGGTATAAATACTATATATTCAACAATTACATATAATTTTTTTATTGATTTCAATGTTTTATTTTCATATTACAGTATTATACATGCATTTAATTGAATAAGACAATTTTATACTCAAACGTTTAAGTGCTCTTTATTTCTAATATTCTATTAACAATAGGTCTATGATATGATTTTATTTGATTTAATTCCACTTAACGACGCCGAATTTTTTTTATCTGACATGTTGATAATTCTCGCGCGAGCTCACTACTACATTCTCGCTAGGCCACGCCTACTCACACGGTTAGTCTACATTTTTCTGCGTTTTTTGCGTTTCGGCATCCCATATTTCAGCGCTCACCGATTTAATAGACGTTGTCACGTCAAAAAAGCGGTGGACATCGTAGAAAACAATATGGAATACTGAAGCGTGCTTCGTAAATATCTCTATCAAATGAAATGTCAGAAAAATGGAAACACTAACACAATTAAACAATGGTCACTCCCAAAGTATACGAAGATCCGCATAAAGAGGAGACGCCGAGAATAGTCCTAGCGAATGTGATTTTTCGTACATATGAACATTTACATATCATTTTACCCCCTTAGAAATGGAATTTTGAAAAATCCTGTCAACATTTCAGCCTTATAGGTTCAGCGGTTTCGCCGGTGCGTTGTCTGTCAGTCTGTCAGTCAATCAGTCACGGAACTCTTTTATATATGTATATAGAATGTACACTTAGGTTTAGTTTATTTTTTACCAGTGTTATCATTAGTATTTCGTAGCAAAACCTTTCTGCTTCAATCGCTTAGTCATTAAGCTGATTAAACTTTGGCATCTTTCGACTGGAATGGATTCCCATGCTGCCTTCCCATGCAGCCTTCTTAACATCGCCCTACAAATTATCGATTGGATTCAGGTCTGCGGCCAATCAAGAACTGTATTTGAGTTGTTTTCAAAAAACTTTTGACGTGATAACGTCTTATAAATCGATGAACACCGGCTGCACGTACGATAAGTATGACTCATTGTCACGTTCCGCCTGAGCTGAGCGTGCAAGCGAGAGCGCAAAACAAGCGATAGAGAGGAATCTATTTTGCCTATGGGATAGAATTTTGTTTCTATACTTGGGGGCATGAAAAAATTTGGCGATGACATGATAAGCCTCATGTATAAAACGTAGGCATACTCTTAGGAGTAATCATTAATCCAGGTGATACATACTTACATATGTACATGCATACACCCTAATTCTGTTTTTACACGACAAATACGATCCTGAAGAGTTCGCGTGAAAAAGTCTGGAGTTTGCATGTTGGATATACATATGTATTTAGGTGCCCATTTACAAATCGAAAAAAAAGTTCACAGCCAATTACTCATGAGCGCGTGCGTTTAATAATTGCTCGTTGGGTAGCGCACACTCACGAGCAGCTCATCAGTGTTTGCGTTTCCTTACCAAACCACAACACTGTCCGAGCAATCTCATATGTATCGGCTGTCGTCTGATCACCGTAATCAACCAGCGTCGGGTGCGGTCAGTACTTAGATGGTGGACCGCTTGGGAACACCGCGTGTTGTTCATTTTTCATCAATATTTTCTAATGACGTTATCACGTAAACCGACTTTACAGGCAACCAACATATTTTTTTGTGAGCGTTGCGGTATGTTTGGGGTCATTGTCATGTTGCAACCTCCAAACAACTGGTAAATTTTCTTCTGCCCAAGGTAGCATAACATTTTGCAGAATGTCGACATACTTTTCTTTTGTTAGCAAACCATTAAATACGGTGAACTGGCCCAACTCCTCTCCAAGAAAACCATCCCCACACATTAATCGATCCTCCGCCGTGCTTGACAACTGTCGAAACATGCTTCGGATCAGTAGCAGCATTTTTTTAACTTCGTACATACTTTCTACCATCCGGACAAAGACCAATCGTATATCTTTGTTTCGTCAGACCAAAGTATGTATTTCCAGTTGTTCGTCGTCCATGAGGCATGTGCTTTGGCGAATTCGACTCTTCGTTTTCTTTGCCTTTTTATTACAAAAGGCTTCTTGCGCGGAATTGGGCCATGAAGTCCAGCCTCACCTAAACGACGTGCGATCGTGCGGCTGGATATAGCGTGATCGCTTCCAGTACAAACTTCACGCAAACGTCAACAGACGTACTGCTGCAGGCGTAGCACTCACAGTATATGGTCAACTGAAATTCATCCTGTGCGTATGCAATATTAAAGTGGTCGAACGAATTACTACGGACTATAACCAAGCCCGGAATTTGGTCGGCTCTCGTCCTATCTAAGACCACCACCCCTGCGAGTAGTGAACGAACATCAACGACCCAAACCACTGCACTCCGTTCAGGTTGTGTGCCAAATATCATAAGAGTATAACTCTTGTACCTGCGCGAACTATAAACAAAAAACAAAAAAAAAAAAAAACGCACTATTTCTCGGACCTGCTTTTGCCAGTCGAACGATCTTCGTTCGTCGTCTTTGATGTGGGATGTTCTCAGTGGTCTGATACTTATGGAAATGTTCCAGCTCATTGAAAACCATCTTCTTGGAGCATTGTAATTGTATTCCTATTTTTTTATACGAAAGGGCAGTTGAATGCAACTCTACAATTGCCTTTCCTACAGCTGGAGTAAGACTCTTCGATTTCCAAATAATTTGTTTTACTAATGCTGAGATTTTTAAGTAAGACTGAGTGGAACCCAATTAACAATCCAAGATCAGGCCAAATACCTTGGCCTAGTCCTTGACAAAAGGCTGAATTGGAAACCCAACATTCTTTATCGTGTCATGAAAGCAACCGCTACCCTCTACAGCTGCAAGAATATGGTGGACAAAAAGTGGAATCTCCAACCAAGTATTATGCACTGGCTCTATACAGTAGTCATAAGGCCTATCCCTCTATACGGCATCGTAGTTTGGTAGATTGCTCTGGACAAGGTAGTCTATTAAAACCTGCAAACATCGGCCAACATATGTATGTATAAGTGGTGCGATCGGATCGACCCCCCACGGATGGCCTAAACATTCTACTACATCTCCCACCATTGGACCTCTTCAGCAAAAAAGTTGCTGCCTGCGCGGCCTTACGGATTAGGGCCATATGAAAATGGCCCACATCACACAAAGGCCATACTAGCATTCTTAACCACTTCGAAATACCCATGAATACGGACTACACCATCCCGCAAAAGGTGTTCCCTAAGAACTTCGAAATTATCTTTTCCCGGGAGGAATGGGCTTCAGGAAAAGTCATACCAAAGGACTCGATTTGCTTCTATACCGATGGCTGCAAGATGGAGACGGGTGTAGGTAGTGGAGTATTTCAAGGAGCTTAACCTTAACCTATTATTTGGACTCCCAAACCACTGCAGTGTATACCAAGCAGAAATAATAGCTATAACGAAGCCCTTGAATGGCTTAGGATCAATGTAATATCCGTTAAGGATATTATCATTTGCACGGATAGCAGTAAAAAGCCCTGGTTGCGGTAACCCACAAATCAAAGACATCTCTTAACTGCCGCCTGTCTCTAGACGAGATGGCTGAACAGTTCAACATAAAAAGACTGTGGGTTCCCGGGCATAGGAATATTTCAGGAAACTACGCGGCTGATGAACTCGCAAGGTTAGGGTCAAGCACACTCAGTCTTCCAACCCTCGGATATCTAAAATTATTAATAAGGTAAAGCACATGATAAAATTTCGAACCATGGAGGCTACCAACCTTCAATGGAACGAAAGTAGCATCGGTTTTATCACTAAACTAATCTGGCCTTAGCTAAACTTGGGATGGGCCAGCGACCTTGTGGCAACCAAAAGGGAAACCTTAAGCACATTAGTGGGTGTCATTACAGGTGAAAACATGCTGTCAAACTAGGGCCACCTGCCAATGACTTCTGCCGCCGCTGCATGGATGAGGAGGAAGAGGAATCAATTCACTACCTCCTCTACTCATGTCCATCTTTTGCGAATCGCAGTAGGATCTACCTCGGCGCGACCTTCTATAATAGCTTAAGTGAGCTAGCAGATGTAATATAATTGGTTTTCAGGTGACGGATCTAGGCAATATGATCCATGTGGTATCACAATGGGCCGACTTCGGCCTACGTGCGGCGTATGCCAGCCACTACAACTTAACCCAACCTAATCTGTTCCCTTTAGCTGGGATCCCAGCAAGGATCCCATTTCTTATCGACCGAGAAAATGTTATTTGGATTCCATTATTCGGACATACTTTCCTTTCCATGTTCTCAGCATCCAATGTGACTCCATTACTAGTTGTCCCTCTTCAATGCTGCAGGCTTCCGTATTATGTGGATATGTTGGAAAAGCTTATTGTATATGATAAGATAAAGAAAAATTGCAAAAAATATTTACAATTTGTATATGAATTTATAAGTCAACGCTTTCGATTTACTTTTTGAATATTAGGTGTTTTTTATTATGCATCCGTATCAGTATCCGGATCATGGGCAAAATAAAACAGTCCGGATCATTGAGTAGCAGATCAACGAGTAGCGTTCTTGACATTTCATATCAGTCAGTTCTGTCAAAGATCTGACATTTGAAAACAAAATAAACAGAAAATAAACAAATTGGAAATGAACACGTTGATTGCCCACGTGTTTATATGTTAGTGTTTCAGTGTTTTTGAAACATGACCACCGGTGGGTCATGTGGCAGTCAATTTGAATTGTGTTAAAATTCATTTGTTTACATACTGTTGCGGAGATGCAAGCGGACCGTTAAGTTCGAAAACTCTCTGGAAGCGGGGATGGCAATAATGTCAACTTCCAATGGAATTGTCAGAGCGTTCTAGAGATTTCCTATGGGGAACTTCCAACGGCGAACGTTCGAGACGGTGGACCGAGAGCTATATAAGCGCGAACACTCGCCCTCGACATTCATTCAGTTTCATTCAGTTTGTGGTATATAACAGTGTGTGACAAGTCGGTGATCAACCAAGGTGAAAAGAAAAGCTTTCAATAAAGGTTTGTGTATTGTGTAATAAAGTTTAAAGTGGATTGTACTGTGTAATAAAGTTTAAAGTGGATTGTATTGGATAATAAATAAAAAGTGGTGAAGCTACACAGATAATTGATCTGTGGTGAAAGAAATAAAAGTGTGTGTGTGTTTTTAATTGGGAAAACGTAGAAAATTGTAGTTTATCGCAATCCAGTGGTGCGAACCCTATTTGGTGTGGGGATCGAATAAATTCGTAACATTTGGTGTCAGAAGTGGGATTGCGAGTAAACGAGTGAAACTTTATTTGAGTTGTGAAGTGAATTATTGCAAAAGTGAGAAAATGGTCAAATTGGAAAAGCTGACCATTGAACAACTGAAAAAAGAGCTGGATTCTCGGGAATTATCCACAGTGGGAAGTAAAGCAAACCTGGTGGAGAGACTGCGATCGGCGTTGCAGGAAGAAGGTGTCGACTGGGAGAGTTATGAATTCGGGGTGGAGAAGCCGTCGACATCCACTGAGCAAGCGTTCGATATGCAACAAATTCTCGCGGCTATGAATGCTATGAGTGCTTCCCTGAGCCAGAAATTAGATCAAAAGTTGGAGGAAAATTCCACTTCCATAAGCCAGAAACTGGAGGCGACCGTACATCAAAAGTTGGAGGAAAATTCCACTTCCATAAGCCAGAAACTGGAGGCGACCGTACATCAAAAGTTGGAGGAAAATTCCACCTACCTGGGCCAGAAGCTGGAGACGTTAGAAGGGATGCTAGAGAACAATCGAGAAAGCCTAAGAAACATCCAGCAGACAGTCAACGATCGATTCCAGGACGTCGAAGAGAGAATCGAGACACTAGAATCGAGATTCGACAAGAAGGTTCTAGATCTCGAGAATAATCAAGAAAAGAGAATCGAGTCACTGGAGTCAAGGTTCGACAAGAAGGTTCTAGATCTCGAAAATAATCAAGAAAAGATAATCGAGACACTGGAAACGCGGTTCGACAAGAAGGTTCTGGAACTCGAGAAAACTGTCCAGAACGTCCAACATCAAGGAATCGTTGTACCGACTACAGCATCGAAATTCACAGCTCCCAACTACGATGGCACGAGCGCTTTTAACATCTTTAAGCTCCAGTTCGAGACAACAGCGGAACGGAATCAGTGGGGAGAAGAAGATCGTGTGGCCGCTCTAGTAATTTCGCTTAAAGGCGAAGCAGCTGGTGTTTTACAGACCATCCCGGAGACCCAGAGAAGGAACTACACAGCCATATGGGATGCTCTCCATCGAAGATATGGCAGTGAGCACATGCAGGAGATGCACAAGCTGGAACTCAAAGGGCGCAAGCAGCGTTTAAACGAAACCATACAACAGTATGCTGCCGACATCGAGAGGCTATCCCATCTTGCCTACGCGGACGTTCCAGTTGATGTGGTGGAGAAACTTAAAACGGATTCTTTCATCCAAGGGCTAAAGGACCCCGATACGCAACGAAGTTTGATTCTCCTGCCGAAGACATCTTTCAAGGAGACAGTTGCCAGCGCTCTCGCATGTGAAACATCGCTCTTGATATGCCGACCTTCGATCAAACTACGGCGCATATCTCAAGACCAGGATAGTTCGAGAACAACAACGGCGAGTAGGAGTGGTTCATTCCCGGGTAGATGCTACATCTGCGACCAACAGGGGCACATTGCGAGGAACTGCCGTCTGCGAAGGAAGCGTTCGAGGTCTAGTTCGCCAAAAAGAGACCATGGGAGTGAACGCGACCGTGGAGGTGCAAAAGGTGCACCTAACAATCCGTTAAACTAAAACGAGTCAGTTCAGAGGGGCGTGCGCTGGCTCCCACATTGGAGTGCCCCAGCATCCTCGTATCCCGAATCTGTAGGGGTGCAACCAGCCTAGTCATCGAGGGAACGATGGACGGGCGACGATATCTGCTGACGTTGGACACGGGAGCAACTCATTCAGTCATCCGAAGCGGATTGGTTTCCGACATCGAACCATTTTCCGAGGTAAGGCTTCGTACAGTAACTGGTGAGAAGGCGGAAGTTAAGGGAAAGGTCCAGAAAAGAATTATGATGGGTACCGTCGAGTTTCAGCATGATTTCATCGTTGCGGACATTACTGATGACATCATAATCGGCGTCGACTTCATGATTAGGCATGGCTTCACATTGGACCTCAACCAAAAAGTGATGAAGTATGGCAATTTGGAGCTCCCATTAACGATAGATGATGGACAGGGTAACAAGGTCAAGCGAATAGTCGTGAAAGCGCGCCAAACAGTTCCCCCGAATGCAGAAGCTGTGGTTTGGGCAAAGATAGAAGAGGATGCGGGGACAAGCCGAATGTGGGTGGTCGAACCCGACAAACGAAATCGACCCAGCGATATAATTGTTGGAAGGGCTCTCGTGGAACCCCGACAAGACCAATTGGTTCCAGTACGTGTCCTGAATCCAGCCAGTACACCTAAGACTGTGCAACAGGGAACAATAATCGCTCAATGCCAAGAAGCTGCCGCCATTATGAACTGCGACGATAAGAAACAACAGGAAATCCAGTCCAACAAAGCCTTCTTAAAAACAATGGCCAGAGAGTGGACGCAACACCTAGTGGAGAAGCATAAAAGTAAAGCACTCTCCCTGCTTCGTAAATATTGGACAGTTTTTGCAGATGGTAAGAACTGTGGAAGAACATCAGTTGTGAAGCACAGAATAGACACAGGGGACTCTAGACCGATCCGGCAACCACCGAGAAGGGTACCTTTGGCGAAAGAAGGAGAGGTGATCAAACTAATCGACGAGATGGAAAAGGAGGGCGTGATCGAACCATCTGCAAGCCCATGGAGTTCGCCAGTAGTGCTAGTTAAGAAGAAGGATGGAAGCACCCGATTCTGCGTGGACTACAGGAAGCTGAACGACGTCACGAAGAAGGACAGCTATCCTTTACCGAGAATCGACGACACCTTGGATACACTATCTGGTGCAAAGTGGTTCTCGACGCTGGACTTGCAAAGTGGATACTGGCAAATAGAGCTTGACCAGCAAGACAAGGAAAAGACCGCGTTCACCGCCGGGGGAGAGTTGTGGCAATTCTCTGTGATGCCCTTCGGTCTTTGCAATGCACCAGCCACATTCGAGAGACTGATGAACCGGGTGCTAAGAGGACTTCACTGGAGGACTTGCCTTGTCTATCTGGATGACATAATTGTCATGGGCAAGGATTTCGACGATCACCTTAAGAAGCTTGAAGAGGTACTGGAACGTATTCAAGCAGCCGGATTGAAATTGAGCCCGAAGAAATGTTCGCTCTTCCAGAACAAGGTGAAGTACTTGGGACACGTGGTGACTGCAGAAGGAGTCCATACAGATGAAGAGAAAATCTCAGCGGTTAAGGAATGGCCGCGGCCGAAGAATCTTCATGAGTTAAGGTCATTCCTGGGACTTTGCACGTATTACAGGCGATTCATCCCAGGATTTGCAAACGTTGCCAGCAGTTTGCACGAGCTCACCAAAAAGAATCGGCCATTCAAGTGGGAGAAGCCGCAGGAGGAAGCATTCATTCACCTGAAGGAATTGCTCTGCAGTGCGAAGATTCTTGCATATCCTGTTCCGGGAGAAAAGTTCATTTTGGACACCGATGCGAGCGGACATGGAATCGGAGGAGTACTCTCTCAAATAATCGACGGGCGAGAACGGGTCATCGCTTACTACAGTAGGATCCTATCGAAGCCGGAGAGGAACTACTGTGTAACTAGGAGGGAGCTTTTAGCTGTGGTTGACTGCGTCAAGCATTTCCACAAATATCTCTATGGCCAAGCTTTTCATCTTAGGACGGACCACGCAGCGTTGAGATGGCTGCTGCAGTTCAAAAACCCGGAAGGCCAGTTTGCTAGATGGATAGAGAGAATCCAGAGTTATGACTTCAGTATCGAACACCGGAAGGGAAGCAGTCATGGAAATGCGGATGCATTATCGAGGCGACCTCGCGATGTTGAATGCAAACATTGTTCACGCGCCGAGACCAAGGAACAGGTCACCGACATCCGTTGTTTCCAGGTGCTGCCAGAAGATTCCTGGACTGTCGAGAAGGTCGGAAGGAAGCAGCGAGAAGATGCCGATCTGGCAGTCATCATCGACTACCAAGAACGAGGTTTTCGACCAAGTTGGCAGCAAATATCCAGTGAAAGCCCAATCGTGAAAGCTTACTGGGCTCAATGGCAGAGTTTGAAGCTGAAGAACGGTTGCCTCTACCGCAGTTGGGAAAGTGAGGACGGGAACATTGTAAACGATCTGCTGGTAATACCAAAAGGGCAAATCGACGAGGTCATCCGAGAATACCACGAGGGACCAAGCGGGGGTCATCTTGGTGTTAACAAGACTGTAGAAAAGATCAAGAGACGTTTCTACTGGGTAGGATGCCATGAGTCGGTTACGCGTTTCATTCGCAGGTGTGAACAGTGTGCGAAGGCAAAGGGTCCAGTAAGGAAAACTCGAGGAAATATGCAGCAGTACAATGTTGGAGCACCGTTCGAACGTATCGCCATGGACATCGCAGGCCCATTCCCAACAAGCATCGCTGGAAACAAATACGTGCTGGTGGTGATCGATTACTTCAGCAGGTGGCCTGAGGTGTTTTGCATCCCGAACCAAGAAGCCAAAACCATTTCGGATGCATTCGTGATCAATTGGGCTGCACGTTACGGAGTACCGCTGGAACTGCACTCAGACCAAGGAAGGAACTTCGAGTCGTATGTGTTCAAAGAACTCTGTGACATGCTAGGTATCAGAAAGACGCGGACAACACCATTACACCCACAATCTGATGGCATGGTCGAAAGGTTCAACCGGACGATGGAGGAATACTTGAGAAAAGTCGTCGTCGGAGATCAGAAGGACTGGGATGAACATCTTCCCCTTTTCTTAATGGCATACCGTTCGGCACAGCACAATTCAACGGCAACAACATCCGCCGAAGCCATTTTCGGAACTGATCTCCGACTTCCATCGGACTTGAAGTTCGGCGTGGTACTACCGACAACTAGCGGCAGGGAGGACTTCGTAACCGAAAAGAAAGAACAGCTGAACTCCATCCATCAGTTCATCCGGGAGCGACTGAACTTGGTCAGCGATAAAATGAAGGCGAGATACGACTTGAGGGCGAATACTTCTGGATTCGAGACAGGACTATTGGTATTGCTGTACAACCCACAACGAAAAAAAGGCTTGTGCCCCAAATTGCAATCAGCCTGGGGCGGACCATATGAGGTCATCAAGAAACTCAATGACGTGGTATACCGGACACAGCAGATGGGAAACAGACGGGCGAAGTATAAAATTGTCCACGTAGAGAGGTTAGCACCATATTACGGAGAAGGATCCAATCGCTTGTTCGAGGACGAACAAGTTTAGGAGGAGGGCAGTGTTGCGGAGATGCAAGCGGACCGTTAAGTTCGAAAACTCTCTGGAAGCGGGGATGGCAATAATGTCAACTTCCAATGGAATTGTCAGAGCGTTCTAGAGATTTCCTATGGGGAACTTCCAACGGCGAACGTTCGAGACGGTGGACCGAGCGCTATATAAGCGCGAACACTCGCCCTCGACATTCATTCAGTTTCATTCAGTTTGTGGTATATAACAGTGTGTGACAAGTCGGTGATCAACCAAGGTGAAAAGAAAAGCTTTCAATAAAGGTTTGTGTATTGTGTAATAAAGTTGAAAGTGGATTGTACTGTGTAATAAAGTTTAAAGTGGATTGTATTGGATAATAAATAAAAAGTGGTGAAGCTACACAGATAATTGATCTGTGGTGAAAGAAATAAAAGTGTGTGTGTGTTTTTAATTGGGAAAACGTAGAAAATTGTAGTTTATCGCAATCCAGTGGTGCGAACCCTATTTGGTGTGGGGATCGAATAAATTCGTAACAATACATTATTTTGCCCGGCTGCTCCATTTCCACAAATAATTTTTGACATTTAAGTGCGGAATTGCCATGCCAAAGAACATTTTTCTTTTCGTACAAATTTGATACGATTGATTTAAATGCTGATGATGATAATTTTTATCGATATACACTAATTGGGGGTAATATATCTCCAATTCACTCAAGGGTTTTACAAATTTAAATTAATACACACATTTTATAGTGTTATGAGTGCAATTAGTTCATACTGAAGGGAAAACATTTTAATCAAATCAGGGTCACAATTTCATATGTTCATCAGGCAATGACCTTCCTAATTTTAATGCGAACCCAACGGGAAATAGTGTGAACTAATTTTCGGATCACAAAAATTGATCCAGATAAAATTTGGATCACGTGTTGTTATTGTAATGTATGTAAATCGTGATCCGGATACTGATACGGATGCATAATAAAAAACACCTATTATTTCGTTTAAATGTTGATTACTCGTATAATTACATTTTAAGGAGTCTATACAGAAAGTCTAATTATGAATCACCTTTTTGAGCATGATGGCTGGTATCTCACTAATAACACTAAGTAACACTGGCCCATCGACATACATATGATTTGACGTATCCCCATAAAAAATGCCTAGGAGCATCAAATCGTACGATACACTGGCCAATTTCTTGCTCAGTAGAGATATTATGACGACAGTAAAATGGTCGACATATGTGAAAAATATTTTTCACTGCAGTTTGGGTCTTCCCATGATAAAATGGCAATGCTAACTAATCATATAGGATGCGAATTTGTTATTCGAGGTGGACTTAGGCAAAAAGTCAATGCTCAATCCGCATCGAAGCTACATTCAGGAACATTAACTTGAAATGCGTTCACGTACCCACCGAAAAAAAAGACGACAGAGTCCAAAATGACTTCTATGACCTCCTAGATAGAAAATACGCTCAATGTCCCAGCTACGACACCAAAATTGTTCTAGGAGGTTTCAACACGATTCCCACACCTCAATATCTATAAGGGAACCTAGCGATCTCCTGATCAATTATCTGTTAATCAAATCGATCATATTGCGATCGACGCTAGACACTCCTCCAGTATCTTGGACGTCCGCACTTTCTTGAGGAGCCAATGTGGACACGGATTATTATTACTGCGGAACCATCAAAATTAGACGTTGGGAAGCTGCAATCGCAAGAGACCGCCAGGAACTTCGCCGATCGTGCCTCCCTTCAACTTTCTCAAGATCCGATGCAAACTGCACAAACCATAGAACAGCAATGGAGACGACGTTGCTAAGGTGCCATCGGGGATGCTGCCTCTGATGTATTAGGTTTCCAGCCACCCCCCAGGAGAAACCATTGGTTTGAAAACAAGTGCAGACAGGAACATGCAGAAAAACAGAATGCATCCGCCAGCTTGCATCGACGAACGAGAGCTTCTCGTGAGATCTATGAGCGGAAAACAAGGGAGGATCACGCGCTTTTCAGACGGAAAAAGAACGAGAAGCGCGCGTTCGTGGAGATGGAGAGAGTTATCGCCGGAACGACGTTCGAAAGTTTTACCAAAGAGTAAAACGAACATGCCATGGCTATAAAGCCAGAGTGGAAGCCTGCAAAGATGATCACGGACACCTCATAGTTGAATCACAGTCGATGCTGATGCGAAGATGGTCAAGATGCCGCTGTCAGTCAGAACTCAGCATTCACACTAGACCAAGATAAGAGAGAATTCCGGACACCCGACTTAGACGAGGTTAGGTTAGGTTAGGTTAGGTAAATGGGTGCCCTACTCACGAAAAGTCAAGGCTCACGTAGACTACGTAGAGTCCATTGTGTCCAATTGATTTATTGAACCCGTTGATACCTATGCATTTACCGTTGAGCTGAACCATCCAGACGAGGACAAGAATTCTAGTATTCTGTTCTTCTGTTCAGCCCAATGTTATCTACCTCTTCTAGTACTGAAAGGAAGTATCTTCCTAGGAATATATTCCTTTTTTGGGCTAGCGCCAGACATTCGCACAGCAGGTGACGAATGGATTAAATTTCCTCTTCGTCCCTGCAGCTTCTGTAAAAGTCGTTGTAGGGCTGGCCTTGTCGAGCTGCATAGTAGGATAGCATGCAGTGCCCGGGCACTGACTGCCGGTCGAAAATTCCCACGATTGAACTTCAGCAGATTTTCCGTCCTTTTCTTATTATAGACGGGCCAAGTTAATCTCGCCGTTGCGCATGTATCTAACTGACACCATTGCATATTGGCTTTCACTAATAGCTCCGTTTCTATCTCCCTGTAGAGCGCACTGAATGGTGCTTTGGCTTCGGTTGGGATCTGCGCGAAGTTTGCACTTGATCCCAGCCTAGCCAGCTCGTCCGCCCTCTCACCTCGTCTACATTCATTATTACTTCTAAGTTCAGAGTTTGACGAGTTTGGATCTTACCCATGCTACCTGCAAAGCCTTAATGGCTGCCTGGCTGTCAACATAGATGCTGATCCTTTTTCCTGAGAGATTCTCTCTGCTGATCAGGTCCGCCGTCTGCTTGATAGCGAAGAAATCAGCTTGGAAGACACTACATCCATCATCGAGCCTATAGGAGCGATGTATATCCCGAGACTCAAAATAGACTCCTGCCCGTGTGCCAACATCCATTTTGGATCCGTCGGTGTATATTGCCAGTTCACTTTCCCTGCGTACCATATCACCGGTCCGTTCCTCCCTGGAAGGAATTCTAATAGAGAATCTCCTCTCCAGGAAGAGGGAATCTCCTTTCCCAGGAAGGAAGTCGGGAGACATAGTCCGTTATGGTTCTGAATCTCGAGACGGCCCATCGATCCATCGATGGGTGTCCGTAAGGACTCTTTTTCCAGAGACCGGATTCCTGTAGTCTTAGCGCAGTTCTAGTTGCGACGCTCTCGCAGTATACATATATCCAAGAGTTGGAGGGAGTGTGGACATCATAGATCCCGTCACCGCCAGACAGCCTGCCCTTTGAACCTTTGACACACTCTGAAGATGACATTTCTTCTCAAGCGCCTTCCACCTTCGAAATAATATCGAACACTGTCAACCCGAAGGCTCCGGTTTCACCATGTTCAAGGACGACTTTACAAGTCCTCTTTCGAGTGAGGAGTTTTGAACCCAAGTTGTTTGGACAAGCCGAAGTAGCAGCGGTTGCCAAGGGCGATTCTATGCCGGATCTCCTCTGTGGTGTCATTTGTGGAATTTACGTTTGCCGCGAGGTAGGCAAACTCCCTAACTACCTCGAAATTATAGCTGTCAATTGTTATATTTTGTCCCAGGTGGTCAGCGACGGATTGATTTTTGCTTGACAGCATGTACTCCGTCTTGTCCTCATTTACCTTAAGACCAACTCGTTTCGTCTGTTCTTCAATCGTCGTGAATGCTTCCACAATGTCACGGCGGGAACACGCGATGATATCGATATCCTCCGCGTATCCTAGTAGCTGGACGGGCTTGTAGAAGATAGTGCCTTCCCTGTTGACGCCTGCCCGTCACACTATCTGCTCCAGCACCAGGTTGAAGAAGTCACATGACAGCGCATCTCCTTGCCGAAATCCGGTGCATGTTTCAAACGATTCCGAAGTCCTAGAACCGAGTTGCACGGTGCATCGCGTATTTTTTACCGTGGCACGAGACAACTGGATCAGTTTTCGCGGGATCCCGAATTCGGTCATCGCACCAAACAGTCCTTCACGATGAATGCTGTCGTATGCGGCTTTGAAATCGATGAAAAGATGGTGTGTATCGATTCGAAACTCGTTGGTCTTTTCCAGGATTTGTCGAAGTGTGAACATTTGGTCTATAGTCGATTTGCCGAGCGGGAAGCCGCACTGGTAGCTGCCAAATAGTGCGGTGAAAAATGGCTTTAGACGTTCACACAATACGCTGGACAGGATCTTGTATGCGACATTGAGCAGGGGTATACCTCTATAGTTCTTGCAAGAGGTAGGATCGCCGTTTTTGTGGATGGGGCAAATAGAGCTGATATTCCAGTCGTCGGGCATGCTTTCATCTTCCCAAATTCTGCAAATGATCTGGTGCATGCTCTCTACCAGAACATCGCCGCAAGCCTTGAAGAGCTCTGATGGCAAGCCATTTGAGCCTGCGGCCTTGTTATTCTTCAGCTTTTGAATAGCTGTGCCGACTTCTTCGATGCTGGGTGGGAGGACTAATTTAGGGGCTGGTGTTGGGATTTTTTCGGTCCCTACCACTCTCTCTTGGTCATGCTCGTTAAGCAACTGCTGGAAATGCTGCTTAAATACATCCACTATTCCCTGCGGGTCGGTGACAAGATTACCCTCGCAGTTTCGAAGAGTCTGGGTGCCCTTTTTGAAGCCTCCTGCAAGGCCTTTGGCGTTCTTGTAAAAGGCTCGTGTTTTGTGCTTATCCCTAGACTCCTCGATATCCTCGAGCTGGGAGGTTGCGAAGATTCTTTTTTTTTGTCGCAGTAGTTTTTTTCTCCTCCCTTCTTCTGGCTCGATACTCTTTTTGCGCTGCCCTGGTTTTTCTCTGCAGCGCCTTTTGGTACGCCTCGTCGGCTGCTGCCTTTTTCTGCTCACACTCGCCACCATACCACGGGTTTGACGAGTACCTTGCGTCAATGAACACATGGTCGATTTGGTTGGTGGTTCGACCGTCCGGAGATCGCCAGGTGTGAATTCGCTTACGAGGGAATCTTGTGCTACTTACCACCGTATTACGAGCTGTCACAAAATCCGTGAGTCGGTAGCCGTTATCTGTTGTTGTATCGTGGAGGCTGTGCTTTCCGATCACTCCGCCAAGGGTGTCCTCCTTACTGATTTTGGCGGTGAAGTCCCCGAGTACGATTTTAAATCATACTCCGAACAAGCTCCGTAGGCATTGTCCAAGAGGTCATAGAAGTCCTCCTTCTTGATAGGGTCTTCAGCCCCTTCGGTAGGAGTGTGATCACATATAAGGCTGATGTTATAAAATCTGCCTCTGATGCGGATCACAGCCAGGCGATTATATATGGGTTTAAAGTCGATGTATCCGAGGCATCTTGCTCATTCATAACTTTTTGGTTTTTTACGTGGGCGGATTGTTATCCCGCGGCAAATGCAAATGATTCGGTGTATAGGAAAACGGCGATGGTTCAACCAATCCCTAAGAGCGACAAAGACCCTTCTAACCCAGCCAATCCCCGGTTGATAAGTCTCCTTCCGAGTATCAGCAAGGTCTTCGAAAAGGAGGTCAATAGAACCCTATCTAAATGGGCTGAGGACAAAAATATAATTCCGGATAACCAACTTGGTTTCAGGACAGGGCATAACACTTTACATACATACATACATGCCGCATAGAAACATAGACAGACAGATAGATATTTTATTTACGTCTAAACGTATTGTATTGTATTGTAAGAATATTTACATATTGTTACGGAGACGCGAATCGTCGATTTTGTTCGAATTTCACTGTCGAAGTTCGAATGCTCTGGTGAAGCCTGATGATGGTAACTTTCAGCGGCATACCGCTGAATGCCAGAGCATTCTAGAGTCTTCCGAAGGAGAACGTTTGACGGGGAACATTCGGGAAAGTGAACCGAGGGCATTCAGTAACGAGTGATCAGTCGGTAATCATGAGAGATGTGAAGCAGATAATTAATCTGTGGTGGAATAGTAAAGTGTAACGTGTGTGTAAAAGGTTGTAGCAATAAATAAAGGTGAAGTGCTCAGATAATTGATCTGAAGCGAAATAATAAAAGTGCGTGTGTATTGAATTCGAATAAAAAGTAGCCAGTTGCAGTTTATCACAATACAGTGATACGAACCCTATTCGGACTCGATTCGAATTTTTCGTAACAATATATACATTTCTGCTGCTATTGCAGAATTTCCATACAGAGATTATTAAGAACGAAATATCATACAACTAAAGCATTATTTATTAGGTAGGTAGGTATGTAGGTTCGTAGCCTCCCCAGAGTGGGAAGAATACACTTAGGCTAAAGAGACCCATCGTGCGGCTTCGAGGGGGTCGCCCCCCTATTAACGGAACCACATAGTGCATCTTAAACAGTCAAGAAGGTCAGTTATCCTTAGTCCCTTAACATCAGTCGAGTCGTTTAGGAAGCGCAGGCTAGCTGATGAATAGATTCGAACTCCTCTTCGTCTAAGCAGCTTCTGCAGAAGCCATTCAGAACTTGCTCTAGTTTTTGTGCATGACTGCCAATGAGACAGTGACCGGTGACGATACCAATGATTTTGTAGATGCCAGTTCGTTTTAGGGAGATTAGTCTCCTGTTCCGTTGACTGTCGAGCCGAGGCCAGATTTGTCTGGTGATGAGGCAGGTATGCCCATCATCTCAGCCATGGCGAGGTTTATGAGTTTAATTTGAATGACTGAATGAGAGGCAGACAAGCCAAAGCGGTAGCGGCAAAGTAGCGGCTGGAGGTGCAATGACGCAGAGAGGCACACAAGTCAAGGCAGTAGCGGTCGTTGTAGCGGTAAAACAGCGGCTGAGGGTACAACGATGCAGAGAGGCAGACAAGCCAAAGAAGTAAAGAAGTATGAGCTGAACCAGTTAGTCGCAATCAAGCGCACACAATTCGGAGTCGATTCGAAGCTTAAGCCAAAGTTCTACGGACTCGATAAGGTCACGAAGATCAACAATCATGGAAGATAAGAGGAATCAAGGAGATGGAAAACCTTTAATGGTTTGCATGTGACTTGGCGCTATTTGCCTACAAGAGGTATGAATGGGAAAACTGGAAAGTGGTCTGTGGAATACGTCTGCGGAAAGACGTTTATGGAACGATTTAACACACATTACATTAACACAAATTATTGCGAGGGGAGACATGTTCACTTGTTTTATTGAATTTGAATTTAACGACGGTTAAAACGTACGTAGAGGGCATGGGCTCGGACATACAGGGTAAAGTTGTTGATTGCTCTCAACCTGGCGAGATGCCAGCAACGATCCCTGTTTAAATGCCCGGGTCAAGTTGACATACGGCCTCCTCGCGGCGCCCTCTGGATAGCCTCTTCAACAACCGTTGGGAGGTGAACAAACGTATGCAGCGAAAAAAACCCCGACCAGAATGGTGGTTGTGCGGCGGGCTAACAATCCGCCCACGTAAAAAAACCCAAAGTTATGGATGAGCAAGATGCCTCGGATACACGGACGGATACTCGACGACGACAACGCACGAAAAAGGAACACGATTTGCGAGTATGCTCCTGGAATGTCAGAACCCTGTACACTCCCGGAGCTGCTCATAAACTAGAAGGAATCCTCACGCAGTACAAGGCGGATATTACTGCGGTCCAGGAAATACGCTGGATAGGAAACGGTATGGCTATAAGTGATGGCCTGGCTGTGATCCGCATCAGAGGCAGATTTTATAACATCAGCCTTATATGTGCACACGCCCCTACCGACGAGGCTGAAGACCCTATCAAGGAGGACTTCTATGACCTCCTGGACAACGCCTATGGAGCTTGTCCGGAGTACGATGTAAAAATCGTGCTCGGGGACTTCAACGCCAAAATCGGAAAGGAAAACACCCTTGGCGGAGTTATCGGAAAGCACAGCCTCCACGATACAACAACAGATAACGGCTTCCGACTCGCTGACTTTGCGACAGCTCGTAATGCGGTGATAAGTAGCACAAGATTCCCTCGCAAGCGAATCCACACAGCAACCTGGCGATCTCCGGACGGTCGAACCGCCAACCAAATCGACCATGTGCTCATTGACGCAAGGCACGCGTCAAACATCCTGGATGTGCGAACATTCAGAGGGGCAAATGTCGACTCTGACCACTTCCTCGTAGCAGCAAGACTCAGAGCTCGACTGTCCAATGTCAGAAAGCTGCACCAGCCCATCAGGAGGAGGTTCGACATTGGGCGCCTGAGCACACCGGAGGTTGCCAGAGTCTACAGGGAGCAGCTGAGCGAAAGACTCTACGGTATGCCTACGTCGAACACAAATGCCAATAATATGTGGCTGCATTGCCGCTCAGCCATTCAGGAAGTAGCCGAAACCACCTTAGGATACCTACCACCCCCGACAAGAAACCCGTGGTATGATGGCCAGATTTGTCTGGTGATGAGGCAGGTATGCCCATCATCTCAGCCATGGCGAGGTTTGTGAGTTTAATTTGAATGACTGAATGGCTACCCTCGCATGCCAAGATAGTTCCTAGTCTGGCGAGTGTGTCGGCCCATTCATTCACTGTGTAAGCTAACTGGGTCAAAAAGTGTGCGAAAGATGAGTCTGCCATCACCGGACTTATCTGACAGCCAGCTGACGTGAAGAAAGAACACGATCATTCCCGAAAGAGTCGTTGTATCGAGCAGGCTAAAAGAAAAAACAGAAGCGGTTTTAAATTATATTTCTATTTGTACAAAATATGTATATCATCTTCTTTGATGGCGTTACAGCCCATGAAGGACCAGAGCCAAGCTTCTCTCAATCACCTATGTTGTGTGTGATTTATTGTTCACACAGGTGAAAGGGACCTACAGTTTAATGCCGATTCCGAACGGCGTAAGTCGAGAAGCTTTTTCACGGCAAGTATACTACGGGGGGTTTTGCCACTACCCGGCCGAGGAGGAACGCCGCGAAATAAACATTCGATGGCGTCGTTGTTATCGGGATCCGAACTCGCTGATCGTGCGTCAAAGTCCAACACACTAACCACTGCGCCACGGCGTCCTCAAAATATTGTTGCGGAGATGCAAGCGGACCGTTAAGTTCGAAAACTCTCTGGAAGTGGGGATGGGAATAATGTCAACTTCCAATGGAATTGTCAGAGCGTTCTAGAGATTTCCTATGGGGAACTTCCAACGGCGAACGTTCGAGACGGTGGACCGAGCGCTATATAAGCGCGAACACTCGCCCTCGACATTCATTCAGTTTGTGGTATAAAACAGCGTGTGACAAGTCGGTGTGATCAACCAAGGTGAAAAGAAAAGCTTTCAATTAAGGTTTGTGTATTGTGTAATAAAGTTTAAAGTGGATAGTATTGGATAATAAATAAAAGTGGTGAAGCTACACAGATAATTGATCTGTGGTGAAAGAAATAAAAGTGTGTGTGTGTTTTTAATTGGGAAAACGTAGAAAATTGTAGTTTATCACAATCCAGTGGTGCGAACCCTATTTGGTGTGGGGACTGAATAAATTCGTAACATTTGGTGTCAGAAGTGGGATTGCGAGTAAACGAGTGGAATGTTTATTTAAATTGTGAATTGCACAAAGTGAATTGTTAAGAGATAGAAAAAAATGGTGAAATTGGAAAAGTTGACAATTGAACAACTGAAAAAAGAGCTGGATGCTCGGGAATTATCCACAGTGGGAAGTAAAGCCAACCTGGTGGAGAGACTGCGATCGGCGTTGCAGGAAGAAGGTGTCGACTGGGAGAGTTATGAATTCGGGGTGGAGAAGCCGTCGACATCCACTGAGCCAGCGTTCGATATGCAGCACATTCTCGCGGCTCTTAATGCTATGAGTCAAAAGATGGAGGAAAATTCCGCGGCCGTAAGTAGAAAGTTGGAGGAAAATTCCGTTGCCGTAAGTAGAAAGTTGGAAGAAAATTCCACTTCCCTGGGCCAGAAGCTGGAGACGTTAGAAGGGATGCTAGAGAACAATCGAGAAAGCCTAAGAAACATCCAGCAGACAGTCAACGATCGATTCCAGGACGTCGAAGAAAGAATCGAGACATTAGAATCGCGGTTCGACAAGAAGGTTCTAGATCTCGAGAATAATCAAGAAAAGAGAATCGAGACACTAGAATCGAGGTTCGACAAGAAGGTTCTAGATCTCGAAAATAATCAAGAAAAGATAATCGAGACTATGGAATCGAGGTTCGACAAGAAGGTTCTGGAACTCGAGAAAACCGTCCAGAACGTTCAGCGTCAAGGAATCGTTGTACCGACTGCAGCATCGAAATTCACAGCTCCCAACTTTGACGGCACGAGCGCATTTAACATCTTTCAGCTCCAGTTCGAGACAACAGCGGAACGGAATCAATGGGGAGAAGAAGATCGAGTGGCCGCTCTAGTAATTTCGCTTAAAGGCGAAGCAGCTGGTGTTCTACAGACCATCCCGGAGACCCAGAGAAGGAACTACACAGCCATATGGGAAGCTCTTCATCGAAGATACGGCAGTGAGCACATGCAGGAGATGCACAAGCTGGAACTTAAAGGACGCAAGCAGCGTGGAAACGAGACCATCCAACAGTATGCTGCTGACATCGAAAGGCTATCCCATCTTGCCTACGCGGACGTTCCAGTTGATGTGGTGGAAAAACTGAAAACGGATTCTTTCATCCAAGGGCTAAGGGACCCCGATACGCAACGAAGCCTGATTCTCCTGCCGAAGACATCTTTCAAGGAGACAGTTGCCAGCGCTCTCGCATGTGAAACATCGCTCTTGATATGCCGACCTTCCATCAAACTACGGCGCATATCTCAAGACCAGGATAGTTCGAGAACAACAACGGCTAGTAGGAGTGGTTCATTCCCGGGTAGATGCTACATCTGCGACCAGCAGGGGCACATTGCAAAGAACTGCCGCCTGCGAAGAAAGCGTTCGAGGTCTAGTTCGCCAAAAAGAGACCATGGGAGTGAACGCGACCGTGGAGGTGCAAAAGGTGCACCTAACAATCCGTTAAGCTAAAACGAGTCAGTGCAGAGGGGCATGCGCTGGCTCCCACATTGGAGTGCCCCAGCATCCTCGTATCCCGAATCTGTAGGGGTGCAACCAGCCTAGTCATCGATGGAACGATGGACGGGCGACGATATCTGCTGACGTTGGACACGGGCGCAACTCATTCAGTCATCCGAAGCGGATTGGTTTCTGACATCGAACCATTTTCCGAGGTAAGGCTTCGTACAGTAACTGGTGAGAAGGCGGAAGTTAAGGGAAAGGTCCAGAAAAGAATTACGATGGGTACCGTCGAGTTTCAGCATGATTTCATCGTTGCGGACATCACTGATGACATCATAATCGGCGTCGACTTCATGATTAGGCATGGCTTCACATTGGACCTCAACCAAAAAGTGATGAAGTATGGCAACTTGGAGCTCCCATTAACAATGGATAATGGACAAGGTAACAAGGTCAGGCGAATAGTCGTGCAAGCGCGCCAAACAGTTCCCCCGAATGCAGAAGCTGTGGTTTGGGCAAAGATAGGGGAGGATGCGGGGACAAGCCGAATGTGGGTGGTCGAACCCGACAAAAGAAATCGACCCAGCGATATAGTTGTTGGAAGGGCTCTCGTGGAACCCCGACAAGACCAATTGGTTCCAGTACGAGTCCTGAATCCTGCCAGTACACCTAGGACGATACACAAGGGAACAACGATCGCTCAATGCCAAGAAGCTGCCGCCATTATGAACTGCGAAGAATTGAAACATCAGGAAATCCAGAAAAACAAACCGTTCTTGAAAACTATGGTCAGAGAATGGACGCAACATCTAGTGGAGAAGCATAAAAGCAAAGCACTCTCCCTGCTTCGTAAATATTGGACAGTTTTTGCAGATGGTAAGAACTGTGGAAGAACATCAGTTGTGAAGCACAGAATAGACACAGGGGACTCTAGACCGATCCGGCAACCACCGAGAAGGGTACCTTTGGCGAAAGAAGGAGAGGTGATCAAACTAATCGACGAGATGGAAAAGGAGGGCGTGATCGAACCATCTGCAAGCCCATGGAGTTCGCCAGTAGTGCTAGTTAAGAAGAAGGATGGAAGCACCCGATTCTGCGTGGACTACAGGAAGCTGAACGACGTCACGAAGAAGGACAGCTATCCTTTACCGAGAATCGACGACACCTTGGATACACTATCTGGTGCAAAGTGGTTCTCGACGCTGGACTTGCAAAGTGGATACTGGCAAATAGAGCTTGACCAGCAAGACAAGGAAAAGACCGCGTTCACCGCCGGGGGAGAGTTGTGGCAATTCTCTGTGATGCCCTTCGGTCTTTGCAATGCACCAGCCACATTCGAGAGACTGATGAACCGGGTGCTAAGAGGACTTCACTGGAGGACTTGCCTTGTCTATCTGGATGACATAATTGTCATGGGCAAGGATTTCGACGATCACCTTAAGAAGCTTGAAGAGGTACTGGAACGTATTCAAGCAGCCGGATTGAAATTGAGCCCGAAGAAATGTTCGCTCTTCCAGAACAAGGTGAAGTACTTGGGACACGTGGTGACTGCAGAAGGAGTCCATACAGATGAAGAGAAAATCTCAGCGGTTAAGGAATGGCCGCGGCCGAAGAATCTTCATGAGTTAAGGTCATTCCTGGGACTTTGCACGTATTACAGGCGATTCATCCCAGGATTTGCAAACGTTGCCAGCAGTTTGCACGAGCTCACCAAAAAGAATCGGCCATTCAAGTGGGAGAAGCCGCAGGAGGAAGCATTCATTCGCCTGAAGGAATTGCTCTGCAGTGCGAAGATTCTTGCATATCCTGTTCCGGGAGAAAAGTTCATTTTGGACACCGATGCGAGCGGACATGGAATCGGAGGAGTACTCTCTCAAATAATCGACGGGCGAGAACGGGTCATCGCTTACTACAGTAGGATCCTATCGAAGCCGGAGAGGAACTACTGTGTAACTAGGAGGGAGCTTTTAGCTGTGGTTGACTGCGTCAAGCATTTCCACAAATATCTCTATGGCCAAGCTTTTCATCTTAGGACGGACCACGCAGCGTTGAGATGGCTGCTGCAGTTCAAAAACCCGGAAGGCCAGCTTGCTAGATGGATAGAGAGAATCCAGAGTTATGACTTCAGTATCGAACACCGGAAGGGAAGCAGTCATGGAAATGCGGATGCATTATCGAGGCGACCTTGCGATGTTGAATGCAAACATTGTTCACGCGCCGAGACCAAGGAACAGGTCACCGACATTCGTTGTTTCCAGGTGCTGCCAGATGATTCCTGGACTGTCGAGAAGGTCGAAAGGAAGCAGCGAGAAGATGCCGATCTGGCAGTCATCATCGACTACCAAGAACGAGGTTTTCGACCAAGTTGGCAGCAAATATCCAGTGAAAGCCCAATCGTGAAAGCTTACTGGGCTCAATGGCAGAGTTTGAAGCTGAAGAACGGTTGCCTCTACCGCAGTTGGGAAAGTGAGGACGGGAACATTGTAAACGATCTGCTGGTAATTCCGAAAGGACGAATCGAAGAGGTCATCCGAGAATACCACGAGGGACCAAGCGGGGGTCATCTTGGTGTTAACAAGACTGTAGAAAAGATCAAGAGACGTTTCTACTGGGTAGGATGCCATGAGTCGGTTACGCGTTTCATTCGCAGGTGTGAACAGTGTGCGAAGGCAAAGGGTCCAGTTAGGAAAACTCGAGGAAATATGCAGCAGTACAATGTTGGAGCACCGTTCGAACATATCGCAATGGACATTGCAGGCCCATTCCCAACGAGCAACGCTGGAAACAAGTACGCGCTAGTGGTGATCGATTACTTCAGCAAGTGGCCTGAGGTGTTTTGCATCCCGCACCAGGAAGCCAAAACCATTTCGGATGCATTCGTGAATAACTGGGTTTCGCGTTATGGAGTACCAATGGAACTGCACTCAGACCAAGGGAGAAACTTCGAGTCGTCGGTGTTCAAAGAACTCTGTGACATGCTAGGTATCAGAAAGACGCGGACAACACCATTACACCCACAATCTGATGGCATGGTCGAAAGGTTCAACCGGACGATGGAGGAATACCTGAGAAAAGTCGTCGTCGGAGATCAGAAGGACTGGGATGAACATCTTCCCCTTTTCTTAATGGCATACCGTTCGGCACAGCACAATTCAACGGCAACAACACCCGCCGAAGCCATTTTTGGAACTGGTCTCCGACTTCCATCGGACTTGAAGTTCGGCGTGGTACTACCGACAACTAGCGGCAGGGAAGACTTCGTAACCGAAAAGAAGGAACAGCTGAACTCCATCCATCAGTTCATCCGGGAGCGACTGAACTTGGTCAGCGATAAAATGAAGGCGCGATACGACTTGAGGGCGAATACTTCTGGATTCGAGACCGGACAATTGGTATTGCTGTACAACCCACAACGGAAAAAAGGCTTGTGCCCCAAATTGCAATCAGCCTGGGACGGACCATATGAGGTCATCAAGAAACTCAATGACGTGGTATACCGGATACAACAGATGGGAAACAGACGGGCGAAGTATAAAATTGTCCACGTAGAGAGGTTAGCACCATATTACGGAGAAGGATCCAATCGCTTGTTCGAAGACGAACAAGTTTAGGAGGAGGGCAGTGTTGCGGAGATGCAAGCGGACCGTTAAGTTCGAAAACTCTCTGGAAGTGGGGATGGGAATAATGTCAACTTCCAATGGAATTGTCAGAGCGTTCTAGAGATTTCCTATGGGGAACTTCCAACGGCGAACGTTCGAGACGGTGGACCGAGCGCTATATAAGCGCGAACACTCGCCCTCGACATTCATTCAGTTTGTGGTATAAAACAGCGTGTGACAAGTCGGTGTGATCAACCAAGGTGAAAAGAAAAGCTTTCAATTAAGGTTTGTGTATTGTGTAATAAAGTTTAAAGTGGATAGTATTGGATAATAAATAAAAGTGGTGAAGCTACACAGATAATTGATCTGTGGTGAAAGAAATAAAAGTGTGTGTGTGTTTTTAATTGGGAAAACGTAGAAAATTGTAGTTTATCGCAATCCAGTGGTGCGAACCCTATTTGGTGTGGGGATTGAATAAATTCGTAACAATATGTATATATAAATACAATCCGTTCACTAAACGTAAGTAATGAATATAAAAATTAAAACCATTGTAATATATATCAGGTTTTCCAATAAGCACTTGACAAGGTTTTTTTTAAATAAAACGCTAACCATTTCAGATATTTCAAAAACTTTATTATCGGCTTGAAGTACAATCAGACCATTTAGGAATGGAAATCGACTTCGTTCATATGGCCACCACGAGCACGTTCGCAGCGGTCGATTCGTTTGACCCAATTTTCAATGACTCGGCCAAACATTTCGGCCGAAACGGCCGCTAATTTTTGCACTAGACTTCTTATAGCCTGTCTACTAGGGCGAGGATTACGACCGAAAATTGGAGTTAATGCTTTTAAAGTTGCGGTCACCGACTCTGAATTTCGGTAGAAAATTTTTATAATTTGCAAACGTTGACGATAAAAATGCTGAGTTTACTGAATAAATTGACAATTACAGTTCGATGATTAGTGAAAGGGTGCGTTCACAAATTGAATTCAAAATTGTCAATTCCCTGTTGGAAAACGCAATACATATGTACCTATGTACATATTTAAGGAAAATTAAGCAAATTGTAATCAAAGGAGTCGGCTCCGACAAATAAACAGCTAGGATTCCGGAAAGGAACGGTTTTTTATTTGTTAAATCGGATTCAACGCCCTGAGATGTCGCTGTGTCCTGGTACCCATAGGAATTGTATACTAAACCTTTCGCCACTCTCGTTAAGACATAGGCGGCAGTCAAGGCTTGTTTATGAAGTGTAACCATAGGACTCCAGCGATTTCAAGGCTGCTTGACTGTCCGTGAGAATTCGAATACCCGTAGAATATATTACGTTCCACTTAAGCCTTCTTTATTCTCAACAGCTCCGCCTGAAAGACGCTGCAATAACCTGGTAGTTTTACAGTTTGGCTCAGGTTTAATTGTTTGCAGAATACCCCACTACCCTACCCATCCCGTCTTTGGTTTTTGACCCGTCGGTGTAGAAGTCCACGCAGCTCTTGCGAGGTTGCGTCTAGCGGGACCTGTTCCGTCTGTCCGGGTATATAATTTTGAATTTCTTCTCAAAGACTGTGGTGGTCTCTACGTGGTACGAGTTTTCCGCCATGGTTATCCTGTTGTTCAGGACGGAGGAGTAGCCAGTGATATAGCTCGTCCATTTGGCGTTGGCTTTTAGTCTTATTGCCGTATATGTGGCTATTTGCTTGCCAAGTATATCGAGTGATGTAAGGTGAAGTATCATGTTGAGCGCTGCCATTGGAGTGGACCTTAGTGCCCCGGGATGCACATGCATGCCCGCCTTTGTACCTTCTCGAGTTGATTATGGTATGTTGTTTTTTCCAGTGCAGTCCACCAGACTACCACTCCATTCATTAGAATATGTCTAACGACTGTAATTTATAGCCATAGAGTAAGGTGGGGGTTAAATCCCCATTTTTTCTTAAGGCTTTCTGACAGGTGTAAGAACTATAGTTGCTTTTTTGAACGCTCGATAGTGTTGTTCTTCCAAGGTTTTTTTTTTTTTTTTTTTTTTGTTTTAAGGCTTCTGCTATATGTTAGGGCACTCAGACGCAAACACTGATCCATTGTACTCCAGACAGACATCTTACATTTCTGTATTTTAGCCGTTGTCCGGAGAAAAGTGAGGAGGAGCTTAGGTGATGTAGAGCTAAGGGATTCGGCACACACCAAGTGCGTCGGCTCCAAGGGTGAGCAACCGTACGCAAGCAAAGGTGGGACGATCACAGGGGAAACGCTTTGCAGTATCATCCTCCTCGCAACATGTAGCACAGGTAGGCGTCTCACTGATGCCAGATACGCAGAGGTGATTAGCAAAATTGTAGTGTAGAGAAGAAATAACGTGACTGACGCTAAATGAACTTAAAGAGAAATTAAGAAACTTAGGTTTGACAACGACGAGAAACAAATACAATCTGCAAGACAGACTACTACACTACTATGACCTACATCACGGCAAAGGAGACGAAACCAATAAAAATGCAGAATCGGCGACAGATACAGAGCGTAGCAGAAATTTCTCGACGACGAACGAAACAACGACGTCATTCACGTTTCGGGATGTCGAAGAGAGTATGACAAAATTCATAGGAGCAGCGGCACAAAATACAAATGATTAGATAGAGAACTTCGTCTCTGCGTTGGTCGGGTGGAATCATCTGCAAAGATACATAAGTGGCAAAAGATTGATAGGGGAATCCGCAAAATTATTCGTGTAAGGGGACGGAATTGGAGCACCCTTAAGATGGCTCTGGAAAGAGAATTCAAAAGCATAGATAAATACATAGAGATCAATCCGATGACTTTGACAGACACTTTGACAGATAGCCCCTAACACGTTGCGGTTTGACGGCGTCTTGACTATGTCATTCTGCCTTGTTCCGACCTGGTTCCAACGTCTTGACTCTATACATCAACGTCTTGAGACAACATTGTGTTAGTCAAAAGCGTCATTTTTAAACGGAGAATAACACGTATAGTATCGGTGTGTATTACAAAAGCAACAACCAACCCCTGCGGGGAACACAGGGCAGACGTACGAAGTAACTTTAAGAGAACTACGGAGAAACTTTAAGAGAATATTTGTATAATTTGATCGAAATCGCCAAACCACTAAGTATGGACGAGGAATCAATTATAGACTATTTCATAAATGGAATTAAAGACGAAAAGGACAACAAAGTCGTGATATATGAAGCCAAAGAAGTAGAGGTAGAGTAACGGCTGGAGGTGCAACGACGCAGAGAGGCACACAAGTCAAAGCAGTAGCGGTCGTTGTAGCGGTAAAACAGCGGCTGAGGGTACAACGATGCAGAGAGGCAGACAAGCCAAAGAAGTAAAGAAGTTTGAGCTGAACCAGTTAGTCGCAATCAAGCGCACACAATTCGGAGTCGATTCGAAGCTTAAGCCAAAGTTCTACGGACTCGATAAGGTCACGAAGATCAACAATCATGGAAGATAAGAGGAATGAAGGAGATGGAAAACCTTTAATGGTTTGCATGTGACTTGGCGATATTTGCCTACAAGAGGTATGAATGGGAAAACTGGAAAGTGGTCTGTGGAATACGTCTGTGGAAAGACGTTTATGGAACGATTTAACACACATTACATTAACACAAATTATTGCGAGGGGAGACATGTTCACTTGTTTTATTGAATTTGAATTTAACGACGGTTAAAACGTACGTTAGATAGATATTCAACTCGGAAAATAGGCAAATATTTAAATTATTATGAGTAATTTATGAATGAATCATGTAAAAGTAATGAGAGCCGAATTACGGTTTATTCGTATATTTGCTCACTTTTTCGGGTGAACATTTAATTTTTCATTTCTGTTTTGCTGATTTTACTAGCATTTCATTTTTATAAGTCACAACCAAACGTTTTCTTCCTGCTATAATGTTAATTAAAAAAAAAGGAAGGTAATTACCAAACAGGCGTTGGAAACAACTTTTCCTTGGGGATTTCTCAGCCAATGTTTTCCAAAATCCTAAAAGAACTTTTAGGTATATTTGAAGAACAAATTTGTCCACTATGACGCCACAAGAAAAGGAAGAAGCTAAGCTAGCTTTTTACGAAAAGACGGCTTTTCCTGGAGTCATAGGGTGTGTTGATGGCACTCATATACGCATAATTTCACCGAGAAAAGAAAAACAACACCTTTACTATAACAGAAAAGGTTTCTGTGGTGACCTGCCGATTCCAGCAAATGAGCATGCAAACACATGCTCTCTGTAGAGACCTACCGATTCCAGCAAATGAGCATGCAAGCACATGCACTTGTAGAAACCTGCCGATTCCAGCCAAACGAGCATGCAAACACATGCTTAGCAGCGGGTGTATTTGGCTTTGTAGTCAGTCGATCGCGAAGAGCGCAGGCGATACCTACCATCATGACATGATATTATTGTGTTTTGTGAATCAGAGTTCTGACTGATTTGTTTGTTATATATGTTGAAGTAATGAAGAATACTTAAGTTTGTTTATATAAATATGTATTGAAGTGTTTTATTTGAGTGCACCGGTCTCTACAGTTTCCATAGCATAAACGCTATGCTGGCCATCTAGGCTGGGTGGTCCAAAACTACTTAATTTGTCCGCAAGAGTACTCCAAAATGTCTTGACGTCCGTTTTGGAAGTACCACTCTTTCCATGGCCCCTAGCGACATCAACGTTTTTTCCTATCGAAGAAACCAGCATTTCAAATTGGCTACGATTCGTGACTTTCATACACATAAAGCACATAAAAGTAAAAATTTAAATATTTAAAATGGATATACATGCACTTATGTACATATTTTTTTTCCATTTTCCTTCACTTTTAAACTGAGTCGTAACCGAATTCGACGCGTAAAATACGACAATCGCACGAACAATTGAATACAGCATAATAGCAATAAAATACGAGACTTGTAGGCGTTGCGTGCATACGAGTCTTGTCAAAAATTAGATACGAAGTTGTTCGTAAAATACGATTTCGTAATAACTAAATGCGACTATGGTCGGATTCGACTGTCGTATACGAGTTTCAGAATCGGGGTGAATTTATCTATGATCCTCATAGTGTCTTTAGAAGATTTCTACCTGTCCTCGTTAATTCGTTCGTAACGGCGGTTTGGTTTGATGATGAGTGCAGACAGGCCCATGTAGAGAAACAGAATGCATACATGGCCACATTGCATCGACGGACGAGGGCTGCGCGCGAGTTCTATTAACAGAAAAGGAGGGAGGAGCATGCGCTTCTGAGAAGGAAAAAGAAGGAGCACGAGAAGCGCGAGATCGAGGAGGTGGAGAGATGTTACGGCAGGAACGACGTTCGAAAATTTTACCAGAAAATAAAACGAACATGCCGCGGCTATAAAGCCAGAGCAGAAGCCTACAGGGATGAGCACAGACAACTAGTAGTGGAGTCACAGTCGATGCTGAGATTGAGGAAGGACCACTTCTGCAGACTATATAACGGCGATGACAGTCAAAATGCCGTCGTCAGGCAGAGCGAACCATTCACGATGGACAAAGACGAAGGAGAATCCCGACCTAGACGAGGTTAAGATAGCGATATCGAAACTTAAGTCTTATAAAGCTGCTGGAGCAGACGGACTCCCGCGGAACTGTTTAAAGCAGCTGGCGATGAGCTGGTCAGGAACATGCACCAACTCATCTGCAAGATATGGTCGGAAGAACGCATGCCCGATGATTGGAATCTCAGTATCGTTTGCCCGGTCCATAAGAAAGGAGACCCCTATGACTGCGCCAACTACAGAGCGATAAGCCTCCTGAACATCGCGTACAAGATCCTCTCCGCCGTACTGTGTAAGTGCCTGAAGCCGTTCGTGGACAATCTGAGAGGTTCCTACCAGTGTGGTTTCAGGCCAGAAAAATCCACAATAGACCAAATATTTACACTACGGCAGATCTTGGAGAAGACCCATGAATTCCAGGTCGACACGCACCATCTTTTCGTCGACTTTAAGGCCACGTATGACAGTGTTTATAGAGACGAGCTATACAGAGCCACGTCATGTTTTAACATTCCTGCCAAGCTCGTCAGACTGTGCAGGATGACTATTGAGGTAAACTAACCCACCCCTTTGATTTTAAAAAAGGTTTTAGACAGGGTGACGCACTGTCATGTGATTTCTTTAACATCATACTTGAAAAGATCGTGCGGGACTCTGCGGCCAATACAAGAGGTACGATCTACTTCAAGTCCACACAATTGCTTGCCTACGCAGATGACATTGTTGTTATTGGACGGACAAAGCGAGACGGCAATGAGGCGTTCGTAAGCACTGAAGCAGAAGCGGCTAAAGTGGATCTAAGGGTAAATGGGGATAAGACAAAATATATGCTGTCATCCAAGAAAGACGCGCAGCACCGACGTCTTGGTCAGAACGTCACCTTCGGCAACTATATTTTTGAAATAGTCAAGGACTTCGTATACCTTGGCTCGATAGTGGCAAGTAGCAACGACACCAGCGCTGCCAACCGCTGCTTCTTCGGGCTCAAGAGGCAATTGAGTAGTAGAGCGCTCTCTCTTGGAAAACTAAGGTATCCCTCTACAAAACCTTAATCATCCCGGTTCTCCTCTACGGCGTTGAGGCTTGGACGTTATCAAAAGCGGATGAAGAGGCTCTTGGGCATTCCGAGAGGAAAATTCTGCGTGCAATCCTTGGTCCCGTTTGTGTAAACGGAGAGTGGAGAACTGTACGGGCTGTACAGCGACAGCGGCTTGGTTAGACGTCTTCGGATTCAACGTCTAAGATGGCCAGGCCATGTAGAGCGAATGGACATCAACGTTCCGGTCCGAAGAGTCTTCGACTCCAACCCTGAGGGACGACGTAGCAGAGGACGACCGCCTTTAAGGTGGCGCGCACAGGTGGAGAGGGACCTCAACCAACTGGGCGTGCGGCACTGGAAACGGCTGGCCAAAGATCGGGCCGGCTGGAGAGGCTTATTGGTTGAGGCCCTGGTTCACCCCGAACTGTAGCGCCGTCAAAATAAAGTAAGTAAGTAATGGCGGTTCCGCTCCATAAGAATTTGTTTGACCAGGGTTGATCGCACACTACCTGACAACCAGATAAACTAACCGTAGGAGGCGTTTACATTTTAAATACGAGTTTTTTTTTCTAAGTACGCCTTGTTCGCCCAAGCAACCACATCAAACGTCACGTTGAGGTAAAGCAAAAACTGCAAGAAACAAATTCTTTCCAAAGAAGCCTTATCCGGCTCGAAGGACTAATTTATATTCGTCTTATGAATCAAAAAAAGAACAAAGCAATCCAAAATCGTATATATTATATACATAAGTATATGTGATCGCAAGAACAAAGAAAATGTAAAATCGTCCCTTTTGGGGCTAAATCACAAAGGCAAGTGTCTTTATTTCTAGTTTTACATATTATTTGACATTACATTTATTGTAATTTACAATTTCCCTATGGGGCATTAATTGTTGGGTCAACTCGGGATTGCCAGTCTCAAACAGTCTCAAACTAGTCGTCGTCGGCAAAGTACTCGAATGAATAATTCATCTCTCTTCAACTAACAACTGAAAAGAAACTACGTATGTACTTTTAAACGCTGATGATACAACCTCTTTGTCTATCCATACCATAGATAAATTAACGAGATGGCAATCTAGATGGCTTTGACAGGCATTTTGACAACTAGCCCCTACAAACTCGTTTCGATTTGACGGCGTCTTGACTATGTCATTCTGCCTTGTTCCGACGTCTTGACTCTAAGTCAAAAGCGTCGTTTTTAAAGCGGCCTCTAGACGCTCAATATTATTGTGCGAAATATTGCACAATTTTATTGACTTGCTGCCCCAGACGGTTCAACATTTTTCCCAATAATTTAGTGGACCGGTCATATTTGTATTAAAAGTCAAAAGCGTTATGATTTTCCGCAATATATCGCACAATCTTGCAATATTATCTACAGACGAACAATTATATTGTGCAATATCAAATATTGCACAATATTATTAGGCGTCTAGGGGCCGCCTTAATTACAAATACAACAACCAATCCTTGCGGGGATCACAGGGCAGACGTACGAAAGTTTTCCATCTCGTTAATTTATCTATGATCCATACTACTCATAAGCATCCCTGAACTCCACGCAATTGGCTTGTCAGCAGGGATAAAGAATGAGATACCAATCTTTTGGCTTTGACAGCCATTTTGACAACTAGCCCCTACAAACGCGTTGCGGTTTGACGGCGTCTTGACTATGTCATTCGACGTCTTGACTCTTAAGTCAATAGCGTCGTTTTTAAAGCGGTCTCTAGACGCTCAATATTATTGTGCAAAATATTGCACAATTTTATTGGCTTGCGGCCCCAGACGGTTCAATATTTTTCCCAATAATTTAGTTGATCGCTCATATTTGTATTAAAAGTCAAAAGCGTTTTGATTTTCCGCAATATATCGCACAATCTTGCAATATTATCTACAGACGAACAATAAAATTGTGCAATATCAAATATTGTACAATATTATTAGGCGTCTAGGGGCCGCTTTAATTACAAAAGCAACAACCAACCCCTGCGGGGATCAACGGGCAGACGTACGAAAGTTTGGTATCTCATTGTTTATCCCTGCTTGTCAGTTGCCAGAAGCCATCAAACGAAACGTCACGTCGCCTCCATACCTCGAGACAGGTGAAATCAAAACGCAACAACAAAAAACAAAATCACCCGAAAACAATAGATTTTTCACATAAACTCCAGAGTACGAGCAGGAATAGAACAACGTCATCCAATCAGCGACCAGCTGCTCCGCATTCGAACCGTTCCAAAACCAGCTGTGCTGTCTAAATAAAAACCGTTCCTTTTCGTCAGTTTTTGGGGATCATTGTACACTGGCGGGTGACGGAGCATCGAGGACATCACTATTTGATATGTTTAAATTCGTGGTAAGAATGACCACTTACTGCAAATCTAATAATCATCCAAAATGATTTCCTTCGTTGAGTTACGGTTGCAATAAATTATATAATTTCATTTCTATTTTTAGTTGACATTTAGTGCGGGTGTGTACTCGGGAATGTATATCACACAAAACTACAATGTAAGAAGAACCAAGGCCGCACGTTTCCGATTCACATGACATCAAACAATATTTTTTTTTTTTTGTTTTTGCAGGTGCCCCGAGTCGATGACCCCGAAAAGATTATAGCGAAAATAAAAGAAGTCGCCGATCAATATCGTAAAAAGTGAACAGAAGATTGACGCCAGACCGACCCGGCAGTGTCATATAAATTCAACACCAGTTCTGTTCTTGTTTCGTTACGATTTTTTTTATTTAATTTCGTTATATTTCTGCTAAGTAACATTAACTCCAAAATTCTAAATAACGTAAGCCCATAGAAAGAGGAAATTTATAGAATTATTTATACATATACAAACAATGATGGATACGATGGAGGTCAAATAGAAAAGATGAAAATTGAAACGGAGTTCTTGTGGTTTTCATGTGAGTGGCATGCTGACGTATGTACGTAGATGGCAAGTGAACGTGCGAAATATGAAAGTGATAAGCGGAAGATTTCCAGCGAAATGCGGTTGCACTCGCGAGTGTTGACTTAACATGTACATATGTATAAGCACCTGGTGTGAAGGGGCTTTTATTTGCAGGGACCGGGAGCGCGTAGTGAATTAATTGAAGAGTTGGACTTTGATGCTTTCAATTTGAATAGTTCCATGCTTGACTTGATGCTTATCGGAGAGGAAAGTCAAAAAGGTTACATTTTTCTTACTTTTATTTTCGCCGGTATGTTCGCTATCTCCATATGAAAGAGAAATCGTTCTAAAAGTCCGGGAATTCCCAAATTGCAGAAGCACGAATTGATCATCAACCGCGAACCGGACGGCGAAACTCTTCATAAGCAACTACATAACCAGCCTTCTGTTGACGACAGCACCATTTCTATCACATGCTTATACCTATCTTAAGGTCTTAAAGGGTCCATTCTTTGCTTATATATTAACAGTCTTGAATTTCACAAGACAAATGTACATGGTACCTACATCGATAATGATTCATCGATAGCGAAAGTAATCTGATATCATACGCAAACCTATGCATTGTTGTTGAAAGAGAAAATTACTTGTTGCAAATCGATAACGATAAGCAAAAGAAAATTACCGTGACTTGATATCTTTAGACGTTGTTACATTTATGAATTACTAACAAGGAATAGCGAAACAATGTTGGAATAACCAATCTGCTAATACAGAAAAATCTACATATCTACATGAGGCTTGACCTCAATCAAGAAGCAAGCATCTCTCCTTTATTCCATATGGCACTGCTGATACTATTTTTCGTTTCGTCGCATGGGATTGAATTCAAATAATACTTTAACTGAAGTCGTTTTATCTAATCTCTAGGCATCTTTGACTTTGGATCCGTAGATGCCCGTCCATCTGCACTGTTCGTTTGAGATTTTTATCTAAAATTTGTACGCAGAATGTTTGTATCGACACGACGAATAATCCCATCTTTGCACCACAGAGGCGAGCCGTCGTGGTGTCTTGTAAAAAAAAAATAAAATATACTAGGTGTAAGACTTCGCCTAGGGTGCGTCTTGTCACCTCTCCTTTTCATTATATATACATATGGACTGGATGTTGCAGCGCAGTCGTGGCGAGGAGTGTTTCACATTGGGAGAGTTGAGTGTAAGCCATCTTCTTTTTGCAGATGACTTAGTTGTCCTCACATCCTCCCAAATGGAACTCCAGCGCGAGCTAGATAGGTTTGTGGCCGTATGTGCTGATGCTGGAATGAGGGTTAACGTGGACAAATCCGAGGTTATGGTTATTTCCAGAACACCTGTCTAATGCACTCTACATGTTAGTGGAGTCGCATTGAAGCAGGTGGAATAGTTTAAGTATCTCGAGGTCTTCTTCACGAGTGATGGGAGGAGTAATACTGAGCTTTCCTGCAGGATTGGCCAAGCTGGGTCAATTTTGAAACAGCTTGGAAGATCTGTAATCAGGAAGACCGAGTTTGGTGTCAAAGCCAAGTTAGAGGTTTTTAACTCAGTATTTGTTCCAACTCTTAACTATGGTCATGAAATTTGGGTATTGACCAAAAGAATAAGATCGCGAATACAAGCTGCCGAAATGAGATTTTTTCGTGCTGTTGTGGGAGTTACTCGCCGTGATAGGGTGAAAAACACGGCAGTGCGCGGGGAGCTCAATGTTGAGCATGCTTCAATGGTTTGGTCCCGTGAGACGAATGTCGCCATCATCACGACTTCCTTAGCGTGGCTTGAATGCATGCAATACCATCAGGCAGGTGACCGCTTGGCAGACCCAGGACGAAGTGGTTGGACCAAGTCCAAAAACTCGCCTGTGTGCGCTTGGGCATAGCGCCTGATGAGTTAGAGTCGATGGCGGAGGATTGAGTGGCGCACATAACCCCCGCGACTCTTTTAGTGGAACATGCGGGCCACTGAAAATGATGATGATGATACTGGTTTTTCGTAAAACAGCTCTGCTTCATTGCCTTTTGAGCCCAAAAAAAAAAAAAAGCGGTTGGCAATTTGGATGTATTATAATCGATCGCGTATTTTATATTGATACATGAATTTAGAATTCTCCTTTTGTAGTATCAAACGATTTGGGCAGACCGTCACCGGGTTTAATGGCTTGGAATACACGAATGTCAACCTAGTTCGGCAGGAACAGCAAAATATGACATCAGTACGTCAACTACGCTTGAGTAGTTCATTAGAGTATGTATTCTATGTTGATTAGACACAAATGGGCAAACGCTAAGATTTCAATTATGCGGCATCCCTTTCGCCGATCATGTCTCACAATTTGTTGATGTAAATCTGCAACCGCTTGAGTATTTCAAAGGAGTCAATTCGTTCGCACCGGCAGCTTCGTCTAATTCAGCTGTACGAAATGCTGATGAAGTCTGCGGTAGTGATCTTTCTATATTCTCCACGGTGACTACTCCAAATTATTCACGTTTCCCCCTTCAGACTTCCATTCTCACTGTAAAGCTTGATACTACCCCATTTGGTATACGATTTGAACTGGAACTAATAAGAAACATGATCGAAATATCCTGGTGGCCTCTTGTGACTGCAGTTTGCCCATATCAGGTTTTCGGTAGTCCCAGTCGACTCCGTGATGTCCGTGAAGTCATCAACTGAAAGGAGAGTAAATGTTGTCTGCTCCAAAGGTTCCGGCAGCAGGCTCGCTTAGGTCACAATGTGATGTATTGTAATTGTATTCTTGCTTCTACAAGATTGTCCCGAGATTGTCCGATTACGGACGTGATTTGGGTATACGTAGGCTTTTCTCTGACTCGCTGAAGAAGTCTTTCTAATTCAGCCAGACTGTAGTACTACATATAAAATAGTTTTCCCTTCCGCTGCTTATAGCACTTTATAGAATTTTTGGTTTACCAACAACTTGCGCTAATCTTAAAGTTGGGAGAATCATAATAAGAATTGATCACGTATTTTCTTAGTGACTGCTCTCCAATAACCCTATCAAGAGGTGGTTATAGTATAAGCTTAACAAAAAAGAAGAAAGAATAACTACTAGAACTAGAACACACAAGGCTTCCCTGGAACCCAAGAACTAATACCAATACTTACCAATGCCGAGAAAGTCATTTAATCAACTTTTAACTCACAAATTCGTATGCATACATATATCAGAAGAAACCTGAAATAATCAGCATACCAAATAGGCACAAATAGATGGACTAGAAGCACAGAGAAATAGATTTCTACTACATATAAACCAGCTCTTAATCGTACATGCCTACGTTGGAAAATATCTGGACGGGTAAGAACGTCTTTTGATTGCTTAAACTGTCCTGCATCGTGGCCCTGATAAGGGACAAAAAACCTCAGTCCAATGTTTTCTATTGATCAATGCAAAAAGTCAATAAACTCTTACCAATATACCTGCTTGTTACTATGGATGTATCTATCTATCCATTCTTGACTTCACTTTCAAATGCTCCAATTAGAGGGAAAAAATGTGTATCGAATGAAGTTAAACTTATAAAACAGGACATCTCCGACACATTTGGAAAAGGCTCAGTTTTTATTTTTTTGTCCAATATGCTAAGGTAGATTACATGTCACGTTCAAGAAGCATAAGGCGTTTTTCGTCGAATTCCTTGAAGTTTGTAGTTAAACACCTTCGGTTTGATTGCAGTGAATTCCTATTGAAATTTATTTTCAATATACTTAATACAAATTTACCCGATACTAAAAAACGAACATAAAATCATTTATCCTGCACTTGGTTCCTATTAAATAAATGAAACACCTCCTCCATAATACTCCACTCGCGTCTGTGGCTCAACAAATGCCAACCAATCCGAAGCATGAGTCGGTAGCAATCCCATACTCTGGCACTTATACAACGCCAGACCGATGTTGGCTAGATTACCCAAGAAATATACTAATTTTTGTCCACTACCCTGTGCGCCATCGGACAATTTCGAAGTAGTTTGTGTGGAGAACATAGCCTTAATGGGTCGGATTAACATCATACCGACCATCATGATGGGAAAGATAGAAATTGAGTTACCCGACATGTACATAATGAAGAGATTCATTGGAATCTAAAAACAGAACAAACATATGTTAAAAAAATCAGAGAAGTTGACTATGTATGATTACTCACTTGTTTGAGTGGTCCAAGTGCAAGATCCCATGACTTTTTGATGACCAAGTGGTGGTCTTTAACCACTTCAGTTTGGTTAATCAATGCAGATGGGTTATATCCCGGCGGCGATGGCAAATCTGTATTTTTGCTTATAAAAAATTAAATCAATTAAAGGGGGTGTAAATTGCACTAAAAGTCGGTTTATACTTTGAGGCAAAGTCAATCGACCATTTGGACTTCTTCGAGGCATTTTTCGATGACATGTTCTCTGCAATTATTTACTTTTCAAAAAAAGAATGAAAAAAAGACCAGCAAGTTAACTGGGAGCAAATTTATCTGACATCCAATGACAGGTGCCAAAACTAGACTAGTGCGGCGTATTCTTATTGGACAGAAAATTCCCCACGAATATGTTCAGAAAAGATTGATGGAAAGATCTGTTCGTTTTGAATTACAAACTTATACCGATTTAAAAATGTGAAAAGTTTTATTCATCAACTTGACTTCACAAATTTGGCAATAAAAAATCCTATGCTATCGATTTCATGTTTTCTATTATAATCCCTCGGTCCAAATCGTTGCACCAATAACCTTAAAAGGAAAGAAATAATGTGTAATACAACGTTAAGCATTTTATTTCACATGTTCTCAACCTCTGTTCGCCACTTAAGTGACATCCATCTGTACCAGGACCTCCGAAAATTGGTGTTGCCTCGACTAATCTTATTTCGGGGTATTGCTTCAGTACCCATGCAACCATGCCCTCATTCTCTTCTTCCGCTATACTACATGTACTGTAGACCAAAGTTCCACTTTTTTTTAACAGGCCAATAGCATTTTGAAGCAATTTTCTTTGAACATTAGGAAAGGATTTTAACATCTTTGGTGTCAATGAATTCGCTAACAACGGCCGATTACCTAACGCACTACATGGTGCATCTAATAAAATCCTATCAAAGGTTTCCGGGGCAAAAGGCGGTGTATCCACTTTCTTTTTATTATCTACATTCAAAGCCTTTGTAGAATCAAAAGCAAACACCTTTACTGATTTCAACTGATGAATTTCCAGTTTTCTACGCACTAAATCAGCTTTTCGATCGGTTTTGTCAAGTGCTATCACAATGCCGCTATCCTTCATAAGCTCAGCTATATGCGTGGTCTTATTTCCTGGTGCCGAACACATGTCCAATACCATTTCTCCCGGTCGTGGATCTAAAACTCGTACGCAAACGATTGATGGAAAGTTTTGCAAAAGAGCCTCACCTGAAGACAAGTCACCAATCGATGGAACTCCAGAAATCGTCGAGCTCATCTCAATAGCAATACCCTGATTAACCGTATGTTCTCCATATAGTTGGTATCTTTGCATTTTAACGTTTCCCACGCCGATGAAAACCTTTTGATCCGAAACGTACGCTGTGTTGGTGCCCTTCTTGCATTTTCCATCGAGATCGGCGAATACATTGACAGTTTCATCGAGTTTAGTTCCCGTTTGCATAGATAGAACACCCGGAGCAAAGACGTGTGCACCTCGTAACAAAGCTGCACCACAACTGGCATCTACCATGACTTCTTTGAGATCAGGTTGACAGATTGGCGGTAGTTGGTTTTGACTTGAAATACACACGATCTCCGGGATTTCATTAATAAGAAAGATGTCTGGGATTGGGTTGCATTTGGTGGAAAGAAGCGAATGAAGTCTTTTTTTGAAATGTTCGACCGATGAGAGGAGAAGATTAACACGATACGTTGTAATTGACGGTGTTTGACAAAGCCATTGTAAAAGTTGATCCAAATTCGGTTGCTATTGCAAGAAATATGAAATGAATATCGACGTTAAATAAATTGACAGGGAGTTAAAGTATTCTGCAAAAAAACATTTTGGAAGAAAAAAATGTTTGACAATCAAGTAAAAACGGGTTTTAGGAAAGAGGGGCAGGTCCAATCAAGCTTAACTATAGCAGATACCTTCATTGCTTAGGAATAATGCAAATTCCAACTCGAATATGTGTAAAAAGACCTATATAGCTCGCGTAAGTATTCAATCATTGAGAGCACCGTGGCGCAGTGGGTAGTGTGTTGGCCTCTGACGCCGATGACACGGGATCGAATCCCGACACAGCCATGTCATCGAAAGTGTTGTTTTTCACGGTGTTTCTCCTCAGCGGGGTTCTGACAAAACCCCCTGTAGTAAAATTATCATGAAAAGCTTCTCGAAATTCGCCGTTCGGAACCGGCAATAAACTGTAGGTCCCCATGGGAAAATGAAATCACACACAACATGGGTGATTGAGAGAAGCTCGGCTCAGGTTCTTCATGGACTGTAAGCCAACATACATACACATACATACATACACAAGTATTCATTTTCATTCATTGTGCTTACCTTGCAAGTGAGCTCTCCAAATTGCGGCTGCACTTGTATAATCCTTATTGTGAAAAATTAAAGTGTAAACAGATAAGAACGGAATACCCATTAACTATTCGCGTAAATATTCAAAAGGTAATAGGTTCCCGCTTTGCATCGGAAATGTCGGGTCCATTATTGCGGCTTTGTGCTTTAAGCCATTGCAAAAAAAAAAAACACGAGTTTTCGATTCTAACTCTGAGAAAAAACCAAGTAAGAGACTGTATCCTAAACGGAAAGGAACTGCTTTAGGTTAAGACAGGTTTACCGCGAACTATAGCACATTTTAAGCAAGTTAGAGTATACTGAGTGAGAATATGCTGTCTAAGGCTGTGAACTTATCAAAAATATCCTAACAAGATGGCCATGATATTTGCGACGTGTCAAGCACTTAGACATTTACCCTGTTTACATGCGTAGTTGAATCCGGATTCAACTAGGATCGAAATTCATATAAACGCGGATCGAGTCGAAATAGAAGTTGAGTTGAGTAGAGCTCTGCTAGCTGGATCGAGTTGAAAAAATGCATGTAAACCTAGGTCGAGGAGTCGAACTGACATTTTGTCTCTGCATGTGTGAGATATCTTTTTGCTTTCCTTTCTTTTCGCTTGCTGGTTGGTCGGAGTCTACACGAGGGCTGAAATAAGAGCAAAAGAGAGGGTAAGTGAAACAGAAATACATTGGCACAGTCACGCGCGGGTAGCTACTTCGTGGGTTTTTTTGACATTTCCTTATCTCCTTTTCTTTGTTTTGCGATGTCGCTTCACTCCTGTTTCTGACTTGGAAGTGTACGTTTGGATACAATTCTTACTTTTCAAACATCACCACAGGCTAACGAAATTGAAATGTGGAGCGAAATGTCAAAAAACAGGCACGCGCAGAAAAGCTCCATGTGGACGCGTCCTCAAATTGAAACGTAGGTTCAAAAGAAAAAGGCGCAAAAAGAAAGCCCTCGTGTAGACTCCGACTTGGCACAACGCAGGAGTAACACAATGGGCATGTATACACGAGAATATCGCTAGCAGCAGGAAAACCGGTTTGATGCTCTACACTGAAGCATACACGGGATTCATTGTAAAAAAAATTGTATATGTGAACCTTGTTCAATTGTGTTAGTGTTTCTGTCTTTTTGACATTTCATTTGAAAGAGATATTTCCTTTAACAGAGATATTAAGTGTGACCACGCACTAAAATGTCCCTTTGTTTTTTTCCGATGTTCACTGCTTGAAAGACCAATGACAATTGAAGCGCAACACCAGGCAAAAAAAGTGCGGACTCGAAAACTGAAGAGTTGTATATGGATTAGTTTTCCACTTCTGTTGACCGACTAAATTTGCGGAAGAAAATGGTATTCCGTTTCATACCGTAACCTTCAGCTCCCTCTCCCACAAAACCGTTTTTTTTTTTTGGGATGATATATTCTCGTGTATACATGACCAATCAACGTAAAAGGTCCGTATATACATACTATCTGTCACTTCAACTACGTTTGAACTCTTCGATCTTTCGATTACGTTGCGGAAAAACCTGGGTCGAAATTTCAACTCAGTTTCGACTCGATCTTTCGACTGCGCATGTAAACGGGGTAATCATTGAATTCTAAATAGAACCCGATCCGCTAGGAATAACATAGATTAAATTGCAATTGCACCCTAAAGCGGGATTCAGATTGAACGATTTGTCGTTTACATTTGTTAGACAACCAAATAATGCCTAGCGTTCGCACCTTACAACTTGGTTGACAGACTTTATTTGTATAGCAACGTCTAAACTGACGAAAAAATGTACTAGAACGTCAAAGTCCAGATCAGTAGTGTACACATAACTTTGGTCAGACAGGTACAAGAAATGTAAAAAAACTGACTGGATTGAGGGCGCGAAAGAAAAGAGCTTACTTCTTCCTGCCTGGACTGTCATCGAGATAAGAAGTGGAATCATTGTACCAGAAAATTAAATTGTAATACATAGTAAGTATGAGCAACAAATTAAGTACAATTAGTAGAAGCATTGCTGGCTGCCGGCGTCGATATTCCCCTTCTGCTTCCGTGGGGCAATTGACCCTGGACACCGGAGAAACGGAATCGCCTGCACCAACAGTCACGAATGTATCCGTCACCCTCACTAACGCTACTTCTGCCGCTGTAACGGGTACAGCTCCGCACGCCGAGACACATGTCGGTTTTACAACTTCTGCTGCTTCTGACACACCAACTGCATGTTCTGTCTACACTCTAAATCTTCCGCTTCTGCTCCCGCACCACTTGGAATTTCCACAACCTCTGAAACTCCCGCTGCTGCATGTACTTCTGCCGTCCAGGACCCACCAAGGGCATCCTCTGCAATACTTGCCTCCGACACTTCCGTAACTTTTACCGCTTCTGGAGCTTGTGCTGCTTCCGGTACTTCTGTTGCCCTAGACATACCAGGGACATCTACTTCAGAAACGTCCGCTTCCGTTCATGCTACTTCTGTCAACACACATATTCTCTCTTCGATAACGAACTCTGATGTAGAGGAGGAAAGGGAACTTGCACGCCTTGAGGCGCAAGCGCATTTCCGACCTCCCGAAAATGCCGTACCGCGATTCTCCGGCGATTACTCCTACGGCGTTTGGAAGTGGATAGCGGATTTTAAGGAAGTGACGCAATCCCTGGGATGTAACGACCGATCCAAATACCTTTGTGCGCTAATAAGGACCGTTCGAGTGGACACATGGGACGCATTAAAACACCTTCTGTGGGAGGAATTTGATAAGCGGTTCACAAGGCAAAAGGTTTACAAGCAGCTGAATCCCCGAACTTGGCGACAAAGAAAAGCCCTCTTGCACTACATACCCTCCATGCAGGAAATTGCTTCACACGCCGAAGTGGACGAAACGGACCTCATAGAATCCATAATAGACAAGCTCTCAGACACATCATCGAATCCATTCATCCTGTATTCGGCGAGAAACCTAGCGGATCTCAAGGGGTTATTAGTACGAGAAAACGTGCTCATCGGTTACCCCGCGGCCTATCGCCAAAATCGGAGCACAAACAAGCTTTGACAACATCTTTTGTCCGGCGAGGCGGCTATCATACGCAGAGAAACGTGAGGTTGATATGATAGTGTAGGATCTCCTAGACCAATGAATCATTAAACATAGCAATTTCCCTTATGCGTCAGCAATTGTTTTAACAAAGAAAAATCTGGAGAGATACGAATGTGCATAGACTACAGGGTCTTAAATAAGCATACAATTCGCAACAATTATCCGCTACCAAAATAGAGGGTTGTATCTTCTTCTTCTTTGGTGGCGTTACAGCTCATGGAGGACCAGAGCCAAGCTTCTCTCATGCCTGTTTCACAATGCTACTACACGGCGCGGCGACAGCGCAACTACAAACGCCGTAGCTGTCAAATCCATATTCATTCAATGGAATTATAGGGAGTACAGCTACAGCGTTTGTAGTTGCGCTGTCGCCGCGCCGTGTAGTAGCATTGTGAAACAGGCATCAATCACCCATGTTGTGTGTGATTTATTTTTCACACAGGTGAAAGGAACCTACAGTTTAATGCCGATTCCGAACGGCGTGAGTCGAGAAGCTTTTTCCAGGCAAGTTATACTACGGGGGGTTTTGCCAGTGCCAGTTGGGAAGAAAATATTTACTTTGCTCGATCTTAAGAGCGGGTTTCATCAGGTTAAGGATACTCCGGGTTCGACCCACCAAACTTCCTTCGTTACTCCAAGCGGCCAGTTCGAGTTCGTAAGGATGTCTTTCGGACTCAAGAACACTGCGAGCGTTTTCCAGCGTTTTATATTGCGTGTCTTCCGCGACTTTATAGATTCTAAACGGATTGTTATATATATAGACGATATAGTTACTGCTAATGATAACTTGGCTGATTTCTTCAATTACTTGGCGACGTCCTGCAGTGCCTGTCGAGAAATGTCCTCGACTTAAAGTTATCAAAATGTCGATTTTCATATTCTACTATTGAGTACTTGGGGTATAACGTAACCAAACATGGGATACAACCGAGTGATTCATATTTGAAAGCCATTCGGCAATATCCAGTGCCGAAAAGTGTTAAGTAGGTGCATCCCTTCCTCGGTCTTAGCTCCTACTTCCGTCGCTTTGTAAGTTCTTTCTCTAGGATAGCTAGACCACTATACGATCTCCTGAAGAAAGATAAGCCGTTCGTCTTCTCGCCCGAGCGTGAAAATGCCTTCCGACAGCTGCAAGACCGCCTCACTTCCGCACCAGTATTAGCCATCTACGATCCAACTCGTGAGAATCAACTGCATTGCGACGCAAGCTCTCTAGGTTACGGTGCCATACTCCTCCAGCGACAAGATGACGGTCAATTTCATCCAAGAATCTCACAGCTTCGAGCTTGAGACACTTGCAATTATTTCGGCATTGCGACGATTCAGGGTGTATTTAGAGGGTATTCCATTCACAATCGTAACCGATTGTAGCTCTTTTACGCCAACCCTTGGTAAATAAAATGTAAATCCTCGGGCTCTAGAGCTCGAGAATTACAACTACAAAGTGAAGCCTCGAAGTGGGGCAAATATGGCCCATACAGACGCGCTTAGTAGATGCTACGTAATCTCTGTAGTAGATACGGAGGACATAGACTTTCAGCTGCGTGCAGCGCAGAGCCGTGACCCAGACATTGTGGCTCTTAGGGATAGACTGTGTTCGGAGAATTCAAACCAATATACATTAAAGGACGGAATAGTTCTTAGGAAAAATCAGATTGGTCAATTACAATTATATGTCCCTTATGAAATGGAGACTAACCTTATCTTACATATTCACGAGAAAATTGTTCACTTAGGTCTCACAAAGTACTACAACCAAATAAATGCATTAGTTTCGAGGAATGCAGGCAAAAGCAGACAGATTCATCAAACATTTTATCCGGGACATTATGTACTCCTCCCCTCCGCGATCGAGGTAACCTTTTTAATATACCTAAGGAACCCCTTCCGTTCCACACCCTTCACCTTGGCCATTTCGGACCACTTCCGGCTCTAAGCTCTAAACGGAAACACATACTTCTGGTTGTTGACACGTTCACTAGATATGTAAAGCTATATTCAGTCATATCCACTAGTACGAAGGAGGTGTGCACCTCGCTCAGAAAGTACTTTGACTATTATAGTCGGCCAGTTCGGGTTGCCATCGAACCATTGGAATTTAGTTAATTTTGCAGGACCTTAACATCGACCATGTCAAGGTCGCGGTACATTCCCCTCAGGCCCACGGGCAGGCAGAACGAGTCAATAGGATACTAACGCCCATGCTAGGTAAACTAAGCGAACCAACGCAGCACACTGATTGGGTGCGGACCCTGTCACAAGTAGAGCACGCTCTAAATAACACGATCTGTAGATCAATACAGACCACCCCCAGTGTACTCTTGTTTGGGGGGAATCAGAGAGGTTGTGTGGTAGACAAACTTACTGAGTTCCTTGAGGAGAAGGGGTCGAATGCGGCAGGACGTGATTTAGCCTCCGCCAGGGAAAAGGCAAATAGAGAAATTCAGATGGTTCAGGAATATAATAGTAGACACAATACGATAAAGGAGACTACATTGTCATAAAAAAACGTCGATACGACAGCTGGAGTGGACAAGAAATGTTTTCCAAATATAAAAGACCCTATGTTATCCACGACCGATATGTGGTACGCGACATCGATAATTGCCCTATCACACAACTATCATATGATGCCGTGTTAAAGGCAAAAAATATAAGGTTATGGAAATAACGCAAATAAGTCACAGTTGTCCGTTGCAATGCTCGAATATTACAGGGAAAAGGAAGATACTCGTATTGAATTAAAGGAGTTGATCGGGGTCGATCAAATTGTCAGGTGGGCCGAGATGGGTGTATGTTGGTGTTACAGCCCATAAAGGAGCGAAGCCGAGCTTCTCTCAATCACCCATGTTGTGTATGATTTCATTTTCCCATAGGTGTAAGGGACCTACAGTTTATTGCCGGTTCCGAACGGCAAATTTACAGAGAGTTTTGTCAGGACCCCGCTGAGGAGAAGCACCGTGGAAACACGTTCGATGACATGGTTGTTGTCGGTATTCGATCCCGTGTCATTAGCGTCAGAGGCCAACACACTACCCACTGCGCCACGACGATACTGGCCGAGATGTAGTATTGTCTAAACTGACGTCCAGATCAGGAGTGTACACATAACCTTGGTTATAGGGCCCGACACAGACACGTCGTTGCAAACCGTAAGTCTGTGCAAACATGCCTTCGCCACACACGGTGCAAACAATCTGCGCAGACATTAGTTTGTATCGTTGCCGTCGGTATGTATGTAAGTATGTTGGCGTTACAGTCCATAAAGGACCTGAGCCGAGCTTCTCTCTCAATCACCCATGCTGTGTGTGGTTTCATTTTCCCATAGGTGGAAGGGACCTACAGTTTATTGCCGGTTCCGAAAGGAGAATTTCGAGAAGCTTTTCATGACAATTTTACTACAGGGGGTTTTGTCAGAACCCCGCTGAGGAAAAACACCGTGAAAACACGTTCGATGACATGGCTGTGTCGGGATTCGATCCCGTGTCATCGGCGTCAGAGGCCAACACATTACCCACTACGCCACGCTGCTCTCCTATTAGACGGGTAAAAGAAATATAAAAAACTGACTGGATTGAGGGCGCGAAAGAAAAGGGCTTCCTTCTTCCTGCCTGGACTGTCATTGAGATAAGAAGTGGAATCATCAGAAAATTTAATTGTATTTTATTTTGAATAAAGTAAAAGTATTTTTCTACATTTGCGATAGAAATTTCGAAGGGTTAACAAGGAGGGGCGTGCTCTTGTTACAGGGATGATTTTTGATGAAATACTCGAAAATGAAGCAAAAAAGCGAACGTGGGTTAAACCATGTGTCAGAAATAGATTCTCATCGGTTACATTGTTAAGAGAATAAATTCGCCAGAGGATTCGTAATTATTCGCGAATGGATGCAGTAAATTATGTACTGAGAAAAAAAAGTCTTCATATAAAAAAAAATATTTTTCTTTCTTTGAAGTCATATCGTTCATTCCGCTCAAAATTGATTTTCACTTTTGAAGTCACAAGCAAATGTGAAACACGGCTCTGAAGTTGGTCGAGCGTTCACACTCAACACCAAATCGTTCGAACAAGCAAGAAGTTGAAAATTTTAAACTTCCTGACTATAAATCGACCGACTTGTAGCTAGAGCGTTCACATTGGTCGTTCATACACAATTTGATCGTCCAACACGGCCATGAAGCAAATCTCACCGACAAATCGTTCAATGTGAACCCCGCTTAAGTGGTTTAGAAATCACAATAGAATACGTCATCCAAACCACAACACAAAACTTGACATACTCAACACAGAGCAATTCACCACGTTCATATCACCCTGGGACTGGTTGACATTTTCTGTGTGTAACTTCAAATCACACTTCGTCACACGCAAAAAAACGATTTCTTTTCCTCTCTCCACGTTAAGTCGAAATCAGTTTTTTTTTTTATTAACAATTTCCATTAGTTTAATATTATTACTGTGAATAAAGTAAATGAACCGTGTGCTTACTTACATTCCGTGCAAATAATTGTGATTCAACAAGTTGATTCTTAAGAAAAGGTGATTTTGGATAAAACATTTTTTTCATCCTTTCACTGCACCAGATATTTCCATGTGGGGTTTAGTATATTATGAATGTAATTTCTTCACGATGCACCGTCTGTGCGGTAAAGAAACAAATCGGGTAATGGGATTAAATAAGATTTATTAGTGATGGTCCTGGCCTTTAAAAAAGACCGGAAAAAATATGAAACAAGTTTACCACGAAGAAAAAAAAACTCGAATTTCCTTCCAATTGGATGGATTGAAAGTTACCCGTGGTGTCTTGTCGTCGTCGAGCAAGTGGTGAATTCTTCCAGGAAAACTTACTGCCATCTGTGATCTGTCTATGTCAACGGTGTCATACGCCGGCTTTCAGCGAGAAATCAAAATTCACCATTCCCGGACAAATCTACACTCATTCCGACGTGGCAATTTCTCTTTCAGTCCATTCGCCACGGCTCCCCGCACATATCGTGTTGTTCCACTCCGACGAATGAGAATCCCCGTAAGTAGCCATTTTGAAAATGATCCGAATGAGACAGCGCCAGTTTTGGATGGTTAGTTGGCAATATGGTGAATTTCTTCACTTTACACACAGTGCACAGTTTTTTTTGTTGGCCGTAGAGAAGTAATTTCTCGCATTGGGCAGTTTCTCGTTTGTCGTGTTTCCTTGAAAATTGTGTAAATCAGTCAAGATTTTTGAATAAATAGCCACAAAGTTTGTGCATTTCATCAGCGGCTGTTCGGTAATTGTTGATTTCATTGAATTTGTAAAATGTTTAATCGATCAAATGAGCAATTTCAACTGACCGTGTTTCAATGCTCGATCTCTCGGGGTGTGTGCGGTGGAGGACGTAGTAGTACAAGACATTACAATTAATTTTTCCTGCACTCGCAGCCGGATGGAAATATGGTCTCTTAATCAAATTGGATGTGGCGCTCCAAATTTGTTTATCCTCGACGAATATTCTAGAAGTTATAGTTGTGCTCTTAATTTCGTTCTAATTAGTGTTTAGTAATATTTTCTAGTCATATAGTGGGACGACGAAAGGATATTTGTAGCCTTTTCCTCATTCTCTTACAATTCGCTTTTCTTTCTTTTCCTTTAATTCTCTGATATTGATGGGTTGGATGGAAAATGATTCGCCGCGTCCTTTTTTTTCTGTTCCTGCTTCTGTGGTGAAAAAAAAATGCTCGAAGAAAAGAAAGAAAAAGACTATTCGAATAGGAAGAACTGAACCAGCACGACGACCACGAGTAGAAGAATGAAATCGGAAGAGGAGTAGGAGGTGGCGGTGACTGGAAAATTATATTCGGACTAGAGAAGAAAGAAAGTTAATAGAATGTAGATGTTGTAGAACACTAAGATCCCGACATGATCCTTTTATTAACCCGTTGATTTGTGACTAATTCGGTAATTTGCCTACTCTAGTCGTTTGATCACGTTAATCTCTTCGATGTGCCTCTCGCCATAGTCAAAATTCGGGAATTCCTTCTATTTTTCCATTGTTTTTTTTTTTTTTTTTTATTTCCAGAGCACCGACTGAAGAAATCATTGTATCTTACCATTATATTTGGAATTTTGTTAATCGTTCTTTATTTTTCTCGTTAATATTTGTGTAGTTGACTCACATACGATCATTTCCCTAGAAAAAACCGTGACGTTCACTCGATGATGAGTTAACATTTTTGTTTTCTTCTTTTTATGAAGTAACAATGGAAAAACATCTCACAAGTTTTTGCATTCGTTGCAAACGCATACATAATTTGTTTGAAAGTTCAAGTCGTGGAAGAAATATGTGAAATTCTATCAGCGACTATGTACATTAGTACATACATACCTTACATGCATAGGTGTCTTGCCGAAGGCAGTGTGACAGCCCTGTATCAACATAATCGATATCTTATCGCGACATTAGGAGCACTTTACCGAAATTTCTATAAATACATAAATGAGAACAGATGGAGGGTGAGCTTTATAACTGGAAATATTCTTGTTTCGTAGGATACGTATGCTGGGAGAGTGTAAACGAATTTCCTGAAATCGCAAATTTACTTTGGATGATGGGCAGTGATAATCGGCAGGTGGTATAACATGTAGGACAACGAGATTATTGGCTTTGTTTCAACTATGTCTCTACGTGTTGACTCATTAGCTCTTGTTGTTCGTTCATTTCATAGAGTTCATTTTTTTCTAATAACAATAAAACTCTTAGCTCCACTATTGTCGCAAATCACAAATTGTATGAAAAAAGACAGAAGTAAATTAATTTCTAAGCAATTGCCCGCTTTACATTTTGCTTTTAAGCAATTGAGTGTCTTATGAAGACAAATGTATTTATTTGTGCCTTACTTCGAGACGTCTGTGGAGTAGATTGTGCAGCGAATACTTATTCAACTTATTTAGTCCAGTTTCAGGTCTAATAACTGGAAAACCATATTGGTTGAGTGCTCTCGATCCAAACAATAGAACTGATAAATCAGCTTTATCCTTGTACTTATGCATGTAGGTATATGGGTTTTATCGCCGCTCATTGCAAATGGATTAGATGGTGATCCGCAACTATCAGCCAATATTTTGTAACATTTTAATTTCTGCGACACATGCACGTGATATGCTTACATTCGAGTACATATGTACATATCTTTACTTGTTAAGCAATATTTTGCCTCATAAGTTTTTAGTGGATATATGTATGTACGTACATCGCAAATAACTACATACTGTAGTGGACAAATAAAAGTTACCACCAGAAAATTTCAACTAAACTTCGCTGAAACTCTCTGGATTCCAATAGTTATTCAATTAAGAAAGTGGTAGGTACTGGTAGTAAATATTTTCAAACATTGTCAACAAATATTCTAAGACTAAAATGCTCAAGTTGAGAAAGTCTTTTCGTTTATTTTTTGTTCTTAAAACAGTTATGGGATGAAAACTTAGCTTAACAGATTTTCATTTTAAGCAGATGAAATAATAATAATTGAATTTGTTGGACTATTTACATTTCACCCCATTTCATTACTTCTTTAATTGGAGTATATTAAAGAAGATTAATACTTCGTATGACCACCGCGGGCCTTGATAACTGCTTGAACTCTGTGAGGCATAGAAGTTACTAAATTTTGGCAGAATTCTACTGTGATGCCATTTTTCCAAGCTTCTTGGATTGCTGTTTTAAGTACTTCTTTATTCTTTGGAGTTCTCGTAGCTATTTTGGCCTTTAAAAGAGCCCAATAATTCTCAATGGGATTTAAATCGGGGCTGTTGCCAGGCCAATCCAATATTTACAATACCCAATACTTGAGACAAACTCCTTTATCTATCAAACACATTATTCCAAATTATGGCTTGAATCATACCATTTTGTTTGTAAGATTTAAGAGACATAGAAAGGTAGTTTTTTTCTTGGTCTTCTGGCTAATAAATCCGAAGAAATTTAACCTTCTGCTAACTGTTCTGTTGCTATTTTTTTATGTGTTTGTTCCAGAAAGTCGAAATTTACTTGTCTTGCTGTCTTTTTGCGATTACCATATGAAATCCTTTTTAAAATTCGATCCTCCATGCAAGTAGTTGTCTTCGTGTTTCCTTTACCGGTACCAGTTTTGCGTTTTGTGGTACCAAGCAACTACTTTTTTTTTAACAATTTTATTACTGTGACATGGGTGTATCCATGTTTATGTGCATTATAAACTATCAATTTTTTAATTTTCATTTTAAAATTATTCGTTATAGGCGATATCGCTAAAACCGATATTTGGTTAGTACAATTAGTATGAACTTTTGTCGGGACTTGGAGCCGACCGGGACCGATTTTGACTGTATATGTATGTATGTACCTACATACAACGGTATGACCGTTAAAACTTGGCGGTACCCTAGTGGCATTATCAACAACATGAAGCTACACACAAGGTGGAATTTGTCATATGTTTTATAACTCAACCCTTCGAAAATTGGCTTAATACCTCTATTAATCAATGGCACCAACACACATTTATTTTAACAACCCAACAATTTTACCTATGGGGTGGCAGTGGTAAAAATCACCTACTGTCGAGCGGAAGGTCTGTGTTTCAAAGCCGTTCCATAGCAAAAAAAACGGTTCCTGTACGGAAAGAAGAAGTTATCAAACATACTGATGAAGGCATAACACTCACAGTATATTGTCACCTTAAACTCATACTCTGTGTGTGCATTTCTAATATAACACCATAAATGCGTGGAAAAGTTGTCGAGAACTACAACCAACGTGAAAATACAGTCGGTTCGTCTCGAATCCTATCTAAGACAACCATCCCTGGAGAGAATTTAACGAACATCTACGACCCAAACCACTGCCAAAAAAAAAAAACAAGTCTGCTATTGGCTATTGTCAAACAACAGCGCTTTCATAAACAACCATGGCTTGATCTGACAATTGCCATGAAAGGTAACTCTAATCACACTCAATAGACTCACAAGCTTTGCGCAATGTAATAAGGATCATTTGCTTAGTAAGAAAAACAATCATAAGGCTTTCGGAATACATGACAATCACTTAAGCATTTCTGAGTTGTACTCATACATATACCTATGTATGTAGTATAATTTCAAGAATCTTCAAAAATGCGTGTTATGGTGCTATAGAAAATCTGACAAAGAAGCAAAATAGCCAACCAATTGGCATGCGAAAGTACCTCTTAAAACTTAGCAAACGGTCGAATCATTTACTTAGTGAGTGTAGCGCTCTGCACCTTAAGCAGCACCTTTTCCAGAAAAATTGTAAGCCATGTGGACATCATCGATGTTTCTGATTTTTGATATAATAGAACAATCCAGTTTGCAATACTTTTCCTGAACTAATTTTTGTAGTATGAGTTGTTGGCCATGTCGATTTAGCGTTCAATTGCTTTTTAATCACATGGAAAATTTCCTCTAAATTTCTTATCTGCGACAAGAATATTTTAGAGTTAGGTAGGGGTAACTTCTTAGCTGAGTAAGCGCACAATTCCTTTAAACTAATTTCGTTTTTAGGGTTCCGTACCCAAGGGTAAAACGGAACCCTATTACTAAGACTTCGCTGTCCGTCCGTCTGTCACCAGGCTGTATCTCATGAACCGTGATAGTTAGAGAATTGAAATGTTCACAGATGATGTATTTCCGTTGCCGCTACCACGACAAATACTAAAAACAGAACAAAATTAATATTTAAGGGGGGCTCCACAACATGATTTTCATCCAAAAAATCCCCTTGGTCACATACTGAAATAAGGTTAGTCGACAATATATTTGTGTCTTTGATGAATTAATCCTAGCTGCAAACCTTTTCCCCATATTTATTGTTATTCACCTTTTCAAATCGTTGCTGTCAAGTAAGATAATTGATTTGAATTCAATGGACACATATGATCATATTTCATCATGAGGATTTTTGATTATCAAAGTAATATGCCGATAACCTGCCTGCAACCAAGATCTGTCATCATGCAAAAAATGTGATTTAATGTGATGACTGATGAGGTAACATAATAGTCTCTTTCATATTTATATATACAGATGGTACGGAACCCTTCGTGCGCGAGTCCGACTCGCACTTGGCCGGTTTTTATTGCTATTAATGGCAGTTACCAAAGTACCATAATACTAATATGTACCTGTAATATGACAACTCCAATATCGATTGATTTAAGCTAAACTGTCACATATTAGCTTGGCCCTGTAAGAGGAGTTGGTTCACATAGTATGCCCTCTTCCCTAATCTGCTTGATACTTACGTACAGATTTACCAATTCTTTGGATTTGATTCTCTGTAATCTCTTATTATTTCTCTGAAAATAACACAGGTAGTCTGATGCACACACTGCCTGCTGTTAATGGTCGATCTGAGTACAGTGACCCCTACAGTCTTAAGGTAAGATTAGTCGCATTGAGAGATTTTTGCAAATGCTATCTGAGCTGTGCGGTGGGTGTGTAAAAACTTCCCGACGGAAAAAAGCACCATTTCTGATTTCTGATGGCTCGTTAAAGAATTGTATTGTCGTGGAAGAAGACAGTAGAATCCGTTTTCTTTCAATTGTTTGGCGTAATTGTTCGATAAGCTAAAAATTCTTATGGTTGTAAGTCGACCATACGCAACGCTTTTTGTTTAATCATTCTGAAAGTCGCTGTTTTAGTTAATGTTTACTTACTTACTTATCAGGCCAGCGATCCATGGAGGATCTGAGCCTGAGCTATAGCTGCCTTCCATCCTTGACGGTCCCGGGCACGCTGCTTCCAGTTATCAAAAAAGTCGTTCGCATTAAAAGCGTACGCGGTTATGTAAGTGTTATATGCACAGATTGAGCAAGGGCTATCAAAGAGTCCCAGATATCTAAAAGAATTCCCCGAGTTTTCTTAACCAAAACAAAACAAGATGTCTTAGATCCGCGATTACTTGGTCTTTATACCGGAGGTTCGGTCTTCCTCTTCTTCTCGAACCAGGAGGCTCGGAGTCGAAGACCCTCAGCTGGAGCGTGGATGTCCATGCGCTCGATGTGGCCGAGCCAGTGTAGTCGACGGATCTTCGCCTTCCGGACTACATCCACATCTTTGTACAGCTCGTAGAGTTCGCGGTTTTGTCTTCTTCTCCATTCATCTTCCTCACAGACAGGACCAAATATCCGGCGCAGAATTTTTCTCTCGAAAGAACCCAGACTCAGCTCCGCTGTCCTGCTTATCGTCCAGCTGTCGGCTTTGTACATCAAGACTGGCAGTATGAGCGTTTTGTAAAGCCTGACTTTGGTCTTTCGAGTGAGGAGTTTTGACCCCAGTTGTTTGAACAAGCCGAAGTAGCAGCGGTTGCCAAAGGCGATTCTATGCCGGATCTCCACTGTGGTGTCATTTTTGGAATTTACGTTTGCCCCGAGGTAGACAAACTCCTTAACTACCTCGAAATTTTAGCTGTCAATTGTTATATTTGGTCCAAGGTGGTGAGCGACGGATTGGTTTTTGCTTGACAGCAAGTACTTCGTCTTGTCCTCATTGACTTGAAGACCAACTCGTTTCGCCTGTTCTTCAATCGCCGAGAATGCTTCCACAATGCCACGGCGAGAACACGCGATAATATCGATATCATCCGCGTATCCTAGCAGCTGGACGGACTTGTAGAAGAAGTGCCTTCCCTGTTGACACCTACCCGTCGCACTATCTGCTCCAGCACCAGGTTGAAGAAGTCACATGACAGCGCATCTCCTTGCCGAAATCCGGTGCATGTTTTAAACGGTTCCGAAGTCCTGGAACCGAGTTGCAGGGTGCATCGCGTATTTTTTAACGTGGCGCGACACAACCGGATCAGTTTTCCCGGGATCCCGCGGACATCGCACCAAATAGTCCTTCACGATGAATGCCGTCGTATGCGGCTTTTAGTTAATGCTACCAAAGCTTTATTTGTGTCTCTGAGCCATCTACATTCATGGTTTTTTACGGATACTACATGAAAATATATTAACTCCGTCGTCATGTAACGTACCACATTTAGATCACAAGAGACTAGACAATAATGTTGTGAACTATTTTAAAATGCTCAAATACTACATTGGTGACCGTAAAAACATTTTTCTTGTTTTTGAGCCGTCTCAGTTGGAACATGATTGGATTAAAAAAGCATGCCAATTATACATTACAATTGACATCAAATCTGCACTGATCACCGTGATAAAGACAATAGTTGACCGTGGGGCATTTGGCATGCATTTCTTCATCCATTTTTTTTATATCCATACATGTACATACATATTTACATATAATCCGTGTTCCTAACACCTATTGTATGATTTCGGCAACACTTTGCAAATCTTTGTATGATTAGCGACTTACTTACTTCTTTTATTAATATGTACATAATAACAAAACATATTCATAAGCATCCCCATGGTTATCTTCCATTCGCTTGCGGACCTTTAATATTTAACAAACCCAAATAGATTTAAATTGATAGACAACTCCACTTGACCGGTTGAAATGAGCAACAGGCCGCATCAAACGAGTTTCCCTTTTTTTATTAACATAATGAGGCCAAACAGCGTGCCCATTAAAGTTTTGCAAATACATACTTTACCGTAAGCAACAGAAAGGCAATTCAAAGTTCACGCAACGAAGGAAACTAGTTTTGAAAAGTACATACTTGCAAACCTAAGAAGTGACTCATCACCAGTTCTACTTCTACTCTCACCATACTAGACACACGCTTAAGCTATCCATTTTTGTTTTTCTGTTCCACTAAAACTCTACGTATGTACATACATACATGTCGTAATCTGGTCATTATCTCTTTCTTCTTTCGAATTTACGTATGGTACTTCGGCTCCAAAGTGATATGATACAGAGTATGCTACAATCGCGATCATCTGCAGTCATGTTATCTGTTCAGCGTCTATTTTTAGACGCGATTGTGTCTTGCGATTAATGACGTATTGTTAATTCGTTTCCTCATTATCTCTTCTACAGATATTCGCTACATAAGACAATACCGAATTGCCGAATTACTCGAGCTTCGGTTAGACAACAAAAAAAACGTTTATTGTTAATTTAATCAGGAAAACGGAAGGAAAGAAAAACTAGAAGACAAAATGGGGAATGTATTTGCGAATCTATTCAAAGGACTGTTTGGCAAAAAAGAGATGAGAATATTAATGGTCGGATTAGATGCCGCTGGTAAAACCACAATTCTGTACAAACTAAAATTAGGTGAAATTGTTACAACGATACCTACTATTGGTAAGATACTCATCATACCACTGCAATAGAGGACGTTGTTAAGGTTGTTCGTTTTTGCTTGCAGGTTTCAACGTCGAGACTGTAGAATACAAGAATATTAGCTTTACAGTGTGGGATGTAGGCGGTCAAGATAAAATCCGACCATTATGGAGGCATTACTTCCAAAATACACAAGTAAGTATGGAATTATTCTTGAATTTGCAATCTGATTGTAGAATGTACATATGATGATACAAACGTTCCCAGATGTGAATGCTGATGGTTGAACATAATTGTTTCAAGACGGGACTGATAAAACTCCATGACAATATTTTCTTTCTTACGCTTCTTGCATTCGAACTAATCATTCAATTTTGATTTGTTTCAGGGACTTATCTTTGTCGTTGACAGTAATGATCGAGAGCGTATTGGCGAAGCGAGAGAGGAATTGATGCGAATGTTAGCTGAAGATGAACTCAGAGATGCTGTTTTACTTATTTTCGCCAACAAACAGGTAAGCAAAAGACGACGTCATTATGTCTGTTTGGATTTCTTCCGTTTAATCCCAACATATTCGTATGCGATAGGACATTGAAACTATTTTATCAGTAATTTGGTAGATTTAAAATGATTTAAAAATTTGAATGTAATATTTTGGAAGTCCATACTACACGAGGTGTTCGTATTTAAAATCATAAAAGCTGGTACAACGTACATATGTACCTACATATTGGGTCTTATGTATGTATGTATGTTGGCGTTACAGTCCATGAAGGACCTGAGCCGAGCTCCTCTCAATCACCCATGTTGTGTGTGATTCAATTTCCCCATAGGTGAAAGGGACCTACAGTTTATTGCCGGTTCCGAACAACGAATTTCGAGAAGCTTTTCATGACAATTTTACTACAGGGGGTTTTGTCAGAGCCCCGCTGAGGAGAAACACCGTGAAAAACAAGTTCGATGACATGGCTGTATCGGGATTCGATCCCGTGTCATCGGCGTCAGAGGCCAACACACTACCCACTGCGCCACGGTGCTCTCATTTTGGTCTATATTGCTCTACAATTCGGATAGGATTGAGTTTAAGCCTATATGTTCTCATGTCGATTCCTTACTTTGATCGCAACACCTGCGAGTGACAATAAGTACATACGGCCTCAACGTTTTAGTGTCGCTTGAGACCTTTATTTGAGTTTTCATTTCGAATATTTGATATTCACCGATAAAAAAACGGCTTTTACTAAGCTTGCATGGAAACTCCCAAACACAAGGAATGCAAGCATCAACCAGAGTCCCATCCCATACTTTGCATCATAGTGGATGCTTTAAATATGAAGGGATATGTAAGTCTCTTTAATATTCAATACAAAAGTAGTTATCTAGAAAGTATACAATAAATAAGTTATTCAAAATATGTACGTTAAAACTGATGACGTTGCCAATTCAATCCCAGGTAAATACCTATCCACATTAAATGACCGTATGCAAATGGCATTCTCAATCCTTTACAAATGGGTGCATAGCACCGGGCTCAGTGTGAATCCCCAGAAAACGGAGCTCGTGCTATTCACCAAAAAGCATAAAATCCCGGAACACTGCCCTATCACTTTGCTTGGTACCAGATTAAACTATTCCTCGAATGCCAAATTCCTTGGCATTATACTAGACAGGAAATTAACCTGGAAGAGCAACACAATCGAAAGAGCTAAAAAAGTAACAATAGCTCTCTACACATGCAAGAAAGCCATAGGGAAAAAATAGGGATTCAACCATAAGATCACCATATGGCTCTACATCACGGTCGTTAGACCCATACTAATGTATGGAGTGATAGTCTGGGGGACTGCACTGGACAAGAAAACATACCACAAACAACTCGAGAAGGTACAAAGGTTGGCGTGTATGTATGTGCATTACCGGGGCCCTCAGGTCCACCGCAACGGCTGCGCTTAACACGATACTAGACCTTACACCACTCAATATTTTCGGCAAGCAAATTGCCACACACACGGCCATTAGACCAATAGCCAACTCGAAATGGACGAGCTATGTCTCTGGCCACTCCTCCATCCTGAACAACAGGACAACCATGGCAGTAAACTTGGACCTCACAGAACCCACCACGGTCTTGGAAAAAAACTTCATGACGATTTACCCGGACAGACAAAACTGGACCCACCATACTCAACCCCGCAGATACTGCGTAGACTTTTACACTGACGGGTCTAAAACCAAGGACGGGGATGGGTAGTGGAGTCTTCTGCAAACAACTTAAGCTGAATAAAGCTCTGCAGCGTTTTCCAGGCGAAACTGTTGGCAATAAAAGAGGCCTTGTCCTGGCTGAAGTGGAACGTGATATCCACTACGAATATCCGCATTCTCACGGATAGCCAAGCAGCCTTAAAGTCGTTGGAGTCCTATGTGTACACATCAAAAACTACTGTCGCTTATCTCGCGACTACTACTGTCGCTTACTGTCGCTTATCTCTTAACGAGATGGCCGAACAGTTCAACATACAACTTATCTGGGTACCAAGAAACAGCGACATTCCAGGGAATGAAAGAGCAGACACACTCGCCAAACAGGGAACGACGCTACAATCAATCGCGGCTTGTGAGGGAATACCCCTTGCAATCATTAAACTTAATCTTACTAATCTCGACAGGGACGAGACGAACCGGAGATGGACTCAGAGACATACTTGCGTCATCACAAGGCAAATCTGGACCCGGCTCGACAGTCAACGGACAAGGAGTATAGTCTCCCTAAAAAGAACTGACATCTACAAAGTTATAGGCGTCATCACCGGACACTGCCTTATTGACCGTCACGCGCAAAAACTAGGTATAGTTCCGAATGATTTCTGCAGAAGCTGTCTAGACGAGGAGGAGGTCGAATTCACTTGCCCGGCATTCTGCACAATCAGGAAACGATACCTAGGCTCTTACTTTCTTAACGAATTGACAGAGGTTCAGCAAGTAGGGATACCTGATCTTCTTAACTTCTTAAGAAGCACAAAATGGTTCCACGAAAAGGGGGCTAAGCCCCCCTCGTACCTGCACAACGGGCAGGTACGTGTACGGTATGAGTGTTCTTCTCATTGCTGGGAAGGCTACGATCCTACCTACCTTCGTTAAAACTTTCGAAAGGCTTAAGTTAGGTTGACGTGGTAGGCATAAGCCACACTTAGGCCGAAACCGGCCCATTGTGATACCACCTGGATCAGGTTACCCTGATCCGCTACCTGAGAACCAACCGGTGCTTCTAATAAAGCGGTGGAGTTGAGCTATTGTTTGGTTTGCTGGCTCACTTAGATTGTCGAAGAAGGCGCGCCAAGGTAAATCCTCCTGCGATTCGCAAAAGAGGGACATGAGCAGACGAGGTGGTGTATTGATTCCTCCTCCTCCTCGTCCATGCAGCCGCGACAGAAGTCATTGTACGATAGCCCCAGTCTGGCGGCGTGTTTTCCAATGGTGCAGTGACCTGTAATGACACCCACTTGAGTACTCAAGGTTGCCACCAGGTCCCTGGTTCGTCCTAAGTTTAACTTAGGCCACAATTGTTTGGTGATAAAGCCGATATTGCTCTCACTCCATTGGAGGTTGGTCTCCTCTATGGTTTGAAGCTTTATCGTATGCTTTACCGTACTTCCTGGTGTTTCTAGGTACCCGAGGGTAGGTAGGCTGAGTGTGCTTGACCCTAACTTTGCGAGTTCGTCGGCCGCGCAGTTTCCTAGAATATCCCTATGCCCGGGAACCCACAGTATTTTAATGGGGGCTTAGTAACAAAAAAAGAAATGACAGAAGCCCGCATGTAACATGTACTTACACTTTTAACTTCTTTAATGTCTTTCTGGAAAAGACTGGTAAATTCCGATTCATATCAAAACACGTCCGAAGTAACGTCATATAGGTATACTCGGTTAATACTACATCCGCTACTTTTAGTATTCTAAGGTACCTCCACCAGTCGCTTTTTTATGTTCAATTAATATTTCAACTTATTCTTTCTTTGGTAAATGTTAGTTTCAGGGTTTGTTTTCACTTGTCACAGTCAGTTTGCTATAGCAAACTGACGCAGATCGTGTCATTCACCAATGCATCAGCTATTTGGATTCTGCACCTTTGTAGATTTTGTTCCTTATTTTAATTTAAACTTCTTCGTTTAAGCTGGAATAATTTATGACGTCTTAAATGATGAAGTGGCTGTAAACTGAGTGGATTTCTTATTTTATGGCATAATATTGTTCTTCTCATTGATTCACTTCACTTCTCTCCATCCACTATGGTGTCGAAATCCAGTAGTATTTTTATAATTGTGCGCTCACTTGAACGTCGTCCTATAAGTGTTGGTTCAGGTCTTCTTCGTGCCTGGCTATTTCCTTTAAAATTAATCATTGTGGGTTATGATAGCTAGAGATCGCTCTTATTATAAGTAAATAATTGTAATGTGTCCAATATTACGATTGTAATGTTTGGATGTTCATGTGTATTTCAAAATCTTTGGAGTATCGTTTCTTTATTCGACCATAATTACATACTAATATAGCTTTGCAACAAACTACAATTATGTTTTGTTGTTATTGAGGTGTATTGATTCTACGAGCTCCAATATAAGTCTTAAACTTTGTTTTCAAGCACCGCATTAGCTAAGTTAGTGTGGCGGGTTCATTGAAACGAAGGTTTATACAAAAGTATAGTACTGAGCTACACCAACTACTACTAGAATGAGAAACTTGAAAACTATTTTGTACAAATAGGGAAATATTGATTTGAGTCTTAGCTCATTTTCCCACAGTGTTGTCTAATGTTTGCTAAAATAATTTATCGACGAAGATGTGTTAATCTCGTTATGCTTTGTTGAGATAATAATGATTATCTTTCGTGCTTTTAATTCAGATGCTGCCAGGTCAGCTTCGTTTGAAGACTACTAAATGTAACTATATTGTCCATTCGCTTTACATGGCGAAGTCACTTTGGTTGTTGGATTTGTAGACAAATGAGCAAGACAACGTAGCCAACTCTTACGGTACTTGGTTGAATTTATTCCTCTACTCTTCGACAAAAAAGCTAGGCAGAGATAGCAAGTATAACATTGTTTTTGAACTCAGCAGAAGGTTCCATTCACTTTTAAAAATGCCTACATATGTCTCAGTTTCACAGAAGAAACCTTTTTTATGGGATTTCAATTGCCCCACGAGCCCTATGAATCAGTGGTGAACAGGAAATATTAAAAGTCTCAGCAAGAATTTCGTGTGCGCTTGACATTGTATGTATGTTGGCGTAACAGTCCATGAAGAACCTGAGCCGAGCTTCTCTCAATCACCCATGTTGTGTGTGATTTCATTTTCACATAGGTGAAAGGGACATACAGTTTTATTGCCGGTACCGAACGGCGAATTTCGAGAAGCTTTTCATGACAATTTTACTACAGGGGGTTTTGTCAGAACCCCGCTGAGGAGAAACACCGTGAAAAACACGTTCGATGACATGGCTGTGTCGGGATTCGATCCCGAGTCATCGGCGTCAGGGGCCAACACATTACCCACTGCGCCACGGTGCTCTCTTCGAAGATGTTTGCCTCATACACATACAAAGTTTGAAAGTTATAGCTGGCAAAAAGTACACTATTCAAGGAGCTGTGTTGTACTCATTGTTTTGTTGACAACATATTTAGGCTCACCTCCAGATTCACTTTAGCCATTTTAGATCGGACTGACAATGAGATAGTGACCGGTGATGACACCAATCATTTTGTAGATGTCAGTTCGTTTTAAGGAGATTAGTCCCTTAGTCCGTTGACTTTCAAGCCGAGGTCAGATTTGCCTGGGGATGAAGCAAGTAAGTTTAAGTTTAATGGCTGCTAGAGGTATACCTGCACATGCCATGTTTGTTTGTTACGTCGTTCCTTGTCTAGCGACTGTCGGCTCTTTCATTTCCTGAGATATCGCTCTGTCCTGGTCCCCATAGGAGATGTATGTTAAACTGTTCGACCATCTCGTTAAGAGATATGCGGCAGTCAAGGCTTACTTTTGAAGTGTACACATAGGAGTCCAGCGATTTCAATGCTGTTTGACTGCCTGTGAGGATTCGAATGTCCGTAGTAGATATTACATTCCACTTCAACCAAGACAAGGCCTCCTTTATTGCGAACAGCTCCGCCTGAAAAAACGCTGCAATGATCCGGTAATACTAGAGCCTAGATCAGATTTAATTGTTTGCGTAATACTCCACTGCCCACCCCGTCTTTGGTTTTTGACCCGTTGCTATAGAAGTCCACGCAACTCTTGCGAGTTTGCGCCTGGCGGAACCAGTTCCGCTTGTCCGGGTATGTTATTTTCAATTTCTTCTCGAGGACTGTGGTGACCTCAATGTGATCAGAGTTTTCCGCCAAGGTTAGCCTGTTGTTCAGGATAGAGGAGTGGCCAGTGATGTAGCTCAACCATTTTGAGCTTTTAATCTGGTTACCATATATGCTGTTATTTGCTTACTAAGTATATCGAGTGGGGTTAGGTGGAGTAGCATCTTGAGCGCTGCCGTTGGGGTGGATCTTAGATCCCCGGTGATACACATGCATGCCAGCCTTTGTGCCTTCTCGAATTGCTTATGGTATGTTGTTTGTCAGTTCGAGTTCGGAGTTCGTGTAAGACGGGTGGCAAGACCTAATCGCAGAGGAAAACAAATAATACGAGTGTAAAAGCTATCTACTCTATATGTATCTACTTATCAGTCTACGTTAAGGCTAATACTTGTGTTTCGGTACCCTAAAGTGATAGTGTTTTGTACCTAATCAATTCATAATTCATTTTTAAATATGCCCTGCAATTGTGGACAAAAAGTTGAAAGAGTCGATCCTAAAATTCAGTGCACATTGTGTAGAGTTTACTACCACTTAAAGTGTGTTAAGCTACAACAGAGTGACTGTGAATATATGAAAAAGAACAGTATTAATTATCGTTGTATTAAATGTGACGATCAGAGGCGACAGTCACTGCGCTCGCCCCCACTCGCTCTCCAGAAAGAGAAACAAGTGCATGAAATCACGCGCGCTCATCAACCTGCGGTGGAAGTAGCCTTGTCTCCTTCAAACCCTAGAGACTCTCTTGGTGCGTTAGAGAACGGCTGCGCTGTAGCTACTCTAGACAGTGTTCTTAAGGAGATTTCTACGCTGAAAGCTGATGTGTTCAAGGAGATCGCTGCACTAAAAGAAATTAACCTTAGTGCCTTACAGCGTATTCAATCCCTTCAAGAGGAAAACAAACTGTTAGCAACCAAAGTTAATAATCTTCAACACACAGTGAATCTTTTCCATCAAAAGTCTCTAAACAAATGTGTGGATGTCATTGGGATTCCCAACATCGTAAACAACAATGCTCTGGATGAAGCTGTCAACTTACTCAACAAGGGACTTGCTGTCAACATTAGTGCCGATGACATAAAGAGTTGCTACGTTAAAAACATCGCCCGTAAGCCTAATACAACGTCTAAACTAGCTGATAATAGTAGTATTTTAAGAATTAAATTCAAAACGCTTGAATTAAAACAAAAAGTTACACAGAAGAAGAAGAAATGTAAACTTAGTACTAGTGATTTAGGTTTTAAATCTCCATTCAACCCAATTTATATTAATGACAGTTTGACATATTATAATAGAGTTATTTACAACAAAGCTAAAAAATTCAAAACTGATCACAACTTTTCCTTTCTGTGGGTTAAGAATGGTGCTATATTTTTGAAAAAACAAGAAGGGGAAAAGACTTATAAAATTAATTCTCTGGAAGACATTGAGGAAATTACTTTATAAACAATAATTGCAATAATTACATTCAATGTCTGATATTATTTCAAATAGTGTTCTAAGTCTAGAAAATGAGACTGAAGTCGATGGTGAATTATGTTTATTTGATAAAGACCTTTTCTCAAGTTACTATTACTCGGAGATACCGTCAAAAGCATTCTTTATCATACATCAGAATATTCGCAGTATTCGTAAAAACTTTGATTTATTCTTGTTACACTTAGAGTCATTCGTTAATAAACCGGATTTGATTTTTTTATCTGAAATATGGATTTATAATACTGAATCTGATCTCTATTCTATACCGGGATACAAATTCTTTCCTGCGTGTAACAACTCCTATGCAGCTGGTGGTGTGGCGGTTTATATAATTGATGAGTTGCAATGTGACTGCTCCTGCAGTAGTTTGTTAAGCGCAGATATGGTTAAAGTTTCTTGTGCCATTGAAACCAGGAAATTTACTTTTATTTGTTTCTATAGGTTACAGAATAAAGACATAAATCTATTTATCGAGGAATTGGGCATCTTGTTTTCTGAAATATGGTCAAAAAACTTGTTTATACTGGGTGACATCAACATAGATATCCTATCTGAGTCGTCAAATGTCTTTAACTATATTTCTCTCCTAGCTAGCTATGGATTAGAATCCTGTTACCTCGAACCCACCAGACTTACTCCCTCTAAACAAACCTGTATTGATCATATCTTTGGCAGGCTTGATCGCAGTTCTCGGTTTACTATCACTGGTTCCATCTCGGATTTTAAGATTTCCGATCATTGTATGACTGGTTTATTTGTTCGTGGTGATTATCTGAAATCAACTAAGAAGCCTTCATCATATCAGACCATGACATCTTTAAATTTTGTGCGGCTTAATGATATGTTGCTACATGAAAGTTGGAGCGAGGTTTATCAGGAAAATGACCCATCAAATGCTTTTAATATATTTTCTAATAGACTGAATAGTCATATAGATTCCTGCCTCACTACAACTAAAAGGCGGTCTAATCGTAAAAAACTTAAACCTTGGATGTCTAACTCTCTGCTAAGAAAAATTAAACTAAAAAATTCACTATGCCTTAAATGCAAAAGGAATCCGAATAACTTAAACCTTAAACTCTCATTTGATAGACTTTGTAAAGATATTGCCACTGAAATTCCCGCATACAAAGAAAGTTATTATACTAATAAACTTCATTTAGCTAGAAATAATTTGAAAAAAGAATGGTCAATTGTGAATGAGCTTACTAATAAAAAGACCCCATCCTCTGTTAGATTAAACTGTGTACGTGACCAGAATAACAAAATTGTTTCTCCATCTGAAATACCTAATGTGTTTAACCAGTACTTCACTGATATTGCCCAACTGACTCGATTAAATGCTGGTTTCGCTAACACTGAGGATTACTGTATGCAGGAATGTCTTAATAGAGAGCCGTCTCAAAATAACAGTTTTTTCTTTGTTCCAATTGCATCCTCTGAAATTTATCGTACTATAAATCTGTTGAAGAATTCCAATGCATCTACTAAGGACTGTTGTTCTGCTAACATCATAAAAAAGGTCGCACTTTATTTAGTTGATACTCTAGCTCACATCTTTAACAAAAGTGTATATACAGGTATCTTTCCAGATGCTCTCAAAACAGCTGATGTTATACCCAGTTTAAAAAAGGGTGATAGTTCTAAATTAGACAATTATAGGCCTATTTCACTTCTTCCAGTGTTTTCCAAAATTTTCGAAAAAGTAATGAAATCCAGAATAGTGTCCTTTCTTGAAAATTCTTCATTTTTCAGTGATGCTCAATTTGGTTTTAGGGCTGGAAAGTCTACTGAAGACGCACTCTTGGATTTCTGTAGCTTCAACTATCTCAGTCTGAATAATAAAAAATGCACTGCTGCTCTTTTTATTGACATCACAAAGGCGTTTGATACTATTGACCATACTATCTTGGCATCAAAGCTAGAGAAGATTGGCTTCAGAGGTTTCATGCTTCAATGGTTTCTGTCTTACCTTAATAATCGTAGGCAGGTTGTAAAGATTGAAGATCGTTACAGCAAACCTTTAGACATCAAAATTGGTGTTCCACAGGGGTCTGTACTCGGTCCGATTTTATTTTTGGTGTACATAAACTCAATTTTTAACATATCCTTTAAGGGTTATCGTACAGGGTTTGCTGATGACATCGCCTGCTCTTATTCTGAAAGCTCTCCACTTGACTTAATTGTTAATATAAACCATGATCTAGAACAACTCAGGCATTGGTTTCTTATGCACAAATTAGTGATGAGTGATAAAACTAAGATTATGTTCTTTAATCTATCGAGTATCTCTGTTAACTATCCTTCCTTGGTTCTTCATAGTGCTTGTTGCCAACACTTATTACTTAGTCCAGACACCTGCAACGTAAGCTCTGACTTCACCTTATATAATTGCAACATAGGATGTTCACCTCAATGCTTTCATATAGTAAGAACGGAGCTTTTTAAATATCCTGGACTTGAAATAGATAGCAAATTGAACTGGTATGCTCATACTGCTAATCTGAAACAGTATTTACTTAAAACTACAAGAATTATTTATCGTCTGAGACTTTTCTGCTCACAAAAGCTGTTGGAAACTATATACTTTGGACTAGTACAATCAAAAATACAGTATGGCATAGTTTGTTGGGGTGGTACTCATTTGAATAAAATACAACCCTTACTTGTTGTGCAAAAACACATACTTAGAATAATATGGAGAAAGAGGCGGTTTGAAAGTAGTTTTCCACTTTTCGTCAATTCTAAGATACTCCCTCTTAAACATCTGTACTTTTATAAAGTACTTAAAGTATTTTTTGTGAGGAGTGGTTACACTAATGACAGACGCCCAACCTATCCCCCCCTCCGCAGTTGCAGTGCACAGTTAGCTGTAGTCACCTCATTCAAAACTCATCATTATTCGAACTTCTACTCAATAGTTGCCCCCAGATTGTACAATAAACTGCCGCCTGAGACAAGATGTATCAACAGTGTTTATACTTACTGTAAAAAGGTTAAAACTTGGCTTTTTAACTTTGATTTAAACGAAATAAACTTCCTTACTAGTCGTATAGTTTAAAATTAATTACTTCTCGTGACTTTTAGATGTATGTTCATATTTTCCTTTCGTCGACCACTCCGCTTAACATTATTACTCCGTTACTGTTATTTTTTTTTTGCTTTAAATTGCTTATATACTACATTCGACACTAGTTCTTATACTACAGAATGTATCTTTATTTTCTATGTTCTAAATGTTATATATATTTATGTATTTAGCTCTTATCTTCCGTTACCTTACCTTATTTTGCTATTGAGTTTTAATTACTGGATTTGAGCTGTCTAAAATAATATTGTAAATTGAAATGAATAATTAATGAAAAAATAAATGAATGAATGAATTTCCAGTGCAGTCCACCAGACTACCACTCCATACATTAGAAAAAATACATAAGCCATAGTGTAAGTTTAGGGGTGAGTCCACATTTAAGGCTTTCTTTTTTTTTTTTGTACGCTCGATTATGTTGCCCTTCCTGGAGTAACTCTTTACCGATATTAAGAAATTCAGAGAAATTCTTCATTGCCATCCTGCTCAACCAGACGATGTTAACTTGGTCTACACCGTTTGTCTCTTTAGACACTGTCACATGCGACTTCTTAACAGATTGTACATATATGTCGACTCCTCAACGTTCATCAGTCTTCTCCAAGATCTGCCGTAGCGTAAATACCTGATACCTATTTATGGACAGCTTCAGGTGTCGCAGAGCACAACGTATACGGCCTTATAACCGATATTAAGAAGACTTTGTCATCTGCAGTTGACATTTGAACATACATATTAGTACAATGTGTAAATACTAAACCTTCAACCGAACACCTTCTGTCGAACACAAAAAGTCGGTGTCTGGAACGTTTGCTACATTCAAACATTTGTAACAATGACAGAAAATAGGAAAATGTAAGTAATAACAAATAAAATACATGGATTTCAAAGTAGTTGGCGTTTATTTTCTCTTTTTCAACAAATTGTTTACTACAAATCGTATCGACTGACGATTGGCAGTTCAAACACAAGTCGTCTAGTCAATCGTACAGACAAATCGTACAGTGTGAACAACGCTAACCAGTGAAATGACAGTCAGTCAATTGTCAGCGAGTGAATTTGAGAATGAAGAGATTCGCCAACCGTGATACCTCGATCAGCTTAGTTCGCCTGGGAGTTCGACGGCTGGCGAACGGTGATACAGGCATGTATCTGCTGAGCTACTTGTACGAGGTTTATTACTCAACACTTTTGCATACGTTTGAACCCAATTTCGAGACATCTTTTTCACTCCAATTGAGATATCTTTAAAACATGTGATTGGTACGCATCAACCGTTTCTTCAGGTTGATACGTACAAATCACAGACTAGCTTGGCAATCTTATTTCCATTTTGCTATTAAATTATATGTGGAGCTTAAAGATCTTTGGGGGGAACTAAATATCCTATTTCATAGAAATCCAATGTAATTAAGAGCTTTTAGTCCAGTCAAATAAGACTTTGAAGGTTACAAAAATTCCCATAGAGCTAAAAATTGGTATGAATGTTCAGAATACTATTATAAATGAATTGTGAAAAGTCCCCATCAATCCCCCTTGTGCAAACAATTTTATTGATAGTGAAAGTTTGCAAAAATAGGTTTTTTCAACTAAACGGTGAGATTTACAGCAAAAATTGTTCAGACAAAAATTGTAGATCATCCGATTCTCTCTCTACAAAAAATGTATCCACACTTTTTTTCATAGCGGTTGAAAAAAAAATTTTATCCGTAATATGCACACGTTTCCACACCGCTTTTTTTTTTTTTTTTTAACGTGGTTTCCCCGGTAGGCCTATTCCACGATCTATCGTGATCCTATTGAATTCAAATTGAGTATTGAAAATGATAAAAGCTGTGTAAATTATGTAATATATAAATTTAAAAATATTTTGGAAAAATTATTCGTCGGGTTCATAATAATCCAATGGAACTTCTAGTGTACTGTCTTCGTTTTCTTCTTCTTCTTCTTTTTCTTCATCTTCTTGCTCGATACAAATATGTTCTAAAAGTGTTTCAATTCTAATGTGAGTTGACAATCACCGTTATTTTCAATATACTTAAATATTTCTCTCATCGCAATATTTGTAGCTTCCATCTTGAGGATGACCGACTTCACCCCCAGTGGTCGGTTTCAAAAAAGAATTGTAGCAATCGTTATGACACTTAGCCTCGGCAGCGACTAAATCATATTCAAATTCAATTCGAGCAGCAACAGCTTTGGCTACATCATTACAACGAGTTTTAGCTATAGTTAGAATACTGTCTTTGAACGAAAGTGTAGTCACTTTAAAAATCTTACGTCGGTACTGCAGTCCTTTTTCTTCTCCAAATCTTCATTTAATTCATTGCCGCAAAATAAACAACACTGATTGAAGCAAAATGTAGTTTCACTTACTCGTGCTCTAGTACGAAGAGGACTTATTTTTGATGAACCAGCTTCTTCTTGGCGCCGTCTTTTCACGGCATCAATGCTACTTTTTCGAGTATAACTTTTTCGACACTGCACATGAATTTTTACAGATGTCTGGTCTTTCAGGTACTCCGAAAACTCATGACCTCTTTCAATACTTGCATCAATTAATGCTTTCATGCCGCGATCAACAGTAACAACTCCACTTTCAGTCAAAAGTTGAATACAAATAAAGCAGAATTGCGACATTTTTTTTTTAAAAACAGTGAAATGCACAAACTTTCTTACAAAATAAAAGCGATAGCCACGAGTTGACACTACGAAGGAATGCTTACGACTAACAGTATTTTGTTAACTATGAGACCTTTGAAACGGAGCAGGTATACGAGCATCGCCACGCTGACAATTGAATGGAAGACAGATGTTACTCAAGGCCATGCGACTAAATGAAAATAGGGGCGGAGTTTTTGACGTTAATTTATATTCTAAGAATTTTATAATTTGTATGTATGTATAAGACATAGTGATTCATATGTTTACTCGTATAACGGTTCAAAAATGTATATAAAAGTACATTAACGTGCATATTACGAATAAAATATTTTTTTCAATTCTTTCAACCGCTATATCACGGAAATGGCAATACTTATGAAAAAAAGTGTGGATACATTTTTTGTAGAGAATCGGATGATCTACAATTTTTGTCTGAACTATTTTTGCTGTAAAACTCACCGTTTAGCTGAAAAATAACGAAAAAACTATTTTAACAAACTTTCACCATCAATAAAATTGTTTGCACAAGGGGGATTGATGGGGACTTTTCGCAATTCATTTATAATAGTATTCTGAACATTCATACCAATTTTTAGCTCTATGGGGATTTTTGTAACCTTCTATTTTAAGGACTAATTTGACTGGACTATTTAAACATCACACATGCACTAATGGAAGTGATAGATACCGTGTTAAAGACTGGCATGGATATCTTTTTTAAAAGCTATGATTCTATGAGATGCAGTAGCAGTGAAAGAACTACATGTTACGAATGATTTTTTTTATTAATCACCAAATTAATAGTTTAAAATTGCGTCATATCACCGAATAATTTACGAAACATGTAATGAAAAACCCGAAATAATTATTGTTTTTTCGTTTACTTCTAGGATCTGCCAAATGCAATGAACGCAGCCGAAATCACTGACAAGCTTGGTCTGCACTCACTCAGAAACCGCAACTGGTACATTCAAGCGACGTGTGCAACCAGCGGCGATGGTCTATATGAAGGTCTCGATTGGTTGTCCAATCAACTAAAGAACGCTAACCGCTAAGATTCAGTTAATTAAAAGATTAAAAAAAATAAAACTAAAACAAAATATAATAATAAATAAAATTAAAATAAAAAAATGAGAGAAAAAAACAATTTAAATTAACTTAAAATCAACCAACAAGAAAATAAGAAACTTTTAAATTTATATATATATGTATGTTAAATGAGGAAAAAAACAACAAAACGAGAGAAAAACAAAAGGAAACACTAAGGAAGAGAAAACAAAACAAATATGCCTATTAAGTAAAATCTTCTTTTCGTTATTTTTAGTTCTTTTTCATATTTCGTTTTCCTTTTCGTCAATGTTTCCTTATTTTTACTATTCTGTTTCGTCGTATATACACACTCACATCAACTATGCATAAATATACATTTTATTAAGACAAACTCCAGAAAGAGTCGCCCCGAACAGCGAAATGAACGTTATGAGTATCCGTGTGCCTCATTTTCATCAGAGTTAGGACAACTACCGCGAATATAAGAGGATCCGAGCACCATGGATATTGTTTACAATAATAAATCGAAAACCGTATGATTTTCATCCCCCTTTTCTCTCTCTCTCTTCCGCTTTACATTTGAACAGCAACAAAAAGCAAGGCAAATTCTGTGTTTTGAAAATAACCACAAAAGAAAACAACATTAGGTAGTAATGTCTAAAAACTGGCTCAGTTTACAGCTTCAGTTTTATTTTATTTTTACTATGATTTTATAAATAAAACTGCAAGGAAATGAAACAAAAAAAAATATATGTATATTTATTCACAAAGTTATAACGTTAAAATTAAAAGACCAGATATCCCCCTCTGCAGTACCCAGGAGGAGAGTATCAAGAAGGCGACAACTCCACTAAATTGTTGCTCTTCTCGTTATTTTTTTTCTTAAATTCTTTTTCAATTATTATATCTCACCACACATTAAAGAAAAAATTAAATTGTAAAATAAGTATATATATAAATATAAACAAAGGAGTAAAAAACAACAGACAGTTTTTAATATTGTAAACTATTTATGATAAAAAATAAAAAGAAATTAAACAAAAAAACAATAAAAAAAGACCGAAACATTTGCTTGGGTAAGCTTTTCTATATAAGTATAAAGATGAAAATTATATAAAAATAGTAATGTATACACACTAGCCTTTTTTTCAATTTTAGTTAGGTATTTTGATTTTTTTTTTTTTTTTTTTTTTTTTCACAGAATAGGTTTAGTTTAAGTTCAATACCAGACAAAAACAAAAGGGGACGAAAATAATCAACGGAAACTATGAAAATGTGTAGTTCAAGCTATTCCTCCGGATCCCTAAGGCGTACGACACGCGACCAGCTCTCGACCCCCACATATTTCGAAATCACTCGACAACTAGAATCAACTTCTCAAACAAAAACGTAAAATGAATATCATGTTACAGAAATAGGAGTATGGCAGTTTAAACCTTTTCATTTTGCTATTTTCACTCGTGGTTCGTAGTTCCGTTCTATTAATAACTGTATGAAAAAACAAACATTGTAACTGAGTACATAGTGTAGTTCTTCGGTTTTGTTTTAACTAAAACAAAATAAAAATTGACTAAAGAGAAAGGGGAAGAACAAATAAAATCAACTATGCAAGAAGGTAGATACATACATATGTATAATGTCCAGTATCCTTTTTTTGTGTTATTTTACAATTATATCCATAAATATACATATTTTTTAAGTTGACAAAAAGGGCAATTGTTTTCTCTTCAACGTTGTTAGATTCCTTATTGTGGTGATTTGGAAGCACCCGGAATCCGTGAGACTATTTTTTAACCTAACCAATTAACCTCGTAGGGGTAGCATCTATACGACGGGTGCTGGCCTGCTAAAAAGCGAGAAGAGCCACCGCAGTCGAACATCTTACGGCACTGTTAGTAAGTCCTATCCCCACCTTTTCGTGGTGCCATCTGGAGATTTCCTATGGAAATTGCAGACGGGCAAGGGCGAATGGCGAGCCTCCTGCGCCAAAAAAACAGGATTAGTCGGTTGGGCTACGGCCTAGCAAGCCGTAACCGTAAAAAAAAAAACACAAACTCGGATATAACGGACCGGATTAATGTTGACGACCCTTGCAAAAAACGAAAAAAGGACAATGATCTTCGGCTCTGTACGTGGAATGTTAGGTCCCTAAACAGGCCACGTGCAGCCGAACAACTTGCGGACGCCCCAGACCGCTATAAAGCGGACATAACCGGCATCCAGGAAATACGATAGAATGGACCGGGTATAAAGCAGATAAAAGACTGCGATGTTTACTAAGGCGACTGCTATAGGGAGAGAGGGCAACGATTGTTTGGATGCGGATTTGTTGTTCAAGGTGGACTAAGGCAAAAAGTCCTAAGCTTTCGGCATATGAGCGAACGCCTCATAACAATCCGTATCATGGCTACATTTTTTAACATCAGCCTGATCTGCGTCTACGCCCCCACGGAAGACAAGGATGAATCCGCCAAAGATGAGTTCTACGATCTCCTAGACAGAACGTATGCCCAATGTCCCAGCTATGACATCAAAATTGTACTAGGAGACTTCAATGCTAAGCTGGGTAAGGAAAGCATCTTTGGACGAGTCATCGGCAAGCATAGCCTACACGACACCACCTCCGATAACGGACACAGGCTGATTGATCTTGCTACGGGGCGAAATCTCCTTCTAGCCAGTACGCGCTTCTCGCACCTCGATATACACAAAGGCACCTGGCGGTCTTTTGATCAATCGACTACCAGCCAGATTGCTCACATTGCGATCGACGTCAGACACTGCTCCACTATTCTTGATGTTCGAACTTTCCGAGGGGCTAACAACGACTCGGACCACTATCTTGCAGTAGCCAAGATGTGCTTACGGTTATCACGAATGCAACGGAGTAGAGTAAGAATACAAAGTTATGACGTCGGAAAGCTACTACCGCCAGAAACTGCTCGGGCTTTTACCGATCGCGTCTCCCTTAAGCTCTCCAATACACCTGAATCCTCCACGCTATCAATAGAACAGCAGTGAAGCCTCTGCAAACAAGCCCTGAAAAGCTCTGGATCCGAAATGTTGGGTTTCAGGGCTCCACCACGAAGAAACACCTGGTTCGATAACGAGTGCAGGAGGATTCATACAGCGAAGCAGGATGCATATAAGGCCTCGCTGCATAAAAGAACAGGAGCAGCTCGTGAGCTCTACGAGTTAAAAAGAAGGGAGGAGCACGAAGCTTCTTAGAAGAAAGAGCACTGCAGGCGTGACGTTCGAAAGTTTTATCAACAAATAAAGCAAACATACCAAGGTTATAAAGCCAGAACGGAAGCTTGCAGGGATGAGAACGGACACCTAGTAGTAGAATCGCAGTCGATGCTGAGAATATGAAAATCACACTTCTGCAGACTGTGTAACGGCGATGTTAGTATATATACACCTGTCAGGCAGAATGATCCATTACTAATCGACGAAATTAAGATTGCCATATCGAAGCTCAAGTCGAATAAAGCTGCTGGCGCAGACGGACTGTCTGCTGAAGTCTTCAAGGCAGCTGGGGATGACCTGGTTAGGAGCATGCACCAGCTCATCTGTAAGATATGGTCAGAGGAAAGCATGTCCGATGAATGGAGTCTCAGCATCGTATGCCCGATCCACAAGAAAGGAGTCCCGTCTGATTGCGCCAACTTAAGAGGAATAAGTATCCTTAACATCGCCTACAAAATCTTCTCTGCCGTTTTGTGTGAGCGCCTGAAGCCTTTTGTAAATAAGGTAATAGGTCCTTATCAGGGCGGATTCAGACCAAGGAAATCCACCATCGACCAAATCTTCACACTACGGCAGATCCTGGAAAAAAACAATGAATTCCAAGCCGACACTCACCACCTATTTGTCGACTTCAAAGCCGTATACGACAGCGTAATTAGAGACGAGCTATACGACGCTAGGTTTACCTTTGACATACCTGCTAAACTCGTCAGACTATGCAGGATGACTTGGGAGAAGTCTGCGTCACTAGTGTGCCAAGACGAAGTCGTTGACCGCTTCGAAATCGTAGCTGCCAATTGTGATGTTTTGGCCAAGACGTCGGTGTTTTGCGTCTTTTTGGATAATAGCATATAAATATTTGGTTTTACACTCATTCACTGAAAGATCCATTCTAGCCGCTTCTGTTTCAATGCTTTCGAACGCTTCATTAACGTCTCGCTGTGTTCATCCAATTGCGCCAATGTCATCCGCGTACGCAAGCAGTTGCGCAGACTTGAAATAGATCGTACCTCTTGTGTTGGCCAGTGAGTCTCGTATGATCTTTTCATGACAGTCTCGGTTAATTCGCTTTAATGAAGCAGCGAGAGTTCTCCATTGTCATCCTGCACAATCTGACGAGTTTGGCAGGGATGTCAAAACAAGACATGGCGCTGTATAGCACGTCTCTATGCACACTGTCATACGCGGCCCTGAAATCGACGAAAAGGTGATGGGTGTCGATTTGATATTCTTGGGCCTTCTCCAAGTGTGAAATATTTGGTCTATTGTAGATTTACCTGGCCGGAAACCACACTGATAAGAACTTAACAGATTATCGACAAAGGGCCACAAAGGGGTTTAGGCGTTCACACAAAACAGCAGAGAAGGCCTTATATGTTAAGAAGATTTATTCCCCTGTAGTTGACGCAGTAATATTCACACTGCGGCGGATCATTGAGAAGACCCATAAATATCAGGTGTCACGCCACATTTTCGTCGATTTCAAGGCCGCGTATGACAGTGTGCATAGAGACGAGTGTTGACGTCGCTGCCAAACTCGTCAGATTATGGTGGATGACAATGGAGAATTCTCGCTGCTCCATTAAGGTCGATAAGGAGTTAACCGAGACCAGACCGAGACCTTTAGTGCCATAAAAGGACTCAGGCAGGGCAACGCGGTCATGTGATTTTTTCAACATCATCCTTGGAAAGGTCGTGCGGGATTCACTGGCCGATACAAGAGGCATGATTTACTTTAAGTCTGCACGATTGCTTGCATACGCCGATGACATTGACGTGATTGGGAGAACGCAGCGAGACGTCAATGAAGCTTTTGTGAGCATTGAAGAAGAAGTGGCTAAATTGGGCTTGAAGGTAAACGACAGCAAAACTAAATATAAACTGTCGTCAAAGAAAGACGCACAACACATATGTACGCCTTGCCCAGAACGTCACTTTTGGCACCTATAACTTTTATATAGTTAGCTCACTGGTAACAAGCGGCAAAGACATCAACGCACAGATTAGACGCAGAATAACGCAATTGAGTATTAGAGCCATTTCTCGGGAAACTAGGGTGACTCTATAAAACCTTAATCATCCAGTTCGTCCTCTATGGCGCAGAGGCTTGGACCTTATCAAAAATGGATGAAAATACGTATGGTCGTTTCGAGAGGAAAATTCTGCGTATAATCTTCGGTTCCGTTTGCGTTGACGGAGAGTGGATGAGAAGATTCAACCACGAGCTGTACCGGCTGTACACCGACATCGGCCTAGTACGATGTATACGGATCCACCGTCTAAGCCATGTCTAGGCCATGTAAAAAGAATGGACAGCATAGCTCCGGCCCGAAGAGTTTTAGACTCCAACACGGAAGGACGACGTTTCAGGAGACGGCCGCATCTAAGGAGGCGCACACAGGTGAAAAGGAACCTTAACCAACTAGGCGTGCGACATTGGAAACAGCTGGCAAAAGATCGTGCTACCTGGTAAGGTTTGTTGGTTGAGGCCCAGGCCGTCTGCGCCCCCGGCTTTATTAGTTTTAAGCTTCGAAATCACCAGCTTAAATTCATCGAGGTCGGGTGGACGGAATTCTCTTGCATCTTCGTCCGTTGCGAATGGATCATTCTGCCTGACAGCGGTATTAGATCCTTCTTCGCCATTAAACAATCTAGAGAAGTTCTTCTTCCATGTTCTCAGCATCGACTGTGACTTTACTACTATTTGTCCGTCTTCACCCATACAGGCTTTCGCACTGGCTTTATAGCCCTTGCATTTTCGCTTTACTTTTTTTGTGAAACTTGCGAGCGTCATTCCTGTGGTAGCATCTCTCCATCTCCTCTATCTCACGCTTTTCATGCTGTCGTTTTTTTCTTCCTTTAAAGTGTGTGTGTTCCTCTCTCCGTTTCTGCTCATAATGTCCACGAGCGGCTCTCGTCCGTCTATGCAGCATGGTTTTGTAGGCGTTTTGCTTTGCTACATGGGCTTGTCCACATTGCCCATCAAACCAGGGGTTTCTAGTGGACGGTGGTTTAAAATCCAACACATCAGAGGCAGCGTCTTTAATGGCGCGTTGGCAATGCTCCCGCATACGACAGTATTCATCGTGAAGAACTGTTTGGAGCGATGGCCGAATTCGGGATCCCGGGAAAACTGATCCAGTTGTGTCGCGCCACGCTAAAAAACACGCGATGCACCGTGCAACTCGATTCTAGGACCTCGGAACCATTCGAAACATGCACCGGATTTCAGCAAGGAGATGCGCTGTCATGTGACTATCTTCTACAAGTCCATCCAGCTGCTAGAATACGCGGATGATATCGACATCATCGCGTGTTCTCGCCGTGGCATTGTGGAAGCATTCACGGCGATTGAAGAACAGGTGAAACGAGTTGGTCTTAAGATCAATGAGGACACAACGAAATACATGCTGTCAAGCAAAAACCAATCCGTCGCTCACCACCTGGGACAAAATATAACAATTGACAGTTACAATTTCGAGGTAGTTAAGGAGTTTGTCTACCTCGGGGCAAACGTAAATTCCACAAATGACACCACAGTGGAGATCCGGCATAGAATCGTCCTTCTCAACCGCTGCTACTTCGGCTTGTCCAAACAACTGGGGTCAAAACTCCTCACTCGAAAGACCAAAGTCATGCTTTACAAAACGCTCATACTGCCAGTCTTGCTGTAGGGAGCCGAGAGCTGGACGATAAGCAGGACAGCGGAGCTGATTTTGGGTTCTTTCGAAAGAAAAATTCTGCGCCGGATATTTGGTCCTGTCTGTGATGATGGTGAATGGAGAAGAAGATACAACCGCGAACTCTACGAGCTGTACCAAGATGTGGATGTAGTCCGGAAGGCAAGGATCCGTCGACTACACTGGCTCGGCCACATCGAGCGCATGGACATCAACGTTCCAGCTAAGAGGGTCTTCGACTCCGAGCCTCCTGGTTCGAGAAGAAGAAGAAGACTGAACCTCCGGTATAAAGACCAAGTAATCGCGGATGTAAGACATATTGGTCTTGACAACTGGAAGCAGCGTGCCCGGGACCGTCAAGGATGGAAGGCAGCTATAGCTCAGACTCAGATCCTCCATGGATCGCTGGCCTAATGAGTAAGTAAGTGGCAATGCTCCCACTGTTGTTCTGTGGATTGTGCCGGTGTCATCGGAATTTGCGAGAGATTGAGGGAAACTCGATCGCCAAGGATCATAGCGGTCCCCTGCGATTGTAACTTTCCGACGTCAAACTTCCGTTGTCCAGCTCGACTCCGTGGCATCCTTGACATTTTCATTCATACCTTATCTACAACAAGGTAGTGATCTGAATCGATGCTGGCTCGTCGGAAGGTTCGTACTTCTAGGATGCTGAAGGAGCGTCTGGCGTCGACCGCAACGCGATTAATCTGATTAGGGGTAGACTGATCCGATGATCGCCAGGTTCCATTGTGAATGTTAAGATGCGGGAATTGTGTGCCAGCCAAAAAGAGATTACGCCCCACCATGAAATCAAGTAGCCGATGTCCGTTTTCAGACGTGATATCGTGTAGGCTATATTTCCCCGTGATCGACTCAAATATGTCCTCTTTGCCCAGTTTCGCATTAAAATCTCCTAGTACTATCTTTATATCGTAGATGGGACATTGGGTATAGGTTCTGTCTAGGAGATCGTAGAATTTATCTTTGAGTCGGTCGACCTTTTCTTCGGGTGGGGCATAAGCGCATATCAAGCTAATGTTCCCGAAATTAGCTCTGATGCAGATTGTTATGAGGCGTTTGCTTACTTTCCGAAAACTTTAGACTTTTTGTCGGAGTCTTCCTCGAATAACGAATTCGCATCCGAATAAGTTTGTTCTCCTTGTAGCGATTCCCGTAGTAGATGTCGCAGTTTTTCATCCGCCTTTTGCCTGGTCCATCCCATCGCACTTCTTGGAGTGCGGTTATATCTGCCTTAAAGCAGTTGAGGGTTTGGTCCAATTGATTGCCTGCACCCTGTCTGTTAAGGGACCTCACATTCCAGGTACAGACTCGCAAGTCATTTAATCGCTTGCAGGGGTCGTTAGCTTTGTATTCGTCCGTAGGCTTGTGGTTGCTTCGTAACAACATATTTGTACCGTGATGTTATCCCTAAGGACAATCCCCAACCTGGAGGGCCAGATTAACTTCTTTGCTCCCTCTCCCCTGGCTTTTCTTACTTACTTACTTACTTATCAGGCCTGCGATCCATGGAGGATCTGAGCCTGAGCTATAGCTGCCTTCCATCCTTGACGGTCCCGGGCACGCTGCTTCCAGTTGTCAAGACAAAGATGTCTTACATCCGCGATTACTTGGTCTTTATACCGGAGGTTCGGTCTTCCTCTTCTTCTCGAACCAAGAGGCTCGGAGTCGAAGACCCTCTTAGCTGGAGCGTTAATGTCCATGCGCTCGATGTGGCCGAGCCAGTGTAGTCGACGGATCCTTGCCTTCCGGGCTACATCCACATCTTGGTACAGCTCGTAGAGTTCGCGGTTGTGTCTTCTTCTCCATTCACCTTCCTCACAGACAGGACCAAATATCCGGCGCAGAATTTTTCTTTCGAAAGAACCCAAAATCAGCTCCGCTGTCCTGCTTATCGTCCAGCTTTCGGCTCCGTACAGCAAGACTCGCAGAATGAGCGTTTTGTAAAGCATGACTTTGGTCTTTCGAGTGAGGAGTTTTGACCCCAGTTGTTTGGACAAGCCGAAGTAGCAGCGGTTGCCAAGGGCGATTCTACGCCGGATCTCCACTGTGGTGTCATTTGTGGAATTTACGTTTGCCCCGAGGTAGACAAACTCCTTAACTACCTCGAAATTGTAGCTGTCAATTGTTATGTTTTGTCCCAGGTGGTGAGCGACGGATTGGTTTTTGCTTTACAGCGTGTATTTCGTTTTGTCCTCATTGATCTTAAGGCCAATTCGTTTCGCCTGTTCTTCAATCGCCGTGAATGCTTCCACAATGCCACGGCGAGAACACGCGATGATGTCGATATCATCCGCGTATCCTAGCAGCTGGATGGACTTGTAAAAGATAGTGCCTTCCCTGTTGACGCCTGCCCGTCGCACTATCTGCTCCAGCACCAGGTTGAAGAAGTCACACGACAGTGCATCTCCTTGCCGAAATCCGGTGCATGTTTCGAATGGTTCCGAGGTCCTAGAACCGAGTTGCACGGTGCATCGCGTGTTTTTTAGCGTGGCGCGACACAACTGGATCAGTTTTACCGGGATCCCGAATTCGGCCATCGCCCCAAACAGTGCTTCACGATGAATGCTGTGGTATGCGGCTTTGAAATCGATGAAAAGATGGTGTGTATCGATTTGAAACTCGTTGGTCTTTTCCAGGATTTGGCTTTTCTTAGTCGTTGAAAATGTCAGCATTTACTTACTTACTTAGGTAGCGCTACAGTCCGTGGTGAACCTGGGTCTTAACCAACAAGCGTCTCCAGCTCGCACGGTCTTTGGCCAGCTGTTTCCAGCGCCACACGCCCAGTTGGTTGAGATCCCCCTCCACCTGCGTGCGCCACCGTTGATGCGGCCGTCCTCTGCCGCGCCTTCCTTCCGGGGTGGATTCGAAGATTCTTCTGGTCGGAGCTGTATTTTCCATGCGGTCTACATAGCCTAGCCACCTTAGACGCTGTATCCGTCGACGTCGTACCAGGCCGATGCCGCTGTACAACCCGTACAGTTCTTCGTTATATCTTCTATGTTGTTGTCGCTGGTCATCAGTGAGCCAAGGTAGACGAATTCCTTGACCGCTTCAAAGTTATATCCGCCCATGGTGACGTTCTGGCCAATACGTCGGTGTTGTCCGTCTCTTTTAGATGAAAGCAGATATTTGGTCTTACCCTCATTAACTTTGAGACCCATCTTAGCCGCTTCTACCTCAATGCTTACAAAAGCCTCATTGACGTCTCGCTGTGTCCGTCGTACCTCTTGTGTTGGCCAGTGACTCTTGCACGATCTTTTCAAGCACGATGTTGAAAAAGTTGCATGACACCGCGTCACCTTGCCCAAAACTCTTTTTAACATCAAAGGTCTCGGTTTGCTCATTACCAACCTTAATGGAGCAGCGAGAATTCTCCATTGTCCATCATGGCAGGGATGTTAAAACTAGACATGGCTTTGTATAACTCATCTCTATACACGCTGTCATATGCCGCCTTGAAATCGACGAAGAGGTGGTGAGTGTCGATTTGGTATTCCTGAGTCTTCTCCAAGATCTGCCATAGCGTAAATATTTGGTCTATTGTGGATCTACCTGGCCTGAAACCACACTGACAAGAGCCGATCAGGTTATCCACAAACGGTTTCAGGCGTTCACACAATACGGCAGAGAAGATCTTATATGCGATGTTAAGGAGACTTATTCCCCTAAAGTTGGCGCAGTTATAGGGGTCTCCTTTCTTATGGACCGGGCAAACGATGCTGAGATTCCATTCGTCGAGTATGCTTTCCCCCGACCATACCTTGCAAATGAGATGGTGCATGCACCTTACCAGCTCATCTCCGTGGGGTGGCCGTGGTGCAGTGGTTAACATCATCGACCGCCGATCCAACCACTGCACTCCGTTCAGGTTGTGTGTGTAACAGCACATCATAAGAGACTATAAAAACTCTAGAACCTTCGAGAGTCTCTAAAAAAAAAAAAAAAATCTCCAGCCGCCTTAAGAAGCTCAGCAGACAGGCCGTGTGCGCCCGCGGCTTTATTAGACTTAAGTCTTGATATCTTGGCTTCACCTAGGTCGGGTGGACTAAATTCTGTTACATCGTCGTCCATTAGATACGAATGGCTCGTTCTGCCTGACAGCGGTTTCTTGTCTATCATCACCGTTATACAGTCTGCAGAAGTGGTCTTCCAAATCCTCAGCATAGACTGCGACTCTGTTACCACTTCTCCATTTTCATCCCTGCGGGCCGCCGCTCTTGCTTTGTAGCCATGGCATGTTCCTTTTACCTTATTGTAAAACTTACGGGCGTCATTCCAGCGGAAGCATCTCTCCATCTCCTCGATCTCACGCTTTCCGTGCTTTCTCTTCTTTCTTCTGGAAAGCGTACGTTCCTCTCTTCCCTTCTGCTCATAGATTTTGCAAGCAGCTCTCGTCCGTGGTTGCAGCATGGCTTTATATGCCTCTTGTTTTGCTGCATGGGCTTGTTCGCATTGTTCATCGAACCAGGGGTTTCTAGGTGGTGGCGGTTTGAAACCCATCACCTCTAAAGCAGCATCTCTGACGGCGCTCTGGCACTGCGCCCATTCCTGCTCTATTGTGTGTGCTGCTGTGGGGGGATTTTGGGAGAGCTTGGAGGAGACACGATTGGCAAAGGTTCTGGCAGTCTCCTGCGATTGTAGCTTTCCGACGTCAAAACGTACGTAGTCCTACTCGACTCCTAAGCATTCTTGATATCCCCATTCGTACCTTTGCTACAAAAAAGATGTGGTCCGAGTTGATGTTGGCCCCTCGGAAGGTTCGTACGTCGAGAATACAGGAGGATTGTCTGGCGTCGATCGCAATGTGATCAATCTGGTTGGCGGTCGATTGATCAAAAGATCGCGGAGGCTGTGTGATGGCCATCTTAGGCGTTGAATCCGTAGACGCCTGACTAGGCTCATGTCGCTGTACAGCCCGTAAAGTTCGTCGTTGAATCTTTTCCTCCATCACGCGCAAAATCTTTCTCTCGAACCGACCAAAGGCCTTCTCATCCGCTTTTGATAGTGTCCATGCTTCTGCGCCGTACAACAGGACCGGGATGATAAGGGTCTTATATAGAGTCAACTTTGTCGTTCGGGAGAGGGCTCTATTACTCAGTTGCCTCCTAAGCCCAAAGAAACAGCGATCGGCAAGAGTGATTCTGCGTTTGATTTCGAAACTGATGTCGTTGTTCCAGGTCACTGCAGTGGTGAGCGTCCTTTTTTGATGACAGCATATATTTAGTTTTGCCCTCGTTTACCGCCAGACCAACTTTCGCCGCCTCGAACTCAATACTCGCAAACGCCTCATTGACATCTCGCTCTGATCTACCTATTACGTCAATATCGTCGGCGTATGCAATTAGTTGGCCAGTGATTTGTGCATAATCATTTCCAATATGATGTTGAAGAAATCACACGACAGCGCATCGCTATGCCTAAATCCTTTTTTGACATCAAACTATCGGTAAGGTTTTCACCGATTCGGATGGAGCAGCGAGCATTCTCCAAAGTCATCCTGCATTGTCTGATGAGTTTAGCAGGTATGGCAAAGGTAGACATAGCGTTGTATAGCTCGTCTCTAATTACGCTGTCCTATGCGGCTTTGAAGTCGACAAATAGGTGGTGAGTGTAGTGTGAAGATTTGGTCGATGGTGGACTTCCCTGGCCTGAATCCACACTGATAGGGACCTATCAGCTTTTTTACGAAAGGCTTCAGGCGTTCACACAAAATGGCAGAGAAGATTTTGTAGGCGATGTTAAGGATACTTATTCCTCTTAAGTTGGCGCAATCAGACGGGACTCCTTTCTTGTGGATCGGGCATACGATGCTGAGACTCCATTCCTCGGACATGCTTTCCTCTGACCATATCTTACAGATGAGCTGGTACATGCTCCTAACCAGGTCATTCCCAGCTGCCTTGAAGAGCTCAGCAGACATCCCGTCCAGCAGCCTTATTCGACTTGAGTTTCGATATGGCAATCTTAACTTCGTCGAGGTCAGGGGGACGGAGTTCTCTGCGGTCTTCTTCGATTAGAAATGGATCATTCCGCCTGACAGCGATATATTGACTAACATCGCCGTTATACGGTGTGTCCGTTCTCATCTCTGCAGGCTTCCGTTCTGGCTTTATAACCCTGGCATGTTCGCTTTATCTGTTGATAGAACTTTCGAACGTCACGCCTGCAGTAGCACCTCTCCAAATCCTCAATCCCACGTTTCTCGTGCTCTTTCTTCTTTCTCCTGAGAATCTTATGCTCTTCCCTTCTTTTTAAATCGTAGAGCTCACGAGCTGCTCTTGTTCTTTAATGCAACGAGGCCTTATATGCATCCTGCTTCGCTGTATGAATCCTCCTGCATTCGTCATCGAACCAGGGTTTCTTCGTGGTGGGACCTTGAAACCCAAAACTTCGGATGCAGATCTTTTCAGGGCATGTTTGCAAAGGCTCCACTGCTGTTCTGTTGATAGCGTGGAGGATTGAGGTGTATTGGAGAGCTTAAGGGAGGCGCGATCGGTAAAAGCACGAGCGGTTTCTGACGATAGCTTTCCGACGTCATAACTCTGTATTCTTACTCTACTCCGTTGCGTTCGTGATAACCGTAAGCGCATCTTGGCTACTACAAGATAGTGGTCCGAGTCAATGTTGGCCCCTCGGAAAGTTCGAACATCAAGAATAGTGGAGGAGTGTCTGACGTCGATCGCGATGTGATCAATCTGGTTGGTAGTCGATTTATCAAAAGACCGCCAGGTGCCTTTGTGTATATCGAGATGCGGGAAGCGCATACTGGCTAGAAGGAGATTTCGCCCCATAGCAAGATCAATCAGCCTGCGTCCGTTATCGGAGGTGGTGTCGTGTAAGCTATGTTTGCCGATGACTCGTTCAAGGATGCTTTCCTTACCCAGCTTAGCATTGAAGTCTCCTAGTACAAATTTGATGTCACAGCTGGGACATTGGGCATACGTTCTCTCTAGGAGATCGTATAACTCATCTTTGGCGGAGTCATCCTTGTCTTCCGATGTTAAAAAATTTAGCTTTGATACGGATTGTTATGAGGCGTTCGCTCACATGCCGAAAGCTTAGGAGACTAAACGTGGCCTGTTTAGGGACCTAACATTTCACGTACAAAGCCGAAGATCGTTGTCCTTTTTTCGTTTTTTGCAAGGGATTTAACATAAATCCGGTCCGTTATATCCGAGGCTTGTGATTGTTTCGGAGTTTATGGTTTTGTTTACGGCTTTTTTGGCGCAGGCCATTCGCCCTTCCCCGTCTGCAATTTTCATAGGAAATCTCCATATGGCACCACGAGGAGGTGGGAATAGGACTTACTAACAGTGCCGCAAGATGTTCGACTACGGTGGCTCTTCTCGCTTTTTAGCAGGCCAGCATCCGTCGGATAGATGCTACCCCTACGAAGCCTTTGTTAGTCCTTTGCCATCCGGAGGCGGTGTGTCAACTTGAAAATGTCAGCAGTCTATTGTAAAAATGTCAGTCGTTCAACTTATGTTTTCTGGCTTTGTTAAAACCGTATCTGCATTCCTTATGAAGGGAAACTACTTCACCAGGGTTCAGCTTTCACCTTTTTAGGGGTTTTGTTTGGTAAGTTTGTCGACAAGGGAAATAGCTTTAATTGAGCAAAACAACACACAATTAACACGCTGTCTCATTGTTCTCTTTTTTTATTATTATTCCTTTTATTCCTTACATTTAAATTATACATTTATATATACTTTTTTTTATTTAACGGTAAAAGTTAAACAATTTCATTCTCATTACTTTCGTGTCGTTTTCTTTTTCTTTTTGATAAAAATCGATTTAATCTATATTTCAAAAAATAATTAAATTTCAGGTTATTTAATTGTTTGTCTATTTGTTTTTTCTTTTTTGTTTTTGTAAAACGTACGATGATGCAAAAAAGTCGGCAGGTTCTCGCTTCTAAGCGAAAAATACAAATAATGAAGAAAACAAATTTTGGGTAGACAGTTTGTCGCGTTGATGTCCAACCGCACATATACAATCTTAAGCTTGCCACTAGATGTAAGTGGGAGACGTATATATAGATATTTTTAATTTCTTTCATAAATATTCATAAAGCAAATAAGGAGAGGATATGGGGAGATGATGTTATGGACTTCCTTGAATAATATACACAACACAAACTATCTCGCGATCAAGAAGGAAGTAGTGACGCAGAGATCGGATACATACAAATGAGAAATATAAACAGAAAAGGGTGAATATAAGGAAGCAAGACTGTTAACACCACAGGGAGTTGATTGAATTGCAGTTAGGGGGGAAATGAAAGAAAAGAAAGCAAATGATACGACTTAATGTTTAAATTACGGTAATCCTACTTAAGTTAGATGATAAAAGAGAAACCTAAATACATTATGACGCTATGTTAAGATTAAGAGACTTGTATTCCTCGTCCTGCATCTGAGTTATCATGAATGTTCCGTCTTGTAGTAACAGAACTACGCGTCTTGTGCCGCCTATAAACGGAAAGGAGAGAATTAAGGATTAAACTAACATTGTCCAGATTATATTGTTTACCAGGTGAAGGGAGATCAGCTTGAACAACTTCTGCGGGGATATTCTGATCTTGTGATTCGCCACTTTCACTGCCCGTCTGAATGCACAGGGTACCTTGCGCGGGATTCAGTTCGGTCGCCTCACCCATGCTCACCAAATCGCCAGCATTGGTGCCATCGTCTTGCTTTAGTATGAATTGACCTGATTCGGCGGCAGCAGCGGCCAGCGCTTCAGCTTGTTGCTCGGACGATAGTTGAGCTACTGCTTCCGCTACAGCGTTGTCCAGTGTCAGCACGTTATTTTCGTCACCTTCGGCGGCCGCTACATACGCATACTGTTGTTCACCATCTGGACCTTGGGCGACAAGTATGGTTTGACCTTCGGCATTCTTGCCGGCTACCTGATACACTGTGCCATCTTCACCAGTAACCAACAATGGCGTCCCATCATCATTTGCCAATATCTGTTGATCACCACCGCCGAGTAGAAGACCGCTTGCTTGGTCGAGTTCTTGGAATTCGCCCTGTTGTTGCGCATCGCCGGTCGTTAGAAGTTGCGTTTGCAGAACACCCGATTGCAGCGACGACAGTTGATGATGTTGCTGCTGATGATCGTCATGCATCTCATTTCCATCTATCTGGTTGAGGATTTTACCTAAATACAACAATTTGTTAAAGATATTTACCTGACGGAAGTACATATATGTATGAAAATCCCACCTGTAATCGGGCATAACGTCGCCGCTTGTTGCTCGTCATTACCGAATCCTGACACATCCATCACGGCAGTCTTCACTTCGGACTGTTTTTTTGAAGGTACCGCTTGTCGAATTGGCGGTGTAATCTGTTGCACCTTCTGGATTTGCACTTGCGATTGTCTTCCACCTCCTAGCGTCTGCTGTTTTGACGTTTCCTTGGTCATCACTTTCTTAGTTACTTTCAAGTCACCGGATTTGGAGAGCTGAAGAATCTTTTGCTCGGGCGTTACGTTTCGTATGACCGCTGGTGATTGTGTGCTAACCGTTTTTCCACGAGGAATTATCATTTTACCGGATGTTGGTGAGGTCTGTTGTATACCCGGCGACAAGCTGGTTCTCTGAGCGATCGTCGCCGTTCTCGGTTGACTTTGCAACACACGAGTGTTTGTCTGTACACCTTTCTGAGTGACACGCTGCTGCTGCGCAGACGTACGTGCTATTGTCGTTTGACTATTCATGAGACGTGGGCTCGAACTCCGGTTATTGGTCGTTTGTTGTACTTGAGTAATTTGTATGTTACCAATACTTGTGGGCGTACTAGAGGCGGTTATTTTGGAAATCTGGGGACGACTAATAAGAGTTGATGTTACAGTTGGACTGGAAGCCTGTACTATAGCAGATGATGTCGGTGATTGATTGTTTGTCAAAGCAGTACTGTTGTCGTTGGCAGTGACGTTGGCTGCGGCTTCGCTGTCCATCCGAACGATGCCACTGTTTGCCGATGATTCGCCTTTCGGCAAGACACGAACGTGCGCTTCTGTTTTTTGCATACTCTAGCAGAAAAGAAATCTTAAATATTACACGGAAAAAATAGGTGCTTGTATGGCATCGGCTTACAGAATTCAAGGTAGTCCCATTGAAGCCAGGTTTCTTCACCACGCCAGAAGCATTTGCGTCCTCTGTGATGATGACATCGGCCGAGAACGAGTCGTTGGCACTTGTATTTTTAAGATTGCCATTGACTTTGATTATTTTCGACTAAGCAAACGAAAGAAGTCAAAAAAAAAAAAAACAAAAACTTCCAAAAGTGTTGGCAGGCAATTAACTTACCTCGACGGCACGCTCATTTTTCGTCTCCACCTTCACGGAAACCGTATTGCCGTTTTTCATTCTCTTCACAGTATGCGATGGGATTAGATCTTCTTCCAAGTCCTCTTCACCCATCATCGCCGAGTCGTCAAAGTCACTATCATCATTCAGTTTCCGCTTCAGTGTGGCATATACTCCCGGGGCAGCACCACCCGTTGGCAATACTGGAATTGGCGGTGGAGCCGCATGGGAGCCGGACACTGGCGTTGCTCGTCCACCAACACCACTGCTATTCGAGCCATTGTCACCGACTTCTTCGGCACACCATTGCTTAACCTGATCCATTGCTTTACTCTTCGACGTGCGCGAGAGACGACCTGAATCACTGCCAGGTGAGGACAAGTTTAGTTTTGGTGCTTCTTCCGCTTTGCTGGGATCCTTCTGTACGTCCTTTTTCAGATCGACCACTTTGACAGCCGCTGCTAGTGTTGCAGCTTGCTGTTTGGCTTGAAGCACTGCTCGTTGCTCTTTTTGTCTGGCAAGTTGTTTTTCGAATGTGTCCAAGATTTGCGGGACGTTTACTAAATGATTTTCGGGTTCCCAGGTATTATGCTCGTGCGCCGAACCTTCCCATTTTACTAAGTACTCGTGCATCTTTTTCCGAGGATTATAACGCTTCGCGACAATCTTCTCCACAATCTCTTCCTCCACTTGACCGTTAGTGTTGGGTATAGTTCTGTTGGCACGACGACTAAAGAAAAAAAAAATTAACATTTTCAGTGATTACTATTTAAGGGAATAGCATCAGTAAGATTTACTTTCCAATACGCTGAATAGGCGTACTCGACGTCAATTTGTTTTGTACGATCGGCACTGGTTTCTTGAGAAGTCCTCCGCGGATTGGGGACAAGTCATTTTCTTCGTCTGGTTTTTTGGTTGCCAATGGTGGCTTCACATTGCCAATAATTGGTTTCTGTTGTGTAATGGGTATTTCTTGTAAATTGAAAGATAAAACAAAAAGCATAGGGTTAGATCAAGCTTGAATTGAATGCGTAAGGAAACCTACTTCTCGCCGCGTTATTACCTGCCACATTGGTGGCATTATCAACAACGGTTTTAGTGATTTTCACTGGCATTTCTTGCAAACCACCATGGCCCATTTTGGCAAACGATTGTATCGTTTTACCCGCCACGATCCACGTTTCCCGAATGCCTTCGTCCATTTTCACCCAAGTCTGGTAGAGAGCCCATGAGTTCTGTGCCGAGCTATTACTGTTTAGGTTTGTGCTATTGCTGCCGCTGTTGTTGTTATCTTTATTGTGTAACTGCGCGGCCTTCCAAAGCAGAAATGCCCAGATTTTGGGCTTTGTATCGGGGCCGTCACGGATTTGTGTTTCTTTGTCGCATGTGAAGCGTTTGTGGTCTTTGAATTCTTCTACGAAGTGGAAGACACCCAAACAGCGACCGCATACGAGAACATCTATCATTGACATGTCCTCTTGTGCAGCTAAAATAAATTAAATATGAAATTGAGTGATTGATTGGAGTCAATGTCATACTTACATCGTATGAGCTTTTGATGCTTCCCGATATCAGACGGGTCTATCCCAACCATTGTTTATCGTGATTTCTGAAAGAAAAGAATTAGATGCAAAAATTAAGAAGCTGCGAACGTGGCTAATATTAGAAAAACACAAGCCAACGAAATTCACATTAATCTAAAATACCGAACCTTTTACGATATTAGTACTGCTTAGGTTTTAACTTGGAATGCCGGAATTAGACAGTCTCCCATCATATTAAGCCGTGATATTATATTTAACACATATTTAAGAACGACTTAATCTAGACATTAAACTCTTGCCTGCCGATAAGTAACATTTGATTTTAACATTTTTCGAGGTAAAACAAAGCCTCATCTAACAATTGATCCAACTGGATGAGTCTTGCGCTAGCTGTCTAGAGTGTCGCACGCCCAGTTGGCTGGGAACCCCTTCTTCCACCTGAGCGCTGCCTTGGAGTTAGATTTGTAGACTTTTCGGACAGGCTTAACGCATTGGACCCATATACGCCTCACTAGGCCGACATCGTTTACACTCCTTATAGTTCTGGTCGAGTCTTCTCCTTTATCCCCTTTTTATAAAAAAAAAAACAAAAAAAGCCTCCTCATTTGCCTTTGACAAGTTCTATGTTTTTACACCACATAGCAGGGCGGGATTTTAAGAGTTTCCTATAAACGAGATGGGGTTCTATCGTGCTACTACTTTCTGGGGTCCAAGTGGCTTCGGTCGACCAAGTGATGGTGTGTATGATTACCGTGAAATCAAGGTCCTCGTTTACCTCGAAGTCATATCAGTTAATATGTACATTCCCACCGACACGCTGGTGGTACTTGTATTTTGCCAGTCAGTCCCCAGTCCTAATTTAACCCAATTCACCCGTTTCAATGCTCGGAAATTCTTAATTGACGACTGGTCATGCGTGTAGGTCACAAAATAGCATTTTTTGCCATTAAAAGGGTATGTTAGATCACTCCCATCGATATCCTGTACAGCCTGATGAATTTAACAGGAATGTCAAAACTAGATTTGGCGCTATTTAGTTCGCTACTAAGCGCGCAGTCTTATGCGGCTCCAAATCGATCGATCTGAAACTTCTTTTTTTTCCAGGACTTGATATATGGTGAATCTTTGATCGACAGTGCATGCATATACTGGCCGAAAAAATCCTTTATGCGACGTCCAGAGGACTGATTTTTCTGTAGAAGGCATCTGTAGTTCATCTGCTACTTTGAAGGTCTTACCGGACAAACAATCTAGTTTCCATTCGGCCAACTTATCTCCAAGTAAGAAGGATGGAACTCGCCTCTAAGCTTGTCAATGCTACGACCACCACATACATACTTTATTGCAGGCTTTATTTTCTTTATAAAGGTTTCTGCTATCTACATTCCCTAATCGTCTTTAATAACAAGCAGGCATTTACTGCTGACGGATGTCATTTACAATTATGTGTCAAATATGGAGAGAACAAGGTCTGAGAAATACCCTTCTAGGCACATTATGACGCACTGATTGGATTGTACATGGATCTAACGCAATATTCAGGGAATTTACTTATTCTACACCTAAGGTATTTTAAATCACAAGATCCAAGGAGGTCCTGTAAATCAAAGACTGCTTCTAATTGCCTCTTATCTCTAAATTTGATGTCTGAGCAGTTCAATATCAACATTTTGTGGATACCTATCAGATTAGTTGAGGAGGTTCTTTTCAAAACTTGATTATTCCACTTTTGATGAATTCGATTTTTTATTTATTTTTTGTTTGGTAACATTCAAATGTACACTCCGCGAAAATAAAATTGGGCCAACACTTGATAATTACACCAGAAAAAAAAAAAAAAAAAGATTAAAAGGACTGATTTCGTCAAAAGTAGATTATTCCACTGCAAAATGATACAACTACAAAACTATTTTCTCTGATTGTGGAAAAACACAAAAAGTGGAATAGTCAAGTTTTGAAAAGAACCTCCTCAGTTGTAGTTAAGACAAATAGACTCATCTCCTTTGAAATTCTTTATCAAAGGTAGGTTACAAGAGTAGCGGCTCTACGAACCAGATCTGTTTAGCAACCTAATGTAGTTGATTCAGCCTTTTAGTCAATTGACGTAATGCTAATGTGTTAGCATCAGTATTTATTATACCTATAGGATCTAAGTTTTCATTGCAAATCTCTAATCTCCTCAAATTAACATGGATTCCTCAAATCCAGGTCTACAACCACAAACCTTGTCGAATTCGTGTCCTTTACCCTCTCAGCATTAGAGAATGGGAACGAAGTCGACGTCATTACAACTGACTTCAGTAAAGCCTTCGACAAAATATCTCACAATCTAATACTCTTCAAACTGTCTTCCCTAGGTTTTGAACCCACTGCGCTGAAGTGGATATCTTCATATTTAAAAAACCGTTATTACAGTGTTGGCTTTAGATCTGCCTTTTTTAACCCCTTCTTAGCCTCTTCCGGCGTTCCCCGAAGTAGCCACCTAGGTCCACTTCTTCTCATTCTTACCATAAACGACATTGAGATAATCATCAAACATTCCCATCTCTCACTGTAGGCCGACGACACCAAGTTCTTTAAGACCATTTCCTCGATGCAAGACTCTTCCCTTATCAACAAACCCACATATCTAGAATCGAGAGCATCCAGCGTCGATTCCTACGCTTCGCTCTTCGAGGTCCGCACTGGCAAAATCCTCTGTTCTTACCGCCCTATCAAGATCGACTCAAACTAATAAATTTGAGTATGTTGGAGGAAAGAAGAAGGGTAGCTGACATCCCCTTCATTCATAAACTCCTAACAGGTACCATTGACTGCGCCAACCTCTACAACTCTATATCCCTTAACACTAATACTTGTAATACTCGCAATCCTCGTCTCTTCCATCTATCCACCCCCCGCAACTCATACGGCTCCAATGAACCTATTTCCCGTATGCTGGGAAGTGTTAATTCGAACACTAACTTCGATTTCAACCTCAGCACTCCATGCCTAAAACTTCGTCTTCTCGGTAGCCCCCCCTTCTCCCTCCATAGTCCCCCCCCCCGTACTTGTTAGTCAGTTAAGTTAGACTAATTAAGAATGTTAGCTTGAATTAAGCTTAATAAATGGGGGTATTGGCCCCCACGAAAATTAAATTATTCTTTGAAAGGAAAAACTACAGCACTCCACACTGATAGTCCCCATTGCGGCATTAATTTTCCCAAGAAATTGACAATGTGACCAGAAGTTCGTAGTCGTGGCATATTTTAGCTTCCATGCTTTTTTAGATATGTATATTGCTCTTGCAAATATCTTTTCTCTAAAGAAAAGTCTTTGGCTATCGATTGAAAATGCACGAGCTAGCAGGCATGATAAGAATTTCAAAAAGTACTGCACATGTTGACTAATAATTTAGACACAAGGAAGATATGCAAAACTGGTGTGCCACGACTTCTACATTGAAGCAAATATCGTCTGGCAAAGAAATATGTTGAAGTTTCGCAGCAGTTAAGCCAAATTTGGACGGACAAATAACTAATTATTTGTGACGAAGCGCAGGAGAAGAAATTGAAAAACCGGCCATGTGCGAGTCGGACTCGCACACGAAGGGTTCCGTACCATCTGTTTATATAAATATGAAAGAGACTATGTATGTTACCTCATCAGTCATCACATTAAATCACATTTTTTGTATGATGACATATCTTGGTTGCAGGCAGGTTATTGGCATATTACTTTGATAATCAAAAATCTTCATGATGAAATATAGTTGATCATATGTGTCCATTGAATTCAAATCAATTACCTTACTTGACAGCAACGATGTGAAAAGGTGAATAACAATAAATATGGGGAAAAGGTTTACAGCTAGGATTAATTCATCAAAGACACAAATATATTGTCGACTAACCTTCGTTCAGTATGTGACCAAGGGGATTTTTTGGATGAAAATCATATCTGTTGTATGGGAGCCCCCCTTAAATATTAATTTTGTTGTTTTTAGTATTTGTCGCGGCAACAGAAATACATCGTCTGTGAAAATTTCAACTGTCTAACTATAACGGTTTATGAGATACAGCCTGGTGACAGACGGACGGACAGCGAAGTCTTAGTAATAGGGTTCCTTTTTACCTTTGGGTACGGAACCCTAAAAACGGAGTACTGTTTGAACACTTCATATCGACAAGAGTGTTCCTTAAACAGGCCGGAACTGCCAAACTCCTTTTCTACGCTCCAGGCTCCTTTGTATTATTTTGTTTTCCAAAATTTGAAAAACAGCTGTACCTACGATGTGGCAGTTAAGTTCCGGGAATTTAGTCGTTACTCGGGAAAAGCGATGGCAGATTTTACATGAGTCGGATGGTCAATGGGAATGGGATCTGAAAATTTGAATATGACCCCGAGACGACCGACTAAAGGAAGTGTTAATTGTTTTTTTTTTCTACATACATACATAGATATGTTTATCGTTAATATGTTCCTATTGAACAGATAGTGGCTGGACAGTTCAATGTTGGCGTACTAAAGAGGCTGCGAATGCGTGTTTACCGTGTGCGACACGAACTCGGCAAGAAGAGCTGGATCTTACACCACGACAATGCGTCGGCACATTCCTCGTTGATTGTGCGAGTTTTTGGCAAAAGAAAGCATTTCAACGTTACCACATCTACCCTACAGCCCCGACCATCTCCTCGTGGCGGCATAGAGGTCAGAGAGGCTTAAATCATGGTTCTGAATAAGTTAACTTCCGAGGATTATCAAGGGTGTTTTGAATCGTGCGACTAACGTTAAAATTGTCTTGTGAAGTTAGAGAGGTATTGTGTTTTTGTTCACAATTTTCCAGACATAATTGCCACACCAGAGGAATGGAGTCTCAGTTTCGTATGCCCGATCCACAAGAAAGGAGACCCCTCTGATTGCGCCAACTATAGAGGACTAAGTCTCCTTAACATCGCCTACAAAATCTTCTCTGCCGTTTTGTGTGAACGCCTGAAGCCTCTTTTAAATAAGCTGATAGGTCTTTATTCGGTGCGGATTCAGGCCAGGGAAGTCCACCATCGACCGAATCTTCACACTACGGCAGATCCTGGAAAAAAAACAATGAATTTCAAGTCGACACTCACCACCTATTTGTCGATTTTAAAGCCGCATACGACAGCGTTATTAGAGACGAGCTATACAACGCTGTCTACCTTTGACATACCTGCTAAACTCGTCAGACTATGCAGGATGACTTTTGTCATATTCATGTAAGTTTCTCATTCGAAACAAGAAATCTATTACCTTACCTTTAACTTAGCTTTAACAAATCTATTTCAATAAAATTCATTCTACTCACGGACTTGAAAGGGATCAGACCTTTTTCTTCTTGTGCAAATACATTACAACTTTGGAGAATGCTCGCTGCTCCATCCGAATCGGTGAACAGCTTACCGATAGTTTTGATGTCAAAAAAGGATTTAGGCAGGGCGATGCGCTGTCGTGTGACTTCTTCAACATCATATTGGAAATGATTGTGCAAAAATCACTGCCCAATACAAGAGGCACAATCTATTTCAAATCCTCGCAACTCCTTGCATATGCCGACGATATTGACATAATAGGTAGATCACAGCGAGATGTCAATGAGGCGTTTGCGAGTATTGAGATGGAGGCAGCGAAAATTGGTTTGGCGGTAAACGAGGGCAAAACTAAATATATGCTGTCATCAAAAAAGGACGCTCACAACCGACGTCTTGGCCAGAACGTTTGTATTGGCAGATATAAGTTCGAGGTAGTTAAGGACTTGGTCTACCTTGGCTCCGCAGTGGCCTGGAATAACGACATCAGTTCCGAAATCAAACGCAGAATCACTCTTGCCAATCGCTGTTTCTTTGGGCTCAGGAGGCAATTGAGTAATAGGGCCCTCTCCCGAACGATAAAGTTGACTCTATATAAGATAATCCCGGTCCTGTTGTACGGCGCAGAAGCATGGACACTATCAAAAGCGGATGAGTAGGCCCTTGGTCGGTTCGAGAGAAAGATCTGCGCGTGATTTTCGGGCATATAAACGCAGACGGGGGATGGAGGAAAAGATTCAACCACGAACTTTACGGGCTGTACAGCGACATGAGTCAGGCGTCTACGGATTCAACGCCTAAGATGGCTGGGCCATGTAGAGCGAATGGACCCCACAACTCCAGCCCGGAGAGTCTTGGAATCCAACCCCGAGGGACGAAGAAGCAGAGGACGGCCGCACTTAAGATGGCGCACACAGGTGGAAGGGGACCTCAGCCAACTGGGTGTGCGGCAATGGAAAAGGCTAGCAAAAGATCGTGCTAGTTGGAGGGGCATGTTGGTTGAGGCTCATGTTCACCCTAAACTGTAGCGCCCATTAAGAAGAATTGCCACACCTCGTATGGTGAAAAATTAGCAAACAATATAGTGAAACAATGGTTGACTACATACATACATATTTGGAAGCTATTGAAAGCATATCGACTTTAACAATTATTTAACTGCGCAATTATCTAATATTCTGCTTAAAGAGCAATATCTGCTGAATTTGTTGACGCGTCTATACGAAAAATGCCTAAAATAAAATTGTTCTATTCAAATTATCTCAAACAAAAACAAAAATACATTTCACTGGTTGCCTCCTATACTAGATAAGGGGATTCCCCATTAAACAATTGTTAACCAAGCGAACTTCATTTCATTTCGAAGGTACGACGTTTCTAGACAATGGAATACATACATATGTATGTATGTATGTACATATTGGTTAGTGTGTTGGACTCTGACGCACGATGAGCGAGTTCGGATCCCGATAACACCAACGCCATCGAATGTTTATTTCGCAGCGTTTCTCCTCGGCGGGGTACTGGCAAAACCCCCCGTTGTATACTTGCTTCTCGACTCACGCCGCCGTTCGGAATCGGAATTAAACTTAGGTCCCTTTTCACCTGTGTGAAAAATAAATCACACATAACATGGGTGATTGAGAGAACCTTGGCTCTGGTCCTTCATGGGCTGTGTAACGCCACCAAAGAAGAAGATATAAGGTCACTAAACTAGGCAACCAATGCTGGGTAATGGTGTCATCAACTTTTTCGTTACATATTGTGCAAAAGTAGGATTGACGAATAACATATGTAAGTATACATATGTATATGTACATGCACAGATGTTCCTTTATGTAGAGTGCGTATTGTTCTATTTCACTATCGGAGTTAACTACAGATAGCTTTACAACTGACCAGTAAAACGAACTAATCCGGTGTGCACCTCATAGCACTAAACAAGGGATAAGAATGATATTCAGTAATCAGAACAATCTAAAAAAGCAACAAAATGGTAATAACGAAAAAGTAAAAAAAAAATCAAGAAAAGAAAACCAACACGTAGCAGCGATCACCCCATAAATCGTGTTGATCCTTTTCCGAAGAACATATTCATTTCCCATACGAAAAATTAACCAAAAATATCTTTAGCTCAACCCCAATCGGGGGGGTTCCTTAAATCAAATAGCAATTAAGAGCGAATTCGTTTTCACACAGTTCCAAAACCAAATTCGGAAAATCTTCAGATGTGTCGGTAAAATTTGAATCTGTCACTCGCACTACCTGCCGCTATTTTAATTTCACACACAACAACAAAAAGTACAGTTTCCAATGTCGCATTATGTCTGACGCTGTTGCTGTTGTCGATGCGGCGAAACCATGAATTTTCCTCCCTCTGTCCAGGGAAAAACTTATTGGAATGCAATCGCTTCCCTCCACTACACGGTCGCTCAACTCCATCGACAATCTGACATATAAACAAAACCGTACACACGTCACAACACGCACACACAGACGTACAGAAAAAGTGGCGCAAAGTGAATAGACCCTGTCAGAAGGCAGCAGAAGCAGCAAGTAAAATTGAGAGTATAACACATCACTAGCGCCAGCACCCCACAATTTTAACGCAATTGACAGCTAGAATTGTCAAAAACCCCCTTCTCCCTACTGCATCGAATCAAATCGAACAGAAGACCGGAGTCCAGCGTTCGTCGTAAGGCAATTTTCTGCCGCCAAATTTACTAGTGCCACGAAATCCTATCGTTCTTATCAACCGGGGATAGAAAACCGAAGGAAATATTCGTTCGAAACGCTCACCAATCGTCTTGATATTGTTGCTTGGCCCGATAAATTGTCGATCCGGGGTGCGCGTCCACAACGTTTGATATGTACATGTGAATTCAACAACCCAAAAATTCAATGTGACGAAACGAATTTAATTGGGAAAAACAATAAAGCAAAAACACTTTCCGAAAAATAACACACTGGGGCTGCACAAAACACAAATTATATAAAATACTTTACACTCAATAACATTCGTTTTTAGTCGAAAACCCACCTGAGCTCTTGTTTTCAGTTCCCTTGCTGATATTTTGACAATCAAAACACCTAGTTGATCAAGAACTTTTTTCCCCTTTTATTGTATTTCTCTTTTTTGCGAACTATTTTGTAGTCTTCCTATGATCTAGGTAGACACGGCGCGGAATTCATCAAATCCGTGTGTGCTTGGTGCCACATTTATTTTCGTGGACCTTTACGTATCCACTATCTGTATTTTTTTCTCTTCTTGTTTTTGGTTTTGAAAATTTAATGGAATGGAATTCGAAATTGCGCTCGAACCGAATTGGTTTGGTGCGTTCGGTGAATTCGTCGATGGTCACAATTTCACTTCACTCGTTTTGTCCGCGATGAATGTGGGAAAAAAGAGAAAAGATGCAAAAAGTTGGAAAGAGAAATCCAAACTTGAAAGTATAATTGAAATTTTTATATTTTGTTCGTTTATGCTCGCTTGGCCAATGCGCGACGCGTGATAAATTGACAGTCCAACGAGAATGTTTTTTTTTTTTTTCTCGTAAAAAGTTGACGAAACAAAATGGCTACGGGGCCGAAGAACCAAGCTGTTGGCTTGGATGAATTGCGTTGTGAGCAGGCATTTAGCGCTGTATACGTTCAGTGGGGATAGAATAACAGTTGACGCGAGCTGCGATTATTTGTTCTTCGTAAAAAGGGTAAGATGGCGGACATTAAAAATGTTGCAAATTATTTGAATATATATTTTGTATTTAATGACTGTTCATTGTCGTAGTAATTTGTCAGTACCTTCAATAGTACATCGAAAATCCTCCGCCATTGACTGTTTGTTATAAGAATAATGTACGCTAACCTTAAGTATAATCTTAAGGGCATGCCCACATAACACAAAGTTAAGTTCTGAAAGTCTTTATGCTTTCAAAATTTCTATGAGATTCCTTGAAATAAATGAGGCCACTGTCATAAAAATTGAATAATAAAATGCATTACATTACAAGTCTGTTTTTCTTCTTAGTAATCATTTTGCTCACTCTATTAGTCTTAGCAGGCTTATAACATTTAGACAGTCTTCATTTTTGTAGAAAAGATTCAGAGACTTATTTTCCAATCTGACAGTCCACCTGTTGCAAACTTTAAGATTGAATTGATCTTACACGCTCCACATGAGTACTGTATTAGGTGTATTTTGCGGCTTCATTGTTACCATTTGTATACCTTAATGGCAATACAGATGTATGTTTTACTAATGCCTAACATAGTGACACCTATAAGTCTTCTTCAACTAATTCTTGCTTTGTCCAAGCGTGCTTGGAGTTCTCAGATTATTTTGTAAGAGACTGTGATTAAGCCTTAAAGCTGAACTTGGTTAACGCCGCCAACGCAAGTGCTTCCATCGTAGTGTATTGCCGTTAAAATTGCTTATATCTCTGGTTAAAAGCCAAGCACATATTCGGCTAATGAAAATTACAGTCGGAATCAATCAAACATTCCTTCCAAGGTTCATCATTTGGTCAAAATCAGCGCCGACGCCACGGAAAACTGACTATGTAATTACGGCACAATGTATGTATGTATGTATGTTGGCGTTACAGCTCATGAAGGACCTGAGCCGAGCTTCTCTCAATCACCCATGTTGTGTGTGATTTAATTTTCCCATAGGTGAAAGGAACCTACAGTTTATTGCCGGTTCCGAACGGCGAATTTCGAGAAGCTTTTCATGACAGATTTACTACAGGGGGTTTTGTCAGAACCCCGCTGAGGAGAAGCACCGTGAAAACACGTTTGATGACATGGCACATTACGGCACAATAGGATGACTTAATCATGAGACAGGCGTCTTGGAATAATAATTCTTGTAAACGAGTCGTCAATGAGGCGTTCGCAAGCATTGAAGCAGAACAAATATATGTATGCTGGCATCCAAGAAAAACCCGCAACACCGACGTCTTGGTCAGAACGTCACCTTCGGCAGCTATATTTTTGAAGTAATCAAGGACTTCGTCTACCTTGGCTCGATAGTGACAAGCAGCGACGACACCAGCGTTGTCTGCTGCTGCTGCTGCTTCTTCGGGCTCATAAGGCAATTGAGTAGTAGAGCCCTCTCTCGAAAAACTAAGGTATCCCTATACGAAACCTTAATCATTCCGGTCCTCCTCTACGGCGCTGAGGCTTGGACGTTATCAAAAGTGGATGAAGAGGCTCTTGGGCGTTTCGAGAGGAAAATTCTGCGTGCAATCTTTGGTCCCGTTTGTGTAAACGGAGAGTGGAGGAGGAGATTCAACCAAGAACTGTACGGGCTATACAGCGACATCGGCCTAGTTAGATGTCTTCGGATCCAACGTCTAAGAGCGAATGGACATCAACGCTCCGGCCCGAAGAGTCTTCGACTCCAACCCCGAGGGACGACCGCATTTAAGGTGGCGTGCACAGGTGGAAAGGGACCTTAACCAACTGGGCGTGCGGCATTGGAAGCGGCTGGCCAAAGATCGGGCCGGCTGGAGAGGCTTGTTGGTTGAGGCCCTGGTTCACTCCGAACTGTAGCGCCATCAAAGTAAGTAAGTAAGTAAAAGTTCACAAACCTTTCAATTCGAATTGTACTAGAAACATCCTTAATATTAAGACGGCGTGTGCATGGCACGACCTAGAACATAAGTAAATGTACTATCCCCGTTAGGAGGCTATGATATGCTTATGTATGTATCTACGTCAAAGAATGTTTCAATAAAATCCTTTAAACGAAATTATGTGTTTAATCATCAAATGACCTTGCTCTGTGCTGCACCATTCTATTTTCAATTCAATATGTTTCAATCGAAATAGTTTATTACGACCTTATGATCTGCTTCTCTTTAGGCCAGATCTAGCATATTGTTTAAGTCCAACGTCGGCAATTATTGTCACTCGCATCGTTATTGCAAAAGAAAAGAAAAGATCTTAGATATAAGCTTTCTAAGGTTTCTATTAGGTACAAGTTTTGTTACCTTTGACAGGATGTTTGTTTTATATCACTTTGTCTTTTCGCCGTCCAATCGATAGAGTAGAGTGCATGTTGGTCAAATTAGTTATAGAATGATTGTTGCATATCTTACTATATCTTACGTCACGGCTTACATTGTTTGACGAATAACATCATTCGTTGCTCTTTGCTGTTAGTCAAAGTTCAAAACTATAAAGGCTAAAGAATGTAAAAGATAATGATAAGAGGCACTGTCGTTATTTTGACAGTAAAAACTATTACATTCGACGTAAGAGCTTGCAAAAACTTTAAGCGAAGTATAGTATATTTCATAGCTGACACTAATCAGTCTCACATTGTGCATAAATAAGCATTTTGAACAGAAATAATTTAGATTAAAATTTTACTTCATTTGTTAATTACCTCAATAGCCAAGAAGCAATTAAAATTTATTTCGCATACTGGCCTTCTTTCTATGTATATTCCTATTGAACGCGGACACAGAAGCAGTGTTAAGCGCAGAAGTCATAACATGCAAACGCATCGAATGAAAATCGAACGAAAAATGCCATGGAGTGTTCAGGTTGAGAAAGAATACCCTCTACTGTGGTGAAATACCCTTACGTATTGACATTTCCTCCTTCTCTCTCATTACACATTTTGACGTTTAAAATATTTGTTTTCGTGCCAGCAGTCGTGTTACTAAAAAACAAAAATTAGGAAAACATGGAAAATGTCGATGGTGACGATCCTAAGGAGTATCGCTGGGAGACCGGCTACGAGAAAACATGGTAAGGCACTCAAAACTCTAACGACAAACTTTCCGTGACTTGCTATTTTTTTGATACAGGGAGGCGATCAAAGAGGATGATGATGGTCTACTCGATGGAGTCATCGCGGACATTATACAAAAGGCGAAACGCAAGAGGCAGTCTGAGAAGACGGTGAAAAACCGTCTGGGTATGATGCGACACTTGTATCTCGTGATCGATTGCTCGGAAGCGATGACAATGCCCGACTTGAAGCCAACACGGTTCCTTTGCACCTTAAAGGTGTTCTCCCGATTTTCAATTGTATTTTAGTTTTGCATAGAGCGTGTCTCATTATTTTCAGTTGCTGGAGATATTCATTGAGGAGTTCTTTGACCAGAATCCCATCAGCCAAATGGGAATCATCACGTTGAAAAGCAAACGAGCGGAAAAGATAACTGACCTTACAGGCACTGCCCAATGCCACATATCGGCGCTTAAAGCGTAACATTTGTAACTTTCTCGCAAACATTGTAGGGAATAAGATTTTTTCTTGTAGTTTGAGCAAGTTGACTCTTTCTGGCGAGCCATCACTGCAAAACGGTCTTGATCTGGCTATGAAGACGTTAAAGGTAGTTCCGTCCCATGCCAGTCGTGAAATACTGATCATCATGGGCAGTCTCACTACATGCGATCCAGTCGATATCAATCAAACTATCGAAGACCTCAAGAATGAGAATATACGTTGCTCTGTGATTAGTCTCTCCGCTGAGATTCATGCTTGTCGACGTCTCACTGTCAGTACTAATGGAACCTTCGGAGCCGTCCTCGACGACTGTCATTTCAAGGATCAGCTTTTAGCTCACGTTGATCCGCCGACTGCGGCGCAATTGCAAGAAAACTCTCTTATCAAAATGGGCTTCCCGCACACAAAAACCGACGAAGGCAAGGATCCGGCGTTGACGATGTGCATGTGTCACGTGGACAACTCGGAGGAGCCCAGTAAACTTACCTCAGGCGGTTATCATTGTCCGCAGTGCTACAGCAAGTACTGCGAATTACCAGTAGAATGCCTAATTTGCGGCTTAACGTTGGTTTCAGCGCCGCATTTGGCTCGCTCGTATCATCATCTCTTTCCGGTGATGCATTTTACCGAGTTGGAATACAAAAATCAGGCACAATTGTGCTTCGCTTGTCACAAAGGGTTTACGGTGACAAGTGATAAGCACATCTATCATTGCGAGACATGCTCGCAATACTATTGCTACGATTGTGACATCTTTATACATGAGACTATGCACACCTGTCCGGGATGTAATACAATACCGGGAATAGCTGAGATGGTAGCAGCTCGGAAACCAATAGCTCCCAAATTTTAGTATGTAAGTAGGTTTGTGAATAAAATGAAATACATTTAGAGATCTCTGCGTCATGTGTGTACTGATGTGAAATTGCGGGGTGCGAGTTCATAGAAAAAGTTGTCGCGACAAGAACCTTTTCTCTGGGCGATTGGTAATCGATTAGCAGCCAGTAAAGGTAATTAATATAGTTGCACTAAGTGATGTTGCGCTGTCTCTTTTAAGGAATGCAATTCGTGGTATGCACATGGGGTATGTAAAATGAGTGTCTATCATACTAAAACCAATCTGCATGTATAAAGTGGACCCATCGGCTGGTCACTAATGAACAATTTGAAAAGCCTGGTAATAGACATCAATATCCTTCTTCTCTTTCGCCAGCAGTCTCCACTGCCGCACGCCTACTTGGGTGAGGTCTTCTTCCACTTGCGTGCGCCAACCTAAATTTGGCCGTCCTCGACTGAGTCGCCCCTCAGGGTTGGATTCAAAGATCTTCCAGGCCGGAGCTGTCGATTACATGCGCTCTACGTGACCTCGCCATCTTAGACGGGGGATCCGCAGACGCCGTTCTACGTTCAGCTTGCTGTACAGCCTGTACAATTCACTATTAAGTCTTCTCCTCCACTTCCTATTTATGCAGATCGGGCCGAAAATCGTACGAAGAATTTTTTTCTCAAAATAGGTCCTTGTCTCTGCGCCAGCAGGACCGGTATGATAAGAGTCCTGTTTATGGTCACCTTGGTTTTCCGATGTAGAAAAAGTCACACGATAGCCTGCGGGGATATTCATAATAGCGTGTCGCCCTACCTAAAACCTTTTTTGACATTAAACCTGATGAAGCAGCGTTTCTATGTACGCTATCGTATGCGCCAATAAGGTCGACAAACAGATGGTGGGTGTAGATTTGGAATTCGTCGTTTTTTTCCAGGATATGCCGCAGTGTGATTATTAGATTGATAGTGCACTTCCCGGGCCTGAAACCACGCTGATATGGACCAATCAGTTTATTAACGAAGGGTTTCAGGCGTTCACACAGTCAGAGATGATTTTACAAGCGATGTTCAGGAGATTTATACCTCTGTAATGGGCGCAGACAAAGGGGTCTCTTTTCTTGTGGATCGAGCAAACGTTGCTAAGATTCCATTCATCGGGCATACATTCCTCTGCTTATACATAATTTACAGATGAGCATACTCCGAACCAGGTCATCTCCAGCTGCCTTAAAGAGCTAGGCAGGTAGTTCGTCTGCTCCAGCAGCCTCCAGAACTTAAGCTTAGAAAAAGCATTCCTAACTTCGTCCAGGGCAGGGGGCGGAATTCTCTGCTATCATCGTTCGTTGTGAATGGGTCATTCTGCCTGACAGCGGAATCTGTTTCGTCATCGCCGTTATACAGTCTGCAGAAGTAGTCCTTCCAGATTCTTAGTACCGACTGGCATTATATCCCTGGCATGTTTGTTTAATTCGTTGATAAAACCTCCGAACGTCATTCCTCTGATAGCATCCCCCATCTCCTCAATCGAGAGCTTCTCGTGCTCTCTTTTTTTTTGAGAAGCTTATGCTCCTCTCCCCTCTGCTTGTGTGCAGCGCTGCTTGATATGCTTGCTGCTTGGCTGTGTGTGCCCTCATACACTCGTCGTCAAACCATGGGTTTCTTGTTGGTGGCATTTTGAAACCCAGTACCTCAGAAGCAGTACTCTCTAAGGCCCGTTGACAACAGATCCATTGGTCTTGTACGGTCTGAGCAGGTGTTGGAGGGTTTTCCGAGAGCTTGAGGGAGACGCGATTGGCATAAGCTCTGGCGGTCTCTTGCGATTGTAGCATTGCGGCGTTGTATGGCGCTGGCCTTACTCGGTTTTTCTGGGCCAGGAATATTCGTAGTCGTAACCTGGCTGCCATAAGATGGTGGTCCGAGTCGATGTTGGCTCCTCGGAAAGTTCGTAAATCCAGAATATCGCACGTGTGGCTGCCATCAATCGCAATGTGGTCAATCTGTTTGACGGTTGATTGATCCGGAGACCGCCAAGTCCCCTTGTGGATGTTGAGATGTCGGAAACGCGTGCTAGTGTTTTTCGGATGTGGTGTTGTGTATGCTTTGCTTGCCAATGACCCTATCAAAAGCGACTTCCCTGTCCAGTAGACATTGGGCATATGTTCTATTTAGGAGATCGTAGAAGCTCTCTTTTGTAGCGTCATCCTTGTCTTCGGTGGGGGCGTGAGCGCAAATTAGGCTGATGTTGGTGAATTTAGCCTTGATGCGAATAGTAATGAAGCGTTCGCTTAAATGCTGGAAGATCCAGACTTTTTGCTAAAGTCTACTTCTAATAGTAAATCCGTATCCGAATAAGCGTAATTTTTATTTATTTTTTTTCTTTAGAGTCACACGCGCACTCAAAGCGGCCTTGTAACGACGGACGTTGTGAGAGCAGAAGGTAACAGGGAGAGGGAGAGAAGCTGCATATTGACATTGGTCTTAAATATCTGCATATTGTATTGAGGGGGAAGACCGAACGAGGTAGCGCGTTCCACATTCGTGTAGTTCGGTTGAGGAAAGAATTTCTATATTTGACAGTACGACCGAAAACGGGATTTAAAGTGAATTCATGCGCATTCCGGGAGAGGCGTGTATCGCAGTAGAAGTTATGAAGGGGTGGAATGCAACCGGCTATTTCGTCAGAGCATTTATGATGAAAGTAACGATAAAACAATGAAAGCAGGATACGTTCCTACGATGTAGGAACGAGTCTAGTGTTTTGGTAATGCTGGGGTCACCTATCAGTTTTATCGCGCGTTTTTGTATTCCATCTAATAGGTGCAATGAGGTCTTAGATGCACCAGACCAGACATGAGCGTTGAACTCCAACTTAGGACGAATGAACGCCTTATAAAGTGTAGCCATATCGGTGGGTGTGAAGAATTTCTTGCATCTGTATAGGAAACCTAAGCATTTCGCGGCATTCATAGCGACATTAAATATGTGATCATTCCAACAAAGGTTGTCACTGATGCACATACCCAGGATGGCAAGCTTTTCGGTTTCCGAAATACAAGTGCCAGTCCTGGATAATGGAGGGCGCCGTGGCGCAGTGGTCAGTGTGTTGGACTATGGCGCACGATGAGCGAATTCGGATCCCGATAACACCAACGCCATCGAATGCTTATTTCGCGGCGCCCCTCATCGGTGGGGTACTGGCAAAACCCCTCGTAGTATACTTGCCATGAAAAAGCTTCTCAACTCACGCCGTTCGGAATCGGCATTAAACTGTAGGTCCCTTTCACCTGTGTGGAAAATAAATCACACACAACATGGGTGATTGAGAGAAGTTTGGCTCTGGTCCTTCATGGGCTGTAACGCCACCAAAGAAGAATTCATGGATAATGGCATTGGGTCAGTGTTACGCTTTAACGACAGATTTGTGTTTTGAAAGCATTAAATTCCACTCTACTGTTTTTACCCCATTGGATGATGCTGTCGATGTTGGAATTTAATGAGCTTAACATACGCTGCCGCTCACTATTTACAGCTGAAGTGCAGGGTCGTAAAGAAGTGAACGAATATGAGAAACTGAGGGTACTGTCGTCAGCGAAGGAGTGAATTGGATTAGAAGTAACGGACAAGAGATCATTTATAAAAACGAGAATGAGTGTCGGAGACAAAACGGAGCCCTGGGGAACACCAGCATTTACAAAGTGAATGTCAGACTTGAATCCGTCCAAGACAATTTGAATCCATGGAAGAAGAGAGTCGTCGATCCCGAATGCACGCATTTTCGACAAAGGAGCTTCATGTCAAACTCTGTCAAATGCTTTCGAAATATCAAGTGCAACTACTTTGCTCTCACCCGCCTGGTGGAGCGAATGATTCCACTTCTCGGTCAGGTATACCATCAAATCACCAGTGGATCTGTTGCTGCGGAAACCGTACTGCCGGAGGAGTTTCTGTGACTCGAGATATTTCATTAACTTACGATTTATCAGCGTTTCCATGACCTTGGAAAGAAGGGACGTTGGTGCAATGGGTCGGTAATTGGAGAGAAAAGAAGATTCGCCTTTTTTGGGAATGGGCTGGACAAATGCTGTTCTCCACCTACTCGGGTAGAGCCCAGAAGAGTAGGAAAGGTGAAAAGCTTACGCTAATACTTCAGAATTATTTGGGGCCATCTGGACCAGCGGATTTGTGTGTGTCAAGTTCTTTAAGAACCCTTGCAACTGCACGAGTACGGAAGTGAATTTGTCCCATGGTGGAATTAACGTGCTCCAGAACAGGCGGTGACAAAGATGATTTGGGGAGATTTGATTGGCGAGTTCGCTGCGAAGTGGGCAGCAAGCAGATTAGCTTTGTCTAAGGGTTTGACAGCTGGAATGTCATTGTGAATGAGCATGGGTATAGACGACGATATGGAGTTTTTGATGTTTGTAACGAAAGACCAAAAACTTCTGCTACTCTTGGGATATTGTAGGATTTAACGCCTCAGTTTTTGGTCATGTAAAAATTAGGCTCGTCGAATGTGGGAGTTACAGTCATTTCTGGCTTGTATATATCTTTTTCGGTTTTCCTCAGTGGTGTTTGCCTTATAATTCCGAAAACTTATCTCTCTCAACCTGATAACCTCTTTGCAGCTTCAGTCAAACCACGCATTATCTACCGGCTTTAGACTTTTTACCCTATTAGAGATAAAATTGCTTATGTTGATAATGTTTATAATCATATCAGCCGCGGCGTCCATGTCGTTGTCGAGGAAGCACAAATTGTTCGGCTGCACGTGGTCTGTTAGGGGACCTAACTTTCCACGTACAAAGCCAAATATCATTTTTCATTTTGTTTTTTTTTTTTTTCCTGTGTTGCCATCGGTCAAATCCGTCCACTTTTTTTTAATCCGAGGCATTTTTCGGTTTTTTTTTTTGCGTGTTGTGTTTTTCCAGGTATGGCTTGCCGGGCCATAGCCTAACCGACACTTATTCTGTTTTGTGGCTCAGGAAACTCGCCATTCGTCCTTTTCCGTTCGCAATTTCATATAGATTTCCCCAGGTGGCACCACGAGGAGGTGAAAATAGAATTTACTAACAGAGCTCCTAGATGTTCGCCTGCAGTGGCTTCTACTACTTTGCGGGCCAGTGCACGTCGGATACGCTTCTCCAACGAATCCTTTGTTAGTCGTTTACGACCCGACCTCCACATCCGGCTACTGCTAAAACCGTTCCTGATCCCTTTTGAATGTTATATTGACCTTGAGTCATGCGATCGCTATGAAAACATTTTACTGATCTGAGAGTTTATCGAAGAAGTCTCGGCTGACTACCCTGTGTTCGCCTAGGAGTGCGAAGTGCCCTCCCATACATACATATTTACGGCCACTAAACTGTAGCTTTGATGCGTGCAGTCGCACGGACAGCAAATTACTGAAGATGTTCAGAGCAGGAAGGTGAATCAGAGTTGAAAAGGATCTGAGCGGCACTCTTACATTCAGGCTGACCGCCCTCTGGTCTAGGTATAGGTCTCTTGACTTACTGGCTGCGATTTTTGGCTGGAGACCGTCCACTTGTTATCTAGCTCCTGCATAGCCCAAAACATCATAGACCAATGAGAAAAGAAGTTGAGAGCCTTGCTGATAACACTACGCCCTGATGGAATGAGTGTATGAGCATGCCATCTTAGATCCATCCTTTCATTGTCCCCAATCTACGACACAGCCCTAGGTAAGTCTGTAATTAGAAAGGGAAAGCTTAAGTAGCCCATGGTTTGTATGAGCTGACATTAAGGCCCACCGCCATGTTGTTCTGATCATTGCAATAGAAGTGCAGTTTAGCTGGATTTGATGAGGGCTAGTTTGGGTTTTCTTTATGATTTAATTTTCTGGAACTTGGAATGTACATATCTTCTTCGTTGCTATGCCGAAAATGAAAATCGCAACTGAGTTCAAAATATCTCCAGCATCCGTGCATTAGTCTAGACCTTCATGGCAGTAACATTTGCATGTTTCGCGTACGTGAATAAAAGTCGGGCTCGTATTCACGACATACAACACGAGGCTATCTTCTCCTGCCATCCCTACGTTTCCGCGTAGGGGTGCTCTAAACTCCGGGGCTAACTCCGTGTCTCAGTAATAAATCGAAGAAAACCGCGTCTTGAATAGCCTTTCGACCGCCTTTAATCTAATATCAAAAGCGCAATCATAGCTCTTGTGCAGGGTCTTTCAATAAGCGCTTCTTATCTTTAAATGTGTGAGACGTCATCGAAATTTTTTATTCGTTTGAAAAGCCCATCAATGCCATTATGTATGGAATATAATATTGTTCAAATGTCTATTGGGGCTTCTATGGGTGGGACGCATCCGAAATATCAAATTTTCTATGACCCTGGCACATAAATCAGGCTGAATTTGACCGTTGGCATGGGTTATCTTGGCTATGAGAGCCGCTGTGGTTTATGGCTTATTCGCATAGGCCTGCGATTTCAGAAAATCAAGAAAAAGTCTAACGGGTCAAATCGCACTATCTCGGTGGCTAGTTATCATCACCTCCATGTGAGATGGCCATGTCCTCGAATCGCTTATTCAGAATTTCCAATGTGGCGGGAGTTGTGTGACACGTAGCGCCGTCCTGTTGAAACCACATGTCGTTAGTGTCCATACCATCCAATTTAGGCCAAAAGAAGTTGGTAGTCATCGACCTATAGTGCTCGCCGTTGACGAAGATGGCCCAGCCAACGTCGTTCTCAATGAAATATGGACCGATGATGCCGCCAGCCGAAAATCCACACCAAAGAGTGACTTTTTCGGTATGCAGTGGATTTTATGTGAATTGGTATCGTCCTAAATTCGACAATTTTGTTTGTTTATGAGAGGCCCCTCAACATCACCGGCTGTTAAAACTCCAAAAGCTGGGGTCTCAAATAGCCCTTCCATTCACTTATCTGAGGATAAGACAACAACCAAAAAAACTTACTTATCAACCAAGGCCTATTGAGTTTTAGAGGCCTTGAGAATTTTAAACCGATGGGGTCATAAGACTGACCTATCAGAAAAGGTTAAAGTGTCGGTCGTCTGGCCACAGAAATCCTGTCCCAAGAAAAAGAAAGGTTTGGCTTCAAAAAAGTCAATCTGAATTATTATAAAAAGGATGAGAAAAAGCCACCATTCGGCACCGAAAGTCAGGCTAACACCGTGGCCAAAAATTAAAGCTCGACAGAACAGGAACCCCCAACACCCTCGGGGAGTAAGGGCCCTGTGAAGGAAGGAGCTGGGACCCTAGCAACAACCCCGGTTTGCAGAGACCAGGTGTTATTTCTTGAATCCGGAAGCGAGGCCTCACTGGACTATTCAACGAATAGCGGCAACCGCAGATTTTCTTAGGCTGGCTAGAGGGGAAGAAGATAAAGTTATTATGCAAATTTAAATGCATATCTTCTCCCGAATTACATCTGTCCCGATACCACGGTGATTGCTATACAATCACCCAGATCCAGACTGTGGAGACCCTCACTTTACATGGCTCAGGAAAAGGCCATTCTACAGGATAACATCAGGCGACTAGTCGAGGACACGTCAAATGCGTATCACACGATTTGGGGCAGTAGCGATACAAATGAAAGGGGTGAGTGGCTGATTGAATTCATACTAACCTCCAATCTGAGTATATGCAATAAGGACAACACACCTACATTTATTACTAACAACCGTAGGGAGGTACTAGAAATAACTCTAGCATCTCCGTCGCTCACTGGCAGGATCAGCGAGTGGAGGGTCTCTGAAGAAATATCCTTCTCAGACCACCGCTATCTGGTCTTTATAATCTAATAACCACATTCCAAACTCCAGCCGGTTTTCCTTACAGCCCAAGGAGGATCGACTGGGAACGCTACAAAGCCTTTATAGGCAATTCTGTAGTAAAAAGGACCCCTGATACCCCGCAATCCCCGTCGGATATAGACACGCGGCTCGATATCCTGACAATTCCACTGGGTAACCCGCGGGCAAACAGCTGCGTAATCCACAAGATCAGGAAGAATTCGTACCTACCCTGATGGAACGCAACTCTAAGCAAACTCCGCAAGGACTGTCGGAGACTCTTCAGCAAAGCAAAGAGCACTAAAAATGAGAGGGACTGGAGTTCCAGGGCTTATAGGCAAACTCTGAGAAAAGAACAAGGGAATTCATGGAAACTCTTCTGCAGCAATGTGGAGAGAATCTCAGACGTCCAGACTGCAAAAAATCCTCTCGAAAGATCCACTAACTCCGAGCTGCCTCTTTTCAAATGGAGAAGAAGAAACACTTGATCTTCTCCTCAATACGCACTTACTAGGCTGCTCTGAAACGCAGGACTCAGTGCAAACGCGGAGAACTCATACCTCTCCCGCGATAGAGGCGATAAAAAGTTTCAAGCCCTTTAAATCGCCAGGGCCGGATGGAATCTACCCCTTCGAACTTGCAGAAACTATGGTGTGAATACTACCATGGCTAAACACTATCTTTAAAGGCTGCCTAGCTTGGAGACACATTTCAGAAAAGTAGAAGTGCGCAAGGGTACTCTTCATCTCCAAGACAGGCAGAAACTCCCACACCTCCCCCAGGGACCTAAGGCCAATCTGTCTATCATCCTTTGTATTATAAACCTAAGAAAACTGAAGACTTGCATAGGGCGCTTTCAACAACGTCACTTCGAAAGCAATAATAGAGGGGCTAGAAAATTTAAAAAATGGAGAGGACTCTAATAGAGTTGATTAGCGAGTTACTCCCAACACGCTAAATCTACTCTAAATGGGGAAGCCAAGCAACCACCAGATCGGTTACCCTCTCCACTTCTCTGAAATGTAGTTGCAAATGAACTAATGACCAAACTGGAGAAAGAAGGCCTCGATGTTATTGCCTACGTAGACGACGTTGCTATTACCATCTCGGGCACTGAATGACCGTATGTGTCCGGCATTCTCCATACTGTGCAAATGGGCACAACACAATGGGCTTGGGGTAAACCCCCAGAAGACGGAGTTTGTGCTATTCACCAGGAAGCATAAGATCTCGAAAACATACCCAATCACTGCACTTGGCACCAGGTTAACCTACTCTTCCAGTGCCAAATACCTTGGCATTGTACTAGATAGGAAACTAACTTGGAAGGACAACTCAATCAAGCGTGCAAAAAAAGCAACTATAGCTCTCTGTACCTGTAAGAAAGCCTTAGGGAAAAAATGGGGATTCAACCTTAAGCTTACCCTATGGCTATACTTTACAGTTGTTAGAACTATTCTAATATATTGGAGTGGTAGTCTGGTGGACTCCACTGGACAAAACAACATACCTTAAGCAATTCGACAAGGTACAAAGGCCGGCATGCATGTGCATCACTGGAGCCCTTAGATCTATCCCAACCGCAACGTTCAACATGATACTCCACCTTACACCACTCGACATACTTGGCAAGCAAATAGCCACATGGACGAGCTATATCACTGGCCACTGGCCATCTTGAACAAAAGGATAACCTTGGCGGAAAACTCTGGCCACATTGAGCCCACCACAGTCTTTGAAAAGAAATTCAAAATAGCATACTCGGACAGACGGAACTGGTCCCGCCAGGCGCAACCTCGCAAGAGCTGCGTGGACTTTTACACCGACGGGTCAAAAACCAAAGTGGGCAGTGGAGTATTCTCCAAACAATTAAACCTGAGCCAAGCAGCGTTTTTCATGCGGAGCTGTTGGCAATAAAGGAGTCCTTGTCTTGGATATTCGGATATTCGAATTGAAATCACTGGAGTCCTATGTGTACACTTCAAAAGTAAGCCTTGACCGCTGCTTATCTTTTGATGAGATGGCCGAACAATTTAATATACATCTTCTATGGGTACCAGGACACAGCGACATCTCAGGGAATGAAAGGGTCGACACACGCCAGACAAGGAACGACGCAACAATCAATCATGGCAGCGGAGGCTGTGTATCAACTTGGATTGAGCAGGGACAGAGATCGTACTAAATTATCAAATAGAAAACTTGTTACACAATGGGAAAAAAAATTAAGAAAATTAATCATAAAACTGATCAGTTGTCGCAAGTAGGTACTCTGGTAAACAAATAACGCTTTTGACCGCTGACTTTGGACTGACGCCGATGGGCAAGTAAGTGCACATAAATTTAAAATGATAACAGTGCATTGTTTAAATGATTTTTAGCAACCGCTAGGAAAATAATTACTTCTTTACTTTACATTTTGAAAAATTGACTATTGGCCGCTTTTTCAATGCAAATACCCCTATGTGCAGCCCATTGAGACTTTCCTTGCTCCAGCATATTTTCCGCTATTATTGCGTTTTCAGTATTCAAATGACGTCTAGAACCGGGCACAGTAATCACGTTTAATCACGAAGATACAAGGAAAAACATGTAAAGAAATTTACACTTAGCAACAACGCTAGAATCGGACTGAGAAAACAAATGCAATCATTTTTGCATTGATTGTTTTTTCCAGCCATTGGCTGTTTTTTGCCTACTCACTTGGAGGCAACGGTAAAATTGTTTTTCAAAGCATATGCTCTCGTTTCGATTTTGTATGAATGTCTTCACATTTGAGGAATCCTTTTTCACCTACTCGTCTTCATCGCTGTTGTCCATTTCTTTGTTTCGCTGTTGGGACATTGTCATACTGAGTAAACTCTCTCTTAAACAATCTCTGTTCCAAAACTACGTTCAAGAACGTGTCAACTGTCATCTCCTGCAGTAAAGCAGCCTAAAGGGCCAGTCACATAGAACGCGTCCGTGCGTGCGTGCTTTGACGGCACGCAGTAGAATACACACGTTCTTTATGGGAAAGGGCACATAGCCGACGCACGCACGCGCTTCGACGCGCCGAGTACCGAGAGCTACTCTTCTACTTTTTGACGCGCTGACAGTTGATACATCCACATATTGGAGCTTCACATTTACAATTTGAAGTTCACATATAGACAAATTGAGAGTAAGTACGTTCATTGGTGGATGCATTGAGAGAATGCTTAGGAATATGATTGTCGAAATAAGCTCGTCCATGTTTTTATGTTTTATTTAACAATTAGGAATATTTTCCAGGTGAACGCAGAACACCAATTTTTTTTTTTTTTTTAGAAACTCGCACAAGTTTAAGAGTTTTTTTTATATTCTCTGATGATGTGTTTTTATAAAAACACAACCTGAACGGAGTGCAGTGGTTTGAGTCGTTGATGTTCGTTAACTCTCAGAGGCGGTTGTCCTAGATAGGACGAGAGCCGACCAAAGTCCGCGTTGGTTATAGTCCGTAGTAATTCGTTCAAGCACTTTAATATTGCATACGCAGAGGATGAATGTCAGTTGACCATATACTGTGAGTGTTATGCTTGCAGCAGTACGTCTGGTCACTTTCCATTCACAACTGCTTTGCATACTTTTTGTCCATATAAGAATTACTTTTTCTGGGCTATGAAGCGAACTTGAACTACAGACCTCCTGCTCGGCGGTCGATGATGTTAACCACTGCACCACGGCCACCCTACAAATTAATGAATGTCATTGAATTATTTGACATTCATTTCTGACAGACGCACGCGTGGACGGATTCTGTGTGAAAATGCTTGCCTCGCGCGCGTTGGCTGTCAATGAAAATTAGCGCACGCACGCACGGACGCGTTCTATGTGTATGGCCCTTAACACCGATAACGCTCCTCTCACCGCCAAAATCCTAGAGGAGCATCTCGCAAAACAAGCGGAGTCAATGAGATTAGCCTTTGTAAATGAGATTACCAAGCCGCAAGACGAATTCGTCCTCAAAATGGGTGAAATTAAAATCACTTGGGAACAGCGTTTTGAAGAGCTACATCGCAAAATCACCAGCAAAGTCGAGTGCATAGAAGGGCTTGAAAGAACCACCGATGAAGCGAAACAAGTACATATCGACGAAATCGTAGTTCTTCAACGGCAATATGACTCACTTGAAAGGAAAGAAGTAGCATGCGATGCAGTACTCTTTGGAGTACCTGCACTCCCGGAAGAGAATCTGAAAAGCATATTTAATCGTCTCTGCCACACCATAGACTGCAGGCCGCCTGTCTTATTAAACATTTTCCGGACCAAAAGACGAGACAACAATGCCAATAACACCGCTTCTCCACCAATCATCATGAAATTCAGCAACCCAGATGACAGGAACACCGTTCTGAAGCCTGCAGCGAGTTTCCTTAAGCTCAATTCGTCTGAATTGCGCCTCCATGACCTAGTTATTGAATCAAATAACATCTGCTATCTTAATGTTTGTTGTTTTCTCTCCTCTGTCTTACTTCCACTTCCCGAACAAACCTTTATTTACTCTCGGTCCGGATTGCACTTTTTCTTTTCTCTTTTAAGGGTTCCGTACCCAAGTGTAAAACGGGACCCTATTACTAAGACTTTGCTGTCCGTCCATCCGTCTGTCGCCAGGCTGTATCTCATGAACCGTGATAGTTAGGCAGTTTTCACAGATTATGTATTCCTGTTGCCGCTTTAACGACAAGTACTAAAAACACAATAAAATTAATATTTAAGGGGGCTCCCATACAACAGGCATGATTTTCATCCAAAAAATTGCCTTGTTCACATACTGACCTAAGGTTAGTCGACAATATCCCACAACCAGTAGCAAACTTCCCAGCTTTGATCCCTTTTGTGTCTTTGCTGCATTAATCCCAGCTGCAACCCTTTTTTCTATAATTACGAACAACCAATAAAAAATACCCTTTAAGCATTGATGATCCCTATTGTATCACTGCTAAGTTAATCCTTGCTGCAAACCCTTTCGTACAATTGCTATTCCCCTGCTTTTCCCTCCTGATAGTCAAATATATCAAATGTTGCAACAAATTCAATTGTTGTGTAATTAGCTTTCGATAATATCCCACAACCAATAAAACACTTCCAAGCATTGATCCCTATTGTTTCCTTGATATATTAATTATAGCTGCAAACCTTTTTCCCATAACACACTTTCAGGCCTTGATCCCTATTGTGTCCTTGGTATATTAATCCTAGCTGCAAACCTTTTTCCCATAATTTTCCCATAACACACTTCCAAGCTTTGATCCCTATTGTGTCCTTGATATATTAATTCTAGCTGCAAACCTTTTTCCCATAATTATTGTTATTCACTTTTTCCCCTACTTGCTGTCAAGTAAGATAGTTGAATTTGAATTTGAATTCAATGGACACTTTGATGATCAACTAACTTATCGTGGAGATTTTTGATCATCAAAGTAATATGCCTTTAACCTGCCTGCAACCAAGATCTGTCATCATGTAAAATATCATTTCAAACGGATTAGCCGTTTTAATGTGATCACTGATGAGGTAACATACAACGTCTCTTTCATATTTTTATATACAGATGGTACGGAACCCTTCGTTCGCGAGTCCGACTCGCACTTGGCCGGTTTTTTTAGGGTTCCGTACCCAAAGGTAAAACGGAACCCCATTACTAAGAGTTCGCTGTCCGTCCGTCCGTCCCTCTGTCACCAGGCTGTATCTAATGAACCGTGATAGTTAGACAGTTGAAATTTTCACAGATGATGTATTTCTGTTGCCGCTACCACGACAAATACTAAAAACAGAACAAAATGAATACATATTTAAGGGGGGCTCCCATACAACAGATATGATTTTCATCCAAAAAATCCCCCTGGTCACATACTGAAATAAGGTTAGTCGACAATATCCCACACTTAGTAGCAAACTTCCCAGTTTTGATCTCATTTGTGTCTTTGATGAATTAATCCTAGCTGCAAACCTTTTTCCCGTATTTCCCATTATTGTTATTCACCTTTTCACATCGTTGCTGTCAAGTAAGATAATTGATTTGAATTCAATGGACACTTTGACGATCAACTATATCTCATCATGAAGATTTTTGATTATCAAAGTAATATGCCGATAACCTGCCTGCAACCAAGATCTGTCATCATACAAAAATTGTGATTTAATGTGATGACTGATGAGGTAACATACATAGTCTCTTTCATATTTATATATACAGATGGTACGGAACCCTTTTTGGGCGAGTCCGACTCGCACTTGGACGGTTTTTTTTTTTCTTTTGACGTGACAACGTCTATTAAATCGGTTAGCGCTGAAATATGGGATGCCGAAACGCAAAAAACGCAGAAAAATGTAGACTAACCGTGTGAGTAGGCGTGGCCTAGCGAATGTGTAGTAGTGAGCTCGCGCGAAAATGATCAACATGTCAGATAAAAAAAATTCGGCGTCGTTTGGTGGAATTAAATCAAATAAAATCATATCATAGACCTATTGTTGATAGAATATTAGAAATAAAGAACACTTGAACGTTTGAGTATAAAATTGTCTTATTCAATTAAATACATGTATAATACTGTAATATGAAAATAAAACATTGAAATCAATAAAAAAATTATATGTAATTGTTGAATATATAATATTTATACCTCATTCATAAAATCGTATAATAGACGTTGTCACGAAATAATGGATTTGGCTAGTAACAGCCAATCTAATAACAGTTTTTTTCTTAATGGACACTGCAGGGTCTGCTATTTGAATGCGCGTAGCTTAAATGATCGGAAACTTGATTACTTTAAGTTTTTGTTCTCAAAGTCTAGTGTTGATGTCATATGTGTCAATGAAACCTGGTTTAAACCAAGCGTGCAGGATTTATCTTATAACATACCTAATTTTGAAATTTTTAGGAACGATCTACTGATCTACTGATAGTACAGGTGGCGGGGTAGCAATTTACCGCAAATCAGGTATAAACTGTAAGATCATTGCTAAATCCAGTGGCAGTGGAACAGAATACCTTTTAGTCAATTTATGCGACAATAGTACTAAATGTTTGATTGCATGGGCATACAACAACAATAGAAGCTGCTCCCCTTTACCGTTCTTCCCAGTAATTTGTGGCTACAGCGCTCTATATGAGCACATTATAATTTGTGGCGACTTCAATACTAATCTATTGAAAAATGACTCGCTTGCTTTCCATGACTTAATGAATGACTTCATTTCTTCAGTTGGCATGACAGTAGTAAACACTACTTATCCCACTTTAATCGTTGTGTCCACTTCGTCACTTGTCTTATTATTTGAACAATTGTCATTTGCTGTTTCTGACCACGATCTTCTTTCTTTTTTTTTTTTTTTTGTTTTTTTTTTTAGAGACTCGCGCAGGTTCAAGAGTTTTTATATTCTCTTATGATGTGTTTTTAGACACACAACCTGAACGGAGTGCAGTGGTTTTTGGTTGTTGATGTTCTTTCACTACTCTCAGGGGTGGTTGCCCTAGATAGGATGAGAGCCGACCAATTCCGGGTTGGTCATGGTCCGCAGTAATTCGTTTCGAGCTATTTAGTATTATGTGAGATTCATTCACATTTCAAGACTTCAATGCCATCGATCTAGTCACTCTTTAAAACGCTGTTGTCTCAGCGCCCGGGGAAGAATGTCGCTTAAGGGCTGACCCGAATGATAAAGCTAAAATCTTCCGAGAAACTCTATCCGACTTATACGTTCGCTGCGTACCAACCAAAACGGTAAAAATACTAAACTGCGCATGTCCTTGGTATACAAGAGGAGGAAGAGGAAATTGTCTAATGTGTCAAAGCCATTAAATCCAATTCTATTGGGGGAAATGGCATACCAATACGGTTCGTCAAACTTATATGTATGTATTACCATACATTGTCTCCCATCTTACCCATGTATTAAATTGGTGTATTATTACATCGACTTTTTCACAGTCGTGGAAAGTTGTTAGAATTTTGCTTATTGCCAAGAAAACTTGTCCAACATCTTCTGCTGATTTTAGGCCAATCAGCATTTTGCCATGCTTATCTAAAGCCCTAGAGAAAATAATAGCTAAACAGATCACGAAACACTTGTCATTTAATAATCTGTTGTATGCTCAGCAGTCCGGTTTAAGAGCTAATCACAGCTGTTCTTCAGCCATGGTTAATCTGCTTGAAGAGGTAAGACAATCTTTTGACAAGAATGCTGTGTCCTTTCTTTGTCTACTAGATTTCTCGAAGGCTTTTGATAAAGTAACCCACAATGGCTTATGCTGGAAGCTTAAACATAATTTTGGTTTCAGTGAAAGAGCGGGTTGCTTATTGAGTAGTTTTCTTACCGGTGGGTCGCAGAGGGTGGTTTTGGGTGAGCGTTGTTCATCTCTTATTAATCTGAAACAAGGGTTCGATACTGGGTCCAATATTATTCTGCATGTTCATCAATGATCTTCCGTCGGTGTGCAGACATTCCTCAGTGCATTTATACGCGGACGATGTTCAATTACATCTTTCTAAGCCATTTGCGAATATCGATGAACTTGCGTTCATCTGCTCGGGAACAAATACGCCATGTAGACCCGCAGGCCACATGTCCATATTACAACACCTTCCCGAGCTGGATATGATTACTACAGTCTCGGACGCACTGCCACACACCTTCACCTCTGACAAGAGATTTGAGATATTGATCCCAAACCGCTCAGCATGGGAAAACAGTGATCCCCTGCTAAATGTCAAAGGCCTTAGGTGGTACACGGATGGCTCCAAGATGGCTTCCGGCGTTGGCGCCGGCATCTTTGGACCAAAACGCAAAATCTCGAAGGCACTGGGAATAAGTCCCAGCATCTTCCAAGCAGAGCTGCATGCCATCCTAACATGCGTAAATCTAAATCTTGAGACTGGCATCAGAGGAGTAACCATCAACATACTCTCTGATAGCCAAGCAGCGCTTAAAGCGCTGGGTTCGTACAGCACGAACTCAAAAACCGTCATGGAATGCCATGACGCCCTACAAGACCTCGCCAAAAGAAACAATGTTAAACTTGGGTGGGTGCCAGGCCATAAAGGTATCAAGGGCAATGAAATTGCCGACCAACTTGCCAGGAAGGGCTCCAGTGACAAGTATATAGGTCCGGAACCATTCTGCGGCATTCCCGTGTCTAAGATAAATTACTTCTTAGACAATTGGGAAAAATTACAACACCTGTCCTTTTGGAACGGCGTTCGGGGACTCCGTCAATCTAAACGACTTATACGACCCCTGAACAAGCACCCTATTGACATACTCAAACTCAATAGGATGGATATCAGAAGACCAGTCAGCTATCTAACGGGACACTGCGGTCTGAGATATCATTTAAACAAAATTAGCCTCTCGTCTGAAACTGAGTGTCGGCTCTGTCTTGAGGACGATGAGACGGCAGAACACATACTGTGTGAGTGTGCTGCTCTCTGCCATCTTAGGAAGCGTATCCTTCTCAGTGAAGTTATGACTCCTGAGGGATCACCCTGGCTCCTACGAGAAGCATTCTCAACTTCATTGTGGAGGTGGAGAGGCTACTCGGCTAAATCGGCTAGCCGGCACAATAGATCTGCAAAGGTCGCAGTGCCGCATTGCTATTGATAGCACTAGCCCTATATATATAAAAAAAAAAAACTTGCGTTCCATATAAACGTCGATCTGACACGAATCCAAATCCCCATATCCAAAAAACAATTTTACCTAGATCTTCTTCCAGGCGTATACCTGAATGACTCTAGAATTAAGGCTGTCGAGTCAACTACTAGCCTTGGATTTGTAATAAGTCGAGATTTATCTGGGTACCTTCATACAAACATGGGCAATAGTCGCGTTTATTGTTGTCTCCGCAAAATGTGGCCCAGTGCGTACTTCACTCCACTCGAAACACACCGTAGACTGGTTATTTCTTTAATTCTACCGCTCATAACATACTCGGAGGTAGTATACAGTAGCCTAGACTCCTTATCCCAACGTAAATTGCAAGCAGTCTTCAACGACGCAGTGCGTTACATCTATGGTAATCGCCGGTACGAGCATATATCTGATAATTCTCGGGACTTCCTAGGGTGTAACTTGCGACAATACCTCAACCCCAGAAACTGTATCTTGTACAACAGACTGAATTTCACTCGGTCTTCTAGAACCACGAACATTATTCCCTTCTGCAGTAATTACGTCACCTCGTCACGTCTATTCTATATTCACGCTATTAGACTATGGAACTTCTTCTTCTTCTTCTTAATGGGCGCTACAGTTCGGGGTGAACCTGGACCTTAACCAACATGCCCCTCCAACTAGCGCGATATTTTGCTAGCCTTTTCCATTGCCGCACACCCGGTTGGCTGAGGTCCGCTTCCACCTTTGTGCGCCATCTTAAGTGCGGCCGTCCTCTGCTTCTTCGTCCCTCGGGGTTAGATTCAAAGAGTCTCCGGGCTAGAGCTGTGATGTCCATTCGCTCTACATGGCCCAGCCATCTTAGGCGTTGAATCCGTAGACGCCTGACTAGACTCATGTCGCTGTACTGCCCGTAAAGTTCGTGGTTGAATCTTTTCCTCCATCCCCCGTCTGCGTTTATAGGCCCGAAAATCACGCGCAAAATCTTTCTCTCGAACCGACCAAAGGCCTCCTCATCCGCTTTTGATAGTGTCCATGCTTCTGCGCCGTACAACAGGACCGGGATGATAAGGGTCTTATATAGAGTCAACTTTGTCGTTCGGGAGAGGACTCTATTACTCAGTTGCCTCCTGAGCCCAAAGAAACAGCGATCGGCAAGACTGATTCTGCGTTTGATTTCGGAACTGATGTCGTTGTTCCAGGTTACTGCGGAGCCAAGGTAGACAAAGTCCTTAACTACGTCGAACTTATATCTGCCAATACAAACGTTCTTGTCAAGACGTCGGTGGTGAGCGTCCTTTTTTGATGACAGCATATATTTAGTTTTGCCCTCGTTCACCGCCAAACCAATTTTCGCCGCCTCCATCTCAATACTCGCAAACGCCTCATTGACATCTCGCTGTGATCTACCTATAAGGTCAATGTCGTCGGCGTATGCAAGGAGTTGCGAGGATTTGAAATGGATTGTGCCTCTTGTATTGGCCAGTGATTTTTGCACAATCATTTCCAAAATGATGTTGAAGAAATCACACGACAGCGCATCGCCCTGCCTAAATCCTTTTTTGACATCAAAACTATCGGTAAGGTGTTCACCAATTCGGATGGAGCAGCGAGCATTCTCCAAAGTCATCCTGCATAGTCTGATGAGTTTAGCAGGTATGTCAAAGGTAGACATAGCGTTGTATAGCTCGTCTCTAATTACGCTGTCGTATGCGGTTTTGAAGCGTACAAATAGGTGTTGAGTGTCGACTTGAAATTCATTGGTTTTTTCCAGGATCTGCCGTAGTGTGAAGATCTGGTCGATGGTGGACTTCCCTGGCCTGAATCCGCACTGATAAATACCTACCAGCCTATTTACAAAAGGCTTTAGGCGTTCACACAAAACGGCAGAGAAGATTTTGTAGAAATGGATCATTCTGCCTGACAGCGGTATATTGACTAACATCGCCGTTATACAGTCTGCAGAAGTGGTTTTTCCATATTCTCAGCATCGACTGCGATTCTACTACTAGGTGTCTGTTCTCATCCCTGTAGGCTTCCGTTCTGGCTTTATAATCTTGGCATGTTCGCTTTATCTGTTGATAAAACTTTCGAACGTAACGCCTGCTGTAACACTTCTCCAAATCCTCAATCGCGCACTTCTCGTTCTCTTTCTTCTTTCTTCTAAGAAGCTTATGCTCCTCCCTTCTTTTTAACTCGTAGAGCTCACGAGCTGCTCTTGTTCTTTTATGCAGCGAGGCCTTATATGCATCCTGCTTCGCTGAGTGAATCCTCCTGCACTCGTTATCGGAGCACGTGTTTCTTCATGGTGGAGCCTTGAAACCCAAAACTTCGGATGCAGAGCTTTTCAGGGCTTGTTTGCAATAGCTCCACTGCTGTTCTATTGATAGCGTGGAGGATTGAGGTGTATTGGAGAGCTTAAGGGAGACTCGATCGGTAAAAGCACGAGCGGTTTCTGGCGATAGTAGCTTTCCGACGTCATAACTTTGTATTCTTTCTCTACTCCGCTGCGCCATTCGCCCTTCCCCGTCTGCAATTTCCTTAGGAAATTGCAAACGGGGCCAAATTTAAAAGTGCAATCCTTCGTCATTTTACCAGTCACCATCTATAAGATGATAGCCCCCCAGCTATTCCTGTGCTCAGATTTAAGAAATACATTGTAAAGTAGTTTTAAGTACATATATTGAAATCCAACCTTTCTGTAATTAATTTACTAAGTAAATTAATTGAAATTGGACAGAATTGGTTATATACTTACTTAGGTGGCGCTACAACCAACATGCGTCTCCAGCTGGCACGGTCTTTGGCCAGCTGTTTCCAGCGCCGCACGCCCAGTTGGTTAAGATCCCGTTTCACCTGCGTGCGCCACCGTTGATGCGGCAGTCCTCTGCTGCGCCTTCCTTCCGTGGTGGATTCGAAGACTCTTCGGGTCGGAGCTGTATTTTCCATGCGCTCTACATGGCCTAGCCACCTTAGACGCTGTATTGGTAAACGTCGTACCAGGTCGATGTCGCTGTACAACCCGTACAGTTCTTCATTATATCTTCTCCTCCATACACCGTTTGAATAAACGGGACCATAGATAGTGCGCAGAATTTTCCTCTCGAAACGACCAAGGGCATCTTCATCCGCTTTTGTTAAGGTCCAAGCCTCTGTGCCGTAAAGGAGGACTGGGATGCTTAAGGTCTTATACAGTGTCACCTTGGTTTTCCGAGAGAGGGCTCTACCTCTCAATTGCCTCTTGAGCCCAAAGAAACAGCGGTTGGCAAGAGTGATTCTGCGTTTTATCTCAGCGCTGGTGTTGTTGTCGCTGGTCATCAGTGAGCCAAGGTAGACGAATTCCTTGACCACTTTAAAGTTATATCCGCCCATGGTGACGTTCTGGCCAATACGTCGGTGTTATCCGTCTCTATTAGATAAAAGCAGATATTTGGTTTTACCATCATTAACCTTGAGACCCATCTTAGTTGCTTCTACCTCAATGCTTACAAAGGCCTCATTGACGTCTCGCTGTGTCCGTCCAATCACGTCAATGTCGTCGGCGTACGCAAGCGATTGCGTAGACATGAAATAAATCGTACCTCTTGTGTTGGCCAGTGACTCTTGCACGATCTCTTCAAGCACGATGTTGAAAAAGTTGCATGACAGCGCGTCACCTTGCCTAAATCCTTTTTTAACATCAAAGGTCTCGGTGTGCTCATTACCGACCTTAATGGAGCAGCGAGAATTCTCCATTGTCATCCTGCACAGTCGGACGAGTTTGGCAGGGATGTTAAAACTAGACATTTTGTATAGCTCATCTCTATACACGCTTCATATGCAGCCTTGAAATCGACGAAGAGGTGGTGAGTGTCGATTTGGTATTCCTGGGTCTTCTCCAAAAGCTGCCGTGGCGTAAATATTTGGCCTATTGTGGATTTACCTGGCCTGAAACCACACTGATAAGAGCCGATCAGGTTATCCACAAACGGTTTCAGGCGTTCACACAAGAAGAGAGAAGATCTTATATGTATGCGATGTTAAGGAGACTTATTCCCCTATAGTTGACGCAGTTATAGGGGTCTCCTTTCTTATGGACCGGGCAAATGATGCTGAGATTCCATTCGTCGGGCATGCTTTCCTCCGACCATACCTTGCAAATGAGATGGTGCTTGCACCTTACCAGCTCATCTCCAGCCGCCTTAAGAAGCTCAGCAGACACGCCGTCTGCGCCCGCGGCTTTATTAGACTTAAGTCTTGATATCCCTATTTTGACATTGGTTATATAGAGTAGGGCGCCGTGGCGCAGTGGTTAGTGTGTTGGACTCTGGCGCATGATGAGCGAGTTCGGATCCCGATAACACCAACGCCATCGAATGTTTATTTCGCGACGTTCCCCCTCGGCGGTGTACTGGCAAAACCCCCCGTAGTAAACTTGCCATGAAAAAGCTTCTCGACTCACGCCGTTAGGAATCGGCATTAAACTGTAGGTCCCTTTCACCTGTGTGAAAAATAAATCACACACAAAATGGGTGATTGAGAGAAGCTTGGCTCTGGTCCTTCATGGGCTGTAACGCCACCAAAGAAGATATAGAGTAGTAAAATTGTTCATTATTCGTTATTTAGAGATATGTATGTATCAATGGACTTCAAATGGTGATTCGTTATACTGGTTGTTCGTTATATCGGCATCCGTTATATTGGACGTCCCGTGTATTCAAGAGGACCGGAAATATCATACATCGATTGTATCTAGTTAACGCCGGCTATGCAATTTACTTACTAAAGTAATAAATAATCATCTTATAACAATTTTGGAGTTGTCTCTTAAAGGCGATAAGTGGACAGCTCAACCAACTTAAATAAATCAATTCGATCGGTCGGTGGTGCAATAAGCTTGCATACTCGCCGGTCGCTAACACTGTCGTATTCCACTGCAAAAGTTTCTTCCCAAAACTTAAAAGCTACCTGCTCTGCTCACCTGTTATACGCGATCAATCGAAACCGTAATGAAAGCCGATTAACAAAAAATTAAAAAAGCAAAAACGAAAAAAAAAAAACAACAGAAATTGAATTAAAAAAAACGAAATAAACTCAGCGAAGCCAGGTGGGAAAGTGCCACGAATGAGCCGCACGATCAGATGCTTTCAAGCAATCATTCTACGTGGTACCTAGCTCGTCGGCTTATTTTTACTTTTTGATTTGTTATTTATCATCGTTGCATTTTAAATTTTTTACTTTGCTCATTGGTTGTCGTTACATTTTTGAGTGTTAACGAATGTCTACGAAAAAAAAGTGAAAAGTGCTTGAGTGGAAACGTTTTTTATTCCATTGCTGTAGACCAGTGCCTGATTTGGTCGTGATAAAGCTTAACGGTGTACCATTGCGTACAAGAAGCGGCTGTCAAGTATTAGATTTATGGTGCGTTGTTGAAAAAGAAAAGGCTGTCAACGTTGTTTTTTTTAGTTCTAGCCTGTTCAGTTAAATAGGGCTCTGGCTTTGAAAGGAAGTGCTATCTCTGAAAGAGGTGAGTTTTTTACAACCTTAGTTAGTGCATAAATCAAGTGAGACTTAATAAATATCATAGAATTGCGGTCAAGGCTCAATGCTACGGCCTCCAAATACTTTATCTTCATATATAAACTCGTATGTGTCCATAAGTAGTTGCATTACTCCAATACAAGTAAGCCACTTAAGAGGGGTGACTTCCATATCTGACCATTGCACTCTTATGGTTAGGGTTAGAGCAACATCTGTTTGAGTTTCTGGGGCACACAAGGGCTCACACATACATATGTATCTCTGACAATAATTTTTTTTTTTTTGTGAATTTGGTTTGTTTTGGTTATGGTTGGGATATGACAGCTTGGGTAGATACTATCACGCAAATATTGACAAAGTCATGATAAGCGAGAGTCTAGGGTTCGTACAAGAGCAATCATCATCACTCAGACCATATAGGTGTTTCTCGTGACGGATGAAATTAAGTTGATTCGAATGGCGGCTGTTTCTAAAAGCAGATACAGATCGTAAACAGAGCGATAAACGGAGTGCGCTTGTGTCATACTCGTATTTGCAAAGAGATTCGTTCGACTTGACTGGAGTTTAAACAAACTGCCCTGTCTGCCTTTTTTGCATCTAATTAAAATATCTCTAACAGGTTTAAAACTCTTTTTTTTTTTTTTTTCTTCTTTTTTATTGCTTAATTTATTTTTGGTGGATTGTAGGAATGCAAACTTTGAGGAATACGTACATACGTAACGTACTTATGTATTACAACTGAGTAAATAGGAATGTTTCTAGGAAAATAATTTGTATTCATAAAAGTGGTTACCTGTCAGTTACCTCGGTACCTGTTCAAATTAGATGCTACCAAAAATTGCATTATTTAGTGCCGGATGGGGTAATGGCAGTGATCAGGAATGGGGAGTACAACTTTTCAAAGTTGTAAGCCGTTCTTCTTTTATGGTAATTAAGTCATTGAAACAACTATGTAGTGCACTGTGGTTAACTGTAATGAATAGGTACATGTTGTTGGAAGTGTTTGACAAGTATTATGTTGGTTTATTTAAGACTAGACTGTTTCGCTCATTCCTTAATGTAACCTCGATGGTAGCGTGTAGAGAAACTTTTTTCGGCTACGACCTATTTTACTAGAGCAACGGAGCTTTACATAGAAATCACATATTTACCTCTTTATTTAATTTATACTGTTTGCCCTTATGTGTAATACACGGCAAGCTCAAGCTCTCCCATGGCGACTCACCTTGTTGCATCTCTCGATCTAATTTGCTATTTGGTTAGGTTATCTTCAATTATTTTATTTCATATCATTTTTCCAATTTCATACCTTACGATTCCAAATAATTGACCGACATCAAATCTATAAGTAAGATATACATATAATACCTTGGCTTGCAGACTACATCATTTTTTTTAATACTGCCCTGAATTACTTCGAGAAAGGCTCACAATGTGATGTAATTTATGCAGACTTTGCTAAAGCGTTTGATCGCGTTAACCACAGTACATTAATCTCAAAACTGACTAACTTAGGATTTCACTCAAATTTGCTAAAAAGGATTAATTCCTACTTAACGCATCGGATCTCGCCACCAGTTTATGTTACCTCGGGAGTATCTCAAGTCATCTGGGCCCTCTGCTCTTCTTTTTATTTATTAATGACATTCCCGACTTGTTTTTAAGTTCCCAGTGTCTCATGTTTGCCGATGATGTAAAGTTATTCCGACCTATACGCTCAATACATGACTGTATTCTTTTACAAGAGGACCTTGAACGACTTTCCATATGGTGTCACAATAATGACCTTCTTCTCAATGTCTCTAAATGTCAAAGCCTTTCATTTTGTCGTGGCCTCTCTTCAATTCCTTTTACGTACGTAATCCATAATACCCCTCTGTCCATTATTTCCTCCAAAAAACATCTGGGAATTATTTTTGACGCTAAACTAAGCCTTAGCATGCACATTGAGTTTTTGGTTGCCAAATGTAACCAGATGTTAGGTTTCATATTGCGGAATTCGAAAGACTACCGAGATCCTTATACTCTTAAATGTCTTTTTGTCTTTTGTTTAGAATTGAAAAGAACTAAAAGCGTCTAACTAGAGTAGCCATTCGTAGACTGCGGTGGAATATTGAAATGCCTTCATACATAACGAGGTGCAAATTATTCGGTATCTTATCACTTTTCAGACGAAGGCAATACTTTTCAATCCTGCTTATTCATGACTTGATTAATGGTCATATCGATTGCCCTTCTCTATTATCATTAATTGGATCTTATGCTTCTGCGAGAGCTCGAAGAAATCGTTTTTTGTTTCATGTACCCTATCATAGAGTAAATTATGGATACAATAATCCAATTTCTAGATGCCTAAGGGAATTCAATAAATATTGTAGCCTTTTCGATTTTCACCTTACTAGGGGTTCATTTAGCAACAAGATAATTTTGTTGTTAAGCTTTGGTGGTCTTTCTTAAGTATATTTTATAATCCAATTTTTGTAATCTAACGAGGACAGCTGATGTACTCACTTGATTGATTTTAATAAATAAATAAATAAATGAATAATGTGACGGCTATGTACAATGGTAGCTTGATGAGAAGCTTTGGCCGAAACATGTCCTTATCAAGATTGGCTCTTTACATTGGCTCTGGTCATGTACATGTATGTCGCTGGACTTTGGCTGGAGTAAAGCCCCACTACTACTTGAATGCTCATCGGTATTTCCTCTATTCTCTTGTGAATTGGCGTCCTTCCATATTTGGACACCTCAGGTGGTATATCATCAGCTTAAAAGCTTCCCTAAACTTATATTAATATGAACCTATTTTACAAATATAATTCGTTACCGAAGAGTAATTTGTGCGGGTCAGTTCTCATTAGTGTTTTCTTGCATACTTAGTATGACACTATGCAGAAGGATGATCTTCATACCAAACTTTTGGACTGGCACTGTTCGCTCGCGTAATTCGTTGATTATAATCTTGCTTTTTATCAAGACAGGTGAGACACTCAAAGATATTTAGTTAAATTGCCACCGGGTTCAGAAGGCTATAATTTCAAAAAGAGCAGTTCGTTTTACTGCTTACAAGTGTGTAAAAGCGCTTTTTATTTTTTATCCGAAATGGAATTAAAACATAATGGTGCGAGTCTCACCGAAGATGGATATCTTAAAAGTCTTACAACACCTCGTTTCAACTCATGGAGAATCTAAGCCTAGCTTCTCTCAATCACCCATGGGTGAAAGGGACCTACAGTTTATTGCCGATTTCGAACGGCGAATTTCGATAAGTTTTTTCATGACAACTATACTACAGGGTGTTTTGTCGGTACCCCGCTGACGAGAAGCACCGTGAAACCACATTCGATAACATAGCTGTTGTCGGGATTCGTTGCCGTGTCTTCGGTGTCAGTGGCCAACACTGCGACACGGCGTTCCTCGAACCATGGTATATGCTACAATAATGTTGGCAGTAATGCGACCGATTCGAATAGAGCGAAATCCCAGACGGAGTGACAAAAATATCGATGCTCAAAACAATTCACTTCAGAGGAACTACCATCATACGAGTATGTGTTATGTTTTCTAATGAGAAAATTCCCAATCCGATTTTTGCCAGGTCGTACGAAAATTTGTACCTTGAACCGCCCACCAGATATCAAGCGTCATCTCTTTCATTTTTAATTTTTCATTTCATTTATTTATATTATAATTTTAACTTGATACTACAAGATGTATTATCTTATAATTATGTATCCTAAATTAATATTACAAGTCAATTTTACATTAAATCGACAAAATGGTTAAAATTGGGCAGATATTACTTATTAGCTTTAGTGAATGCGATGACGACCTTAACCTAGAAAGGCCATGGTATATTCTTCGTATTGTATCCGAGACGGCATCGCAACAAGTTAATGTGCTATTAATTTAACGACAAAATTAATAATGTTTCCGTTCAGTACAAGAGTGGGATAATCGGAATGGTAAATTCTCTGCCGAGAGCATATCATTCCCATATTCTTTAAAAGATTCAATTTGCGGTAGTTATTATCAGACCACCGATGTACATTCGCGAGATCGTCGTATATACGGGCTACATAATCTTCTATTAGGCCGACAGACTTCTTCTTCTTTGGTGGCGTTACAGCCCATTAAGGACCAGAGCCAAGCTTCTCTCAATCACCCATGTTGTGTGTGATTTATTTTTCGCACAGGTGAAAGGGACCTACAGTTTAATGATGACTCCGAACGCGGCGTGAGTCGAGAAGCTTTTTCAGGCCAACAGACTGCTATAGATAAATAAGGACATCATCCGCATACATATGCACCTGACAGATTTTAATTGAGTTTGGAAGATAATTTATAAACATAGAGAAAACTAACGGGCCCAAGACAGACCCTTGCGGTACACCAGAGTTAACTGAAGTAGGACTTGAAGTTCCTAGTTCCGTTTTAACTATCTGAATGCGGTTACATATGTAGATATTGCGCAAAAAATCTGAGAGACGTATTATTAAAACAGAAATTGTTTGGCTTTGGAATAGTCGAGAAGAACCATGATTCCCATTTTGTTTGTGTCCAGTGCTTTACACAAATCTGAAGTAACTTTGATAACCGCAGATTCGCAGCTATGTATATGGCGAAAACCTGATTGCCACTTGGATAGATAGTTACCCGCTTCTAAGTACTTTTGTATTTGGTTAGCCATAATCTTTTCAAGCACCTTAGCTGGAAAACAGAGTAAACTGATTGGCTTGAAATCTGACGGAACTGACGGTTTGGATATTTTCGGGATAGGAATAATGTTGTGCTTTGGGCGACTGTGAAGGTTAATTGACCGTTTCCCGCTTATGTTTTTTTGGACCTTGACATGGAAGTGATTCACAATGTTTACCAAGAAAATATTTTGGAAAGTACAATATTTCGGAGCCGTGAGCGACTAAGCATTTCGGCGCAAGTCAATTAAGAGTTGTTAAAAAATACCGCTCCTCACTACAATCGTTGCCACACTGGTCACCACAGCCACCAGTTATCGCAGGACTAAGTTCGGGCAGCGTCGACCGACTCAGGATCACATTTTGCGGTCATGACAAGAATTGAAAGTAAATTTTAAAAACCATTGTTTTCTCGTTAGGAAGGAAAACTCGATATAAGCTAAATTGCTGGTACGAAAATAGCTTGGATGCAACAGGTCTGCACACACTAGTATCTTCTCAGTTAGTGTTACTGAAGATAACCACAATTACAATTTCTTGTAATTAAATGGTGCTTATAATTTGTGCTATTTTTCTCGAAACGCTTGGTTATTATGTTGTCAAGATATCTAAGGGGAAAATCATATTACAATCATTTTTAGTAGTTTACTTACTTATCAGGCCAGCGATCCATGGAGAATCTGAGCCTGAGCTATAGCTGCCTTCCATCCTTGACAGTCCCGGGCACGCTGCTTCCAGATTCCAAGACCAAGATGTCTCACATTTTTTTTTTTTTTTTTTAAATTTGCGCACACTCAAGGTCTAATAACCTTATTATGTCGGTGACACAGTGCGGGCAGAAGGTAGAGAGGAAGAGGAATAGAGGAGATGCCGATGGACATTGATCTTAAATGCTTGCATGTTGCATTGAGGGGGGAAAACCGAATCCGGCAGGGAGTTCCAGATTCGTGTGGTTCGGTTAATGAAAGATTCTCTATATTTGACAGTACGTCCGAAAGCGGGCTTAAGAGTATATTGGTGAGCATTCCTAAAGAGACGTGTATTGCGGGAGAAATGTTGAAGGGACGGAATGCAACTGGCTATTTCATCAGAGCATTTTTGGTGGTAGTAACGATAAAACAGGGAGAGGCAGGTAACATTCCTGCGGTGTTCCAGCGAGTCTAATGTTTTGGTAATGCTGGAGTCACCTATCAGTTTTATGGCTCGTTTTTGTATTCTGTCTAGTAGGTGCAGTGAGGTCTTAGAAGCACCGGACCAGACATGAGCGTTAAACTCTAATTTGGGGCGAATGAACGCCTTATAGATTGTAGCCAGATCTAAGGGTGAGAAATATTTCTTGCATCTGTATAAGAATCCTAGGCATTTCGCAGCATTCTTGGCGACACTGAATATATGGTCGCTCCAATTAAGATTGTGAGCAACACTCATACCCAGGATGGAAAGCTTTTCAGTTTCTGAGATGCAAGTGCCATTCATGGATAATGGCTGCGGGTTATTTATACGCTTTAACGACAAGAGACAGCATTGTGTTTTGGAAGCATTAAATTCCACTCTATTGTTTTTACCCCATTGGATGATGCTGTCGATATCGGAACTTAATGAGCTTAACATACGCTGCCGCTCATTATCTACAACCGAAGTGCAGGGTCTTAAACTGGTGAACGAATATGAGAAGCTGAGGGTACTGTCGTCAGCGAAGGAGTGAATTGGATTAGAAGTAACAGACAAGAGATCATTTATAAAAATAAGAAAGAGTGTCGGAGACAAAACGGAGCCCTGGGGAACACCGGCATTTACAAAGTGAGTATCAGACTTGAATCCGTCCAAAACAACTTGAATTGAACGATTCGAAAGGTAGCTTCTAATCCATTGAAAGAGAGACTCATCGATCCCAAAAGCACGCATTTTCGACAAAAGGGCTTCATGCCAAACCCTGTCAAATGCTTTCGAAATATCCAGTGCAACAATTTTGCTTTCACCTGCTTGGTGAAGCGAGTGATTCCACTTTTCAGCGAGATATGCCATATCACCAGTGGATCTGTTGCTGCGGAAACCGTATTGGCGGTCATTGAGGAGTTTCCGTGATTCAAGATATTTCATAAGCTAACGGTTAATCAGCGTTTCCATGACCTTGGAAAGAAGGGACGTTAGTGCAATGGGTCGGTAGTTGGAGGGAGAAGATGATTCGCCTTTTTTGGGTATAGGCTGGACAAATGCTGTTTTCCACCTACTCGGAAAGAGCCCAGAGGTGTAGGAAAGGTGAAAAAGCTTACGCAGTGGTTTTGCCAGCGTAGAAGAACACCTCTTCAGAACTATTGGGGCAATACCATCTGGACCAGCGGATTTGAGTATGTCGAGATCTTTAAGAACCCTTGCGACTGTACGAGTGCGGAAGTGGATTGGTCCCATGGTGGAATTTACGCACTCTAGTACAGGCGGAGACAAAGTACAGGCTGGCAGCTGAGAACTGGTTGCGAAATGGGCAGCAAGTAGGTTAGCTTTGTCTAAGGGGGTGACAGCTGGAATGTCATTGTGGATGAGCGTCGGTATAGACGACTTAGTTGAGTTTTTTACGTTTTTTTACAAACGACCAGAAACTTTTGCTACCTTTGGGACATTGAAGGATTTTACGCCTTAATTTCTGGTCGGATTGGAATTTAATCCTTCCAGTGTGGATGTTGCAGTCATTTCTGGCTCGTATTACCTTTTTTGGGTTTTCCTCAGAACTGTTTGCCTTGTAGGCCCGCAAACTTAGTTCCCTGAGCCTAATAGCCTCTTTGCAGCTCGGGTCAAACCACGTATTATCCTTAAGCCTGGTGCTCTTAATCTTGCTGGGAATAAAATTTGCCATGCCGATTCGGATAATGTTTACGATAATATCAGTTGCGGCGTCCACCTCGTTGTCGAGGAAGCACAACGACCAGTTAAAGATCCGAAAGAAGTTGTTAAGGCCGCACCAATTGGCTTTCTCGTATAGCCATAGTGTTCTCTTAGGAGCTTTTTCTTTAACTGGATGGTGGGAGTTCGAGAATTTCGCTGATATCATGCAGTGGACAGACAAGCCTAGGGGTTCCAATACATCGATCGTGTATTTGTCAGGCTGAGAGGTAAGAAACTAGTCCAGTGTGTTGGCGGTATGACCAGCAACATCGGGGATACGTGATGGCTCATTCACAAGTTGAGTTAAGTGATTTAACTCAGCAAAAATTTCAACGTACCTTCCTTCGGGTGTTGTCTGTCCAGAATGTCGAAGCCACTGAGAATTGTGTACATTGAAATCGCCCGCTAAAACGATTTCAGTGCGAGGGAACAGGGAAACAATTCTTTGGATGGAATCAGACAGTGCGTCGAATGCATCAAATGTTGCATTCCTGTCTAGATTGGGGCTTCTATAAAGAAAACATTAGTGGACATGGTCTTTATACCGGAGTCGAAGACCCTCTTAGCTGGAGCGTTGATATCCATGCGCTCGAGGTGGCCGAGCCAGTGTAGTTGACGGATCTTAGTAGTTTACTTTATTATTATATGATTTTTTGCAAGCCTTTTCAGTTGTTCATTATGTTATAAAGCTTACAATTAATTATTAAAGGATTAGCAGAAGATCGCGTAGCTAGTATTAAATCGCATCGGACCATTTTGTAACTACATATGTACATATGCATGTATATTCATGTTAAACTATATTTACTGAAGTGTAAACAACACGCATTCTTTGTGATCTAAACACGTCAACTTCTTCTTCTTAATGGGCGCTACAGTTCGGGGTGAACCTGGGCCTCAACCAACATGCCCCTTTAACTAGCACGATCTTTTGCTTGCCGCAAGCCCAGTTGGCAGAGGTCCCCTTCCACCTGTGTGCGCCATCTTAAGTGCGGCCGTCCTCTGCTTCTTCGTCCCTCGGGGTTGGATTTAAAGAGTCTCCGGGCTAGAGCTGTGGGGTCCATTCGCTCTACATGGCCCAGCCATCTTAGGCGTTGAATCCGTAGACGCCTGGCTCATGTCGCTGTACAGCCCGTAAAGTTCGTGGTTGAATCTTTTCCTACATCCCCCGTCTGCGTTTATACGCCCGAAAATCACGCGCAAAATCTTTCTCTCGAACCGACCAAGGGCCTTCTCATCCGCTTTTGATAGTGTCCATGCTTCTGCGCCGTACAACAGGACCGGGATGATAAGGCTCTATTACTCAGTTGCTTCCTGAGCCCAAAGAAACAGCGATTGGTAAGAGTGATTCTGCTTTTGATGTCGGAACTGATGTCGTTGTTCCAGGTCACTGCGGAGCCAAGGTAGACGAAGTCCTTAACTGCCTCGAACTTATATCTGCCAATACAAACGTTCTGGCCAAGACGTCGGTGGTGAGCGTCTTTTTTTGATGACAGCATATATTTAGTTTTGCCCTCGTTTACCGCCAAACCAATTTTCGCCGCCTCTATCTCAATACTCGCAAACGCCTCATTGACATCGCGCTGTGATCTACCTATTAGGTCAATATCGTCGGCGTATGCAAGGAGTTGCGAGGATTTGAATTGCATTGTGCCTCTTGTATTGGCCAGTGATTTTTGCACAATAATTTCCAATATGGTGTTGAAGAAATCACACGACAGCGCATCGCCCTGCCTAAATCCTTTTTTGACATCAAAACTATCGGTAAGGTGTTCACCGATTCGGAAGGAGCAGCGAGCATTCTCCAAAGTCATCCTGCATAGTCTGATGAGTTTAGCAGGTATGTCAAAGGTAGACATAGCGTTGTATAGCTCGTCTCTAATTACGCTGTCGTATGCGGCTTTGAAGTGGACAAATAGGTGGTGAGTGTCGATTTGAAATTCATTGGTTTAATTTCTAGGATCTGCCGTAGTGTCAAGATTTGGTCGATGGTGGACTTCCCTGGCCTGAATCCGCACTGGTAAGGACCTATCAGCTTATTTACAAAAGGTTTCAGGCGTTCACACAAAACGGCAGAGAAGATTTTGTAGGCGATGTTAAGGAGATTTATTCCTATATAGTTGGCGCAATCAGAGGGGTCTTCTTTCTTGTTAATCGGGCATACGATGCTGAGACTTCATTCCTCGGGCATGCTTTCCTCTGACCATATCTTACAGATGAGCTGGTGCATGCTCCTAACCAGTCCGTCTGCGCCAGCAGGTTTATTCGACTTGAGTTTCGATATGGCAATCTTAACTTCGTCGAGGTCAGGGGGACGGAATTCTCCGCAGTCTTCGTCGATTAGAAATGGATCATTCTGCCTGATAGCGGTATATTGTCTAACATCGCCGTTATACAGTCTGCAGAAGTGGTTTTTCCATATTATCAGCATCGTCTGCGATTCTACTACTAGGTGTTCGTTCTCTTCCTTGCAGGCTTCCGTTCTAGCTTTATATCCTTGGCAGGTTCGCTTTATCTGTTGATAAAACTTTCGAACGTCACTACTGCAGTAACACCTCTCCAAATTCTCAATCGCGCGCTTCTCGTGCTCTTTCTTCTTTCTTCTGAGAAGCTTATGCTCCTCCCTTCTTTTTAGCTCGTAGAGCTCACGAGCTGCTATTGTTCTTTTATGCAGCGAGGCCTTATATGCATCCTGCTTCGCTGTGTGAATCCTCCTGCACTCGTCATCGAACCAGGTGTTTCTTCGTGGTGGGGCCTTGAAACCCAAAACTTCGGATGCAGAGCTTTTCAGGACTTGATTGCGAAGGTTCCACTGTTGTTCTATTGACTGCGTGGTTTGTTGAGGTGTATGAGAGAGCTTGATCGCGTCCCCCGATCAATAAAAGCACGGGCGGCTTGTGACGATAGCCTTACCGACTTCGTCGATTGATCAAAAGACCTTTGTGTATATCGAGGGCGGGAGGCGCGTACTGGCTAGAAGGAGATTTCACCCCGTAGCAAGATCAATCAGCCTGTGTCCGTTATCGGAGGTGGTGTCGTGTAGGCCATGTTTGCCGATGACTCGTTCAAAGATGCTTTCCTTACCCAGCTTAGCATTGAAGTCTCCTAGTACAATTTTGATGTCATAGCTGGGACATTGGGCATACGTTCTGTCTAGGATATCGTAGAACTCATCTTTGGCGGAGTCATCCTTGTCTTCCGTGGGGGCGTGGACGCAGATCAGAGTGATGTTAATAAATTTAGCCTTGATACGGATTGTTATGAGGTGTTCGCTCACATGCCGAAAGCTTAGGACCTTTTGCCTTAGTCCACCTCGAACAACAAATCCGCATCCAAACAATCGTTGCCCTCTCTCCCTATAGCAGTCGCCGTAGTAAATATCGCAGTTTCTCACCCGCTTCATACCCGGTCCAATCCATCGCATTTCCTGGATGGCTGTTATGTCCGCTTATAGCGGTCTAAACATCTTATAGTGACCGTACCAATATCAAAATCTTTTATGTTTTAAGTAAATAGTGTAGTGATCTTAAAGGATTGCCATGTAAGGATATGGCATGTACATAGGATCATGTAAGATGTAAGCAGCCTGGCAGGATCGCCATGTAGTGTTACTGGATCAGTACAGCAAGGTTGCTGTATACGTCAGGACTTCTAGGCTGTGGAATTAGCAAGAGTGTGACAGAGAAGTATGCTTCCCAATAGTGTAGGGGTCGACCTAGCGGGGTGTCCGGCGTGGAACGCCACTGGACAGTCAGGGTGCCTGTTTCCTGGCACTCCTCGAGAATTAAAATAGCCTATGCCGAGTGATTGGCTTCTAAAATAATTCTGATTTATTCATGAAATTTTTGTTCCTTATATACTAATTCCCGATAGCATTTCCAATGCATTACGCGTTCTAATATTAGGTCACGAGTCATAATTTGATTTTAGTGCAATTGACTCCATGAAGGGTCGCTTCACCAGATGACACATTGCGGGTTATTCTTTATCGTATTGAATATCACAGTGCAGTGGACGTAGTAATGTTTACGTTCCTTTTTGCCTGTCTTCATACGGTGTCGGTATTTGGCGAGTGCCGTCCCGTGAGTAAAAGTAGAAACACAATGTGGCGTGCGCGCCGCGTGCTTTTGACAGCATGAGTAGGAACAACGATATCTTATGAAGCAACACATAATGTTACCTCAACTTTTGCTCGACCTCATATCGTAAATATCGTAAAGTCGAGCAAAGCGCCGGAGTAGAGGTACTCTCTACTCAAGGCGTGCGTTTGACAGATGTACTTCATTGTGTTGTTCGATTGTAGCAGAATAGTGTAACGTGTTTTGTCATGTAGTGTTCCGAGTTGTTCGCTTTCAACATGCATACATTTTCGTAGCTTATTGGATTTTTTGGATGCAAACTAATCATGATGGGTATTTCAGAACTAAATGCATATTTTTTTATGAGCATATACCTTTATTTGAGCTGAATTTTTCTTATATTTATGTTTCAATTAAATCATATAAATAGAACAGAACACAAATCTGCTCTTCTTTCTGCACTAAATTCATATGTGTACATTTTGAGGAAACAGAACATAGTATTGTCATATTCCTAAGCTCTCTACGCGCAGCTGACTTGAAGCCAGATTGTGTGTTGCGAATTGTGGTTGCGTGCGTCTGACACATTATCCCGTAAATCGGTACAAAGCCGATCAAAAGCACGCGCGCGCGCACGCCACATTGTGTTTCTACTTTAACTCTTGGTGTCATGTGACGCTATTGTGTGGTGTGCGTTAGGTTAAGTGTTTTTGTTCGGGTATGTAGGAAGTTATTAGTGTTTTGTTTTGGTATGTTGTTTTGCTACGTGGGAAATGTTTTGTTTGTGGGTACACTACAATAGGTTGACTTGGAAATCGCACCAAATAATCTAATTTAATATAATATGTATTACTTGTGAGATATATTGTGTTTTCATGCGATGGCCAGGTCAATCTATTTACTTAAAACATAAAAGATTTTGATATTGGTATGGTCACTATAAGATGTTGTTAGGTTAGCTAATTTTGTTTTTTTTTTTTTTAGAGACTCATGCAGGTTCAAGAGTTTATATTCTCTTATGATGTGATAGTCACACAACCTGAACGGAGTGCAGTGGTTTGGATCGTTGATGTTCGTCGTTCACTACTCTCAGGGGTGGTTGTCCTAGATAGGACGAGAGCCGACCAAATTCCGCGTTGGTTATAGTCAGTAGTAATTCGTTCGAGCGCTTTTAGTATTGCATACGCAGAGGATGAATTTTCAGATGACCATATACTGTGAGTGTTATGCCTGCAGCAGTACGTCTAGTCACTTTCCATTCACCTCTGTGTTGCATACTTTTTGTCCGTATAGGAATTATTGTACTTTTTCTTGGCTATGAACGAATTTGAACTATAGACCTTCCGCTCGACGGTCGATGATGTTAACCGCTGCACCACGGACACCCCCATTACGTAATAAATCAAGGCAGAAAAGGTCCCTTAAGCAGGGACTGAATAAATTAACTGACTTGGCAATATATGGATCTTACAACTTTTTACGGTAGAAGATCTGAGTTGCGAGACTTGGTTTTTTTTACAAGTTGAAGCTTAAACACCCCCAATAAGCCAAAAGTTATGACAAAGTGACCTTTCAGCAAGACAACGATCAGGAACATATTGCTAAAATCGTCAAGGAAACTTTGGAGGCACTTAACTGGGAGGTCCTACTCCACCCACATTTTACGGTATTTTTTATGTGGTATTTGAGGACAAACTTATATGAAAAGTTCACACAACGTTGAGTGACTACTTGATTGTAAAATCATTCAATAAATTTTCCGTTAGCGGAAACAACCTGCTCCATACTGGATTGAAAACAAATGCATGTTCAGATCAAATGCTCGATAATCATATTGATCACGCTCACATTTTAACAACCTTTAGAGAAAAATGGTGTTGTGAGGATGTTTATTAGTTTCGTGCTCAAATACGTCCCGTTCCATATATAATAATTCAGTAGATAAAGGTCTGTGAATCTAGCAGGCCATAAGTTCGGGCTGATGTGGTCCCAGAAATTTTCGACAATCCTGTATCGCCATCGCTTTGTGTGATGGAGCAGAGTCCTGCTGGAATATGTATGGTCTGTCCTCATGTCGGTATCAATCCATGGTTTCATAACGTTTTCTAAAACCCTGATGTAGACGGCAGTATTAAAACACATTTTTTGGGGAAAGGAAATGAGGTGGCATAATATGTACTTCTTTGCTCAAAACTCCTATAACCATGAGAATAGCTGTAAAATGTGTGTACATAGCATGGGGAACCTCTCTACGATCTGTATTTTTGATGTTGGTTTTTAGGGTTCCGTACCCAAAGGTAAAACGGAACCCTATTACTAAGACTTCGCTGTCCGTCCGTCCGTCTGTCACCAGGCTGTATCTCATGAACCGTGGTAGTTAGTCAGTTGAAATTTTCACAGATGATGTATTTCTGTTGCCGCTACCATGACAAATACAGAACAAAACAGAACAAAATGAATATTTAAGGGGGGCTTCCATACAACAGACATGATTTTCATCCAAAAAATCCCCTTGGTCAAATACTGAACTAAGGTTAGTCGACAATATCCCACAACCAGTAGCAAACTTCCCAGTTTTGATCACCTTTGTGTCTTTGATGAATTAATCCTAGCTGCAAACCTTTTTCTCATATTTCCCATTATTGTTATTCACCTTTTCACATCGTTGCTGTCAAGTAAGATAATTGATTTGATCTCATTGGACACTTTGATGATCAACTATATTTCATCATGAAGATTTTTGATTATCAAAGTAATATGCCGATAACCTGCCTGAACCAAGATCTGTCTTCATACAAAAAATGTGATTTAATGTGATGACTGATGAGGTAACATACATAGTCTCTTTCAAATTTATATATACAGATGGTACGGAACCCTTCGTGCGCGAGTCCGACTCGTACTTGGCCGGTTTTTTGGTCTTGATCAATATTTTTTTTCATCGGAAAAAACGACAACATTTATGAAGTTTCAGGGTGTTGGTGTTGTTCAAAAGACGGGTGCTTTCATTAACTGTCCTCTGCGTAAAGCATAAGATTTATAACGAATGTCTTTATGGACAACTCGACCGGTTAGGCCCTCCGAAAACTTAAGATCTCTCAAAATTGCCCTAATTCATTTCAAAGGATTTTCGTTAATAATTGCTGTTTTTTTTATAGGTACGAGCGGCAGATCTGTTCTAACTGTCCCACTTATGTTTATAACGGGTGTTTTTTTAGAGGTTCGGTTTTTTGACTGGCAATACTTTTTCTAAAAATCGTACATTTGATAGTTAGAAATTGATGTGCAGCTAGTGCGTTTTGCCATTTTACGGTGAATATATTAACGCCAGAACAACGCGTGCGAATTGTGACAGCTTATTTGCCAAACTTATCGTACGCACCGTCCATTTTACGGTCGACATAATCGTCCATCTGAGCGAGTTATTGGGAAAACGACGAATCGTTTTCGCACCACGTACACTCTAGTGGATAATAAGCATCCTCAGAGATGACAAACGGTGCGAACAGAAGAAGTTATTGCCGTTGTGGAGCGCAGTGTTGAACAGCAATCGAAGCTATGCCCATCCAGTTGATGAAATATCTTACCGCGAGATTCTGGCTTAAAAGCTTATAAAGTCCAGCTTCTGCAAGAGTTAAAACCCTGTGACCATTATACGCGTCGTAGATTCAGTGAATGGGCCGAAAGCATGATTCAACATTATCCTCATTTTCAAAGCAAAACGTTGCTCTCCAATGAGGCCAGTTTTGGTTAAATCAATATGTATACAAACAAAATTGCCGAATCTGGAGTGGAGAAAACCCAGAAGCCTTTGTTGAGACGCCCTTACAACCATTAAAATTCACTGTTTAGTATGCTTAATGAGCTGGTGGGATCATCGGCCCATATTTCTTTAAGGAAGATGTCGGCCAGAATGTTACCGGTAGTGGTGAGCGCTATAGAAACACAATTTCTGACCTTTTCGTTCGTTGTGGGAAACATTTGCTGAGGGCATCATTTCTCGTTATGAACCTGTGAACTGGTCTCCTCGATTCTATGATCTTAAGACCTTAAGATTACTTTCTTTGGGGGTATGAGAATTCACTAGTCTCTGCCGATTAACCAGAGACGTTGGACGTTTTGGAAGTCAACATTCGCCGTGTTATTGCTGATATACGGCCCCTGCTGTTCGATACATTTGTATCATTTGTATGCGTTTCATTCGAGCTAGCCGTGGCGCGTATATGCACGAAGTCATATTTAGACTAATGGCATAAAATTATCCTTAAAATATAACATTAGCTTTAGCTTTAAGTATTTTATTGACTTCCCAGTGGAAAGTTTTTGTAATGGGGCCGATTTTGCGAATCCCTAATGTTGACATATCTCCACGTTTTAAGATCACCAGAATCCGAACCCAATGTTTTCATAGAGATGTACATATGTGTGTGTGTGTACGTGGTCTCGATTATCTCGAGAACTAAAGATGCATCCGCAGATCTAGTATTGTTTACTAACAAATACAAAATTCCGCCCCCAGCCCACCAAGGCTGGGTGGAACCCAACTAACAATCAAAGAGCAGGCTAAATATATAGGCCTAATCCTTGATAGGAGGCTGAATTGGAAACCCAACATTCTTGATAGCGTCAAGAAAGCAACTACTGCCCTCTACAGCTGTAAGAAAGTGGTGGGCAGGAAGTGGGGTCTCCAAACAAGCATTATGCACTGGCTCTACACAGTAGTCATAAGGCCTATCCTCCTCTATGGCAGGCAGTAAATCGAAGCCTTCTGGGGAAGGTACAAAGATCGGCCAGCTTATACATAAGCGGAGCGATCAGACCAACCCCCACGGAGGCCCTAAACATTCTATTACATCTTCCACCATTGAACCTTTTCAGCAAGCAAGTTGCTGCCTGCGCAGCCCTAAGGATGAGGAGCTTAAGAAAATGGTCCACATCTCAAAAATGCCATACTACTATTCTAAACCACTTCAAAGTAGCCGTGGACACGGACTACATCATCCCGCAGAATGTGTTCACTAGGAACTTCGATGTTTTCTTTCCATCCAGGGAGGAATAGGCTGAAGGGAAAGTAATACCAAAGGACTCGATCCCCCTCCATACAGATGGTTCTAAGATGGAGTCGGGTGTAGGTAGTGGGATCTTTTGCAAGGAACTTAACCTCAACCTATCTTTCAGACTCCCAAGTCACTGCAGTGTGTATCAGGCAGAAATAACAGCGATAATAGAGGCCTTTGCATGGCTCAGGATCAATGTAATATCCGCTAAGTATATTATCATTTGCACGGACAGCCAAGCTGCGATAAAGTCCCTGGCAAGTGTTGTTGTTGTTTTATCACCAAACAATTGTGGCTAAGTTAGGCCTAGGACGAACCAGGGACCTAGTGGCAACCAAAAGGGCAACTTTAAGTACTCTAGTGGGTATCATTACAGGTCACTGCCTCATTGGAAACCACGCCGCCAGATTAGGGCTACCCTTCAATGACTTCTGTCGCGGCTGAATGGACGAGGAGGAGCAGGAATCAAAACACCACTTCCTCTGCTCACGTCCCTCTTTTGCGAATCGCAGGAGGATCTACCTCGGCGCGCCCTTCTTTGACAATCTAAGTGAGCTAGCAAACCAAAAGGTAGGTTAACTCCATCGTTTCATTAGAAGCACCGGTTGGTTCTCAGGTAGCGGATCAGGGTAACTGTATCCAGGTGGTATCACAATGGGCCCACTTCGGCCTACGTGTGGCTTATGCCTACCACGTTAACCTAACCTAGCCTAGAACTGATTAAGTTTCCAGCAAAATCGGTCTAGCCGTTTTTTATAACTAAAAGAAACGCAAACTAATTTACAGATCCATATATGTAAATGCATCTTCTAAACCATTGAAAATCGCATATTGTTAGGACTTAAAGGACCTTTACGTGAAAAGTTGATTATTTAAAACTTGTTGCATAGTTCCAGGCAAAACTATGATCGAACTTAAACAAGCCAAATCCGTATTTTGTATGGGGAATTCAAAAGCTTATATCTTTGAAACTAGGGAAGTTCGACATAAAATATATATATCAAATTGTCAGGGCAAAACCTATGTTAACATATTCGAATTTTATTAAAATCGGTGAGAGCGGCTTGGCGCAGTAGTTAGTGTGTTGGACTCTGACGCACGATGAGCGAGTTCGGATCGAATGTTTATTTCGCGGCGTCCGTCCTCGGCGGGGTACTGGCAAAACCCCCCGTAGTAAAACTTGCTTAGAAAAAGTTTCTCGACTCACGCCGTTCGGAATCGGCATTAAACTGTAGGTCCCTTTCACCTGTGTGAAAAATAGAATCACACACAACATGGGTAATTGAAGGGAAGCTTGGCTCTGGTCCGTCATGGGCTGTAACGCCACCAAAGAAGAAGATACATAATTAGGCACCGAAATGTTAATTCAGAATTCTTAGTTGATGAATGGTATTGATGAGATACATATCTCCAAATTGATGGTTTTTTGATAACTTGAAGAAGAAAATTTCACTATTCATCAAATATTGTAGTAATTGTCGAAGCAAGTGTTTATATGTAGGCCATTGGTGTTCGGGATTGAGCTTCATTAAACCTTGATAAACCTTGGTAAAAATCTTGATTATTTGAAAACAGTATTTCGAAGTAAATTATAAATAAATAAATTGTTTTTTTAATGTTTGCCAATGGGAAGTTAGGCCCTGCGGGTCGGACCTAGACCACATTTTTTATATTAAATTTGTATACCTGCAAAAAAGGGTGCCGCCAATATTTTCAACATTCGCTAGTTGAAAATATCTGTTGTTTTGTTACCTAACACTTTTCTTTTATGTCGTCTGTTTTCTGTTCTGTAGTGATGTAATACCTACATAAGTGTTGTACCTTGTACTCTCACATAGTTTTATGGGATTGGATCTCGCTATTGTTGTTTTAAATGCTTTTGTTACTATTGACATGGAGTGTTTCTAGAGCTGCCATATGAGTCAACCTGTCACCCTCAGACACCGTTAAATCTGTATATCGCTTTCGGGACAACATTTTTTTTTCGAGAGCTCTTCACGGATTAGGATGAATCTTTCTATTGCAGTGTTTATCCAGTATATCTCATTTAGCTTAGATTTGCAAGTTTTAACAAACTTTCTCTTTCAGGCCAGCTAAGAATCTAGTATTACGCTCATCAATCTTTCCAAGCACTTCTGACATCCCTTTACACTACAAGCCTGCAACTTAGTACACACCACTGGTTGGCACGTGGATTTTGTGGAACAGTACTACATTTACATAAGTAGGGATGGCCGTGGTCCATAAGTAAACATCACCGACTGTCGAGCGGAAGGTCTGTAGTTAAGAGTATGTCCATAGCCAAAGAAATGCAGCACAGCTCTTGTGAATAGGAAGTTCAATTTCAATTTATTATTACATATTTTTAGTGTATATTAAGTTATAAATCTTTTATAGTACTAGGAATGACAGTTAAGTAATATTTGATGTAAAATACTTATAAAGGCATAACACTCACAGTATATGATCACTTCAAATTCATATTTTGTGTGTGCAGTTCTAATATGTACATATAACACCAAAATGGCATGGAACATTTGCTAGAAACAAACAACGTTAATATTCAGTTGAGTTCCTCTCCTACGATCTAGGACAACCACCCTGGAGAGTAGTAAACGAACATCTACGACCCAAACCATTTGCAAACCATTTGAAACGAAAAATTATATTGGTGGACAGAAGGGGCCCCTAAGTTAATCACGCTTTCAGTACCAGTAGTTTAAATCAAAAATGTTAATAATAATTTCAAAAATCAAAGCCACTGCAATAAAATTAGTAATTCGTCAATTTTGATTACCTAACATTCATTGCAAACATTTTCAAAATAAATTCGATACATTATCAACTTTATGACAAATATACACATCCGGACGTCGGGGAGTATCTTATTGGGTGGGTGTTACGTCCATGTGAACTGAATGGTACACATTTTCTAAATTGGTGGTTAGAAACTAAAATTAAAAAATAGGTATCCTACTAACAGTGATTATGTTGTGGCGAGTCTAATTACATACATATATGACTTGTTTATTTGCTTTTTTCGGTCGTCATGAGTGGTCGTTTGGATTTATGGTTGCTGCTGTAATTATTGTGTGTGTGCTCAATATATAATCTATGTATAAACACAAGTCGCTTTATTTCATTAAATTCCTGAGTAATTAGCTTTATTTTTTGGTGATTTGGCATTTTTTATTATTATTATTTGAACAAATGGTTTATGATGTGCTATAAAGGCCGAAAGGAATCATTTTCCGGACTTGAAGAGTATTTATTTGTGTTTATTGTATCAGGTAAATGTTGGTTTGCCGAGGGCAATAAGTGAGATTAGGTAATACACGCGAGCAGTGAGTACTACTCGTAGTTTGCTAACATTCAGATTTGGGCTTTTCGAACACGCATGGGCAGTTTTTTTGATAACCCTTTCGACTTTTCTCTCAATACGGTCGATCGTTTGGGTAGGAAAAAAAATCCACTTGTCTCTTTAAAAGCAATTTATTTACGATCAAGATAAAGTTACGATTGGGGTCTACTGCCATCTTACTGTCAATCACCCCAACGTACACGTATACACATATGTAACTGTTTTATCTGCAAGTAACGCACATATCCATTGCAATAATTGGGCCTGTATACACGAGAATATCGCTAGCAGCAGGAAGACCGGTTTGATGCTCTACACTGAAGCATACACGGGATTCATTTTTCTAGAAGAAAAAATTGTATATGTGAACCTTGCTCAATTGTGTTAGTGTTTCTGTCTTTTTGACATTTCATCTGAAAGAGATATTTCCTTTGACAGAGATAATAAGTGCAACCACGCACTAAAATGTCCCTTTGTTTTTATCCGATGTTCACTGCTTGAAAGACCAATGACGATTGAAGCGCAACACCAGGCAAAAAAAGTGCGGACTCGAAAACTGAAGAGTTGTATATGTATTAGTTTTCCACTTCTGTTCACCCACTAAATTTGCGGAGGAAAATGGTACTCCGTTTCGTACCGCAACCTTCAGCTCCCTCTCCCACAAAACCGGTTTTTTTCGGATGATATATTCTCGTGTATACAGCCTCATTGAATAATATACAGTGGCTCAAAGTTAAAATCGAACAAATTGAAAAGAAAGAATAACTGAAAGATAATTGTTTATATATGTACTAGAGTAAAAAAATTAATTAATTTGTTTAAAGATTTAATAATTAACACTAAAAAAATAAACATAGGAATCCAATTTGAAATCTAAATTATAAAATATGAAGAATAATATCAAGAAAAGCAATAAAGCGACCACAAAGTTATAATGGAACACACCTACAAAGTTTATGTCACTTTTCAGGGAACTGTGATTTACATTTTTTTTTTGTTTTTGTTGAAGGCTTCTGCTATCCGCTGGGGCCCCTTCACGCAATCACTGGTACATTGTACTCCTGACAGACACCTTACATTACTGTATTTTCCCCGTTTTCCGGAGAAAAATTTGAAGGAGCTTCAGTGATGTAGAGCTAAGGGATTCGGCACACACCACGTCGGCTCCAAGGGTGCGCCACCGTGCGCGAGCAAAGGTGGGACAATCACAGAGGAAATGCTCTGCAGCATCATCCTACTCTTCGCTACATGCAGCATAGGTAGGCGTCTCACTGATGCCGAGCACGTAGAGATGCTTGGCAAAAGTGTAATGGCTCGTGATAACTCCCACAAGCCTTCTGCAGTCGATTCTCCTTAAGGACAGGAGGAATGCTGTGGATTTTTTGCAGATATCAGGGCATGCGCGCTTAGTCATCCTGCAACCCGGACAATCCCTCCATCTACGGTTGTGTGTATTAAATACACAATCGTTAATGTAGGAATTTACCGTGGACGCAGGTAGACCTAGAGCGGGTTCAGGTCCTGAGAAGCTCTCCTTTGAAGCCATTCTAGCGAGTTCATCAGAGATCTCATTTCCTGATATCCAGAGTGGAACCCATACAAGCCTTAATGAATTTAGTCTGCAGACTCTGTTCAAGAAGGACTTGAGTTCAAGCACTAATTTGAAGCTAGTTAAGGGGATACACACAGATTTTAGTGCAGCTTGGCTGTCACTACAGACGCATATGCTTTCCCCCTTCCACCTGTGCTTCACAACATAATGCATGGCCATTAGGATTGCGTATATCTCTGATTGGAAAGATAGAAGACTCCAGCACTGGACCCCCGCCCAAACCTGGAGCCATCCGTGAAAATGCGAAGACTATCCTTTCCAGGTTCAGTATCCAGTCATAGCCAATCCTGACGCCATGGAAACTCGACTGTGAAATTACGACGCAGTAGGATAACGGGCGTCCGTGCGTCAGAAGGCATGTCCATGAGACAGGGGTCGCAGGACAATTCTTGCGCAAGCACACCGTTATTGCTATGCGAGTTGTACCAAAAGCCATTTCTCTTCAGACGAGACATGGCTTTCAGAGCACACCCTCTGATAAATATATCAAGAGGTGGAAGGTTCATCATAACATCTAGAGCAGCGCCTGGCGTGCTGGGGAAAGCCCCCGTGCAGCTGAGACAAACCGTTTTTTGGAGTTTGGTGAAAGAGGCTACGACGTGTTTGCGTTTTAGTCTGTTCCACCAGACAACCGATGCATATGAGATTATAGGTCTTATCATTGCCGTGTAGATCCAGAGGACCTTTGCCGGTAGCGCAGTGGTTATTGTGTTGGACTCTAGCGCACGATGAGCGAGTTCGGATTCCGATAACATCAACGCCATCGAATGTTTATTTCGCGACGTGCCTCCTCGGCGGGGTACTGGCGAAACCCCCCGTAGTAAACTTGCCATGAAAAGGCTTCTCGACTCATACCGTTCGGAATCGGTATTAAACTGTAGGAAAATAAATCACACACAACATGGGTGATTGAGAGAAGCTTGGCTCTGGTTCTGCACAGCCCATGCCACAAAAAGAAGAAAGTAATTAATTTTTTTACCCTAGTACATATATAAACAATCATCTTTCATTTATTCTTACTTTTCGCTTTGTTCCATTTTATCTTTGAGCCACTGTATCAGTAAAGCTGATACTTGGCGATGAATGTAACTCGAGTAAAAAAATGACAGTCATTCAAATGTTTGCACAATATTGAATGACGTTCGTGTTAGGTTTACCTTGGCCACTTAGAAATATTTCATTTTTGTCAGATTAACTTACCAAAAAGGAATTAATATGACTGCAAGCTAATTAACTGATAGTGATATAAAAAAATGTAAATTTATAAGTGCTTGGGCTGTCATTTACTTCGCAATCAATCTTCTTAATCGCAATCAGTTCGCGTAATCGACGAAAGGTGCCCTAACAGCGACCGAAATGCAGCCTAATCCCATAGTGATCTAATCAACCGAGAATGTACCTTGCGCGATTATTAGGCACGATTAGTCAGTTGGGCTTACGATACATACGTTTATAGCTAACCAATTGACATTAAATAAGTCTAAATGCCACGTCGTTTTATAAAAAGCATTCCAGTACAGAACGGTAGAAAGTAACTGAGTTAATCATACATATCTCACTGGAGAGAGAGAGATATGAAAATCAGACTCAATTGCAAATTAACTGTCAGAATTCCTCTACGCAAGGAATACAAGAAAGAGAAGCTAGCTAAGATTTAGAGAGGACTAATTATTATAAACGACGTTCGAAAATTTTACCAGAAAGTAAAACGAACATGCCAAGGCTATAAAGCCAGAGCAGAAGCCTGCAGGGATGAACACGGACAACTAGTAGTGGAGTCACAGTCGATGCTGAGATTGTGGAAGGACCACTTCTGCAGACTGTATAACGGCGATGATAGTCAAAATGCCGCCGTCAGGCAGAGCGAACCATTCACAATGGACGAAGACGAAGGAGAATCCCGTCCACCCGACCTAGACGATGTTAAGATAGCGATATCCAAACTTAAGTCTTATAAAGCTGCTGGAGCAGACGGACTTCCCGCGGAGCTGTTTAAAGCAGCTGGCGATGAGCTGGTTAGGAACATGCACCAACTCATCTACAAGATATGGTCGGAAGAACGCATGCCCGATGAATGGAATCTCAGTATCGTTTGCCCGGTCCATAAAAAAGGAGATCCCTATGACCTCGCCAATTACAGAGGGATAAGCCTCCTGAACATCGCGTACAAGATCCTCACTGCCGTACTGTGTAAGTAAGTACCGTTCGTGGACAATCTGATAGGTTCCTACCAGTGTGGTTTCAGGCCAGGAAAATCCACGATAGACCAAATATTTACACTACGGCAGATCTTGGAGAAGACCCATGAATTCCAGGTCGACACGCACCATCATTTCGTCGACTTTAAAGCCGCGTATGACAGTGTTTATAGAGACGAGCTATACTGAGCCATGTCATGTTTTAACATTCCTGCCAAACTCGTCAGACTATGCAGGATGACTATGGAGAACTCTCGCTGCTCCATTAAGGTCGGAGGTGAACTAACCGATCCCTTTGATGTTAAAAAAGGTTTTAGACAGGGTGATGCACTGTCATGTGATTTCTTCAACATCATTCTTGAAAAGATCGTGCGGAACTCTGTGGCCAATACAAGAGGTACGATCTACTTCAAGCCCACACAATTGCTTGCCTACGCAGATGACATTGACGTTATTGGACGAACAAAGCGAGACGTCAATGAGGCATTCACAAGCATTGAAGCAGAAGCGGCGAAAGTGGGTCTAAGGGTAAATGGGGACAAGACCAAATATATGCTGTCATCCAAGAAAGGAGCACAACACCGACGTCTTGGTCAGAACGTCACCTTCGGCAGCTATATTTTTGAAGTAGTCAAGGACTTCGTCTACCTTGGCTCGGTAGTGACAAGCAGCAACGACACCAGCGCTGAGATAAAACGCAGAATAGCTTTTGCCAACCGCTGCTTCTTCGGGCTCAAGAGGCAATTGAGTAGTAGAGCCCTCTCTCGAAAAATCGTCTTCGGATCCAACGTCTAAGATGGCTAGGCCATGTAGAGCGAATGGACATCAACGCTCCGGCCCGAAGAGTCTTCGACTCTAACCCCGAGGGACGACGCAGCAGAGAACGACTGCATTTAAGGTGGCGCGCACAGCTGGAAAGGGACCTTAACCAACATCCCTTATAGTTCGTCGTTATATCTTCTCCTCCACTCCCCGTTTATATAAACGGACCATAGATTGAATGAAGAATTTCCCTCTCGAAACTACCATGGGCCTCCTCATCCGCTTTCTATAAAGTACAGGCCTCTGCGCCATAGAGGAGAACCGGGATGATTAAGGTTTCTTACAGCGCAACTTTGGTCTTTCGAGAGAGGGCTCTACTTCTCAATTGCCTCTTGAGCCCAAAGAAGCAGGTGCTGGCAAGAGTAATTCTGCGTTTGATCTCAGCACTGGTGTACACGAAGTCCTTGACCACTTCGGATTTGTAGCTGCCAATTGTGACGTTCTTGCCAAGACGTTTTGGGACTTCGCACATACATTTTGACAACAGACCCAAAAACGTTTAAAGGTAATGCAGGCGATGCGGACTTAATTCTGCAAATTCTTTCCATTTCTTGATGTTCAGTGTGCTGAGGTGAGGGGCTTTTCTTACCACCCTTCCATGTAAGCCACATTCTATAAGCCTGTTTCTTATGGTTCAGATACAAACTGGAGCATTTAACTGAGTTTTGAAATCGTTGGAAGAGGCGAAAGGAATTTTTTTGCATGCTGTCGATCGAAGGCTGTGGTGGCTTTCATACATAAGTATAATAAGTCAATAACAGCCAGTGGGTTGAAAGTGCTCTTGGCAAAACATAGGCTTTATTTGTTGAAACATGCTGTCACGTACAAATTACCACTCAACTATCTATCTTACAATGTAATTTTGTCGAGTAGAGGTGGAGGGCAGGGCTCACGGGCTCAAGATAATTTTGTGTGGTGTCTTTGACAAGGAGCTTAGCTTCAGACTGTTGAAATAATATAGTGTTTATCAACCCGTGATCAGAGCGAAAAAGTATTGAAACCTAGGCTCAACCAAATACAACAAAATCTGGCGGTAAGTGCGGCTAAGGTAATACGAGGGCAAAAGAGCGATTTAAGTCGGCCTGACATAATCTTTCTCAGCTTCAACGTACCTACTTGGTCCAGCGTTTCTCCAATATCTAAAAGTCAGTAAAAATACAGATGGAAGCCTGAGTGTGTCAAATCAGAAAAATACGGGGGTATGCCGGTGTCAAGGAAATCGTAACCCAAATCACATTGTTTTCTCATACTAAACGCACCCTTGTGTATATGTATATACATATGTGCATAGGTGCGTTGTTCTGGTGAAAGATGATTAGTTTTCTTCTTCAAGCCTCCTTTCGCGAATTTTGGCATCCAGCTTTTCAAGAAGGCTGGAGTAAAATCCCCCTGTAGTTGTACTGCCTTTTGCGCGGTACTCATGTAATAGGATCCTTTTCGCTTTGGCTTTGCTTTCTTTGGCGTTGAACCATTGACTGCGACCCACAGCTGGGCTTGGTCTTTTGTTTCTGGCGTGTAGTGGGGGAATGATGTCTCATGTACGAGTATAGTGGAACATCGCCGCACAAAATCGGTCGGATCCCTATTAAATCAGTTCAATGACTGTACCGAAAATTGTTTGATCATTTGCATTTGTTTTGCATTCAGCAAACGCAGCATCTATATATATTGCGCATACCTTTCGCATCTTCTTTCAGATATCCACCAAAATTCACTTATTTTCACCCGCCTCTCGTCAATACGATATCATGCACTTTTTCAATGGTTACCGGAATGGTTGTGGTTATTGGCGAAGATAAGATGTGTCATCTTCGAGGAATTTGTTGCCACGTTTAAATTCAGCTGCCCACTTTTTGACGATTGACATCCAAGGATCAGGGCCTCAGTAAACTTATGTATGTCAACTTGTTATACAGACTAAAGACACGTGCACCAGGAAATGCACATTTTTGCCCTTATAAATAGCACACCCTTATTCAAATGTGTATTTGCTTGCAATACACACTGTACTTGAGAGCACCGTGGAGCAGTGGGTAGTGTGTTGGCCTCTGACGCCGATGATACGGGATCGAATCCCGACACAGCCATGTCATCGAACGTGTTTTTCACGGTGTTTCTCCTCAGCGGGGTTCTGACAAAACCCCCTATAGTAAAATTGTCATGAAAAGCTTCTCGAAATTCGCCGTTCGGAACCGGCAATAAACTGTAGGTCCCTTTCACCTATGGGCAAATTAAATCACACGCAACATGGGTGATCGAGAGAAGCTCGGCTTAGGTCCTTCAACGCCAACATACACACATACACACTGTACTTACAAGCTGCACAGGAGTAAAGCCATAATATCCAAAGGTAGTACCGTTATGGGATGGTGAAAGACTAGCAAAGGCCTCGTAGGGGTAGCATCTGCCGACGGATGCTGGCCCGACAAAAAGCGAGTAAGAGCCTCTGCAGCCGAACATCTTGCAGCTCTGCTAGTCAGGTCCTACTTCCACCTCCTCGTGGTGCCATCTGGAAATTTCCTTAAAAGGGAAATTACTGACGGAAGAGGCCGAATGGCGAGTATCCTGCGCCACCCAACAGGATTAGTGTCGGTTGGGCTATGGTCTAGCGAACCATAACCGTAAAACCACTAATTGCTCAGAAACACAAAACAGCCTCGGATAATAAAACGGAACGGATCTATGTTGACGACCCTATAAGAAAACAAAAAACAAACGAGGACCTTCGGTTCTGTACGTGGAATGTTGGTCCCTAAACAGACCACGTGCGGCCGAACAACTTGCGGACGCCCTAGACCGCTATAAAGCGGACATAACCGCCATCCAGGAAATGCGATGGAATGGACCGGGTAAAAAGCGGATGAAAAACTGCAACATGTACAACGGTGACTGCTATAGGGAGAGAGGACAGAGACTATTTGGATGCAGATTTGTTGTTAGAGGTGGACTAAGACATAAAGTCCTAAGTTTCCAGTATGTGAGTGAACGCCTCATAACGATCCGCATCAAGGCAAATTTCTGTAACATCAGCCTCATATGCGTCCATGCCCCCACGGAAGACAAGGATGACTCAATCAAAGATGATTTCTTTGATCTCCTAGACCGAACATATACCAAATGCCCCAGCTATGATACCAAAATCATACTAGGGGATTTTAACGCTAAGCTGGGTAAAGAAAGCATCTTTGAGCGGGTCATCGGCAAACACAGCCTACATGACACCACATCCGATAACGGACATAGGCTGATCGACCTTGCCACGGGGCGAAATCTTCTTGTAGCCAGCACACGATTTTCCCACCTCGATATACACAAAGGCACCTGGCGGTCGCGATTGACGTCAGACACTCCTCCACTATTCTTGATGTTCGCACTTTCCGAGGAGCGAACATCAATTCAGACCACTATCTTGTAGTAGCCAAGATACGTCAGCGCATAACACGAACATAGTAGTAGTAGCCAAGATACGTCAGCGCATAACACGAACACCGCGGAGTAGAGTTAGAACACCAAGCTATGACGTCGGAAAGCTACTATCGCCGGAGATCGCCAGTGCTTTTGCCAACCGCGTCTCCCTTAAGCTCTCCGATACACCTCAATCCTCCACTCAGTCAGTAGAGCAACAATGGAGCCTGTGCAAACAGGCCCTGAAGAGCACAGCAACGGAAGTGCTGGGCCTTAAAGCTCCACCACGACGAAACACCTGGTTCGATGACGAGTGTAGAAGGATTCATGCGGAAAAGCAGGAGGCATACAAAGCCTCACTACACAAAAAAACAAGAGCGGCTCGGGAGCTCTACGAGCTTAAGAGAAGGGAGGAACATAAGCTTCTCAAGAGAAAAAAGAAAGAGCACGAGAAGCGGGCGATTGAAAACTTGGAGAGGGGCTATTGCAGGCACGACGTTCGAAGATTTTATCAGCGGATAAAACGAATGTCACAAGGCTATAAAGCCCGAACGGAGGCCTGTAAGGATGAGAACGGACACCTAGTAGTAGAATCGCAGTCGATGCTGAGAATTTGGAAAAACCACTTCTGCAGACTGTATAACGGCGATGACAACCAACATACCTCCGTCAGGCAGAATGATCCATTTTTTTAACGACGAAGATCGCAGAGAATTCCGTCTCCCTGACCTCGACGAAGTTGAGATTGCCATGTCGAAACTCAAGTCGAATAAAGCTGCTGGCGCAGATGGACTGTCTGCTGAGCTCTTCAAAGCGGCTGGGGGTGAGCTGGTTAGGAGCATGCACCGGCTCATCTGTAAGATATGGTCAGAGGAAAGCATGCCCGAGGAATGGAGTCTCAGCATTGTTTGCCCGATCCAAAAAAAAGGAGATCCCTTTGACTGCGCCAGCTATAGAGGAATAAGTCTCCTTAATGTCGCATACAAGATCTTCGCTGCCGTTTTGTGTGAACGCCTGAAGCCATTCGTAAACAAGCTGATAGGTCCTTATCAGTGTGGCTTCAGGCCAGGGAAGTCCACCATCGATCAAATCTTCACACTACGGCAGATCCTGGAGAAAACCAATGAGTTTCAAGTCGATACGCACCATCTATTCGTCGACTTCAAGGCCGCATACGACAGCGTAATTAGAGACGAGCTATATAACGCCATGTTTTCTTTTGACATCCCTGCGAAGCTCGTCAGACTATGCAGGATGACCTTGGAAAATGCTCGCTGCTCCATCCGAATCGGTGAGCACCTTACCGATAGTTTTGATGTCAAAAAAGGATTTAGGCAGGGCGATGCGCTGTCGTGTGATTTCTTCAACATCGTATTGGAAATGATTGTGCAAAAATCACAGGCCAATAGAAGAGGCACAATCTACTTCAAATCCTCGCAACTCCTTGCATACGCCGACGACATTGACATAATAAGTAGATCGCAGCGAGATGTCAATGAGGCGTTTGCGAGTATTGAGATGGAGGCGGCAAAAATTGGTTTGGCAGTTAATGAGGGCAAGACTAAATATCTGCTGTCATCGAAAAAGGACATTTGCCACCGACGTCTTGGACAGAACGTGCATATTGGCAGATATAAGTTCGAGGTAGTTAAGGACTTCACATACCTCGGCTCCGCGGTGACTTGGAACAACGACACCAGTTTCGAAATCAAGCGCAGAATTACTCTTGCCAACCGCTGCTTCTTTGGGCTCAAGAGGCAATTGAGAAGTAGAGCCCTCCCTCGTACGACCAAGTTGACCTTATATAAGACCATAATTATCCCGGTCCTGTTATACGGCGCAGAAACATGGACTTTATCTAAAGCGGATGAGGAAATCCTTGGTCGTTTCGAGAGAAAGATTCTGCGTTCGATTTTCGGTCCCATAAACACAGAGGAGGGTTGGAGGAGAAGATTCAATCACGAACTGTACGGGTTGTACAGCGACATGAGTCTGGTCAGGCGTCTACGGATCCAACGCCTAAGATGGCTAGGCCATGTAGAGCGAATGGACACCACAGCTCCAGCCCGTAGAGTCTTTGAATCCAACCCCGAGGGACGAAGAAATAGAGGACGGCCGCACCTAAGGTGGCGCGCACAGGTGGAAGGGGACCTCAACCGCCCAGTTGGTTGGTGCGGCATTGGAAAAGACTAGCGAAAGATCGTGCTAGGTGGAGAGGCATGTTGGTTGAGGCCCAGGTTCACCCCGAACTGTAGCGCCCGTTAAGTAAGTAAGTAAGTACCGTTATGAATATGAAAACATACTACAAAGAAGGTCCCGTTAGGTTTTTCTGGTTTTGCAATCATTAGAGTTGGTGATAACTGCAAATTGGGTGTCCATCTAGATAGCACATACCATGGTGTATCAGAAAAAAAAAATGTTCAGTGATTTAAGTGAGGTTAGTGTGAATCTTTTTTAAGGATAAAGCCATAATTAAACTTATTTCTTACACAAATGGGAGTATTTAAAATGGACAGACGAAGCGTAGCACAGAGGAAAGGAGGCAAATAATCGGTACTATGATAGCTCTAGGAAGCTTGTTCCAATTGCAACGATGGTCATACGGTGCAGCTAAAAAAAGAAAAACGTCAGGAGTGACTGACAGAATTATCCACAAAATCAGTGGCAACGACCTTTTCATAACTTCCCGGGAGATAAAGCAACAACTACCTGGCCAACACAATGTCCAAATATCAGCCGTAACTGTAAGTCGCCGGTTAATTGAATTCCAGCTTCATGGAAGAATCGCCAGAAAAAAAACCTCTTGTCTCCGAAAGAAAAAAAACAAAAAAACAGAAAGGGAAGACTTATTTTCGCAAACGCTCACAAGAACAAACCCTTGTCCTTTTGGAAAAATATCTTGTGGAGCGACGAAAATAAGTTCAATAGGTTGGGATCAGATGGAAAAAAGTATGTGCGAAGGCCAACGAATCAACAGTTCCATCCCAGATACACCATTAAGTCTGTCAAGCCTGGCGGTGGAAGCATATTGGTGGAGCGGCGATGCCATGGCATGGCGTTGGACCAATTGTGAAAACAAATGGCATTATGAATCAACATCAATATAAGCTAATCCTGGAGAACCAAATGAAGCCATATACCGACGACTGTATGCCTGTTGATTTTTATGCATGACAATTATCCAAAGCATACTTCGCGGATAGTGAAGAATTCGTTTTCGGAGCGACAAATTTTCCTGCTTGGTTGGCCGGCCAAAAGTCGCGATTTAAATCCCATTGAGAATCTTTGGAATGATGTTGACCCCGTGTTAAAGACTCCAGCTCAAAAAAATTAGAAGTACATATTTCGGCAAACCATAAAGGCTGCTTGGGAAGCTATACCTGCCCAGAAATGTAAGCGCTTACTAGAGAGTTTGCAAAAACGTTGTCAAGAGTGATAAGGAACAAGGAATATCCTACAAAATATCAATAAAATATTTACTTATACATTCGTTTTTTTTAGAGTACTTATTAATTTTTTTAAAGTATTCCGCTGACTGTGCTATTTAAATGAATAACTACTTTTTTATTTTTTCCCATTTTGAATTATTATTTTTGAGTTGATTTAAAGGAATAATGTGCGTTATTAAACGCACATCAGTTATGAAACAAAAAAAGCTGAACCTCTTTTTAGACTTTTGGCACAACATAATGTATGTGGGATTGAGCCTAACAAACGGACGAGACACATGGAATTACATAACACTTACAGACATACGATCGAACGGAGACGAACAACGAGCCACATAGAAAGACAAAGAAGACGCCACAGAACATACAACACAGACATAGACATTGTTACGAAGCAACGGGACGCCGCCAAACGGACGACAGATCACACGATGTACTAAACATCTAACAGAGGAACGAGATGGACAAAGAACGAGCAGAACGACGGACAATGACAAACAAGGAAGAGACATTCTCCGTCAGACCAGCAGCGAGGGCGGACGTGCCTACGTAGAATAGGAGACAATACAAGCGAATAAAGTGTAATTGAAACCAAAACCGTGTGTGCTTCTTTAAATACTACAATTTTGGGGACTCGTCCGGGATGGTTGTTCAATCGTCAAATTAGCGCCATGCCCGTTGACCAAAAACAAAAAAAAAAGTAAAGTAAAAATTGTGAACTGATGTGATTTGATAGTGCGAAAAGTGAAAGACGAAAAAAGGGCATCAACCCAAAGCGGTCGACACACCAAGTGCGCAAACAATTGTAAGCGAAAAACAAAGAAACGAAACAAAAAAGGTGAAAAGTCGAGCCGTGGTTGTGTGCTCCAACGTGCGTGTATATGAGTGTGTGAGTAGCACACGGGGAAGAGAAAAAAAAAAAACTGGGAAAGGGTCAGAACAGTTTGTGTGTGCAGGGCGACGGCGGCGTCATCATACCCATTGCTGAGGAAACACCTGCACGTGTCCAGTGCATAGGAAGACGAAAGCGGCGGTAGCGGTGTCAAGAGCAAGACGGCGAGAATATCAGAGTGAGATTGTTTCGGATTATACAGTGTGCGAATTTTGGTGTGGCCACTGCGCAGTTTATAAATACTTTATTATTAATACTGTATAAAACTAAATACCTTTTTTTACCCGTAGCTTATAATTATTAAAATACGTATAAAAAATATTGTTAAAGTATAATGGACGTCGAAGCTATTCTGGGTTTGACGGTAGATGGACTCAGGGAACGACTGACGCAACTAAACTTGTCGACGCAGGGACTTAAGACGTCACTACAAAACAGGCTGATGGAACACTACGGTTTGTCCAGAGAAGGCAATGACGGATCTAATTCGGCGGAAGAAGAAAGGGTAGGCAGTGAGTCAGGGCTTGAGACGAGGTCGCATTTTACACTTCGTGACATCCAGGACTCCTTGACAGCATTCGATGGTAGCGGTCGACCGAGCATTGATTCATGGATTCAGGAGTTCGAGGATAACGCAGTAGCAGTCAATTGGAACGGCATCCAGAAGTTTATTTACGCGAAACAATTACTGCAGGGAGCTGCGAAGTCGTTTGTACGCAGTCAATCAGGCATCAAAGATTGGGCCACATTAAAGATCGCTCTTCAAAGCGAGTTTGGCGGCAGGGCGTCGGCAGCCGAAATTCATCGGGCGCTAGCCGAGAGGAAAAACCAACCAGGTGAATCGCTAATAGAATACCTGTACGCGCTTATGGAGATGGCAAAACCTATTAGTCTGGAAGAGGAAAGTGTCGTAGAGTATTTTGTCGAGGGTGTCCCTGATAGTAGAGCGAACAAGGCTGTACTGTACCAGGCTAGAAGCATATAAGAGTTAAAGACACAGTTGCGCATTTACGAAAAGGTACGGGGTCCCAACTCACAGCAACCAAGCTTGAGAAGGTATCACAGAACACCATGCTCTACATGGAAGCCTACAGGAAGAGAAGTGAAAGTGGAAACAACACAACGCAAATGCTATAGGTGTGGAGAGACGTCCCATCTCGCTAGGGAATGCACATCCAAGGCACTTAAATGCTTCAGGTGCGGACGACCAGGACACCGTGCGGTGAATTGCCGAAATGAACCAACGACGAGTTCGCGATTAAGGGCTGAGGGAAGCAACGTTCGACCTGCATCATCAGGCAACGGAAGCGAATCTTGGCCGGAAGCGAGGGTCTCTTTAGCAACCGGAACTAATCGCATCTTTAAAGATATTTCGGTGCGAGGTACTAATTTATCGGCTCTAATAGACACGGGGAGCGATTTGAACCTGATAAGGTACGATAGCCTGTCGAGAATGAAGTACGTTGACCTTGACTCAACCAAGAGGCGGGTGTTTGGCATAGGTAGTGGCGGATTAATTACGCTAGGTAGTTTTTGGGACGACGTAATAGTAGATGGAATGGTCACCAAACTTAGATTCCACGTCGTACGTGAGTCCGATATGCCCTATGCAGCGATTTTGGGCAACGACGTATTGGACAATGCTGATTTGACACTAACCACGGAAGGGGCAGAGTTTAAGCCAAAAGGGAGTAGGTATGGGTCCCCTGGTTCGAAGAGTGGAATGAGAGTGGACCAAACCATGGGAGTCGGCAAAAGTGCTGAAAGGCTGAAAGGTAAAGCAGAAGGGGATAGAGAAGAATCTCCTAGGTCAAAAGTGAATCGGAGCATTGGAAAATTAGACCAGAGGGTCGAAAGCGTGGGCATAAGTGCCAGTCGAGAAGAAAGTGTAAGCGGCCGGGGTACCGGTGTAAGCGGGGCGCAAGAGAGTGAAGAGATAGAGAAGGTCACGGACGAACTAAAACCAATTAGCTTAGCCGCACAGGACGGGGTATTCCAAACAGAGGTGGACGTCGACTTAAGTCACCTAGATTATGGAACTCAGAAGATGGTCCAGACCATGATAAGCGATTACACGCCCATTAAGACGAAACAATCGCCCATCGAAATGAAGTTGATTTTGTCAGACGACATCCCGGTAGTTCATCGACCTAGACGCATACCATTCAGCGAGCGACAAACGGTAAAGGAACAACTCGAGAAGTGGCTAGCAGAAGGGATAATACAGCCAAGTACGTCCGAGTACGCGTCGCCGATCGTGTTGGTTCCGAAGAAGGATGGCTCGAAGAGACTTTGCTGCGACTACCGGAAGTTAAACCACAAAGTCATTAAGGACAACTTCCCAATGGTCTTGATAGACGATGTCTTGGAGCGCCTGCAAGGATCCCGAGTGTTTACAACGTTGGATTTGAAGAATGGGTTCTTCCACGTCCCAGTAGAAACGAACTCTCGGAAATACACTTCTTTTGTGACGCAAGAGGGACAATTCGAGTTCTTGTATGTACCTTTCGGAATTTCGAATTCGCCTGCGGTCTTTGGAAGGTTCATCTTCGCGGTGTTTCAAGAGCTTATTCAGAAAGGAGTAGTGATGGTGTATGTAGACGATCTAATCATTCCCGCCAAGGATGAGGAAGAAAACATACAGAAGCTTAACTTGGTCTTAAAGACAGCATCGGAATACGGGCTGAAACTAAACTGGAATAAGTGTCAATTCCTTAGGAGAAAAATCGAGTTCCTCGGGTACATCATCTCTAACAACACGATATGCCCATCGACCGAGAAGTCAAGGGCGGTAAGTGAGTTCCCAGTTCCGGCTTGTAAGAAGACGCTTCAGCGGTTTCTGGGCCTGACGTCATATTTTAGGCGTTTCATCGAGGGGTTTGCAGTCATTGCGAAACCGTTATCCGATCTACTTCGTAAGAATAGGGGGTTCGAGTGGGGAGTCGAACAACAAACTGCTTTTCAGAGACTGAAGAACGCACTCCTGACCGCACCGGTTCTAAAACTATTCGATCCCAAAGCGCCCACTGAGATTCATACTGATGCTAGTAAGTACGGATATGGAGCTGTGCTTCTGCAAGAAGATCCAAATGACCAACAGCTTCACCCGATACAGTACATGAGTCGGAAGACAACCCCGGTTGAAGAAAAGTACCACTCGTACGAACTGGAGGTGATGGCAGTCATTGAGGCCCTGAAGCGATGGAGAGTATATGTCCTAGGAGTCAGATTTAAAATCGTGACCGACTGCAACGCGTTTGCAATGACAATGAAGAAAGATGACGTTCCACTGAGAGTGTCCAGGTGGGCAATGTTTCTTCAGGAATTTCAATACGACATAGAGCACCGAACAGGTTCTAAGATGAAGCACGTGGATGCCCTGAGTCGCGTGTCATGCCTATTAATTGAAGATTCGTTGGGTCATCGGATAAAGGAAGCCCAGCTTAAGGACGATTGGATTCGCGCCGTCCGGAAGGTTCTAGAAAGCAACGAGTATGAAGACTTCTATATCAAGTCAGGTATATTGTTTAAGGATCCAGTCAAGGAACTGATGGTAATACCGACGGTTATGGAGAAGGAAATCATCGGTCTCGCGCACCAACAGGGTCACTTTTCCGTCAAGAAGACTCAAGATCTTGTTGAGAAAACCTTCTTCATACCTGGGTTAGCGGCGAAGGTGACAGATGTAGTAAGGGGCTGCGTTAAATGCCTCATTACCGAGGCCAAGGCAGGAAAAAAGGAGGGGTTCCTGAGACCCATCGACAAGGGGGACAGACCCTTAGAGACTTACCATGTGGATCACGTCGGGCCGATGGAACAGACACGGAAGAATTACAATTACATCCTGGTAATAGTAGATGCATTCTCTAAATTCGTCTGGCTTTATCCAACGAAGAGTACGGGAGCAGAGGAGGTGGTGAATCATCTGCGGAAGCAGTCTGTGATTTTTGGCAACCCGCGTAGGATCATATCAGATCGAGGTGCAGCTTTCACATCAACGGTTTTCAAGGATTACTGTAGGGAGGAAGGTATCCAACATTTGCTGATCGCGACAGGGGTACCTCGCGGAAATGGCCAGGTAGAAAGAATTCACCGAATCGTAGTGCCGATGTTGTCCAAAGCGTGTCAGGGGAGCTCGCAAAACTGGTACAAGTTTGTGGATCGCGTACAGCAGGTAATCAATAGTTCACCGCCGAGGAGCACAAAGTTCAGTCCTTTCAGAATACTGACTGGTTTGGAGATGCGATTGCCCGATTTTCCAAGTCTCCGTGAATGGGTGGAAGACACTGCCCTGCAAGAGTTCGATGCGGAACGAGAAATGACACGAGAACTAGCTCGAGAGAATATTGCTGAAATTCAGCAAGAGAACAAAAGGGGCTTCGACAAAATTCGTAGAACGGAGCAAATCTACGATGTGAACGAGTTGGTCGCCATCAAGCGCACTCAGTTCGGGACAGGGATGAGGCTGCGTCCCAAGTTCTTAGGACCCTATAAGGTCGTTAAGAGGTTGAGTCACGGAAGATATGAGGTCCAGAAAGTCGGTAGTCAAGAAGGACCGGCGAGGACAAGCACTGTGGTGGAGAACATGAAAAAATGGAATCCTTCATTCGGGCCGAATGATCCGTCAGGATAGCCGAATGTGGGATTGAGCCTAACAAACGGACGAGACACATGGAATTACATAACACTTACAGACATACGATCGAACGGAGACGAACAACGAGCCACATAGAAAGACAAAGAAGACGCCACAGAACATACAACACAGACATAGACATTGTTACGAAGCAACGGGACGCCGCCAAACGGACGACAGATCACACGATGTACTAAACATCTAACAGAGGAACGAGATGGACAAAGAACGAGCAGAACGACGGACAATGACAAACAAGGAAGAGACATTCTCCGTCAGACCAGCAGCGAGGGCGGACGTGCCTACGTAGAATAGGAGACAATACAAGCGAATAAAGTGTAATTGAAACCAAAACCGTGTGTGCTTCTTTAAATACTACATGTATGTATGGGTGTGCTATTTATCTGAACACCACTGTATGTGTCAGACCAACAACTGTTAATCAGGACCTCCCACCAAGAGTGACTTTCTGTTTTTCTGGTGTTAAGTGTTGGAAATTTTTTGTGAAGTGAATAACGCCTTGCAATATTGTTTCACGGCTTGCAATAACTCTCACAGCCCTGCCCCCTAAAAATAGACAACACCAGTTCTGAACTTCGGTTATGTATACGCACATATCTATACTGTAGTGTGCACCTATCGTTAGTCATGCATACATGCATACACATTTTCTAAATTATTAATTCTTAGCTCATACTGCCATTAGTGGAGTCTCGACAATCAATCTACTGAGCTATGCATCAAAATAAATATGTATTAATATAGAATATTGAAACATGTTTTCAAAAAGCCCGATTCGAGTGCGTGACGCTGCATCAGCTCTTCAGTCCAGCGGTCTAATTTACAACATAATAAAGTCAATATCCCATGAAAATATAAGCTTACAACACCCTATTGTTTACTGACCCGATAAACAAGTCTCATTGACCTTTCACTGCGACAAAACAAATCCATGAGTTTATTGCACCCGAAAAACCAGTAACCGATACTCATATTAATTCGAATGTTCCATGCCTCCAATGGTGATACGCAAATTGTTTACACAACTATCATCCGCCACATGATGATTTATTCCAAATATATGAGTTATTTATATCCGTATCCATTTTCTGACCCGAATTTCCATTTTCATTTCCATTACTATTACCATTACCAGCGTTTTCATCTGAGCAAATATAGTATAGCGTCACTGAAGTCGAATGGAGAAAGGCGGATCGATGGATGGGCAAAATGGGTCGAAATCTTCGAATTTTCAAGCCCAACCCATTCGGGATAATGCCGCCCCCGAATTCTGTGTACACACAGTAGGTTTGTGGCCCAATGCCTTTGTGACCGAATTCACGTTCGTATTCGCATTAATTAAGTCCATGACTAATGCCTATTACCAAAAGTTATTATTATTTCGAAATATATCTATTAATATTTATTAGATCTGTCTACTTGGATGGCGAGCTGGTATAGCGGTCAAGGCTCAGTGGCGTACCACTGAGTAGGCGTGGGCGAAAAATAGAAAAAACACTTCTTTGGCAAGACTCAATTGATGTTTACTTGCTCTAATTGTTTGTGCTCTGCATGTAAGGAGTAAAGGATATTTTTGTTAATGCATAGCTAGACGAAGCAGGTGGTAGTGTTGTTTGCTTACGAGTAACTTTTCGGATTCGCGTATTCGCGCAGGGTTGACAAGGGAATGAGTTGAATGATGTTCTCAAAGGGAATAAGTGAGTTCATTATCGTATTACTGCGCAATAATTAGATGGAATTAAACGAAGCATGAATGTCGGACGCTTTGTCGATAACGGTGTAAGAGCTTTTGCGTTGCCTGCTTTTTCATTTATTGATATTGATTTAAATTTGAACTAGGCCGAGGGGATTCGTGATGACAATTGCTTCTTATTTGACATCGTGGATGGTTGGAGTGGCATTAGAGTCTGGGAATCCTTTGATTTGGCGAGCTGGATTGGGCGAAGTTTAAATTAGTTGACTGGTTGGTGAATAGTTAACACAGGACGCCCTGAAATTATTTGTGCTTTATGAAGGAAATGCTGTCATGGACGAATTCCTAAAGTCAGCTATCTCCGATACGAATATGTTTAGTAAAATTAAAGACTGATTGAACTTTAATAGTTAGTTTTGGTCTAATCTGCAGCTGGACTGAGCCACTAGGCAAAGGCGTACTTAAGTATGGACCAGTCAATTTTCTTTTCTCTTGAAGCTTCCGAAAATACCCCGCCAATCGTCTACGGCGAGTAATTTTAATGTATTCCAGCTCGACAAACTGTCGAAGAAGAAGTCATCAAGCTCGTTTAAGAGTGCACATAATTATCGGAGATACTTGCTTGTACCTCCAAGCGGCGTCAGAGGCCAACACACTACATGTTGTCATGAAAAGCTTCTCGAAATTCGCCGTTCGGAACCGGCAATAAACTCTAGGTCCCTTTCAACTTTGGGAAAGTTAAATCACACACAACATAGGTGATTGAGAGAAGCTCGGTTCATGTCCTTCGTGCACTGTAACGCCAACATTCACACATACTGGCTTGTACTCTGTTGATTATTGTGAGATCCTTTGGGCGAGTTACGGCTGCGATTTCTCATACACCAATTCCAGCAGCAGACGATAAATATGAACGCTTGCCTTCCATCCTTCCATCCTTGATGGCACTCTGCTTCCAGTTATTAAGACCAAGTTGTCTTACATCCGTAATTACTTGGTCTTTATAACGGAAGCTCGATCTTCCTCTTTTTCTCAAACCAGGAGGTTTGGAGTCAAATACTCTCATAGCTGGATTGATGATGTTCATGCGTTCGCTGTGGCCGAGCTAATGTAGTCGACGCATCTTTGCCTCGCGGACTATATCTACATCTTTTGCGATTCTGTCTTCTCGTCTATTCACCTTTCTCACAGACGGGACCGAATATCCAGCGCAGAATTTTTCTTTCGAAAGAACCCAAAATCAGCTCCGCCGTCCTGCTTATCGTCCAGCTTTCGGCTCCGTACAGCAAGACTAGCATGAGTGAGGAGTTTTGACTGCTACTGAAGTAGCAGCGGTTGCCAAGGGCGATTGTATGCCGGATCTCCACTGTGGTGTCGTTTGTGGAGTTTACGTTTACCTCGAGGTAGACAAACTCCTTAACCACCTCCAAATTATAGCTGTCAATCGTTATATTTTGTTCCAGGTGGTGAGCGACTGATCGGGTTTTGCTTGACAGCATGTACTATGTCTTATTCTCGTTGACTTTAAGACCATCTCGTTTAATCGCCGTGAAAGTTTCTACAACGCCACGCTGAGACCGCGCGATAATGTCAATAATAGTTTCAGACTTGAAGAAGATAGTACCTTCCCTGTTGATGTCTGCCCGTCGCACTTTCTGCTCCAGCACCAAATTGAAGAAGTTACACGACAGCGCATCTCCTTGTCGAAATCCGGTGCATGTTTCAAACGGTTCAGGGATCCTAGAACCGAACTGCATGGTGCATCGCGCATTATTTGGCGAGGCGCGACAAAGCCGCATCAGTTTTCCTGGGTTTCTGAATTCCGCCATTGCATCAAACAGTTCTTTGCGATGAATGCTTTCGTGCGCGGGCTTACATTGATAAAGAGATGTTGTGTATTGATTTTAAACCCGCTGGTCTTTTCCAGGATTTGTCGAAGTGTGAATGTTTGGTCTATAGTCGATTTGCCGGGCCGGAAGCCGGTAGCTTCCAATTAGTGCAATGCAAAAGAGCTTTAGACGTTCACACAGTAAGCTGGACAGGATCTTGTATACAATATTGAGCAGGAATATACCTCTATAGGTCTTGCTAGAGGTACGATCGCCTTTTTTGTGGATGGATCCAATAGAGCTGATCTTCCAGTCGTCGGGCATGTTTTCATCTTCCCAAATTCCACAGATGAGCCGGTGCATGATCCCTATTAGATCATCGCTGCCCGCCTTGAAGAGCTCTGATGGCAAGCCATCAGCCTGGGTGCCTTCTTTGAAGCCTCCTGCAAGGTTTTTTGTTTTCTTGTAAAAGGGCCTTGCCTCCTCAATATCCTGGAGCTGGGAGGCCGCGAAGATTATTTTCCATAGTCGCAGCAGTTTTTTATCCTCTCTTCTGCTGGCTCGGTACTCCCCTGGCGCTGCCCTGGTTTTTCGCTGCAGCGCGAAAAGGTTGCTCCCTTTTTCTGCTCACACTCGTCATCATAGGTAGCCTAAGGTGGTATCGGCTACTTCCTGACACTTGAGCTCGATGTAGGCATATCGGGGAGCCTCCGCTTAAGGTGTTCTTACCGATTTTGGCATTGAAGTCCCCGACTACGATTTTAACATCGTACTCCGGACAAGTACCGTAATCGTTGTCCAAGAGATCGTAAAATTCTTCTTTAACGCGGTCTTCAACCTCTTCGGTAGAGGTGGGCACACATTTGAGGCTGATGTTGTAAAATCTGCCTTTTATACTGATCACAGTTAGGCTATCACTTATAGGCTTAAAGTCAACGGCCTTCGACCTTTACCGCTTTCACACGACAAATACGCAGCCCAATAAGTGCAATCTTTTGTGACAACTGTAAAAGATGTCGCAATCTTTTTTCCTCATCATACCGTTTCCTATCCAGCGTAATTTCTGGATCGCAATATCCTGTACTGCGTGAGGATTCTTTCCAGTTTATGAGCAGCTCCAGGACTGTACAGAGTTCTAACATTCCAGAAGCATACTCGCAGCTCGTGTTCCTTTTTCGTGTTATGTCGTCTTCGAGTATCCGTCCTTGTTTCGAGGCATCCCGATATGATAGCGGTTATCAAAAAATTTGAACTTCCGATGACGAAAAACAGGTCAAGGGTTCTTTAAGAATAAAATGTTTCTACAGAAAATACCTTAAAAACTTCTAATAAGTAGTCTATTAAGATACCCACACTTCGAGAAACTATTCTGCCTTACAACGGATACCTCCAATTCTAAATTCAAGATATTTACTGATCATCAGCCTATTAAGCCCTTATGTTAAATAAGAAGGTAAAAACTTATCACCTCGACATCAAAGATGGCTTCTTAAGTTAGACGAGTATGAGTTCGATATTGAGTACTTAAAGGGCAAGGAAAACAAATTAGCGGATTTTGTAAGTCGCATTAACGAGGACATTAAATCTGAGAAGAGAAAGAAAGCAGACGCCCACTATCTGAAAACTTTTCGCTAAATTGTAATAATTCAGAAGATAACAAACTTATATACTCTGCAGAAGAAGAATTATCGGAACATATATGCGTTATGATTCGAGTGAAAATTCTCATGTGCTTCATGAATCACCACTTCATCCACAAAAAATAACAATTTGGTGCGGTTTGCATGCCGGCGGCGTTATTGGGCCATATTTTTTCGTCGTCGATAACGATTGTCAGGTTACTGTGAATGACCAGCGTTATCGCGCCATGATTACCGATTATTATTGGCCCGAATTGGAAGATATAGACTTGGACGACATGTGGTTTCAACAGAATGCTGCCACAAGCCACACAGCACACGTTACAATCGATTTATTGAAGAGTAAGTTTGGTGAGCGTGTTATCTCAAGAAATGGGGCATTCGATTGGCCGCCTCGTTCGTGCGATTTAACGCCTCTAGACTATTTTTTTTAAAGTTGCTCAATTAAGGTCTCCGTAAATTCATCGACAGGAAATCTAAGTCAGATATATTTGTGGATGTGTTCAAACCAGTAGGCGTTACATTTGAGTAAATTTTTATTGTTTCTAATGGATGTCCCTGAGGGCGCCGCCGTGGCGCAGTGGTTAGTGTGTTGGACTCAAAATGAGCGAATACGGATCCCGATAGCCCCAACGCCATCGAATGCTTATTTCGTCGTTATATCACAGTCGCCTTAATTAGGAAAAGGTGTATCAAACTAGCTGTGACAAGTATTCAACCTTGCAACTAACCCTAATTTTGTATACAAATTAGCTTATGTTTGGTCAGCTCTGATACTTAATGTTATCCAAGGTGGACAGGGACTAGGTCTGTTCTACTACGGTTCACTTAGAGGAGATACATACATATTTAACTTCGATATGGAGAATATCTAGAACTAATTGCGGTGATACTAGCGTTCTCCGTTCTAGAATTGAGGTACTACTTCAACAAGGAAATAATTTAATAAAATTTGGAAATTCCGAAGTCAGGTAAGACGAGGCGGTCTCCTCCTCCCTTTTTCTCATTTATAAATAAAGAATTCGCTAGATGGTTATGACCTCCAGAATAGAGGAACTAACTTATGCCGTGAGGCAGAGAAATAGGAATTGAATACCCATTTATAATGCCCTTTGCTACGTCTAGAGGGGCTAGTAGCCCTTGGTTTATACCCCAGACCATGCTTTGTAAGATATAAATAACACTGACGAGATTCTTGTCTTTCGAAGTATTCCAGTCTTTTTTTCTTCAATATATGGATCAAGCGTCTTTTCGCAGTCATTGGCGATCTTCATTAAAGATTTCATTCGATTCTCGCAATTTATGGTAGACTTCGATCTTTCTCCAAACACAAAGCATGAGCGTGATTTCAAGAATGTTTGGCTTCGCCGATGTTATTTTTGTCAGCTCTTAGTCCATCAATCAATATTGTTAGCGAACCATTCAAGTCATTGAATGAGTTGTTAATCGTTCGGACCAGAGATGAGTATTGGGTAAAGTGGATTTGGGTAAGTATATTAAAAAGTGCTCTCAGAGTAATATCCAGGTGATAGCTTTGTAAGTTCCATGCTATAAGGAAAACCTCGAGTGATTCCCCGAATCCGACAAAACAAATGTCACAGTCTACGATCGCAATTTAATCGAATTAATCGACATGTAATCGCCTTCAATATTCTCTAAAGTACATGCTTTTAACTATCCTGCACTGCATTTCCACCGCGATGCATCACCATCTGGTCATGTGGGTTGTTGACTTTTCCGAGCCAAGGCTGCACCTTACCGGACAGGTCTTTTTTCGGTTACCGGTTTTGTCCAAGGAGCTGGATGTAATTGTTTAGTTCCAATTCAAGTGGAATTCGGTTGCAAGCGAGTTTAAACTGGTATTTTCTGCATACAGCAGTTTCTAAAGCTTTTATTGTTTATTACGACAAGCACTGAAATTAAAAGAAATAAACGCTGATTGATCAAATATAACCCGAAAACCACTTTCAAAAGTGTTCTTTCCCGCTATACTGTTTGGTAGGATTGGTAGGCTTGGTATTTATTAATGGGGAGCCACCTGGATTGAGTGATTTTTTGTTTCTTTTTTATTATATTCAACGACGTTTCGCTAGGCTTGAGTGGAATTGGGGAACTGGATTTACATGTTAGTTTACAATATGAACGTGAGGGCCGTTATACAAAAAATAAACCAGACGTACGTACGTTGTGTCACCAACCTAGAAGTTAACGACTACAAATTTGCTCTCCTGTTTTGCAATTTTATGGGAAAGGTGCGTGCGAACCCTAATTTTTATCGTTGAAATTTAATATTAATAAAAAGTATTTCCACTATAGACGTAGCACCACACGTAACATGTAGCTTATGTACTGGAAATGGAAAGCTGCTAGTACACTGACGTACGCGCACAATTCTACTCGCAGTCCTAGGAATCCCTGATCGCTTTATTAGCCACAAGGTTCGTCTCGAAGAATTCATACAGTGAATAGATCTAAATTCCCAAACTAATGACAATACATTTCGAATCGGGCAAATCGATGTACATATCATATCATTGTAGTTTTTTTTTTTTCTATTTGAAATCGAATTTGGAAATTTTGATATAGCTGCCTATAGCATGAACTAAGGTCTTGAGTTGATAAGTGAGTTGCGCATGTTTTTTAGGGATCCTATTACTAAGACCTCGCTGTCCGTCCATCCGTCCGTCCGTCTGTCACCAGGCTATATCTCATGAACCGTTATAGTTAGACAGTAGACATTTTCACAGATGATGTATTTCTCTTGCCGCTATAGCAACAAATACTAAAACAGAATAAAATTAATATTTAAGGGGGGCTCCCATACAACAGACATGATTTTCGTCCAAAAAATCCCCTTGGTCACATACTGACCCAAGGTTAGTCGACAATATTCCACAACCAGTAGCAAACTTCCCAGCCTTCATCCCTTTTTGTGTCTTTGATGTATTAATCCTAGCTGCAACCCTTTTTTCTATAATTACGAATAACCAATAATAAATACCCTTTAAGCTTTGATGATCCCTATTGTGTCACTGCTAAGTTAATCCTTGCTGCAAACCCTTCCGTACAATTGCTATTCCCCTCCTTTTCCATCCTGATATGTAGGTAAATATATCAAATGTTGCAATAAATTCAATTGTTGTGAGATTAACTTTCGATTATATCCCACAACCAATAAAACACTTCCAAGCATTGATCCCTATTGTATCCTTTATACATATATTAATCCTAGCCGCAAACCTTTTTTCCATAATTATTGTTATTCACTTTTTCAGCTACAAGCTGTCAAGTAAGATAATTGATTTGAATTCAATGGACACTTTGATGATCAGCTATCTCATCATGGAGATTTTTGATCATTAAAGTAATATGCCTATAACTTGCCTGCAACCAAGATCTGTCATCATGCAAGAAATCATTTCAAACGGATTAGCCGTTTTAATGTGATCACTGATCAGGTAACATACAACGTCTCTTTCATATTTTTATATACAGATGATACGGAACCCTTCGTGCGCGAGTCCGAAGCGCTGATCCTGGCCTTTAAAATGTTCCAGATGGGTAAGTCAAGTGATGACTTGACTTTTGTGCTGATGAAATTAAGCTTGATTTCGGAACTGGTTTTCTTGGTTTCAATTCTTAACGTATACATGGTGCCCCACGAGTAGTGTGCCAGAAAGCTAGAGCGTGTAGGTCTAAGCGTGTAGGTCAAGACAAGAAAAAAATCGTATGGGAGGGGGGTCTATTCCCCCCAGTTTAGGCGGGAGGGGCAATTTTCTAAAAAATTGACTTAATATGGAAAAAAAATATTAAAAATCAACGGTTACAACCACAATGCCGTGATATACTTTTTTGTAAGGTCAGAAACCTCTTCCTTTATTTTGTTTTTAAACGAAGCTGTTTTAAAGTACAGTATTTGAGAAATTAATTTTAAGACTCAAGATTTTGAAAAAAAAAAATTAAAAAAAAATTTCGAACTAATTTTTTTCAAAATTTTATGTAATTAGGTTCTAATTTTTTTCATGAATTCATTTCTCTTGTTAGTTTTTAGTTTAACAGATGCAAAAATATCTTGTAGTTTTAGAGAAATAAAAAAAAAAACCCAAACCACTTTTTTCTATGAAAAACCTTTTTTTTTTGGGTTTTAACGCGGCTGGACTTGTAGGCAAATTAATGCATGAAACATTGACCTCTTTTTATTTTTTTTTTAAATTCGTAGTTTTATGAGTTCTATCATATCATCGAGTATATCATTCAACCGACACCACACTTTCCGGACCACTCTGGCGTTGGTGCAATTTATTTCCAATCACCACCATACAACACAGCCAGTATTGTTGTAACGTATTCAAATTCGTGATCAGATAGACTTATTGGCAATGAGATTTCACCCACTTATAACTTTCTATTTAAATATGTCGCAATCACACTATTACATTTGAATTTGATTTTGGATAAGTCTCCAAAATACTGAAAGGTAAATGTCATGCACGCTGGTAAACAATGAAATCAGTTGCCATTGGACGTTATAGCTTTCTAAAACCGGTGTTATTGGTTCACAGTTGGTGAAATTCTTTTTGGGCTTCTAAATAATATACTGTGTTCGTGGGGTGCACTCGTAAACGTTATCGTTAAAGTCTAAAAATGAATTGTTCGACCTGTAAGCAAAAAATTGAGCGCTACTGTGCAACGAAGATAGTTTGTAGTGACTGTAAACTTTATTTTCATTTTGCATGTGTGAACATTACGCAAGATGATGTGAATTTTATGCAATCCAGTGGAAAAGATTTTCGCTGTGACAAATGTTCCTTGTTAAAACGCCGTTCGCTGCATTTGCCCGATCCCGCAACTGTCTTTCAAACCAACAATACACTGAAAGCAAATACCAACGGCCAAAATAAAAAGCCTACAAGCACTGTTTCGTCAGCATCGACTAATTCCTCCTCAGTGACAAGCAACGAAGATGAATGTACTCTGCAAATGGTATATTCGAAATTGATTAGTTTGGAAGAAACAAACAAACGCTTCCTTCGTGAAATTAATGAGCTTCGTACTGAAAATACTGAACTCAAAACAAAACTTAACGTCTTGGAGAGTAAATTAAATTGGCAGCAACAACAACTCCACTGCAATTCCATCGAAATTGTTGGTGTGCCAAACGTCAGCAATGAAACTGCGCTCGAAAAGGCTAAGGAAATCTTCAACAATGCGTTGTCCATCGATGTCCCAGTCACTAAAATAGTGAATTGCTACGTACGTAAAACACAATCTGAAAATTCAGCGAAACGTCCTATACTGTGCGTAAAATTCTCGGATGCCTCGGTAAAAGAACAAATCATGAGAGCAAAGAAGAAAAACAAAATCTACACCAATACAATAATGACCGGTGTCGAAAAAGTGAGTGGCAGAAATTGCAGTAACACAACTGACAACAGCAGCAGTAAACTAAGGAGAAGTGTGATCTACATAAATGACTCTCTCACGAAGTACACAAAGGCTCTCTTCATGAAGGCGAAAGAGGCAGCAAAACAAAAAGGTGCAAAATATGTATGGTTCAAAAATGATAAAATTCTTGTTAGAAAAGTGGAAGGTGGAAGGGTCATTACAATAAAATCTTTTAACGACCTTGCACTCATCTAGTGCACTCTTCTCTTACATATATATTGTCCCAAAAATGTTTGATGTATATGATTTGTTGGATGATTTTTCCCCCTCCCAGAGCCATACTATCAATGATCTTAAACTCATAGGTAATAGTAACACTAGTTTTTTTATTGTACACCAAAATGTCAGGAGCCTGAGAGAAAACTTTTCGTCTCTTATCGCTCACATTGATTCGTTTGATTACGTCCCGGATATTGTTTTTGTTTCAGAAATATGGATATATGACTTCGAGAAGAATGATTATCATATTCGCGGTTTTGATTTCTTTTGTAACACAAATGAAAATTACGCTTCAGGTGGTGTTGGTTGTTTTGTGAAAGATGTTTATAAAACAATAGATGTTGTGTGTTTAGACGTTTCAAGTGCTGATGTTATTAAACTGTCTGTTGAGATAAATCACGAAGTATATGTCTTCTTATGCGTCTACAGGTTACACATGTTTAATATCTCAATGTTTATAGATGAGTTCTCTAGTATCTTACAAAAAGAAAAATCAAAAAACTTAATCATAGTAGGTGATTTTAATATAAATATTAAAGATAATAATGAAGTCATTTCAAACTACTTGGCATTGTTAGCGACGCATGGCTTGACTTGCTTTATTAATGAATCGACTAGGCCGACTTCCGGTAGTTGTCTAGACCACATCTATGGCAGATTTACAAACATTTCTGTAAATAACTGTGATAATTGCGTTCTTGATCTATCTATTACAGATCACTCCATGGTAGGACTTGTAGTAAACACGCTAAAATCTATTAAATACAGAAATGATGACTTGCATGTAAAGAACTTAAAAATTAACTACAGAAAACTGAGAAATATCCTACTGTATGAATTTTGGGATGACGTATACACATGTACAGATGCGTCTACTGCCTGCTCAATCTTCATTAAGTCCCTAAAAAATCATGTCATAAATTGTTCTTCGGTTTTGTCCCCCAAAAAAGTTGCAAAAAGACTAAAACCGTGGATTTCTAATCAGTTATTATACAAAGTAAAAGCGAAGAACAAGTTAAGAGTCACATGTAAACGGTATCCAAATGATTGCAATCTTCAGAGAAGATATAAAAAGTTATGTTTCGAGGTTAAAAAAGAAATCCCAAAATGCCGCGATGCCTTTTACCGTTCTCGGTTTACTACATCTAAAGGAAATTTAAAGAATGAATGGCGTATTGTAAACAACATTCTCGGTAAATCATCCTTAACCAAAAAACCAGCTGTTATCCATATAAACCAGTGTGAAGTGTTCGATAAACTTGTCATTGCTAATGAATTTAATTACTACTTCACCAATGTAGCGAAAAACGTATTTCCATCTCCATTTCTATCCACGTGTAATCGATGTAGGTCTGAGTCCATTTCTGTTGATCGGCGTCAAAGTAATAGTTTTGTTTTCAAGCAAATAACGTCTTGTGAAGTCTTCAAAGTCATTGGCACCCTAAAAAATTCTAACTCATGTGGGGTGGATGGCATTACCAGTTCCACACTAAAGAAAATTGCATGTTTTGTGTCAGATGTTTTGGCATTTATTTTCAATAACTGCATATTTGAGGGCGTCTTTCCGGAAACCCTCAAATGTGCAGACGTTATACCGCTGCTCAAAAAAGGTACTGCTTCAGAAATCTCCAACTACAGGCCAATTTCACTTCTTCCTGTCCTTAGTAAGCTGTTTGAAAAACTAATAAAAAATAGAATAGTACATTTTCTCAATTCGACAAAATTCTTCTCTCCTATTCAATTCGGATTTCAAAAGGGAAAATCAACTGAAGATGCACTTTTACAATTTTGCTCCCAAGTAATGTCAGACCTTGATCAAAAAAAGCATACTGCAGGGCTATTTATCGATATAACCAAGGCTTTTGACACGGTTAGTCATGACATTTTAATAAGGAAACTAGATAAAGCAGGCTTTCGTGGCTTTATGCTTGAGTGGTTTAAGTCTTATCTTAAAAATCGTTCTCAAAGAGTGAAATTAGACGAGACTAGGAGTCAAGTCATGTTTTATAATCTAGGTGTACCACAGGGTTCCGTATTGGGACCAATCTTGTTCTTAGTCTATATTAACTCCCTATTCCAACTTGACTTTAAAGGTAAACCAACTGCTTTTGCTGACGACGTAGGTTTTTCTTATGGTTGTAATAGTCCATTAGACCTGATCTCTGACATAAATTGGGACCTTAATTTACTGAGAAACTGGTTCGCTGAACACAACCTGGTAATAAGTAAAAAAACTAAAATAATGTACTTTAGCTTATCCGCATCTAATTTCAATGCGAATGTTTATTATCATGCACCGGAATGCCAGAGATATGTTCTGTCTCGCTGTAATTGTACACCTATTCAGTCTGATCCCCCTTTCTGTTCTGTTATTAGCTGTAGCGATAACTGTTTTTTAATTGAAAATGTTGACGAATTTAAATATTTAGGGCTTACTATCGACAATAGAATGACTTTTTCAAATCACATAGATTCTTTAAAAAAATACTTTCGAAGCACACTTAGACATTTCTACTATTTGAGAAGAATCTGCTCTAAAGAACTTCTTAAAATGGTATATTATGGCATTTTTGATTCTAAGCTACAATATGGAATCACTTGCTGGGGTGGCGTATATTTTAACAGAATCCAAAGTTTGTTAATTCTGCAGAAAAATGTGTTAAGAAAAATATGTTCGAAACCAAATAAATATCCGAGTCTTCCGCTGTTCTGTGACCTAAAAATTTTCCCTATCCGTCATTTATACTGTTATAAAGTATTAAAAACTTTATTTATGAGATCTGGTAATCGTAATTTTCGTCTGGTATCGTCTCATAACATACGTGGTAATTTCTCATGTTTGTTACCTGTTCCAAACTTTCGTACAACTGCCTATCGTAATTTTTATTCTATCGTATCTTTTCGACTATACAATAAACTTCCTCAGTCACTCAGAACAATCTCAACATCTGGTTTGTTTGTCAAACGATTAAAGAGTTGGCTATTTAAAAATAACTATGCGAATATTGAATCTCTGATCACAGGCTCCGCGATAATCTCAGTTCCTGTCATAATGGTATAGTTTCTTTTTCTTTTTATCTTTCCAGGATAATCACAAAAATTTTGTAACCTAGTCTTTTTGTTTTGTGTTATACTATTATTGTTTCTTTTGTACCGGATTTCTTCTAATTACTATTTGTTATAAGGCTCAAGAGGCAGTCACTGCTTACAATTGATATTACTTATTCCGTGTCTTTTATTTCTAAGAGTAGTGCAATATATTCAAGCGAGCGCCTATATTATGTCACCCCCCTATCGAATTCTTTATATTTGTAACATTCTATGTAAAGTGGCATTCGACACTATTTCATTCGTTGTAATTAAATACAGAATGTCATCTGTTTAATAAATAAATAAATTTTCAAAATAATTCAATTACGAAAATCGAGCGAATAATTTTTTAAAAATATGGAAGAGGTTCAGAGGAAAATTGGGTCTTTCGTTTATGATTACGTATTTCAGAGTACTTCATTTCCTCCGTCCTTTAGAGTGATGTGAGATCATTATTCCGAAAGTACTAAGTCAATTGATGCTATTTCTCCTTTCCATCTGCTTGTTTGTATTAAACAAATGACCAGCAATTATGTATAAGTACCATAGGGGATAGCAGATGCCTTCAACTAAAACAAAAAAACAAAAATTGCTTTCGTTCAAAAGTTAAAGATTCCTGTTCATTCCCACTTCGCCAATTCCCATCTCGTCAACTATTTCGCCAATAATTTCAGGGATATACATACATATACAAGCACAAAATGATTCCAACAATAGGGGGCTAAACCCCCTCGTAGCTGCACAACGGGCCTCACTGGCCTGTGTGTGTTCTTCTCATTTTCTTTTTTGGGAAGGCTACGGACCTACCTACTTACCTACCATATACAAACAAACTTAATGATCATGGTAAATTTCGTCTCAATCGGTGAACAAGTTTAATTCGAACGCAATGTTATTTTATTCAAATAAATTTAATGTGATATTTAATCAAATCAATAAATTGCTAATTTGTTATATCCATGTTATCCAATCCCTGCTTAACCTTTGTGTGCATATTCACCAAGGCATTTGTCCATATTGTCAACACCTCCTTTACTTCTGTTGTGATCGAGTATCATTTTTGGCTTCTTTTAGGACCCTTAATTTCGATACTATAATGGGAAGTGGATTTGTTATTTTTTGGAATATATGAACTGCTGCTTAATCCAATTGGTGATTCTACTGCTCTTCCTTTTGGATTAGAAAATTCGGCTGGTACGGATGTATGTTTTTTGTTTACAGTGCAAAATATTGACAAATTATAGTCTATCATCAGAGTAGAAGCCTGTATAGCTTGTAAAAAAGTTGTCATATACGATGTTTCGAGCACTTCCACGGAATAGATTGCAGCACAAATCTTTGACCACACGCTCACCTTGACTTTTTTTCTCTTTCTCCAGAAGGTGCCCTACCAGTATGGATTTGTCCTTTGACTGGATAAGAAGTAATAGCTTCACATACCCACCAACCTTAATACCATACTTGGCCGGTTTTAAAGGAATATTGAGTGAATCCGCTGCCAACACGATAAGGATGAAGTTGTTCACCAACAGTGACATTGGCTCCTGCTTTATAGTTATCCTGGAGGTTGCTGGCGCGTATTTCCATTATCAAATCTGATGAAACGACTGAAAGCCTAATAACGTTTGGAGACTCGTTCAAAGCACGATACAACGGATGTGAGTTCGTTTTCCATAGATCAGTAGTGTGTGACACCAGCTAACAAAAGTATGCCCAGATAAGCGTCAAATTCAGTTGTAGTAATAGGTTTCCATATACGAAGTGGTCTTGTTTGGTTTTCTTCATGTTCACGATCGCACTGGATATCTTTTCTACTGATTTCGCGAATTATTATATCACACATTTCAGTTGACCTCAACATTTTGAATTTTTGTACATATAATGCTAAGATCTTTTGTTCTGCGTGCTGGTCCAGTGTTCGAGCTTCTTCGAATATTATGCGAGAAAAATCCGCGAGGTTGTGGTGGTTGGTCTGACCAAATTTTACCATCTCTAGCTGTATAATTATTTGCAGAATAAATATTTACTTTAAAAACCTGTAAAGGGTGGCCGTGGTGTAGTGGTAAACATCACCGACCGTCGAGCGGGAGGTACGCAGTTCAAAGTCATTCCATTGCCAAGAAAAAACAATTCCTATACGGAAAAAAACTATGCAACACAGCTGTTGTGAATGAGAAGTGATAAAACATACTAATGAAGGCATAACACTCACAGTGTATGGTCACTTCAGATTCATGCTGTGTGTGCAATCCTAATATGTATAACACCATAAGTGCATGGAATAGTTGCTGAGAAGTACAACCAATGTGAAAAATCGGTCGGTTCCTCTCAAAACCTATCTAGGACAACCACCTCTGGAGAGTAGGGAACGAACATCTGCTACTCAAACCATTGCACTCCGTTCAGGTTGTGTGATAAACATTATAAGAGTATAACTGCGCGAACTATAATAAGGAAATAAATAAAAAATTAATAAATAAATGTATAAATAACTAAAAAGATGTATGCTTACTTCTCAAATGCGTTGCGTGAAAAATAAAAGCGTATTTGTATCCAAATGCCGTAACAAATGATGTAACAAGAGAAAATAATTTAAACAATTCTAAGGCACAATTGGCAGAAACACAACCAACTCCATCCGACGACCGTTTACATACAAAAATGTATGGTACACCCGGATATGTTAATTGAGCGATCAATTGATTTTAAACTTCATTTCAACTGTCTTTCACTAATCATTTTGTTTTGTTGGCGAAATGGGAATTTCCGGATTAAGTTTATCTTATCTGTTGGCGAAATGGGATTTGGCGAAGTGGGAAAAAATCGTTGGCGAAGTGGGAAGATACCAAAGATTCCCAGGTTCTGTAATTATGAAACATACATTTTGGGTTTTTAAAGCTTCCACAGGCAAACGATGCTTTTCCAAAACTAGCCTTCCTGAGGATATATCGTGTTTTGCAAGGTCAAAGAGTAGACATGTTCTTGAGAATGTTAGTGTAAGCCTTTTGAATAGTCTACACGTCAGTTTTTTTCTTTTTATTGACAAATTCATTTTTGTTAAGAGGTAGAAACCACACGTATTAGTTGTGTCAATGCGATTGAGAAGTAAATCAAAACGTCTCCTCTATTGGGTCGCACCACTTTCGTTATTCGAAGCAATTTCCCCATTATACGCGGTCTGTTCAAACAATAAGGAAGCTTTTTCAATTTAGCGAGCTAAGTACGTTCGATTTTCGATTTTTTTGTTAGGTTGGTACGTATGACCGTAACATATAGTTATTTTGGGTATTTAGTTTGTTATCGACAGTTTTTTTGCTTTTGAAAAAAAAAAAAACAAGAATCGAAGATCGAAAACTGTTTGGCACCTTGCGTCTTTTGTCCCTTTCTTCAACTGAAAAGACCCTTGATGAGACGGAGATTCAGACCGTATCGTTAAGTGTCCAAGACCAAAGATTGGAAAAAGTACTAATGCAGGATTTACCAAGGGGTAATAGTTTCAAGAAGACGGAATAGATACTAATGAGAAATACAAATTCCCTTCATTTTATTTTTTAGCAAACCACGGACTACGGTGTGCCAGAAGAAAGTTGATATAGGAATCAATTTGGAAATCTTTATTTATTCTTGCATCTCCTCGCTTTACTTGAAACGATGTCCCCGGAGCGATAATTTGGGTTGTAAAATAGCTAGCTAGAGAGAGCACCGTGGCGCAGTGGGTAGTGTGTTGGCCTCTGACGCCGATGACACGGGATCGAATCCCGACACAGCCATGTCATCGAACGTGTTTTTCACGGTGTTTCTCCTCAGCGGGGTTCTGACAAAGCCCCCTGTAGTAAAATTGTCATGAAAAAGCTTCTCGAAATTCGCCTTTCGGAACCGGCAATAAATTGTAGGTCCCTTTCACCTATGGGAAAATGAAATCACACACAACATGGGTGATTGAGAGAAGCTCGGCTCAGGTCCTCATTGGACTGTAACGCCAACATACATACATACATACAAATAGCTAGAAGTTGTTCTTCTTCTTAACACACACACAAAAGGAGACTTATTCTTCTGTAGTTGGGGCAATCAAAGGGGTCTCATTTCTTGTGGATCGGGCATACGATGCTGAGACTCCATTCCTCGGGCATGCTTTCCTCTGACCATACTTTACAGAAGAGCTGGTACATGCTCCTAACCAGGTCATCGCCAGCTGCCTTGAAGAGCTCAACAAACAGTCTCGTAGAGCTCACGAGCTGCTCTTGCTTTTTTATGCAGCGAGGGCTTATATGCATCCCGCTTCGCTGTGTGAATCCTCCTGCACTCGTCATCGAACCAGGGGTTTCTTCGTGGTGGGGCCTTGAAACCCAAAACTTCGGATGCAGAGCTTTTCAGGGCTTGTTTGCAAAGGCTCCACTGCTGTTCTATTGATAGCGTGGAGGATTGAGGTGTATTGGAGAGCTTAAGAGAGACGCGATCGGCAAAGGCACGAGCGGTTTCTGCCGATAGTAGCTTTCCGACGTCATAACTTTGTATTCTTACTCTACTCCGCTGCGTTCGTGATATTCGTAGGCGCATCCTGGCTACTACAAGATAGTGGCACGAGTCGATGTTAGCCCCTCGGACAGTTCGGACATCAAGAATAGTGGAGGAGTGTCTGACGTCGATCGCAATGTGATCAATCTGGTTGGTAGTTGATTGATCAAAAGACCGCCAGGTGACTTTGTGTATATCAAGGTGCGGGAAGCGCGTACTGGCCAGAAGGAGATTTCGCCCCGTAGCAAGACCAATCAGCCTGTGTCCGTTATCGGATGTGGTGTTGTGTAGGCTATGTTTGCCGATGACTCGCTCGAAGATACTTTCCTTACCCAGCTTAGCATTGAAGTCACCTAGTACAATTTTGATGTCATAGCTGGGACATTGGGCATACGTTCTGCCTAGGCGATCGTATAACTCATCCTTGACGGAGTCATCATTGTCTTCCGTGGGGTCGTGGACGCAGATCAGGCTGATGTCAAAAAATTTAGCCTTGATACGGATTGTTATGAGGCGTTCGCTCACATGCCGAAAGCTTAGGACTTTTTGCCTTAGTCCACCTCGAGCAACAAATCCGCATCCGAACAGTCGTTGCCCTCTCTCCCTATAGCAGTCGCCGTAGTAAATATCGCAGTTTTTCATCCGCTCCGATCCATTTCATCGTAATTCCTGGATGGCGGTTATGTCCGCTTTATAGCGGTCTAGGGCGCCTGCGAGTTGTTCGGCTGCACGTGGCCTGTTTAGGGCCCTAACATCCACGTACAGAGTCGAAGATCATTGTCCTTTTTTCGTTTTTTGCAAGGGTCGTCAACATTAATCCGGTCCGTTATATCCGACTAATCCAGTTTTTTTTGGCGTGGGAGGTCCGCCATTCGCCCTTCCCCGTCTGCAATTTCCATAGGAAATCTCCAGATGGCACCACGAGGAGGTGGGGATAGGACTTACTATCAGTGCCGCGAGATGTTCGACTGCGGTGGCTCTTCTCGCTTTTTAGCAGGCCAGCATCCGTCGGATAGATGCTACCCCTACGAGGTCTTAGTTAGTCCTTTGCCATCCAGTTGCACGGTGCTAAATTAGGTCATACGGTGATTATGGATCGATATGAGTTGAGCTTTGGCGAAATGGTCACGATATGGTGCAAAAACCAAGACCTGTCTCGTCACAATTCCGGCCTCTTTAGGCGAATAGGCAAACTAATAATATAATATTTTGTATTGACAGTTTGACCCTGCGGAAGGAACTCAAGAAGGATAACACCACGATGATTGAAGTCAACATTCAACATGAGCTCAGATACTCAGAAAGCATTACTTCACACACTTCACACAACGCGACGATGTTTTTCCGAACAATTCAGTGAATTCAATACCAATCGAAATTTGACGCGCCTGAGGCCCAAACCATCGTTACAATGGTATTGGCTGAACCCTTCGGAACGCCAACATCATCAGCAATATCTCTAATTGTTACTCGATGGTTTGCAAGTATCAATCTTTGATTTTTTGATGTAAGCTTCGAAACGTTCTCGGCCTTCTTGAAACTTTCTATACCACTTTGAAATATATTTTTTCAACAAAGCCTCATCATCAAAGGCCATCTGCATTATCAGCGCGACGAATCGAGAACAGAAAATTCATTCCGCAAATAAAATTGAATGAATGAATGTTGAGTTCTTTGCTCAACAAATGTAGACATTATAAAAATTTTAAATTTCAAATTGTCGATATTGCTCTTATTGGTGTATCTAGGTACCCGAGGGTAGGTAGGCTGAGTGTGCTTGACCCTAACTTTGCGAGTTCGTCCGCCGCGCAGTTTCCTGGAATATCCCTTTGCCCGGGAACCCACAGTATCTTAATGTTGAACTGTTCAGCCATTTCATCTAGAGATAGGCGACAGTTAAGAGATATCTTTGATTTGTGGGTTACCGCTGCCAGGGACTTTATCGCAGCTTGGCTGTCCGTGCAAATGATAATATCCTTAGCGGATATTACATTGATCCTGAGCCATTCAAGGTCCTCTGTTATCGCTGTTATTTCTGCCTCATACACACTGCAGTGATTTGGGAGTCTGAAAGATAGGTTGAGGTTAAGATCATTGGAGAAGACCCCACTACCTACACCCGACTCCATCTTAGATCCATTGGTATAGAGGGAGATCGAGTGATTTGGTATTACTTTCTCTTCAGCCCATTCCTCCCTGGATGGAAAGACAACTTCGAAGTTCCTAGTGAACACATTCTGCGGGATGATGTAGTCCGTGTCCATGGGTACTTTGTAGTGGTTTAGAATGGTAGTATGGCCTTTTTGAGATGTGGGCCATTTTCTTAGGCTCCTCATCCTTAGGGCCGAGGCAGCATCTTGCTTGCTGAAAAGGTTCAATGGTCGAAGATGTAATAGAATGTTTAGGGCCTCCGTGGGGGTTGATCTGATCGCTCCACTTATGTATAAGCTGGCCGATCTTTGTACTTTCCCCAGAAGGTTTCGATTGACTGCCTTGTCCAGAGCAGTCCACCAGACTACGACGCCATACTGGAGGATGGGCCTTATGACTGCTGTGTAGAGCCAGTGTATAATGCTTGGTTGGAGACCCCACTTCCTACCCATCACTTTCTTACAGCTGTATAGAGCAGTAGTTGCTTTCTTGACGCGATCAAGAATATTGGGTTTCCAATTCAGCCTCCTGTCAAGGACTAGGCCTAGATATTTAGCCTGCTATTTGATTGATAGTTGGGTTCCTCCCAGCCTCGGTGGGTTGAGGGGCGTAATTTTGTATTTGTTAGTAAACAGTACTAGACCGGTCTTCTTAGGGTTCACCCCAAGTTCACAGTATTGCGTTCAGGTTTCTGCTGTATGTAATGCACTCTGCATTAGGTCGCATAGAGTGTTGGGAAATTAACGAGTGGCGGCAATAGCAATGTCACCTGCATAGGCAGTCACAGCGTACCCTTCCTGTTCAAGCATCCGCAGTAGTTTGTTGACCACCGCGTTCCAGAGGAGAGGGGAGGGAACCCTGTGGTGTATCTCTGCTGACCATTCTAGTTGAGACGGTGCCAGCCAAGTTGGCTTTGGCGACTCTTTGTGTTAGCAGTTGAATGTGAAACTTAACAAGGATGTCAAGGACAAGGACACTCCTACCACCCTTTCTTCAAATCCATTTGCACGCGCAGTTTACAGCTTACTTTTTGGGAACAGTAATACATGCTGGAATTCGAAATATCCGTCATAAGAATTTTTTTGACAGCACAACCTAATTTAGAATAACTGGTGCTGATATTGTTCATTCTCGTTTTTACAAACATTAGTTATGATCCAACATTTTAGACGGTAAGACCGCGCATTTGTGCCATATTCATAGTTCCCACATGATTGGAAAGAATATCAGTCGCTTTGCTGTGGTGATATGATAACCTGAATAACCTGCATTTTGCTATTTACATTAAGCGGGATGTGGAGCCTATATATATAAACCTGGTTCTCATACGAGTCAAATGTTGTCATCTGAACTTATTTCAATTCCACACACGTCATATGGTCGCATTGTACCCAACGAATTTCTGGAATTTCTGGAATGAAAAAAGAATACTCATCAATATTAATTCTCAAATAAAAAGGAATAATCGAAATAAAAATCATCATCACCTCTCGTGCGAATGAGAATTTATCCGGAATTCAATAATATCACAACGAACACTCCAAACAAATTAATAAATGAGAATGCTTAATAACTCAATTCGTCCTTGTATAAATAAATGCAGCGTTTAAATAAAAACGAAAATATGCAGAGAGAGAGCTATGAATATTGGTAACGCTCATAACATTCCGGACGTATATTCATATTCGCTAGTATGCCCTTTTGGAGCCCAATCAATTTACGAATTTAATTAGGCATTTAATTATTCACAGTCGGTATTTGATTGATTGGTACAGTCCTGCATTGGAAGACCTAGTAAGTTACTGTTAACATTTTTTGAATATATTCGTTCACATTCATAAAGGAGAATCTTAGAATCTTAGCAGTTTGTTGAGCTTAATATCTCTTACCTTCGCTAAACCCGAGAAGAAGTAGTTCCCGAGGAACGTAAATCTTTTTCGTTCCAGTGCAGGGCATTCCCGAGTTTTACGAGTTTGGATCTTATCCATATTGCTTGCAGAGCCTTAATGTCTGCCTGACTGTTAACATAGATTTTGATTCTCTTACCTGATAAATTCTCCCTAAGAATCAGATCCGCACCTTTTTTGATTGCAAAGATCTCAGCCTGGAAGACACTACAGCCACCATCAAGTCATTCCTTATTAACATTCAGGTTGTTAACAAGGAAATTGTTCTGAGATTTAGCAGCATTGTCAAATAGTAACTCGTTGTGCCCAAACTATAGTAACTTAAGTTAAGAACAAAGAAGGCATATTTACGTTGCATGCACGGCATACATGCATACATTTATTCGTTCATGGTTGACCATGGGAGTGCTGTAAACAAAACAATTACCAGTCTTACCTTAAAGAACTAGAATTGCCAAGCTATGCATAGTAATGATTTAAAGCTTTGCTCATTGCTTAAGGTCCGTAACGAAAACAGTATCTACTCGTACATTAAGCAAAGTTTGCGAGAGACAAACGAACGCAAAAGCAAGCCATGAATCAATGAATACATAGTGTTACGTCAATGACATCGGGATGGGATGGTATTGTCATCATGTTACAATTTTATGGATTTTTATTTGACTAATCTTACCGTTCTTCTGTCGCCCTTAGTAGTTTGATTAGGGACCCTAGTTCATAAGTATTTCCATCTCATTTCCAATGAGATACCCTCTTTGATGAAACAGTTCAAACAGTTTTAGATGCTCTAAACGAAATTTCGTTGCCTCTTCAAACAGCTTGAAGTGTTTTCTGGTAAGCAATACCACGTTTTACATGCTTCACCCTATACGTGAGCTATAGATGTTAAGCGTAATGTTTCAAAAACGCATGCCTTATGTCCTCAACAGGTAAGGAAGCTTAAGTCATAGTCATATTTATTAAATAGTAGAATTAACAATACTTACAAATTTTAGAGCACAGCTTGCACAAGGTAAGGAAGCTTAAGTTAAGAGGGAAATTATATAATAATCTAAAAGCGGCAGCGGGATGTCTGAATCGTTCCATTCCATTAGTCTAATACTCTTTCTCCTTAAGTCCTAAGAAACTCTTCAAACTTCATATTAGGAGAGTAATTTTTAAAAACGAGCTAGTGCTACTGAGCTACTGACCGCAAGAACGATCTCCTAAGAACGCACTTCATCGCTTAAGCTCGAATCCTAAACAACAAAGTAGCACTCGACAATAACGCCAAAGACCCCATTACGACTGTATTGGCTTGTAGAGATGTCGATCATGGTGGCTCGAATTTGTTGGGTTAGGGAGGTGCTCGAAAGCATCTGGAGAAGTTTTAGTGACAGTATCTGCAGCAAAAGGTTGTCTTCCGGATTGCGTCTTCATGCCTACAATCGAAAGTCAATGTCGACAAACACAATTTGTTAATCAATCGCGCCTATGATTTTTTTCGGTTACGCCGTGTCGTTGACGCCCTAAGGTCTACCCCAACGGCAGCGTTCAACATCGTAGTTCACCTTACACCACTCAACATACTTGACAAGCAGACTAAACGCCAGATCCAAATGGACGAGCTACATTACTGGACAATCCTCCATCCTGAGCAACAGCATAACCCATAATCTTGGCGGAAAACTCTGACCCAATTGAGCTTACCCCAGTCTTTGAGAAGAAATTAAAAATAACGTACCCGGACAGACGAAACTGGTCCCGCCAGGCGTAACCTCGCAAGGGCTGCGTGGATTTCTGCATCGACGGGTCAAAAACTAAAGACGGGGTGGGCAAGAAGTATACTACAAACAATGAAACCTGAGCCAAGCTCTAATATTACCGGATCATTGCAGCGTTTATCAGGCGGAGCTTTTGACAATAAAGGAGGCCTTGTCTTGGCTGAAGTGGAACTTAATATCTACTACGGATGTTCGAATCTTCACAGACAGTCAAGCAGCCTTAAAATCGCTGGAGTCCTATGTGTACACTTCAAAAGTGAGCCTTGACTGCCACCTATCTCTCAACGAGAAGGCCGAACAGTTTAATATACAACTCCTATAGGTTCCAGGGCACAACATTATCTCAGAAAATGAAAGAATCGACACACTCACCAGACAAGGAACGACGCAACAATCAACATGGCATGCGCAGCTTAAACTTAAACTTACAAATCTCGCCATGGCTGAGATGAAGCTGAGGTGGGCCCAGGGGCACACCTGCCTCATCACCAGGCAAATCTGGCCTCGGCTTGACAGTCAACGGACCAATGGACTAATCTTCCTAAATCGAACTGACATCTACAAAATGATTGGTGTCATCAGCAGTCGCGGTCTCATCGGCAGTCATGCACTAAAACTAGGGCAAGTTCCAAATGACTTCTCCAGAAGCTGCTTAGACGAAGAGGAGGTCGAATCCATTCCTTACCTACTCTGCGCCTGTCCGGCCCTCTGTTTAATCAAGAAACGCTACCTAGGATCCTACTTCCTTAACGACTTGACTGATGTTCAGCGGGTAAGGATAACTGACCTTATAAATTATTTAAGAAGCACTAAGTGCTGTTCATAACAACACAACAGGCCCCTGACCCAAGTGTGTATTTCCCACCCTGGGGAGACTACGGACTACCTAACCTAACCTAACCTACGCCATATAAAGCCAAAGTCTAGTTTCTCTCATTCATCTATGTGCAATTTGTTTTTCACATAGATGAGTGGGATCTACTTTTTAATTCCGAACGTTGAGAGACGAGAAGCTTTTTTTCAAGGCAAGCATACTACGAGAGGTTTTCCAATTAGCCCGCCGAAGAGGAACCTTGCGAAATAAACACAATCGATGGCGTTGGGGCTGTCGGGATCCGAACTCTTTCATCATGCGTCAGAGACCGGCACACTACCCATGCGGCACGGCGCCCACTGTTAATATATAAATCACTTGCCTGCGAAAGAATGCAACATGCCCTGCAGACCATCTCCCACTGAAATATCAGGATAGGACTCTCAACTAATTCTTTCAAGATAGTCCAAAACCATTTACTAGAAGCGGAAATATGAACTCCTGCTTAATTAGCCTAAATGGTACAAGTATAGCTTAAAACTGGACCTGTTAGTACTACGGCAAAACCTGGGAGGAGTTAGTACAAGTTACAAGAGGTACGATTACAAGAAGTAATCGGGTACAAACTGCGATAGTTAGACCTAAATTTACCAATACTTTTATGACCTTCTAAAACTTTTCCAAGAAGAGCAAATGGTTTTTTGGTGAGTGCCGGGACTTATTGGAATCTTCCACATTGAGACAGGGCATCTTCCACATAAAGAAGGGCTACTAGAATTGTATATACATAGGTTGGGTCCCTTCTTATAGTATCCCCGAATTTAGAATCAACACATTTCTATGCACCAGGGAAGAACCACAACATACATCCTATGTCACCTAGTTTAAGGTCTGCATCTATCCTCCAAAACAAATCAGAGATTCAATAGTGGTTTAGTTAAAACCACCTAATCCACAGTTAAATTAAATATCCTTTGACATTGGACAGTTCATATTCTAACAGATTTCATGATCCGTTGATCCCGAACGAACTTTTATTAGTTTAATATGATCTTTCTACTTTAAATCGTATAATTCAATTTCTACATTATATCTAGACAGATGGACAATTACCCACAGATTACAAATGCAATTAATACAAGAACTAAAGTCAACATATCATATTCAGTGTAGAAGTTTCGTCAATTTAATGCTGTTTTTGTCTTAAGTGCTAATTTCACATTGTGTGGATAAGGAATATCTTGGGAAAACAGTTTTATCAGAACTATTTGATTCAAAATGACATTGTCTTGCACCTCTAGGGACAGTGGAAAACACTGGCAAAAGGTCTCAATCATTGGACCGGATTCCTTGGGATCTGGCTGCATCAGTATTTCTTGAAAGAGTCTGGGGCGCTTTTACTCCAACAAGTTGGCTCTTTTATTGCAACCAACTTGACAGCAGAGTAAAAGTAATCAGCTACATAACCTTAGGGGTGCAAGCTTAATGGAAAAGAATCGGGTGTTTGAGAGTCAATGTCTTAGGACTCGCCTCGAATTACACAGAACATCAGAGTCGGAGTACATGAAATTCTATCCAAATAAGGTCCTATATAATAGGACAAGGATTTTGCGGATAGACAACTTTCTGATCAGGCTGATCCGTTGCAAATGCAATGACTTCGGTCAATAATTTCATCTCTCGGGCTTACTACACCATGGGAGACGTATGACTTTATACCCTCAGAAAAAATCCTCTGTTTGGATCACTGTGCGCTGATCTAGAATAGATTAACATTGCTGTTAATCTCCTATGTAGTCCGTATTTCGATGGAGATGCTCTGTGAGCCCAAGCGCCTCAGGTTCAGTAGAAAGGTTTAAAGTTGGTTAAAATCATCATGGTGACTGGAACGGACTCCGCCAGGGGTATAAATATAATTCATCAGACATCCTCTTCACGGTAAAGTCCGCCGAAGACCACTTGGTTACTGGTCTCGAGACCATATTGTTCGATATAGTATCCTAGGCTAGTATAAGCCCCAACACCACGACAAGGTGGATAGTCACACCCAGTGATGTCAGTAAGATATTTTTAAAGTAATCAAGCAAATTAAACTAGCCTTAATGTAATGTAAAAAAAAAAAACAAGTTGTTTCAATTAGGGTTTCCTGCAAAGACCTGTAATTTGACGTTGAGCATGATTTTAGACTTACTTACTTACTTAGGTGGCGCTACAGTCCGTGGTGAACCTGGGCCTTAACCAACAAGCGTCTCCAGCTGGCACGGTCTTTGGCCAGCTGTTTCCAGCGCCGCACGTCCAGTTGGTTAAGGTCCTCCCTTCCACCTGCGCGCGCCACCATTGATGCGGCCGTCCTCTGCCGCGCCTTCCTTCCGGGGTGGATTCGAAGACTCTTCGGGTCGGAGCTGTATTTTCCATGCGCTCTTCATGGCCTACCAACTTTAGACGCTGTATCCGTAGACGTCGGCCGATGGCGCTGTACAACCCGTACAGTTCATCGTTATATCTTCTCCTCCATACACCGTTTGAACAAACGGGACCATAGATAGTGCGCAGAATTTTCCTCTCGAAACGACCAAGGGCCTCTTCATCCGCTTTTGTTAAGGTCCAAGCCTCTGCGCCGTAAAGGAGGACCGCCCATGGTGTTGTCGGTGTTGTCCGTCTCTTTTAGATGGAAGCAGATATCTGGTTTTACCCTCATCAACCTTGAGACCCATCTTAGCCGCTTCTACCTCAATGCTTACAAAAGCCTCATTGACATCTCGCTGTGTCCGTCCAATCACGTCAATGTCGTCGGCGTACACAAGCAATTGCGTATACTTGAAATAAATCGTACCTCTTGTGTTGGCCAGTAACTCTTGCACGATCTTTTCAAGCACGATGTTGAAAAAGTTGATTGACAGCGCGTCACCTTGCCTAAATCCTTTTTTAACATCAAATGTCTCGGTTTGCTCATTACCGACCTTAATGGAGCAGCGAGAATTCTCCATTTACAGTCGAACGACTTTGGCAGGGATGTTAAAATAGGCATGGTTTTGTATAGCTCATCTATATGCACGCTGTCATATGCAGCCTTGAAATCGACGAAGAGGTGGTGATTGTCGATTCGGAATACCTCCAAGACCTGCCGCAGCGTAAATATTTGCTCTATTGTGGATTTACCTGGCCTGAAACCATACTGATAAGACCCGATCAAGTTATCCACAAACGGTTTCAGGCGTTATAAGATCAGGCAGAGAAGATCTTGTATGCGATGTTACGGAGGCTTATTCCCCTATAGTTGGTGCAGTTATAGGGGTCTCCTTTCTTATGGGTCATGCAAACGATGTTGAGATTCCATACGTCGGACATGCTTTCCTCCGTCCATACCTTGCAAATGAGATGGTGCATACACCTTACCAGCTCATCTCCAGCCGCCTTAAGAAGCTCAGCAGACAGGCCGTCTGCGCCCGCGGCTTTATTAGACTTAAATCTTGATATCGCTATTTTGACTTCGCCTAGGTCGGGTGGACTGAATTTTGTTACATCGTCGTCCATTACGAATGGCTCGTTCTGCCTGACAGCGGTATTTTGTCTATCATCGCCGTTATACAGTTTGCAGAAGTGGTCTTTCCAAATCCTCAGCATCGACTGCAACTCTATTACCAGTTCTCCATTTTCATCCCTGCAGGCCGCTGCTCTGGCTTTGTAGCCATGGCATGTTCGTTTTACCTTATTGTAAAACTTACGGGGGTCATTCCTGCGGAAGCATCTCTCCATCTCCTCGATCTCACGCTTTCCGTGCTCTCTCTTCTTTCTTCTGAAAAGCGTGTGTTCCTCTCTTCTCTTCTGCTCATAGATTTCGCGAGCAGCTGTCGTCCGTCGTTGCAGCATGGCTTTCTAGGTGGTCCGCATTGTTCATCGATTCCTGCTCTATTGTTTGTGCTGCTGTGTGCGGATTTTGAGAGAGGTTGGAGGAGACACGATCGGCAAAGATTCTGGAAGCCTCTTGCGATTATAGCTTTCCGACCTCAAACTTACGTTGTCCTACTCGACTCCTAGGCATTCTTGATATCCTCATTCGTACTTGGCTCCAACATGGTAGTGGTCCGAGTCGATGTTGGCCCCTCGACAGGTTCGTACGTCGAAAAAACTGGAAGAGTGTCTGGCGTCGATCGCAATGTGATCAATCTGGTTGTTGGTGGATTGATCAAAAGATCGCCAGCTACCCTTGTGCATGTTGAGATGGGGGAATCGTGTGCTTGCTACAATGAGGTTACGGACCATTAGGAAATCGATTAGCCTAAGTCCGTTGTCGGATGTGGTGTTATGGACGCTATGCTTTCCTATGATCGACTTAAATATGTCATCTCTGCCCATACTTGCATTCAAATCTCCGTGCGCGTGGGCACGTTGTTAAACGCGATCAACTGCTTTGCTCTGTTTGCTCGCTCCCTCCCTCCTCCGTCTGTGATTTTAGACACAGATTGAAATATCCGTCAAGAAACTTTGCTTTATGATACATATGTACGTATCTTACCTATCCCTAATGTGTTTTAGATAGAATAAGCTGTAACACTTTGTTGTTTTAAGGTAAATTAATGAAAACATTTCCGTTTGAATCTGTTCGCGAAATACGTTTAGTTTTAGTCTTTTTTTTTTCTTTTTTTTGTTTTTTTTTTATTAGACTGCTAATACGTATTTTAAAACACTTTATACAAATTATTAAATCGCATATAGATATAAAGATGAGGGCGCTGTGGCGCACTGGAGGCACGGAGCGAGTTCGGATCCCGATAACACCAACGCCATCGAATGTTTATTTCGCGGCGTCCCTTCTCGGCGGGGTACTGGCAAAACCCCCCAAAACCCCCCTTAGTATATATGAAAAAGCTTCTCAACTCACGCCGTTCGGAATCGGCATTAAACTGTAGGTCCCTTTCACCTGTGTGAAAAATAAATCACACACAACATGGGTGATTGAGAGAAGCTTGGCTCTGGTCCTTCATGGGCTGTAACGCCACCAAAGAAGAAGAAGATAAACAAGGTTGTCAAACTCACTCTTGTTCACACCAACAATAGTAGCCCTAAAATACGGGAAGATTTGACATTCTAGATCGAAATCAATATATGAAATTGACAACATGACTTTCTAATAATCATGCACTTCAGAAGGGATTAACTGCAATAAATTTATATTCCTATAAATGTTAAATTTTAATAAACCATAAATCCACAACTACATACGTGAACATTTAACTAATCAATCAATCTCTGGATCGTCATGCACCAAAGAGAGAGGAGGGAGAGAAAAAAAAAAAAACAAATACGTCACATAAATCCATCCACTAGATCGTTATTGCTTTTCATTAATACATATATGTATGTAAACACAATTCGAGCACACGCCCCGAGTAGTTTTTCATTGATTAGGAAGGATGCTATACATATAAAGCATATTTATAATGGTACGATAGGACATAGAAATGAGGACATAATGGGACAATATGCAAGTGAAATTGACTGCTGAAATTCATTTCCTGTGGTCAATGGCTAGTTCCGATTCATGATTTACAACTGCTCGATTGCTCAGGATGTCAATTATTTCATTATTTCGATTGGAATTATTTGTAATTGATTGGATGGCATCCAGAACTACACTACACCCGGAGCATGACGGTAGCGTTTAACCTAGCTTTCAATACCTACGAATGATGTGCTTAAACTGAATGAACTGCCTTTGTAGAGTAAAGGTACTCAGCACTGGTGTCTGTACGTGGATCGCGTTGGGTGACGAGTGAAATTGGGTGGCGAAATGTGAACGCCTTTATGTCGTGTTCGGATTGCGTAATAGTTTACAAGTTGAACAACAATTGATATTCTGCCTGTCAGTTCAGCTGTCTTGAAAGCTACGTACTGTGAAGTACCAATTTTGTGAAATCCGGTTAGCTACACATTGGTGTAGCTTCTGTTTGAATGTTACCACCACAGCAGCAGTGCATGCCTTGAAGTCAAGAGCTTTTTGCTTCTAGTTTCCAAAGACCAACTCAAGTGTTATACGAAGACCTTGCACGTTTCCTTGTTCTAAGATCAAACGTTACATACTTGCTACCACTGGTCGCATTCTCTCTTACATACATTGTATGTATACATATCTATGTCTATCTCGCGACTAAATAACGGAAATATGTAACACCAACGAGAGTGGTGGAATACAGATGGATTGTTGCATTAACTGTCACAGTTTGTTGTTTGTTGTGCAGGTGCATGGCGGAGCTTTGTATTTGATCGTTTTTTTTTTTTTTTTGTGCTGAAAGCGTAGTTAATTCTTTCTTATTTATTTTTTAATCTACGTCTATTCTACGAATTTGGTTTATTGACTGTAATTTCGTTTTGTTTGCTGTACAGTGTTAAATCGACTTTGTCGGGGGGGTAAGTAGAACTCATAAGGTTATACACGATTACAAGGTTATAGTGATGCAGTTGATTATTTTTCTTGTATTTTGCGTACTTCTCTATCTAATCAAGTTTCGATTATCAAGTAAAGTAACATATGATTTTAATTGACTTCTGTACCTACTTTCTTTGACATCAAATTTTGCCAATGCCAGAAGCCACATTGCAGTAGTGCTACTAAAGTTAGTTTAACTTAGGGAAGTGTCATACAAATACATGGTATTGTCCTGGCACATGTTTTCTTATTTTATAGGGCGCATTCCTGCTTTTCTCATGTACCATTCCCTATGTCATCATTCGTTCGTTACATTTACTGAATAAAAAGGTCTATAAGGTCTTTGTTTAATGTACATACATATGTCGACATGCTAATCATCTCAATTTCGGTTTGATGGGAATTATTCTGGGTATTGAAATCATCATATCGAGTCTCGGTATTCACAGTGACACTTCAGTAAAATTCTCTGTATCTTTCCCTTTAGAATGGTTTTCAGCGGGTCATCTCTTTTCTCCGCATACAATATTGAAAGATCTATCGCTATTTGGTGTGCCCGTTCAGTCTGAGGAAGACATTCCTGAAATGATGGATTTACAAAATGATGTTCAACTTTATTGCTCTGAGTCGTGTGCTTTATGCTGACGCCGACGCCGTTCGTATCACCACGCATGGGTTCAAGTCTGCACAGTGGGCAATGCTCAACGCTTTTCATTAGGCAAACGTGCGCTTGTCCTTCAAGTAGAAAAATAGTAATTAATCCTAGCGTTGTGCAGTATGTTGGGAAGAAGGATTTAATAGAAGGGTACCTTCGTATTTCCAACGCTCAACTGGATCTAAACATTATTTAGAAAGCACAAGACATCTTTGGGCGATTGAATTTCCGACGAGTTCGTTAGACTGAACTTCGGTTAGGTTAGGTTAATGTGGTCGGCATAAGCCACACGTAGGCCGAAGTCGGCCCATTGTGATACCACATGGATCGTGTTACCCAGATCCGCTACCAGAGAACCAACCGATGCTTTTGATGAAGCGATGTAGTTGAGCTATTTTTTAGTCTGCCAGCTCACTTAGATTATCATAGAAGGGCACGCCGAGGTAGATCCTCCTGCGATTCGCAAAAGAGGGACATGAGCAGAAGAGGTGATGTATTGATTCCTCTTCCTCCTCGTCCATGCAGCCGCGACAGAAGTCGTTGGAGGGTAGTCCTAGTCTGGCGGCGTGTTTTCCAATGATGCAGTGACCTGTAATGACACCCACCAGGGTACTTAAGGTTGCCCTTTTGGTTGCCACTAGGTCCCGGGTTCGTCCTAGGCCGATATTACTCTCATTCCATTGGAGGTTGGTCGCCTAAATGGTTTGGAGTTTGATCATGTGCTTTACCGTACTTATTGGTGTTTCTAGGTACCCGAGGGTAGGTAGGCTGAGTGTGCTAGACCCTAACTTTGCGAGTTCGTCGGCCGCGCAGATTCCTGGAATATCCCTATGGCCGGGAACCCACAATACTTTAATGTTGAACTGCTCAGCCATCTCATCCAGAGATAGGCGAAAGATAGGCGATAGTCTTTGATTTGTGGGTTACCGCTGCCAGGGATTTTATCGTAGATTGGCTGTCCGTGCAAATGATAATATCCATAGCGGATATTACATTGATCCTGAGCCATGCAAGGGCCTCCGTTATCGCTGTTATATCAGCCTGATACACACTGCAGTAATTTGGGAGTCTAAGGGATAGGCTGAGGTTAAGCTCCTTGGAGAAGACTCCACTGCCTACACCCGACTCCATCTTAGAGCCATCGGTATAGAAGGAGATCGTGTCCTTTGGTATGACTTTCCCTTCAGCCCATTCCTCCCTGGATGGAAAGACAACTTCGAAGTTCCTAGTGAACACGTTCTGCGTGATGATATAGTCTGTGTCCATGGGTACTTTTAAGTGTTTTAGAATGGTTGTGTGGCCTTTTTGTGATGTGGGCCGCGCAGCAATTTGTTTGCTGAAAAGATTCAGTGGTGGAACAGAACAGAATGTTAAGGGCCTCCGTGGGGGTTGATCTGATCGCTCTGCTTATGTATAAGCTGGCCGATCTTTGTATTTTCCCCAGAAGGTCTCGATTGACTGCCTTGTCCAGAGCAGTCCACCAGACTATGACGCCATACTGAAGGATGGGCCTTATGACCGCCGTATAGAGCCAGTGCATAATGCTTGGCTAAAGACCCCACTTCTTGCCCACCACTTTTTTGCAGCTGTAGAGGGCAACAGTTGCTTTCTTGACGCGGTCAAGGATGTTGGGTTTCCAATTCAGCCTCCTGTCAAGGACTAGACCTAGATAGACTAGACCTGCTCTTTGATTGTTAGTTGGGTTCCACCCAGCTTCGGTGGGTTGAGGGGCGGAATTTTACATGTATTTGTTAGTAATAGATCGATCTTCTTAGGGTTCACCCCAAGTCCACAGTACTGCGTCCAGGTTATTACTGTATGTAATGCACTCTGCATAAGGTCACATAGAGTGCTGGGAAATTTTCCTGGGGCGGCAATAGCAATGTTATCTGCATAGGCGGTCACAGCGTACCCTTCCTGTTCAAGCAACAGCAGTAGCTCGTTGACCACCACGTTCCACAGAGAGAGGAGAGTACTCCACCCTGTGGTGTACCTCTGCTAACCATTCTAGTTGAGACGGCTCCAGCGAAGTTGGCTTTGACAACTTTTTGTGTTAGCAGTTGTCGTACCAGTTTTATCACTGATCCCGTAACACCCAGATCAACATTGTTAAAGGCACCTTCAATGTCGAGAAAGGCGACTAGAGTATATTCCTTACGTTCCAGTGACCTTTCTATTTTGCTGACCAGTGAGTGAAGTGCTGTTTCCACCGATTTGCTTTGTTGTAGGCATGTTGATTATCCGACAGCCTTCCTGAGAGGCAGCTGTAACGAATGTGTGCGTCTAGAATCTTCTCTAGAGTTTTTAATAGAAAAGAAGTAAGACTTATAAGCCTCAAGTCATTTGCATACGTGTGGGAGCTTTTGTCTGCCTTGGGTATGAAAATGACTTTGGTTACCTTCCACTTGCTAGGGATTTATGATAGGGAGAAGCAAGTCTTGTATATGACTACAAGCCAGGGGAGGATGATATCTGCTACCTGCTGGAGCTCAGCTGGTATGATACCATCCGGTCCTGGGGACTTGTAGGGTTCAAAGCTTTTTATGGCCCAACATTGTTGTTGGTGGCCGGGTTGGGACCACGCTCGAGGGAGGATGTCGTCGGCTGGATGACCTGAGGAGGTGTCACAGCCGAGTCACTACTGCCCGGAAAGTGTGCGCTTAGAAGAAGTTCAAGGGCTTCCGTTCTGGAGGTCGTCCAGAAACCATCATTTCGCATCAGGTGGCTTGGGTTGCCTCTTCCTTATTCTTGAGGCTTCGGAGACCGTATTCATTTTGTCGCAGTAGCTCCTCCTAGACTGGACTTGGAAAAATTCGTTTGAGGAACTAAACACGTTTAATGTAAATTCTTTAAGACCCAATGTGAGAAATGAGGACACTGCGATAGATCTGCTGCGTTTGCATATTTATATTTTTTTTTTTTGGTAAGAAGGTGGAAAGCATCGAAAGCCAGTGTGTGAGACTTTAACCCACTAAAACCACCTCCTGCTTCTAATCCCCGGTCCACCAATTCGTTATGTTCGTTTGCGTGTCAAGTGTACACGCAAGTATGTTTACTTGCTCTTGTGGATGCATGTATCTGCGTATGCCTGCCTGTCTGTTCAGGCACATTTTGCTGTACAGCTGCGTAGTCGCTCGCTTCCACTCTGTTGGCGTTTTCTTCCCTTACTCTTCTTTTACTCTCTCTTACTCTCTAGTCTGCCTAACACCTGGCATATGTCTTTGGCATAAGCGCTCGCTGCGTTCCGTTTGTTTTCCGTTTTCCATATTCCGTTTTGGATATGGTGTACTAAGTTTTCTGGGGTTGGTGTTTCACCAAGTACTCCTTGTAATGCTTCTCTTTGTAAATGGAAACGTGGGCAGTGGAAGTATACGTGCTCCGCGTCTTCAGGGACATTTCTGCACGTTGGGCACGTGGGGGAGTCGACCTTCCTGCACTTGTACAGGTATGACTTGAAGCAACCATGTCCCGTAAGGAGTTGGGTGAGGTAGAAGTTTAATTCACTATTCTGCGGTTCATCCAAGCCTCTATGCTCGGGATAAGGCGATAAGTCCAACGGCCCTTAGTTGAGAGGTTCCAGCGTTGTTGCCACTCAGCTAGGCTTCTACTTCTTCCTCTTATGTTTGCTTCAGCATGGGTTAGCCGTTCCTCCTGTCTATTCGCTACAAACTTTTCCTGCAGTTCCTTCGTGAGTATTTCAATTGGTAACATACCCGTTATGACACAGGCCGCGTGTTCCGAGGTTGTGCGATAAGCGCTGCTTACTCTTAGCGCACATAGTCGGTTTACTGCTGAAATCCTTCTTTTGTATGAAGTCACCTTCATAGCCCCGGCCCAAACTAGCGATGCATAAAGCACAGCGGATGTGACTACATTGGCTAAAAGCAGTCTACGGCTGTATCTTGGCGCCCCTAAATTTGGCATGATCCGCGCAATGGAGGTACTCACACGAGAGAATTTGTTGCTTATATACTCCAGGTGTTCTTTAAATGTAAGTCTTGAGTCTATCATAACGCCATATGATATTTGATAGCTGGCTTAGATGTTATTTCATGCCCACCCACTGTGAGCGTGACCGTCTCTAGTTTCTTTCTGCTGATGACGAGGACCGCTTCGGTTTTTTGTTCAGCTAGCGTAAGGCCGACTGACGTTAGCCACTGTCGAACAGTCAGAATGGCTTCGTTGCTAATTTGAACAACTTCTTCCAGTAATTTTGCAGTGACCACTATTGCGAAGTCGTCCGCAAATCCGACAATCTTAGCCTCAGCTGGTATTTCCAGTAGGAGTACGACGTCGTACATCAGGTTCCACAGTATCGGACCCAGAACTGAGCCCTGGGGGACTCCTCCAGTTACTGCATATTCCTTCACACCATTGTCTGTTTCATAAGGCAACACCCTATGCCGGAAGTAGTTTCTTAAAATTCCACTGATGTAAGTTGGTACCCTCATATTTCGGAGTGCTTCAAGTATATGTTTCCAACTCGCCGTGTTGAACGCGTTTTTAACGTCCAGTGTTATGACGCAACAGTACTGCTTTGCGCCTCTCCTCCATCGTCTTCCTTCTATGGCTCTTTTCGCAGTGTCGACTACTTCCCTAATGGCATCCACTGTCGAGCGTGCTTTCCGGAAGCCATACTGGCGTGCCTGCTTCTTCAATCGCAGCTTCCAATCTGTTGCTGATGATGCGGTCCAGAATTTTCCCGGCCGTGTCCAACATACAAAGCGGGCGGTCAGCTGACGGATCGCCCACGGGCTTACCCCCCTTGGGCAGCAGCACGAGCCTTTGTTTCTTCCACTGTTAAGGAAAAACTCCCTCACTCAGGCAGGCGTTGTAGACGTCAACAAATAGATCAATTCTGGTTTTAATCGTCGCTTTCCGGGCAACATTGGGGATCCCATCTGGTCCAGGGGCTTTTTTCTTTCCGAACCTTTTACATGTCTCAAGGATCTCTTGTGGAGTTATCCTAGGAACTTGCTGGGCTGGTGTCGACGACTCGTCATCCAATGGAATTTCCAACTGCCCTGGGAATAGACATTCGGCTATTTGTTCCAACACATCTGTACGTGTGGGAGATGATGCTCGAAAAACTTTCAGTTTTTTTCATTACCACTTGGTACGCTCTTGCCCAGGGATCTTCATCCAACCCGTTGCATAGCTCGGCGAAGCTTCGACGTTTACTCATGACAATTGCCATTTTTAACTCTTTTCGCGCTGCTTTGTATCGATGGTGAAGTTCGGTGGTGCTGTCCCTTCCTCTGCTGCGCTGGTACTTTCTCCTTGTGCGGTGACATTTAGTGCGTAGCAGCGCAATATCCTCTTTTCACCAGTAAACTGGTGGGTAGCGTGTATTTGTTGGTGTTCTTGCCACGGATGCGTCGCATGCCGTTGCGATGTAGGTAGTTAGCTGTGTAGACTTCTCGTTGGCAGTACCCGTTAAAGCAGCATCCGCAATCATAAGGGCGAAGGCCTCTTCGTCAAATGAATTTGTCTTCCACCCTGGTTTATTGGCTATTCTCCTCAGTGCGTTTGTTTGTTGCCTTCATTCCTTTCTGATTTCACACTGTATAGCTTGTTGGTCACTGTGGGTATAGAGGGGACTGACCTTCCATGTTGTTTTCCGAGCAAGGCTGCTGCTTACAAAAGTAAGGTCGATTATCAAACCCACCCCATTTCTGCAAAATTTGTGCTCCTTACCGCTGTTTAGGAACACTACGTCGAAGACCATTAAGGCTTCCAGTAGATTGCTTCCCCTAATGTTCGTCCTTGAGCAGCCCCATTCTTTGGACCAAGCGTTAAAGTCCCCAGCTATGAAGACCGGACTCCGTCCTCTGGCATCCATTGCCAACCTACTAAGGAAGCTATCAAAGTCCTCGATAGTAAGGCTCGGAGGAGCATAACAGCTGTAGATATGATAGCCATCAATTTTAGCCCGAACAAAAAATGTGTCAGGCATCAGTTCCGTTTCTTGGAAGGGCTGCTTACCGCAGGTCCATATTGCGGCCTTGCCTGAGGTATCCACCGTCCATACATCTTTATCATATTGTCGATATGGTTCGCTAAGGATTGCGATCTATCTCTAACTCGTGAATTGTTTGCGTAGCGGCTTAGGCCGCTTCGCAGTGGTTTAGTTTTAGCTGTACCAATTTCATTGTTTTAGCAACAGCTTCCTTAAAGCTCGTTGGTGCGATGGGCACCTGCGGCTTCTCGTGATGTGGTTATATTGCGTTTGCATCAGCTGGTACTCTTTTGAGGGCATGGGCTCGGACAAACAGGGTAAAGTTGTTGATCGCTCTCAACTTGGCGAGATGCCAGCAACGATCCCTGTTTAAATGCCCGGGTCAAGCTGACATACGGCCTCCTCGCGGCGCCCTCTGGATAGCCTCTTCAACAACCGTTGGGAGGTGAACAAACGTATGCAGCGAAAAAAACCCCGACCAGAATGGCGGTTGTGCGGCGGGCTAACAATCCGCCCACGTAAAAAACCCAAAGTTATGAATGAGCAAGATGCCTCGGATACACGGACGGATACTCGACGACGACAACGCACGAAAAAGGAACACGATTTGCGAGTATGCTCCTGGAATGTCAAAACCCTGTACACTTCCGGAGCTGCTCATAAACTAGAAAGAATCCCCACGCAGTACAAGGCGGATATAACTGCGGTCCAGGAAATACGCTGGATAGGAAACGGTATGATGAGGAAGAAAAATTGCGACATTTATTACAGCTGTCACAAAAGGTTGCACTTACTGGGATGCGGATTTGTCCTGGGAAAGCGGTTAAGGTCGAAGGTCATCGACTTTAAGCCTATAAGTGATCGCCTGGCTGTGATCCGCATCAGAGGCAGATTTTAAAACATCAGCCTTATATGTGCACACGCCCCTACCGACGAGGCTGAAGACCCTATCAAGGAGGACTTCTATGACCTCCTGAACAACGCCTACGGAGCTTGTCCGGAGTAAGATGTAAAAATCGTGCTCGGGGACTTCAACGCCAAAATCGGTAAGGAGAACACCCTTGGCGGAGTAATCGGAAAGCACAGCCTCCACGATACAACAACAGATAACGGCTTCCGACTCGCTGACTTTGCGACAGCTCGTAATGCGGTGATAAGTACCACAAGATTCCCTCGCAAGCGAATCCACACAGCAACCCGGCGATCTCCGGACGGTCGAACCGCCAACCAAATCGAGCATGTGCTCATTGACGCAAGGCACTCGTCAAACATCCTGGATGTGCGAACATTCAGAGGGGCAAATGTCGACTCTGACCACTTCCTCGTAGCAGCAAGATTCAGAGCTCGACTGTCCAATACCAGAAAGCTGCACCAGCCCATCAGGAGGAGGTTCGACATTGGGCGCCTGAGCACACCGGAGGTTGCCAGAGTCTACAGGGAGCAGCTGAGCGAAAGACTCTACGGTATGCCTACGTCAAACACAAATGCCAATAATATGTGGCTGCATTGCCGCTCAGCCATTCAGGAAGTAGCCGAAACCACCTTAGGATACCTACCACCCCCGACAAGAAACCCGTGGTATGATGGCGAGTGTGAGCGGAAAAGGCAGCAACCGACGAGGCGTACCAAAAGGCGCTGCAGAGGAAAACCAGGGCGGCGCAAGAAGAGTACCGAGCCGGAAGAAGGGAGGAGAAAAAACTACTGCGACAAAAGAAAAGAATCTTCGCAGCCTCCCAGCTCAAGGATATCGAGGACACTAGGGATGAACATAAAACGCGAGCCTTTTACAAGAAAGCCAAAGGCCTTGCCGCATACGACAGCATTCATGGTGAAGAACTGTTTGGTGCGATGGCCGAATTCGGGATCCCGGTAAAACTGATCCAGTTGTGTCGCGCTACGCTAAAAAACACCCGATGCACCGTGCAATTCGGTTCTAGGACCTCGGAACCATTCGAAACATGCACCGGATTTCGGCAAGGAGATGCGCTGTCATGTGACTTCTTCAACCTGGTGCTGGAGCAGATAGTGCGACGGGCAGGCGTCAACAGGGAAGGCACTATCTTTTACAAGTCCATCCAGCTGCTAGGATACGCGGATGAAATCGACATCATCGCGTGTTCTCGCCGTGGCATTGTGGAAGCATTCACGGCGATTGAAGAACAGGCGAAACGAGTTGGTCTTAAGATCAATGAGTTTAGTTTAGTTTAGTTTATTTTACTTTTTTAAGAAAACATTATAATACATGAACGATACATAACTGTGAAAATACATAAATTAAAAAAGTATCTGCAGTCTATAGTTTATAGAAACTAGAAGCGAAAGCAGTTTTAGGTACAGTAAATTTTAAAGAGCAAACAAAAGAATATGAATACATGCGTGGGGTCATTACAAAATTTAACAAAGAGAAAAGCTAGACCATCACACGAAACAAGTCTATAATGTCTTTATAATCTAAATCTAGAAGCCATGATTTCACTTTTTTGAGGAATATGGATTCATTTCGAATACACCTTGTATGCAAAGGTAATCTATTAAAAAGCCTTGGGGCAGTGGTCGTATAAAAATTTGAAGAGATTTGCAAATGGTGATGAGGTACATTCACGAGATGTTGTTCATTGACTCTAAGTTGGTAACTAGATGAGCTTCTGCTTAGCAAATAGCTTGATCTTGCAAAAAAAATTTTTAAAACTTTATAACAATATAGGTGTTTTATTGGTAAAATGTTCAGGTCCCGAAATAGGAGTAAGCTTGGTGACCATCGATTTTTGTTGCAAATGAGACGAATCACACGTTTTTGCGATACAAGAAGAGGAACTATTTTGTTATAGTGAGTACCGCCCCACGAAGCTATACCATATTCCAATTTAGAATGCACTAGGCTATAATAAATACATTTAAGGAGTTTCAATGAACAAAAAGATTTTAAAAAATAAAATTGCCTTGTGGCAGCCATAAGGTAATTTTTAAGTGCATTCGAGTGGACGGACCAACTCATTTTCCAGTCCAGCTGAACACCCAGGTATTTAAAGTCAAAAACATTTTCAACATAAAAGCATTTGTCAGAGCATGTCTGTTGTTCGAAAAATGTCTGCGAGACAACTTCTGATTTACAAATATTAGCACTGTGCTTAAATCTATCACAGCTATGAAAATAAAAGGACCCACAGCTTACTTCATTGCCACTATGACTAAAAAACATAATTTTAGTCTTGTCACTTATGACTAATTTGTGCATTTTAAACCAGTGACTAAGAACTTCGAGATCATGATTTATGTCGACGGAAAGATTGAGAGCAGAATCACTAGAAAAAGCGCATGCCATATCGTCTGCAAAGGCAGTGACTTTGCTGCGATAATTTTGGAGAAAAAGGGAATTTGTATAAATTAGAAAAAGTATGGGGCCAAGAACCGAGCCTTGGGGGACGCCTATTGATATAATCCTCTCTGAACTTACTTCCCCATTCATTTTTACTTTTTGCACTCTATTCGATAAATATGATCGAAACCAATTGTGTATACTTCCTCTAAACCCACATTTATAGAGTTTGTCTAAAAGTATCTCGTGATCGACTGTGTCGAAGGCTTTTGTTATGTCGACAAAAATCGCTGCAGTAAGGTTCCTCTTATTGAAGCTGTTGTATATGTTGGAACAGAAATTTAGAAGGGCATTTTCTGTAGAAAAACCAGGGCGAAAGCCAAATTGATTCCCACTAAAAAAATTGTTTTTTTCTAAGAACTTAACTATTCTTATCTTTAGGGCTTTTTCAAAAATTTTGGAGAATACTGACAACAAGGAAATAGGCCTATAGTTATTAATACAGGTTTTATCTCCCTTCTTAAATAAGGGTATAACTTCAGCAAGTTTTAAATAGTCTGGGAAAATACCACAAGCAACACTTTTATTATAAATTACACATAAGATATCACAGATGTTTAACGCAATCCTTTTAATAAAATTATTAGAAAAACCATAAATTGTTTTTGAATTAGAATTTTTCAAGGACAATATAATTTTATACAATTCAAACGATGAAATGGGATCAAAAACGAAACTATGGGGAAAGGACACCTCATCACCTAAACAATTACAATTGCTATGGGTATCAAAACTACCAGAGACTACTTTAGCACCTATAGAGGCAAAGTGATCATTGAATTTGTTTCCTAGGATTTTACTGTCAGTTATCACGACATTATTATCTTTCAGGCTAAGAATTTGATCTTGTCGATTTGATTTATTTAGAATGCTTCGTACTAGTTCCCATTCCTTTTTAGAAATGCCTTTAACTTCACGAAATTTGGTCAGATAGTAGTTCGTTTTACACATCGAGACATCTTTACGTATATCCTTGCATATTTGTTTGTAGGCTGCAGAGATGATACTATTATTAGGATTCTTTAGCTTCTTTTTATACAATTTGTTTTTAAACTTGATTTTCTTTAATAAATCAAAAGATATCCAAGGTTTCAACTGTTTCCATTTAGTTTTTCTCTTAGCTATTATTTCTGAGCATTGTAAGACATAGCTCTGAAGTATCTTAATAAATTTTAAGAATGCTAGCGAAGGATTACTTTCATTACACACGCTTTCCCAACATTCGAGACGAAGGTAACTATTTAGTGATGTAAAATCAATATTGGGTGAAGAAACACTAGGTGCCTCCAGTCTAGCGGAATAATCATAGCAACATGTTAAGCTCAGGCACGTTAGACAATGATCGGATATTTTCAAGTCAGCGACCGAGCTACAGAGCTTAGATACTTTGGTTTTAGACAAACGAACCATTATATGATCAAGACAGGTGCTAGAGGAAGCTGAGATACGAGTTGGTTTATTTATACATGACTCAAAACCAAACGAAGACAATAAAAACAGATAATTATCAACAAAAGTAGACCTCTGTAGGATATCTATGTTGAAATCTCCCAGAAGAATAATGTCATTTGACTCACTTGATAACAAATCCTCCAACTCCTCACAAAAAATGTAATTCGATATTTCATTAAGTCTATAAATGCAGATTAAAGTTAACTTCAAATTACTAATTTTAACTTTTAAAACGTCACAACTTTGCAAGTTCAGACTGTAAAATTCAAAATGAAATGTCGCTTTGATAAAGGCAGCCACACCACCAGATGCATATTTGTTGTTACAGCAAGTTATAAATTCATACCCTTCAATGCCAAAAAGCGATTTTTCTTGATCATATATCCAAGTTTCTGTTAAAAAAATGAAATCAGGCATCTTAACAAAAGAATTTATATGTACAAGCAAGTTATCAAAATTTTTACGCAGGCTTCTTATATTTTGGTGGGTAAAAAGAAAATTTGGTAAATAGGTTTGACTAAAAAGGAGATCAGGAGCGTTAACGTTAGTACAGTTGACAGAGGGAATAAACTGCAAATTATTTAAGGGATCTTGCATTTTAATTTAGAGCTGACAGGTCCTCTTCAGATTCAATAACAATTAAATTATCATTATCCCTCTTTCGCATGAACACTCTCCCGTTTTTGACCCACACATACTTATACCGTTTTTCTTTTTTAACTTTTTTTGCAGCATTTAAGATATTTTTCGTTTTTCCACTTAGCGATTCGTTTATAAATATTTTAGTATTTTTTTCACAGCCAAATATATTAGATGTTAAGTTATTTTTGTACGCAATTTTGTTTTTCATAATTAAATCCTTTTTATGTTTAGACACAAATTTAACAACTAAGATCGACGAATTATTTTTTACATTTTTTGACATATCAGCATTTTTAACTTTTTTCACATAACACTTGTCAATTTCAAAATCAGATACATTTGTCGACACACCCTTTGAAAAAACTTGCATGGCACAGCTAAGAGCATTATTGTTGTCGACATTAGGAACACCCACGATGTCTACACATTTTTCTCTTTCGATTTGCCGTAAGCGATCAACTTCTCTTTGCAGATCACGCACACACAGTAAAAGATTATGCTGAGGACAAAACGAAATACATGCTGTCAAGCAAAAACCAATCCGTCGCTCACCACCTGGGACAAAACATAACAATTGACAGCTACAATTTCGAGGTAGTTAAGAAGTTTATCTACCTCTGGGCAAACGTAAATTCCACCAATGACACCACAGTGAAGATCCGGCATAGAATCGCCCTTGGCAACCGCTGGTACTTCGGCTTGTCCAAACAACTGGGGTCAAAACTCCTCACTCGAAAGACCAAAGTCATGCTTTACAAAACGCTCATTCTGCCAGTCTTGCTGTACGGAGCCGAAAGCTGGACGATAAGCAGGACAGCGGAGCTGATTTTGGGTTCTTTCGAAAGAAAAATTCTGCGCCGGATATTTGGTCCTGTCTGTGAGGAAGGTGAATGGAGAAGAGACACAACCGCGCACTCTACGAGCTGTACCAAGATGTGGATGTAGTCCGGAAGGCATGGATCCGTCGACTACACTGGGTCGGCCACATCGAGCGCATGGACATCAACGCTCCAGCTAAGAGGGTCTTCGACTCCGAGCCTCCTGGTTCGAGAAGAAGAGGAAGACCGAACCTCCGGTATAAAGACCAAGTAATCGCGGATGTAAGACATCTTAGTCTTGACAACTGGAAGCACCGGGAACCCTGCTTCCGTCTTCCGCCTTCCGTCAAGGATGGAAGACAGCTATAACTCAGGCTCAGATCCTCCATGGATCGCTGGCCTGATAAGTGAGTAAGTAAGTTAGGTACTCTTTTGAGGCCAGCTCCGCACCCCTGAAATCCAAACTCACTTTTTATACGAGGTATGGGAGGTATGAGAGCGCCGTGGCGCAGTGGGTAGTGTGTTGGCCTCTGATGCCGACGACACGGATCGAATCCCGACAACAGCTATATCATCGAACGTGTTTTTCACGTTTGGTCCTTCATGGACTGTAACGCCAATATACATATATACATATGTACATGGTAGTTAAGTTCCAGGAATTTAGTTATAACTCCGGAACTAGCAACAAAGAGGGGCCCTTTTAGTTTCCATCCAAAGTTGAAGTCGACAGCAGGTTTTATTTGTGTGTTGTGCGTATTTTTCGAAAAAAAAAGTTCTTATAACTACCTTATGTTAAATAAAAATGCTTAAAACTGGCTTGCGTAACTTAATTCATTTAAAAATAACCTACGGGCCAGTAAAGTCAAAGATTACCAATATTATAATTAACATATTAACATAACATGTGCATATCTTTCGACTAACTCATTCGTATTTATGTATTTAATTTATTAAAATTTAGCCGCTAAACGACAGCTTCGCAAATGATCTTTGCTTTTGGTTTTAGATAAATTTATTTTAACTAGAACTATTCTACCTAACTAAACCTACGACCATGGGCGACATCTCCCAGATCTCAGTCTGAAACATAGGCTTACATTTTGCAACTCCCGTATGTCGAATTTAAGTACTAAATGAGCTGGGGTTGTTTCATTTGGGAAGTTACGAAACCGCAGTATCTGAAACGTGTTTCTTAATTTTTCATCATATTTATAGTGCTCTTAAATAACACTTACCATACGTATTTTACTTTGATAGCGCTACAGTTCGGGGTGAGCCGAACTCAACCAACAAGCCTCTCCAGCCTCTTTAGCCAGCCGCTTTCAGTGCCACACGCCCAGTTGGTTGAGGTCCCTTTCCACCTGTGCGCGCCACCTTAAATGCGGTCGTCCTCTGCGCAGTCGTCCCTCGGGGTTGGAGTCGAAGACTCTTCGGGCCGGAACGTTGATGTCCATTTCCTCTAAATGGCCTAGCCATCTTAGACGTTGGATCCGAAGACGTCTAACTAGGCTGATGTCGCTGTACAGCCCGTACAGTTCCTGGTTGAATCTCCTCCTCCACTCTCCGTTTACACAAACGGGACCAAAGATTGCACGCAGAATTTTCCTCTCGAAACGCCCAAGAGCCTCTTCATCCGCTTTTGATAATGTCCAAGCCTCAATGCCGTAGAGGAGGACCGGCATGATTAAGTTTTTGTAGAGGGATACCTTAGTCTTTCGAGAGAGGGCTCTACTACTCAATTGCCCCTTGAGCCCGAAGAACCAGCGGTTGGCAAGAGTTATTCTGCGTTTTTTCTCAGCGCTGGTGTCGTTGCTGCTTGTCACTATCGAGCCAAAGTAGACAAAGTCCTTGACTACTTCAAAAATATAGCTGCCGAAGATGACGTTCTGACCAAGACGTCGGTGTTGCGCGTCTTTCTTTGATGACAGCATATATTTGGTCTTGTCCCCATTTACCTTTAGACCCACTTTAGCCGCTTCTGCTTCAATTCCTGCGAACGCCTCATTGACGTCTCGCTTTGTCCGTCCAATAACGTCAATGTCATCTGCGCAGGCAAGCAATTGTGTGGACTTGAAGTAGATCCGTACCTTTTGTATTGGCCGCAGAGCCCCGCAAGATATTATCAAGAATAATGTTTAAGAAATCACACGACAGTGCGTCACCCTGTCTAAAACCTTTTTTAACATCAAAGGGGTCGGTTAGTTCACCTCCGACCTTAATGGAGCAGCGAAGGTTCTCCATAGTCATCCTGCACACTCGGACGAGTTTGGCACGAATGTTAAAACATGACATGGCTCTATATAGCTCGTCTCTATAAACACTGCCATACGCAGCTTTAAAGTCGACGAAAAGAAGACGAAAAGTCTTCTCCAAATCTGCCGTAGTGTAAATATTTGGTCTATGGTGGATTTTCCTGGCCTGAAACCACACTGGTGGTTTCACCAGATTGTCACGAACTGAGATTCCATTGATCGGGCATGCGTTCTTCCGACCATATCTTGCAGATGGGTTGGTGCATGTTCCTGACCAGCTCATCGCCAGCTGCTTTAAACAGTTGCGCGGGTAGTCCATCTGCTCCAATAGCTTTATAAGACTTAAGTTTCGATATCGCTATCTTAACATTGTCTAGGTCGGGTGGACGGGATTCTCTTTCATCTTCGTCCATTGCGAATGGATCGCTTTGCCTGACGGCGGCATTTTGGCTATCATCGCCTTTATACAGTCTGCAGAAGTGGTCCTTCCACAATCTCAGCATCGACTGTGACTCCACTACTAGTTGTCCGTACTCATCCCTGCAGGCTTCTGCTCTGGTTTTATAGCCGTGGCATGTTCGTTTTACTTTCTGTTAAAATTTTCGAACGTCATTCCTGTCGTAATATCTCTCCATCTCCTTGATCTCGCACTTCTAGTAAACCTTGTTTTTGCTTCTCAGAAGCGCATGCTCCTCCCTCCTTTTCTGTTCATGGAGCTCGCGGTCAGCCCTCGTCCGTCGATGCAATGTGACCATGTATGCATTCTGTTTCTCTACATGGGCCTGTCTGCACTTATCATCAAACCAGGGGTTTTTCGACATCATCGCCTACTGCAGAAACATAAATCTACACACCTGCCTTACTCCTGCTGGTCCAAGACTTCGTTTTCTTTTATCGAGACTAGAAATCGCAGGTTTTTAGGTTAAACTCTTAATATAGTATATTATTTTTATTTCAATATGTAGATAGTCGAAAGCATAAACCTAAGACTTCAATTCCGGTGAAAAAATAAAACGACCGCGTAAAATTGAATGTTCCTGGCTGTTAATTATGATTCCCAAAACGCAAATTAACACGACCAGGATATGACTAACTGAGTTGTATAGTACATTATATAGAACCATGGAGCACTGATTATTTCGTTTAATTGAGTGCAGCCCGAGTATTCAGTGTGACATGCCGCTTAAATGTCCCACAAATATTCGAAACCAACTCTATCACATTTTGTGAAAACACGTTAATTTGTTTTCCATACTTGTCCCTGATCTGCTCGATCTGCTTGATTTTTGTAATAAACAAAAAAAAATACTGGTTCTGTGGTCACCACCTGCACCTAATCCGCACGATACTTCATGATTCGCACTCGAATTTCTTTCAATCGTTTAAAATCAAGATCCCCCCCATCAAGTTCAATAAGCAAATATATGCATCATATACAGTTCATCTGTAGAATCACCTCAAGGAGAACAACACCCAGATGTTGGTATGAATCTCATTTTTCCAACAATCTTTAGATCTGAACATCTTATTATATGTATTATCTTTTTCCATATGCCATAATCATTTAAACTTCCAGATACTCGTAAATATTTCTTCTCCACGCCACATCTGATTCAAAGCTAACAGGTTTCACTTCCAACTAGCGAAGCTTTACCTGTCGGTCATAAATTATTACCTCAATTGTCTTGATTGCTGTCTCTCGTGGCTTTAAGTAACTGGGCAATATTGCGAATTCAATTCTTAACTACATGGAATTCGTTATGAGTGTACTTATTATAAGAATGCCAGTTATTGGTTGATTGGGTTGTAACGTTTGTACAGTCGTTAATTGCATGTTTGTTTACTATATTTTACGGACTATCAAGTGGGCTTAATAGTGGGAAATAGATAAGCCAACACGCTTAACGTGTGACTTGTACTCCTGGTAATCCCTACTACTGACCACTGGCTAGATGGGATCTTATCATGTGGCAAGTGTAGATATTGTTACGGAAATGAATCCCACTTCGACACCAAATGTTACGAAAATTACCACGAGTCCGAATAAGGTTCGTATCATTGGATTGCGATAAACTACAACTGTCAACTTTTTATTCGAATTCAATACACACACACTTTTATTATTTCGCCTCAAATCAATTATCCGAGCACTTCGCCACTTTTATTTATTGTTACAACCTTTTACACAAACGTTACACTTTATTACTCACACTTTACTATTCCACCACAGATTACTGTGCGGTTCACATCTCGCTAGATGGCTTGGGCGGGCGTTAGCGCTTATATAGCTCTCGGTCCACTTTTTCAAATGATCGCCGTTAGACGTTCCCCTTCGGAAGTCTCTAGAATGCTTACAATATTGTTACGGACACACGAACCGACGGGTATGTTATGTGTCTCCGTAACAATATTGCAACGGAGATACGAACCGGCGGTTATGTTCGAATTTCGCCGTCGAAGTTCGAATGCTCTGGTGAAGCTGAAATGGAAATGATGGTAACTTTCGGCATACTGCGATTCCAGCCCGTATAAACGAATTAGGGTATAGACAAGATGCTAATTCCTTATTCACAATTCAATCGTTTGACAACACTAAGGTTCACTAATAAAATATATGGTAAGTGGGCGATTAGTTTATCCACACAAGCATGCTTATATAGGTGTGAGTACGAATAAATTAGGTTTAGATGTTAAATTCAAGATGAAATATTGGATTTAGCCGTACTGAGATCACTTGCGTCATCTCGAAATTGGTGTTTTGTGGACATTGTGAGTACCATCTGGCGATGGATGCAAAGTGTCACCGTTAAAAAACATTGATTTGTTTAATTCGTTTCAACGAGAGACGTCGTTCAACATACTCTTTTTGAGTTGGGAGCACTTGGACACTGGGCCATTGTAATGCGCTGCGACTATGAGCTTGGAAAACCCAGCCATTGGCGTAGATTTTGACCGTGCGAGTAAACCTAAATCAGTTTAACCCGTGATCCAATCAGAACTCAGTGGTTTATTCTGAGAGGTCTTAAGCTGTCTTGTTTTATTTTGGAGAAGGTAAAAGGCCAAGACAATGACTTATATTTCTGAATAGTACGAATTTGTATTTCATCATGCCTTTAATCAGTGAATTACTAGCAAAAACTCTTGCAATACAAATGTCGGAAAAAGAAATATACGAAGTATTGACTGCGCATGCGATCTGCTGAAAACGTGATTAAAGATTCAAACCTCTCAATCCTTCGACGTGGGGAATTTGACAGAAAACTTGTGGAAGCATCGGCATAAGACCTCATTCTCATAGTTAGTAGAAATGGTTCAAAAATTCCTGAAAAAATCATCTTCAATTATAAAGGTCCTTTTTAGACCGATAGTATCCGGAGAAATTCACTCATTGGCGGGTATTTTAGTGGGTATGTTAGTCAGGTCCTACTTCCATCTCCTCGTGGTACCATCTGAAAATTTCCTTACAAAGGAAATTTCTGACGGAAGAGGCCGAATGGCGAGTATCCTGCGCCACCAAACAGGATTAGTGTCGGTTGAGCTATGGTCTAGCAAACCATAACCGTAAAACCACTGATTGCTCAGAAACAAAAAAACAGCCTCGGGTAAAAAAGGACGGAACGGACGTATGTGTTGACGACCCTTTAATAAAACAAAAAGCAAACAAGGACCTTCGGTTCTGTACGTGGAATTTTAGATCCCTAAACAGACCACGTGCGGCCGAACAACTTGTGGACGCCCAAGAAATGCGATGGAATGTACCGGGTAAAAAGCGGATGAAAAGCTGCGACATATACTACGGTTACTACTATAGGGAGAAAGGACAAAGACTATTTGGACGCAGATTTGTTGTTAGAGGTGGCCTAAGGCATAAAGTCCTAAGCTTCCAGTGTGTGAGTGAACGCCTCATAACGATCCGCATCAAGGCAAACTTTTGTAACATCAGCCTCATCAGCCCCCCACGGAAGACAAGGATGACTCCATCAAAGATGATTTCTTTGATCTCCTAGACAGAACATATGCCAAATGCCTCAGCTATAAAACCAAAATCAAACTAGGAGATTTTTACGCTAAGCTGGGTAAAGAAAGCATCTTTGAACGGGTCATCGGCGAATACAGCCTACATAACATCACATCCGATAACGGACATAGACTGATCGACCTTGCCACGGGGCGAAATCTTCTTTAAGCCAGCACACAATTTCCCCACCTCGATATACACAAAGGCACCTGGCGAACAGCGAACATCGACTCAGACCACTATCTTGTGGTAGCCAAGAAACGTCAACGGATAACACCAACATCGCGGAGTAGAGTAGAGTAGCGCTCTGAAGAGCACAGCAACGGAAATGCTGGGCCTTAGAGCTCAACCACGACGAAACACCTGGTTCAATGACGAGTGTAGAAGGATTCATGCAGAAAAGCAGGAGGCATACAAAGTCTCACTACACCAAAAACAAGAGCGGCTAGTGGGCTAATTTTTTTTTTTCTTTTGGTGTCGTTACAGCCCATGAAGGACCAGAGCCAAGCTTCTCTTCAATCACCCATGGTGTGTGTGGTCTTTTCCAGGCAAGTTATACTACGGGGGGTTTTGCTCGTACCCCGCAGAGGAGGGACGCCGCGAAATAAACATTCGATGGCGTTGGTGTTATCGGGATCCGAACTCGCTCATCGTGAGTCAGCTCGAGCGCGTGAGCTCTACGAGCTCAAAAAAAGTGCATAAGCATCTCAAGAGAAAAGGAAAGAGCACGAGAAGCGGGCGATTGAAAATTTGGAGAGGTGCCACTGCAGGCACGACGTTCGAACATTTTATCAACGGATAAAACGTATGTCTCAAGGCTATAAAGCCCGAACGGAGGCCTGTAAGCATGAGAACGGACACCTAGTAGTAGAATGGCAGTCGATGATGAGAATTTGGAAAAACCATTTCTGAAGACTGTATTACAGCGATGACAGCCAACATACCGGCCATTTCTTAATGACGAAGATCACAGAGAATTCCGTCCCCCTGACCTCGACGAAACTCAAGTCGAATAAAGCTGCTGGCGCAGATGGATTGTCTGCTAAGCACTTCAAAGCAGGTGGGGATGAGCTGGTTAGGAGCATATACTGGCTCATCTGTAAGATGTGGTCAGAGGAAAGCATGCCCGAGGAATGGAGTATCAGCATTGTTTGCCCAATCCACAAAAAAGGGGACCCCTTTGACTGCGCCAACTACAGAGGAATAAGTCTCCATAATGTCGCATACAAGATCTTCGCTGCCGTTTTGTGTGAACGCCTGAAACCTTTCGTAAATAAGCTGATAGGTCCTTATCAGTGTGGCTTCAGGCCAGGGAAGTCCACCATCGATCAAATCTTCACACTACGGCAGATCCTGGAGGAAACCAATGAATTTCAATTCGACACTCACCATCTATTCGTCGACTTCAAGGCCGCATACGACAGCGTAATTAGAGACGAGCTACATAACGTCATGTTTACTGTTTATATTCCTGTTAAGCTCGTCAGACTTTGCAGGATGACTCTGGAGAACGCACGCTGCTCCATCCGAATTGGTGCAGAATTGACCGATAGTTTCGAAGTCAAAAAAGAATGTAAACAGGGCGATGCGCTGTCGTGTGATTTTTTTAACATCATATTTGAAACGATTGTGCAAAAATAACAGACCTATACAAATCTATTCCAAATCCTCGCAACTCCTTGTATTCGCCGACGACATTGACATAATTGGTAGATCACAGCGAGATGTCAATGAGGCGTTTGCGATTAGTGAGATCGAGGCGGCAAAAATTGGTTTGGCAGTTAAGGAGGGCAAATATATCTGCTGTCATCGAAAAAGACATTTACCACCGACGTCTTGGCCACAAGGTGCATATTGGCAGATACAAAATTTGACAACGACAACGACACCAGTTTCGAAATCAAGCGCAGAATTACTCTTACCAACCGCTACTTCTTTGGGCTCAAGAGGCAATTGAGAAGTAGAGCCCTCTCGTACGGACAAGTTGACCTTATATAAGACCTTAATTATCCCGGATCTGTTATACGGCGCAGAAACATGAACTTTATCTAAAGCGGATGAAGAAATCCTTGGTCGCTTCGAGAGAAAGATTCAGGGCGCGATTTTCGGTCCTATAAACACAGAGCGAGGTTAGAGGAGAAGATTCAATCACAAACTATACTGGTTGTTCAGCGACATGAGTCTAGCCAGGCGTCTACGGATCCAATGCCTAAGATGGCTAGGCCATGTAGGGCGAGTGGACACCACAGCTTCAGCCAGTAGGGTCTTAGAATCCAACCCCGAGGGACGAAGAAATAGAGGACGGCCGTAGCTAAGGTGGCGCGCACAGGTGGAAAGGGACCTCAACCAACTGGGCGTGCGGCACTGAAAAAGACTAGCGAAAGATCATGTTACGTGGAGAGGCATGTTGGTTGAGGCCCAGGTTCACCCCGAATTGTAGCGCCCGTTTAGTAAGTAAGTAACGATAAACCAGAAGGATGCCGGAAATATTCCTGCGATGTTCCGGTGAGTCTAATGTTTGCGTAATACTTGGGTCACCTATCAGTTTTATCGCGCGTTTTTGTACTCTATCTCGTATATGCAACAAGATCTTGGAATCACCGGACCAGACATGAGCGCTAAATTCTAATTTAGGGCGAATGAACGCTTTATAGATTGTAGCCAGGTCTAATGGTGAGAAATATTTCTTGCATCTGTATAAGAAACCTAGGCATTTCGCAGCATTCTTGGCGACACTGAATATGCTGTCACTCCAATTAAGATTGTGAGCAACATACATACCCAGGATGGAAAGTTTTTCGGTTTCTGAGATGCAAGTGCCAATGGCTGCGGGTTAATTATGCGCTTTGACGACAGGAGACAGCATTATGTTTTGGATGCATTAAATTCCACTCTATTGTTTTTATATCATTGGATGATGCTGTCGATATCGGAATTTGATGAGCTTAACAAACGCTGCCGCTCACTATCTACGGCCGAAGTGCAGGATCGTAAAGTAGTGAACGAATATCAGAAGCTAAGGGTAAGGTCGTCAGCGAAGGAGTGAATTGAGTTAGAAGTGGCAGGCAAGAGATCATTTATAAAAATCAGAAAGAGTATTGGAGCCAAGACGGAACGTCAGATTTGAACCCGCCCCAAACAACTTGAATTGAACTATTTGAAAGATAGCTTCTAATCCATTGAAGAAGAGACTCATCGATCCCGAAAGCAGATACATATGTATGTAACATAAATGTCTTAAATGTCGGAAGCACCGAACCCACGCTTGGTCCTGTTGTCCTTCGTTGGAAAACGGATACTTTTCATTCTGAATTTCGTTTCAGATTAAAGTTGCTCACAACACCATAGATGGATGACTGACGTTATTGTGTAGTAGAATAATTCTCCCTTATATAATACTGAGATTAACATTTCCCTGACACTCATAGCATAATGGGTCTAATTACAGAGCGAAAAAGGCAAAAAAGTAGTTGCTACTAGCAGACCAATTGTTATACTCGTGAGCACCGAACTGAAATTAGAGCAGTAACAACTACATAGTATAGAACAGTACGAGGAATGGTGGTAGACATCCATATACCTATGCACAAATTTAATTTCATTAAATTTGTGCATAGGTATATGGATGTATGAGAGTATTACCTTACCATCGATAATTACTTACGTGATGGATCAAACAAACATAATTCGCTCAGATTCAATAGCCACATTGCTTTATTACGATCGCTTTTAGAAAGTTCTTCAGCCTTCATACAGATGTATATGAGCATTATGTTCTCACGTGTTTTTTGTGGTTTATGTGGTCGTTAAACACATTCATGAGCATAATATAGTTTTCCCCGGTTTTAACCTTGAATTAGTTGAGGTTGATTGATTTTAGACTTTGTCATAAGAATTATTATATCAATGTATTTAAAAAGACCACTGGGTTTAGGCATGGAGATCTCTCTTAGCACAAATTTTAGTTGAGCAATAATTAAGGTCATCCGAAAGCCATGACGCGGGTAGTTAGCTGTATGTGCTCAATTTTCAATTTTGTTGTAAAATGTAAAATATATCTAGACAAGCCTTCGTTTAACAATGCTTTTCCCAATCATCACATTGGTTGCTCTTGCAGTAATCTAAACCACAAGGTCATCCAGATTAATTACTTGATTGCGATCACTTCTCAAATAATTGTACAAATATATGTACATATGTATGTATAATAACACAATGCAATAAAATGTTTATACGATTTTTAAAATATAGCAACAAATGGCGAGAGCGCCGTACCGCAGTGGTTAGTGTGTTTGACTGTGATGCACGATGTGCGAGTTCGGATCCCGATAACACCAACGCCATCGAATGTTTATTTCGCGACGTCCCTCCTCGTCGGGGTATTGGCAAAACCCTCAGTAGTATACTTGCCATGAAAAAGCTTCTCTTCCACCATTCGGAATCGGCATTAAAACTGTAGGTCTAAGCTCCATGTGACTTGTAGGAAATGACATAATTTCATGTGCGTAAATGAATATACCTCAAGGCCAATATCTAAGATATGTAAATAGGATAGAAAAATCAAGTGCAATCGATGGGATTTATCTTTAGTAATCTTATAAATTTGTTAATTACGCGATTTGTTTTTACTGTAGAAATCTATATATCTATATATACACCTCCTGTACTCCTGCACTTAAGGCTATGTCCTTATAACGTATTGACCGTTGTGCGAGCGAAGGTAATAGGGAGAGGGAGAGTTTCGCGCAGGTTGATGTTTTGACACACAACCTGAAAGGAGTGCAGTGGTTTTGGGTCGTAGATGTTCGTTCTTTACTCTCAGGGGTGGTTTGTCGTAGATGGGACGAGAGACAACCAAATATCGCGTTGGTTATAATTCCCAGTAATTCGTTCATGCACTTTTTGGTTTTTTAATATTGCATACGCAGAGGATAAACTTCGGTGTCAGTTCTTCCTGACACTGCAAGTTGAGTGCGCTGTGAAAATGATTATCTACGACCCCCTAAACTTTTTTAGAAACAAATGATTACAAGTTTGGTGTTATATGAACGTATGTGGCTTTCTAATTAGGAGAATTAGGGAGATAGCCAAGCAAATCGCAGTTTTTCCATCGCCATCGTACCCATGTGAACAAGTGCGTACACAAGCCAGGCACCCAGCTGGTTAAGAAAACTATGGTTGTGGTTTTTGGCTGTTTTAGATGGGTCATCTTCGAGGAACGTGAAACCACGTGCTAGAGTTGGAACTCATCATACGATATAGTGACACGTACACCGCGACATAAATATATAAACATACATTTTTATCGATTGGAAAACCTCTTTCTGTCAGGCCGAGAATTTTCTAGCTTAACATCGTAAACCTTGGTACATTTTGCTTATTACGTAATGCAACCATCTGCAATATGCTTTCCAGGATATCTTCGAAATAGCCCATTGAGAGCCTTCACTGAAGTCCTCTCAAAGTTTCATGAACAACTGTCGAGTTCACGAGTGGTAGACGCGCTTTAAAAAAAGTTGTGACCAACTGAAATTTGTCATAAGAAAATACGCCATCAAAACTATTCATGAAGTCAGCAGTAATTTGCCGAATTCTTCATTGAAGTGAACATTACCAAAACAATAATTGATCGCACTTTGAAAAGTCTATTCACGCTTTGTACCAAATAAATTGATTGTTGACCAACAGCTGCGCAGATTTAACATTCAGTGACTGATATTTTGGTAAAAAATCATAATCTCATGCCTTAATACCCTGACCTGGCACGCTGGGATTCCCAACTATTCGGGAAAATACATTTGCCGGTGAAAGGAAAGTGTTATGCCGACGTGGAGACCATTCAAAAGGCTTGCACGCGCAATGGTGATGCAGAGCCTTTCCTTGCTTGTAGGTTCGCCATTTCGTTGCCTGAATGGCCGCTGTGTTCAGGTATCCAAATAAGATGAACTCTGTTTGTGCTGGCCAGCTGGTGAAGTAGCTGTAGGTAGTCCCATACCAGTTTGGAGGTGACTTCATAGCTCCTTAGGGCCAAGACGACTGGTTTATTTTATCGAGATATCTCAGACCACAGTGTCCAGTAAGGTAGCGACTAGTCTTCTGATATCTACTCTATTAAGTTTGGGTACATTAATGGAGTATTTGTTCAGGGGCCGTATAAACATTTCGATTGGCGAAGTCCTTGAATGCTGTTCCAGAATGACAGGTGTTGGGATTTCTCCCACTTGCCTGAGAAGAAGTTACTCTTAGACTTGGGAGTGCCGCAGAAAGGTTCAGGACCTATGCACCTATGTACCTTTCATGGCGAGTTGACCGGCGATTTCATAGCCCTTAATACTTTTGTGCCTTGACACCGACCAGAGTTTGACTTCGTTTCTTTTGGCAAGGTGAAGAGGGCATCATGGCATTCCTTGACGAATTTTGAGTTCATGCTACAGGAACTCAGCGCTTTAAGCTGTTTGGCTATCAGAGGGTATATTGATGGTTACTCCTTTATGCCAATCTCCAAGTTTAGATTGACACATGTCAGGGTGCCATACAATTCCGTTTGGAAGATACTAGGACTCTTTTCTAGGGCCCTCAAAATCTGCCGATTTGATCCAAAGGTGCCTGCGCCAACGCGAGAAACAACCATCAGGTGCCATCAGTGTACCTTTGACGTTGAGCAAGGGATCACTGGTTTCCCAAGTTGTGTGGTTTGGGATCAATATCCCAAATCTCTTTTTTTTTTTTGGTTGCGCCCATGGATGTGGAATCTTCAAAAGATACTGGTAAACCGTGTTGCCGTGTGTTCTACGTCCTCCTCGGAGTTTGGGCATTGTGGACAAAAAGGCGAACTATCATATCCAAATCTGTGGAGATACTTTCAATAGCCGCCAGACAAAAACTGCGAAGGATGATAATTGCAGTCTCCTGTCGGTCTTGGTGTCCAAGTTTCGATGACAGGAATGAGCCTGTGTGTCCATCTTCCTTTTGTGGAAGTATCCCATCTGACTTGCCTCATTGCCATGGATTCTGCCCGTTCTTCTGCTTTTATAAGCCTGGTCTGTCGCTTGCGGTATACTCTTTTAAGCTCGTCTGCCAATATATCGATGGGTAGCATTCCTGCTATGACGAAAGCTGCATCATCTGATATGGTCCTGAACCCGCAGATTACTCTTATTGCGCACAGTCGATAGACTGAATCCATTTTCCGCTTTAGTCCTTTTCCTGCAAGGCCTTCTGCCCAAATTGGAGCAGCGTAGAGTAGGACTGAGCTGACTACCCGTATTCTATGTATTTTACTTAAAGGCTACTTTATCTGAACCTGGTCTAGTCATAGCCAAGGGCAATAATATTCTCTTTTACTAGGAAATACCAAAGGCACATGGTATTTAACTTGATTAAATACCTGACATTTTTCATATGGCAGTTTATTTTTCTTCAAGCAGCACCGTGGGTAGTGTGTTGGCATATGACGCCGAAGACACGGTATTAAATACCGACAATAGCCATGTTATAGAATGTGTTTTTCACGGTGCTTCTCCTCAGCGGGGTATTGACAAAACCCTGTAGTATAATTGTTATGAAAAATCTTCGCGAATTTCGCCGTTCGGAATCGGCAATCAGCACACAACATGAGTGATTGAGAGAGCTAGGCTTAGGTTCTTCGTGAGTTGTAACGCCGCATGCATACATACATAGTTATTGCTTCTTTAAAAGAGCTATGAATTTTAAAATGTATAGAGAGTTTAATAGGGGGCATGGGCTCGGACATACAGGGTAAAGTTGTTGATTGCTCTCAACCTGGCGAGATGCCAGCAACGATCCCTGTTTAAATGCCCGGGTCAAGTTGACATACGGCCTCCTCGCGGCGCCCTCTGAATAGCCTCTTCAACAACCGTTGGGAGGTGAACAAACGTATGCAGCGAAGAAAACCCCGACCAGAATGGCGGTTGTGCGGCGGGCTAACAATCCGCCCACGTAAAAAAACCCAAAGTTATGAATGAGCAAGATGCCTCGGATATACGGACGGATACTCGACGACGACAACGCACGAAAAAGGAACACGATTTGCGAGTATGCTCCTGGAATGTCAGAACCCTGTACACTCCCGGAGCTGCTCATAAACTAGAAGGAATCCTCACGCAGTACAAGGCGGATATTACTGCGGTCCAGGAAATACGCTGGATAGGAAACGGTATGATTAGGAAGAAAAATTGCGACATTTATTACAGCTGTCACAAAAGGTTGCACTTACTGGGATGCGGATTCGTCGTGGGAAAGCGGTTAAGGTCGAAGGTCATCGACTTTAAACCTATAAGTGATCGCCTGGCTGTGATCCGCATCAAAGGCAGATTTTATAACATCAGCCTTATATGTGCACACGCCCCTACCGACGAGGCTGAAGACCCTATCAAGGAGGACTTCTATGACCTCCTGGACAACGCCTACGGAGCTTGTCCGGAGTACGATGTAAAAATCGTGCTCGGGGACTTCAACGCCAAAATCGGAAAGGAAAACACCCTTGGCGGAGTGATCGGAAAGCACAGCCTCCACGATACAACAACAGATAACGGCTTCCGACTCGCTGACTTTGCGACAGCTCGTAATGCGGTGATAAGTAGCACAAGATTCCCCCGCAAGCGAATCCACACAGCAACCTGGCGATCTCCGGACGGTCGAACCGCCAACCAAATCGACCATGTGCTCATTGACGCAAGGCACGCGTCAAACATCCTGGATGTGCGAACATTCAGAGGGGCAAATGTCGACTCTGACCACTTCCTCGTAGCAGCAAGATTCAGAGCTCGACTGTCCAATGTCAGAAAGCTGCACCAGCCCATCAGGAGGAGGTTCGACATTGGGCGCCTGAGCACACCGGAGGTTGCCAGAGTCTACAGGGAGCAGCTGAGCGAAAGACTCTACGGTATGCCTACGTCGAACACAAATGCCAATAATATGTGGCTGCATTGCCGCTCAGCCATTCAGGAAGTAGCCGAAACCACCTTAGGATACCTACCACCCCCGACAAGAAACCCGTGGTATGATGGCGAGTGTGAGCAGAAAAAGGCAGCAACCGACGAGGCGTACCAAAAGGCGCTGCAGAGGAAAACCAGGGCAGCGCGAGAAGAGTACCGAGCCAGAAGAAGGGAGGAGAAGAAACTACTGCGACAAAAGAAAAGAATCTTCGCAGCCTCCCAGCTCAAGGATATCGAGGAGTCTAGGGATAGACATAAAATACGAGCCTTTTACAAGAAAGCCAAAGGCCTTGCAGGAGGCTTCAAAAAGGGCACCCTGGCTCTTCGAAACTGCGAGGGTAATCTTGTCACCGACCCGCAGGGAATAGTGGATGTATTTAGGCAGCACTTCCAGCAGCTGCTTAACGAGCATGACCAAGAGAGAGTGGTAGGGACTGAGGAAATCCCAACTCCAGCCGCTGAAGTAGTCCTCCCACCCAGCATAGAAGAAGTCGGCACAGCTATTCAGAAGCTGAAGAACAACAAGGCCGCAGGCTCAGATGGCTTGCCATCAGAGCTCTTCAAGGCTGGCGGCGATGTTCTGGTAGGGAGCATGCACCAGATCATCTGCAGAATTTGGGAAGATGAGAGCATGCCCGACGACTGGAATACCAGCTCTATATGCCCCATCCACAAAAAAGGCGATCCTACCTCTTGTAAGAACTATAGAGGTATATCCCTGCTCAATGTCGCATACAAGATCCTGTCCAGCGTATTGTGTGAACGTCTAAAACCATTTTGCACCGCACTAATCGGCAGCTACCAGTGCGGCTTCCGGCCCGGCAAATCAACTATAGACCAAATTTTCACACTTCGACAAATCCTGGAAAAGACCAACGAGTTTCAAATCGATACACACCATCTTTTCATCGATTTCAAAGCCGCATACGACAGCATTCATCGTGAAGCACTGTTTGGGGCGATGGCCGAATTCGGGATCCCGGTAAAACTGATCCAGTTGTGTCGCGCCACGCTAAAAAACACGCGATGCACCGTGCAACTCGGTTCTAGGACCTCGGAACCATTCGAAACATGCACCGGATTTCGGCAAGGAGATGCGCTGTCATGTGACTTCTTCAACCTGGTGCTGGAGCAGATAGTGCGACGGGCAGGCGTCAACAGGGAAGGCACTATCTTTTACAAGTCCATCCAGCTGCTAGGATACGCGGATGATATCGACATCATCGCGTGTTCTCGCCGTGGCATTGTGGAAGCATTCACGGCGATTGAAGAACAGGCGAAACGAATTGGCCTTAAGATCAATGAGGACAAAACGAAATACATGCTGTCAAGCAAAAACCAATCCGTCGCTCACCACCTGGGACAAAACATAACAATTGACAGCTACAATTTCGAGGTAGTTAAGGAGTTTGTCTACCTCGGGGCAAACGTAAATTCCACAAATGACACCACAGTGGAGATCCGGCGTAGAATCGCCCTTGGCAACCGCTGCTACTTCGGTTTGTCCAAACAACTGGGGTCAAAACTCCTCACTCGAAAGACCAAAGTCATGCTTTACAAAACGCTCATTCTGCCAGTCTTGCTGTACGGAGCCGAAAGCTGGACGATAAGCAGGACAGCGGAGCTGATTTTGGGTTCTTTCGAAAGAAAAATTCTGCGCCGGATATTTGGTCCTGTCTGTGAGGAAGGTGAATGGAGAAGAAGACACAACCGCGAACTCTACGAGCTGTACCAAGATGTGGATGTAGTCCGGAAAGCAAGGACCCGTCGACTACACTGGCTCGGCCACATCGAGCGCATGGACATCAACGCTCCAGCTAAGAGGGTCTTCGACTCCGAGCCTCCTGGTTCGAGAAGAAGAGGAAGACCGAACCTCCGGTATAAAGACCAAGTAATCGCGGATGTAAGACGTCTTGGTCTTGACAACTGGAAGCAGCGTGCCCGGGACCGTCAAGGATGGAAGGCAGCTATAGCTCAGGCTCAGATCCTCCATGGATCGCAGGCCTGATAAGTAAGTAAGTAAGTAAGTATAGAGAGTTTAATGAAACACAGTACATGCCATGTTAGAAAATGACAATTGGACATTCTGATGCTACCCAACTTCTATATTGGTTTGACTTCCAAACCGCTTTTGTCAACATTTTTACATTGACACCCTTCTTGCGTTCTGTTTTCTGTTAACTGAATAATTAGAGAACTCAAAAAGCCACACCAAAACGTATTCCCAACTCCTAACAAATCGGTTCTAGGCTTACAATAAACAATTGACCAACCGCAATGTTTAATGGTCTCAAAACCATGTTAGCGTAACGTTATTTAATGCTAACATTAATTTTTGATGTGGTTCGCAATTAAAAACGTTTTAATACCATTAGTCGCAAAACAAAATTGTAAACAAAAAAAAAAAAAAAAAAGAAAAAAGTACATTTAATCCACGGGCCAATTATTTGAAAAATATTTCATTAAAAATATAAAAACAAAATCATGTGTGTGCATTGAGCTTGTGGTTTTTCATGTTTGTTTCTTTTTGTTTTTTTTTTTTTTGGCTTTGATTAAAATAAGCGAAAAGTTGAATGGAAAGCGTATTCCACAAAAAGTCCTGTGACAGCGTTGTTTTTTTTTTTACTTCAGATTTAATTTAATTCAAAATGTTTGCATAAATCCTTTTTAGGAGAGTTAAAAAAATATTTTTTTTATATTTACTTTGAGACAACTGGGGGGATATAGCCAGTGCGGTGAGAGACTAACAAACCAATAAAGACGAAAACGAGCTTACAGAAGTACATCTACCTATTAATAGGTTTATACATATGTACGTGCATACATCCATTTCTATATCTCTACGAATATAACGACTCCAATCTTGAAGTATTCGTACTTACGAATAATAATGTCTGCTACTCTGAAGTGGAAATTACAGCATGTCTCGGAAATGAGTACGTTGGCTTTAACCGATTCACTTGAGAATGTCTGGAATTTTAAGTGTCGTTGCTTCCTCCATAATGGTCGCCTGTATTGAAGAATCGTATCGCTTTATTTATTTCTTGTTGTAAAAAGTGTTTAAGGCTATGAGTTATAAGAATTAATCGCTATCTGTGTCACATGTGCTTTGCTATCACGTGAAGGTTGATAAAAATAAAAATAAAAATAGAGGTACAAGGTAACATTTTCATACTCGTATGCAATACATTTTAGCTTTTAGTAGGATTACTGGATATTTGGGTACATTCCCCTGTGTATGTCCGTAGGACATAACTAAAGATGTTCATAGGTCGAACTGTCTGCCGTATCTGCGGAAGTTTCCGAAGATGTCATTCAGCTAGCGGATATTTCTTGCACTTTGCACGACCAAGGGATCAAAATTAATCAGCTAACCATCCAGACAGACTATGAATACTGATTTGAGGGAAAGCAACTTGAGAGAATAAACCTAGAATACGAAGGGTGCGTCTTGTCACCCCTCCTTTTCATTATATATGTATATGGATTGGATGTTGCAGCGCAGTCGAGGCGATGAGTGTTTTACATTGGGAGAGTTGAGGATAAGCCATCTTCATTTTGCAGATGACTTAGTTGTCCTCACATCCTCCCAGATAGAACTTCAACGCGCGCTAGATAGATTTGTGGCCGTATGTGCTGATGCTGGAATGAGGGTTAACGTTGACAAATCTGAGGTTATGGTTATTTCCAGAACATCTGTCCAATGCACTCTACATGTTAGTGGAGTCCCCTTGAAGCAGATGGAGAAGTCTAAGTGTCTCGGGGTCTTCTTCACGAGGGATGGGAGAAGTAATACTGAGCTTTCCTGCAGGATTGGCCAAGCTGGGTTAATTTTGAAACAGCTTGGAAGATCTGTAATCAGGAAGACCGAGCTTGGTGTCAAAGCCAAGTTAGCGGTTTTTAACTCAGTATTTGTTCCAACTCTCACCTATGGTCATAAAATTTTGGGTATTGACCGAAAGAATAAGATCGCGAATACAAGCTGCTGAAATGAGATTTCTTCGTGCTGTTGTGGGAGTTACTCGCCGGGATAGGGTGAGAAACACGGCAGTGCGCGGGCTATGCTTCGATGGTTTGGTCACGTGAGACGGATGTCGCCATCATCACGACTTCCGAAGCGTACCTTGGATGCAATACCATCAGGTAGACGACCGCTTGGCAGACCCAGGACGAGATGGTTGGACCAAGTCCAAAAACTCGCCTGGGTGCGCTTGGGCATAGCTCGAGTGGCCTGGAGATCTCGCGTGCGCGCACTACCCCCGCGACTCTCTTAGTGGAACATGCGGGCCACTGAAAATGTATGTATGTATGTAAAAAGAATCTGAATCGGATTACTCGAATCCGGATGAACGGCAAAAAAGGATTTGATTTGACAGACCCAGGCTATTGGCCAGACAGGGAAAAACAACGTTCCAACAACGTTCTTTCTTTCGCACTCAAGCTATGTTATTAGCAGAAACTCAATCAGAAAACATTGATTATAGATCAGCTGAACGCGCTGAAAGGCATTTAACATCCCCTTTATGTGGTACAAAACGTTGGCTAATGATGAAAGGCTTAAAAGATCTTGGCTTGCATATTCTAAGACAAAAAAATTTTTTGTACGTGCTGCAGTATTTATCAGAAATCGTCCCCTTCCGCCACATCTGCGTTGTGTGCTACAGGGTTTATTAATTGAAAAAAAAAACCTCAGAGAGATTAACCGAGCACAAGGCATCTCAAACGCACATAGAGTGTATGATTAAGTGGAAAACTTGAATGCAACAAATTAAATAATCCCAGAATATTAATCAAGACATTGAGCGAGTAATTCAAAGAGAGAAAGAAAAATGGAGACAGATTTTGCGTATTGTTATGGGTGCTGTATTGTATCTATCAACGAACTGTCTTTGTGGGTCCCATGAAACCCATAGCAGCTTCAAAACACACTCTCCCCAGCCTGGTCAAGAAAACTTCTTGAATTTCATTTTCCTACTCTCCAAACATAATTCAGTTTCAATCAGAACACTTAAAAAAGGGGCAAGTATCATATTTATCAAAGACAATACAGAATTATATTGTTGACATAAAGGCAAAAACAGTTAAAAATAGTATTCTAACCGACATCAAGGAAGCCAAGCTTGGAGCGAAGTTTTGCTAAACTTAAACTTACTAAAAATTATCTGCGATCGTCGATGAGCCAAGAATTTATCGAGTCTTGCAATATTAGCACGTTGTGGCGTTCTTTGGGATAGGCCTATGTCCATCAGTGGGTGTCTTATACCTGAAATGGTAATAATGTTAAAGGTTAAAATATTGACCGACGGGAGCGACATCTTTCGGTTTTTGCCCCGTTTCGGAAATTCGCGGTTCGGAATCGGCGATAAACTGTAGGTCCCTTTCACCTATGGAAAAATAAAATCACACACAACATGAGTGATTGAGGGAAGCTCGGCTTTGGTCCTTCATGGACTGTAACGCCAACATATGTACATACATACACGTTACCTAATGAGACTATGTATTTGTAAGTGGATATAGTTGGATAACCCTAATATCACGATCCCGTCAACACTCGGAGGTTTCCGTGAAAATATAAAAAGTTGTATTATTTTAAATTTTTTAGGTTTGATTCGGCTCTTTCCCGCCTATATCTATAACAGTCGTTTTTGAAATGTTACATTTGACAATGACGCTGGAGTATCAATCCGTAGCAAAAGTAGAAATAGAATTGATCATAAATATTTTAGCAGGGTGTTCACTTGTGATCATTATCCGTATTTCCGGGATTAAGTCGAGAAAATAAAATTGTCTGTACGTCCTGCACAAGATGATCAACACAAAATTTCAAAGTGATTCCCTAGAATCCTACTGAGAGTTCGAGATCTTTAATTCGATATTGTGATCAAGAATTGTATGATGCATATTCCAAGAATGTCTCTAAAATATATGAATCTTTACGCTTCTTAGTCGAGACATTTTTCGCTTTGGTGTCATGGACTCACAGCACAGAACATATCATCAGGATAATACTAAACCTCATATTTACTTGCTTATATAGCACTGCGGGCCGGTGTTAATCTTGGCTACCACCATAAGTTTCTTTAACTTGCACGAATTTTCATTAACTGCTTGCTACTGCTACTGGTTGAAGTGCTCTGTCACTTGTCCATGTCCATGCCCATTAAAACAATTTCCACATAGCTGAGGTAGTTGATCAAATGTTGTTTAATTCCAAATAACCATTGGCCATTTCACATCGTCTCCCCTGAGAGGTTCTGCGAAATTTTCTTACAACATATCCAACGTAACACGATAGTAAGATGAAAAGTTATATAGTAGATATGGCATTCCAATAAGTAAAAATTGTGAACCGTTACAACGTGGGGTTGGTCGAACATCTTTCGAAGATGGGAAAGGACGGCCAAAAAACTCAACCACACCGGAAATCATCGAAAAAGTGGTGTATGGCATCGTATTGAACGATAGACTAGTGAAAGTGAGTGAGATAGCTGAGTCCGTGGGGATATCGGAAGAAGGGATGTGAAACATCTTGCGAATGTCGTATATGCTAAATGTCAATCAAAAGCAATTGCATTAACGATTTTCGAAGCAATTTTATGCGACGATTTGTCACCAAGTACAATATGAGACATTACACCTCACAATTGAAACAGCAGCAAAGGAGGCAAGGTTATGATCAGCGTCTTGTGAGTTGTTAATTAATAACTTTGCAAAAGGCAAATAATTACAAGCGAAAACTGGTCCAATCTTTTATTGCCAGGGCGAGAACCTTTTACCTTACACTGGCACGGCTCGAAAGTGCAGAACGGCCTATTTCTTGAGCACGACGCGGAATCCAGAGTTCCAAAACTGCATTATCCCCACCTAAACGCAAGTTCTGACAATCACTTGATCACCAACTGAACCACTTACCCGTCATCCAATAAGCTTTCAATGCTTGGGCATACATAAACAAAAGGAAAGCTATCTTTTCCGACACACTGTATCAAGGGGAGAGATTGCATTAGCATTCCTATTCATAATATTCTTCGGCTTTATCATACTCCAGCTTATGTAACGTGTTTGTGGCTTAGACTTAAGTCAACGTGCATACACTCACCCGCATGGTTTTCTTGGATCAATGAGCATTGACCGGCTGTAATTATGCATTCCATTTGTTATCTGGGCTATTAAAGAAACAAACGGCTTCATTCTTACTAGCCAGACCCTACTAAGAGAATTTTTTGTAAAAAGCATATTTTCTTATTGTAACTTGTATCCTTTCTGATGTTCTAATAAATAAACTCGACCTGTCGACAAGCAAATACAGTGTAAGGGGGGTCTGCTGTACAAATTATGCCTTTAATTGTCATATTTCCTTTTCCTTCATCTCTCACCAATGTGATATGGCACTCGAGATACCCTGAGTTCTGGTACCGTTGAGTTAGCATTTGGATGACGCTTATGTGCACCGGTAGGAGAATTCAAAACATCGATGTCAAGACTTAAGTCTAATAAAGCCGCGGGCGTGGACAGCCTGCCTGCTGAGCTTCTTAAGGCGGCTGGAGATGAGCTGGTAAGACGCATGCACCATCTCATTTGCAAGGTATGGTCGGAGGAGGCATGCCCGACGAATGGACTCTCAGCATCGTTTGCCCGGCCCATAAGAAAGGAGACCCCTATAACTGCGCCAACTATAGGGGGACAAGTCTCCTTAACATCGCATATAAGATCTTCTCTACCGTATTGTGTGATCGCCTGAAACCGTTTGTGGATAACTTGATCGGCTCTTATCAGTGTGGTTTCAGACCAGGTAAATCCACAATAGACCAAATATTAACGCTACGGCAAATCGACGCTAACCACCTTTTCGTCGATTTCAAAGCTGCATATGACAGCGTGCATAGATATCAGCTATACAAAGCCATGTCTAGTTTTAACATCCCTGCCAAACTCGTCCGACTGTGCAGGATGACAATGGAGAATTCTCGCTGTTCCATTAAGGTCGGTAATGAGCAAACCGGGACCTTTGATGTTAAAAAAGGATTTAGGCAAGATGACGCGTTGTCATGCAAGAGTCACTGGCCAACACGAGAGGTACGATTTATTTCAAGTCTACGCAATTGCATGCGTACGCCGATGACATCGACTTGATTGGACGGACACAGCGAGACGTCAAGGAGGCCTTTGTAAGCATTGAGTTAGAAGCGGCTAAGATGGGTCTCAAGACTAATGAGGGTAAAACCAAATATCTGCCTTCATCTAAAAGAGACGGATAACACCGACGTATTGGCCAGAACATCTCCATGGGCGGATATAATTTTGAAGTGGCCAAGGAATTCGTCTACCTTGGCTCACTGATGACTAGCGACAACAACACCAGCGCTGATATAAAACGCAGAATCGCCCTTGCTAACCGCTGTTTCTTTGGGCTCAAGAGGCAATTGAGAAGTAGAGCCCTCTCCCGGAAAACCAAGGTGACACTATACAAGACCTTAATCATCCCAGTCCTCCTTTACGGCGCAGAGGCTTGGACCTTAACAAAAGCGGATGAAGATGCCCTTAGTCGTTTCGAGAGGAAAATTCTGCGCACTATCTACGGTCCCGTTTGTTCAAACGGTGCATGGAGGAGAAGATATAACGAAGAACTGTACGGGTTGTACAGTGACATCGATCTGGTACGACGTCTACGGATACAGCGTCTAAGATGGCTAGGCCATGTAGAGCGAATCCACCCCGGAAGAAAGGCGCGGCAGAGGACGGCCGCATCAACGATGGCGCACGCAGGTGGAAGGGGACCTTATCTAACTAGGCGTGCGGCGCTGGAAACAGCTGGCCAAAGACCGTGCCAGCTGGAGACTCTTGTTGGTTGAGGCCCAGGTTCTCCACGGACTGTAGCGCCACCTAAGTAAGTAAGTTATGTGCACCGGTAAGCAAACACCTCGTACTCCTCTTCCTTATTTGAAATTTAAAAAAGCAAATTTTCCAAACGAAAGCAAAAGTATCTGTGACGCACGGAGCATGTTTACCAGCTCCGGCCGAGAGTGGGAATATTAAAAACGTGCTTGGCATCAAGAGTGCGTGGAAAAATAAAAAAAGCAGAAAAAGTAAACTCCTTGATTAAGTCACTTAATGTGTTCGACCTTCTGTGGCCATGGTGTTTGTTTTTTTTTTTTTTTTGCTATTGCTAGATGATTTATATATGAAGGCTTTTGGAGGAACATTAAAATGCAAGATGCATGCAAACCCGTTCGAGTGCTGTGATGAATTATTAAGTCGTCGGACATCGACGATATGGTGTTGAATTGGGATGATTTTGATTAACCATTCGTTGTGGTCAATGTAAACATGGGAATCCCTTCTTTGTTTGCTTTTTTTTTTTTTTGTTTTTTTTTTAGAGGTGCTATGAAGGGATTTAAAGAGTCGGTCATGCGTGCAATATCTTAATCGCTTAGCTTTAGATAAGGCTGGGCTGGTTTATTGATATAGGTTATGCGATGATTAATTGGGGCACATTTGGCTTATGCACGGAGATTAAGACTTAAACGTGTTCGAATCAATTAGGTACTTAAGGCTCTGCACCTCCATCCCACTTGCGTCAAGGAAAAATTCACCAAGAGAAAGCCAACCAGGGATAAAGAATGAGATACCAATCTATTGGCTTTGACAGTTTGCACCTACAAACACGTTGCTGTTTGACGGCGTCTTGACTATGTCATTCTGCCTTTTAGCGACCATTTTGCAACGTCTTGACTCTACATATCGACGTCTTGAGAATATCATTGTGTTAGTCAAAAGCGTCGTTTTTAAACGGAGAGTAACACGTATAGTGTTATTACTAGTGCCAAAACTAATGAAAACATCGATTATCCGGCCGATATACAAAGGGGGAAGAAAAAATGACATAGGAAATTATAGGCCTATTGCTATTTTATTAGCCGTCGAAAAGTGCATGGGACATATGATCGTTAGTCGCATCAACAACTTTATAAACAAACATAAAATTCTACACCCAAATCAACACGGCTTTCAAAAATGTAAGAGCACCCAATCGCTCCTAAGGGAGTTTACAAATACGATCAATGCTGGGCTGAACAAAAACCACCATATCCTTGTACTTTTTATAGATTTCAGTAAAGCATTTGACACTTTAACACCTGAAAAACTGATAGAAATTCTCTGCAAAAATGGTCTCAGAGGACTAGTGACAAACTGGCTTCGGAGTTATCTAACAGAGAGAACAATCAGAGTCAAAGTATCTGGAATCACGAGCAGAGAAAAAATAATCAAATATGGAGTACCACAAGGTTCAAATTGAGTCCTATCTTGTTCATTCTTTACACAAACGAACTATTGAGGATATTTAAGAAAAGTACAGCCTATGCTTAGGCGGACGATATAGCAATTGTGGTAAAACACCAAGACTTGCAAGTAGCCAAACAAATATTACAAGAATAATTTGACGTTTTATCTAAATGGTGCCATGATAACGGGCTTGTTATAAATGCCGCAAAAACTAAGGTGATGCATATACGCACACCATATAAGCAAACCGAATCTATCCATATTTCCCACCGAAATGACTGCTGTCCACTCTCTGTCAACAATAACGCAATTGAAGTAGTAACATGTTTCAAATATCTTGGAGTAATGATAGACAACAACTTTTTATGGCGTGAGCACATCAATCATCTGCGTCTACAACTCAAAAGTACTCTCTTTGCCATGGTGTATCTCAAAAGATACAGAAGCAAGTGTACTACTCGCTCGCGGAGTCTCGAATTAGATATGAGATTCTGGCTTGGGGTAACGCGGCACAAACCAATCTCAATAAAATAACCAACCTAAAACAACGACTTGTCAAAGTTATTGGATGCTTCAAAGTACTAGACGTGAAGGCAATCTACCGGATGACCATATATTAGTACACTACATGACCGGCCGACGATTTCTGCAGCCCCTACAACACACGGTAAATACAAGAAGACGAGCCCAAGGAATGTTCGAAGTCCTGGAAACCTACAACACCTTGTGATCGAGAATTGCGACTTGTTGTTCCAAAATTAAATAACGTACTTCCACAATCTCTTAAATGCATTCAAAGTTTTAAAAGAAGAAAGAAAGAAATGAAAAAATACTTACTTCAAATGCATTCTGTGAGTTAAGAATTAAATACTTACATATACATACATATTTATAAATTCTTCGAATTGTATTGTCTTTTTTCATTAAAATGAATTTTAAATCATGTAGTACTTCTCATATTCAAACTTTCAACTCTTAATAATGTTAATAATGAAAAAAAAGAAAACAAAAACATCACTTGTAAACTAAGCGGACATAAGCATGATGTACCGACATCATGGATAGCCCCGGAAGTGACTAAATACCAACTAATTCTCTGGGGATCAACACCAAAGGAACCAATCAAAACATGTATGTATGTATGTATGTTGGCGTTACAGTCCATGAAGAACCTGAGCCGAGCTTCTCTCAATCACCCATGTTGTGTGTGATTTCATTTTCACATAGGTGAAAGGGACCTACAGTTTATTGCCGGTTCCGAACGGCGAATTTCGAGAAGCTTTTCATGACAATTTTACTACAGGGGGTTTTGTCAGAACCCCGCTGAGGAGAAACACCGCGAAAAACACGTTCGATGACATGGCTGTGTCGGGATTCGATCCCGAGTCATCGGCGTCAGAGGCCACACTACCCACTGCGCCACGGTGCTCTCAAATCAAAACATACAAATTATAAATTAGCTGTACGAACTTTACATCCATTAGCAGCTGATGTCGCACACGCATACCCTCAAGTAACACGCGTACTCACCGAAGGATTCTACGTCGACGATCTTATTTATGGCGCCGATAACGAAGATGAGGCCAACCGGATTCATCAGGACATCCTATCGATACTGAAGGCTATTGGGTTCCCTCTTCGCAAATGGGCAAGTAATTCCTCTAAAATCCTGGAGCCAGTCCCTGAAAATGAAAGAGTGATTAACTTACCGCTCAATTTCGAGTCAACGGAAAGTGTTTAGACATTCCAATGGCATCCAGCAAGTTATGTATTCAAACCTAAAATCGATTTACCGGACGCCAAGGAGCAAACAAAACGCTCCGTATTGGCAGATATTGCTCGAATCTTTGATCCACTCGGATGGATTTCACCATGTGTTATACATGCGAAGATCTTACTCCAGCAACTTTGGTGCAACGAATCGACTTGGGATTCCGCTCTCCCACTGGACATTGAAGAGGACTGGTTTAAAAAAAACTTCGCAAGGGGTTTGGAGTGCTGCAGACGTGTAAAATACCTCGTTGGATTGGATACAAGAGCTCGGCACTAGTACAACTGCACGGATTCAGCGACGCGTCCGAGAAGGCATATGCAGCAGTCGTTTATGGACGAGTAATAACGAATGGCAGTGAACATATCAACATCATCGCCTCGTAAACCAGAGTCGCTCCAATTAAACAGATTTGTCTTAGCCGCCTGAAACTTTGCGCAGCACATCTCTTAGCAAAACTACTACATATATCGAATTTCTAATTCCATACAATTAAGCAACACAGAAATGTATGCATGGTCCGATCAAACAATCTGCTAGGCTTGGATTCGCGGAAGTCCATTAACACGTACTACGTTTGTCGCCAACCGAGTAACTGAAGCCCAAAATCTGATCAGCTCGAACATATGGCGCCACGTAGCATCAAGGGACAACCCAGCTGATATTGGATCACGAGGACTCGCCCCTGAAGAGCTACTTAGCAACGAGATGTGATTATGCGGGCCCGGATTTCTGCAAGGCTTCAAGGCACAAAATCATCCAGAAAAACTCATCGAAACCAATCTTGAAATAAAGGGGCTGAGAAAGGAAAATCATTCAAGGTTACTTTCAAAATGCACATCTAACGTACTTACCGACGTTCCCCATAAAATATCCCATTGCACAGCCGTCAACAACGAATTTTTCCATACGCTTTCCAACACTAGACGACTCATCCGTCGGGGTAACAGCAGACAAGAAGTTACCCCTGAATTTCAATCCACTCACAGCAGAGGAATTGCAAGCAGCACAACATCAGCTTCTCAAGCTTACCCAGTCCGAGCTATTTCCAACAGAAATTAGGGTCCTCGGTTCAAAAATTCTGCTTCCTAAAGAAAGCACAATTCGGAACTTGAATCCCTTTTTGGACTTCAATAACATTCTCCGCGTGGATTACGGAGTGAACGAGTGACGATATCAAGACCCTTCATGAACACAGGAGTCGACTACGCCTGTACAAGTCCTCTACAAGTAAAACTGTGGAAGGGTCGAAGCATTAAGGTCTCCAAGGGATACATTTCTGTCTTCGTCTGCTTATCCCCTAAAGCCATCCACATTGAATTGGTGAGTAACCTCAGCTCAGATTTATTGCAGAAAGAGGCATCTGCACCTGTTCAGCGACTGTGGCACCAACTTCAAAGGAGCTAGCAATGAAATCAAAAGGGACGACAAATTCATCTCCTCGGAGTGGTCAGTCGAAGTCGCCAAAGGTTTAGCCACACTGCAGGCAAAATGGCATTTCAAACCGCCACCAGCACCACATTTCGGGGTCCTTTGGGAGGCTGGTGTAAAATCTATTAAATACCATCTTAAGCGAACAATTGGCGCTTGCAAACTAACATTTGAGGAATTTAATACTAGCCATCAACCTCACTTCGTTTCGAGGCTCATCTAGCCCCGAATCACGCCATCAAAGAGGACGTCTATGATCTCTTGGATAATGCCTACGGAACTTGACTGGAGTACTTCAATGGAGACTTCAATACCAAAATCGGTAAGGAGAACGCCTTTGGCGATACAACAACAGATAACGGCTTCCGACTCACGGACTTTACGACAGCTCGTAATGCGGTGATAAGTAGCACAAAATTTCCCCGCAAACGAATCCACACAGCAACCTGGCGATCTCCGGATGGTTGAACCGCTATCCAAATCAACCATAGACACTCATCAAACAACCTGGATGTGTGAACATTTACGGGGGAAAACATCGACTCTGACTATTTCTTTGTAGCAGCAAGAGCTACATATATTGTCCAATGTCAGAAAGCTGCACTAGCCCAACATACGGAGGTTCTACATTGTGCCTAAGCACACCCAAGGTTACCAGAGTCTAAAGTATGCCTACGTCGAACACAAATGTTAACAATATGTGTCTGCATTGCCGCTCAGCCATTCAGCAAGTGGCCGAGAATACCTTAGGCTACCAACCAACCCCGACAAGAAACCCGTGGTATGATGGCGAGTGTGTTCAGAAAAAGGCAACCTTTTCGTATTGCAGTGAAAAAACAGGACAGCACCAGGGGAGTACCGAGCGAGAAGAAGGGAGGAGGAAAAACTGCTGCGACTAAAGAAAAGAATCTTCGCGACCTCCCAGCTTAAAGACATCGAGGAGACAAGGGCCTTTTATAAGAAAGCAGCAAGCCTTGAAGGTGACTTCAAAAAAGGCACCCAGGCTCTTCGAAATTTCGAGGGTAATCTTGTCAACGACCCGCAGGGAATAGAGGATGCCTTTAAGCAGCATTTCTAGCAGCTGCTTGACGAGCATGGTCCAGATTGAGTGGTACGGACTAAGGAAATCCCAACTCCAGCCGCTGAAGTAGTCCTCCCACCCAGCATCGAAGAAGTCGGCACAGCTATTCAAAAACCGAAGAACAACAAGGCAGCAGGCTCAGATGGCTTGCCATCAGAGCTCTTCAAAGCTGGCGGCGATGTTCTGTAGAATTTGGGAAGATGAAAGCATGCCCGACAACTGGAAGATAAGCTCTATAACTATAGAGGTATATTTCTGCTCAATGTCGCATTAAAGATCTTGTCCAGCGTACTGTGTGGATGTCTAAAGCCCTTTTGCACCGCACTAATCGGCAGCTACCGGCTATCGACTAAAGACTACACTAGACTATATTCACACTTCGATAAATCAAATATCACCACGGCGATTGAGGAATAGGCAAAACGAGTTGGTCTTGAGGATAAAACAAAGTACGTGCTGTCAAGCAAAAACCGATTCGTCGCTCACCACCTGGGACAAAATATAACGATTGACAGCTCCAGTGTAAACTCCACAAATGACACTACAGTCGAGATCCGGCATAGAATCGCCCTTGGCAACCGCGGCTACTTTGGCTTGTCAAAACAATTTGGGTTAAAATTCCTCACTCGAAGAACCAAAGTCAAGCTTTACAAAACCCTTATACTGCCAGTCTTCCTGTACGGAGCCGGAACCTGGACGATTAGCAGTACGGCGGAGCTGATTTTGGGTTTTTTCGGAAGAAAATTTCTGCGCCGGACATTTGGCACTGTCTGTGAGGAAGATGAATGGAGGAGAAGACATAACCGCAAACTCTACGAGTTGTACAAAGATGTGGAGATAGTCCGGGAGGCAAGGATGCGTCGACTACAGTAGCTCGGCCACAGCAGAGGCATGAGCACCAACGCCCCAGCTAAGAGCGTCTTCGACTCCGAGCGTCCTGGTTCGAGAAGAAGAGAAAGACCGAGCCTCCGGTATAAAGACCAAGTAATTGCGGATGCAAGACAACTTGGTCATGATAACTGGAAGTAGCGTGCCCAAGACCGTCAGCCCAGGCTAAGATCCTCCAAAGCTGCTCCAACGATTCGAAGAACCCTTGATAATTCTCCGAAGTTAACTTGTTCAGAACCATGATTACAGCTTCTTTGACCTTCCCTATACTACCATGATGAGTTCCCTTAAGTTTTGACTTCATTTTAGGAAATATGTAAAAATCGCAGGGGCAATACCGAGCCAAAAGGTGGATACGACAACGATGGAACTAAAATCAAACAAAGTTTGCGTCAAAAAACCGCATGTGTGCATCGGGCCTAAGTAGTGACAAATTGAAATTTCACACGTAGTGACGACCGTGAATGCCATTTTAACAAGTCCAAACAATTTCTAAGTCGTTGGTCGTATTCACATATTTTCCATATCAAGTAAAGGGCACTATTATGCACCAAAGATTTTTTTCATCCCTTCGAGGATTTTTAACGGTTACGGCGACTGGCGAACGAGCACACTTATTCAGTACTTGAAAGTGGTCATTAATAATTAAATGACTTTGCTATTATCTATTTGCATGTTTTTTTGGTAAAAAAAAAGAAAAGAAAAAAACGAAAGCGAAACCACCGAAGAATATGTAGTGCTCTTTTTCGCTTATTTAAGACATGACTGACGGAATTGCTTGCCACTTGTAAATGATAGGGTATTAATGAATTTGTACGAAATTTAGTACGACTTCATCTAACTAATGATAGATAGTATCCTACAATAACAACAATTCCCCTTTATTGTCCTGTTCTCGTGGTGTATATAGAAAAGCCAAATGAAAACTGCTATGAACTAACTGAAATTAGATACGTTTGTCCAATACACTTATCAATCCAACTACAAGTACTTAACTTGAGATAATCTCGCTTCAATTAATGACGTACATATGCTTTTTTCTTTTGCATGTTTACGTTTCAGATTCCACTAATAACATTTTGACCAATTCGGCAAACGACTAATTTAACGCGGTTACACTTGAACTCAAATGGCAAACAGGTGTGGCGGATTCAGTTTAATTAAATGGCAAAATACATTTTTTTCATCGGAAACTCGGGCATCACGGCCTACGTAGTTGTTCCTGCTTCTCTAACAAAAGCGGTGTCCAAACAATTAGTGACATCGTATCGATTGTATACACTAATCGGTCTACCGTAAGGCCGTAACCAATATGGTTTAATTGTCCATTAACCACCTATGTTTGATAGCAAACAACAACACATATTATTGTGCCAAATCACGATCGAAAGAAATTCATTTGAAGACTACCCTCCGCACGTGTAACCATGTATCGTTCTAATCAGTAATTTATCTTTTATGATCAGAAATATGATTGTTCTGATCGAAATACAAGCTTTGATCCGTGGGTTATCTACAATATTGTCGACCATTGTGCCAATTTACTGATTAGCCATTAGATTTTAATTGTTTGCGTTGTTTACGTATTTGATCGATATAATTGATTGATATACACACATTGTCCTCGCAAAAGCATGTGACGTATGGAATTACGAATATCTGACACCTCATCAGCACACGACTTCGTATTTATAGTATAGAGGCGCGGGCTGATAAGATGCAACAGTGGGAGGGATTGGTGGCAACAGTGATTGTAGCGACAATGTTAACAGCGCCGATAAGTTTCGGTTCGAAAGTCGATATGGGTTTAAGAGAAATGAAGTTAAGTCATCCGGCGATCGCGAAGGTGAGCGGTCGTTTACGCTTAGATTTTCTGTCGAAATTTTGTACAAAAAAGAATTATTTGTGAAAACAAGTGCAGTGGAAAAGGTACAAAGACACATATAGATGTCTACCATATATCCAGTATTTTTTCCAAAGGTTTAAAAAAAAAACATTAAATTGCTTAAAAAACGTAAAAGTTCTAAGCACGAATTTCCAAAAATTATTCTAATCTTGCTAGAACCATAAACTGCAGACAACGCTCCTCACATTACGAGGATAAATTAGTTGAAGTTTTTATAATAGACATGTATTAAAGCAAAAAAATTAAAACAACGTGATAGTAAAATTATATCAAAAAATCTGACAGGTCGCGTGGCAAACTCCCGGATAACGCAGTGTCAAAGTCCTCATATGATATTCTGTCTGCTGCTATTGTCTTCAAATCACTTGTGATCAGTCGTAAATCTTTGTCTCATCCTATTTAATTAGTAACCTTTATGGCTGACATACGATGTGTATATACATACATACATATGTACTTCTCAGTGAAGTCACCTCTTAACCTATAAAATCGAAATAACAGATTAGACTGTAATCAAAAGAGTATCTAAATAATAATAATAACGAAACAATTACACATGCATATATGGGTGAAACGTATTGTTAAAGTTCCCTTCTAATTGCAGATTATGAATAATATAGATTAGTTAGCCGATACGTCATGCTCTAATCACTGTGTTAGTACCTAATCGAACTATTCAGGGCAATCAATCATTTTGTGGCAACAAATCATTGAAGTCGATTAAGTTTAGAAGGAGTGTGCAGTCTGTACTGTAATTTATTTATAGTTGGGGTATCCTTTTCAAAATTCTATTATAAACCTTCGAATCTAACCATCTAATACTGTTTATCCCTTTTAACGAAAAAATATGTTTTTTGAAGTTATTTGTGATTATAAAACTTACTGTTGACTACGAACCTAGTCTTTTGAAGCATTTTTCTTAAGGTAACCTTTTTTGAGAAAAATGCACATCTTGATCATGACATCTGGTCTGCATTTTGAGTTTTATCGCCTGTTCGTTTTGACTGAAAAATTGATTTCTAAATAAAAAATGTTTGTTTTTAGTTAGTTAATTATAGTTTATTGAGGGCGCCGTGACGCAGTGGTTAGTGTGTTGGACTCTGGCGCACGATGAGCGAGTTCGGATCCCGATAACACCAACGCCATCGAATGTTTATTTCGCGGCGTCCCTCCTCGGCGGGGTACCGGCAAAATCCCCCGTAGTATAACTTGCCTGGAAAAAGCTTCTCGACTCAAGCCGTTCGGAATCGGCATTAAACTGTAGGTCCCTTTCACCTGTGTGAAAAATAAATCACACACGACATGGGTGATTGAGAGAAGCTTGGCTCTGGTCCTTCATGGGCTGTAACGCCACCAAAGAAGAAGAAGAATTATAGTTTATTCGTCAAAAAGTGGTACAATATCTACATTCGATATTTTATGTTGTTACAGAGATACGGTTGATTTAACCTTACTGCTGAAATATTTACTATAAACATGTTAAAAGATATAACATAATATTACCATTGAAGGAAAAAAAAAAAATAAAAATTAAGAATAAGCATCTAAACCTTTATGAAAAGGAAGAGAGAAGTGTGGGAGTTGTCAAGGATTTGGTTTCTTTACAAACATTAATTGCAGATAAGTATATAAGTATGTAATAAATTGAATAACAATAAATAAATATAATAAATGAATAAATAAGTCAATAAAGAAATAAATAAATTTGTTATATAAAAGGAGGACAAAATTATTATGTCTGAGCAAATCTATAAATAAATATGTAGATAGGTAGGAATAAAGGGATTTAGTGAGTCAGTGTTACACAGCAAGAATAGAAATCAAATGATTGTCTGATGTTTGGCAGGAAATGTTGTAACGATAATTGAGTTTAATTATTCTGTCGGAGACTTTATCGAGATTTGCTAACTGATGAAGCTCCTCAGTGGAAAAATTTCGCGGTAAATTAAAATCAATTTTCAGCAATTTGCTTTGGACTAATTGAAGTCTACGCATATGGCTTTTCGCACACTTATCCCATACTAGGGACCCATGGAAGATTATAGCTTGAAAAACAGACTTAAATATGAGTAATTTATTGCTCGTGCTAAGTTTTGATCTGCGGCAAATGAATGGATAAAATGTTCTAATGGTAAGATTTACCTTCCTTATTGTGTCAGTTATGTGCAGATTAAAAGTTAGATACTTTACACTTGATTTCAACTCAATTGGTATGCCGTTGAATAGAAGATTATTTCTTGGAAGTAGACAAGGCTTTCTTTTCCTCGTAAAAAAAGAGAGCTTGCGTTTTAGAAGGATTTATTTGGATTTTCCAATTCTTAACATATTCTTCTATTGTGTATAAGGCAGGTTGCAGGTTGGTTTCGTTGTTAACACCTATTGCATCTAACGAATAGATACAAGTATCGTCTGCGAAAAGGGCACAGTGGCAGTTGGTGCCAAACAGTGTCAAATGCTTTTTCCACATCTAAAAGAACTAGACCGGTACTTATGCCTGTAATTAGATTATTTTTGATGTCTGTGGTTATCCGATGGACTTGGTGAGTAGCACTATAGAAGGCTCTAAAACCAAATTGTTCTTTGGGTAATATGTTATTGTGATCTATAAAATTCATTAGTCTAATTTTAATAATGCTTTCCGAACATTTGCTGAGCGAACTTAATAAACTTATCGGCCTGTAACTTGAGGGTGTGATAGCATTTTTTCCTGGCTTCAGTATTGGAATAACTTTAGCAGCCTTCCACACCTGCGGAAAATATCCCATTTTAAGGCAGGCGTTGAAGTGCGGAAGATGCTTAAGACATATATTCTTGACTTCATCAAGGCCAGCTGCCTTACGAGTTTTTAAGCTTTTTAGAATAACTTTCAATTCGTTTGTTAAAACTGTGAGGATAGTTCCTTCGCCAGTAAAGGATAAATGTAAAGGTTTGTTTTCTGTGTTCATCTTTTTCTTTATAGATGAGTATAACTTACTCTAGACAAAATGAATAAATCAACCTTATTTACCCCTTTTTTCAATAAGTTCCATCGTTCCATCAGATATGATGCTAGTGAGTTTATCTTTTTTTAATGGCACAATCTTCCTTAGAATAGATAAAAAACAATTTTCAATATATGAATAGATTAAAACTGTACAAAATTAACGTGTGACAGGGCTTTTTTATACTGAAGATCCCTTCATTTTTCATTAGAATAGTATATAGATGGGCTGATAACTATAAACTTGGTTGTACAGGTCTTGAACACTATCTACATAAAAAATATCCAAAAAGAGCATCAATGCCACAATTCGAAGCAAAATAAATCGACGATTAACAGAAAGAGATTTATTAGAAGCCCTAGGTCCATATGTATCTCATAAGGCGTGAGAAAAATTGTTGTTGAGGTTTGGGCTTCAGAGCGCTGTGTGAATAATGGCTACCTCATACACCGTCTATTGAACAAAAATACATTCGAATTCGGTTTTGTCAACAGTATTTGGCGCAGTAAGAGTTAAAAGGAATTTCGTGCGTCATTTCATTACTCTAAATGAAACTTGGGTCTATTATCCAGGATCCAACGCCTATTCTTCTGCTAAAGAGCGAGTTTGGCTCCAGAAATCGGCCAAAAAGATGCAGACATCTATCTTGGATATGCAAAGGAATTTTCTTCGCGTATTATCTTTAGACCGGAGAGTTCAAAGTTGAAACGTATGTCGACAGTCTTTGGAACTCTCACTTCAGGAGTGGGATCCATTTCCAGTTAAATTGTTTTTCTTTTTCTTATCGAATGAAAAAACTTGGTATCTTAACAAATTTACTGGTTAAGCTAGGCAGATAACCAGTCTAGTATAGAACTAATTGTGATTATTATCATTTACTGATAATCTTTTTCTTCTTAATTGGCGGTACAGTTCGGGGTGAACCTGGGCCTCAACCAACATGCCCCTCCAACTAGCACGATATTTTGTTAGCCTTTTCCATTGCCGCACACCCAGTTGGTCCCCTTCGACCTGTGTGCGTCATCTTAAGTGCGGCCGTCCTCTGCTTCTTCGTCCCTCAGGGTTGGATTCAAAGACTCTCCGGGCTGGAGCTGTGGTGTCAATTGGCTCTACATGGCCCAGCCATCTTAGGCGTTGAATCCGTAGACGCCTGACTAGGCTCATGTCGCTGTACAGCCTGTAAAGTTCGTGGTTGAATCTTCTCCTCCATCCCCCGTCTGCGTTTATTGGCCCAAAAATCACGCGCAAAATCTTTCTCTCGAACCGACCAAGGGCCTCGTCATCCGCTTTTGATAGTGTCCATGCTTCTGCGCCGTACAACAGGACCGGGATGATAAGGGTCTTATATAGAGTCAACTTTGTCGTTCGGGAGAGGGCTCTATTACTCAATTGAATCCTAAGAGAAACAGCGATTGGCAAGAGTGATTCTGCGTTTGATTTCGGAACTGATGTCGTTGTTCCAGGTCACTGCGGAGCCAATGTAGATGAAGTACTCAACTACCTCGTACTTAAATCTGCCAATACAAACGTTCTGGCCAAGACGTCGGTGGTGAGCGTCCTTTTTTGATAACAGCATATATGTATTTAGTTAGGCCTCGTTTACCGCCAAACCAATTTTCGCCGCCTCCATCTCAATACTCGCAAACGCCTCATTGACATCTCGCTGTGATCTACCTATTATGTCATATATCGTCGGCGTATGCAAAGAGATGCGAGGATTTGTGCTTCTTGTATTTGCCAGTGATTTTTGCACAATCATTTCGTATATGATGTTGAAGAAATCACACGACAGCGTATCGCCTAAATCGGTAAGGTGTTCACCGATTCGGATGGAGCAGCGAGCATTCTCCAAAGTCATCCTGCATAGTCTGACGAGTTTGGCAGGTATGTCAAAGGTAGATATAGCGTTGTAAAGCTTTTCTCTAATTACGCTGTCGTATGCGGCTTTGAAGTCGACAAATAGGTTGTGAGTGTCGACTTGAAATTCATTGGTTTTTTACAGGATCTGCCGTAGTGTGAAGATTTGGTCGATGGTGGACTTACTAATAATAATTATTACTATTATTATTCGGAGAACAGAAGTTCAAAGCTTCGTTGACAACATTACTGCAAGCCTTTAGGTTCTTCAATCATTGTCCTTTTGACTATTCGTTCACTCTCGTTTATTCGTTTTAAAATTCTCGCCGGTATTATTTACTTATCAGGCCAGCAATCCATGGAGGATCTGAGCCTGAGCTATAGCTGCCTTCCATCCTTGACGGTCCCGGGCACGCTGCTTCCAGTTGTCAAGGCTAAGATGTCTTACATCCGCGATTACTTGGTCTTTATACCGGAGGTTCGGTCTTCCTCTTCTTCTCGAACCAGGAGGCTCGGAATCGAAGACCCTCTTAGCTGGAGCGTTGATGTCCATGCGCTCGATGTGGCCGAGATAGTGTAGTCGACGGATCCATGCCTTCCGGACTACATCCACATCTTGGTACAGCTCGTAGAGTGCGCGGTTGTGTCTTCTTCTCCATTCACCTTCCTCACAGACAGGAGCAAATATCCGGCGCAGAATTTTTCTTTCGAAAGAACCCAAAATCAGCTCCGCTGTCCTGCTTATCGTCCAGTTTTCGGCTCCGTACAGCAAGACTGGCAGAATGAGCGTCTTGTAAAGCATGACTTTGGTCTTTCGAGTGAGGAGTTTTGACCCCAGTTGTTTGGACAAGCCGAAGTAGCAGCGGTTGCGAAGGGCGATTCTATGCCGGATCTTCACTGTGGTGTCATTGGTGGAATTTACGTTTGCCCCGAGGTAGACAAATTCCTTAACTACCTCGAAATTGTAGCTGTCAATTGTTATATTTTGTCCCAGGTGGTGAGCGACGGATTGGTTTTTGCTTGACAGCATGTATTTCGTTTTGTCCTCATTGATTTTAAGACCAACTCGTTTCGCCTGTTCTTCAATCGCCGTGAATGCTTCCACAATGCCACGGCGAGAACACGCGATGATGTCGATATCATCCGCGTATCCTAGCAGCTGGATGGACTTGTAAAAGATAGTGCCTTTCCTGTTGACGCCTGCCCGTCGCACTATCTGCTCCAGCACCAGGTTGAAGAAGTCACATGACAGCGCATCTCCTTGCCGAAATCCGGTGTTTCGAATGGTTCCGAGGTCCTAGAACCGAATTGCACGGTGCATCGGGTGTTTTTTAGCGTAGCGTGACACATCTGGATCAGTTTTACCGGGATCCCGAATTCGGCCATCGCACCAAACAGTTCTTCACCATGAATGCTGTCGTATGCGGCTTTGAAATCGATGAAAAGATGGTGTTTATCAATTCGAAACTCGTCGGTCTTTTCCAGGATTTGTCGAAGTGTGAAAATTTGGTCTATAGTTGAGTTGCCGGCCGGAAGCCGCACTGGTAGCAGCCGATTAGTGCGGTGCAAAATGGTTTTAGACGTTCACACAATACGCTGAACAGGATCTTGTATGCGACATTGAGCAGGGATATACCTCTATAGTTCTTGCAAGAGGTAGGATCGCCTTTTTTGTGGATGGGGCATATAGAGCTGGTATTCCAGTTGTCGGACATGCTTTCATCTTCCCAAATTCTGCAGATGATCTGGTGCATGCTCCCTACCAGAACATCGCCGCCAGCCTTGAAGAGCTCTGATGGCAAGCCATCTGAGCCTGCGGCCTTGTTGTTCTTCAGCTTCTGAAGAGCTGTGCCGACTTCTTCGATGCTGGGTGGGAGGACTACTTCAGCGGTTGGAGTTGGGATTTCCCCGGTCCCTCTCTCTTGGTCATGCTCGTTAAGCAGCTGCTGGAAATGCTGCTTAAATACATCCACTATTCCCTGCGGTTCGGTGACAAGATTACCCTCGCAGTTTCGAAGAGCCTGGGTGCCCTTTATGAAGCCTCCTGCAAGGCCTTTGCCTTTCTTGTAAAAGGCTCGTGTTTTATGTTTATCCCTAGGCTCCTCGATATCCTTGAGCTGGGAGGCTGCGAAGATTCTTTTCTTTTGTCGCAGTAGTTTTTTCTCCTCCCTTCTTCTGGCTCGGTACTCTTCTTGCGCTGCCCTGGTTTTCCTCTGCAGTGCCTTTTGGTACGCCTCGTCGGTTGCTGCCTTTTTCTGCTCACACTCGCCATCATACTACGGGTTTCTTGTCGGGGGTGGTAGGTATCCTAAGGTGGTTTCGGCTACTTCCTGAATGGCTGAGCGGCAATGCAGCCAAATGTTATTGGCATTTGTGTTCGACGTAGGCATACTGTAGAGTCTGTCGCTCAGCTGCTCCCTGTAGACTCTGGCAACCTCTGGTGTGCTCAGGCGCCCAATGTCGAACCTCCTCCTGATGGGCTGGTGCAGCTTTCTGACATTGGACAGTAGAGCTCTGAATCTTGCTGCTACGAGGAAGTGGTCAGAGTCGACATTTGCCCCTCTGAATGTTCACACATCCAGGATGTTTGACGAGTGCCTTGCGTCAATGAGCACATGGTCGATTTGGTTGGCGGTTCGACCGTCCGGAGATCGCCAGCTTGCTGTGTGGATTCGCTTGCGAGGGAATCTTGTGCTACTTATCACCGCATTACGAGCTGTCGCAAAGTCAGCGAGTCGGAAGCCGTTATCTGTTGTTGTATCGTGGAGGCTGTGCTTTCCGATCACTCCGCCAAGGGTGTTCTCCTTACCGATTTTGGCGTTGAAGTCCCCGAGCACGATTTTTACATCGTACTCCGGACAAGCTCCGTAGGCGTTGTCCAGGAGGTCATAGAAGTCCTCCTTGATACGGTCTTCAGCCTCGTCGGTAGGAGCGTGTGCACATATAAGGCTGATGTTATTAATTATTAATTTTCACGATTTTATTAATTAGACAATACTGAGGCTAAGTGAAGTTTCGCGAATTTTTAATTGTGGAACTCTTCTCTTTTTGCATTCCACCCTGTGTAAGTAGGTATTTTGGAAAGACGATATGCAAGATCATCCGTGTAATCTATTGAATCCATTTGAATATGGATTGATTTGAATAGATCCAATTACTCTTGGTCAACGCTTCGTTTTGTGTCGCCTCTTTATGTGTAAAAGCCTTCAACAATGTTAATAATGAAATTCTCTGTTCGAAATTGGAGCATAATTTCGACTTTTGTGAATTTGTGTCTTTTCGGACAAAACCTAACAAATTATGGTTACTGACAACTCTACATAATGCTACTACTATTCACGAACAATGTATGATTTGTTTTAAATGGTGGCTTGATAAATATTTTATATAATCAGTCTTTGACTTACAATACACCGAATTCTATAACTACTTTTCTAAACCCTAGTCAACAGCGAACTGCACTCCTACTGCCTCTCGTAGCAACTTCTGTAGTAGTTTACTGGAGCCTCGACTACTTGCTCCTTGTGTATTTGCCCGCTATGTTTCATAGCTTGTTCACTTACGCAATATACGTATACACAAGTTGGTTTCTTACTGTTCGCTTCTAACGTACTATTTGGTTATTGCTTCCGCGTTCTAATTATTTAAATTAGTCTTGTTTTTTCTTGATTCACACTATAAGACTATGGAACCTACTACTCCATTCCATCAAGGTATCGCTAATATACCCAATTTTTAGAAAGTACACTTCTTCTCATTCATTTCCTAACCCCAACCCTTGATTTCAGTGTCCTTTCTCACCTATCCAGCTCTCACTTTTCTTATCTCCGAAATCAGATTTTGGTAACTACTTAATGAAAGGATTTGAAATTGAATTGAATTGTTTGCCGTTATAGATTCTCCTTAAAACTTTGTTTTCACAGGTCCAACATTTACTTCTCTTTTTTTTTATTCAGAAATAAAATATCAATATTGTAGGGCAAAAGAGTTGCTTTAAAGAAGTACTGAACAGAATCAAATAATTCTCAGATAACTGAACTACTAAATTTTTTCAAACAGATTATCGATTAAATTTCAGCGTGAAGCTTGGTTTGGTCTAGGTCTATCAATGACCATATACAATATTTTGTTTTTCCTCAACTTACTTCCAAACCTATTTCCTTTACTGACGTTAATATGATGTTTGCCTTTCCTCATGTTTCTTCACTACATTCCAAAAAATCCAGATCGTCAGCGTCAGCCAAACGAATCCGTGTGGGGAATTATATTTTATGCGTACACTATGCTCCATAGCTTTGTTTAATGAAGTTGCTCTACATAGTTCAGAACAGAAAAGCACAAGTTTGTGTGTTAAATGAGAAAATGTTCTGTCCGAAATTGTCTTGCTTTGGGTTCAGTGGGGCTATTCCGAAAATATTGGAACGGAACTTTCTGCTTCCACCCTTTAGGTAGAACAGATTTGTGATTTGAGATTTGAGAACAAATTTGCTGACAAATAACATACGTCATCTGATGTTTCTCACAAATGTGTGCCACTCTACATTGTTCTATGCTGCTTGGCTTGTCATGGAACAAATCTAACAGTGTGTACTAGATTTTTTAGTTTTTGTAGCCTTTCAAGTTTTTGAAATCCTTGACAAATGTGTTTATTTTTAAGTATGAGCTTAGGCTCTAAAGGCATTAAGTCTCACTTTTCAAACTATTTATCTCAATGGCTTGTCATACTTTTAGAGTACTCACACGCGTTACCACACAATAAACTTGAGTGTTACACACATGGATATAAATCGACTTGCAAATCTTATTCAAGTGGCTTATTGCGTGCGAAAGTCATTCAATGACCGATACAATCAACACTACTTATCACCGTGATTATTCTGATTTATTGAGCTCTTGGGTTTTCTGTGCAAGGTTTCATTTCATTTCATTAGATTTTGGCGCCCACTCATATAATCTCTTTTTCGATACTGTATTTTTACCCGATACTATACATTTTCGTTCTTATTACAGGCATACTTGCAGCGAAAAATATTGTAATCCCATTAGCATCTATTAAAGACAAGCACAATGGCAACTTGTTGGAAGGCACTAACTCGGCGAAAAATTCCGGACGAAGGTGAATCGAAGCTGGCTCGCGTCCTGACGCTCTTCGATCTTACGGCACTGGGTGTTGGCAGTACACTCGGTTTGGGTGTCTATGTTTTAGCCGGTTCCGTGGCCTACGAACAGGCTGGTCCAGCTGTAACGCTGTCATTTTTACTTGCTGCCGTTGCATCTGCATTTGCTGGACTATGTTATGCTGAATTTGCCGGCCGAGTGCCAAAAGCGGGTAGTGCTTACGTGTATAGCTACGTGACAGTTGGCGAGTTCGTGGCGTTCACTATTGGATGGAATTTAATTTTGGAGTATGTCATTGGTGAGTGGTATCATGGAAGCGATATCGTTGTAGCTAATTGAGTTGGTTTTGATTTCAAGGTACCGCGAGTGTGGCGAGGGGTCTGAGTGGATATTTGGATGCACTTATGAACAACTCGATGTCCGAAACGCTCAAGGAGGCTATGCCAATCAACGTGAGTTTCCTCGGTGAATATCCGGATTTCTTCTCGTTTGGAATGGTGATGCTGCTGGCTTTCCTTTTGGCTTTTGGTGTGAAGGAGTCCAGTGTATTGAATAATATCTTTACGTGCGTGAATCTGGTGACGGTGTGTATTGTACTTGTTGCCGGATCTATTAAGGGTGAGTGCGATGGCAGAAATCAACAATGGATTAATTTCAATTTTACGAGTTCCTTCTTTTTCAGCTGATCCGGGTAATTGGGCTTTGACGGACGTACCAGAGGATGCAGGACTTGGAGGTTTCATGCCTTACGGAGTAGCTGGTGTTATGGCCGGAGCAGCGAAATGCTTTTACGGCTTTGTGGGGTTTGATTGCGTAGCAACTACTGGTGAAGAAGCTATCAATCCAAAACGAAATATCCCACTCTCGATAGTAATCTCTCTGATAATAATTTTCTTTGCATACTTTGGAGTATCCACAGTGCTCACGATGATGTTGCCTTATTACCAACAGGTACGTACCCATTTGATTGGAAATCACTGACACGCTTGAACGTCCCTTGTATTTTTGCAGGATCCAAATGCACCGTTTCCTCATGTTTTTCAAGAACTTGACTGGATCACCATCAAGTGGATAGTGACAGTTGGCGCGGTCTTTGCTCTTTGCACTAGCTTATTGGGAGCAATGTTTCCACTGCCGCGTGTCCTCTACGCCATGGCCAACGACGGTATCATATTTCATTTTTTTTCCAATGTGAACGACTACACTAAGACACCACTCATTGCGACTATCCTCTCTGGATTTCTTGCTGCTATAATGGCACTTATCTTCAATCTACAACAATTGATCGATATGATGTCCATTGGAACACTCCTCGCCTACACAATTGTAGCAATATGCGTCCTGGTGCTTCGCTACCAGCAGGATGATATTCAGATGACCGAGCTCAAGGTCCGACTGCCAACGATCCTGCGGCAACTTTATAATTTAAACTTTATCAAGGAACCCAACTCGCTCACCTCAAATATTACCAAAGTTGGTATCGTTTGCTTCAGTTGCGTTTGCATTATAACTTGCATTATAATGAGCACTGTGAATATCAGTAGCGATAATCCCGGAGGAATTGTTGCAATCTGCATCCTAAGTATTATTCTCTTGCTCATCCTCTTTTCCATCCAACGTCAACCCGCATCAAGCATAGAGCTTACGTTCAAAGTGCCCCTTGTGCCATACATTCCTTGCGTGAGTGTATTTTGCAATCTCTACCTCATGTTCCAGCTTGACCTCTTCACTTGGGTTCGATTCATCATCTGGCTTATTATCGGCTACGCAATCTATTTCTTCTACGGCATTCGCAGATCCAAACAAGGCATCCATAACAAAGCCGCGGAAGTCAACTTAACACGACTACCTGCCGGCATTCAAAACTATGGTTTCGAATCGTCCCACGGTGACGCCATCAATGATAAGACCAACGGCAAAAACTAGAAAATCGCAAACGCCTAATGGCCATCGATTAAGCTAAATCTTAAAATAATGTTAATGACAGTATTTTTAATTTTCAGTCTTGCAGTCTTAGTCCAGTCCATAAAATCAGATTCGATTAATATTATTTTTTCCTTTATGTCGTGTTGTATACAATTTAAGAGAGTATAGATTTCGGATAATATGAAGTCCCGGGTTACATGAGCCATTATATTCCGCCCTCTCGAATGGCCCGCGGTTCCATTTTTACCCGACAATTTTACACACAAAAAACACAAATATATTTTGTTTTATACAAGCTTTTAAGACTACTTAAAAAAGGAAATATTTTGTTGTGATATTATACAAGTAATGGAGATTGTTGCCTTTTTTATTATTTAAAAAAAAAGGAAAAGAAAACAGTCGAATTAATATTTTGTGTTTTATATAGTTAAACTAATATTTGCTCTTTATTATGTTTTTTGTTTTATGAAGTCTAACAGAAAGTGTTTATTATTTTTCTTCTTAATTTCTTTTTGCGAAAAAAAAAATATTGGATGCAGAGTTAGAATTAAGATTAATTTAATTTTATATGTAAAATGTTTTTCTGAAAACTGTACATTAAAACAAAACAACACAAACGTGTAAACTTTTTCTTAGCACAAAATATAGTCTAGGATTTATTGGAAAGTACACAACGCTTTTTTGTAATAATGACAAATCGTATCGAAAGCAAAATAGCTGAACTGGATATTTTAAAAGCATTTGACAATGTTTGGCACGAAACTCTTTTGTCGAAAATGCGCGCTTTTGGGATCGATGAGCCTCTTCTTCAATGGATTTGAGACTGTATTTTCAATCATTCAATTCAAGTTATTTTGGATGGACACAAGTCCGACACCCATTTTTTAAAAGCTGGTGTTCTCCATGATTCCGTTTTGTCTTCGACACTTTTTCTCATCTTTATAAATGACTTATCTGTCACTTCTAATCCAATCCACTCCTTCGATAACAACAGTGCCCTCACCTCCATATATTCGTTCACTACCCTACAATCCTGCTCTTCGGCTGTAAATAGTAAGCGGCCGCGTATTCTAAAATCGACAGCATCATTATATGGGGGAAAAAGAATAGATTGGGATTTGATGCTTTCAAAATACAGTGCTTTCTCTCGCAGCCATTATCCGTGAATGGCACTTGCATTTAAGAAACCGAACAGCTTTCCATCTTGTGTATGTGTGTTACTAGCAATCTTAATTACCACATATTCGAGGTTGGAAAGAAAAATTGCGAAATGCCTAGACCTTTTATTAGGAATCTTTCTTTAACCAAACCACATGAATCTGGAATTCCTTGCCGGATTCGATCTTTCCGAGAGCACCGTGTTGGCCTCTGACGCCGATGACACGGGATCGAACCCCGACACAGCTATGTCATCGAACGTGTTTTTCACGGTGTTTCTCCTCAGCGGGGCTCTGACAAAACCCCTGTAGTAAAATTGTCACGAAAAGCTTCTCGAAATTCACCGTTCGGAACCGGCAATAAACTGTAGGTTCCTTTCACCTATGGGAAAATTAATCACACACTACATGGGTGATTGAGAGAGAAGCTCGGCTCAGGTCCTTCATGGACTGTAACGCCAACATACATACATACATACATTCGCTCTCTAAGGAACTCCTAAATTCGCTCTCTAAGGAACTCTTAAAATCGTTATAAATCTTCATTTCCTCATTGATATACCTACATATGTATGTATATATTTCCCATATTTCTTAAAATGTCCTAAAAGTGCTCCATTTGCAAATTTAGACTTCTTCCTTGGCCTTGTGTGGCCATTCATAAAAAGGGCACTTCCATCTCTGGCGAATCCATCAAAGCATTGCAAAGTCGGTTATTACACAGATTATTATAAAGATTGAAATGCGAAAAAGAGGGTCGGTGAAACAGATACTCCGTTTATATGCGTAGTCGAAAGATCGAGTCGAAACTGAGTTGAAATTTCGACCCAAGTTTTTCCGCAACGTATTCGAAAGATCGAAGAGTTCAAACGTAGTTGAAGTATGTATATATGGACGTTTTAGAGTTAGATAGGGTACAGGGGTGGGACAAAGTCGCCTGATCACTGCGGCCGCGAGTGGGCCTATTGTGATGTCCCCCACTTACAGTTCACTCAAGAATCCTGAGTTAGTGATTAAACTTAGTATGCTTTTGAGTGAGCTAGCAGCGATTTCTTCTGTTACAAGATAATACTTGCCTAACTGACGATGACGTGTACTGATAAGGCAGTTACAGTGGCATAGTATGTGCTCTGCTGTTTCTTCGTCTTCATTACACATTCAGCAAGTGTCATCTTGTATGATGCCCATCGTTTTGAGGTGTTTGTTGACTGGGCAGTGTCCAATAAGGAAACCTGTGGATAAGCGAATCTGACTCCTCGAAAGCATGAGGAGTTGTTTCGTTCTACTGAGAGATGTAGTTGGGAGGAACAACTTGGCTTGTCTACTACCTTTCGTTTGTAACCAGTAGTGATCCGTCGTGTTCATTAGCCAATTGTTTATGCAGCATTTGGTGGTGCTGATGGGTATGCCGCAGAAATACCGTGGCATCATAAATGGTGATGCAGAGCCTTTCCTTGCTAGTAGGTCCGCCTTTTCGTTGCCTGTTTGGCTGCTGCGTCCAGGTATCCAAATGAGATGAACTCTGTTTGTGCTGGCCAGCTGGTGAAATAGCTGTAGGCAGTCCCATACCAGTTTAGGGCTAGAAGTGCAGCCTTGCTGTCAGAGAGAATGTAAATGTTTTTGTTAAGTATATTTCCTATAATATTTTCTCTGAGGCAGAGTTCTATAGCAAATATCTCTGCTTGGAAAACGGAGCTATATCCATGCTGACGTAGATGCATGTGCCTGTATTTGCTCCGTATACTCCAGCCGCGACGCCTTCGTTCGTTTTGGAGCCATCTGTGTACCACACGTAGGATCCACGATTGAAGGAGGGTCTATACTGTTCCCAGTTTTGTCGGTTGGGGAATGTGACCCTGTAGTTTTGGCTGAAGTTTTCGTTTTTTTTTTTTAGAGTCACACGCGCACTCAAGGCTAAAGGCACCCTTACACGATCAATCGAATGACATCAAATATTTACGTGTGCTTGTGAAAATGCGTCTGTGTGCGTCACACACATTCGTTGGTGACCGAATGACAAAAATCAATACATTTTTGATATTCCGTGACCATTATCATGCTGATTGATGTGTGTAGGGGTTGGATTGACCAAATAAGCTTATTGTGTGTCGTCCAGGTGTAGTGTCGCGAGCGTGGAATGAGATGTCTGTCGGGAGCGGAAAATTTAAATCGAAGGAGGATGAAGAACAGGAGATGCAGATATTTTTAATTCACTTAAAAGATTTTCATGAGTGAACCGATCCCCTTTTTTTAACCACTGTTTCATCCAAATTCTCTTCTTTTTTGCCATTCTATTCTTCTTCTTCTTTACACAAAGTGCCAGAACAACGTACGCAATACAGTTGTCCGAATCACTTATCGCACGTCCGTACACGACCGAAATTCACTAAATTTCACTAGAAATTTGCATTAATCGAATGAGCCGTGTAAGGGATAGAGTCAATCCACATAGACGCGATGCATGATGTCGACTGATTGATCGTGTAAGGGCCACTTAAGGCCTTATAACGTTTTGAACGTTGAGCGAGCGAAGATAACAGGGAGAGGGAAAGTTTCGCGCAGGTTGATGTTTTGACACACAACCTGAAAGGAGTGCAGTGGTTTTTGGGTCGTAGATGTTCGTTGACTACTCTCAGGGGTGGTTTGTCCTACATAGGACGTGAGCCGACCAAATTTCGCGTTGGTTACAATTCTCAGTAATTCGTTCATGCACTTTTTGGTGTTAGTATTGCATACGCAGAGGATGAATTTCAATTGACCACATACTGTGAGTGTTATGCCTGCAGCAGTACGTTTGGTCACTTTCCATTCACAACTGTGTTGCATACTTTTTTCCGTATAGGAATTGCTTTTTCTTGGCTATGAAACGAATTTGAACTACAGACCTTCCGCTCGGCGGCCGATGATGTTAACCACTGTACCACGGCCAGTTGTATCTGGGGAGACAGTTGTCTGTGAGAGATATCTTTTGATTTCATGCATGTTTAGTTCGGTAAGGATATCAGGATGAAAGAGCCTACGGTTAGAGTCATCCTCCACGATCAGTCTATGGGCGAAGACCATTGCTTCTTTCTTCAGTTGGAGATGAAGAGGTGGCAGGTCTGTGATGACTTCTAGTGCTGCTGTGGGGGTTGTTCCCATGGCCCCGGTGATACAAATGCAAGCTAGACTTTGCAATTTGTTGAGCTTAGTTTGCACTGTTACTTGTTTTGTGTCACCAGACGGGCGCAGCATATGTGAGAATTGGTCCGGTGATTGCTGTATAGCCAGCTGTATAGAGCCGGCGGGACATTTTGGGGTCTGTGCCCCAGCTTTTGCCAGTGAGACTTTTGCTGGTCCATAAAGAGATCCTGACTTTCCCAATGATCTTTGTAATGTGAGAGTTCCAAGTGAGCTTTTCGTCTAGAGTTATCCCTAGATATTTGACTTCTTTTGAGAACTCTATCGCTTCACCAAAGAGGGTAGGTTTGGTAAGTTTGTGCCTATTCCTCCTTTTGGTGAAGGCAACTATAGTGCTCTTCCTAGGGTTGACCTTTAGTGCAACCTTTATGCTCCAGTTTGCAATACGGTTTAGTGCCCGTTGGAGGAGTTCCGAGACTGTGTTTTCGAATTTGCCTCTAACCAGGATCACTATGTCGTCAGCATAGCCTTGGACATAGAAACCATTGTCGCTGAGTATGTTACATCACTTACCATGATGGACCACAGGAGAGGTGAGAGAACCCCACCCTGAGGGCATCCTTTCGCGGCATTTACACTGATTTTATCATTGCCTAGTGAGGTGTTTATTTTCCTATTGCTAAGCATGTGTTGGATCCAATTGCATGTGGTGTTATCCAGCCCTGTGCTGAGGATGCAACGTTTTATTTGGGTGTTGTCGAAAGCGCCCTCAATATCGAGAAAGCAACCTATCGCAATTTCTTTGTTGCTCAGAGATTTGTTGATCCGGGCTGTTAGCTCCTGAAGAGCATGTGTGGTCGATTTCCCAGGCTGGTAGGCATATTGGTTTTTGTGAAGTGGTGATCTTTTCAGGGCACCGTCCCTGATATGCCTATCGGACCTTTTACTTTGATTGTGTTAGTCTTGCGTTGTGCCAACCAGCAAGCGAAAAGAAAGAAAAGCAAAAAGTATGTATCTCACACATACAGAGACAAAATGTCATTTCGACTCCTCGACCCAGGTTTTCATGCATTTTTTCAACTCGATTCGCGTTTATATGAATTTCGATCCTAGTTGAATCTGGATTTAACTAAGTAACGCGCGGGTAGGCTACTCCGCTACTTCTTTGTTTGGCGATGTTGCTTCACTCGTGTTTCTGATTTGAAAGTGTGCGTTTAGATTCCATTCATACTTTTCAAACTTCACCACAGGCTAACGACAATGAAATGTAAAACGAAATGTCAAAAAAACGCGGAAGGATGAAAAACTCCATGCAATAACCCTTGTAACTCGAAATGTCAGTCCAAAAGGAAATCACCGAGACTTGCACGTCCAAAAGACGCGCTGTGTAATAACCGACAAACGGATCGAAAGTTACAATGGCCTTGTAATAATTGTGTAAGTGTTAGTGTTTCACTAGTCTCCGCTTTCGTTTAACTACAAAACGATGTCGCTGTTCAAAATAATAACCGATCATTCGAAACTACGATCATCCGAACCTCTGCACCACCAGAAATTCCTCGAATTTTAACACCAACAGTACACAACACGAATGCTGTAACGTCCCTTGCACCCCGTGCAAGAATACCATCTCATCCACGTTCGACGTCAATAAGCACTGGCATACAGAGAATCCTGTCACTGACCAGCCGCAAGAAGAGAAAAATCCATGGACGAAAGGGTCAACGTTCTACAAAACTATTTGGAACAGCCGATGCTCAATCGGCAATACTATCATCAAAACTCAAATTCATCTCTCTCGGTTAAAAAGCAATGTATGTTTGTATGTACATATGTAACTGAAGAAAACATAGTTACATATGGTGCACATATGTATGTAAGTTCAAGCTTCCGGAAGATGTGCTTCGTTGTAAAAGATTAACTAAGAAAGATGTTGATCTAAAATCGCTTCATTCTGCCTATTCATTCAGAAAAGCTCTTGAGCCTCCCATTTGGCCATTTGGAGTAAAATCTAAAACTTTCTCCAATATCCCGAAGTCAGAAAACGAGAGCATGGGATAACCACAGGCATATGGACGAAAATCTCTTTAATAACACAGCACATATGTACATTCTGCGATGTCATCGTCGCTGTTGAAACTTGGCTATACCCGGACATTTTATCGAATAAGATCTTCAATCTGAGGCTCTACAACTCGTTCAGGATTGACCGATGCAAAACAACAAAGGATCGTGGTGGCACTATAATTGTCGCAGTCCGTATCTGTTAAATAATCGGTTGGTTTTGGTTTCTAGTTACATACCATGTAGAGGTATGCAACAGATATGTATACTGACTGTTTGGCCTAAGGGATTTTAACTTTACCAATCTTAAATGGATTCTGAGAAGAAAAAAGAAAAAAGGTCGAGAGATGTTATTGCAGAAACGACGTTCGAAAGTTTTAACAAAAAGTAAAACGAACATGCCAAGGCTATAAAGCCAGAGCGAAAGCCTGCAGGGATGAGCACGAACAACTAATAGTGGAGTCACAGTCGATGCTGATTGACTGTATAACGGCGATGATAGTCAAAATGCCGCCGTCAGGCAGAGCGAACCATTCACAATCTACGAACACGAAGGAGAATCCCGTCCACCCGACCTAGACGATGTTAAGATAGTGATCGAGACTTAAGTCTTATAAAGCTGCTGGAGCAGACGGACTTCCCGCGGAACTGTTTAAAGCAGCTGGCGATGAGCTGGTTAGGTACGTGCACCAACTCATCTGCAAGATATGGTCGGAAGAATGCATGCCCGATGAATGGAATCTCAGCATCGTTTGCCCGTTCCATAAGAAAGGAGACCCCTATGACTGCGCCAATTCTTCTTCTTCTTCCTTGATGGCGTTACAGCCCATGAAGGACCAGATCCAAGCTTCTCCCAATCACCCATGTTGCGTGTGGTTTGTTTTTCACACAGGTGAAAGGGACCTACAGTTTAATGCCGATTCCGAACGGCGTGAGTCGTGAAGCTTTTTCACGCCAAGTATACTCCGGGGGTTTTGCCAGTACCTCGCCGAGGAGGAACGCTGCGAAATAAATATTCGATGGCGTCGGTGTTATCGGGATCCGAACTCGCTCATCGTGCGTCAGAGTCCAACACACTAACCACTGCGCCACGGCGTCCTCACTGCGCCAATTACAGAGAGATAAGTCGTCTGAACATTGCGTACAAGTTCTTCTCTGCCATTCTGTGTAAGCGCCTGAAACCGTTCGTGGACAATCTGATAGGTTCCTACCAGTATGGTTTCAGGCCAGGAAAATCCACGATAGACCCAATATTTACACTACGACTGATCTTGGAGAAGACTCATGAACTCCAGGTCGACACGTACCATCCTTTTGTCGACTTTAAAGCTGCATATGACAGTGTTTTTTAGAGACGAGCTATATAGAGCCATGTAATGTTTTAACATTTCTGCCAAACTTGTCAATCTGTGCAGGATGACTATGGAGAATTCCCGCCGCTCCATTAATGTCTGAGGTGAACTACCCGAGATCTTCGATGTTAAAAAAGATTTTTAGATAGGGTGACGCACTGTCATGTGATTTCTTTAACATCATACTTGAAAAGATCGTGCGTTACTCTGCGGCCAATACAAGAGGTACGATCTACTTCAAGTCTACACAATTGCTTGCCTACGCAGATGACATTGACGTTATCGGACGAACGAGGCGAAAAGTCAATAAGGTGTTCACAAGCATTGAAGCAGAAGCGGCTAAAATGGGTCTAGGGGTAAATGGGGACAAGACCAAATATATGCTGTCATCAAAGAAAGACGCGCAATACCGAGGTCTTGGCCAGAACGTCACCTTCGGCAGCTATATTTTTGAAGTAGTCAAGGACTTCGTCTCCCTTGGCTCGATAGTGACAAGCAGCAACGACACCAGCGCTGAGATAAAACGCAGAATTACTCTTGCCAACCGCTGCTTCTTCGGGCTCAAGAGGCATCAAGAGGATATTTGCTGCTACGTTGGTTGCGTTTTTCTGACCTTCTCGACAGTCCAGGAATCTTCTAGCAGCAAATGGAAACGACGGATGTCGGTGACCTGTTCCTTGGTTTCAGTACGTGAACAATGTTTCACAGGGAAGCTGCGTTCCCCTGACTGCTTCCCATCCGGTTTTCGCGTGCTCTCACTTGGTCTCCTTGCAGCGAACAAGACATCGAACGCTTTCTTCACATACGGCAGTTTCTCGCAATGTGCCCCTGCTGGTCGCAGATGTAGCATCTACCCGGGAATGGGCCATTCCTTCTCGCCGCTGTTGTTCTGGAACTATTCTGGTCCTCAAAAATACGCCGCAATTTGATGGAGGGACGCTTTTTTCGTAGACGGTAGTTTCTCGCAATGTGTCCCTGCTGGTCGCATATGTAGCATCTACGCCGCAATTTGATGGGGGTTCGGCATATCAGGAGCGATATTTCACATGCGAGAGCGCTGGCAGCTGTCTCCTTGAAAGATGTCTTCGGCAGGAGAATCAAGCTTCGTTGCGTATCGGGGTCCCTTAGCCCTTGGATGAAAGAATCCGTTTTCAGTTTCTCCACCACAACGGTTGGAACATCCGCGTAGGCTAGATGAGCCAGCCTCTCGATGTCGGCAGCGTACTGCTGGATGATCTCGTTTCCCCGCTGCTTGCGTCCTTTAAGCTCCAGCTTGTGCATCTCCTGCATGTGCTCACTGTCGTATATTCGATGAAGAGCATCCAAGATGGATGTGTAGTTCCTCCTCTGGGTCTCGGAAATGGTCTGTAGTACATCAGCTGCTTCGAACTGCAGCTTAAAAATGTTAAACGCGCCCGTGCCGTCGAAGTTGGGAGCTGTGAATTTCGATGCTGTAGCCAGTACGACACCTCCTTGATGCTGAGCGTTCTGGATGGTTTTCTCGAGTTCCAGAACCTTCTTGTCGAACCTCAATTCCAGTGTCTCCAGTCCCTTTTCCTGATTGTTTTCGAGATCTGGAACCTTTTTGTCGAACCTCGGTTCTAGTGTTTCGATTCTCTCTCCGACGTCCTGGAAATGATCGTTGACAACCTGCTGGATGTCTCTCAAGCTTTCTTGATTGTTTTCTAGCATCTTTTCTACCGTCTCCAGGTAGTTTCCTCCAACTTTTTACTTACGGCAATGGAATTTTCCTCCAGCTTTTGATCTACTTTCTGGATCAGGGAAATGAAATCTTCCTCCAGTTTCTGACTCAGGGAAGTGGAATTTTCCTCCAACCTTCTACTTACGGAAACGGAATTGTCCCCCAACTGGTTTTTGGCTCACAGCATTCAAAGCCCGAAGTCATGATTCTCCCAGTCCACACCTTTTTCCAACGCTGATCGTAGTCTCCCCACTAAGTTGGCTTTACTTCCTACTTGCGTGTGTAATAAAGTGTCCAAAAGGTTGTAACAGTAAATAAAGTGGTGAAGTACTCAGATAATTGATCTGAGGCGAAATATTGAAAGTGTGTGTGTATTTAATTCGAGTAAAAAGTAGACAGTTGTAGGCTTATCGCAATCCAGTGATACAAGCCCTATTCGAAGTGGGAATCATTTTCGTAACAATACTGTTACAGACACGAACCGACGTTTATGTTCGAAATTCGCTGTCGAAGTTCGAATGCTCTGGTGAAGCGGAAATTGAAATTATCGTAACTTTCAGCGGCATAATGCTGAATGCCAGAGCATTCTAGAGACTTCCGAAGGGGTATATCTGACGGTGAACATTCGAGAAGATGGACCGAGGGCTATATAGGCGCGAACGCTCGCCCTCGGATTCATTCAGCGGTCGGTATACAGTGTGTTCGGTCGATAAGCCAGTGTGAAAATAAAAGCTTTTGGGTAAAGGTTTGCGTGTGTAATAAAGCGTAACAATAAATAAAAGTGGAGAAGTACTCAGATAGTTGATCCGAGGAGAAATAAGAAATGGTGTGTTTTAATTTGAATAAAACGTAGACAATTGTCAATCCAGTGCCAGTGGTGCGAACCCTATTCCAAGTGGGATTAATTTCGTAACATTTTGTGTCAGGTCAGGTTAGAAGTAGACAAACTCCTTAACTACTACTCCAGCTACATTGTAGCTGTCAGTTGTTATATTTTGTCCCAGGTGGTGAGCTACGGATTGGTTTTTGCTTGACAGCATGTACTTCGTATTGTCCTCATTGACCTTAAGACTAACTCGTTTCACCCGTTCTTCAATTGCCGTGAATGCTTCCATAATGCCAAGGCGAGAACACGCGATGACGTCGATATCATCCGCGTATCCTAGCAGCTGGACGGACTTGTACAAGATAGTGCCTTCCCTGTTGACGCCTGCCCGTCGCACTCTCTGCTCCAGCCACAGGTCGAAGAAGTCACATGACCGCGCACATCCTTGCCGAAATCCGGTGCATGTTTCAAACGGTTTCGAAGTCCTAGCACCGAGTTGCACGGTGCATCGCGTATTTTTTAGCGGGGCGCGCCACAACTGGATCAGTTTTCTCTGGATCCCGAATTCGGCCATCGCACCACACAGTCCTTCACGATGAATGCTGTCGTATGCGGCTTTGAAATCGATGAAAAGATGGTGTGTATCGATTCGAAACTCGTTGGTCTTTTCAAGGATTTGTCGAAGTGTGAAAATTTGGTCTATAGTCGATTTGCCGGGCCGGAAGCCGCACTGGTAGCTGCCGATTAGTGCGGTGCAAAATGGCCTTAGACGTTCACACAATACGCTGGGCAGGATCTTGTATGCGACATTGAGCAGGGATATACCTCTATAGCTTTTGCAAGAGGTAGGATCGCCTTTTTTATGGATGGGGCAAATAGAGCTGGTATTCCAGTAGTCGGGCATGCTTTCATCTTGCCAAATTCTGCAGATGATCTGGTGCATGCTCCCTACCAGAACATCGCCGCCAGCCTTGAAGAGCTCTGATGGCAAGCCATCTGAGCCTGCGTCCTTGTTATTCTTCAACTTCTGAATAGCTATGCCGACTTCTTCGATGCTGGGTGGGAGGACTACTTCAGCGGCTGGAGTTGGGATTTCCTCGGTCCCTACCACTCTCTCCAGGTCATTCTCGTTAAGCAGCTGCTGGAAATGCTGCTTAAGTACATCCACTATTTCCTGCGGGTGGATGGCAAGATTACCCTCGCAGTTTCGAAGAGCCTGGCTTTCTTGTAAAAGGCTCGTGTTTTATGCTTATCCCTAGACTCGATATCCTTGTGCTGGGAGGCTGTGAAGATCCCTTTCTTTTGTCGGTACTCTTCTTGCGCTGCCCTGGTTTTCCTCTGCAGCGCCTTTTGGTACGCCTCGTCGGTTGCTGCCTTTTCTGCTCACACTCGCCATCATATTACGGGTTTCTTGTCGGGGGTGGTAGGTATCCTAAGGTGGTTTCGGCTACTTCCTGAATGGCTGAGCGGCAATGCAGCCACATATTATTGGCATTTGTGTTCAGCGTAGGCATACGTAGAGTCTTTCGCTCAGCTGCTCCCTGTAAACTCTGGTAACCTGCGGTGTGCTCAGCCGCCCAACGTCGAACCTCCTCCTGATGGGCTGGCGCAGCATTCTGACATTGGACAGTCGAGCTCTGAATCTTGCTGCTACGAGGAAGTGGTCAGAGTCGACATTTGCCCTTCTGAATGTTCGCACATCCAGGATGTTTGACGAGTGCCTTGCGTCAATGAGCACATGGTCGATTTGGTTGGCGGTTCGACCGTCCCTAGGCCCGGTGCTTTACTTGATCTGTACAGCGGATATACCAACCCCAACAACGCAACATTCGATGTTAGCAACTTTCGCTGACGATACAATCATATACAAAAACTACAATCATATACAATCATATACAAAAACTACAAGAGCATCTCGACAACACAATTCAGTGGTTTACAAAATGGAACATTGAAATTAACGGAGAAAAGGCAGTACATGTGACTTATACACTAAAAAGCATTGACAACCCCTTGACCCCCTCTAACAATAAATGGAAGACACATTAAAACTAGTGGTTGTGCCAAGTATATCGGAATATACATACATATATCGACAGTAAACTGACGTGGAAGCAACATATACAAGAAAAGCGTAACCGAATAAGAGACAAATTCCGCAAAAGTTACTGGATGCTTGGAAAAAACTCTAGACTATCAATTGACAATAAGCTACTTGTGTACAATACAATTATAAAACCCAGTTGGCCTTATGAACTTCAACTATGGGTAACAGCCAAAAACTCCAACATATAAAAGTTACAATGCACACAGAACAAAATATTACAAACGCAGACTGGTATGTGCCCAATGATGAAATCCCCAAAGATTTACACCTAAAAACTGTGATAGAGGAAATAAAACTACTCAGCACCAAGCATTAACTAAAAGTCTTACTGCATACACATCACGAAGTACGTACGATCCCTATTTACGAACGACTCCAAAAACGACAACTAAAACGATTTCGACCAATGGACCTATGTAGTTCGTAGGTTTACATGAGCAGGTCCAAAATCTCTAAGTGGACAACAACGAGTGACAAGAGACACTCTCTTGCGACAACAACGAGCGACAAGTGGCGCTCGGAGTGAATAAAACCTCCAACGCTTCGGGCAGACTAAATCCTACCTGTGCCACAACTTCTTCAGAGAAACAGCTGTAAAGGACATTGGTCCTACACTGCACTTATTTCCTTTTTTTTCGGTTATGTTAGAAGTTAAATAAATAAAAAAAACAAAAAAACAAAAATATGTCTTGCATCGAGCCAAATGACCACTTAATATGTCGTCGTGCATCTCCTGGAGTACGTCCTGTACCTTTGAGCGCGGTACAAGGAGCTGCATTCTGAATGTTTCCACGTCTGGCATTTCCCATTTTCGTTTCAAGACGCCGCCGTCCTCGACATGGGGTGAGTCCCATTGTGCCAAATATTTTTTTCGACTATATCTCGGCCACCGGGTTTTTCCATATGCCCCTTCCACGCGAGTAAGGGCTTAATATCCGCTCAATATTCTGGCCATTTCGGATTTCTTCTGTGCTTCAGCCAGGATTTGGTTCGGCTCTTATTGCTTGGATGAAAGCAGCATCCTCCTCTTCCCTTGGTGCGGAATGCTTACAATCGACTTTGCACGGCCTTCGGGACAACGCATCTGTATTAGAATGGAGCTTTCCTTTACGATGTTGTATTTCAAACTTGTACTGCATTAGAATTTCGATATTACGATATCTCAGCATGAAATCGACTCCAATGATGCCACTAGTTGTATCTTCAAGCGAATTTCTCCGTAAAATGTTGCCGATTCCCCAGTTGCAGTCTTCAGGCAGTAGCAGCTTGTGTTATGCAACGATAACTCCTGAACTATGTAAGTCTCTCCTTACGATGGAAGCCAGTGTCAATTGTAGCCAGGAACTTATTTCTACCAATGATTGCCTGCACAGTTAAATTTTTATTGCACCGCTTGGTTTGTGAGACTTGGATGGTGGTTCTGGGGACGTCGATTCCCGCCTGCTGTACTTGAGGAACGCCTGTCGAACGCCTCGTCCTTGCGCCCCTTCTATTTGCGCAATATGGGCAACTTCTGCTTCTGGGCGTTGCTCTGCATTGGCGTTGTGGATGTCTGGTCTTATTGCAGTAGTCTTCTGTCGGCGCTCAGTCTCTATTATTTGACAGCAACATTCCTCCGTTGAGATTTCCCTTAGGCGATGAATACCTTGGGAAGCGCAAGTGTTAGTGCAACCGCCCGCCAATCGACGGGCTCTTGGAATTTGTTTTAGAGAATGTTTTTCTGTTCATCGAGTTTTGCATCTAGTCTCTTACTCTGTTCGTCAAACTTGGCGTCTAGAGATTTCTTTTGTTTGTTCTTTTGTACTTGTCTGTGAGCAGCTCCACTAATGTCATCATGTCGGTAGGCGTACTCACGTGATCTTGCTCCTCGACTTCAAATAGAGGGTGGGGACCCAGATACAAAAAAGCATCTGGGTCCCCATTCTCTTCTACGATGGCACTCTGCAACCGAAGAATTAACTCCTTCTTCACGCCCGAAGTCTGAAGATTTTTCTTATTTATTTCACCCTTTAATTTCCGGCCCATTTTGACTTCAGTAGTACTTTTCTAAGTTTTCACTTACTTACCTTTGCGCTATTTCCTTTTCGCAGCACTTAAGAAGTTGTATCCTACTTCTGACACCAATTGTCGCTTACTTACTTAGGTGGCGCTACAGTCTGGTATAAACCCTGGCACTCCCAGTTGGTTAATGTCCTCGTCCTTTGCTGAGTCGTCCCTCGGGGTTGGACTCGAAGACTCTTCGGGCCGAAGCAATGTTATCCATTCGTTCTAGATGGCCTAGCCATCTTAGACGTTGGATACGTAGACGTCGTACTAGGCCAATGTCGCTGTACAGCCCATAGAGTTCGTCGTTGTATCTTATCCTCCGCTTCCCGTTTATACAAACAGGACCATTGAACGCAGAATTTTCCTATCGGAACGACCAATTTCCTCCTCATTCGCTTTCGTCCAGGCCTAATTACGTCAATTTCATCCACCTTCGCAAGCAGTTGTGCAGACTTGAAATAGATCCTACTTCTTGTGTTGGCAAGTAAGTCTCGTATGATCAGTCTGACGAGTTTGGCAGGGATATTAAAACAAGCCATGGCTCCGTATAGCCCGTCTCTATGTACACTCTTATGTGCGGCTTTGGAATCTATAAAAAGGTGATGGGTGTCGATTTGGTATTCTTGGGTCTTCTCCAAGATCTGTCTGATTGGTATATTGTGGACTTACCTGGCCTGAAACCACACTGATAAGAACCTATGAGATTATCGACAAAGAGTTTCAGACGATCACACAGTACAGTAGAGAAGATCTTGTATGCGATATTAAGGAAACTTCTTCCCCTGTAGTTGGAGCAGTTATAGGTGGTCTCCTTTCTTGTGGACTGGGCAAACGATGCTGAGATTCCACTCGTCGGACATTCTTTCCTCCGACCATATTTTGCAGATGAACTGGTGCATGCGCCCTACCAGATCAGCCGCTTTAAATAGCTCGGCAGTATGCGCCCGTTCGGAATCGGCATTAAACTGTAGGTCCCTTTCACCTGTGTGGAAAATAAATCACACACAACATGGGTGATTGAGAGAAGCTTGGCTCTGGTCCTTCATGGGCTGTAACGCCACCAAAGAAGAAGTCTGCGCCCGCGGCTTTATTATTCTTCAGCTTCGAAATTGCTAACTTAATTTCTTCTATGGTCGGGTGGACGGAATTCTCTTGCATCTTCGTCCGTTGCTATTGGATCATTCTGCCTGACAGCGGTATTAGATCTTTCTTTGCCGGTAAACAGTCTACAGAGGTAGACTATATGCTATATGCTCAGCATCGACTGTGACTCTACTACCGCCTTCTTCCCGACAAGCTTCGGCTCCGTTTCCGTTTCTGCTCGTAATGTTCACAAGCGGCTTTCGTCCGTCTATGTAGCATGGCTTTGTAGGTATTTTGCTTTGCTACATGGGCTTGCTCGCATGTTGTTCTGTGGATTGTTCCGGTGTCATCGGAGTTTGCGAGAGATTGAGGGAAATTCGATCGGCAATGGTTCTAGCGGTCTCCTGCGATTGTGTAGCCAAATGGATACTACGCCCCGCCAGGAAGTCGATTATATCCCCATGATCGACTTAAATATGATTTCTTTTCCTGCTTCTCTAACAAAAGCGGTGTCCAAACAATTAGTGACATCGTATCGATTGTATACACTAATCGGTGTGCCGTAAGGCCGATACGGTCTCATTCATTTTAATTGTCCATTAACCCCCTATCTTTGATAGTAAAACAACGATACATATTTTGAAGAAAGCGCTCTACTCGTGTAAGCATGTCTCTATCTAATCAATAATTTATCTTTTATGATCAGAAATATGATTGTTCTGGTCGAAATACAAGCTTTAATCCGTGTGTTATCAACAATATTGTCGTCGATTGTACCAATTTACTGATTAGCCATTAGATTATAATTGCTTGTATTGTTTAAGTACTTGATCGATATAACTGATTGCTATGCACACATTGTCCACGCAAAAGCATGTGACGTATGGAATTACGAATATCTGACACTTCATCAGCACACGACTTCGTATTTATATAGAGGCGTGGGCTGATAAGATGCAACAGTGGTTGGAATTGGTGGTAACAGAAATTGTAGCGATAGTGTTAACAGTGCCGATAAGTTTCGATTCGATAGTCGATATGCGTTTGAGAGAAATTAAGTCAAAATCAAGTCATCCGTCGATCGCGAAGGTGAGCGGTCGTCTACGCTCAGGTTTTCTGTCGAAATCTTGGACAAAAAAAAGTTGGTCGTAAAAACAAGTGCAGTGAAAAAGGTACAAAGATACATATAGATGTCTACCATCTATCTAGTGTTTTTTTCAAAGGCTTAAAACAAAAACATTGAATTTTCTTAAAAGACGTAAAAGCTCTAAGCACGAGTTTCGAATTATCCTAATCTTGCTAGATCCATAAACTGCAAGCAACGTTTTAAAGGAAGCAGACTGTTTTATCGCATTACGAAGATAATTTAAGTGAGTGAGTTAACGTGATAGTAAAATTATATCAAATTTTCTGACAGGTCGCGTGGCAAGCCGCCGGATAATGCGAAGTGTCAAAGTCCTCATATGATATTCTGTCTGCTGCTATGTATTGTCTTCAAATCACTTGCGATCAGCCGTAAATCTTTGTCTCATCCTAACTAACAAGGAATCTTTATGGCTGGCGTGCGGTGCGTATATACATACATACATACATATATATGTATGTACTTGCCAATCAAGTCACCTGATAATCTATAAAATCGAAACAATTGATTAGACTGTAATCAAAATAGTATCACAAGGTGTTTGCAATAAAATACGGAAGAATCAAATAACTAAAAAATTACACATACATATGTGGGTGAAACGTATGGTTAAAGTTCCCCTCTGATTGTAGATAAGTTTTGAAGGAGTGTGCAGTCTGTACTGTAGTCTATAGCTGGGATATCCATTTTAAATTATACTACAGGGGATTTTGCCAGTATCCCGCTGAGGAGAAGCACCGTGAAAACCACGTTCGATGACATGGCTGTTGTTGGGATTCGATCCCGTGTCATCGGCGTCAGAGGATCGTCAGCCAACACAGTACCCACTGTGCCACGGCGCTCTCATTTTTTGAAGTTATTTATGATAATAAAACTTGCTGTTGAGTACGAACCCAGTCTTGGGAAGCATTCATCTTAAGGTAACCTTTTTTGAGAAAAAGCACATCCTGATCATGATGTCTGGTCTGCATTTTGAGTTTTATTGTCTCAGGCCCTATTTCGAATAAGTTTTCTCCGAAAATTTATTTCTAAGAAAAATGTTAGTTTTTTGTGTTAATTTTTGACTTTATATTATAGATGAGTATAACCTGTTTTTAACTTCCTAGTGTTTTTGTAATGGGCTTATTTTGGGAATTCCAAATTTTCATGTTTCACGATTACCAGAATCTAAATCCAAGGTTTACATATAGATGGCTGTGCGGTTGTATGTACGTATGTGTGTATGTGCGTTCGGAATTTTCGATTATCTCGAAAACCAAGGATGATATTGACATTGGTTCATTCCTCGCAAATCAGAACTGATGAAGCTCTCGGCAAAATCGATCTAGCCGTTTTTTGTTAGAAATTAAATAACTAACTCATCTAAGTACTGACCGCGCCCTACGCTGGTTGAACCGTTACATATGAGATTGCTCGAACAGTGTTGTGGTTGCATGGAGTGATAGCAAAAAGGCAGCTTGATGCCAACAACACGCGGTGTTCCGAAGCGGTCCCCCATCTTAGTACTGACCGCACCCGACGCGAATACATATAAAAAGTATATCCTATATGGACAAAAAGGATGCAAAGCAGTTGTGAATGGAAAGTGACCAGACGTACTGCTACAGGCATAACACTCACAGTATAAGATCAACTGAAATTCGTCCTCTGTGTATTCAATACTAAAGTGCTCGAACGAATTACTACGGACTATAACCAACGCAGAATTTGGTCGGCTCTCGTCCTATCTAGGACAACCACCCCTGAGAGTAGTGAACGAACATCAACGACCCAAACCACTACACTCCGTTCAGATTGTGTGTGTAACACATCATGCGATTAAAAAAACTCTTGAACCTGCGCGAGTCTCTAAAAAAAACAAAAAGCGACTTAATGCCAATAACACGCGGTGTTCCCAAGCGGTCCCCCATCGAGGTACTGACCGTGCCGGACGTTGGTTGATTGCGGTAATTGGACGAGAACCGATACATTACTTATTATTCGTCTTAGAACCCTACCGCAGCTAACAAAAAGTGACTTGAAACACCTGAACAGATCTTCACAAATTGTAGCTAAATACAGTTCAAGCATTTGAAATTTTGGACAAATATTTTTCTTTTTAAGTAAGAGCCTAGGCTCTAAAGGCTGTAGCATGCATTAAGTCTCACTTTTCAAGCTATTTATCTCAAGGGCTTGTCATATTTTTAGAGTACTCACACGCGTTACCAGGCTGCTTGCTCATAAGTTACCCATGTTTAACCACAATAAACTCGAGTGTTACACGTGTGGAGATAAATCGACTTGCAATTCTTTTTCAAGTGGCTCATTGTGTGTGAAAGTCATTCAATGACCAATACAATCAACACTACTTACCGCCGTTTTCCGTGCAAGGTTTCATTCCGTTATGGATTTTGGCGCCCACTCACATAATCTCTTTTTCGATAGTGTATTTTTACCCGATGATACAAATGTTCGCTCCTATTACAGGCATACTTGCAGCGAAAAAATATTGTAATTCCATTAGCATCACAAGCACAATGGCAACTTGTTGGAAGGCACTAACTCGGCGAAAAATTCCGGATGAAGGTGAATCGAAGCTGGCTCGCGTCCTGACGCTCTTCGATCTTACGGCACTGGGTGTCGGCAGTACACTCGGGTTAGGTGTCTATGTTTTAGCCGGTTCCGTGGCTTACGAACAAGCTGGTCCAGCTGTGACGCTGTCATTTTTATTTGCTGCTATTGCATCTGCATTTGCAGGACTATGTTATGCTGAATTTGCGGGTCGCGTGCCAAAAGCGGGTAGTGCTTACGTGTATAGCTACGTGACAGTTGGTGAGTTCGTGGCGTTCACTATTGGATGGAATTTAATTTTGGAGTATGTCATTGGTGAGTGGTCTCATGGATGCGATATCGTCGTAGCTAAATGAGATTGTTTTGATTTCAAGGTACCGCGAGTGTGGCGAGGGGTATGAGTGGATATTTGGATGCACTTATAAACAACTCGATGTCCGAAACGCTCAAGGAGGCGATGCCAATCAACGTAAGTTTTCTCGGTGAATATCCAGATTTCTTCTCGTTTGGAATTGTGATGCTGCTGGCTTTCCTTTTGGCTTTCGGAGTGAAGGAGTCCAGTGTATTGAATAATATCTTTACGTGTGTGAATCTGGTGACGGTGTGTATTGTACTTGTTGCCGGATCCATTAAGGGTGAGTGTGATAGCAGAAATCAACAATAGATTCATTTCAATTTCATGGGTTCCTCCTGCCTTAGCTGATCCCGGTAATTGGGCTTTGACGGACGTACCAGAGGGTGCAGGACTTGGAGGATTCATGCCGTACGGAGTAGCTGGTATTTTGGCAGGAGCAGCGAAATGCTTCTACGGCTTTGTGGGGTTTGATTGCGTAGCAACTACTGGTGAAGAAGCTATCAATCCAAAACGAAATATCCCACTCGCGATAGTATTCTCTCTGATAATAATTTTCTTTGCATACTTTGGAGTATCCACAGTGCTCACGATGATGTTGCCTTATTACCAACAGGTATGTACCCGTTTGATTGGAAATCAGTGATACGCTTGTACTTTTGTATTTTTGTCCTTTGTATTTTTGTAGGATCCAAATGCACCGTTTCCTCATGTTTTTCAAGAACTTGACTGGATCACCATCAAGTGGATAGTGACAGTTGGCGCGGTCTTTGCTCTTTGCACTAGTTTATTGGGATCAATGTTTGCACTGCCGCGTGTCCTCTATGCCATGGCCAACGACGGTATCTTTTTTAATTTTTTTTCCAAAGTGAACAGCTACACTAAGACACCACTCATTGCGACTATCCTCTCCGGATTTCTTGCTGCTATAATGGCACTTATATTCAATCTACAACAATTGATCGATATGATGTCCATTGGAACACTCCTCGCCTACACAATTGTAGCAATATGCGTCCTGGTGCTTCGCTACCAGCAGGACGATATTCAGATGACCGAGCTTAAGGTCCGACTGCCAACGATCCTGCGACAACTTTTTAATTTGAACTTTATCAAAGAACCCAACTCGCTCACCTCAAATATTACCAAAGTTGGTATCGTTTCCTTCAGTTGCGTTTGCATTATAACCTGCATTATAATGAGCACTGTGAATATCAGTAGCGATAATTCCGGAGGAATTGTTGCAATCTGCATCCTAAGTATTATTCTCTTGCTCATCCTCTTTTCCATCCACCGTCAACCCGCATCAAGCATAGAGCTTACGTTTAAAGTGCCCCTTGTGCCATACATTCCTTGCGTGAGTGTATTTTGCAATCTCTACCTCATGTTCCAGCTTGACCTCTTCACTTGGATTCGATTCATCATCTGGCTTATTATCGGCTACGCAATCTATTTCTTCTACGGCATTCGCAGATCCAAACAAGGCATCCATAACAAAGCCGCGGAAGTCAACTTAACACGACTACCTGCCGGCATTCAAAACTATGGTTTCGAATCGTCCCACGGTGACGCCATAAATGATAAGACCAACGGCATAAACTAGAAAATCGCAAGCGCCTAATGGCCATCGATTAAGCTAAATCTTAAAATAATGTTAATGACAGTATTTTTAATTTTCAGTCTTGCAGTCTTAGTCCAGTCCATAAAATCAGATTCGATTAATATTATTTTTTCCTTTATGTCGTGTTGTATACAATTTAAGAGAGTATAGATTTCGGATAATATGAAGTCCCGGGTTACATGAGCCATTATATTCCGCCCTCTCGAATGGCCCGCGGTTCCATTTTTACCCGACAATTTTACACACAAAAAAACACAAATATATTTTGTTTTATACAAGCTTTTAAGACCACTTAAAAAAGGAAATATTTTGTTGTGATATTATACAAGTAATGGAGATTGTTGCCTTTTTTATTATTTAAAGGAAAAGAAATAGAAAACAGTCAAATTAATATTTTGTATTTTATGTAGTTAAACTAATATTTGCTTTTTATTATGTTTTTTGTTTTTTGTTTTATGAAGTCTAACAGAAAATTGTTAAAATGTTATTATTTTCTTTAACACGAATTTATTCAGGTTTTTCATTGTTTTGTTTTTTGCGAAAAAAAAATATTCGATGCAGAGTGAGAATTAAGATTAATTTAATTTTACGCGCAATTTATAAAATGCATTATGTGTAAAATGTTTTTCTTAAAATTGTACATGGAAACAAAACAACACAAGGTAGGTGGGTAGGTAGGTAGGATCGTAGCCTTCCCAGAAATAAGAAGAACACACATAGGCCAGGGAGGCCCGTTGTGCAGCTACAAGGGAGCATAGCCCCCTATTTGCGGAACCTTTTTGTGCTTCTTAAGAAGTTAAGAAGATCAGGTATCCCTACTTGCTGAACCTCTGTCGGTTCGTTAAGGAAGTAAGATCCTAGGTACCGTTTCCTGATTGTGCAGAATGCCGGGCAAGTGCAGAGAAGATGGTGAATGGATTCGACCTCCTCCTCGTCTAGACAGCTTCTGCAGAAATCATTCGGAACTATACCTAGTTTTTGCGCGTGACTGCCGATAAGACAGTGTCCGGTGATGACACCTATAGCTTTGTAGATGTCAGTTCTTTTTAGGGAGATTATACTCCTTGTCTGTTGACTGTCGAGCCGGGGCCAGATTTGCCTGGTGATGACGCAGGTATGTCCCTGAGACCATCTCCGGTTCAGCGAGATTAGTAAGATTAAGTTTAATGGTTGCAAGGGGTATTTCCTCACAAGCCACGATTCATTGTAGCGTCGTTCCCTGTTTGGGGAGTGTGTCGGCTCTTTCACTCCCTGGAATGTCGCTGTGTTCCGGTACCCAGATATGATGAACTGTTCGGCCATCTCGTTAAGAGATAGGCGACAGTCGAGACTAGTTTTTGATGTGCACACAAAGGACTCCAACGACTATCCGTGAGAATGCGGATATCCGTGGTGGATATCACGTTCCACTTTAGCCAAGACAGGACGGAGGAGTGGCCAGTGACATAGCTCGTCAAGTTCGAGTTGGCTTTGAGTCTAATGGCCTTTTGTGTGGCAATTTGCTTGCCGAAAATATAGAGTGGTGTAAGGTCGAGTATCATGTTAAGCGCAGCCGTTGCGGTAGACCTGAGGGCCCCGGTAATGCACATACATGCCAACCTTTGTACCTTCTCGAATTGCTTGAGGTATGTTGTCTTGTCCAGTGCTGTCCACCAGACTGTCACTCCATACATTAGTATGGATCTGACGACCGTGATGTAGAGCCATAGGGTGATCTTGGGGTTGAATCCCCATTTTTTCCCTATGGCTTTCTTGCATGTGTAGAGAACTATAGTTGCTTTTTAGGGTTCCGTACCCAAAGGTAAAGCGGAACCCTATTCGCTGTCCGTCCGTCCGTCTGTCACCAGGCTGTATCTCATGAACCGTGATAATTAGACAGTTGAAATTTTCACAGATGATGTACCGACACGACAAATAGTAACCACGACAAATAGTAAAAACAGAACAAAATGAATATTTAAGGGGGGCGCCCATACAACAGACATGATTTTCATCCAAAAAATCCCCTTGGTCACATACTGAACTAAGGTTAGTTGACAATATGTTTGTGCCTTTGATGAATTAATCCTAGTTGCAAACCTTTTCCCCATATTTATTGTTATTCACCTTTTCACATCGTTGCTGTCAAGTAAGATAATTGATTTGAATTCGATGGACACTTTGATGATCAACTACATATATCTCATCATGAAGATTTTTGATTATCAAAGTAATATGCCGATAACCTGCCTGCAACCAAGATCTGTTATCATACGAAAAATGTGATTTAATGTGATGACTGATGAGGTAACATACATACATAGTCTCTTTCATATTTATATATACAGATGATACGGAACCCTTCGTGCGCGAGTCCGACTCGCACTTGGCCGGTTTTTCAAATAGTTGATCAAGTTGATTAATAGAAATTGGATTTCGAGTTGGAAGCGTGGTCGGCAATAATAAAATTGACGAAACGGGCACTTGTAGAAGTTAGCGACTCCGAGGACGAAATTTGGGGAGCGCTGCAGAAGTGTTACGAAAAGGCGAAGTCAATACCCAAAAAAAAAGATAAAGAACGCAATGGGTAAAGGAATGGCGGAAGAAGTGTGCAACAGAGAGTTCATTCACATTTGTTGTGAATGAATTGCACAACACGGACAATTCATTTAGGAACTATCTACGGATGGATGCGGGAACCTTTAACTTTTTCCTCAGACAAGTTGAGGCTGATTAAAAAAAAACAAGTGACCATAAGGTTATAAAAGCACCGAATATCAAACAAGGTTGTCACAACCTTTTCTGACGAATACGTTCCCTGAAGTTGCCGCGCTATTTGGAACAATTTAAAAGACAAATATTTAAAGGTGCATCAGTTTTTTATTCTAAAAATCACAGATAATTTCTCAAAAATAATACGGAATCCATTTAACAAAAATAAATAAAGCTAAACAATATCACAATAGTATAATATATGTACATAGAATCTAGAAATCACTGTCTTCGAAACTCATTTCGATTGCCTCCTGCAATAAGTCCCTTGTCCTCTTCCTAGCGGGCGAGGATGTTCGGGGCTGTGTAGAGGTGTCCTCCATTATGCCGTCATTGAGGTCTTTTTGAATTTCTTGAATTTTTCATGCTGTCTGTCGCCGTAATGAAGGGTTCTGTATTGTCTCAAGCTGGGAGGCAACCTGAGACCCAAGCCAGTGATACTCCAGCTTCTTCTCTTTTTGTTTCTGTTCAAAGAGATGTTGGACACTTTCAATGTATTGCAGCAGTCCCTTTCGAAAGCTTGATTGTGTTTTCTACAACAAAAAAGAAAAAAGTTTTATATGTATGCTATATGAGATGATGGAAAAAAAAAAGTTTTTTATTTTTTTTGTTTTCAGTTCCCAACCTCAATATCTGAATCGGAAGAAATAGCTGATGCTTAAACTATGAAGTGGCAGTTACCAAAATGCTTGGGTGCCCTAGATGGCAAATACATCAATTTTCGAGCGTTAAGGCCACAAGGGTCCTATTACTACAACTACAAAGGCAACCATAGCATAGTCCTGTTGGCTTTAGCGTACGCTAATTGTCGGTTTATATTTGGGAACATAGGATGCAATGGACGCACGAACAACGCAGGCGTTTTGTTACAAAGTCCACCGAAAAAAATAATTGACGAGGCAGAGCAAAAAACGTTCCTTCAGAAAAGATAATAGGGCATGGAAGAAAACTTCCTTACGTGATTGTGGCAGATGGTGCTCTTCCTCTGCAATCTCACTTGCTAAAACCCTATCCGTTTTCTACCAAAGACCCGATAAAACAAATTTTTAATTTGCGGCTTTCCCGAGCAACACACGTCATTGAACATGCGTTTGGAATGTTGACCAACAGATTCAGGATATTACAAACAAACATTAATACAAGCGTTGAAAACGTAGAACTTACATATAACAAAAGCTTGTTGTGCTGTTGGACAACGAGGTCGCGTGCGTTCCATGAAACACTATCCCGGACACAATAGAATCAAACCCAGATATTTCATATAATCCTCACAAAGGCGCAGCGGAAACAGTTCGCCAAGGATTTCTGGAATACTTTAATAATGAAGGAGCTGTTGATTGGCAACAAGACCAATTATTAAAGAAACATTCTTGTATATACAGTGGGGAGCAAAAATGTGTACATGTTTGTACATAGTGCACTTGTCATTGCATAAGAATGTAAATAATAAAGCAAATTCAAAAACAAAGGTAGATCTTTAGTTCATGTTCAATTCTAAACAAAATGGTATATAAATCAAAAATGAAAAGCAACAAATTCTAAGAAAAAACAAATAAAACAAAAACAACTCGGATGTACTCAATCTTGCACTTTAAAGTAACTTTAGGTATAGGGCTTGTTTTCAGTACTTCGTCAATAGCCCTTTATTACTTAAAAAAATTTGGACGCGTTTTGGCATACTTTCCAGCAATTTTTCTATAATTTCATTTGGAATACCCTGCCATTCCAGCTGTATTCGCTTTCAAAGCTCTTCCAGATTAGTTGGGGTTGATCGATATTGTCCCAACCGTCTTTTCACGATTGACCACAAATTCTCAATCGGATTGAGGTCGGGGCTTTGAGCCGGTCACTGCATCAATTGGAAATTTTGTTCTTTTTTGTTTTTGTTTTGTTTTGTTCTCTGGAAAAATGTTCTCTGGCGAACTGCAACCGTGCTTTAACATTTTTGACGTGACAACGTCTATTAAATCGGTTAGCGCTGAAATATGGGATGCCGAATCGCAAAAAACGCAGAAAAATGTAGACTAACCGTGTGAGTAGGCGTGGCCTAGCGAGTATGTAGTAGTGAGGTCGCGCGAGAATTATCAACATGTCAGATAAAAAAAATTCAGCGTCGTTTAGTGGAATTAAATCAAATAACATCATATCATAGACCTATTGTTAAAAGAATATTAGAAATAAAGAACACTTAAACGTTTGAGTATAAAATTGTCTTATTCAATTAAATACATGTATAATACTGTAATATGAAAATAAAACATTGAAATCAATAAAAAATTATACGTAATTGTTGAATATATAATATTTATACCTCAATCATAAAATCGTGTAATAGATGTTGTCACGAAATTATGGATTTGGCTAATAACAGCCAATCTAATAACAGACGGAAAGGTCGGGTTTTTTTTGCCGACGATGCAGGTTTTCGTTTCTTGAGCCAATGCCGTGCAGAGCTCTACTTGCAGTCCATCGACTAACGGGCTTATTTATTGCTATAGAAGCTTCTTTTGGTGTTAAGGCCTTGTCCTTTCTCATCTGTATCATCATTAATCGTGCGTCCGATTCCGTTAATTTTCTTTTACGGCTTCTGACTTGTGGCGTTGTGGCATAGGTGTTGTCCCTCGCCTTTTGTGCACTTTAATGACCACTGATTGGCTTACATTAAGTCGCCTAGCTATCATTTGCGTCGAGAAGCCACTCATTGTCATAGCTACAATATTATCTTCAATATCTCTTGAGAGTTTCTTCAATATCTTAAAAAGCTGTGAAATTAGCACATTGAACAACGCTTGAGTGCAAAATTGAATACAGTCGAGTTGTTCTTGTTTTATTTGTCTTTTTCTTAGAATTATTTGTTTACCATTTCGGTTTATATACCATCTTGTTTAGAATTGACCATGAATTAAAGATCTATCTTTGCTTTTGAATTTGCTTCATTATTTACATTCTTATGCACTAGGTACAATAATGTACTTATTCTTGCTCCCCACTGTATGTATGTATCTCCCCAAAATTAAATAAATGTGAAACAACAGTTAGTGTAATATCAATAGCTAAATAAGCTTACCCGGTCCATAAGAAAAGAGACCCCTATAACTGCGCCAACTATAGGGGAATAAGTCTCCTTAGCATCGCATATAAGATTTTCTCTGCCGTATTGTGTGAACGCCTGAAACCGTTTGTGGATAACCTGATCGGCTCTTAGCAGTGTGGTTTCAAGCCAGGTAAATCCACAATAGACCAAATATTTACGCTACGGCAGATCTTGGAGATCACCACCTCTTCGTCGATTTCAAGGCTGCATATTACAGCGTGTATAGAGATGAGCTATACAAAGCCATGTCGTGTTTTAACATCCCTGCCAAACTAGTCCGAATGTGCAGGATGACAATGGAGAATTCTCGCCGCTCTATTAAGGTCGGTAATGAGCAAACCGATACCTTCGATGTTAAAAAAGGATTTAGGCAAGGTGGCGCGCTGTCATGCAACTTCTTAAGCATCGTGCTTGAAAAGATCGTGCAAGAGTCACTGGCCAACACAAGAGGTACGATTTATTTCAAGTTTACGCAATTGCTTGCGTACGCCGACGACAATGACGTGATTGGACGGACACAGCGAGACGTCAATGAGGCCTTTGTAAGCATTGAGGTAGAAGCGGCTAAAATGGGTCTCAAAGTTAATTAGGTAAAACCAAATATCTGCTTTCATCTAAAAGAGACGGACAACGTATTGGCCAGAACGTCACCATGGGCGGATATAACTTTGAAGTGGTCAAGGAATTCGTCTAGCTTGGCTCACTGATGACCAGCGACAACAACACCAGCGCTGAGATAAAACGCAGAATCACTCTTGCCAACGGCTGTTTCTTTGGGCTCAAGAGGCAATTGAGAAGTAGAGCCCACTCTCGGAAAACCAAGGTTTCCGAGAGTGGACTCAGAGACTTGGACCTTAACAAAAGCGGATGAAGATGCCATTGGTCGTTTCAAAAGGAAAATTCTGCGCACTATCTACGGTCCCGTTTGTTCAAACGGTGTATGGAGGAGAAGATATGTATAACGAAGAACTGTACGGGTTGTACAGCGACATCGGCCTTGTACGACGTCTACGGATACAGCGTCTAAAGTGGCTAGGCCATGTAGAGCGCATGGAAAACACAGCTCCGATCCGAAGAGTCTTCGAATCCACCCCGGAAGGAAGGCGCGGCAGAGGACGGCCGCATCAACGGTGGCGCACGCAGGTGGAAGGGGACCTCAACCAACTGGGCGTGCGGCGCTGGAAACAGCTGGCCAAAGACCGTACCAGCTGGAGACGCCACGGCCGTACAGTCACCACGGACTGTACGGCCACCTAAGTAAGTAAGTAAGTAAATAAGCAAAATAAAAATAAAAAAGCATGAATAAAAAAAAATAGCTAAAGCACTAATATAGTTTTAAATCTGCTAATTTCACCACACATTACACATGCAAGTATGTACTCGTATGTGCCAACAAAGAAATTCCAAATTATTTTGAATTTGCTTAACCCTCCAACACATGGACAAAACGGTTGATATTCTAACAACTGCTTTGGGCAACACACGGGTCAACAGCTGCGCAACCCACAAAACAAGAAAGAACTCATACCCTTCTTGGTGGAACGCAGAACTAAGTAAGCTCCGCAAGGACTGTCGAAAACTCTTCAATAAAGCAAAGAGTACAAGTAACGACAGAGACTGGAGCCTATATAATGATTCACTCAGTGTGTACAAACAAACCCTCAGGAAAGAACAAAGGCTGTCTTGGAAACTCTTCTGCAACAGTATGGAGAACATTTCAGACGCCTATAGATTGAGAAAAATACTCTCAAAAGATCCACAATCTCTGAGCTGCCTCACAGCAAACGCAGTTTGGACAACGTCTGAGGAAGAAACTCTAAATCTTCTCCTCAATACGCACTTCCCGGCCTGCTATGAACAGCAAGACTCAGTACAATCGCGAGGAACTCACTCCTCCTCCGCGATAGAGGGAAAGTACGACCACCTTATCTCTAGAAAGAAAATCATAGGGGCGTTAAAAAGCTTCAAGCCCTACAAATCGCCAGGTCCGGATGAAATTTAGATACCATATCGAACTCACACAAACTATGGAATGGACTATACCATGGCTAGAGATTATCTTTAAAGGATGCTTAGCTTGGAGTCACATTCCAGAAAAGTGGAAGTGCGCAAGGGTACGTTTCATCGCCAAAGCCGGCAAAAACTCCCACACTTCTCCCAAGGATCTAAGGCCTATCTGTCTATCATCCTTTGTACTAAAAACTTTGGAAAGGCAGATAGACTTACACATACGCCCCAATTTGGATCCGTCCCTAATTTCTAAGGCACAGCATGCCTACTGTGAGGGTAGATCTGTCGAAACAGCCTTGCACACACTGGTGAGGAAAATCGAAAGATCAATTCACCTTAAAGAATATACTCTAACAACCTTCCTAGACATAGAGGGCGCTTTCAACAACGTCACTCCCAAAGCAATAATAGATGGGCTAAAAAAGCTAAAGGTATGGAGGACTCTGACAGAACTGATCAGCGAGCTATTATTAACGCGCAGGATTCAGTCCAAATGGGGAAACCAAGTAAACACCAGAGTGGTTACCATGGGAACCCCGCAAGGAGGGGTCCTCTCACCTCTTTTCTGGAATGTAGTCGTAAACGCACTACTAATTAAACTGGAGAAAGAAGGCCTGGACATTATTGCCTATGCTGATGACGTTGCCATTTCAACCTCAGGTAAATACCTATCCACACTGAATGACCGTATGCAAACGGCATTCTCAATTCTTTGCAAGTGGGCTCTTTGCAAGAGCTGAAAAAGCAACTATAGCTCTCTACACATGCAAGAAAGCCAAAGGGGAAAAATGGGGATTCAAACCCAAGATCACCCTATGGCTCTACATCACGGTCGTCAGACCCATACTAATGTATGGAGTAACAGTCTGGCAAACAAGCAAACATACCTCAAGCAATTCGAGAAGGTACAAAGGTTGGCGTGTATGTGCATTACCGGGGCCCTCAGGTCCACCCCAACGGCTGCGTTTAACATGATACTCGACCCTACACCACTCGATATTTTTGGCAAGCAAATTGCTACATCAGCCTTACATCATCAGCCTTATATTTGCACACGCCCCTACCGACGAGGCTGAAGACCCTATCAAGGAGGACTTCTATGACCTCCTGGACAACGCCTACGGAGCTTGTCCGGAGTACAATGTAAAAATCGTGCTCGGGGACTTCAACGCCAAAATCGGTAAGGAAAACACCCTTGGCGGAGTGATCAGCCTCCACGATACAACAACAGATAACGGCTTCCACTCGCTGACTTTGCGACAGCTCGTAATGCGGTGATAAGTAGCACAAGATTCCCTCGCAAGCGAATCCACACAGCAACCTGGCGATCTCCGGACGGTCGAACCGCCAACCAAATCGACCATGTGCTCATTGACGCGAGGCACTCGTCAAACATCCTGGATGTGCGAACATTCAGAGGTGCAAATGTCGACTCTGACCACTTCCTCGTAGCAGCATGATTCAGAGATCGACTGTCCAATGCCAGAAAGCTGCACCAGCCCAACAGGAGGAGGTTCGACATTGGGCGCCTGAGCACACTGGAGGTTGCCAGAGTCTACAGGGAGCAGCTGAGCGAAAGACTCTACGGTATGCCTACGTCGAACACAAATGCCAATAATATGTGGCTGCATTGCCGCTCAGCCATTCAGGAAGTAGCCGAAACCACCTTAGGATACCTACCACCCCCGACAAGAAACCCGTGGTATGATGGCGAGTGTGAGCAGAAAAAGGCAGCAACCGACGAGGCGTACCAAAAGGCACTGCAGAGGAAAACCAGGGCAGCGCAAGAAGAGTACCGAGCCAGAAGAAGGGAGGAGAAAAAACTACTGCGACAAAAGAAAATAATTTTCGCAGCCTCTCAGGTCAAGGATATCGAGGAGTCTAGGGATAAACATAAAATACGAGCCTTTTACAAGAAAGCCAAAGGCCTTGCAGGAGGCTTCAAAAAGGGCATCCTTGCTCTTCGAACCTGCAAGGGTAATCTTGTCACCCCGCAGGGAATAGCGGATGTATTTAAGCAGCACTTCCAGCAGCTGCTTAACGAGCATGACCAAGAGAGAGTGGTAGGGACCGAGGCCGCAGGCTCAGATGGCTTGCCATCAGAGCTCTTCAAGGCTGGCGGAGATGTTCTGGTAGTGAGCACGCACCAGATCATCTGCAGAATTTGGGAAGATGAAAGCATGCCCGACGACTGGAATACCAGCTCTATATGTCCAATCCACAAAAAAGACGATCCTACCTCTTGCAAGGACTATAGAGGTATATTCCTGCTCAATGTCGCATACAAGATCCTGTCCAGCGTATTGTGTGAACTTCTAAAACCATTTTGCACCGCACTTATCGGCAGCTACCAGTGCGGCTTCCGGCCCGGCAAATCAACTATAGACCAAATTTTCACACTTCGACAAATCCTGGAAAAGACCAACGGGTTTCGAATCGATACACACCATCTTTTCATCGATTTCAAAGCCGCATACGACAGCATTCATCGTGAAGAACTGTTTGGGGCGATGGCCGAATTCGGGATCCCGGTAAAACTGATCCAGTTGTGTCGCGTCACGCTAAAAAACACGCGATGCACCGTGCAAATCGGTTCTAGGACCTCGGAGCCATTCGAAACATGCACCGGATTTCGGCAAGGAGATGCGCTGTCATGTGACTTCTTCAACCTGGTGCTGGAGCAGATAGTGCGACGGGCAGGCGTCAACAGGGAAGGCACTATCTTTTACAAGTCCATCCAGCTGCTAGGATACGCGGATGATATCGACATCATCGCGTGTTCTCGCCGTGGCATTGTGGAAGCATTCACGGCGATTGAAGAACAGGCGAAACGAATTGGTCTTAAGATCAATGAGGACAAAACGAAATACATGCTGTCAAGCAAAAACCAATCCGTCGCTCACCACCTGGGACAAAATATAACAATTGACAGCTACAATTTCGAGGTAGTTAAGGAGTTTGTCTACCTCGGGGCAAACGTAAATTCCACAAATGACACCACAGTGGAGATCCGGCATAGAATCGCCCTTGGCAACCGCTGCTACTTCGGCTTGTCCAAACAACTGGGGTCAAAACTCCTCACTCGAACGATCAAAGTCATGCTTCACAAAACGCTCATACTGCCAGTCTTGCTGTACGGAGCCGAATGCTGGAGGATAAGCAGGACAGCGGAGCTGATTTTGGGTTCTTTCGAAAGAAAAATTCTGCGCCGGATATTTGGTCCTGTCTGTGAGGAAGGTGAATGGCGAAGAAGACACAACCGCGAACTCTACGAGCTGTACCAAGATGTGGATGTAGTCCAGAAGTCAAGGATCTGTTGAATACACTGGTTCGGCCACATCGAGCGCATGGACATCAACGCTCCAGTTAAGAGGGTCTTCGACTCCGAGCCTCCTGGTTCGAGAAGAAGAGGAAGGCCGAACCTCCGTCTTAAAGACCAAGTAATCGCGGATGTAAGACATCCTGGTCTTGACAACTGGAAGCAGCGTGCCCGGGCTCAGATCCTCCATGGATCGCTGGCCTGATAAGTAAGTAAGATGGATGGCTTTATTAGTTAACATAACTGCTATAATTCAATGGGCTAATCATTGCGTTATGTTGCTACGCTAATAAATAAACAAATCGAATTTTAACGCTGAATATATGACACATTTTGGTTGGCTCCCCGGTGGCTCCCCAAAATCTTGAATTTGGTTCCTTTCTGAATTTGAGAAACGACAGCACTGCTTACAACTACATTCCAGAGAACAAGTGAGAGGACCCCTCCTTGCGGGGTACCCATGATAACCACTCTGGTGGTTACTTTGCTCGTTGATCAACTCTATCAGAGTCCTCTCCACCTTTAGATTTTCAAGCACTTCTATTATTGCTTTCGGACGTTGTTGAAAGCGCCCTCTATGTCTAGGAAGGCTGTTAGAGTATGTTGTTAAGATGGATTGATTTCTCGATTTTCCTCACTAGTGTATGCAAGGCTGTCTCGACAGATCTACCCTTACAGTAGGCGTGCTGTGCCTTAGAGATGAGGGAGAGATCCAAACTGTGGCGTATGTGTAAGTCTATCAGCCTTTCCAAAGTTTTTAGTGCAAATGATGATAGACAGATAGAGCTCAGTTCCTTGGGGGTAGTGTGAGAGTTCCTGCCGGCCTTGGGGAGGAAAATTACCTTTGCGCACTTCCACTTTTCTGGAATGTGACTCCAAGCAAGGCTTCCTTTAAAGATAGTCTCTAACCATGGTATAGTCCATTCCATAGTTTGTGTGAGTTCGATAGGTAAATTTCATACGGCCTGGCGATTTGTAGGGCTTGAAACTTTTTAACGTCCATGTAATTTTCTCTCTGGAGATAATATGATATGATATGATAATATGATCGAAAGAAGACCCCTTTAACTGCGCCAACTATAGGGGAATAAGTCTCCTTATCATCGCATATAAGATCTTCTCTGCCGTAGTAGGTAAAACCTACGGAATTCTTAGATCTTTATGGACCGTTCAGCGTTTCACCCCGCTTAACACAAGAATGCTTCTTGCAAAGGCACTTGTCATTCCAGTTCTTACATACGGTTGCGAAATATACTACAACTGTGACTATGTCAGCAATAGTATACTGAATGCAGCATTTAACAGCGTTATCAGATACATTTACGGTCTAAAAAAATATGACCATATCTCACATCTATCTACAAACCTTCTTAAAATGTCACTTAAAAACTTCATCAAGTTCCGTACTATGAAACTACTTTTCGCCATTCTTCATACTAAACAACCTGCCTATCTCTACGAAATTCTTCGATTCTCGGCATCAAGCAGAACAAACAACTTGATTCTTCCTCGTTTCTCGTGCCTCACATCAGAAAGACAATTCTTTATTGCTGCAGTCCGTTTTTGGAATTTGCTCCCAACACGCGTACGAGAGTCGGACAGCATAAAACAATTTCAAAATAAACTCAAACTTTTTCTCGGTAATATTTAATCAAAGCAACGAACTTCTAACTCCTCTTTTATTAACCTTCCTATCTTTTCCTCTCATCATATCTTTACCCCTTAACCTTTGTATATAAAAACCATGTTAGATATTAAGAATTTGTTTCAGTAATCTCACCTATTTTGTAATATGTATAATATATCTACAACTATTCATTTGCTATCACTTGCTTATAAGATTTATCTTAATGTGTTAGCGCTTATTCCAATTTCAATAAACAAAACTAACAAAACAAAACTATTGTGTGAACGCCTGAAACCGTTTGTGGTTAACCTGACCGGCTCTTATCAGTATGGTTTCAGGCCAGATAAATCCACAATAGACCAAATATTTACGCTACGCCAGATATTGGAGAAGACACTCACCACATTTTCGTCGATTTCAAGGCTACATATTACAGCGTGTATACAGATGAGCTATACAAAGCCATGTCTAGTTTTAACGTCCCTGCCAAACTCGTCCAACTATGCAGGATGACAATAGAGAATTCTCGCTGCTCCATTAAGGTGGGTAATGAGCAAACCGTGACCTTTGATGTTAAGAAAGGATTTAAGCAAGGTGACACGCTGTCATGCAACTTCTTCAACATCATGCTTGAAAAGATCGTGCAAGAGCCACTGGCCAACACAAGAGGTACGGACACAGCGAGACGTCAATGAGGCCTTTGTAAGCATTGAGGAAGAAGCAGTTAAGATGGGTCTCAAGGTTACTTACTTACTTAACGGGCGCTACAGTTCGGGGTGAACCTGGGCCTCAACCAACATGCCTCTCCACCTAGCACGATCTTTCGCTAGTCTTTTCCAATGCCGCACGCCCAGTTGGTTGAGGTCCCCTTCCACCTGTGCGCGCCACCTTAGGTGCGGCCGTCCTCTATTTCTTCGTCCCTCGGGGTTGGATTCAAAGACTCTACGGGCTGGAGCTGTGGTGTCCATTCGCTCTACATGGCCTAGCCATCTTAGGCGTTGGATCCGTAGACGCCTGACCAGACTCATGTCGCTGTACAACCCGTACAGTTCGTGATTGAATCTTCTCCTCCAACCCTCCTCTGTGTTTATGGGACCGAAAATCGAACGCAGAATCTTTCTCTCGAAACGACCAAGGATTTCCTCATCCGCTTTAGATAAAGTCCATGTTTCTGCGCCGTATAACAGGACCGGGATAATTAAGGTCTTATATAAGGTCAACTTGGTCGTACGAGAGAGGGCTCTACTTCTCAGTTGCCTCTTGAGCCCAAAGAAGCAGCGGTTGGCAAGAGTAATTCTGCGCTTGATTTCGAAACTGGTGTCGTTGTTCCAAGTCACCGCGGAGCCGAGGTATATGAAATCCTTAACTACCTCGAACTTATATCTGCCAATATGCACGTTCTGTCCAAGACGTCGGTGGTAAATGTCCTTTTTCGATGACAGCAGATATTTAGTCTTGCCCTCATTAACTGCCAAACCAATTTTTGCCGCCTCCATCTCAATACTCGCAAACGCCTCACTGACATCTCGCTGCGATCTACCTATTATGTCAATGTCGTCGGCGTATGCAAGGAGTTGCGAGGATTTGAAGTAGATTGTGCCTCTTGTATTGGCCTGTGATTTTTGCACAATCATTTCCAATACGATGTTGAAGAAATCACACGACAGCGCATCGCCCTGCCTAAATCCTTTTTTGACATCAAAACTATCGGTGAGGTGCTCACCGATTCGGATGGAGCAGCGAGCATTTTCCAAGATCATCCTGCATAGTCTGACGAGCTTCGCAGGGATGTCAAAAGTAAACATGGCGTTATATAGCTCGTCTCTAATTACGCTGTCGTATGCGGCCTTGAAGTCGACGAATAGATGGTGCATATCGACTTGAAACTCATTGGTTTTCTCCAGGATCTGCCGTAGTGTGAAGATTTGATCGATGGTGGACTTCCCTGGCCTGAAGCCACACTGATAAGGACCTATCAGCTTGTTTACGAATGGCTTCAGGCGTTCACACAAAACGGCAGCGAAGATCTTGTATGCGACATTAAGGAGACTTATTCCTCTATAATTGGCGCAGTCAAAGGGATCTCCTTTTTTGTGGATCGGGCAAACAATGCTGAGACTCCATTCCTCGGGCATGCTTTCCTCTGACCATATCTTACAGATGAGCCGGTGCATGCTCCTAACCAGCTCACCCCCAGCCGATTTGAAGAGCTCAGCAGACAGTCCATCTGCGCCAGTAGCTTTATTCGACTTGAGTTTCGACATGGCAATCTCAACTTCGTCGAGGTCAGGGAGACGGAATTCTCTGCGATCTTCGTCGTTAAAAAATGGATCATTCTGCCTGACGGCAGTATGTTGGTTGTCATCGCCGTTATACAGTCTGCAGAAGTGGTTTTTCCAAATTCTCAGCATCGACTGCGATTCTACTACTAGGTGTCCGTTCTCATCCTTACAGGCCTCCGTTCGGGCTTTATAGCCTTGAGACATTCGTTTTATCCGCTGATAAAATCTTCGAACGTCGTGCCTGCAATAGCACCTCTCCAAGTTTTCAATCGCCCGCTTTTCATGCTCTTTCTTTTTTCTCTTGAGAAGCTTATGTTCCTCCCTTCTCTTAAGCTCGTAGAGCTCACGAGCCGCTCTTGTTTTTTTGTGTAGTGAGGCTTTGTATGCCTCCTGCTTTTCCGCATGAATCCTTCTACACTCGTCATCGAACCAGGTGTTTCGTCGTGGTGGAGCTTTAAGGCCCAGCACTTCCGTTGCTGTGCTCTTCAGGGCTTGTTTGCACAGGCTCCATTGTTGCTCTACTGACTGAGTGGAGGATTGAGGTGTATCGGAGAGCTTAAGGGAGACGCGGTTGGCAAAAGCACTGGCGATCTCCGGCGATAGTGGCTTTCCGACGTCATAGCTTGGTGTTCTAACTCTACTCCGCGGTGTTCGTGTTATGCGCTGACGTATCTTGACTACTACAAGATAGTAGTCTGAATCGATGTTCGCTCCTCGGAAAGTGCGAACATCAAGAATAGTGGAGGAGTGTCTGACGTCAATCGCGATGTGGTCAATCTGGTTGGTGACTGATTGATCTGGCGACCGCCAGGTGCCTTTGTGTATATCGAGGTGGGAAAATCGTGTGCTGGCTACATGAAGATTTCGCCCCGTTGCAAGGTCGATCAGCCTATGTCCGTTATCGGATGTGGTGTCATGTAGGCTGTGTTTGCCAATGACCCGCTCAAAGATGCTTTCTTTACCCAGCTTAGCGTTAAAATCTCCTAGTATGATTTTGGTATCATAGCTGGGGCATTTGGTATATGTTCTGTCTAGGAGATCAAAGAAATCATCTTTGATTGAGTCATCCTTGTCTTCCGTGGGGGCATGGACGCATATGAGGCTGATGTTACAGAAATTTGCCTTGATGCGGATCGTTATGAGGCTTTCACTCACATACTGGAAACTTAGGACTTTATGTCTTAGTCCACCTCTAACAACAAATCCGCATCCAAATAGTCTCTGTCCTCTCTCCCTATAGCAGTCACCGTAGTAAATGTCGCAGTTTTTCATCCGGGTCTCAAGGTTAATGAGGGTAAAACCAAACATCTGCTTTCATCTAAAAGAGACGGACAACGCCGACGTATTGGCCAGAACGTCACCATGGGCGGATATATTTTTGAAGTGGTCAAGGAATTCGTCTACATTTTTTTTGCATTTTAATTTCATTTTATATCAGAAAAATCTTAAAACTATCTTACATGCTAGACAAAATGAGTAAAACTAGCTTACATTATAACTAATATTAATGCCTTACTGACCCTAAGCGGGCACTCTAAAACAAACAATATATATATACTTAATCTATGCCTTTCGACAACAAGGAATTCGTCTACCTTGGCTCACTGATGACCAGCGACAACAACACCAGCGCTGAGATAAAACGCAGAATCACTCTTGCCAACCGCTGTTTCTTTGGGCTCAAGAGGCAATTGCGAAGTAGAGCCCTCTCTCGGAAAACCAAGGTGACACTTTATAAGACCTTAATCATCCCAGTCCTTCTTTACGGCGCAGAGGCTTGGACCTTAACAAAAGCGGGTGAAGATGCCCTTGGTCGTTTCGAGAGGAAAATTCTGCGCACTATCTACGGTCCGTTTGTTCAAACGGTGTATGGAGGAGAAGATATGACGAAGAACTGTACGGGTTGAACAGCAACATCGGCCTGGTACGACGTCTACGGATACAGCGTCTAAAGTGGCTAGGCCATGTAGAGCGCATGGAAAATGCAGCTCCGACCCGAAGAGCCATCGAATCCACCCAAGGAAGGCGCGGCAGAGGACGGCCGCATCAACGGTGGCGCACGCACCGACAGCTGGCCAAAGACCGTGCCGGCTGCAGACGCTTGTTGGTTGAGGCCCAGGCTTACCACGGCCTGTAGCGCCACCTAAGTAAGTAAGTAAGATAACATGATCGTACTTTCCCTCTATCGCCGAGAAGAGGTGAGTTCCTCGCGAATTCACTGATTCTTGCGATTCATAGCAGCTTGTAGAAGTACGTATTAAATAGAAGATTTAGAGTTTCTTCCTCCGACGTTGCCCAAACTCCGTTTGCTGTGAGGTAGCTCGGAGATTGTAGATCTTTCGAGAGTATTTTCCTCAATCTGTAGGCGTCTGAAATTTTCTCCATATTGTTGCAGAAGAGTTTCCAATACAGCCTTTGTTATTTCCTCAGGGTTTGCTTGTGAACTCTGAGTGAATCTTTGTATAGGCTCCAGTCTCTGTCGTTTCATCTTGTGCATTGAGATGAAAAGCTTTGAGTCCCTCTCTATGGTTACTAAATATTCTAACCATCTATCACAATATCCCACCCCTATCATCACCAAGAGGAACTCCCGTCGCTTTCATAATTGAAATCTAAATCTATGACTTACAATGAAAAATGAGAAGAAAATGTGAGAACCTCCAAGTCTTGAAGACTCAACTGTCTCTCCTTTTTGCGCACAGCTGGTAGCATACAATTAATGGTATGACGAAGATGATAAAAACCCGTTTTCGGGTTTTCGTAGGGCAGCTGAGGGACTCCAAAGATAGTGGTATCGGCCGCAATTTCGCGTCGTTTAAGAATATCACATGCATCTTTCCACACCTTCAAACATCTTCTTCTTCTTAGTGGGCGCTACAGATCGGGGTGAACCTGGGCCTCAACCAGCATGCCCCTCCATCTAGCACGATCTTTCGCTAGCCTTTTCCATTGCCGCACACCCAGTTGGCTGAGGTCCCCTTCCACCTGTGCGCGCCATCTTAAGTGCGGCCGTCCTCTGCTTCTTCGTCCCTCGGGGTTGGATTCAAAGACTCTCCGGGCTGGAGCTGTGGTGTCCATTTGCTCTACATGGCCCAGCCATCTTAGGCGTTGAATCCGTAGACGCCTGACTAGACTCATGTCGCGGTACAGCCCGTAAAGTTCGTGGGTGAATCTTTTCCTCCATTCCCCGTCTGCGTTTATATCACGTGCAAAATCTTTCTCTCGAACCGACCAAGGGCCTCCTCATCTGCTTTGCCTCCTGAGCCCAATGAACCAGCCATTGGCAAGAGTGATCCTGCGTTTGATTTCGAAACTGGTGTCGTTGTTCCAGGTCACTGCGGAGCCAAGGTAGACGAAGTTTTTAACTACCTCGAACTTATACCTGCCAATACGAACGTTCTGGCCAAGACGTCGGTGGTGAGCGTCCTTTTTTGATGACAGCATATATTTAGTTTTGCCCTCGTTCTCGTTTACCGCCAAACCAATTTTCGCCGCCTCCATCTCAATACTCGCAAACGCCTCATTGACATCTCGCTGTGATCTACCTATTATGTCAATATCGTCGGCGTATGCAAGGAGTTGCGAGGATTTGAAATAGATTGTGCCTCTTGTATTCGCCAGTGATTTTTGCACAATCATTTCCAATATGATGTTGAAGAAATCACACGACAGCGCATCGCCCTGCCTAAATCCTTTTTTGACATCAAAACTATCGGTAGGGTCTTCACCGATTCGGATGGAGCAGCGAGCATTCTCCAAAGTCATCCTGCATAGTCTGACGAGTTTACCAGGTATGGCAAAGGTAGACATAGCGTTGTATAGCTCGTCTCTAATTACGCTGTCGTATGCGGCTTTGAAGTCGATAAATAGGTGGTGAGTGTCGACTTGAAATTCATTGGTTTTTTCCAGGATCTGCCGTGGACCACTGATAAGGACCTATCAGCTTATTTACAAAAGGCTTCAGCCGTTCACACGAAACGCAGAGAAGATTTTATAGACGATGTTAAGGTGACTTATTCCTCTATAGTTGGCACAATCAGAGGGGTCTCCTTTCTTGTGTATCGGGCATACGATGCTGAGACTCCATTCCTAGGGCATGCTTTCCTCTAACCATATCCTTCGGATGAGCTGGTGCATGCTCCCAACCAGGTCATCCCCAGCTGCCTTGAAGAGCTCAGCAGACAGTCCGTCTGCGCCAGCAGTTTTATTCGACTTGAGCTTCGATATGACAATCTTAACTTCGTCAAGGTCAGGGGGACAAAATTCTCTGCGGTCTCCGTCGATTAGAAATGGATCATTCTGCCTGATAGCGGTATATTGACTAACATCGCCGTTATACAGTCTGCAGACGTGGTTTTTCCATATTCTCAGCATCGACTGCGGTTCTACTACTAGGTGTCCGTTCTCATCGCTGCAGGCTTCCGTTCTGGCTTTATAGCCTTGGCATGTTCGCTTTATCTTTTGATAAAACTTTCGAACATCACGCCTGCAGTAACACCTCCACCAAATCCTCAATCGTGCGCTTCTCGTGCTCTTTCTTCTTTCTTCTAAGAAGCCTATGCTCCTCCCTGCTTTTTAACTCGTAGAGCTCACAGCGAGGCCTTATATGCATCCTGCTTCGCTGTATGAATCCTCCTGCACTCGTCATCGAACCAGGTGTTTCTTCGTGGTGCAGCCTTGAAATCCAAAACTTCGGATGCTGAGCTTTTCAGGGCTTGTTTGCAAAGGCTCCACTGCTGTTCTATTGATAATGTTGGGGATTCAGGTGTATTGGAGAGCTTAAGGGAGACGCGATCGGTAAAAGCACGAGCGGTTTCTGGCGATAGTAGCTTTCCGACGTCATAACTTTGTATTCTTACTCTTCTCCGTTGCGATCGTGATATCCGTAAGCGCATCTTGGCTACTACAAGATAGTGGTCCGAGTCGATGTTAGCCCCCCGGAAAGTTCGAACATCAAGAATAATGGAGGAGTGTCTGACGTCGATCGCGATGTGATCAATCTGGTTGGTAGTCGATTGATCAAAAAACCGCCAGGTGCCTTTGTGTATATCGAGGTGCGGGAAGCGCGTACTGGCTAGATGGAGATTTCGCCCCGTAGCAAGATCAATCAGCCTGTGTCCGTTATCGGAGGTGGTGTTGTGTAGGCTATGTTTGCCGATGACTCGTTCACATATGCTTTCCTTACCCAGCTTAGCATTGAAGTCTCTTAGTATAATTTTGATGTCATAGCTGGGACATTGGGCATACGTTCTGTCTAGGAGATCGTAGAACTCATCTTTGGCGGAGTCATCCTTGTCTTCCGTGGGGGCATGGACGCAGATCAGGCTGATGTTAAAAAATTTAGCCTTGATTCGGATTGCTATGAGGCGTTCGCTCACATGCCGAAAGCTTAGGACTTTTTGCCTTAGTCCACCTCGAACAACAAATCCGCATCCAAACACTCGTTGCCCTCTCTCCCTATAGCAGTCGCCGTAGTAAATATCCCAGTTTTTCATCCGCTTTATACTCGGTCCATTCCATCGCATTTCCTGGATGGCGGTGATGTCCGCTTTATAGCGGTCTAGGGCGTCCGCAAGTTGTTCGGCTGCACGTGGCCTGTTTAGGGACCTAACATTCCACGTACTAAACCGAAGATCGTTGTCCTTTTTTCGTTTTTTGCAAGGGTCGTCAACATAAATCCGGTTCGTTATATCCGAGGCTTGTGGTTGTTTCGGAGTTTGTGTTTTTTTACTGTTACGGCTTACTAGGCCGGAACCCAAACGACGAATCCTGTTTTTTGGCGCAAGGCTCGCCATTCGCCCTCCAGGTGGCACCACGAGGAGGTGGGGATAGGACTTACTAGCAGTGCCGCAAGATGTTCGACTGCGGTGGCTCTTCTCGCTTTTTAGCAGGCCGTCGGATAGATGCTACCCCTACGAGGCCTTTGTAAGTCCTTTGCCATCCATACCTTCAAACATCTACATATTGTAAAATGTACAAGTTCCAATTTTCACCTAAGCCATAATCATATTAACAGACAAAAAAACAATCGGAAAGATTTTCCTTCTTAAATCCTCATAAGCAGATTACCGAAAGTCCACTCGGTTTTTCTTCGAATATACCCAAACTTCATAGCCAGTAAAAGAGAGACCAATAAGACGAAGTCAATCATTGGATTCACTAAACAATGTGATGGACATGTCCCCTGTCCGGAAATCCCTTAAGGATTAAAGTTATCTTTTTCTTTTTTAAATTTTGCAATTTTCTTCATCATCGTCATTTCAGTCTACTTTTGCATGCATGACCAAAATGAATTCTTCTAAATCCATGATTCCATCCATACTCTCCAAGAAGGACGGCCAGAAACGAATCCTTTTAACTACATTTCTCATCTGCACACGTACGACCGCTCCACGTACATACGTACTACTCAATTCATCTAAAACGGACCAAGGTAAAGCGGCAAAAAGAAACCACAAGAAAAAAGAAAAAGACGTCCGACGCTAAATTGATTCCACAGCCAATTTTTCACTGCAAAAAAAGGCGACCGGAAAAAACGGTATGAAAAAAAAACAGGGAAGAATGAAAACCGAACTGCATTAGTTACAGAAACCAGCAAAGGGAAACGTTGCAATCCTTACCGCTGGCCCTGTAACCTCCGTCACACTTTGATGTTTAACAAAGGCTCACCTTTTTGACTAACACATGTGAGGTGGAGGAGGATAAGAAAGCGTCCCAACTGTAACTGGTGGGAATTCAAACGGCGGAAGGTAATGTGGCCAAGAAGAACGTATTGGTCCAACTGCTGATGTTCAAATCGAATGAATCACTAGCAATTGGGTCTGGGAAAAAAATAGAAAAAATAAAGGACACTGTCCTTTGGTCTGGTTCAAGATTCAGTCTACCGTGACATCACAGCAACCAGTAAGAGTATTGAAGCCAACACTTCTTGTAGCTTCTTGCAGTTCCCTCCATGCTGACTAGCAAAGGGCACGAAAGAATAGTGACAAAAAAGAAGAAAAACGAAAAGAAAATCATGAACGGAAGCACGTGTGACTTAATGTGGCTCATGTGACCTGTACGAGTGTGGCAAATTGAAAGGATTTTCTTTGTATCCAAAATAGAGCGACAAACTCGAAGGGTGTCCTAGTCAGCCTTCAATTGTATCGTTTCGTTGCTCATTCACTCCACATGCTCTGTCTGACGAAGGATTTGTCCATGAAATCGTATCGGATTACGATCCACTCAGACATCTCTCTGCCCTCAACCCTGTCTGAATTCTTGTTTAGTTTATTCCTTTTTTTTTCCACTGATTTAAATAAATCCACAAAAAGCTTACATAGCCCCTAGGACAGATGGCCAAATTGGCCACAAAGTACATGTAAACACTATGCAACACTATGCACAAAAATATCGGTTTTATTGCATCGAAACAAAGGAATCGTTTAATAATAAATACCAACCCATTCGACCGTGTAAATAGTCTCACACCGTCCCCTCTATACGCCGTGAAAATGTAATTGATTTCATCGATGAACGTCAGGCGTACTGTGCCCCACGCCTAGCATTTATCACAAATGAAAACGGTTTTCACGCCATGGATTTATAATATATGTATGTTTGTTCGGCTGCAAGTTAAGCGAAAAAGCTGCTCCAAACGCACAAAAATCCTCATGGATACATATAAATGTAAATAACCGTAATTAACCCGCAGTGCTCCTTTCATTCTTATGCCTACGTCACACTCCATAGCTTCTGGCTATCGTAACCAAGGCCGCAACCCATTCCAAGAGTTTAGGAAACATTCTCCTCTTCAAAACATCACCTCTTTCAAGAACCCCGAATGCAGTACGGACAAAGTTCATAAAGCGGACAGCATGGAATCGGTTGGCATCCTCGGGGGTCTTACACAGTAAATTGATTGGAAATATTCATAAATTAATTACTTGTGTATACGGTGCTTGTATTGATCTGGTGAAACTCTTATAGCAACCGGAGGCCCATTCGAGTGCGCTTCATACCTCGTCGATAGCTCTACTTTTTTATTCACTCAGTTAATAGCAACGTTATAATAGAATCAGCAAGCAATAAATAATAAAATAGTCACAATGCGTTAAAGCTACAGAGAGCATCAAACTCTTTAGGCTTAAACGAATCCACGGGACGCCTGTGACTACTTATTTGCTTATTTCTGAACTAGGGTAATGAGAATTTATTGAAATTACCGCAACCAAAGGGGCAACCTATTGCGACGCAGTTCAATGGAACAAACATTATTTATAGGCGTGTGTATGATTTAAAAGTGGTTACGAGAGGCTTTCGAATTTGGTTGTTACGACTGCAGGCCATAGGTAAGCACGCAGTCACCCGGTCTAGTAAAGCGCTGCTTTTTTCTGGTTTTAATTCGGATCAGTAAGTATGGATAATTGCAACTTTTAATGGCTCAAGGATATATTACACGGACATTTTGAGTTCAACTAGGTCAAACGGTGGCGGGCATTTGCATGTGGGCGGAATTATTGGTGAGTTTGGTTCTGACTTTAAGCATGAAGGCTTTAAACATTATTTTAGGAACCATTAGAACAACTTAAAGCTCGAAGAGAGGGGAGAAGGGAGCGAGCAAACAGAGCAAGGAAGTTGATCGCGTTTAACTTAGCAAACGCCAGCTTCGATCTCTGTCCCTGCTCAATCCAAGTTGGCACACAGCCTCCGCGTGGCCTCGCCTGGATAGCTATACTGGCACCCGCCAGGTAGTGAACCAATGTGTGCAGCGACCCGACCCTTGTTCCTGGGGAAAGAGGAATCTGGCCCTCCAGGTTGGGGGTTTCGCTTAGGGTTAACGTCCCTATCGCGTAAAACAAATCTTATTCAGAAACAACCAATAGCCTCGGATACGGACGGATTACATCTTGACGACCCTCGCAAACGTCAAAAAGAAAGCGAATTTCGGATCTGCACCTGGAACGTTAGGTCCCTCTACAGACCAGGTGCAGCCGAACAACTGGTCAATTGTTTGGACTACTATAGGGCAGACATAACCGCGCTCCAAGAAGTGCGATGGGATGGGCCAGGCAAAAAACGGATGAAAAACTGTGATATATGTAAACTACGGAAACTGCTACAGAGAAAATAAACAACGCTTATTCGGATGCGGATTTGTTGTTCGAGGCAGACACAGGAAAATAGTCTTGAGCTTCCAGTGTGTAAGCGAACGCCTCATAACTATCCGCATCAAGACCAGTCTCGGCAATGTAAGTTTATTATGTGTCCATGCCCCCACAGAGAAGAAAAATGACCGACATAAAGACGACTTCTAGGATCTCCTAGGCAGGACGTATGCGCAATGCCCCAGCTATGACATCAAAATCGTTCTAGGAGATTTCGATGCGAAGCTGGGTAAAGAAGCTATCTTTGAACGGGTCATTGGACAGCACAGCCTACACAACACCTTGTCAGAAAACGGACTAAGGCTAATGGACTTTATGGCGGGACATAATCTGGTAGTAACAAGTACACGTTTCCCACACCTCAACATCCATAAGGGGACCAGGCGGTCTTTCGATCAATCGAAAGCAGAGGACGACCGCATTTAAGGTGGCGCGCACAGGTGGAAAGGGCCCCCACCAACTAGCGTGCGGCACTGGAAGCGACTGGCTAAAGATCGGGCCGGCTGGAGAGGCTTGTTGGTTGAGGCCCTGATTCACCCCGAACTGTAGCGCCATCAAAGTAAGTAAGTAAGTGAAGCTCGAAGAGTAAAATTTGTCTGTCACATATACACAATTGACAATAATAAATGGCTAAAGTTCACTGTCCGTAAGCAAGTGGCCCACTACTGCTTCATTTACCGAAGCCCATTCTTGGAGAGGAATTTGGCTTATAATGAGTTTGATGCACTGTCCGATTCCATCTTACGAATCATATCGTTATATCCACATAACGAAATCCTATCAAATCCTATGAAATCCTATTTAAAATTCCGGCTAGCTTCGACAATCTCGACAAACAACACCCGAAGTAAAGTATGTTGAGATAGTAAATGCGGTGACACAAACACCGGATATTAACAGCCACTCCGGTAGATTAGATAGATAGATTTTATTCAGATTCTTGTTAAAATTTACATGGTCTGAGTTACCGCACATTATTTTACACAGAGATTTCATACCTAATCCGGTAATACTCGGGACTTATTTTTTACTTCTCAGTCGGATGAATACACAATTGATATGTTGTCACCTCTAGGCTACTCCGACCACTGTGTCATTACAGCAAATTTATCGTTCTCGAGCCACATAATTAAAGAAAACTTGTCAATAGGACGGTTTATCAATATTGTTGCGGGCGCGAGCCGACGGTTTTTAACGCAATCCAGTGATACGAATCCTATTCTGAACTCGTGGTAATTTTTTCGTAACAATATTGTTTGTAAAAATAAAACATACAAATAAAAAATACAGATACAGATTTCATTAACAGTACCTTGTATACAAGCCCTTTTGAATTCATGTAAACAAGGTTCACGTACGGTAAGGTCTCGATTTCACCGATGATTCTGTTGATCTCCTATTTGTTCAGGAGATTGGTATTGACGAGATTATTTTTCGCTAATTGACATGCTCGGACAACCTCGTCGATTCCTCCTTCAGTATTAGGACTCCACTTAGGATATCCTGTTCGTATCCATTGGCGTTACGTGCTAACACCTCGTTCTTGAACTGATCAATCATCCAAGTGGTTTTCCTAGTTATATCTCTGATAGTACTGAAAAGGTTGTGGTTGACCTTCATATTGTTGTTTTCAACTATCTACTGTTCACTTTGCAAGATTTTGTTCCAGTCGGCTGCATCAGGGCTGCCTGCGATCCATTTCCAGGCAGAACCAAGCCAGTTTATTGATCTTGGTTTCCGTCTGGGCTTGCCTTTAAGTAGGTTTAATCTTTCGCTCGCTCGCTGTAGGTGATATTCGAGTCTTTTTATATTCTTCATATTTGACTTGTTCATTAGTTTGACCAGGCGCTCAAATTCTTCGAGGTTAATGACGTGCACGAATTTGAAATTGCCGTCCACTATCCAGCCATTGCCTTTCTTGATTGGTATAATAGGTGCTCGATAATTGAATAACTCGTAACTCTGCACAGCACTTACTTACTTACTTATCAGGCCTGCGATCCAAGGAGGATCTTAGCCTGAGCTATAGCTGCCTTCCATCCTTGACGGTCCCGGGCACGTTGCTTCCAGTTATCAAGACCAAGATGTCTTACATCCGCGATTACTTGGTCTTTATACCGGAGGTTCGGTCTTCCTCTTCTTCTCGAACCAGAAGGCTCGGAGTCGGAGGTCCTCTTAGCTGCCTTCCGGACTACATCCACATCTTTGTACAGCTCGTAGAGTTCGCGGTTGTGTCTTCTTCTCCATTCACCTTCCTCACAGACAGGACCAAATATCCGGCGCAGAATTTTTCTTTCGAGAGAACCCAAAATCAGCTCCGCTGTCCTGCTTATCCTCCAGCATTCGGCTCCGTACAGCAAGACTGGCAGTATGAGCGTTTTGTAAAGCATGACTTTGATCGTTCGAGTGAGGAGTTTTGACCCCAGTTGTTTGGACAAGCCGAAGTAGCAGCGGTTGCCAAGGGCGATTCTATGCCGGATCTCCACTGTGGTGTCATTTGTGGAATTTACGTTTGCCCCGAGGTAGACAAACTCCTTAACTACCTCGAAATTGTAGCTGTCAATTGTTATATTTTGTCCCAGGTGGTGAGCGGCGGATTGGTTTTTGCTTGACAGCATGTATTTCGTTTTGTCCTCATTGATCTTAAGACCAACTCGTTTCGCCTGTTCTTCAATCGCCGTGAATGCTTCCACAATGCCACGGCGAGAACACGCGATGATGTCGATATCATCCGCGTATCCTAGCAGCTGGATGGACTTATAAAAGATAGTGCCTTCCCTGTTGACGCCTGCCCGTCGCACTATCTGCTCCAGCACCAGGTTGAAGAAGTCACATGACAGCGCATCTCCTTGCCGAAATCCGGTGCATGTTTCGAATGGCTCCGAGGTCCTAGAACCGATTTGCACGGTGCATCGCGTGTTTTTTAGCGTGGCGCGACACAACTGGATCAGTTTTACCGGGATCCCGAATTCGGCCATCGCCCCAAACAGTTCTTCACGATGAATGCTGTCGTATGCGGCTTTGAAATCGATGAAAAGATGGTATGTATCGATTCGAAACTCGTTGGTCTTTTCCAGGATTTGTCGAAGTGCGAAAATTTGGTCTATAGTCGATTTGCCGGGCCGGAAGCCGCACTGGTAGCTGCCGATTAGTGCGGTGCAAAATGGTTTTAGACGTTCACACAATACGCTGGACAGGATCTTGTATGCGACATTGAGCAGGGATATACCTCCATAGTTCTTGCAAGAGGTAGGATCGCCTTTTTTGCGGATGGGGCATATAGAGCTGGTATTCCAGTCGTCGGGCATGCTCTCATCTTGCCAAATTCTGCAAATGATCTGGTGCATGCTCCCTACCAGAACATTGCCGCCAGCCTTGAAGAGCTCTGATGGCAAGTCATCTGAGCCTGCGGCCTTGTTGTTCTTCAGCTTCTGAATAGCTGTGCCGACTTCTTCTATGCTGGGTGGGAGGACTACTTCAGCGGCTGGAGTTGGGATTTCCTCGTTCCCTACCACTCTCTCTTGGTCATGCTCGTTAAGCAGCTGCTGGAAGTGCTGCTTAAATACATCCACTATTCCCTGCGGGTCGGTGACAAGATTACCCTCGCAGTTTCGAAGAGCCAGGGTGCCCTTTTTGAAACCTCGTGCAAGGCCTTTGGCTTTCTTGTAAAAGGCTCGTATTTTATGTTTATCCCTAGACTCCTCGATATCCTTGAGCTGGGAGGCTGCGAAGATTCTTTTCTTTTGTCGCAGTAGTTTTTTCTCCTCCCTTCTTCTGGCTCGGTACTCTTCTTGTGCTGCCCTGATTTTCCTCTGCAGCGCCTTTTAGTACGCCTCGTCGGTTGCTGCCTTTTTCTGCTCACACTCGCCATCATACCACGCGTTTCTTGTCGGGGGTGGTAGGTATCCTAAGGTGGTTTCGGCTACTTCCTGAATGGCTGAGCGGCAATGCAGCCACATATTATTGGCATTTGTGTTCGACGTAAGCATACCGTAGAGTCTTTCGCTCAGCTGCTCCCTGTAGACTCTGGCAACCTCCGGTGTGCTCAGGCGCCCAATGTCGAACCTCCTCCTGATGGGCTGGTGCAGCTTTCTGACATTGGACAGTCGAGCTCTGAATCTTGCTGCTACGAGGAAGTGGTCAGAGTCGACATTTGCCCCTCTGAATGTTCGCACATCCAGGATGTTTGACGCGTGCCTCGCGTCAATGAGCACATGGTCGATTTGGTTGGCGGCTCGACCGTCCGGAGATCGCCAGGTTGCTGTGTGGATTCGCTTGCGAGGGAATCTTGTGCTACTTATCACCGCATTACGAGCTGTCGCAAAGTCAGCGAGTCGGAAGCCGTTATCTGTTGTTGTATCGTGGAGGCTGTGCTTTCCGATCACTCCGCCAAGGGTGTTTTCCTTTCCGATTTTGGCGTCCCCGAGCACGATTTTTACATCGTACTCCGGACAAGCTCCGTAGGCGTTGTCCAGGAGGTCATAGAAGTCCTCCTTGATAGGGTCTTCAGCCTCGTCGGTAGGGGCGTGTGCACATATAAGGCTGATGTTATAAAATCTGCCACTGATGCGGATCACAGCCAGGCGATCACTTATAGGTTTAAAGTCGATGACCTTCGACCTTAACCGCTTTCCCACGACAAATCCGCATCCCAGTAAGTGCAACCTTTTGTGACAGCTGTAATAAATGTCGCAATTTTTCTTCCTAATCATACCGTTTCCTATCCAGCGTATTTCCTGGACCGCAGTAATATCCGCCTTGTACTGCGTGAGGATTCCTTCTAGTTTATGAGCAGCTCCGGGAGTGTACAGTGTTCTGACATTCCAGGAGCATACTCGCAAATCGTGTTCCTTTTTCGTGCGTTGTCGTCGTCGAGTATCCGTCCGTGTATCTGAGGCATCTTGCTCATTCATAACTTTAGGTTTTTTAACGTGGGCGGATTGTTAGCCCGCCGCACAACCGCCATTCTGGTCGGGGTTTATTTCGCTGCATACGTTTGTTCACCTCCCAGCGGTTGTTGAAGAGGCTATCCAGAGGGCGCCGCGAGGAGGCCGTATGTCAACTTGACCCTGGCATTTAAACAGGGATCGTTGCTGGCATCTCGCCAGGTTGAGAGCAATCAACAACTTTACCCTGTATGTCCGAGCCCATGCCCTCCAACTCTGCACAACAACCCAAGAGAATATCGGGAGAAGGAATTTCATAGTTGTTGAAAGTGTTAATTTTTTTTCTGCGCGTTTGCGGAAAAGAAAAAAAAAAGGAAATTAGTAAAATCGCTTTGATTGATGGAACCGCTGAGGAAGGATCGTGTTAGTCCCTTTTAGTCATCAACGTTGATCATTGCTAGTGACCTACTCTCGGCACGATTTACTTCACAACCTCTATCGATTAATTTTTTGCGATCTCCGACGTGTTCTCATGGGAAGGACGGAAGTCTTGCACAAGGCTGATCTATCGCTGTGTTCTCATGGATACAGGATTCTCATGCTCCTTGGTTGGAGCGTTCAGGCTCGAGAAATTATCGCCAGAAGAAAGGATAGGGTTTTTATTTAGTCGGTCCCTGTTCGGGCGCCAGTTAAATGATCACTATCCGAGGGATCCGAAAAAATGCGAACAGGGAAGCTACTGCTTCTCTCCGACCGTTCGACTTACTATCTTCGATCAAAGATTTATTTATTAATTCCAATCGTTAGGATACGCTGCTCACTTAGAATTAACTCTACAACAAGCAATATTTCCCACTCGAAGTCTCTGTGCCATCGTCCAATCCGCAGTGTCATCAGTGGTTGGTCGGCGCATGTATCCGGTGCGATGCAACTCGATTCCCATGCACGGGTATAGTGGGAACGCGTTCGCACCTGAACAAATCAAAAATGTCGACTAAGCAAATCCATGGCGATTCGCTATCACCCGTATACTGCGTGATCGGTATGCGGTGTGTTAACTAAGCCCTTTTGAATTCAAGTAAACACGGTACAGCTATGCAATTGGGGAATGTTATACTGAAGGTCCGCAAGGGTACCTTGTTTACAAGTCACATCGGTTATACCTAAACAAGGTACAACTATGCATCATTTGGTAGAGATCACCTTCAAACTTCGTCTTTGGTTAGAAAACTAAGCACAGAGAGTGAGCCGCCAATTTTCCTTAATGCAAGTCAGTCTTTCACGTGTTAGCGAAGAGTAACCATCTCCACATCCGTGCTTAAGTCCGTACATCAACATTAGATTTTAAAATTGAATACGAGGTGTTTCATTCAAATAAACTTTTAATAAGTCCATACCAAGTAAATCGCATTTTTATTCTTCTTCTTCTTAGCGGGCACTACAGCTCGGGGTGACCCTGGGCCTCAACCAACATGCCCCTCCATCTAGCACGATCTTTTGCTAGCCTTTTCCATTGCCGCACACCCAGTTGGCTGAGGTCCCCTTCCACCTGTGTGCGCCATCTAAAGTGCGGCCATCCTCTGCTTCTTCGTCCCTCGGGGTTAGATACAAAGACTCTCCGGGCTGGACCTGTGGTGTCCATTCGCTCTACATGGCCCAGACATCTTAGGCGTTGAATCCGTAGACGCCTGACTAGGCTCATGTCGCTGTTCAGCCCGTAAAGTTCGTGGTTGAATCTTTTCCTCCATCCCCCGTCTGCGTTTATAGGCCCAAAAATCACGCGCAAAATCTTTCTCTCGAACCGACCAAGGGCCTCCTCATCCGCTTTTGATAGTGTCCATGCTTCTGCGCCGTATAACAGGACCGGGATGATAAGGGTCTTATATAGAGTCAACTTTGTCGTTCGGGAGAGGGCTCTATTACTCAATTGCCTCCTGAGTCCAAAGAAACGGTGATTAGCAAGAGTGATTCTGCGTTTGATTTCGGAACTGATGTCGTTGTTCCAGGTCACTGCGGAGCCAAGGTAGACGAAGTTTTTAACTACCTCGAACTTATACCTGCCAATACGAACGTTCTGGCCAAGACGTCGGTGGTGAGCGTCCTTTTTTGATGACAGCATATATTTAGTTTTGCCCTCGTTTACCGCCAGACTAACTTTCGCCGCCTCGAACTCAATACTCGCCAATGCCTCATTGACATCTCGCTGTGATCTACCTATTATGTCAATATCGTCAGCGTATGCAAGGAGTTGCGAGAATTTGAAATAGATTGTGCCTCTTGTATTGGCCAGTGATTTTTGCACAATCATTTCCAATGTGATGTTAAAGAAATCACATCGCGCATCGCCCTGTCTAGATCGTTTTTGACATTAAAACTATCGGTAAGGTGTTCACCGATTCGGATGGAGCAGCGAGCATTCTCCAAAGTCATCCTGCATAGTCTGATGAGTTTACCAGGTATGGCAAAGGTAGACATAGCCTTGTATAGCTCGTCTCTAATTACGCTGTCGTATGCGGCTTTGAAGTCGACACATAGGTGGTGAGTGTCAACTTGAAATTCATTAGTCTGTTCCAGGATCTGCCGTAGTGTTAAGATTTGGTCGATGGTGGGCTTCCCTGGCCTGAATCCGCACTGATAAGGACCTCTCAGCTTATTTAAAAAAGGCTTCAGGTGTTCACACAAAACGGCAGAGAAGATTTTGTAGGCGATGTTAAGGAGACTTATTCCTCTGTAGTTGGCGCCATCAGAGGGGTCTGCTTTCTTGTGGATCGGGCATACAATGCTGAGACTCCATTCCTCGGGCATGCTTTCCTCTGGCCATATCTTACAGATGAGCTGGAACATGCTCCTAACCAGGTCATCCCCTGCTGCCTTGAAGAGCTCATCAGACAGTCCGTCTGCGCCAGCAGCTTTATTCGACTTGAGTTTCGATATGGCAATCTTAACTTCGTCGAGGTCAGGGGGACGGAGTTCTCTGCATTTTTATTACTATATGAAAAAGGCAACTGGGATGGTCTTGAAAGCGTCTCTCGGGCTTTTGATCTCAAGTGCCCGAGAACAGTACCGAAAAAACCGCGGTCAAGGGCCCGGAAACAGTACAGAAACAACCGCACACTCTTAATACTTCAATTACTTTATTTCTTAATGATGCTTTACATGGACCGAAGGCACCGTAGCGCAATGGTTAATGTGTTGGACTCTGAAGCACGATGAGCGAGTTCGGATCCCGGTAACACCAACGCCATCGAATGTTTATTTCGCCGCGTCCCTCCTCGGCGGGGTACTGGTATGACCCCTGGTAGTATACTTAGGTTGAAAAAGTTTCTCGACTCAAGCCGTTCGGAATCGGCACTAAACTGTAGATTCCTTTCACTTGTGTAAAAAATAAATCACACACAATATAGGCGATTGAGAGAAGCTTGGCTCTGGTCCTTCATGGGCTTTAACGCCACCAAAGCAAAGCCTTACATGGACTACACCCTCAGACGCCTGTTACGTGCAAATAGGAAAAAAACCCAGAAATCGTCTTGCCGGCCGTTTTTATGCATTCGCCTTAGTCCACTATCCATTGAACGATTGACAACACGCGATTTGGTCAGTACCGCTTTCTTTAGCCAAAACAATTGGAGCATAGTGGGGCCTTGTGCTCTGTGGCGTCGATCGGGTGTGCTTACAGTCTTAACAACTTCTTTATGAGTTTTAACTGATCGTTATGTTTCCTCGATAACGACGTGGAAGCCACCGCTGACATGATTATCTTGATATTCTTACATATCATACATATATGTAAGTATGTAAATGTATGGTACCTTTGCTCCTTGATGTTGAAATCGAATAAGTTTGTGCATAACATGCAAATTTCGTGAAGAAAACATTATTAAATAAATGAGAAGCATTGTCAGATGTCAAAATGCACGACCGAGTAGCCACTGGCTCTACTCTGGCGTTGAGCTCGATCTTACTATATTTACGATATTACCCGAAGCAACGCCTGAGGTCGTATTCCATGTTACTCCGTATGAATACATTGTTCCTACCCATGCTGTCAAAAGCCCGAGCGCTAGAACGCGTCATGGTGATTCGGCCATTAGAGTTGAAAACGTACCTTTTCAGACTTAAAAGGCCATCCCTACTAAGGGACTGAAAAAAAGTATAAACGAGAAATAGTAATATCACCAATCAAATTCGCATACGTCGAGAATACTACAATGCCCAAATGGCAGTAAAAATTGCTCATCCTTCGTATAAAATATTAAAAGTTTGGACCCATTATCTATCCCCATGCTCATTTACAATGACATTTCAGCTCGCAGCTCTTTAGACAAGACGAATCTGCATTTCTTTTCGATTGTCTATTTTCACCTTTAATTCATGAAACCTGATATATAGGAATTTGGCGATCTGATAGAATTCAGCTGCACAGCTGCTAAAGGTAGGACCCATTGACCAATAATGGAGGAGAATGTAATATTTATGCTCACTAGACGAAGACTGCACAGTCTGAAGCAAAGATAGTATCATTAAAACTGAAATAAGCTTCTTTCGTAAGCAAAGAAACCAATTCCGCTTCACATTTCATTGTATTTCTTGAAATAAAAACGTAGAAAGGAAGAAATGCCAAAGAGCAGATAATGAAGCGCATATAAAAATTGCCCAAGGCCTCTTCTTATCTACTGTTCCTACTGCCATTTCCACGTATTGGCTTTTCTTTACACTCCATCTCTAGATCGGGTACACCTTTTTTTAAGGTTAATGGAGCCAGCAAATACAGTACCAAACGTGTTATAGCCGCTTTCGCATTCAGAAAGTCTTCAGGACAATTTCTATGATCTGTTGAAGAGCATAATCGCAATATCCTCGATAAGAAATTGAAATAGTTCATCTCTTTCACGTTTGTTGCATAATTCTCTTCGATCCTGTTCAGTGACCGCGAGATATGTATATGCTATAGGCTTGTCCTTTCCGCATTCCCCCTGAGACAAAATTGCACCTATTGCAAGGTTCGAAGTATCAGTTGTCAAATTAAAAGGTTTTTCGAATGCTAGAATTTCGTATTATGTTAATAGTGCCTTTAACTCATTGAATGCTTTAAGAGCTTCTTCGTTAAGTTCTATTGGGATCCGACTCGACTGGTTGGCCTTAACTTGCGCATTTTTACCTCTGCTTAGGTTTGTCAGGGGCTTCCCAACCTTGGCATAGTCCCGAATAAATTTCCTATAGTATGATGTTAAACCAAGGAATGATCTACGTCTTTTTAGGTTCTCAGGGGGTATAATGTTCTGGGTGGCATTGACCTTCTTTGCGTCAGGTGGTAAGGCATCGGGGGTGATGACGTAGCCCAGGAATTCTACTTCCGTCTCCATGAAGTGAGTTTTTTCTAAATCAACCCTGAGCTTGACGGTATTCAGTCGTGCCAGGATTATGTCTAAATTCATTAAATAGTCTTCCGCACTACTACCAAAAACAATTATGTCATCCATATAAACATAACAGATTTTGGCGGTGTAGAGCTTTGGAACGTCGTCTATTATGGGCTGGAATATTGCAGGGGCATTTTTCAGCCCGAAGGGTAATCTAAGAAATTTGAACTTACCATTCATTGCCGAGAATGCAGTTTTCGGGATGTCTGAGGATTTCTGATGAAATCCGGAAGTCAAGTCAAGGGTTGAGAAATACTTAGCCTTGCCGAGGCTGGCAAGCATTGAATTTATGCCCGAAATTAGGTACATGTCCGCTATTATGACTTTGTTTAATCCCTTGTAGTCGATTACCATCGTGTATTGTTTCTCGCCATTAGATTTTGGCTTCTTGGGTACAACCCAGATGGGCGAGTTGTAAGGGCTCCTGGATGGTTGAATTATGCCTTCCTCAAGCGGCTTCGCTATCTCCTTTTCAACATCTCCTCTCTGGCAGGCTGGGTAGGGATAGATCTTTGTGTAGATTGGTTGGTCGGTGCTGGTTTTCAAATCAGCGAGGATGGATGTGTCGACTACTTCTTTTCTATCAATAGGACCGAACAGGGAGCTATATTTTTGGGTTAGTAACAATCATTTTTAGGTTAACATTCATGGAAAGGTTTTCTTTAAGCGAATCACGATATTTGGTTTTATTTTAAGCACATTTTTTTCCTATCCACTAGGGCCTCGAGTTCCTTCAATGTATCATCTCCGATGATACCATCAAAGGTGTTGAGACCAGGCAGCACATAGAACTTGATTATTGTTTTGTTACCAAGCCGTTCAAAAAACTTCCTTTCGACAGACTCAGAGATGAGGATTATACCGCTGACGGGCTGTCAGCTGGTTGATCTTAGCGCTGATAAAGTTAGCACCCGTATCGACAAGAAACCTTAGCACAGTCACGTCTTTTGTAACGTACTCTACGTATGGTACGCTGGATGGCCGCCCCTCATAAAATTTAGCTCTTCACCTGGCAGCCTCCTCCGCGACTTCGATATATTCTTCGTTTTCTTCATTACCATCCTGCAAGTAGTATAACCTTTTTTGTTCGCGAACATTGCCTTCCGTTTAAAAGGATTATGCCAGCCCAAAGTCTTGGGGCGGTTCATATAGTTAATTTGCCTTAATTGAGCGCTGTTATCCACTTCCATTTTTTCAAGGGGCTTTGGTCCTGGTTTAAGCGCTAAGCCATTATCCTGTAAGGGAGATTGGACGTCGGCGTAAATGGCTTGCTCCCGGTCGGCGAATTGTAGGAAGGTCTCCGAGGTGGCAGATTACGTCACTCTCCACCTCTAAATATTTGATTAACGGTAGCGGTGATCGTGTTCTGCCCGCCGTATTGTGAATGATTCCTAAAGTTAAGACTCTCAAGGCAAGCTGAAAAGGTTTCAGGAAGATTGTTCGGTCTCCGCGTGATTAACATCTTCGAAAGGTCGACGTTAAGGCCACCGACGAAAACGTCTAGAGCCATATTTCGATATGATTCCATCAGAGCCTTGACCGTCTCTTCGCTGTATGCCTCGGTCTTAAGTTTGTTGACCATCAGAGATAGCTGGTGGTTAATAGCGGCATAAAATTTATCAAGCCTACTAACTTTTTGCAGAGGGCATGGGCTCGGACATACAGGGTAAAGTTGTTGATTGCTCTCAACCTCGCGAGATGCCAGCAACGATCCCTGTTTAAATGCCTGTTCAAATTCCTCGCCTCCTCGCGGCGCCCTCTGGATAGCCTCTTCAACAACCGTTGGGAGGTGAACAAACGTATGCAGCGAAAAAAACCCCGACCAGAATGGCGGTTGTGCGGCGGGCTAACAATCCGCCCACGTAAAAAACCCAAAGTTATGAATGAGCAAGATGCCTCGGATACACGGACGGATACTCGACGACGACAAGTAACCAGCAACCTGGCGTTCTCCGGACGGTCGAACCGCCAACCAAATCGACCATGTGCTCATTGATGCAAGGCACTCCTCAAACATCCTGGATGTGCGAACATTCAGAGAGGCAAATGTCGACTCTGACCACTTCCTTGTAGCAGCAAGATTCAGAGCTCGACTGTCCAATGTCAGAAAGCTGCACCAGCCCATCAGGAGGAGGTTCGACATTGGGCGCCTGAGCACACCGGAGGTTGCCAGAGTCTACCGGGAGCAGCTGAGCGAAAGACTCTACGGTATGCCTACGTCGAACACAAATGCCAATAATATGTGGCTGCATTGCCGCTCAGCCATTCAGGAAATAGCCGAAACCACCTTAGGATGCCTACCACCCCCGACAAGAAACCCGTGGTATGATGGCGAGTGTGAGCGGAAAAAGGCAGCAACCGACGAGGCGTACTAAAAGGCGCTGCAGAGGAAAACCAGGGCAGCACAAGAAGAGTACCGAGCCAGAAGAAGGGAGGAGAAAAAACTACTGCGACAAAAGAAAAGAATCTTCGCAGCCTCCCAGCTCAAGGATATCGAGGAATCTAGGGATAAACATAAAATACGAGCCTTTTACAAGAAAGCCAAAGGCCTTGCAGGAGGCTTCGAAAAGGGCACCCTGGCTCTTTGAAACTGCGGGGGTAATCTTGTCACCGACCCGCAGGGAATAGTGGATGTATTTAAGCAGCACTTCCAGCAGTTGCTTAACGAGCATGACCAAGAGAAAGTGGTAGGGACCGAGGAAGTCCCAACTCCAGCCGCTGAAGTAGTCCTCCCACCCAGCATCGAAGAAGTCGGCACAGCTATTCAGAAGCTGAAGAACAACAAGGCCGCAGGCTCAGATGGCTTGCCATCAGAGCTCTTCAAGGCTGGCGGCGATGTTCTGGTAAGGAGCATGCACCAGATCATCTGCAGAATTTGGGAAGATGAAAGCATGCCCGACGACTGGAATACCAGCTCTATATGCCCCATCCACAAAAAAGGCGATCCTACCTCTTGCAAGGACTATAGAGGTATATCCCTGCTCAATGTCGCATACAAGATCCTGTCCAGCGTATTGTGTGAACGTCTAAAACCATTTTGAACCGCACTAATCGGCAGCTACCAGTGCGGCTTCCGTCCCGGCAAATCAACTATTGACCAAATTTTCACACTTCGACAAATCCTGGAAAAGACCAACGAGTTTCGAATCGATACACACCATCTTTTCATCGATTTCAAAGCCGCATACGACAGCATTCATCGTGAAGAACCGTTTGGGGCGATAGCCGAATTCGGGATCCCGGTAAAACTGATCCAGTTGTGTCGCGCCACGCTAAAAAACCACGCGATGCACCGTGCAACTCGGTTCTAGCACCTCGGAACCATTCGAAACATGCACCGGATTTCGGCAAGGAGATGCGCTGCGTGACTTCTTCAACCTGGTGCTGGAGAAGATAGTGCGACGGGCAGGCGTCAACAGGGAAGGCACTATCTTTTACAACCCCATCCAGCTGCTAGGATACGCGGATGATATCGACATCATCGCGTGTTCTCGCCGTGGCAATGTGGAAGCATTCACGGCGATTGAAGAACAGGCGAAACGAGCAAACGTAAATTCCACAAATGACACCACAGTGGAGATCCGGCATAGAATCGCCCTTGGCAACCGCTGCTACTTCAGCTTGTCCAAGCAACTGGGGTCAAAACTCCTCACTCGAAAGACCAAAGTCATGCTTTACAAAACGCTCATTCTGCCAGTCTTGCTGTACGGAGCCGAAAGCTGGACGATAAGCAGGACAGCGGAGCTAATTTTGGGTTCTTTCGAAAGAAAAATTCTACGCCGGATATTGGGTCCTGTCTGTGAGGAAGGTGAATGGAGAAGAAGACTCAGCCGCGAACTCTACGAGCTGTACCAAGATGTGGATGTAGTCCGGAAGGCAAGAGGGTCTTCGACTCCGAGCCTCCTGGTTCGAGAAGGAGAGGAAGACCGAACCTCCGGTATAAAGACCAAGTAATCGCGGATGTAAGACATCTTGGTCTTGACAACTGGAAGCAGCGTGCCCGGGACCGTCAAGGATGGAAGGCAGCTATAGCTCAGGCTCAGATCCTCCATGGATCGCTGGCCTGATAAGTAAGTAAGTAGGTAAGTTAATCCAGTGGTTCGTGGGGTGGCTTACACCTCTGCAGGATAGTGCTATGGTGATCGAGTCATAGCCAGTATTGTCAAAGGACCCCTCGATATCGAGGAAGGCGCGAATTGCGATCTCCTTGCGTGTGAAACCATTTTTAACACGCGCTACTTTGTGATGTACCGATTAGCGATAACAATAACGATACAATTACAATTGACTTCGAAAGTATATGAGCTAGGCAAAATGAACGTAACAATGTCTAAACTTATATTAAACAAAGTTTGATGAAATCATGCATCAACTGAGAGTGCGAGTTCAAGAATTCATTTTGAAGGCGCTGCTGTTAACTCATATCACAGTTGCAGTAGAATGGTGTAGACTAGACTATTTAATTGCCTTTTATACAGCATAAATTACTTAAGTTCCAGCCTTACAGTTATTCAAATGTAAGCAAAAAATGAGTAAATATACCTAGAAGATTCGATTGACGGTTAAGAAAGAGTCTTCTTTGAACAGATATATTTCTCATGAACCAAATAATAAAGTCTAATGAATTTTAAAGAAATGTCCTATCTCCATTAAAGCAAAATTTGAAGAAAAAAACCTCCTACTCCAACATCACACTTATCGCAGATGACAAGCCCCAAAGTCCAGTATGAACATTTCATCCTCAATTTCAAGAAATTACTTTCCTTATGACTGCTACTTAAGTGATAAGAAGAATCCCATTTGAATATTTCCATTTCAACAATCGTAAAACAGCCCAAAACGGGTCCATTTAATTGCCATCATCAGATGACCAACTCAAAAAAGGATCCAACATTAATCACCTCTTCCTTATGACATCCATCGTTAACGACCACTCCATCCAATTCACAATTAGTACTCACAAGCATTATGAACACCCAACTACATAAGTTCGACTCATTTCAAGGGATTAGGGAATGTTATTTTAATGACTAACTAAAGAAAGTCATTTGGGTTAATCACTACGTAAGTATGGGAGTAATTGAATGATCTTTCTTGGGTGTGGCTTTGATAAGGACATGGGTGCGTAATTAAGTCGGAGAATATGCGATTCAACTAGTGTTCATTTATGGGATGGCCAGATATCGAACACTTAATCAAGTACTCTGTCATTAAATGTCAAACTATCATTGACTCTTCACATGTATTTCACTGAATATGCGTTTTACTGTACGGACACATAGCATCGGAGTGAATAGATTTAGGCTTGTGACTTCAGTACGCAGAGCTTTTATTCGATTATGTTCTCGAATTAATGCTAATCCAAGTCCAACTTCATCCGATGATCCATTCTAAACTCTCTAAGCTTGGCTATCCCAAAAATCAAATGTTTCTATTTCCACTCACTGTATCTCAGCAAATACTCGTACATATTCCGTAGCCGAAACCTGGCGTCCAGTGCGAATCCCACTGCCTATGGGCAATGATTAGATTTACCATCCACTTAAATAAATCCAATTAAATCGATCCAAAACGCGCCCGTTTAATCCATTTACGCAATTTAATAATGTAAATGCAGTCAAGCACTGCTAGGCGCGATGAGCCACGCGCCACACCACCATTAATGCCGTAGAGGAGTGAAACTAACTAGATCGATCCACTTGGGGGTAGAAAAATCAAATCGGAACACGAGCTCAATTCGTGCACTGACACTACCAATAGCGCCAAAAGCTGCAGAAACAAACACCACACCCGACTGGTATCGGGTGGAACAAAATTATTTGAACATTTACCATGCAGTCTAAACACACGAGAAATCAAATAGAAAATTATCTGATTGGAAATTTCTCGCGAGCGATGCGGCACATAGTACGTATGTACGTCGGGTGAAGAGGAAGGTGCCTCAACGGATAAACATCATCACTATCACCGGCGGGAAAGTGAGTACCTACTATGCCTACATACATAGGTAAATCGAGAATTTTAACAAGGATAACGATGCAGCTCGTATGGACAGACTATCGCACGCACTCTAATTACCTTTTTGTAATTAGCAAGTGGTCGTGGGCTCGATTGTCGAACGTCTGGAAGCGCCTGGGAATTTGATTGGAAAATAGAATCCCTTTCAAACGACCGTACATGAGCCGTGCTTGCGGGGCTTTCGTGTCAGAATTTTGCTCATGTTCTCTTTACCGACTGATGCGTGTTGTTGGAGTTTTTGTTTTAGTTTTCGATTTTTGCTTAAAATAGTTTGTGCCCAGATGGAGCGAACTAGAGGATAAATGGTCTTCGATACTTGTTGGTAGCTTGAATGGTTCTCTTGAGAACATTTTTGGTAGATTTTCCTAAGCTAATTAAGGACCAACAACAGTTTTTGAAACAAGTGTGGGTGTTAAGAGTCATTCCGTGATACTCTATTGCTAGGGCTGAGCATTTGGACACAGTGGTGGTATCTATTCATAAAAATAACAGCAACGCTTATCGGTAAAGCAATCATCTTAGTTAAAGCACCGGGTGGCCGTGGTGCAGTGGTAAGTATCACCGACCGTCGAGCGGAAGGTCTGTAGTTCAAAGTCGTTCCATAGCCAAAGAAAAAACAATTTCTATGCAACCGAACTGTTGTGAATAAGAAGGGATCAATTCTAATATGACACTATAAGTGCATGGAACAGTTGTTGAGAACTACAATCAAAAGAAAAATTCGGTCGGTTCTCCTCGAATCCTATCTACGACAACCACCCCTGGAGAGTAGGGAACGAACATCTACGACCGAAACTACTGCACTCCGTTCAGGTTGTGTGATTAACATTATAAGAATATAAACTCTTGAACCTGCGCTAATTAAAAATAACCTGTCCTGTTCTAGGACACGATAATGAAAAGTGGTTTCCCAGTAGACCTTGTTTAGAATAAGTTCTAAGTGCACTAACTGGACTGCAGAGGAAGTAATTTAATTTTCCTTGGTTAATAGTAACAGTTCTATTTTTCTTGACAATTGATTCCATGTCTACAGGTTATAGTCCATTTGGAAAGTATGCGTAAAAAATGCAAAGCGTATTGGGTTCTTTGTATGTATGTATGTTGGCATTTCAGTCCATGAAGAACCTGAGCCGAGCTTCTCTCACTCACCCATGTTGTGTGTGATTTCATTTTTCCCATAGGTGAAAGGGACCTACAGTTTAATGCCGGTTCCGAACGGCGAATTTCGAGAAGCTTTTCATGACAATTTTACTACAGGGGGTTTTGTCAGAACCCCGCTGAGGAGAAACACAGTGAAAACACGTTCGATGACATGACTGTGTCGGGATTCGATCCCGTGTCATCGGCGTCAGAGGGCAACACACTACCCACTGCGCCACGGTGCTCTCGGGTGGGTTCTTTGGTTATGGTAATTGTTCATGTTGCAACCCACTCTGCTCCAATAATATCAGCCGCTTATTCTCGCTGCTCCACTAAGGTCGGTAATGAGCAAACCGAGACTTTTGATATTAAAAAAGGATTTAGGCAAGGTGACGCGCTGTCATGCAAATTTTTCAACATCGTGCTTGAAAAGATCGTGCAAGAGTCACTGGCCAACACAAGAGGTACGATTTATTTCAAGTCTACGCAATTGCTTGCGTACGCCGACGACATTGACGTGATTGGACGGACACAGCGAGACGGCAATGAGGCCTTTGTAAGCATTGAGGTAGAAGCGACTAAGATGGGTCTCAATGTTACTTTCATCTAAAAGTGACGGAAAACACCGACGTATTGGCCAGAACGTCACCATGGGCGGATACAACTTTGAAGTGGTCAAGGAATTCGTCTACCTTGATTCACTGATGACTGGCGACAACAACACCAGCGCTGAGATAAAATGCAGAATCACTCTTGCCAACCGCTGTTTCTTTGGGCTCAAGAGACAATTGAGAAGTAGAGCCCTCTCTCGGAAAACGAAGGTGACATTATATAAGACCTTAATCATCCCAGTCCTCCTTTACGGCGCAGAGGCTTGGACCTTAACAAAAGCGGATGAAGATGCCCTTGGTCGTTTCGAGAGGAAAATTCTGCGCACTATCTACGGTCCCGTTTGTTCAAACGGTGTATGGAGGAGAAGATATAACGAAGAACTGTACGGGTTGTACAGCGACATCGGCCTGTTACGACGTCTACGGATACAGCGTCTAAGGTGGCTAGGCCATGTAAAACGCATGGAAAATACAGCTCCGACCGGAAGAGTCTTCGAATCCACCCCGGAAGGAAGGCGCGACAGAGGACGGCCGCATCAACGGTGGCGCACGCAGGTGGAAGGGGACCTTAACCAACTGGGCGTGCGGCGCTGGAAACAGCTGGCCAAAGACAGTGCCAGCTGGAGACGCTTGTTGGTTGAGGCCCAGGATCACCACGGACTGTAGCGCCACCTAAATAAGTAAGTAAGTTATTAACCGCTCGGATCTAAAGAGGAAAAAAGAGCACATTGTCCAAGGCGACCCTTTAATTACAAGCCTGTGGCCTCAGAGAAATCAAATTTTATTGCTGCAGCTTCTTGCAAATGCAATGCTATGCGATATTCTCTGTTAGGTTAGGTTAGGTATATGGGTGCCCTATTGACGTAAAGTCAAGGCTCACGCAGACTACGTTGAGTCCATTGTGCCCATCTGTTTTGTTTAACCCGTTGATACCTATTCATTTACCGTCGAGCTGAACCAGCCAGATGAGGATAAAAATCCCAGTATTCTGTTCAGCCCGATATTACCTACCTCTTCTAGTCCCGAAAGGAAGTATCTTCCCAGGAAAATATTCCTTTTTTGGGCTAGCGCCGGGCATTCGCACAGCAGGTGACGAACGGACTCAATTTCCTCTTAGTCCCTGCAGCTTCTGCAGAAGTCATTGTAGGGCTGGCCTAGTCGAGCTGCATGATAGGATAGCATGCAGTGCCCGGTGAGGGCACCGACTGCCAGTCGAATGTTCCCACGATTGAACTTCAGCAGATTTTTCGTTCTTTTCTTATCATAGACGGGCCAAGTCGATTTCGCCGTTGCGCATGTATCTAAGCGACACCAGCGCTTATTGGCTTTCACCAATAGCTCCGTCTGTATCTCCCTGTAGAGCGCACTGAGTGGTGCTTTGGCCTCAGCTGATATCTGCGCAATGTTAGCACCTGATCCCACCCTAGCCAACTCGTCCGCCCTCTCGTTTCCGGAGATATTCATGTGACCAGGTACCCTTGCAGAGTTTGACGAGTTTGGATCTTATCCATGCTGCCTGCAGAGCCTTAATGGCTGCCTGGCTGTTAACATAGATGCTGATCCTTTTTCCTGTAATATTCTCTTTGCTGATCAGGTCCGCCGCCTGCTTGATAGCGAAGACCTCAGCTTGGAAGACACTGCATCCATCATCGAGCCTGTAGGAGCGATGCATATCCCGAGACTCAAAGTAGACTCCGGCACCTGTGCCAACATCCATTTTGGATCCGTCAGTGTAGAGTGCCAGTTCACTTTCCGTGCGTACCAAATCATCGGTCCATTCCTCCCTGGAGGGAATTCTAATAGAGAATCTCCTCTCCCAGGAAGGAAGTCGGGTGACATAGTCCGTTACGGTTCTGAATCTCGAGACGGCCCATCGATCCAAGACTGATGCATGTCCGTGCGGACTCCTTTTCCAGAGACCCGATTCCTGTAATCTTAGCGCAGTTCTGGTTGCGGCGCTCTCGCAGTACAAGTCCAGGGGTGGGAGGTTCAGCATGACAAGGGCCGCCGTTGGTGTGGACTTCATAGATCCCGTCACCGCCAGACAGCCTGCCCTTTGAACCTTTGACACACTCTGAAGATGACACTTTTTCTCAAGCGCCTTCCACCAGACAACCGAGCCATAGACCAGGATAGTTCTTACTACCGCAGTGTACAACCAATGTACTAACCTCGGTTTGAGGCCCCATGTCTTTCCAAAGGCTACCTTGCACGAATATAGTGCCACATAGTCCTTTTTGATTCTTTCCTCAATATTTTCTCTCCAACTAAGTTTGGAGTCCAGGATTATGCCCAGATATTTCGCAGATTTTCCAGGGATCAGATCTATACCATTCATACGGGGGTAGGTGTATCCTGGTACAGATCTTTTCTTTGTAAAGAGTACTACCTCTGTTTTCGCCGGATTTACTCCCAGACCTCACCCCTTGACCCAGCTATCCACTAACGTCAGTGCATAGCTTAGTCTATCGCTGAGGAACTGCGTAAATTTTCCAGAGACCAAAATGGCAATGTCATCGGCGTAGGCCGTAACATTAAAACCCTCCGTCTCCAGAATCTTGGCCATTCCGTCGACCACAAGGAGCCATAGGAGGGGTGACAGAACGCCACCTTGTGGTGTACCTTTATTTACCCTCACCCTTCCGCATGCTCTCCCTATCGTCGAATTTACTATACGAGTACCCAGCATTTGCCCAATCCAACTGCATACACCCGGGTTTATTTGGGCCATATGAAGGCTGGACACTATTGCCTCGGTACTAACGTTATTAAAGGCACCCTCAATGTCCAGGAAGGCACCTAGAGTGAATTCCTTGATACTGAGTGATTTTTCTATCGTAGAGACTACCCTATGCAGAGCAGTATCCACCGATTTTCCCCTTATGTACGCATTATGTGATTGTGACAGATAACCGTCCCCAATCTCTTCCCTTACGTACAAATCTATTATTCGTTCCAGCGCTTTCATCAGGAAGGACGACAGACTGATAGGCCTAAAGTCCTTTGCAGTAGTATGGTTAACTTTACCCGACTTGGGTATGAAAACCACCCTAACTTCCCTCCATGCTTGAGGAACATAACCCATCCTGAGGCACCAGGAGTAGATGCGCCTCAGCCATGGAAGAATGACTTCGCATGACTCCTGCAACATGATCGGAAAGATCCCATCCATTCCCGGTGCCTTGTAGGGGTCAAAAGATTTGATTGCCCACAGGATCTTATTCTCCGTAACAATTTTATCGACTGTCTCATGTTCAATACATTCCCTTGGCAACGCGTCCGCCGAATTGAAGATTCCTGCATCCTCGCAGCCAGGGAAATGACATTTCAGTAGTGAATCAAGCACGCTCTCGTTTGAGTCTGTCCAGCTACCATCAGATCTCTTTATAGAGGACATCTGTGTGGGAGCTTTTGCAAGGACCTTCCTCAGACGAGCTGCACCCGTACATGATTCAATAGAGCCGCAGAAGCTTCTCCAAGAGTCCTTCTTGGCGAATCTAATTCCTTTTTTGAGTCGCTTAACACTATCTCTATAGGTTGACCATTCAATGGCCCCCTCTTTTGCCAGGTTCCAACTGAGCCTAGAGATACGAAGCCGCTCCGCTATTTTAGCATTCCACCATGGTGGGTGGTTTCTTTTACTGGGTCGTCTGGTAGGACATGCCTTCTCAAATGACCGATTTAGCCTGCTGGTAATGTTTAGTACCATCTCATCGATGTCTTCCGTGGAGACGGGGTTCCATCCGGAGGCCGGTTAAGGGTCCCACCCAGCTCCGCGTTAAACCTCTGCCAGTTCGCCTTCCGGGGATTCCGGAATACTTTTCTATCCGGCCTACGGACATTCAAGTCGAAGAGGATCCAACAGTGATCAGAAAGTGATGCTTTGTCAGATACTCTCCAGTTTGAGAGTATTAGACTTAGAGCTACCCCAAGTAGTGTGATGGGCGTTAGCATCACACCCTACGACTAAGTTCTTCTTACCTTGTTCGGCCATTGCGATCAATGACCTTGTTTCCCTAGAGGGGACGTCCGTGCCTTTGTCGTACGGTAGGTAAACCGAAGCCATCGTTAGTGCACCCTCCTTTCCCGTAACCTCCACCACCGTCTGGTCACCCGAGCTGAAATTAGTTAACATTAGTACGTGGAGATCTTTGCTAGCAACGATACAAGTTCTAACCTTGCCCTCGCTACTGTTATAAAAGAGGCTGTATTTCGATGACCCTAATCCCTTAACCCGATTATGGAGGATCCATGGTTTTTGGATCAGGGCCACATCAAGCTGCTCCTTGTTCATAAGCAGCATGAGGTTGGCTGATGCGGCCTTACTGTGATGTAGGTTTATTTGCACTACTTTCATTTTCAGTAGCACTGTCCTTCACCACAGCTGCCGTACCGCCAGGCTGCGCCTTCTTCATGAGTCTCACAGGAAACTCACCAGCCCCGAAGAATAGGCGCATATGCCTCTCTTTTTTCATCGTTTCCGGCGGATCCTCGATAACAAAGATTATGCTCTTTGTGCCATCTTCGTTGCTCTCAATTGCGACTACTTCCCAGTCATCCATAGGGACCGCTGGGTTTTGTGCATTTAGAAAGCCGAGGATCTCGCTTTTCTCGAATTCCATTTCCGGTACGCTCATCTTGGCTTTAGGCCTCTCTGGTACCTCGTCCAAGGGGACTGCCTTTAGTGCAGCCCCCTCCCACAACTTGAAGGTGGGTACGACCTTCTTCGCAAAGTCATGCGATAGCTGGTTCTTGCAGTCCAGCCTACTCACACCTCGCCTCCAGTTAGTGAGACCAAACGTTGGCGCAGTTTTCCCAGCATTCCCTCGTATGTGGTCGAAGATCGCTCTAGCCAAGGCTTTCTCGATCATCTTCCCCTGTTCGAAGGTATACTGGCCACTCGGCCTGCCGGAATCTATCACAGCTAGCTGTAAAGCATTCCGAGCAGCCCCTCCGAACTGCACTGCCGTGTTGACCTTCACTCTTTTTGATGGATTTCCGGCTTCCTCTTGGGATCTTACCCTCTTCGCCTTGAAATCCTCTCTTCTCTTAGGAGCTGGCACGGTTTCTGGTTTGCCTCTACCAGTCTTATCGACCGCGTTAGGGGCTACCTTAGTAGAACCTGCCTTAGCGGCTACAGTCCTTCCCGTGCCCTTGGTTTTCAGGTTCTCACATTCGCCTAGGGTCTGGGTGCAGCTAGAACCCGCCTTATCGGCTTCGGTTCCACCCGGCCCAGCCCTCCGCTCCCTTTTCTTGGGGGGATTTTTGGTCTTTTTATCCCCCTTGCCCTCTCTGGCTTTTTTGCCGGATGTGCCCTTGTCAGCCCTTGGTCTTGTTAGGACATCCTTGGCAATCACCTCTCCTGCCCAAGCGAGCTTCTCCTTCTCCATATCGGAGAGCAGGGGTATGCCCTTTTCCTCAAGTAAGCGCTTAAGGTGTACAGCTTTTTTGTACTCCTTAAGCCTCAGCTTTCCTTGAGTTAGTTTCTTGGGTTTCTTGGCATCCTTTTTCCGTGTTAAACCTTCTTGGGCTGTCTCTTCAGAATCAGCGAGTAATTCCTCCTCTAATTCCTTGGAGATGACCTCGTCTAACACGCTGGATCCCCTTGGTTTGGCTTCTTCGTCTCTGCCACTGGCCACGGCAAGTAGTGCGTCTGCCACCGACTCGAGAGAGAGCTCTTCCTCTTTGCTTAATTTTTTTGATTTATTAATATTATTGTTAGAAATTTTGTACCCACGAGTACGGCCCGAAATATGGGTCCACTCCGACAGAGCCGCCGAATATCGGAGTAAGGCATTTGAATACCTTAGGCCTCGCCTGTGCACCTAAGGGAGCTCGTTAGCGGTTGGACATAAACCCTCCAACCTTTCATCCTTCGGCACGGTTTTAAAAAGCTCACACCACCACTGGAATAGGGTTGCTATCTCTTGGTTCCCGGCCCGGAGACCATGTCGTTGACAAAGCTTCCCTGGCCAGTGTAAGCCCCAGCACCACGGCAAGGTGGATAGTCCCGCTGGGGATATCCTCTGTTTCTTCAGGAAGTTTTATACCACGCCAATTGCACAAATTTCGTCTGCTCCTTATTGATGTGAAGACCAGCTCGTTTCGCCTGATCTTTAATCGCCGTGAACGCTTCCACAATGGTGCGCTGGGTATTTACGACAATATCAACATCGTCTGCGTAGCCCAGCAACTGGACCGATTTGTGGAAGATAGAGACTTTCGTGTTGACGTTCGCCCGTCGCACATTTGTTTCAACACGAGATTGAAGATGTCGCATGACAGCGCATCTCCTTGCCGACATCCGGTGCAGGTTTCAAAAAACTGGGAGGTTTTGGAGCCAAACTGCTCGGTGCATCGAGTATTTGTTAGCGTAGTTCGATACATCCGGATCAGTTTTCCCGTCAAATAAGACGGGACGATGAATGCTGTCATATGCGGCTTTAAAATCGATAAAGAGGTGGTAGGTATCGATTATAAACTCGCTCGTCTTCCTCAGGATTCGTCGCAGAGTGAAGATTTGGCCGGTCATACATACCTCTCTAGTTTTTGCAAGAGTAGGATCGTCTTTTTTGTGGATGGAGCATATAGAGCTGGGTGACCCTCTACAAAACCTTAAACATCCTGGTCCGCTTTTATGGCGCAGAGGCTTTGAGAGGAAAATTCTGCGTGTTATCTTCGGTCTTCGGTCCCATTTATGTTAGCGGAGAGTGGAGGAGAAGATCAAACCACGAACTCGATGGGCTGTGCAGCTACATCGGTCTGGTCAGATGTCTAAGATGGCTGCGCCATGTAGAGCGAATGGACACCACAGCTTGAAATTTTCGAATCCAATCCCGAGGGACGACGCAACAGAGGACGGCCGTATAAAAGGTGGTGCCCGCAGGTTGAAAGGGGCAGAGGTCGTATTTTCTATTGGATATACTAGGGAAGATACTAGATCCAGTTACCTACCATAGGTTTCTTGGTTACCCTCTAATACGACTTCAGAAAATGACGTTCAACGGTCGACACCATAGAATCTGTAGTAAACATGCCCGCGGACGCTATACATCGAAAGAGATGGAAAGGAGGCGAGAAGAAATATTGTGTAGTGGTCACGTTGGACGTTAAAAATGCTTTTAACTCGGCGAGCTCCCTAATTGCCATGGGTATCATCATTTTTGCATCGCTTGGGACTTTTAGTGATAGGACATCATTCATGCTACATGATGTTGCATAGATGAGCATTAGTTCTGACCCCATAGAAAATTCACCACTTGCGTGGTACTGCTTTCCACTATTATGGGTGCCCGATTCCAAACACCCACTTTACACTATCGTCGTTGCTATATAGAAGAATTTGACTTTTCAGATAGTTCAGGATAAATAGTTGTAAGTCTTAATGGTAATGCCTACAGGACCGTCGTGATAAGATTAAAGGGCCCTAAAGTACTTTTTAATGTATGGCTTTTACTTATACATATAATTAAACTAAGAACTTTGTACAATGTAAATACCAACCGAATTATCACAGAAAACACCTGACACCACACGCAATTAGAACTCCTCATTGTATGCAAGTAATTCGGCAATAATAAGTCAATTGAATGGGCGATGTGCCTAACAAAGGCTTTTAAGCTTGACTTTGAAATAAACACAACACTATTTTTGTAAAACAAGTTCATCACAGTAAGTGAGATTGCCGTAGTCTGTAGTGCAGTGGGTAGTGTGTTGGCCTCTGACGCCAGTGACACGGGATCGAATCTCGACAACAACCATGAACAGTTATGCCATCGGTCGTGCTTTTCACGGTGCTTCTCTCCAGTGGGGTTCTGACAAAATCCTTCTCGAAATTCGCTGTTCGGTATAGGCAATAAACTGTAGACCCCATTCACCTAGGGGAAAATAAAATCACACACAACATGGGTAATTGAGAAAAGCTAAGCTTAGGTTGTTGATCTGTTTGGCGTACTCCCAAGCCTTCTCGAATACCATTCTTAGAGTGAAAAGCTGATCCGTTGTACTTCTACCAGTACTTCCGCACTATTCATCCCCTATCCTGGATTCGACCACATGCTTCCACAATGACACGGCGAGAACACGCGATGATTTCGATATCATCCGCGTATCCTAGCAGCTGGACGGACTTGTAGAAGATAGTGCCTTCTCTGTTGACGCCTGGCCGTCGTACTATCTGCTCCAGTACTAGGTTGAAGAAGTCACAGACAGCGCATCTCCTTGCCGAAATCCGGTGCATGTTTCAAACGGTTCCGAAGTCCTGGAACCGAGTTGCACGGTGCAACGCGTATTTTTTAGCGTGGCGCGACACAACTGGATCAGTTTTCCCGGGATCCCAAATTCGGCCATCGCACCAAACAGTCCTTCACGATGAATGCTGTCGTATACGGCTTTGAAATCGATGAAAAGATGGTGTGTATCGATTCGAAACTCGTTGGTCTTTTCCAGGATTTGTCGAAGTGTGAAAATTTGCTTTATAGACGATTTGCCGATTAGTGCGGTGCAAAATGGCTTCAGACGTTCACACAATACGCTGAACAGGATCTTGTATGCGACATTGAGCAGGGATATACGTCTATAGATCGCCTTTTTTGTGGATAGGTCAAATAGAGCTGGTATTTCAGTCGTCGGGCATGCTTTCATCTTCCCAAATTCTGCAGATGATTTGGTGCATGCTCCCTACCAGAACATCGCCGCCAGCCTTGAAGAGCTCTGATGGCAAGCCTTCTGAGCCTGCGGCCTTGTTATTCTTCAGCTTCTGAATAGCTGTGCCGACTTCTTGGGTGGGAGGACTACTTCAGCGGCTGGAGTTGGGATTTCCTCGGTCCCTACCACTCTCTCTTGGTCATGCTGCTTAAATACATCCGCTATTCCCTGCGGGTCGGTGACAAGATTACCCTCGCAGTTTCGAAGAGGCTTATGCTTATCCCTAGGCTCCTCGATATCCTTAAGCTGGGAGGCTGCGAAGATTCTTTTCTTTTGTCGCAGCAGTTTTTTCTCCTCCCTTCTTCTGACTCGGTACTCTTCTTGCTCTGCCCTGGTTTTCCTCTGCAGCGCCTTTTGGTACGCCACGTCGGTTGCTGCCTTTTTCTGCTCACACTCGCCATCATACCTCGGGTTTCTTGTCGGGGGTGGTAGGTATCCTAAGGTGGTTTCGGCTTCATCCTGAATGGCTGATCGGCAATGCAGCCACATATTATTATCATTTGTGTTCGACGTAGACATATCGTAAAGTCTTTCGCTCAGCTGCTCCCTGTAGACTCTGGTAATACGACGTCTACGGATACAGCGTCTAAGGTGACTAGGCCATATAGACCGCATGGAAAATACAGCTCCGACCCGAAGAGTCTTCGAATCCACTTGCCGCTGCCGCTGCTATCACTCCTGATGTTAACGCTCCTGCTCCAAAGAACGATTGAATTGAGTGTATTTCTCTTCTTCTTTTTCTCACTCATTATTCGCTCCTGGGTAGAATAGTCAGAGAATCTGATGGCGTTGTATGAAGAGCCGCTTTTTAGGGTTCCGTACCCAGAGGGTAAAACGGGACCCTATTACTAAGATTTCGCTGTCCGTCCGTCCGCCTGTCACCAGACTGTATCTCATGGACCGTGATAGTTAAACAGTTGAAGTTTTCACAGACGATGTATTTCTCTTACCGCTATACAACAAATTCTAAAAACAGAATAAAATAAATATTTAAGGAGGGCTCAAACAGACATGGTTTTCATCAAAGAAATTCCCTTGATCACATACTGACCTAAGGTTAGTCAACGATATCCCACAACCAGTAGCAAACTTCCCAGCTTTGATTCCTTTTTTGACTTTGATGTATTAATCCTAGCTGCAGCCCTTCTTTTCTTTAATTACGAACAACCAATAATAAATACCAGTCACCGACTAGCTTTCGAACCGATCGCATCGTTCTTCTCCTGTCGTGTGCCTTTCTTTTTGTCGCAAGTGCGCAAACCGGTATCTCCCTCTATACCACTCACTTCGAAACAATACTTAATTTCTCCTAGTGTAGTGTTTTGCATATTCTTCCTTGCTAGTGTTTGGTTTAAGTGCAAAAATGGCCCTCGGGCCAAACAGATCGGACGGGTGTCGTTTCAGACAACTCGACCCAGATCCTGATTTTGTTTCCCTTCCATCCAAAAAACAAAGAACCCACCAGGTACCCCTTCATACGTATCCCGACCTACCGCTTATATCAAATAATAAAAACCCAAGATTCGTGGTAATTACTTCCAAAAATAATGACAAGCCTGTATCATCTCTAAGCCCTTTTCTTCTCAAAAAGGCAATAGATAATATTACCACAGAATACGAAAAAATTTCTTTGCTTCGTGACGGTACTTTACTTATTATGGCAAAATCGCAAAGAATTGCGAATAAGCTCATTAAAATTAACAACCTAGCTAATATCTGTCCAGTAGAAGTAAGACTCCATGACCGCCTCAATTCATCTAAAGGAATCGCATACGCTCCATGCCTTATTAACGTTAGCGAAACTGAAATCGTAAACGATATGAAAAACCAAGGCGTCACAGAGGTATACAAATTTTTGAAAACCGATGACAAAGGTAAGCAAAAACCATCTGGTTTAATATTGTTTACCTTTGATCTCTTCAACCCCCCCAAAACTATCGAAATTGGTATATACAATGCACAAGTTACAGAGTATATCCCAAATCCCATGCGCTGTAAAAATTGTCAACTACTTGGACACACAACAAAACGTTGTAACAGTAATCCAAAATGTGACTCATGCAGTCTTCCCCCACACACCCCTGAAAAATGCTCGCGAATTATGTGCGCTAACTGTTCCCTCTCTCACCCTTCATCATCAAAAATCTGCCCAAGCTACAAGCAAACCAAAGAAATTCTAACCATTAAGACCACAAACAAATGTACCATGGGAGAAGCCAAACGCATTTACAGGGATCGTAACCCCTCTCAAATTCCACCGTCATCCGAAACATTCGCTGAAAAGCTCAAACAAAATAAGCCCACTCATAAAGACAAACCAGAAATATCCCAAACCACGACGATCTCTCCCGAGCCGACACCTGATACCCCAATAAAACACAAACACATAGAAAATAACGAAAAATTACCTCTAACCTATCCCAGTTCAAAACAAACAAAATTTGTCAACTCCAACGAATCCCACTCTCTCGCTAACCCATTGTCTTATCCTCACTCTCTCCCTGAAAACTCTCCAACAAAAGCTCAAACCTCTACACCCACCTACAAAATCTCTCAAACTCCAACTCAATCCCCACATATACACTCATTCTCTATTCAACAAAACACTCCTTTACTATCCAACTCTAACCTCTATACCAAAAAAAACTCCTCAAACTCTCACCAACCTGCCATATTACATCAAACAACTCTTCTTAGCAAAGATGAAAATCTAAATGAATCTCCAAAAATAAACAACAATGTCGTCATGTAATAACACACCTTATAACCAAAATACCGACTCTGCGGCTCAGAGGTTGAATCATTCAAGCTCCACCGGGAGCTTGGATGATTCAACTTCTGGATCGCGGAGTCATAACCTAATCAACAGAAATTTAGCAAACCCTATGTATTTACAACAAACACAATTCTCCCAAACAATAAACATAACCACGCCTAAACACACTCTTCCTGTTCCACACAGAAGAAGCTTGTGTACCCAGAGTACGATAAAAAATACAGCTCTCAATATTCTTCAATGGAATATGAAAAGTTATCTGAATAACTTTGATGAGCTAAATATTTTAATTAAAGAGCAAATGCCCAGCATTATATCACTTCAAGAAACACATTGTCCATATAGTTCTACTCCAATTATTCCGAAAGGCTACTCCCCAATAACACGACATCTAAGCAAGGAATAGGTTTATTGATAAATAAAAATATCCCACATAATATCCGACCACTTAACACTAGTATTCTAGCACTGGCCCTAGAAATGCAATTTAAGCAAAAAATAACCTATATCGACCTATACATCCACCCGGACCAAACTTTTTGTAAAAACGATCTTGACAATATCGTCAGTCAAACTAAATCTCCCCTGATTCTTGGAGGTGACGTCAATGCGTGGAGTACGCTTTGGGGATCCCCTATTTCAAACAAGAGAGGAAAAATTTGGGAAGACTTCCTACTTAACGCTAATTTCCTGCTTTTAAACGATGGCTCTCCAACCCTCCTTTCAACACATAGCACTCTGACCCATGTTGACATTACCTGTTGCTCATCTGATCTATTTCCAAAAATCACCTGGAAAACTTTGGACGATCTCCACAACAGCGATCATTTCCCCATTATTACCTCTGTGAATCTAGGTCAGACCCATAGAAATACTCCTCCGGGCACGAAATTCAAAACAGATATAGCTAATTGGTTAGTTTTCAGGAGAGTAGCCTCCGAGTACTTAGCGTATAAACAATTTACACCAAACATCAACAAAGAAGCTGCATTAATTCATAAAGCTATCAGAACTGCAGCTAATTCGTCAATCCCTCAGTTCCAACAGTTCCAACAAAACCATTGAAACGTACTGTCCCATGGTGGAACCAAGAACTCTCAGAGCTCCGCAAAATAAAATTGAAGGCACTGAAAGAATTCCAAAAAACTCCCACTCAAACAAACTTGATAACTTATAAAAAGTCCAATGCAAAATTCAGACGACTCCTTAAAGACAGTAAAGCTAAGAGTTTTACAGAGCTTACTGCAAGCATAAACCCCAATTCTTCTTCGACCAAAATATGGCAAAACATTCGTAAGTTTACAGGTAACTCTAACCCTCTTACCATACTAAGCATCAAATCTCCGACTGAAGTTATTATAGATCCAGTACGAATCTCCGAATTTTTTGCCCAAAATTGGTCAGAATTTTCAAACGACCGACACTTTCACACTACCTTCAGAGCAAAAAGAATTAGGCTCTCAACTATCCCACCTACCAACCCAAAATCAACCCTATTGCTCGGCGAATTGAAGAACCCATTTCGATTATTGAATTTGAAGCATGCTTAAGCAAAGCCAAAGGTAAAACTCCTGGAAGGGATAGAATCTGTTACCCAATGCTCAAAAATTTGCCGTTAGATGTAAAAGAAAGACTTATAAGACTATACAATATTATACTCGATACCGGGGTCATTCCACAAAGTTGGAAAACCGCAACATTACTTCCCATCCCTAAGCCAACTAAGGACAAAAGTTCCATTGAAGGTTTTCGTCCAATATCTCTCATCTCCTGTTCAGCTAAGATTCTGGAGAAAATGGTTGCGAAACGTCTTCTCTGGTTTCTCGAAACAAGAAAACTGATCTCCTCGAATCAAGTAGCTTTTAAAGCCAACAAAGGATGTATTGATGCCCACCTTCATATAGATTACTATATCTCAAAAGCACTATCCTCGAAAAATCATGTCTCTGTACTAACGTTGGACTTCGAAAAAGCATTCGACAGAATCGGGATACATGTTGTCCTAAATAAACTAAAAATGTGGGGTATTGGAAAGAAAATATTCGGTTATGTTAAATCATTTCTAACGAACAGAAAATTCTTTATCAAATCCAATAATATTTTTTCCAACGCCTATCCATTACACAATGGGATACCCCAAGGATCACCATTGTCGGTAGTTTTGTTTATAATCGCCTTCGACGACATTTCCACCATCCTAAGCAAATATACACGTCTAGATAGTTGTTTTTACGCAGACGATATCTATATTTTAAGTAAAATAAACGATTTAAATGAATGTAAACATCTCCTAAGTAATGCTATAAATGATATTCTAGAATGGTCAAATGCCTCTGGCGCCAAATTATCATTAAATAAATGTAAGCTACTACATGTTTGTCGCAAACTTCAGTGTCCAGAACTTAATTTAAGTATTCATAACGTTCAAATTGAAAATGTCAAAAATTTAAGCATCCTAGGACTAACTTTGAATAATCGTTATAAATGGAAACAACATTGTTTAGATCTGAAGAAAACCCTAGCTGCGAGAGTCGATATTATTAAGTACTTAAGTAGTAAGAAAAGTCATGTACATAATAACACCATCTCTTCTATAACCAAGCTGTTAGTTCTAAGTAAAATCGATTATGGACTTTATATTTATGGCAATCGCCCGAAATCAGTTCTTAAAATATTAAAGCCAACCTACCACCAAGCGGCAAGAAGAAGCGTTAATGCTTTTCCTACAACACCAATCAAAAATATCCTCGCCGAAGCAGGACTCCCGACTTTGGAGCAACGAATCGAGGAGATAACATCAAAACTAGCTGCTAAGCTAGTCTTCTCCAAAAACTCGATTGTCGATAATGACATTCACCAATCCGTAGGACACAAACGTAAAAAACGGATCCCGTCGGCAATAAGCATCGTCCTCAATAACGCTCAGCAAATGGATCTTCCAATCAAAAGGACACGCAGCACTACCGCATCTTTCCCCCCATGGCACATAAAATCTGAGTCCTTCATAATGACCCTAGCACAATATGCGAAAACAAACACCAGCAACGTATTATACTGCTCATTATTCTCAAGTATCTCATCTGAACTCAAAAATAAAGGATGGACATTTATTTTCACTGATGGATCAAAATCGCAACATAATACCACATTTGCTGTCACACTTGAAGATGGATATATATTGAGCATTGGTACCCTCCCCGAATTTTCCTCAATATTTAGGGCAGAAGCCTTTGCCATCCTACAAGCGACCAAGACAACAACGAATTGCAGAGGTAAATTTGTTATATGCTCCGACAGTATATCAGTCTTGAAAGCAATTAGCAATCCAAACAACAATTCCCACCTAATATCTGAAATAAGAAATAAAATTATGATGATGCCAAACAAAATAAAATTGATGTGGACTCCTGGCCATGTTAATATCCGTGGAAATGAGGAAGCTGACATAGCTGCGAACCGCGCAAGGGAAGCACCAGTATATAAATTTAATATATTCACCAAACAGGACCTAAAGAAAAGCATACATAAAAGGTTAATAATCAAACAACAAATTGACTGGAGCCTATACCACCATCATTATAAAAAAGTTAACGTCGATAAATCCCACCCACAATATCCTACAAATGTATCAAAAATGAAAATTTCTAACTTCATCCGACTAAGACTTGGCCATACTGCAGTTACGCACCAGCACCTACTATCAAAAAACAATCCTCCAATCTGCACTACTTGCAACGTAGCCCTTGATATCACACATTTATTAGAACACTGCAAATTATCTAAACCCATCGTAAAATCTATCTTTCAAAATGTATCAATATATGATATACTGAAAAACCCAAGTCCTTTAAATATCGAAAACGTCAATAAATTCGTCTCTTATCTAGGTTTAAGTCTTTAATTGTTGCAAATCAGAGCCAATAGTCTCCGCAGCTAGGCTCTTTAATCTCATATTACCTTGTAATTTTAATTACTTGTTAATAAATGATAATAATAATAATAAATACCCTTTACACTTTGATGATCAATATTGTATCACTGCTAAATTAATCCTTGCTGCAAACCCTTTCGTGAAATTGCTGGTCCGCTCCTTTTCCATCCTGATAGTATAAGATATCAAATGTTGCAACAAATTCAATTGTTGTGAAATTAACTTTCGATCATATCCCACAACCAATAAAACACTTTCAAGAATTGATCCCTTTTGTGTCCTTGATATATTAATCCTAGCTGCAAACCTTTTTCCCATAATTATTGAGGCTGTATACACGAGAATATATCACCCAAAAAAAACCGGTTTTGTGGGAGAGGGAGTTGAAGGTTGCGGTACGAAACGGAGTACCATTTTCCTCCGCCAATTTAGTGGGTGAACAGAAGTGGAAAACTAATACATATACAACTCTTCAGTTTTCGAGTCCGCACTTTTTTTGCCTGGTGTTGTGCTTCAATCGTCATTGGTCTTTCAAGCAGTGAACATCGGGAAAAAACAAAGGGACATTTTAGTGCGTGGTTGCACTTAATATCTCTGTCAAAGGAAATGTCTCTTTCAAATGAAATGTCAAAAAGACAGAAACACTAACACAATTGAACAAGGTTCACATATACAATTTTTTCCTCTAGAAAAATGAATCCCGTGTATGCTTCAATGTAGAGCATAAAACCGGTCTTCCTGCTGCTAGCGATATTCTCGTGTATACAGGCCCATTGTTATTCACCTTTCACCTCCTTGAATTCAATGGACACTTTGATGATCAACTATCTCATCATGGAGATTTTTGATCAACAAAGTAATATGCCTATAACCTGCCTGCAACCAAGATCTGTCATCATGCAAAAATGTGATACAGATGGTATGGAACCCTTCGTGCGCGAGTCCGACTCGCGCTTGACCGGTTTTTTCTCCCTTGTTTCGCACTTTCTTCACAAAGCATTTTTCAATTTTACCATCGCGAATATCAATGGACAAGGCATTTTTAAATATTTGTTTAGCTGTGTCGGTTGCATTTTCGTCCGTGACGTTAGGCCCTCCAACGACTTCAATGCAATTGCTGAGAAGGTTTTGTTGTTGCCAATTCAACCTGTTCTCCAATAATTCCACTTTTGCCATCAGCTCTGTGTTCTCAGTCTTAAGCTCGTTGATTGAGGATAGAAAATGCTTATTAGTTTCTTCCAAATGGGCCTGTATACACGAGAATATCGCTAGCAGCAGGAAGACCGGTTTGATGCTCTACACTGAGGCATACACGGGATTCATTTTTCTAGAAGAAAAAATTGTATATGTGAACCTCGTTCAATTGTGTTAGTGTTTCTGTCTTTTTGACATTTCATTTGAAAGAGATATTTCCTTTGACAGAGATATTAATGAGATATTAGTTCTCATTAATAGTATTAGTTAGATATTAATGTTCACTGCTTGAAAGACCAATGACGATTGAAGCGCAACACCAGGCAAAAAAAGTGCGGACTCGAAAACTGAAGAGTTGTATATGTATTGAGGGTGTATACACGAGAATACATCATCCAAAAAAAAACCGGTTTTGTGGGAGAGAGAGCTGAAGGTTGCGGTACGAAACGGAATACCATTTTCTTCCGCAAATTTAGTGGGTGAACAGAAGTGGAAAACTAATACATATACAACTCTTCAGTTTTCGAGTCCGCACTTTTTTTGCCTGGTGTTGCGCTTCAATCGTCATTGGTCTTTCAAGCAGTGAACATCGGAAAAAAACAAAGGGACATTTTAGTGCGTGGTTGCACTTAATATCTCTGTCAAAGGAAATATCTCTTTCAAATGAACTGTCAAAAAGACAGAAACACTAACACAATTGAACGAGGTTCACATATACAATTTTTTCTTCTAGAAAAATTAATCCCGTGTATGCTTCAGTGTAGAGCATCAAACCGGTCTTCCTGCTGCTAGCGATATTCTCGTGTATTCAGGCCCATTGGGAGAGTGCATTCTCCGTCAACATTTTGTGTGCCCAATAAAGTTGCTGTAGTGTAGAGGATCCGTTACACGGTTTACGCGTTTTGTTACCATTGGAAGAAGTTGAAACACTTTTTTGTTTATCTTCACGCTGTTTGTTGTTGTTGTTGTTGTCCAGCAATGGTTCTGTCGTTCGCATAGACTTACGCCTCAACACTCCACATTTGTCGCAGCGATAAAGCTTACCACTTATCTGTAGGTACTCTGCATCTTCTTCTGCCAAATTCACGCACGAAATATGGAAATATGTACATATGTACATACATACATAGTTCAAACAGTCGGTGCAATATATTTTTGTATTGCAGTTTCTTTCAATTTTCTCTGAACTTCATTTTGGAAACGAATTTAAAAATTGAGTGTAGTTTGATGTGATGCGCACCCCACGACAGTCAACTAACAAACTTCAAAGTATTATCATCTGTAATATTATCAGCATGCATACATATGTATGTCTAATTACATTTTCTCACGACCCGATTTATATTTAGGTTCGAGTGGCTTTCCAATAGTTACAAAACACGGTTTTTTTGCAAAATAATTCAAATTCTGTGGCCTTTAATCTGCTCTCAACTACTGGCGTAGGGACTAATATGATATCCACAATATTTGAAGCGTCGTTACGTAACTCTCTGAAGTTGTTGTGATGACTCGTATTTTTAAAAACTGTCAAGTGCTTATCTCTGGGAAAACAAGCCCTTCCAAATAAGAGTTATATCTCCATTATATCTCCATTTCTCGAACAAGTAAACAAGTTTTCCCAAAAACAAATCAACAACTCGAAAATTTAATTCTCTCACCCACCTGCCTGTTATGTCTTACAAGTCATCAAAAGTACCTCATCACCCACTATAGGATACGCATTAAGCTCCTCAAGAATCTATCAACAATTAAACATTCACAAGGTAGCGAAATCGCAAACACTTCTCATCTCAAGCGTAAATCCTAATACTATATCTTAATCTTAATTGTTCGCGGAAAATTCAAAAATAATACCCAATGCATACGTACGATCGACCTCGAGTGCCACAATTACCGACTTCGAACATAAGTAATACTTCAACTTAACCATCGCTTCTCGAAGTTTTCATACGACCGCCAACTGGTTCTGATATCGTCAACAATTGCAGCATCAGAAGCTCCACCGATTATGCGTGTAATTAAGATAAGAGCCCTGATTTAGACAAATGAAGCCTTCCGTCTTCTGGACAATTAATTCCACTGACATTGACTGTTCGTTCTTTGAGAGATGCTTTAGCGAATATCGAGAATCAATTCCACTCGAAACTACTACGTACAACACACAATCAGTGTTGCCGATTGGTCAATGCGGAGACATAATGATCCAACGTAGCTAAACTGGATACTAGAAAACAACTCAGAACGGATTTCAAGTGTCTTTCTGCGATCACGGGGATTGCATAATTATTTTCGGAATCGTATAAATACTCGCGACGATAGCCAAATTACTATCATTCACCTACAACTCCTTCAAAGAATCAACAAGTCCAACCGACAATGGTGAGTTCTCTTGGGGTCCTTCGACCGAGAGGGTGGTATAATATCTAGGATTTGTCTTTTCTTTAGAAATTCTTTGTGTTAGCTTTTGCTATCGTGGCTGTAACTGCAGCGGCTGTCGCTCCATTAAACGATTACCTCCCACCGGAACCATCATCCGAATATCTGCCTCCTGCAAATGGTAAAAGTGGATCTAGTGTTACTGAAGACGGCTATAGGTACAAGACTGTACACCGTCTAAGATACAGGGCCCGTAATCGTCGTGATCTCTCTTCGGAATACTTGCCACCAGTCCAGGGACCATCTTCGGAATACTTGCCACCTGCCGAGCCCAAAGCTGTTGTTAACGGATACCGGTCCAAGACCGTCCGTAGGCTTAAGTACAGGGCACGTCATCGTCGGGATGTCAGTGAGCTGCCATCAAGTGAATACTTGCCCCCAGTTGAAGGTGCCAATGCTGGAGCTAACAGTGGTGCCCTGAGCGCCGATGGATACCGCTACAAGACTGTCCGCCGTTTGAGATACCGCCGTCGTCGCCGTGAAGCTGACCCAGAACCAGAAGCTGAAGCTGGTGCCGCAGCTCCACCCAACGAATACTTGCCCCCAGTTGAAGGTGCCGACGCTGGAGCTAACAGTGGTACTCTAAGTGCCGATGGATACCGCTACAAAACAGTCCGCCGTTTGAGACACCGACGTCGTCGCCGTGAAGCTGACCCAGAACCAAAAGCTGAAGCTGAGGCTGGTGCCGCAGCTCCATCCAATGAATACTTGCCCCCTGTTAAAAGTGCCGATGCAGTAACCGATAGTGGTGCCCTGAGCGCTGATGGATACCGCTACAAAACCGTCCGCCGTTTGAGATACCGCCGTCGTCGCCGTGAAGCTAACCCAGAACCAGAGGCCGAAGCTGGAGCTAGTGCCGCAGCTCCATCCAACGAATACTTGCCCCCAGTTGAAAGTGCCGATGGTGGAGCCGACAGTGGTGCCCTGAGCACTAATGGATACCTCTACAAGACCGTTCGCCGATTGAGGTATCGCCGTCGTCGGCGTGAGGCTAACGCAGAACCAGAAGCCGAGGCTGAAGCTGGTGCCACAGCACTATACAACGAATACTTGCCTCCGGTTGAAGGTGCCGATGTTGGAGCCGACAGTGGTGTCCTGAGCGCAGATGGATATAGCTACAAGACTGTTCGCCAACTGAGATATCGCCGCCGTCGTCGTGAGGTTGAAGCTGAAGCAGAAGCAAAAGCCGGAGCTGAAGGTGAAGCCGAATCGGCAACACCAGTTAATGAATATCTGCCACCCGCAGAAGCTTCAGCTGATGCCCAGCCTAAAAGCCCAAAATTGACCAAGGATGGATACCATTACAGGACCGTTAAACGGTTAAAATATAGATACTGTTATTAAATTTATTTTTTCGAATGTCGAACATGCAGTAAACCTGGAACACGATCCCTTTGCAATAAAATATTCGGCTTAGAATAAACACTTTTGTTCTCACTTAGATATCATTTATCGATCTCATGAACATAGAGTTACATGCATATCTAGGTTGTATATCATCAGAGGCACTCATGCTTCTCAAGTTCCGGGAACTCGGACCACTTACAACTCAAACAAATCAATGAATCATCCTAAAACCCCCATTCACCTAGTTAAACCAATCTGTCCAGTTTCACTTCCTTTAATTTTTTTTTGCCAAATCTTTGCTTCCACTTGCCTTCCTCGACGATAAAGCTTCATTATGATTATTTCTGTTTTTCTAACAAAACTTTTTCAATAATATTTACATCCCCAACTGACGAACTCCTATCCAGATCCAGATATGTATACCGCCATTCAGCTAACCAGTAGCAATCCAGACCCAGCATTCAACTTAAAGTACCGCATAGAATTGATGGACAAATATTTATCCATTTCTGGACGTTCGACTTAAACTATGAAAGTTTTATATTTGCAACTGCCGCACACCATTGCAGCTGGAACTGCCCATCATGGTCAGTTGGGTGCTTCATCGGGCCATGGGCCTATGTATATGATGAGCAAATCCCATTGGGACACTCAGCGGTAGTCGTGGTTTGTCGGCGAATTGAATAAGCGAGTTACTTGTAATGAAATTGAATTCTGGCAAACACGGCGACTCTCGTAGCAGTGCAGCGTCGACGATGATTTGGTAACTTATAAGTCAACAATCCGGTGAAATGGAACTTATTCCAAAACCTGCCTCGAACTATACGGATGGGATGCAGGATAACAAGATTTTTTCATTCGAATTCGCTTCATGAACACTTTATCCCTGCCGAAGGTTCAAGCTAATGCTGATGAATATTTGCATAATGAAGTGAATGAATCAATATCCGATTGGTCGACATACTATAGTATGATGTTCATCTGACTATTCAATTGGCTAACCAAGGAAGTGATCAAATGGGTCTACATACATATATGGGAATTGGATAAGGAAAACTCATGCTCTTGCTATAGACCGCTTCCATTAACTCTTTGCCAGCAAACACTCGAAATCTAATCAAATCTGAGCTGGTAATTAAATTACACTCAGTAGAGAGGCAGATACGAATAGATGAAGAATGTCAGGCGGGATCAAATCAACATCAACGTTTGAGCAATGCTCGGTCTGACCCCCCTCTGGCTTCAAGTGTGACCCGGCAACCATTTAACAAATTAAATATTCCGAATCATCTTTTGAAAGCCATCATCGGCAACCGAGCTCTACACGAGTGTGTATCTAGAACGCAATTAGTGCGAGAACAATACCCACTTTACGAGATGAGCAGCCAACAACAACAACAATACCGACGACAATGAGCACGACAATGCCAGGGAGCATCAAGCCTCGTTGCGCTATTTGGTATTTTGCATGACAATTGAATTTAATTTTACTACCAACACTGTACCACGCGAGACCGGGCCGTACATGAGACCGTTTGACGACGGAACGGCCAGTCACACACATAAACAAATATGAGTATCAGTGTGGGGTTCTTAAATTGGTACAATTAAGTGATTCTACAATATTCCCCCAAAAAAAGCATTCGTGTATGGTATGGCTATGGATACAATACGAATATCTACAATTTCCAGAAGTGTGGCACTTTGTTAAGTAGGGATCTTGAGTGCGGTTGCTTAGTTGTGGTATTGTGTTGCCAATTGAAATTGAGTGAATCTCAATGTGGTAAATAAAATGCGTCGAGGCACGGGAAGGAGAACGAGAGAAAGAGAGTATGCGTTTGACTCATTTGTTGCGTCGGATGGTAGGGCTCTGTCCAAGTTCGTTTTATTTTTTTCTTTTTTTGTTTCACTAAGGGGGTGGTGATTGATTAAGGAATAAAACAAGGGTTGCCATGCGTTGCTTCTTTTTAATTATACTCATCTACATATGTATGTACTGTTTCTACTCAAAAAGGTGTGAGTTAAATGTACGCAAGAACGACATCTACAGTTCATGATTATATTCTGGATTCTACTGGATACTTTATATTCCTTTAAGGTTCGTTTGGCGCCAAGCAGTGCATTTATTTTTAAAGTTCGGGCAGGTTCAAAAGCTTATAATGTTTATCACACAACCTGAACGGAGTGCAGTGTGGCTTGGATCGTAGATGTTCGTTCACTACTCCTCAGCGGTGGTTGTCCTAGATAGAATTCGAGATAAACCGGCCGAATTTTCACATTGGTAATTTTTTTTTTTTTTTTTAGAAACTCGCGCAGGTTCAAGAGTTTTTATTTACATATATATTCTCTTATGATGTGCTATAGACACACAACCTGAACGGAGTGCAGTAGTTTGGGTCGCTGGTGTTCATTAACTCTCAGGGGTGGTTGTCCTAGATAGGACGAGAGCCGACCAAATTCCACGTTGGTTATAGTCCGTAGTAATTCGTCCAAGCACTTAAATATTGCATACGCAGATGATGAATTTCAATTGACCATATACTGTGAGTGTTATGCCTACAGCAGTACGTCTGGTCACTTTTCATTCACAATTGCGTTGCATACTTTTTGTCCATATAGGATTTACTTTTGCTTGGCTATGAAGCGAATTTGAACTATAGACCTTCCGCTCGGCGGTCGATGATGTAAACCACTGCACCACTGCCACCCCCCGCCGGTTATAGCACTCAGCAACTGCTCCATGCACTTAGGGTGTTATATTACAATTGCATACACAGAGTACAAGAGGTAAGGCACAAAAGATTGCTAATGAAGATAAGTATAACTAGGGCGGTGGACGGAGCTGGTTATCCGCTCCTACACCAAAATATTGAGGCGAAGCGTACAAGAAACCTCTCTTACTACTCGACATTTCTTCAAATCGTTTATGAAATTCACTCATTGCTCAATTCACGTCGCGTGTACGTCTCTGTACGGGCATGTTGTCATGATCTTAAAGTAAGCAGGTCTATCTTAAAGTTTCAGGTCCATTAATAAATGCAATAGTCACGGCACTGAGTTTCTGTTGACTATCCTGAATTTTGACTTGCGTGTAGACTGCAGTTTTATGGCCAAAAAGCGCTTAAATGTCTTTGCCTTTTGCCTTTTCTGACCAAGCCGAACGCAATCGTGCTGTAATTCATACCTATTTAGGTGCTCTGTGTTGTGCTCCATCGTTACGGTTACCACGGACGTGGGACGGCGTTAGGGAATCTCAAAATATAGGGGGCGTGCAAAAAGTAAAATTTTTTTTAACTCAATAAAAATCGGCGAGCGCTCGAAAGTTTGAACATTTGTGACCATGGTTCGTGACCGCGCGCAAAATTTGGCCTTATCCACAATCAATGTACCTGCGCAATGCTATGATATGTATGTCAGTGTGCAAAATTTCATTACAATCGGACATCACGTTTTCGAACAGTTCGCGGACGAACGCTTTTTCCTTGGAGTCGAGTAAAGAGAGGCTTCGCTTACGCTTCGTAAAGTGACCATATACTATGATTAGGGCACCGTGGCTCAGTAGTTAGTGTGTTGGACTCTGATGCACGATGAGCGAGGTCGGATCCCGATAACACCAACGCCATCGAATGTTTATTTCGCGGCGTCCTTCCTCGGCGGGGTACTGGCAAAACCCCCCGTAGCATAACTTGCCTTGAAAAAGCTTCTCGACTCACGCACTTCGGAATCGGCATTAAACTGTAGGTCACTTTCACCTGTGTAAAAAATAAATCACACACAACATGGGTAATTGAAAAGAAGCTTGGCTCTGGTCCTTCATGGGCTGTAACGCCACCAAAGAAGATATATGTGAGTGTCATGCCTTCATCAGTATGTTTGGTCACTTCTCATTCACAACTGCTGTGTTGCACAATTTTTTCCGTATACGAATTGTTTTTTCTTGGCTATGGAACGACTTTGAACTACCGACCTTTCGCTCGACGATCAGTGATGTTTACCATTGCACTATGGCTACCCCCGTGGAATTGAATCTGCGTCACCACAGCCGTTATGAAGTTGGGTTGAAGATTACTTATGCTTTGAGCCATGGGGAGAAATTCTGATTTTTGAGTCCAAATTAGAAAATTTGGAATGAAAATAATTGATAAATAGACATATGTATGTATGTATGTACTTAGATTCCTATACATACATATGTAGGTATCACTATTAGTGAATCGAATCTGCTAAGACTATAAGGCGTCATTTTGGTAAATACAGTATGAAATTCATATTCAAGGATACATACATATGTAGATACATATATACCCCACTTCTGACAAGAAATATGAAATATTGTTCCCAAACCGCTCAGCTTGGGAAACCAGTGATCCCCTGCTCAAGGTCAAAGGCCTTAGGTGGCATACGGTGGTATGGTATGGTATACCTCTTCTGTCGTTGGCGCCGGCATCTTTGTACCAAATCGCAAGATCTCGAAGGCTCTGAGAACGAGTCCCAGCATCTTTCAAGCAAAGTTGCATGCCATCCTAACATGCGTCAATCTAAATCTTTAGACTGGTATAAGAGGAATAACAATCAACATACTCTCTGATAGCCAAGCACCGCCTAAAGCGCTGAGTTTGTACAGCACGAACTCAAAAACCGTCAAGGAATGCCATGACGCCCTACAAGAACTCGCCAAAAGAAACAATGTCAAACTTTGGTGGGTGCCAGGGCATAAAGGTATTAAGGGCAATGAAATTGCCGACCAACTCACCAGGAAAGGTTCCAGCGATAAATATATATGTAGGTCCAGCACCATTCTGCGGCACACATAAGTCTTAGATTAATTTCCTCTTAGACAAGTGCGTAAAATCGCACCACCTGTCCTTTGGAACAGCGTTCCCCCCTGAACAAACACCCTATTGACATACTCAAACGCAATAGGGTGGGTACCAGAAGACTGGCGAGCTGTCTGACAGGACACTGCGGTCTGAGAAATCATCTTAACAAAATTAACCTCTCGTCTGAAACTGAGTGTCGACTCTGTCTCGAGGACGAAGAAACGGTGGAACACCTAGGTACTGTGTGAGTGTGCTGCTCGAGAAGCATTCTCAACTTCATTATCGAAGTGGAGAAGCTCCTCGGCCAATCGGCTAGCAGGCACAATAGATCGGCGAAGGTCGCAGTGCCAAATGTTAATTGATAGCACTAGCCCCACATGGAAATTCAAAAAAAAAAAAAAAAACAAATTACTCTTGAATTTGGGCGGTTTCCATAGAAACCGATTTTTCTGGTGAAAGATTCGACTCAACAGAGGATTGTGAGAAACGATCGTTCTAGTTTTTTTGCCCAGAGGGCTTTTATGAAAAAGTTGTAATGGAATATCCTTCAAATCTATGCCAAATAAAGCAACATGCATTGATTTCTTCCTATGTACATGCATACATACATATGTATGTATGTATGTTGGCGTTACAGTCCATGAACGACCAAAGCCGAGCCTCTCACAATCACCCAAGTTGTGTGTGATTTTGTTTTCCTATACGTGAGACCACCGTGGCGCAGTGGGTAGTGTGTTGGCCTCTGACGCCGATGACATGGGATCGAATCCCGACACAGCCATTTCATCGATCGTGTTTTTCACGGTGTTTCTCCTCAGCGGGGTTCTGACAAAGCCCCCTGTAGTAAAATTGTCATGAAAAGCTTCTCCAAATTCGCCGTTCGGAACCGGCAATAAACTGTAGGTCCCTTTCACCTATGGGAAAAATTAAATCACACACAACATGGGTGATTGAGAGAAGCTCGGCTCAGGTTCTTCATGGACTGTAACGCCAACATACATACATACCATACGTGGAAAGGGCCTACAGTTTATTGCCAATTCCAAACAGCGAATTTCGAGAAGCTTTTTCATGAAAATTATGCTACAGGGTTTTTTTTAGAACCCCGCTGAGGAGAGCACAGTGGAAACACATTCCGTGACATACATACATACATATGTATGTAGCTGTTGTCGGGATTTGAGCCCGTGTCATCGGCGTCAGCGGTCAAAGGCCAACATACTACCCACTGCGCCACAGCTCTCTCTTTCTACACACCTAATATATGTATGTATGTACATATGTATTTACATATAAATACATATGTACATACATACATATCACACGTCCTTTCTAGCGAAAGCTCAACATACGCTCAATGTATGTACATATGTACCTGTACATACATATATGTATAAGTAACTGAAATCTGAACGGCAAATAGACTTGGCAACCCTGCCCGTTGGTAGCAGTGTTACGAAACGCGTATCACAAAATGCCAACGCCAACACAAATCACTCGTACCTCTGTACAGTAATTCACATTCCCAATTTCCTCTTCAACTTTCTCGCCATACATACATACACTGTTCCACTATGTATGTATATGCCAAAACCCCCGCTCCTAATCGCTACAATTGGGACCAATATTCTATGAACTTTCTATGCTCCACAATTGTTGGTAGCAAACGTGAAAAAACTCGGCGCAGAATCGTTCTTGTTCGATACACCACATACGAATGATTCTCTCTGCCAACAACAGCGGACGGACCACGTGGGGACCAGGAGAGCAATCAGCATCGAGCGAACGAACTTATTGTGCATCACTGTGTGCGGCTATAGAGATTCATCATTTTCGCACTAAATTGGCAAAAAGATGCGTCCGACGGAGGGTTGTGCTGTGGTATGCGCGGTGATAATGGCGCGTTGAGGTTGTTGGTTCTTTTTTCTTTTGTTCGTAGCATCGTTGCTAAGACCTTGAGTGGAATTTCGAAGGAAAATAACTCAAAATTGAGTTTCAATGAACGGAAAGCGAATGCTGAATGGACGTGGGCGTTCGAGCTCATGGTTGAGTTGTGTGCTTGGCCGGCACGGCATTATTACTAAAGTGGTTTCTTCCAAATCGGGTAATTAAAATTGTTTTTCCTTCCAAGTCTATTTGGACTCTGAAAGGAAAATTGTAAGTCGAATAACAATGTTGATAATTACACACATATTGTCTGCATACATATGTACATATGTATGTATATGACGCGAAATTTCAGTGCTGTTTCCGGAAGCACAGTGGCACCGAGGAATATACTGAGGAAAATATACATTTACCTACATAATGTATACAAATCGGAAACTCAAATGCTCAATGTCATTGTTGTTAAATATTTTATAAGTATATATGTAGATATAATAGTTTTACTACAAGGAAAAGGCCTTGTGTCAATGGCAGCAATCGGAAGAATATTTGGCTGCTCCAAGAAGACGGTTTTTGGAGCCGTACATGAGTTTAAGAGAGAGCGGAAAAAATAGGGAGAAAAACAACAGCAAAGGAAGACAGGTTGATTACTCGAATTTCGAAAGCTGATGCCTTCTTGACATCTGCTGAAATTAAAGAAGTCGTTGGGCCTCAAATCAGCCATGAAATATCAGCCAGAAATATCAGTGGGTGGGTCGTGGTGCAGTGGTTAACATCATTGACCGCCGAGCGGAGGGTCTATAGTTCAAATTCGTTTCATAGCCAAGAAAAAGTAAATCCTATACGGACAAAAATATGCAAGTACGCAGATGTGAATGGAAAGTGACCAGACGTACTGCTGCAGGCGGCATAACACTCACAGTATATGGTCAACGTCCTCTGCTGCGTCGTCCCTCGGGGTTGTCCATTCGCTCTACATGGCCTAGCCATCTTAGACGTTGCATCCGAAGACGTCTAACTAGGCCGATGTCGCTGTACAGCCCGTACAGTTCTTGGTTGAATCCCCACCTCCACTCTCTGTTTACACAAACGGAACCAAAGATTGCACGCAGAATTTTCCTCTCGAAACGCCCAAGAGCCTCTTCATCCGCTTATGATAACGTCCAAGCCTCAGCGCCGTACAGGTGGACCGGGATGATTAAGGTTTTGTAGAGGGATACCTCGGGATCGAATCCCGACACAGCCATGTCATCGAACGTGTTTTTCACGGTGTTTCTCCTCAGCGGGGTTCTGACAAAACCCCCTGTAGTAAAATTGTCATGAGAAGCTTCTCGAAATTCGCCGTTCGGATACGGCAATAAACTGTAGGTCCCTTTCACCTATGTGAAAATGAAATCACACACAACATGGGTGATTGAGAGAAGCTCGGCTCAGGTTCTTCATGGACTGTAACGCCAACATACATACATACAGAGGGATACCTTAGTTTTTCTACTACTCACTTGCCTCTTCTGCGTTTTATCTCAGCGCTGATGTCGTTGAGTCTATCGAGCCAAGGTAGACGAAGTCCTTGGCTTCTTCAAAAATATAGCTGCCGAAGGTGACGTTCTGACCAAGACGTCGGTGTTGCGCGTCTTTCTTGGATGAAAGCATATATTTGGTCTTGTCCCCATTTACCCTTAGACACACTTTAGCCGCTTCTGCTTTAATGCTTGCGAACGCCTCATTGACGTCTCGCTTTGTCCGCCCAATAACGTCAATGTCATCTGCGTAGGCAAGCAATTGTGTGGACTTGAAGTAGATCGTACCTTTTGTACTGGCCGCAGAGTCCGGTACAATCTTTTCAAGAATAATGTTAAAGAAATCACATGACAGTGCGTCAACCTGTCTAAAACCTTTTTTAACATCAGAGGGGTCGGTTAGTTCACCTCCGACCTTAATGGAGCAGCGAGAGTTCTCCATAGTCATCCTGCACAGTCTGACGAGTTTGGCAGGAATGTTAAGACATGACATGGCTCTGTATAGCTCGTCTCTATAAACACTGTCATACGCGGCTTTAAAGTCGACAAAAAGATGGTGCATGTCGTCCTAGAATTCATGGGTCTTCTCCAAGATCTGCCGTAGTGTAAATATTTGGTCTATAGCGGATTTTCCTGGCCTGGAACCACACTGGTAGGAACCTATCAGATTGTCCACGAACGGTTTCAGGCGCTTACACAGTACGGCGCCATCTGTAGTTGGCGCAGTCATAGGGGTCTCCTTTCTTATGGACCGGGCAAACAATGCTAAGATTCCATTCATCGGGCATGCGTTCTTCCGACCATATCTTGCAGATGAGTTGGTGCATGTTCCTGACCAACTCATCGCCAGCTGCTTTAAACAGTTCCGCGAGGAGTCCGTCTGCTCCAGCAGCTTTATAAGACTTAAGTTTGATATCGGACGGGATTCTCCGTCATAAGAGAAAATAAAAAAAAACTCTTCAACCTGCGCGAGTTTCTGTTTCTAAACAAAAAAAAAAAAAAAAACAAAAAAAAACCCTACAGCGACGACTGCTCGAAAGTGGACTTCGTGGGTGTATTACACGTAGAAAACCGTATGTGCCGGGAGTCAACCTCAAGAAACGGCTAAACTTCGCCGAATTGCATGCCAACAATTTTGGAAAAAAATGTTGTGGAGTAACGAATCAAAATTTAATTTGATGGGGTCGGATGGGAAAGTGTACGTAAGGTGCCCCCCAACAAGGAACTTGACCCCAGGTACACCATTAAAACGGTTAAGCATGAGGAGGAAACATTAAAATTTGGGGTGCATTCTCTTGGTATGGTGTAGATCCTTTAGTGCGTATCCAAGGCAAGTACAAGGACATACTAAAGGATACAATGCAGCCCTACTGCTTCGAATGCATGCTCATTTTCCAGCATGGTAACGACTCTAAACACTGCACGAGTAGTTTGATCAGGAAAAAATTAATGTTTTAGATTGGCTAGGGCAAAGTCCCGACTCGAAAAAAAGACCTAAAGCATGTAAAATCGAAAAACTCCTCAGACCTCTTCCAAAAAAATTAAGAACATAATGGAAAGTATACCTCTTTCAAGATGCCAGGCTCTGGTTGAAAGCATGTTTGTGTGACTTCTCTTACTTACTTATTTGTCAGGCTAGCGACCCTTAGAGAGTCTGAATCTGAAAAGGAGCCTGCTTCCATTCATATCGGTCCCAGGCACGCTGCTTCCAATTAGACAGTCCAAGTTTCTTGGTGACCGCGATCACTTGGTCTGAATCACAGGTGGCTGGGATTCAAAGACCCTCTTGTCTCGCCGATGCGTTCGATGTGGCTGAGCCAATGTAGTCGACATATTTTTGCCTTGCGGACTACATCCACATCAATATACAGATCGTAGAGTTCGCGGTTATGTCTTTTCCTCCATTCGCCTTCCTCGCAGACAAGAGCAAGAGAATTTTTCTTTCAAAAGAGCCCAGAATCATCTCCGCTTTCTTGCTTATCGTCCAGCAATATCAGTCAATTTTGGGCTTAGGAGTTTTGACCCTAGATGTTTTGACAAACGGAAGTAGCACCGGTTACCCAGGGTGATTCTTCGTCGGATCTTCACTAAGACAAACTCCTTCTTCTTTTATGGCTTTACAGCCCATGAAGGACCAGAGCCAAGCTTCTCTCAATCACCCATATTGTGTGTGATCTATTTTTGACACAGGTGAAAGGTTAAATGCCGATCCCGAAGGGCGTAAGTCGAGAAGGCAAGTATACTACAGCGATTTGTACCCCGCCGAGGAGGGACGGCGCGAAATAAACATTCGACGACGTTGGTGTTATCGGGTTGCGAACTCGCTCATCGTGCGTCAGAGTCCTACACACCACTAACCACTGCGCCACGGCGTTCTCCTTAACTACCAGAAAACTATATCTATCGATAACCATCGACATCTTCTGTCCAGGGCAGAGCGCAGTTATTAGTCGACAGCATACGAGTATATTTCGTTTTATCCTCATTTACTTTTAAACCAATGTGGTCTGCCCTTTATTTTTATTTGCCGTAGATGCCTCTACCGAACACCGTGGCGCAGTGGGTAGTGTGTTGGCCTCTGACGCAGATGACACGGGATCGAATCTCGACACAGCCATGTCATCGAACGTGTTTTTCACGGTGTTTCTCCTCAGCGGGGTTCTGACAAAACCCCCTGTAGTAAAATTGTCATGAAAAGGTTCTCGAAATTCGCCGTTCAGAACCGGCAATGAAATCATACACAACATGGGTGATTGAGAGAAGCTCGGCTCAGGTCCTTCATGGACTGTAACGCCAACATACATACATACAAATGCCTCTACTATGGTGCGCATAGAGCTTGAATTGATGTCAATGTCGACTACGTACCCCAGTAGTTGGGCGCTCTTGAAGAAAATAGTGCTAACACCTGCCTGCCTTACTATCCTTTCAAGGACTAAATTGAAGAAATCACACGACAGCGCGTTTCCTTGCCAAAATCCGGTGCTTGTTCGAAGGTATTGGGTTTAAACTGCACAGTGTATCGCGAGTCCTCCAGTGTTGCGCGACATATCCGAATCAATTTTCCCTGTATTCCAAAGTCGGTCATAGTCCAGTAGAGCTCTTGGCGATGAATTCTGTCACATGCGGCATAAAAGTCGATAAAAAGGTGGTGAGTATCGACCTGGAACTCGTTGGTTTTTTCCAGGATCTCATTAGTCAATTTACCAGGCCGGAAGTCACATTGGTGTCTACCTATTAGTATGGTGCAAAACGACTTAAGACGTTCATATATTATACTGGATAGGAACTTGTAGGCGACATTGAGCAGGGTTGTGCCTAGGTAGTTGGTACAAAACATAGGATCGGATTGAATATGGATGGAGGTAATATGCCAATCGCTTTCATCCTCTCAGATTTGACAGATGATCTGGTGCATGATCCCTACCAGAATATCACCGCCGGTTTTAAAAACTTTGTTGAGCTGACTTCCTTTAAACTGGGTGGGAGAATGGGGGGACGTTGGGTTTTCTTCTGACCCTCTCGCTTGGTCATGCCCGCTAAGCAGCTGCTGGAAGTGCTGCCGAAACACATTCACTATTTCCTGCGAGTCGGTGACAAGATTACCTTCACTATTTCGATGAGCCTGTGTGACCGTTCTAAAGGCGGATGCAATGGCACTGGCTTTTTTGTAGAAGGTCCTCATCTTCTCTCTATCCCGGGCCTATTCATTATCCTTGAGCTGGGAGGTTGCGAAGGCTTTTTTTTCACATTAGCTTTTTATTATCTCTTCTTCTAGCCCTGTGCTCTTCCCGTGCTGCCTTGCTCTCCGTTGCAGCGCCTTCTGATATGCTTCATCCGTTGCTCGCTTCCTCTCCGCACATTCGCGTACCACGCGTTTCTAATCGGAGGTGGTCAGTAGTCAGGACGGTTTCAGCTACTTCTTAGAGGGCAGTTCGGCAGCGCAGCCACATGTTGTTGGCGCCTGTTTGGCCGCTCTCTGGTCAGAGTCGCCGTTTACGCGCCTGAATTTTCGGACATCTAGGATGTTTGACGCGTGTCCTATTCTATTCGACCATCTGGAGGTAGCCAGGTTGATGAGTGAATATTTTTGGGAGGGAATCTTGAGATACTAGATGTCACAAGGTCTGCTAATCGGAAGCCGTTATCTCCTGTCGTTTCGTGGAGAATATGCTTTCCGATCGGGCCGTCAAAGATGATTTCCTCGTCGATTTTGGCATTGAAGTCTCCGAGTACGATTTTGATGGCGTACTCCGGACAGGCTTCGTAGACTCTGTCCAAGATGTCTTAGAAATCCTCTTTGTTGGACTCCTCAGCCTCATCCGTGGAGGCGTGTGGACATATTAGACTTATTATTTAGAACCTTCCCTGGATGTGGATTACAGCCAGGTGATCATTTATTAGCCTTGGATCTATTCCGTTTTCGTAAAACGAATCCGCATCCTAATATGTGCAACCTTTTGTGACAGCTGTACTAGATGTCGCAATGTTTTTTACTTATTACTCCATTTCTGATCCAAGAAATAGATCGTAGTAATGTTCGCTGCAGAGGAAAACCAGGGCAGGGCAGCGCAAGAAGAGTACCGAGCCAGAAGAAGGGAGGAGAAAAAACTACTGCGACAAAAGAAAAGAATCTTCGCAACCTCCCAGCTTAAGGATATCGAGGAGTCTAGGGATAAGCATAAAACATGAGCCTTGTACAAGAAAGCCAAAGGCCTTGCAGAAAGCTTCAAAAAGGGCACCCAGGCTCTCCGAAACTGCGAGGGTAATCTTGTCACCGACTCGCAAGGAATAGTGGATGTATTTAAGCAGCATTTCCAGCAGCTCCTTAACGACCATGACCAAGAGATAGTGGTAGGGACCGAGGAAATCCCAACTCCAGCCGCTGAAGTAGACCTCCCACCCAGCAACGAAGAAGTCGGTAAAGCTATTCAGAAGCTGAAGAATAACAAGGCCGCAGGCTCAGATGGCTTGCCATCAGTGCCCTTTAAGGCTGGCGGCGATGTTCTGGTAGGGAGCATGCACCAGATCATCTGCAGAATTTGGGAATATGAAAGCATGTCCGACGACTGGAATACCAGCTCTATTTGCCCCACCCACAAAAAAGGCGATCCTACCTCTTCCAAAAACTATAGAGGTATATCCCTGCTCAATGTCGCATACAAGATCCTGTCCAGCGTATTGTGTGAACGTCTAAAGCCATTTTGCACCGCACTAATCGGCAGCTACCAGTGCGGCTTCCGGCCCGGCAAATCGACTATAGACCAAATTTTCACACTTCGACAAATCCTGGAAGAAACCAACGAGTTTCGAATCGATACACACCACCTATTCATCGATTTCAAAGCCGCATACGACAGCATTCATCGTGAAGAACTGTTTGGTGTGATGGCCGAATTCCGGATCCCGGAAAAACTGACCCAGTTGTGTCGCACCACGCTAAGAAATACGCGATGCACTATGCAACTCGGTTCTAGGACTTCGGAACCGTTTGAAACCTGCACCGGATTTCGGCAAGGAGATGCGCTGTCATGTGACTTCTTCAACCTGGTGCAGGCGCAGATAGTGCGACGGGCAGGCGTCAACAGGGAAGACACTATCTTCTACAAGTCCGTCCAGCTGCTAGGATACGCGGATGATATCGACATCATCGCGTGTTCTCGCCGTGGCATTGTGGAAGCATTCACGGCGATTGAAGAACAGGCGAAACCAGTTGGTCTTAAGGTCAATGAGGACAAAACGAAGTATATGCTGTCAAGCAAAAACCAATCCGTCGCTCACCACCTGGGACAAAATATAACAATTGAAAGCTACAATTTCGAGGTAGTTAAGGAGTTAGTCTACCTCGGGGCAAAGGTAAATTCCACAAATGACACCACAGAGGAGATCCGGCATAGAATCGCCCTTGGCAACCGCTGCTACTTCGGCTTGTCCAAACAACTGGAGTCAAAACTCTTCACTCGAAAGACCAAAGTCATGCTTTACAAGACGCTCATACTGCCAGTCTTGCTGTACGGAGCCGAAAGCTGGACGATAAGCAGAACAGCGGAGCTGATTTTGGGTTTTTTCGAAAGAAAAATTCTGCGCCGCATATTTGGTCCTGTCTGTGAGGAAGGTGAATGGAGAAGAAGACACAACCGCGAACTCTACGAGCTGTACAAAGATGCGGATGTAATCCGGATGTGGCTCGGCCACGTCGAGCGCATGGAGATCAACGCTCCAGCTAAGAGGGTCTTCGACTCCGAGCCTCCTGGTTCGAGAAGAAGAGAAAGACCGAACCTCCGGTATAAAGACAAAGTAATCGCGGATGTAAGACATCTTGGTCTTGATAACTGGAAGCAGCGTGCCCGGGACCGTCATGAATAGAAGGCAGCTATAGCTCAGGCTCAGATCCTCCATGGAACGCTGGCCTTATAAGTAAATAAGTAAGTAAGTAAGTAAGTAAGTAAGTAATGTCCGCCTTATACTGCGTGAGAGGACATTTTCCAATTTCTACACCCCAGCAGTGAACAGGGCCTGACATTCCAGATGTACACCGTAAATAGTTGTCCTCTTTCGTGCCGTGTCGTCGCCGGTTTCGGGATCTATATATCTATTTACATATGTATGTATATATGTATGTTTGTATGTATATCCGAGGCTAGTCGTTCTTTCATAACCTAATTATTTTTACGTGTCTCTTAACCCTACGCACAACCGCCTGCCAGGCCGGGTTGATTAGCGTTATGTTGCTGTACGCCGCGTACATCGGTTCACTTGCTAGCGGACTCTGACAAAGTACTCCAAGGGCGGCGAGGAGGTTGTACGTCCCCCTTTAGCTCTACACAATGATTCCAACGCTGCTCCACAACTCGAAGTCAACTCGTTCAGAACCATGGTTACAGCCTCCTTGACCTTCTCTACACCGCTATGAGAAGTTCCCCTGAGTTGTGACTTCATCCTGGGAAATAAATCGTAACTATGGGGTGGATGCGGCAATATTGGAGTGTAGCATGGGCCGGCACATTGTCGGGGTGCAAGGTCTAGCCCCCTTCATGACGAGTCTAAATTCACCAACTGATTTTTTCGAAAGATTTCCGAGGGTGATTGACCAGATTTCACTAAAAATGTAATCACAATACGTTGCAGGTTATGTAACGACGCTACTAAAAGAGTGTTTTTGTTATTTTTTCGAAAAATACGCAGAACACACAAACAGAACATGCTGTCGACTTCAGCCTTGGATGGAAACTGAAAGGAAGAACTTTACTGGACAGATGTCAACAAACGAGTTAGTGTTGCCAGTTCCCGAAATATGACTAAATTCTCGGATCTTAACTTAATATTAAACTGAGGGCAAAATCAGTATTTGTGCACAGATGCTAGGATTAGTGCAATGATCCAGTAGCGAAGAGTATATATACATACGTAATTACGTAGACAGTTCTTGTGAACCCGGATTTAAATCCGTATAAAGCTGACAAGAAGGTGTTAAAAAAAGTAGTTGGCAGACATTAGTCGAAAAATAAAACAGAATTATAATAGAAGCACCAACATTCTGTTGAAAAGGGGCGCAGTTGTTGAAATCTATCAGGCCTGTAATTTTTACAATTTTCCTTGTACATATATCAATACCTTACTTACTTACTTAGGTGGCGCTATAGTCCGTGGTGAACCTGGGCCTCAACCAACAAGCGTCTCCAGCGTGCACGGTCTTTGGTCAGCTGTTTCCAGCGGCGCACGCCCAGTTGGTTAACGTTCCCTTCCACCTGCGTGCGCCACCGTTGATGCTGCCGTCTTCTGCCGCGCCTTCCTTCCGGGGTGGGTTTGAAGACTCTTCGGGTCGGAGCTGTCCGTAGACGCCGTACCAGGCCGATATCGCTGTACAGCCCGTACAGTTCGTCGTTATATCTTCTCCTCCATACACCGTTTGAACAAACGAGACCGTAGATGGTGCGCAGAATTTTCCTCTCGAAACGACCAAGGGCATCTTCATCCGCTTTTGTTAAGGTCCAAGCCTCTGCGCCGTAAAGGAGGACTGGGATGATTAAGGTCTTATATCGTGTCACCTTGGTTTTCCGAGAGAGGGCTCTACTTCTCAATTGCCTCTTGAGCCCAAAGAAACAGCGGTTGGCAGGAGGGATTCTGCGTTTTATCTCAGCGCTGGTGTTGTTGTCGCTGGTCATCAGTGAGCCAAGGTAGATGAATTCCTTGACCACTTCAAAGTTATGTCCGCCCATGGTGACGTTCTGGCCAATACGTCGGTGTTGTCCATCTCTTTTAGATGAAATCAGATATTTGGTTTTACCTTCATTAACCTTGAGACCCATCTTACCGCTTCTACCTCAATGCTTACATGCTTGCAAAGACCTCATTCACGTCTCGCTGTATCTGTCCAATTACGTCAACGTTATCGGCGTACGCAAGCAATTGCGTAGATTTGAATTAAATCGTACCTCCTGTGTTGGCCAGTGACTCTTGCACGATCTTTTCAAGCACGATGTTGAAAAAGTTGACAGCGCGTCATCTTGCCTAAATCCATTTTTAACATCAAAGGTCTCGGTTTGTTCATTACCGACCTTAATGGAGCAGCGAGAATTCCATTGACGAGTTTGGAAGGGATGTTAAAACTAGACATGGCTTTGCATAGCTCATCTGTATACACGCTGTCATATGCAGCCTTGAAATCGACGAAGAGGTGGTGAGTGTCGATTTGGTATTCCTGGGTCTTCTCCAAGATCTGCCGTAGCGTACATATTTGGTCTATTGGGGATTTAGCTGGCCTGAAACCACACTGATAAGAGCCAATCAGGTTATCCACAAACGGTTTAAGGCGTTCACACAATACGGCAGAGAGGATCTTATATGCGATGTTAAGGAGACTTTTTCCCCTATAGATGGCGCAGTTATAGGGGTCTCCTTTCTTATGGACCGGGCAAACGATGGTGAGATTCCATACGTCGGGCATGCCTCCTCCGACCATACCTTGCAAATGAGATGGTGCATGCACCTTACCAGCTCATCTGCAGCCTTAAGAAGCTCAGCAGACAGGCCGTCTGCGCCCGCGGCTTTATTAGACTTAAGTCTTGATATCGCTATCGGATGGACTGAGTTCTGTAACATTGTCGTCCATTACGAACGGTTCGTTCTGCCTGACAGCGGTATCTTGTCTATCATCGCCGTTATACAGTCTTCAGAAGTGGTCTTTCCAAATGCTTAGCATCGACTGCGACTCTACTACCAGTTCTCCATTTTCATCCCTGCAGGCCGCCGCTCTGGCTTTGAAGCCATGGCATATTCGTTTTACCTTATTGTAAAACTTACGGGCGTCATTCCTGCGGAGGCATCTCTCCATCACCTCGATCTCACGCTTTCCGTGCTCTCTCTTCTTTCTTCTGAATAGCATGTGTTCCTCTCTTCTCTTCTGCTCATAGATTTCGCGAGCAGCTCTCGTCCGTCGTTGCAGCATGGCTTTATATGGCTTTTGTTTTGCTGCATGGGCTGGTTCATCGAACCAGGGGTTTCTAGGTGGTGGCGGTTTGAAACCCAGCACCTCTAAGGTAGCGTCTCTGACGGCGCTCTGGCAATGCGCCCATTCCTGCTCTATTGTTTGTGCTACTGTGGACGGATTTTGAGAGAGCTTGGAGGAGACAGTAGTACTTTTTTAAGTGATGTTACCCCTAAGCACAACCTGGAGGGCCAGGTTCTTCTTTCCCCAGGGACAAGGGGTTAGGTCGCTGCACACATTGGTTCACTACCTGGCGGGTGCCAGGGTAGCTATCCAAGGGGGGGGGCATGCGGAGGCTGTGTGTCAATTTGGATTGAGCAGGGACAGAGATCGAAGCTGGCGTTTGCCATGTTAAACGCGATCAACTTCTTTGCTCTGTTTGCTGGCTCCCTCCCCCTATATCAATACATAACCAAAGAAAAAGCGACATAACAATATCCGTGCTCAATAATTTGTTAATATTGTATATCTATGTATGTATACCTTCATATAAGCAGCTGTCCTTTTAAGCTGCCCTTTTATTATTAACCAATATCTTAATTTGTATTAACCCACTCATATTCGTGCAAGCATACATACATACATACATACATACATAAAAACGATAAATTGCAAGTTCAGAGGCCTTGAAACCTAAAGATGTGCAACAACTTCCCCAGCAGACAGATAACAGGCAACGAAGCTATAAGGCCCCCGCAGATAACGTAATCTACAATAGCGTGTCATTTGTTTGCTTTCAGTCTAATCCATTAGGGAGCCAAATATGTATGGTAGGTATGCAGTAATATGTACCTACAGCATCACAGAAAAATGCATCTCTTCGGAATTCCCATTTATTTTCGTTCGCCTGGCCCTGATGAGTGGATTTGGTTGCACTGTGCGACCCCACTCAATCCGAATGAGAAAAACATTTTATTTAACTCACACAGTGGTGCGTCGGTGGAGCTGTTGTGCTCCGCGTACTGCCAATTTGACAACCGCATCAGCAACAAATTTCTCTCACACTTTCCACCTCTTGCTGTCACTATCTCTCTCTCTCTCTTCGTGAATACTATGGGTCGGCGGATCGGATGCGAACAGCAGAGATTGCCAATGTTGGGAATTATCGATTTTCCTGCCCAGCTGTTAGTGAATGTAACTAACACATAACGGTGTACCAATACGCCTCGACCGTTCGTTAATGCCACCATCTTTCGAACAAAGTTTCTCATTGAAATACGCCCTGAGCTGGAATCTGTATTTCATTGTGTTTTCTTCAGTTTTGGGGTGGTAGCGAACCGAAGTGGTAGTAGTTGAGTACTTGGTGTTAGTCGAGACACGAGAGAGTTCGATGATTTGTGTTAGTACATTTTGAAAATCGCTCAACGAGGGGTTGTTCGTGTAAATGTTGTGAATTGATTTGTTAACAAAATACAGTGGCAAAGTGTAATGTTAAATTTATATTTGGGGTACGGAACTATTGTAATACATGACCTGATTGTTAATCCAATCTCCAACGATTGGAAGCGGCACATTCCATTGCGAATTATTTTTGTGAGTTTTTCTTGCTAGCAACCCTATCGTTTCGAGAGTGGATTTTGTATTGTGTTTTTTTCTTTTGCTGTTTCTGTGGCTTCTGACAGATATCGGAGTGGAGAGCGGATTGCGTGCGAGTTTTCGAATGCCTCTGATGCGCATTCTTCTAATTTAGTGCAGCGAGGATGTCAATCACAAGATACAATGTCGAGAAGCATCGACTGATTGAAATGGTGCGTTCTAATCCCATTCTATGGGATTGTCGTCTGCCACACTATAAACGTTCGGATAAGAGAAAGGACATGAAATGGTGCGAACTGGGGCGCGAATTCAATGTAAGTGGAGAACGTGTCCAACGTACGTTCACTTCATTGCGAGAGATATTTCGGCGCGAGCTAAACAACGAAAAGTTGCTAGGCGATCGCTTCACATCGAAATGGGAGTTTTACGAAGCGATGAGCTTTCTGAAGGATGTGATACGCGAACGAAAGTAAGTACACTTGCATGCGTATGTTTGTACATACATTCATATGTATGTATCTGTATAATCTACATTGTCGTGCCCTCATGCTGACAAGTGCGATTTGAATGGGGAGGATTCTGTTTATTTTGTTTTTTTTTTTTTATTTTGTTTTTGCCTATTGAGAAAATAGGCAGTTGTTGTGCGTTTACATATCTGTTTTCCTGAAATCGCTGTGGGCCATGAGCAAACAGAGATTTATACAGTGATTTGAAAATTGAGTCAACAGATTCGGTGGCATAAATTAGTAATCGATGTAAACAAATGGTTTTCATAGAAGCGGAGGCAGAACGCTGTTTTCGTTGAGCAAACATGTTACAGAAATCAAAATCAAAGCAGACGCATTTGCAGTTGAGATTCCGTCGAGGTCGCATATTTTGTTGTTTACTGGGATTGGGATTCCTGATGTGTACCAACGACTGTTCAATGGAATCTGTTTGCGCTTTTTATTATCGTATTGTTTCTTCCTCTCTACGTCCTAGTATTTAATAAACGTTTGATTCAATTGATATGTAATCTGCTGCTGGAAGTAAGCCTGCATTAGATAATATTTACGTACATACATATGTATGTATATATGTATATACATATGTACGTATGACTGATCCATGCCATGCCATAAAGCGTAATTTCCCAAACTGGGAGGACGTTAGTTATTTGGTGGATTCTTCATAATTTCGTTTGGCAGATATGTAAATTATTTTGAAGTGACTTGTCGAGTTTGGAGCATATTTCTAAGTACATACATATAATCAGACCATCGTTGATCAAAATGTTAATTTATTTCTTTCTTTCTTTTGGTGGCGTTACAGCCCATGAAGGACCAGGACCAAGCTTCTCTCTATCACCCTTGTTGTGTTTGGTTTCTGAATTTGTCACGAACATTCAAAAAAATGTAACTAAATTCGACCAGAAAAAATCACCATTGCAGTGTAACTTCCTATCTAATCAAGTTGTGATAAAACATTTAAGATTTTCTTAAGCCGCTTTGTCTTTTGTGCTATGAACACAACCCCATAGATCTATTTAAATGTTTTGCAAACCTTATAAGGTCTTGAGAAGTAACTACTCGATTCAGAGTTAATCTTTTATCTGTTCTCGATACAACGAAAAGAAGCATCGGTGGAATTTTTGAAGTTAACACGTACTAATGTGTCCAAAAAGTAAAGTGACATATACAGTAGTGTCCGCTTATAACGAACTCGATGGGACCGACCAAATTGGTTCGTTATAACCGAAGTTCGTTATAAATAATACGCTAACAAAAAAAAAAAAAAATCACCAACGTTGGTTTTGAAAATCGAGGATGACTCCGACAAGAAGTCTTGGGAAGGAAGACTCCGACAAAAAGTCTTAAGCTTCCGAGATATAAGCGAACGCCTCATAACAATCCGCATCAAAGTTAAATTTAGAAACATTAGCTTAATATACGCCCACGCCCCAACGGAAGAAAAGGACGATCGACTCAAAGAAGAATTCTACGATCTCCTAGACCGAACATATGCCCAATGCCCCAACTACGACACAAAAAATAGTCCTAGGAGATTTTAATGTAAAACTGGGCAAAGAGGACATATTTGAGTCGGTCATAGGAAAGCATAGCCTCCATAACACCACATCCGACAACGGCTAATCGACTTCCTAGCGGGGTGTAACCTTGTAGCAAGCACGCGATTCTCCCATCTCAACATCCACAGGGGTACCTGGCGGTCTTTTGATCAATCGAAACCAACCAGATTGATCACCTTCACCTTGAATCTTCCGAGGGGCCAACATCGACTCGGACCACTGCCTTGTTGTAGCCAAGTTACGAATGAGGATATCAACAATGTTTACGAGTCGAGTAGGACTACGTAAGTTTGACGTCGTAAAGCTACAATCGCATGAGACTGCCAGAATCTTTCCCGATCGTGTCTCCTCCAAGCTCTCTCAAAATCCGCCCACAGCAGCATAAACAATAGAGCAGGAATGGGCGCATTGCCCGAGCGCCGTCAGAGACGCTGCCTAGGAGGTGCTGGGTTTCAAACCGCCACCACCTAGAAACCCCTGGTTCGATGAACAATGCGAACAAGCCCATGCAGCAAAACAAGAGGCATATAAAGCCATGCTGCAACGACGGACGAGAGCTGCTCGCGAAATCTATGAGAAGAAGAGAAGAGAGGAACACACGCTTTTCAGAAAAAAGATGAGAGAAAGAGGGAGCAGGGAGAGCAAGGGCGTGAGATCGAGGAGATGGAGAGATGCTTCCGCAGGAATGACGCCCGTAAGTTTTACAATAAGGTAAAACGAACATGCCATGGCTACAAAGCCAGAGCGGCGGCCTGCAGGGATGAAAATGGAGAACTGGTAGTAGAGTCGCAGTCAATGCTGAGGATTTGGAAAAACCACTTCTGCAGACTGTTTAACGGCGAAGATAGACAAGATACCGCTGTCAGGCAGAACGAGCCATTCGTAATGGACGACGATGTAACAGAATTCAGTCCACCCGACCTAGACGAAGTCAAAATAACGATATTAAGACTTAGGTCTAATAAAGCCGCAGACTGCCTGTCTGCTAAGCTTCTTAAGGCGGCTGGAGGTGAGCTGGAAAGGTGCATGCACCATCTCATTTGCAAGGTATGGTCGGAGGAAAGCATGCCCGACGAATGTAATATCAGCATCGTTTGCCCGGTCCATAAGAGAGGAGACCCCTATAACTGCGCCAACTATAGGGGAATAAGTCTCCTTAACATCGCATACAAGATCTTCTCTGCCGTACGGTGTGAACACCTGAATCCGTTTGTGGATAACCTGATCGGCGCTTATGGTGGTTTCAGGCCAGGTAAATCTACAATAGACCAAAAATTTACGCTACCACAGATCTTGGAGAAGACCCAGGAATACCAAATCGACACTCACCACCCCTTCGTCGATTTCAAGGCTGCATATGACAGCGTGTATAGAGATGAGCTATACAAAGCCATGACTAGTTTAAACATCCCTGCCAAACTCGTCCGACTGTGTAGGATGACATTGGAGAATTCTCGCTGCTCCATTAAGGTCGATAATGAGCAAACCGAGACCTTTGATGTTAGAAAAGGATTTAGGCAAAGTGACGCGCTGTCAGCAACTTTTTCAACATCGTGCTTGAAAAAATCGTGCAAGAGTCACTAGCCAACACAAGAGGTACGATTTATTTCAAGTCTACGCAATTGCTTGCGTACGCCGAGAATATTGACGTGATTGGATGGACACAGTGAGACGTCAATGAGGCCTTTGTAAGCATAAAGGTAGAAGCGGCTAAGCGGGTCTCAAGGTTAATGAGGGTAAAACCAAATATCTGCTTTCATCTAAAAGAGACGGACAACACCGACCGACGTATTGGCCAGAACGTCACCATGGGCGGGTATAACTTTGAAGTGGTCAAGGAATTCGTCTACCTGGCGACAACAACACCAGCGCTGAGATAAAACGCAGATTCACTCTTGCCAACCGCTGTTTCTTTGCGCTGAAGAGGCAATTGAGAAGTAGAGCCCTCTCTCGGAAAACGAAGGTGACATTATATAAGACCTTAATCATCCCAGTTCTCCTTTACGACGCAGAGGCTTGGACCTTAACAAAGGCGGATGAAGATGCCCTTGGTCGTTTCGAGAGGAAAATTCTGCACACTATCTACGGTCCCGTTTGTTCAGACGGTGTATGGAGGAGAAGATATAACGAAGAACTTTACGGGTTGTACAGCGACATCGGCCTGGTACGACGTCCACGGATACAACGTCTAAGGTGGCTAGCCCATGTAAAGCGCATGGAAAATACAGCTCCGACCCGAAGAGTCTTCGAATCCGCCCCGGAAGGAAGGCGCGGCAGAGGACGGCCGCATCATCGGTGGCGCACGCACGTGGAAGGGGACCTTAACCAACTGGGCGTGCGGCGCTGGAAACAGCTGGCCAAAGACCGTGGCGGCTGGAGACGCTTGTTGGTTGAGGCCCAGGTTCACCACGGACTGTAGCGCCATCTGAGTAAGTAAGTATGTTTATCTCGATGAACTTCGAAATACTGTTTTCAAATAATCAAGATCTTTACACATGCGGAAAGGTTCAACGAAGCTCATTCCCGAACACAATATTTGAGGAATAAGACAATTTTCTTCTTCAAGTTATCAAGAAACCATCAATTTGGAGATACATATCTCATCAATACCATTCATCAACTAAGAATGATGAATTAACATTTCGATAATTATTGGAAAAAGGTCCTAATCACTTATTTTTATGAAATTCGAATATGTTAAAAAAGGCTTTGCCTGACAATTTTGTTATGCCTACATACATATGTATGTATACAAATACATATTTTAGTTTCAGAAATATAAGCTTTTGAAATTCTCAATCAAAATACGGATTTGGCTTATTTTAGTTTAATCATAGTTTAGCCTGGGACTATGCAACAAGTTTTAAATTATCAAATATTCCACTTAAAGGTTTTGTAATTCCTAACAGTATGCGGTTTTCATTGGTTTAGAAGATGCAGATATATCTGTATACAAAACTATGTAGTTTGCTTTTATTTTAGCTATTTAAATTCTAACATAAAACGGTACCATCGTGTGTGAAATGGATGGTTTTGTGACGTTCGTGTGTTGAGAGGGGCTGAACTCTCAACTAATCATCACCTGGTATTGTGTAAGCTGTATCTTACTGGTAGGGTACCTCGTCTGCCAAAACGGAAACCAATAGTGGTTACACGCATACGGTGGAAGAAACTACAGAGCAGTAAGGTGCGGCAACACTTCGAATGACACATATCCGAAAGGTTTGAGCAAATTCCAACTGATCCATCGCGTACATATAGAGAAAGAATGGCGACTAATTTGAACAGCTGCCATTGCCTCTGCACGTGATGTTTGTGGAGAGAAGCGACTTGTTTTGGCGACTGGTGGTGAAAAAAAAAAAAAAAACTGCGTGGTTTAAAACACCCGGAGTTCAAGAAGCCATCAGAGAAAAGAAGAAGGTCTACAGGTAGTGGATTCTCTTGGGAGACTCTGCTTCCCATGACCGATACACAATGGCGCGAAGAACTTTAAAATTGGCTGTGCGAGCAGCTAAAGAGCAGTCCAGGAAGGAGTTCAACGAGAAGTTGGAAGGCGACCATAGATCTGCGAAAAAGGTGTTCAGGCAAACCATTCGCCGGCTCCAAGAAGGAAATTCAGCATAATCGAAGGAGTTAAGGCCAAAGATGGTGTGTTTGTTTCCAATGAGATGGACATCTTACGCAGATGGGGCGAGCACTTTTCGGTGCTGCTGAATCCCGAATAGGGAGCTGAGGGGACCTATAGTCCTATAGTCTTGAGTGGGGCGGAGAATAGTCCAAGCGTGGAGGAAGTCATTTTAGCTATTGAATCGCTAAAAGTTGGGGTGGCTGTGGTGCAGTGGTTAACATCATCGACCGCCGAGCGGAAGGTCTTTAGTGACCAGACGTACTGCTGCAGGCATAACACTCACAGTATATGGTCAACTGAAATTCATCCTCTGTGTATGCAATACTAAAGAGCTCGAACGAATTACTACGGACTATAACCAACTCGGAATTTGGTCGGCTCTCGTCCTATCTGGGACAACCACCCCCGAGAGTAGTGACAAACATCAACGACCCAAACCCCTGCACTCCGTTCAGGTTGTGTGCCTAAAACACATCATAAGAGAATATAAAAACTCTTGAAACTGCGCGAGTCTCTAAAAAAAAAAAAAACAATCAGCCGGTATGGATAAAGTTCGGCCAGGAATGCTTAAGGCAATGGGTACAGAGGGAGTATTATGGCTCTCTCGTGTCATTGAGGTGGCCTTGGAATGCGGTGAGACACCCAGCTATTGGCAGACTGGGGTATGTGCCCCTCTTTTCAATCTTTTCAAAAAGGGGGATAAAAAGAGAGTGCTCCAACTATAGGGGCATGTCTCTTTTAAGGGTCCCCGGCAAAGTCTACGCTGTGCGAGTTTCGTCACGGCAGAAGCACAACCGACCAGTTTTACACTCTAAGAATGGTACTCGAGAAGGCTTGGGAGTACGCCAAACCTATATAGAGCCGCTTTGTAGATTTGGATAAAGCTATGACCGAGTTCCTCAAGGTAAACTCTGGAGTGTCTGCAGGAGTACGGGATTGATGGTCCTCTGTTGAGGATCATTCAGTCTCCATACATAAACTGTAGAAGTCGTATCCGGGCGTTGGACTTTGCCAAGGGTGCTTCTTATCACCTTTCCCTTTCATTATATATGTATATATATGGACTGGATGTTGCAGCGCAGTCGAGGCGAGGAGTGTTCCACATTGGGAGAGTTAAGGGTTAGCCACGTTATTTTTGCTGATGACTTAGTTGTCCTTACATCCTCCCAGACGGAACTCCAGCGCGCGATAGATAGGTTTGTGGCCGTATGTGCTGATGCTGGAATGAGGGTTAACGTGAACAAATCCGAGGTTATGGTTATTTCCAGAACACCTGTCTCTACATGTTAGTGGGGTCACGTTGAAGTAGGTGGAGAAGTGGAGGTATCTCGGGGTCTTCTTCACGAGTGATGGGAGGAGTAATTTTGAGCTTTTCTGCAGGATTTGCCAAGCCTGGTAAATTTTGAGACGGCACATACGTACATACGTATAAACGCAAACACACACAGACTAATCTATAAAAAACTTGGATTTGGGTTCTGGTGACCTTAAAACGTGGAGATATGTCAAAATTTGGGATTCCCAAAATCGAATATGTGTGTGTGTGTGTACGTATTTGCGTACCGGCAGCGATTGGCAAGAGTGTCACTGCGGAGCCAAGGTAGACGAAATCCTCAACTACCTCAAACTTACGTATAACTGCCAATATAAACGTTCTAGCCCAGACGTCGGTGGTGAGTTTCGTTTTTTAATGACAGCATACATATACATATGCATTTAGTTTTGCCCTCGTTTACTACCAAACCAATTTTCGTCGCCTCCGCCTCAATACTCGTAAACGCCTCATTGTTATCTGGTTGTGTTCTTTCGATTAAGTCAATGTCATCCGCGTATGCGAGGAGTTGTGAGGATTTTAAATAAACTGTCCCTCTTGTGTTGGCCAGTGACTTTTTCATAATTATTTCTAATATGATGTTGAAGAAATCACACGACTGCGCATCGCCCTGCTTAAATCCTTTTTTGACATCAAAACTATCGGCCAGATGTTTACCGATTCGGATGGAGCAGCGAGCTTTAGTCTGACGAGTTTAACAGGGATGTCAAAGCTAGACATTGCGTTGTATAGCTCGTCTCTAATTACGCTGTCTTTCAGAAAAGAAAATTTCGCCCCGTAGCAAGATTAATCAGCCTGTGTCCGTTATCGGATGTGGTGTCGTGTAGGCTATTTTTGCCGATGAGTCGTTCAAAGATGCTTTCCTTACCCAGCTTAGCATTCAAGTCGCCTAGTACAATTTCGGTGTCATAGCTGGGACATTGGACATACGTTCTGTCTAGAAGATCGTAGAACTCATCTTTGGTGGAGTCATCCTTGTCTTCCGTGGGGGCGTGGATGCAGATCAGGCTGATGTTAGAAAATGTTAGCCTTGATACGGATCTTTATGAGGCGTTCGCTGCTCACATGCCGAAAGCTTAGACCTTTCTGCCTTAGCCCACCTCGAACAACAAATCCGCATCCGAACAATCTCTCTCTCCTTATAGCAGTCGCCGGAGTAGATGCCGCACTTTTTCATCCGCTTTATACCCGGTCCATTCCATCGAATTTCCTGGAAAGCGGGTATGTCCGCTTTATAGCGGTCTAGGGCGTCCGCAAGTTGTTCGGCTGCACATGGCCTGTTTAGGGAGCTAACATTCCACGTACAAAGCCGAAGATCATTGTCCTTTTTTCGTTTTTTTGCAAGGGTCGCCAACATAAATCCGGTCCGTTATATATATCACTAGGCCGTGACCCAACCGATAAATCCTGTTTTTTGACACAGGAGGCTCGCCATTCGCCCTTCCCCGTCTGCAATTTCCATAGGAAATCTCCAGATGGCACCACGAATAGGCGGGGATGGGACTTACTAACAGTGCCGCAAAATGTTCGACTGCGGTGGCTCTTCTCGCTTTTTAACAGGCCAACATCCGTCGGATAGGTGCTACTCCTACGAGGTCTTTGTTAGTCCTTTGCCATCCTTCCGGTGCTTATATCATGCCGTTTTTTTTAAATCCATTCAACCAACTCTTGCTATGACTGCATTCCTGATTCTTAAATCTCCGACCAAACTCGTCCGTTTTTTTTTTGTAGAATCGTACCTCTCACGGTCACATTGTTAGCCCTTTGTTGGCTAAACCACTTCAACAATCCTCTATCCACCCTCTCGTTTGTAGGTCCAGGATTTCCTCCCTCTTGCTCTAAATTGTGCCTGTAGTGAATTTACTTATTTCCGTGTATTTATCGCTTTGCTTTACACCTTGTTGTCAACGCTTTATTAAATCGTATTTGTCTTTTAATGTAACACATTTTTTTGTTTTAATTGATTCTAATTCTCCCATTGTACTCAAATGATTTTCAAGTGCGTAGTATCCTTTCTCTGTCCAGTATGTGACGCCTGTCGTTTGTAAACATAACGTTACTCGGGGAAATACGGAAAAAGTTCTATTGAAGGAATTGAACGCAAATTAGTTGTAGTAGATTTTCCTGATACAAAACCATGTTGGAAGTCTGAAATATGTTCCTTAATAGCAAAGAAGATCTTGTCATAGATGATTTTTTTTCAAAAAGTTTGGGAATTGTTTAGAACCAGATTTAAATATTGGAGATGTGTAAGAAATCTTCCAGCTGTCAAGAAATTGACCGTGTTCGAGTGAAAGATTATAGATAAATGCTAGAGGTTCAGCAAGAGCTATTGCACAGGACTTTAAAAGAATGGGTGGAAAGCCATCAGATCCTTGTCTTTTAGTCACATCCAATTTCGCCAGTGCGTCTCTAACCTCGGATATACTAATTGTAACCGATCCAATATCGCAATGGTTAGAACCGTGCGGTAAACTGTTTGAGGAAACGGACTCTATTGAGTAGACGGTTTTAAAATAAGATGCAAATAAATTACAGATCGATGAAAGATCACTAGCAACAGTACCGGATAACCAGCTTGGAAGGCCCATGGAATTGCGTTTGGAATTAATAAAGTTCCAAAAGAAACTGCTATTTCTTTTAAATTAGATTAGATAGATAGTATGTAGTTGCGATGGAGAAAATTACTAAGACATGTAAATTTACGGTGTCTAATAAAATAGTTTTCCCGATAGATTCAATTACTTCAGTTGTACGAGTAGACTTAAAGGCCTTGATTTTGCTATTTTTTAAATTAGAGTCTTTTGTTAAACCAAAAGGGATTCGAGTTCTTCTTTAAAAGCTTTTTGGGAATATAGCGCTCTATGTCCTCTTGAAGGACTTCCGAAAAATGCCTGTAAGCATTGTCCAATTCAGGACAACCAATAACATCACACCAAGTACACGATAAAAAATAAGCAACTTACTTACTTACTTACTTATCAGGCCTGCGATCCATGGAGGATCTGAGCCTGAGCTATAGCTGCCTTCCATCCTTGACGGTCCCGGGCACGCTGCTTCCAGTTGTCAAGACCAAGATGTCCTAGTTCCGCGATTACTTGGTCTTTAAACCGGAGGTTCGGTCTTCCTCTTCTTCTCGAACCAGGAGGCTCGGAGTCGAAGACCCTCTTAGCTGGAGCGTTGATGTCCATGCGCTCGATGTGGCCGAGCCAGTGTAGTCGACGGATCCTTGCCTTCCGGACTACATCCACATCTTGGTACAGCTCGTAGAGTTCGCGGTTGTGTCTTCTTCTCCATTCACCTTCCTCACAGACAGGACCAAATATCCGGCGCAGAATTTTTTTTTCGAAAGAACCCAAAATCAGCTCCGCTGTCCTGCTTATCGTCCAGCTTTCGGCTCCGTACAGCAAGACTGGCAGAATGAGCGTTTTGTAAAGCATGACTTTGGTCTTTCGAGTGAGGAGTTTTGACCCCAGTTGTTTGGACAAGCCGAAGTAGCAGCGGTTGCCAAGGGCGATTCTATGCCGGATCTCCACTGGGGTGTCATTTGTGGAATTTACGTTTGCCCCGAGGTAGACAAACTTCTTAACTACCTCGAAATTGTAGCTGTCAATTGTTATGTTTTGTCCCAGGTGGTGAGCGACGGATTGGTTTTTGCTTGACAGCATGTATTTCGTTTTGTCCTCATTGATCTTAAGACCAATTCGTTTCGCCTGTTCTTCAATCGCCGTGAATGCTTCCACAATGCCACGGCGAGAACACGCGATGATGTCGATATCATCCGCGTATCCTAGCAGCTGGATGGACTTGTAAAAGATAGTGCCTTCCCTGTTGACGCCTGCCCGTCGCACTATCTGCTCCAGCACCAGGTTGAAGAAGTCACATGACAGCGCATCTCCTTGCCGAAATCCGGTGCATGTTTCGAATGGTTCCGAGGTCCTAGAACCGAGTTGCACGGTGCATCGCGTGTTTTTAAGCGTGGCGCGACACAACTGGATCAGTTTTACCGGGATCCCGAATTCGGCCATCGCCCCAAACAGTTCTTCACGATGAATGCTGTCGTATGCGGCTTTGAAATCGATGAAAAGATGGTGTGTATCGATTCGAAACTCGTTGGTCTTTTCCAGGATTTGTCGAAGTGTGAAAATTTGGTCTATAGTTGATTTGCCGGGCCGGAAGCCGCACTGGTAGCTGCCGATTAGTGCGGTGCAAAATGGTTTTAGACGTTCACACAATACGCTGGACAGGATCTTGTATGCGACATTGAGCAGGGATATACCTCTATAGTTCTTGCAAGAGGTAGGATCGCCTTTTTTGTGGATGGGGCATATAGAGCTGGTATTCCAGTCGTCGGGCATGCTCTCATCTTCCCAAATTCTGCAGATGATCTGGTGCATGCTCCCTACCAGAACATCGCCGCCAGCCTTGAAGAGCTCTGATGGCAAGCCATCTGAGCCTGCGGCCTTGTTGTTCTTCAGCTTCTGAATAGCTGTGCCGACTTCTTCTATGCTGGGTGGGAGGACTACTTCAGCGGCTGGAGTTGGGATTTCCCCGGTCCCTACCACTCTCTCTTGGTCATGCTCGTTAAGCAGCTGCTGGAAGTGCTGCTTAAATACATCCACTATTCCCTGCGGGTCGGTGACAAGATTACCCTCGCAGTTTCGAAGAGCCAGGGTGCCCTTTTTGAAGCCTCCTGCAAGGCCTTTGGCTTTCTTGTAAAAGGCTCGTATTTTATGTTTATCCCTAGACTCCTCGATATCCTTGAGCTGGGAGGCTGCGAAGATTCTTTTCTTTTGTCGCAGTAGTTTCTTCTCCTCCCTTCTTCTGGCTCGGTACTCTTCTCGCGCTGCCCTGGTTTTCCTCTGCAGCGCATTTTGGTACGCCTCGTCGGTTGCTGCCTTTTTCTGCTCACACTCGCCATCATACGACGGGTTTCTTGTCGGGGGTGGTAGGTATCCTAATGTGGTTTCGGCTACTTCCTGAATGGCTGAGCGGCAGTGCAGCCACATGTTATTGGCATTTGTGTTCGACGTAGGCATACCGTAGAGTCTTTCGTTCAGCTGCTCCCTGTAGACTCTGGCAATTTTGAATTTTTTTTGAATTTTCGTGGGGGCGAACACCCCCATTTATTGGGCTTAATTCAAGCCAACTTAATCTAACTTATTCTAACTTAATCTAACTTAGAAGCTAATGATGGTGGGGGAGGGGGGCATGATTAATAAGACGAGTTTTTAAGCATTGAGTGCTGAGGTTGAAGTCGAAGTAAGGATTTGAGTTAACACTTCCCAGCATACGAGAAATGGGTTCATTGGAGCCATAGGCGGTGCGGGGGGTGGCTAGGTAGAAGAGACGGGGATTACGTACATTGCGGGGGTTAGTGTTGATAGAGACAGAGTCATAGAGGGTCGCGCAATCAATGGTACCTGAAAGGAGTCGATGGATGAAGAGAATGTCAGATACAGTTCTTCTTTCCTCCAACGTGTTCATGTTGATTAATTTAAGACGATCTTGATAGGGTGGTAGGAGCAAAGGATTATTCCAGGGGAGACCTCGAAGTGCAAAACGTAGGAATCGGCGTTGGATGCTCTCAATTCTAGAAATGTGGGTTTGTTGGTAAGGTGACCATACTTGAGAGGCGTATTCAAGAAGGGGCCGGACAAAGGTTGTGTAGAGAGATCGGGTAACGTAGGGGTTGGAGAATTCTTTAGACCATCGCTTTACGAAGCCGAGTGCTGAATTAGCTTTAAGGATTATCTCGTCGATATGTGTCCGAAAATTTAACTCCTGGTCACATAATATGCCAAGATCCCGGATGGCCTGAACGGTGGCTATGGGTTGATTATTTAGAAAGTAGAGACGGGGAGGGGGTTTGATTCGTTTACGTGAAAAAGTAATGGATTGGCATTTGGGAATGTTGAGTTCCAAGCAGTTTTTGGAACACCAGGTGGAAAAACTATTGAGATCTAATTGGATTAGGGAAGGGTCCTGACTGGAGGAAATACTCCTGAAGAACTTGGTATCATCGGCATATAGTGAGACATGGGAATGTTTGATCACCATTTCAATATCGTTAATGGTAAGAACGAAAAGAAGTGGACCTAAGTGGCTACCTTGGGGGACACCGGAGGAAGCTGGAAAAGGTTTAGAAAAGGCAGACCTGAAGCGAACACTATAATAGCGATTGTTCAAGTAAGAAGATATCCACTTCACGGAAATGGGATCGAAACCAAGGGAAGACAGTTTGAAGAGTATTAGGCTGTGGGAAATTTTATCGAAAGCTTTAATGAAATCGGTAGAAATAACGTCGACTTCATTGCCATTTTCTAAGGCCGAGAGGGTAAAGGACACAAATTCAACAAGATTTGTGGTTGTAGATCTGCATTTGAGGAAACCGTGTTGTCTAGGGGAGATTAAAGACTTGCAGCGAAAACTTAAGATTTCATGCAAAATGCTCTCGAAGAGTTTGGGTATATGTGACAGTTTGGCAATGGGACGATAATTGTTGATATCGTTCTTCGGCCCTTTTTTGTGTATAGGGGTTATATATGAGGTTTTCCATAACTGGGGGAATTCGCCCAAACATAGGGATAAAGTGAAGATTTTCGAGAGAGGGGAAGAGAGGGTTGAGGAGCATTTTTTTAGGAATATAGCAGGGAGACCGTCAGGTCCAGGAGTGAATTCATCTTTAAGTTGATTTAATTTGTTTTCGATGACACAGGGGTCGACTGTACGAGGAAGAAAAGGTCCAAAGGAGAAATTCGGTAAATAATCGAAGTAAGCGGGATCCGGAACAAAGGAATCGTCGGCGAAAGATTGTTTGAAATAGGTGGCAAAAAAATTGGCGATAATGTTAGGGTCATTTGAGGTTTGATCATTGAAGGAAAGAGAGGTGGGGTACCCATCAGATTTTCTTTTGTAGTTAACAAACTTAAAGAAGGACTTTGGATCGCTTATAAGATTGGCTTGTGTTTCGGCTATATAGCGTTGATAGAGAGAGTTGTGAAGGGCCGTAAAGTGGAGATAGCTACCCATGTAATTAGAGAAGTCTTTAGGGGATTGGGTACGAAGGAATATTGACCACTGTTTATTTCTTTTGTTTCTTAGGGATCGGAGTCTGCGATTATACCATGGTGGGGAGGAGGACAAAGTTGTGCGTTGGGAAAATGGGACGTAAAGAGAGATAGAATTAAATATTTCCCTGTAGAATATGGATACAGCATCATTTAAAGTTAGATTATCAAAATTGAAAAGCGCTTTTTTAAGGTATTCGTTAATTTGGTGAAATTTCGCTTTGTGGAAATCGTGAGAAGGCAGAACTGTAGGGGGAGTATTCTGTGATGAAGAATTATGAAAAAAGGAAAGAAGAAGGGGAGGATGGAAGTTATCGATGGTAGAAAGGGAAAGTGGACAACGAGAGACGGAAGAATTGAAGGGATCGGTTGTGAATATGAGGTCTAGTTGTCTACCCATGTAGTTTGAGATGCCACTAACTTGGCTAAGGTTTGAATCTGCTAGGCGATCCAAGAAGAGACATTCTTTGGTCGTAGTGGGGTTGGTGGCAATATAAAACGATTCTTCGTCTGATTGAGACCATTTAAGATGAGGAAGGTTGAAATCTCCGAGGAGAAGGATTTCATCCTGAGGATCTCTTAAATCAGTTATTTGGTCAATCGTGTTGATGGCGAGTTGATAAGATTCTATGGGTTGTGAGGGCAAGATGTAGAAACAAGTGATGTAAAGGGTCTTCTGGGGTAGCACAATCTTGATTGTAATAAAGTCGAGATGTGGGGAGGATGATACTGCAATAAGGGAGGAGTCAATTGAATTAAGGACGGCTAGAAGGACACCCCGACAGGGGCAACCCTCAATGGGTCGGCCGAGTTCGTCATCTCGATAAACATTGAAATTTGATGGGAACAGTTCGGAGTTATTTATGCCGGGGATCAGGTTCGTTTCGGTCAGAGCAAAGATTTCAAAGTGTAGAGCATGTGATTGTTGGAAGACAGTTTGGGTTTTTGAGCGGAGACCTCTTACGTTCTGATAATAGATGGTAAGAGGAAGATTTTGACGGAGTGATGGTATTGCTGGAAGGGGGAGAGATTTAGGGACGAAAAAACTTATCGTGATCAGCTCTACTACGTTGAAGGTGTGATATTCGTTTAGAGTGAATGTATTGGCGATAGGTATCAAGATCATTTGACACTTTTTGGGGCGGGATATTAAGGAATTCGTTGTATTTGATGAAGAGGCTCTTGAGGCTAGCGTAGTCCGTAGGGAGACCTTCCTGTTTAATGGAAACCATGACGCTTGTGTTTGTATTACCTTCATAGCAAACCGAGTCGGATTTATCATGAAGGTAAGCCAAAAAGAGACGAATGTTCTCATATATCTTCCGATCTCTTAGTCGAGAGAGAGCGTAGCGATTTTGAATAGGGTCAGTAGTAAGCTGAGTAAGTTTAACTGTAGGAGGCATAAGGGGATCAACGAAAGATTGAGTCGCGACTGAAGAATGGGTGAGTGGGGCAGGAATTGTTGCTGTGGGTGGTGATGAAGAGTCGGGCGAAAGGTTGGGATTTTGTGTGGTGATATTGGAGGGGGATGGTTGGGAGGGGTTGAGGATATGAGAGCTACGGAAGTTAGGATACTTGGCTCCTGACGTGAGGTCAAAATTTGGAAATGAATTCGGGACAGGTGATTTGGAAGGAGGGATGTTGGTAGTTGTTGGATTCGATTTAAATGAAACGCGTTGACGTTGGGGTTTTGGCTGAATTTTGCTAGATAGATGAGAGATCGATGGATGTGTAAAATTTGGAAAGAGGTTGGTTTTAAAACTCCAATTTTGGTCTGAATTAGGTGGAAATTTGGGATGCTCGCTGACCTTGGGTTGAAAATTGTTAGGTTTTGGACGTATGGAAGCTTGCTTTTTTGGTGCTTTGGCATTTATTTTAGGAAAGATCTTATGGAAATGTAAAGTTTTACCAGAGGGGGTGAGGAAAAGCCATTTGTATTTGAGGGGAATATCAAATTGGAAGGAGTTAGGCTTATTGGGTATTTTCTTACAATTACTTATACTTATATTATACTTTTTATTAAAACGGTAGGTTAACCAAGCAGCATCAGCGTTTTCGGGAGTTCCATCGATGGTGAGTTGGGCGGAGTTGTTGTCGCAAATTTTTTGGAGCCTGTTGTTCCACTCAGATTGAGTCCAAGAGGTACCAAAACGTTGAATGGTAGGCAGCTGAGCTGGTTGAGGTGTTATCATTTCCAGAGGTGGTGACGCTGCCAATAGAGTCCTTGATAGGGCAGGGGCTTGGAGCAAAGGTGGGGGGGTCCGTGTGGTTTCATTCAATTCATCCATGATCGATGTATCGTACGGCTGTGGCTGAGGGGTGCCGTTGGATCTAATTGGCATGAACTTCAATTCTTCACCTAAATCGCTTAATAATATGCGATTAGCTGCGACATCATTACGAAGATCATCAAGCTTGCGTGTTAGCTCCATGAAGCGGAAGTCATTACTAGAGTTTTGGAAATGGATCTCCAGGTCGGATCGGAGGGATTTCAGGCAGTCGTTGATAGAAGGCACGTGGGAGTCGATCGATTTTTTGAGGTCAGCACACAGAGCACTAAACCACGAGTCGAGAATAGACTTAATATCAGTCTTAAGAGTCGTGAGGGGGGGGAAATTGGGCTCACTTTGCGGTCTATTCAAGGAGACGTCGATTGCTTCTAGATGTTTGTCCAAGGCCTTGACTTTAGATCTCAGCGCACTGATAGACACGTCTATGTTATTATTAAGATCATCAAAACCCTTGTTTAGGTCACCAAAAGAAGAGAGTTGGGCAAGAGTTTTTTTATGGTGTAATTTATTGTCCGAGGTCAGTGAGGCGATCGAATCACTGACACACTTAATCGCGAGCATTACGTGTGAAAGGGAGATGTTTTTGCACTCATTGCAGTAAAACAAAAAGTTGCTGCTGTAATCTTTGAGGTACACACTGGCACGTTTACTAAGCCCGGCGCATAACGGGTGAAATGAGTTGCCGCAAATACCCTTACAGGGCAATAAATCGGCATTGGTATCTTTATACAGACAATTATCAAAACCGCACTGTGACATTTTTTTTCTTTTTTTTTTTTTTTTTTTTTTTTTTAGTTTTTCTGTTTATTTAGTTTGATCGAAATAAGGTCGATGGGGAGAACTGGCGCGTTATTATGTTTTTGTATTTATTTGTTTTATTCGAAATTAGGTCGAGGGGCGCACTAGACAGCGGATTGGAAGGCGTATGTAAGAGCAACGAAAGGCACGTCTGAATGGTTGGAAGGCAGTTTATAAACTGACACAACCTCCGGTGTGCTCAGGCGCCCAATGTCGAACCTCCTCCTGATGGGCTGGTGCAGCTTTCTGACATTGGACAGTCGAGCTCTGAATCTTGCTGCTACGAGGAAGTGGTCAGAGTCGACATTCGCCCCTCTGAATGTTCGCACATCCAGGATGTTTGACGCGTGCCTTGCGTCAATGAGCACATGGTCGATTTGGTTGGCGGTTCAACCGTCCGGAGATCGCCAGGTTGCTGTGTGGATTCGCTTGCGAGTGAATCTTGTGCTACTTATCACCGCATTACGAGCTGTCGCAAAGTCAGCGAGTCGGAAGCCGTTATCTGTTGTTGTATCGTGGAGGCTGTGCTTTCCGATCACTCCGCCAAGGGTGTTTTCCTTTCCGATTTTGGTATTGAAGTCCCCAAGCACGATTTTTACATCGTACTCCGGACGAGCTCCGTAGGCGTTGTCCAGGAGGTCATAGAAGTCCTCCTTGATAGGGTCTTCAGCCTCGTCGGTAGGGGCGTGGGCACATATAAGGCTGATGTTATAAAATCTGCCTCTGATGCGGATCACAGCCAGGCGATCACTTATAGGTTTAAAGTCGATGACCTTCGACCTTAACCGCTTTCCCACGACAAATCCGCATCCCAGTAAGTGCAACCTTTTGTAACAGCTGTAATAAATGTCGCAATTTTTCTTTCTAATCATACCGTTTCCTATCCAGCGTATTTCCTGGACCGCAGTAATATCCGCCTTGTACTGCGTGAGGATTCCTTCTAGTTTATGAGCAGCTCCGGGAGTGTACAGGGTCCTGACATTCCAGGAGCATACTCGCAAATCGTGTTCCTTTTTCGTGCGTTGTCGTCGTCGAGTATCCGTCCGTGTATCCGAGGCATCTTGCTCATTCACTTTGGGTTTTTTTTACGTGGGCGGATTGTTAGCCCACGGTTGTTTTCGCTGCATACGTTTGTTCACCTCCCAACGGTTGTTGAAGAGGCTATCCAGAGGGCGCCGCGAGGAGGCCGTATGTCAACTTGACCCGGGCTGGCATCTCGCCAGGTTGAGAGCAATCAACAACTTTACCCTGTATGTCCGAGCCCGTGCCCCCCAAAAAATAAGCAAGCATTGCATCAAAGTTAGCTTTTTTAAAATCAAAAACATTTGTTCCTGTAGGCTTCTGTTCTACCTTGGTCTGGGGTAGATTATAATTAGTTTTCGATATAACGATGTGGTAAACGATATGGTAAAATCAGGAGTGGTGTCTATGACAATGATTATGTTCTTCACAGACCCTTAGAGTGGGTTCAGATTTTGAGTGGCCCGATCTAATAATTTGCTGAGAGGTATTGACTTCACTGATGTTCTGTCGAAATTTCATTAGAAGTCGAGTAATTATTTCTTGAACCTTAAGTTCTGCTTTAAACTGGAACACCCCAATTTATGAAAATAATGTAATAAGGTCGTGAAGAACTAAATGAGGACCAACATGTTGGTTAATTGAAATTCGTGATAACCGAAAATGCCATCAAAATGTGCCTGAAGTCATTAAAGGCCTTCTAAGATCTTTATTGATATTAATAATATGTGAATTAAGTATTTGTACAATGGACCAGTGTTTGCGTCTGAGTGCTCCAGCGGATAGCAGACGTATTGGGGCTTCCAATAGGACGTCGGAACTTTGACAATTGATAGCGGCCGTATTGTTGAAGCTACCTACCTGTCAAATTGTCTGTCATTTAATTTATCTGTTTTGCCAAATCACTGTGTATGGACATTGATAAAATTGTTTTATGGGTGTTCTGTTCAGCCAACGTTCCGCACGTTTCGCCCAATTTACGGTTGCCACGATCCTTCTACTGAGAGAACTATTCGCAGTGTAAACAATAAACCTCCACTCCACTCGAAGTTGTCTTTTCATCCAGGGAGGAATGGGCTGAAGGGAAAGTAATACCGTTGGCTCTAAGATGAAGTCGGGTGTAGGTAGTAGGGTCTTCTCCAAATGTGTGTATCAGGCAGAATTAACAGCCATAACAGAGGCCCTTGCATGGCTCAGGATCAATGTACTATCCGCTAAGGATATTATCAATTGCACGGACAGCAAAGCTGCGATAAAGTCCCTGGCAGCGGTAACCCACAAATCAAAGACATATCTTAACTGTCGCATATCTCTAGATGAGATGGCTGAACAGTTCAATATTAAAATACTGTGGGTTCTCGGGCATAGGGATATTCCAAGAAACTGTGCGGCCGACGAACTCGCAAAGTTAGGGTCACCAATAAATACGGTAAAGCACTTCAAACCATAGAGAAGACCAACCTCCAATGGAATGAGAGCAATATTGGCTTTATCACAAAAGAATTGTGGCCTAAGTTAAGCTCAGGACGAACCAGGGACCTAGTGGCAACCAAAATGGCAATTTTAAGTACTCTAGTGGGAGTCATTACAGGTCACTGCATCATCGGAAAACACTCCGCCAGATTAGGGCTACCCTCTAATGACTTCTGTCGCGGCTGCGTGGATGAGGAGGAATCAATACACCACCTCCTCTGCTCATGTCCCTCTTTTGCGAATCGCATGAGGATCTACCTCGGTATGCCCTTTTTTGACAATCGAAGGGAGCTGGTGGCGTAACAGCCCATGAAGGACCAGAGCCAAGCTTCTCTCAATCACCCATGTTGTGTGTGATTTTATTTTTCACACAGGTGAAAGGGACCTACAGTTTAATGCCGATTCCGAACGGCTTGAGTCGAGAAGCTTTTTCATGGCAGGTTTACTACGGGGGGTTTTGCCAGTACTCCGCCGAGGAGGAACGTCGCGAAATAAACATTCGATGACGTTTGTGTTATCGGGATTCGAACTCGCTCATCGTGCGCCAGAGTCCAACACACTAACCACTGCGCCACGGCGTCCTCAATCGAAGGGAGCTAGCAAACCAAAAGATAACTCAACTCCATCGCTTCATTAGAAGCAAGTTACTTGATCCAGGTGGTATCACAATGGGCCGACCTTGGCCTACATGTGGCTTATGCCTACCACATTAATCTAACCTACTCCCAGACCAGTAAAAAGTTCTATCAGAAAACCAAAAAGATCCCAATTGGTGACGACATTTTCCCAATTTATGTTTCCCATAATACATGTATGGCATTGTGTTACAGAATGGGGGCACTTCCATCCCTTAACCAATTATAGTTATCGTTCGACCGCTATCATTGATCTATCGTTTCCGTTTGCCCATCATTTCCTATCTTCAAACTATAGGTATAATCATACATAATAATTAATTCTCTCTCTTGCAGGAGTCGCGATCGTCTCAAGCCCGATCATAAGATGACGATCAGCTCCAACAAAGAAGACTTGGACGAATACTCCTACTACACACCGCATCTAAGTAACCAAAGTTGTCCTGCCGTACATCCGCATGTCATCATCAACGACTCGATCACACCACCGCTACATCGAGATCGCTCTTTATCCCGCACCACAAGTCCTTCTCTTACAATCAAAGAAGAAATCACCGATCACGACGAAGAAACCAACCAAGACTCATTAAGATATGAAACTCAACGTAAACGTCCGAAGCTACAACAACAAACTGCGAATAACCACGGGGCCTTCAACTCGCCTGGTCCCGCAGCTTCGACATCCATTTACCAAAGACAAAGTGCCAAAAATGACTCCTATCCTATTACAAATAACTTCCACGACGAAGAAGACTTTAAGTCACCAATGCTCCGGCAAACGCCCAGGGAAATACTTTACAACAAGTTCGGAGAGTTCCTGTCAGCCCGGCTGAACACATTGACTGAGACTGCTGCCAATGATTTAATGAATAAAATTTTAATGTTAATTGTAGAGAAATAGAAATATATATATATACGTACGTATATACCCGCACGAGTATATTCGTGAATGTTGTGCCATATCAGCTGTTTATCGTTTTCTCTTTGACATTTTCCCTCCCAACATCCCTGTCCATACATTAAGCTGTCAAATAACCATTTTCGCTACCGCTGCCGTAAGTTATCAGTGGAATTTACGATCTCCACCGTATTGCAATTAACATGCAGCCCATAAAGCACTAGCTTTTCACAATCACACTATTAACAACCTCCTGACACTTACTCGATCTCATCCCCATACAAACGACCCTGCGGCTATATTCCCTGCACGTCATCTCGCTATGGCTTCTTTCCGTTTAAAGTTTTTCTTTCTCGGTAAAAACTTATCTCCCCCGAGGTGGCTTCGTCTGGATCATAAACGAAATTATGACAGATACTGTGAGGACGTCTGCTGCGGTTACATCCCGACATTTAGGTGAAGCTGTAAATACCTTCCTCCGTGCATGCTTTAATGTGACGGTACCCTTGGGGCTTGTTCACCGGAAAGGAATACGACAATTTTAGTGCAGCGCAACTATCCGATGGGTTCGTGAAATGGCTATAATCAATGTATCGTAAATACAAGCGACCGACTTGGGAGGGCAAGCCATGAAATCGGTCACATATGTATGAGCCATGAAAACGATGGCGGTGGCTGCAGCTACAGAGCGACTGAAGCAACCGTGGGTAATATATTTTTTTATTTACTTATATAAGAAAATATTCTATCTCACCAGAGAAATAAATCGAAGGAATATAATCCTGTGAAGTGTTTAAAAGGATTCCGTGATGACGACCATACGGAAACAAATTTTTGTGGATAGGTCATAAAGTGGAGCAATTGCATGGTATCCGCACTAATGCAGCTACGTAGGATAGGGAATCATATGAATGGGCATTTAATAATTCAGAAGAAATCCAGATGTTATTCTGGTTGATGGACAAAGTGCTCGTAAGAGCTAACGAAAACCTTTGTCGCTAGCCAGAGGCCATAGCCGGCCATACGGCTATAGCCAGTCAGGCGAGCTAGAGCCGTTCATACGGCTACAGCCAGCCAGGCGAGCTAGAGCCGTTCATACGGCTATAGCCAGCCAGGCGAGCTAGAGCCGTTCATACGGCTTTAGACAGCCAGGCGAGCTAGAGCCGCTCATACGGCTATAGCCAGCCAGGCGAGCTAGAGCCGTTCATACGGCTATAGCCAGCCAGGCGAGCTAGAGCCGTTCATACGGCTATAGCCAGCCAGGCGAGCTAGAGCCGTTCATACGGCTATAGCCAGCCAGGCGAGCTAGAGCCGTTCATACGGCTATAGCCAGCCAGGCGAGCTAGAGCCGTTCATACGGCTATAGCCAGCCAGGCGAGCTAGAGCCGTTCATACGGCTATAGCCAGCCAGGCGAGCTAGAGCCGTTCATACGGCTATAGCCAGCCAGGCGAGCTAGAGCCGTTCATACGGCTATAGCCAGCCAGGCGAGCTAGAGCCGTTCATACGGCTATAGCCAGCCAGGCGAGCTAGAGCCGTTCATACGGCTATAGCCAGCCAGGCGAGCTAGAGCCGTTCATACGGCTATAGCCAGCCAGGCGAGCTAGAGCCGTTCATACGGCTATAGCCAGCCAGGCGAGCTAGAGCCGTTCATACGGCTATAGCCAGCCAGGCGAGCTAGAGCCGTTCATACGGCTATAGCCAGCCAGGCGAGCTAGAGCCGTTCATACGGCTATAGCCAGCCAGGCGAGCTAGAGCCGTTCATACGGCTATAGCCAGCCAGGCGAGCTAGAGCCGTTCATGCGGCTATAGCCAGCCAGGCGAGCTAGAGCCGTTCATACGGCTATAGCCAGCCAGGCGAGCTAGAGCCGTTCATACGGCTATAGCCAGCCAGGCGAGCTAGAGCCGTTCATACGGCTATAGCCAGCCAGGCGAGCTAGAGCCGTTCATACGGCTATAGCCAGCCAGGCGAGCTAGAGCCGTTCATACGGCTATAGCCAGCCAGGCGAGCTAGAGCCGTTCATACGGCTATAGCCAGCCAGGCGAGCTAGAGCCGTTCATACGGCTATAGCCAGCCAGGCGAGCTAGAGCCGTTCATACGGCTATAGCCAGCCAGGCGAGCTAGAGCCGTTCATACGGCTATAGCCAGCCAGGCGAGCTAGAGCCGTTCATACGGCTATAGCCAGCCAGGCGAGCTAGAGCCGTTCATACGGCTATAGCCAGCCAGGCGAGCTAGAGCCGTTCATACGGCTATAGCCAGCCAGGCGAGCTAGAGCCGTTCATACGGCTATAGCCAGCCAGGCGAGCTAGAGCCGTTCATACGGCTATAGCCAGCCAGGCGAGCTAGAGCCGTTCATACGGCTATAGCCAGCCAGGCGAGCTAGAGCCGTTCATACGGCTATAGCCAGCCAGGCGAGCTAGAGCCGTTCATACGGCTATAGCCAGCCAGGCGAGCTAGAGCCGTTCATACGGCTATAGCCAGCCAGGCGAGCTAGAGCCGTTCATACGGCTATAGCCAGCCAGGCGAGCTAGAGCCGTTCATACGGCTATAGCCAGCCAGGCGAGCTAGAGCCGTTCATACGGCTATAGCCAGCCAGGCGAGCTAGAGCCGTTCATACGGCTATAGCCAGCCAGGCGAGCTAGAGCCGTTCATACGGCTATAGCCAGCCAGGCGAGCTAGAGCCGTTCATACGGCTATAGCCAGCCAGGCGAGCTAGAGCCGTTCATACGGCTATAGCCAGCCAGGCGAGCTAGAGCCGTTCATACGGCTATAGCCAGCCAGGCGAGCTAGAGCCGTTCATACGGCTATAGCCAGCCAGGCGAGCTAGAGCGGTTCATACGGCTATAGCCAACCAGGCGAGCTAGAGCCGTTCATACGGCTATAGCCAGCCAGGCGAGCTAGAGCCGTTCATACGGCTATAGCCAGCCAGGCGAGCTAGAGCCATTCATACGGCTATAGCCAGCCAGGCGAGCTAGAGCCGTTCATACGGCTATAGCCAGCCAGGCGAGCTAGAGCCGTTCATACGGCTATAGCCAGCCAGGCGAGCTAGAGCCGTTCATACGGCTATAGCCAGCCAGGCGAGCTAGAGCCGTTCATACGGCTATAGCCAGCCAGGCGAGCTAGAGCCGTTCATACGGCTATAGCCAGCCAGGCGAGCTAGAGCCGTTCATACGGCTATAGCCAGCCAGGCGAGCTAGAGCCGTTCATACGGCTATAGCCAGCCAGGCGAGCTAGAGCCGTTCATACGGCTATAGCCAGCCAGGCGAGCTAGAGCCGTTCATACGGCTATAGCCAGCCAGGCGAGCTAGAGCCGTTCATACGGCTATAGCCAGCCAGGCGAGCTAGAGCCGTTCATACGGCTATAGCCAGCCAGGCGAGCTAGAGCCGTTCATACGGCTATAGCCAGCCAGGCGAGCTAGAGCCGTTCATACGGCTATAGCCAGCCAGGCGAGCTAGAGCCGTTCATACGGCTATAGCCAGCCAGGCGAGCTAGAGCCGTTCATACGGCTATAGCCAGCCAGGCGAGCTAGAGCCGTTCATACGGCTATAGCCAGCCAGGCGAGCTAGAGCCGTTCATACGGCTATAGCCAGCCAGGCGAGCTAGAGCCGTTCATACGGCTATAGCCAGCCAGGCGAGCTAGAACCGTTCATACGGCTATAGCCAGCCAGGCGAGCTAGAGCCGTTCATACGGCTATAGCCAGCCAGGCGAGCTAGAGCCGTTCATACGGCTATAGCCAGCCAGGCGAGCTAGAGCCGTTCATACGGCTATAGCCAGCCAGGCGAGCTAGAGCCGTTCATACGGCTATAGCCAGCCAGGCGAGCTAGAGCCGTTCATACGGCTATAGCCAGCCAGGCGAGCTAATACCATAAGTGACTGTAGTTAGCTGGTAAACGCCTAAGTCCCTTGTCGGCGACTCCCTCCACAAAATACGCTGGAACGGACGATGTTCTGGAGCCACCAATATCTGGCGAAACATCTTCTCAGCGTCTGCAGTGAGAGCGATGAGAAAGCGACGAAAACGGAAGATAATGTTGAGCAAAGAGTCTTGGATCGTAGGGCCCACCGATTGCGTGTCGTTCAACGAGACACCAGTACTTGTGCGAGCTGATGCGTTGAACACAACTCTGAACTTCGAGGTTAATATAATAACCACCGCCATGTTCGCCGGGTTGACCAACATATTCCATATGACCAAGATCAGCATAGTCGCGCATAAACGATATATATTTCATCTTTAATTCGATGTCTCCAGCCAATCGACGCTCAAGTGAGTGGAACTGTCGCATTGCACCCCGCAACGAGTCTCCCAGCTGCGGTGCCTTTCTGGAAAACGGGATGCGGACAATGTAGCGGCCCTCGCTGTTTCGAGAGTGAGTCGTTGCGAAGAATTGCTCGCATTAATCGTCTTCAGCATCACTCTCGGACACCTCCTCTAGTTGCCATAACTTGCGGACGAGCTCCTTCAGATTGGGCTCATCCTCAGACACTTGTGCATGGAATGTGCGAATAGCCAGCGCTGATAAAGATGCTATTGAAGCTGGACGAAAAACAACCCATCCAAATTCGGTACGTTGAGCGTGGAGTTCATCTTGCCCACACATCGATCCCACCAGGTGTACCAAAATTCGGGTCAGCCAGATCAAGACCCGCCAAATGCTGCCATTGAGTGATGTCGACATGCAACGCTGGGGTCATCGATGTTATGGATGAAATTACCAACGCATTAATGTCCAAGGAGAATTCATTATACGTTGATGTAAGTTTGAGCGAAACGCTGCCTCTAGTGCGCGTACAAGCGAATGCGCCAATACCCTCTACCGCTACTTCACACTTGCTTCACAACGATCTGATATGAAACTTACCTGCGATCCAGGATCGCAGAGAAAACATACGAGCCAAGCGTTGTCGTGAGATATCTCCAATTGCAAAGGCACGCGCTGTTGCAAGCAAAATCGTCCGATCGCCTCTTGTTATACATGTTGTCACGAAGTCCGGTAGTCACAAGGTTGGAGATGTAGCTGCTGGCGCAGGCGTGATGTCTTTCGATTGCGCGGTTGACGTCGCTTGAACCAAGGGCTGAGCACTGGTACTACGGCAAAACATGGTGTGATGTTGACGACCGCACTGACGGCATCCACCCGAGGAGCACTGCCTCGAAGTATGTCCACTCTTCAGACAATTGAAGCACAAACCAAAATTCTTAAATGCGTCGAAGTGCTGTTCTGGTCTCTGACAAGGGGAGATCTTGTGTGGTCCTTGACAGTAGCAACACTTTGCATTTTCCGCTGCAGCCAGCAAGATTTAACCGCACTTTTTTTTTTACAGTCAAACGCGCCCTCAGGGCTAAGGGCCTTATAACGTATTAAGCGTTGTGCGAGCGAAGGTAACAGGGGAGGGAAAGTTTCGCGGTTGATGTTTTGACCCAACCTGAATGGAGTGCAGTGGTTTTTGGGTCGTAGATGTTCGTTGACTACTCTCAGGGGTGGTTTGTCCTACATAGGACGAGAGCCGACCAAATTTCGCGTTGGTTATAATTCTCAGTAATTCGTTCATGCACTTTTGGTGTTAGTATTGCATACGCAGAGGATGAATTTCAATTGACCACATACTGTGAGTGTTATGCCTGCAGCAGTACGTTTGGTCACTTTCCATTCACAACTGTGTTGCATACTTTTTTCCGTATAGGAATAGCTTTTTCTTGGCTATGAAACGAATTTGAACTATAGACCTTCCGCTCGTCGGCCGATGATGTTAACCACCGCACCACGGCCATTTTGATTTCTTGAGCGTTGCCTGGTGGATGAGAATTCCATACGTTGGGTACTACGAACGATCTCTGTAGAAAGACTGTGGGCCCTCTTCTCCAAAAATCCAAGGAGATCCTTTAACGCTGGATTCCGACTCTTTAGTGCAGCCCACACTTCCAGCACTGACAGCTTGACGAAGTTTGCTCAGTTTATAGGCTTCTGGAAAGTCAGCCTCGTGAACCAGCGTCTCGAAGAGGTCCTTGAACGCCAGCCAATTTGAGTACGGGCCTTTAAACTCTGGGGTCGGTACCGGATCCAACTTGATGTCAAAGGTCGAACTAGCAGGCGTCGGTGTATTTGACGTTTTCACGGACTCCAGCGTTGTCTGGAGGAGTGAAGGGGCTTTGCACTCAAAGAGCATCCGATTGAGGATCACACACGTCTGGTTGTAGGTGGTTTCCACTTGTTCCCACAACTCATCATGGACCGGTAATTCATCCCCCTCAGCCGCACCGGAGCCAAACAGAGAACAGAAACGTCAGAATAACTGTCCCATGACGTCCTTTCCAGACCATCCCTCGAACCTTAAGGCCACTCCACACTGCGGTTCAATCTCGAACATCATCAATTAAGCAATTGTCACTCGTTTCAAATCACACAAATCTTTATTCAAAGTTCACTATTTATACCCTCTAATGTTCCCCAGCTCAACTTTGGCGCGATTTCTGTTCCCAAACCCACTAGTTTAGCGCATAACTAGTTCCCTGTATATTTGACTTGTGGTATATGTAACTCCTCCCGTCAGAATAACTGAGTGTCAGGATACTTACTTTGTTTACACATACATATATGTATACATATTTTAGTGTTACGCAGGCGGCGTATGGTATCGAAAATATCCATTGAGCCTAAAATAACAAACTCGTTTTCCAAAGTGTTGACGGTTTTTTTTTACAAAGTAATATTTTTAGAGGGGTATAAACGTGTTATTCCACTTACCATTTTGAGTTTTGGCGGCCCCTGGTGGCAGCATGGATCGTCGAAACAACTTCTCCTGTGCGGCGGCAAAGACAGAATGGCGAAATGGCGGATCGAAAGATTGACATTTGGGAAATAGGACTGTTTCCTTCGATAACCGCACGCTGTCGCCAGGGCCGTTACATGGTATTTATCCCCCCCCCCCCCGTGGAGCTCCACGGCCCCTGTTGAAGCCACACCAATGTCCAATATAGCTAATCTGATAGCAGGCTTTCGGAAAGTCCCGGTAGATGTCCTCACTTCAGCCGAACGAATTTGGTTATCCTTACCTGGGAATACTTTCGTGATTCTTCCCCTCAACCACTTGCTTCTCGGAACGTCAGCATCGCGCACTAGCACCAAGTTCCCCTCCTTGAGCGATGACGTACGCTCGGTCCACTTACACCTTCTTGTGAGTGTTGGCAAGTACTCCCTCATCCACCTTCTCCAGAACCGGCCCTTGATCTGTTGGCTTACTCTCCACTGTTTTCGCAGACAGAGAGTTTTCATGTCCACTGGTCCGGGAGTCTGGGTCGAATTCACTCCGCCAACGAGAAAATGATTGGGCGTCAACGGTTCCTCCTCCTCGGGTGATACTGGTAGATGGGTGAGTGGTCGACTGCTGACTATATTCTCCGCTTCGATTAGTGCGCTTTGCAGAGTCTCCAGGTTCGGGGCTATCTCGCTGAGCGAACATCTTAGGACCCTTTTGACTGCTTGGACGAGTCGCTCCCAGCACCCTCCACTATGCGGATTGGACGGGCAGTTGAGGACCCATTCAATGCCCCTTGAACAGACTTCTGCCTTTATCATGTCGTTGTCGAAGATACCAACAGTCGCCAGTTCTGTATTCGCTCCGATGAATACAATCCAATTGGGAACTCTCCGCCGATTCCCGAAGTTCCACATGCTGAGGACGCAGGAATCCGAGGATAAATTGGTTGCAACCTCGAGATGGATCGGCCTCACCGTCATGCAAGTGAACAAGGCAACCCAACGTTTTTCTCTGCGACGTCCCACTGCAACACATACTGGACCGAAATAGTCTAAGCCGGTGTAAGTAATGGGTCTCACGAATGGCGTGAGGCGGTCCTAAGGTAACTGTCCCATCAGCTGCGGCTTCGGCTTAGCGTCCCGTATGCGGCAGTACTTGCATTCACTCTTTGTCTTCTTAACGACGGAGCATAGATGAGGTACCCAAAATCGTTGCCTTATTTTGAGGGTAATGGCATCGTCGTTCTGATGGCGCATTTGCCGATGGTAATGGGCGACCAAGGCTCTAGTTATGGGATGATCCTTCGGCATGATGACTGGCATAGGAGTAGTTCGGCTTCGTCCATCTCCTTAACTGAGAGCTCTCCCCTCTCCTTTGATTCATGTCGACAAAGCTTAATGAACCTAAGCACCCAAACAACCACCCTCTTCATTTTCGAGTATCTCACGAACCTTGACGTGTCTATTAGCGATGGTGGTTTATTTATCGTTCATGCATGTAGGAGATACCTGGCGGATACTTCTTCCTTACAGACGTGGCCACTGATATCGTCGGGCTGTGCGGGCCACTCTTCTTCAGGCAGCAACAGGGACGATGGACCGTTCAGCCATTTGTTGTCGTCGCTGAGCTTCGGCGTATGTTTGGCCCCGGTGGCTTCATCAGCGGGGTTGAGTTTTGACGGCACCCACCGGCACTGCGTCGCTTGGGTACTTTCAAGTACTTCCGCTATCCTGAACGCCACGAATTGTTTGTAGCGACGTATTTCGGAGTGGAACCTGTTGACGACCGTCTTAGAATCGCTCCAGAAAATTAGGTCATCCAGACATAGCTCATGCCATCACATGATGGATCACGCCAACCTGATTTCCAAGACAGCAGCTGACAACTCTAGACGAGGAATAGATATCGGTTTTTGGGGGGCGCATTTAGTTTTCCCGCACACAAACGTCACCGATACTCCCAAGGAAGACTCCACCCGGAAGTAGGCAACTGCACTAAAGGCCTCTCCACTGGCATCGACGAAAATGTGGAGAACGATTTTTTCTGCTGCACTCAATCCCGCATGGTATCTTGACAGCAGTGAAGGAAGGTTGGAGTTCCATTGCTGCCAGCGAAGAAATATTTCGGCAGGAATTTTCTCGTTCTAGGTGACGAAGGTTTGCCAGACGGCTCGTAATAACAACTTGGCGTAGATGGTGAAGTTCGCAATCATCCCAAACGGGTCGAAGACAGACATCGTCATGCAGTGTAATTCCCGTTTTGATGGACAATTGTCTTTCTCCAGGATATCCCGGTTGACCCTAGGAAATTTAAGTCGAAATATGAATTCGTCTTCTTCAGGACACCAATATATTCCCAGGATTTTTTCCAGTGTAGTATCGACGTCCACGTTTATGGCGGCAGTACGTCGGTCGACATTCGATTCCTCTAGTGCGTTCAGCACTTCCTTCGAGCTGGATTTGAAGTTCCTTAAGTTGAAGCCTCCTTCCTTATGGGTGGAGACTACGGATTTGGTGACTTCGACGGCTTGTTCGATGGTGTTGAAGCTGTCGACGTAACGATGTTGTAGTATGGATCTGACGGCTTTGGGATGACTTTCCAAGAACCTTAAGGCGTTGAAGCTCTTAACATATTCAGCTGAGCATGGAGGGCAACTGGCCCCAAATGTCATCACCTGCGTGACATACTCGGCCCGTTCATCAGCTGAAGACATAAGTGGCTTTATTGGTCTTTCCACCTCGAGGTTTTCTGTGGTCAGATATTCTTCGACGATTTTATCCAGATGCCCGTTTTCTTCTTCTCTGGCATTGGAAATATGGAGTGAAACTTTGTTGTTGGCGGTTGTACCGCCCGAGCTTCGTCTCAGCAAAAATTAGACCTTGGCTCGAGTCGAGTGTCTTCAATGGAGCCCCAAGTTGGTAGTGATCGAGGCTGATCAGGATTTGAGGCTGAACGTTCTTGTAAAGCTCAAACATTTCTTCCGTTCTTTGATATTGGCCCATTTTCCCGAGATCAGAATCGCTCAGGGTTTCTATCGGGAGATTTATGCCCTCGATAGCTCGGATATGGCTGTATGGAAATGCTGTGTTGTGCCCACTCCATCCGCTTGCTCATAGGTAGTTTGTCGACGAGCTCATACAGCAAGGTTGGATTAGACAGATGTTGAACCATTCCGCTCGCCTCGAAGAAGGTGGTGAGGTTCCGAACCTTCATTGCAAATGGTATCAAGCTCTCTAATTTAGCTTGTGGTATTGGTGGAATTTCCCTCACCTTTCTGAGCTGGCTTCGGACCAGACATTTCGGGCGCCCAAAGTTGAATTCCAAGGTGGACATGACACAGCTCACGTTGTTTGGAAGGATTAGTGGAGACTCGACAGCCTCCCATGCGGCTCCCTTCAACGATGGCGAAACATATTATCCACATTTGTGTAGTTCATCAGTGTCGTGGACTCGGCCAGCCCTCTGGTCGACCCGCATATTCAGGCAGGTCGATGATTTTCCTGCCCATCATGGGGCACGTGTCCATGCCGAAGCGGTTATCAGTACGGCGTTCACCGGCAATATGGGTTGCGGCTGCAGCGGCAGCGTTGGGACGATGTCTACGAAGTGATTGTGGTCTCGCGCGTAATTGGTATGCATTGATGATGCATTCATACTGACCACGTTGTTGGCTTGGCATTGAGTCGTAGTTCCTCGGTGGTGTTCTGCTTTTTCACTTGCCGCGTTGGATTGGGCTACTTCCAGTTGTGTGCGCAGCTCTTGTAGCTGTCAATGAATCTCCTCCATTGTGTTCTGCTCCATGATTATGTCGTTGGCGTCACAAGAACTTTCCTGGTCTTCTTTGCCCGTTATTCTAGGCATATGCTCTTCGGCTTGCGTTGCGGGCTTGGCCAAACTTGAACTTCTCCGCAACTCCTGTTCGATGGACATTGGCTTCCTTTGGGGTATGTGGCGATAATGGCGGTTTTTTTTTGTTATGACGGTAGGTATCGCAGGCGGCGACTATCTTGTTTGCCGGTTGCGCGACAGCAACCACACCGATAAAAAAAAACAATGCAACCCCTACGAATTCCCGGAAATATCCACAGAGCGGCAGCAACCTCTGGTGACTTCCAAGAAGTATTGTCCGTGGAACGGCGCCAGCTTCCAGTGAATTTTTGGGACCGTCGTCAACGATGCAACCGCAAAATTAAATAAAGATGTGTTGTGATAAATTATAGTGTTCCATGCATTTATAATGAACACTTATTTAATGTACATCTACTAACACTATTTGTATAACACTCATAGAATTAATTTATTATTATTTTATAATAATAAACTTTTCACTTTCTGCTCAACCATCGAAGAAGTCGGACTTGCCTCATTTATTGGGTAATTAATCTGCCCATAGGATAATAATCTTTTATTTATTCCATCAGATTATGGGCCCAGAATAACGATCAGACAATTGTTTAAACGCCTTCATCTCTATTTTGAGCAATTTTTTGGTTTTGATTGCAATTTTTTCGGGTAGACGTAGTAGACGTCTTAGAGACTTAAACTGCAATGGGCAAACCAAAGAAATTGGAAGGAAGGAAGAATTTCGATGAATGGAAGGTGGAGGCGAAAGCATATTTTACCATAAAGGGTCACTGGAAATGTTTCGACGGAACAGAAACAGATTCAGATAAGCATTTTATGGCGATTCAGATGCTGAACTTGCTGCTGTCGTCAAATCTGTACACGTACACGGAAAAGTGTCCAACAGCAAAGCAAGCATGGGACTCCATTTGTTCTGCATTTGAGGATACAGGAATTGGTCTTCGGGTGGACTTACTAAAGCAGTAAGCAGACTGCAACAATTGGACTGCTCTTCTATGGAAGATTATGTCCACAAAATGGTGCTAATGTCCGCTAAAGTCAAAAAGGCTGGACGAGAGATAGGCGATGAAGTGGTGGCCGCTCTTATGTTGGCAGGTTTGCCGGACGTTTTTCGTCTCATGGTAATGGCAATCGAAAATTCAACAACGAAGCTGTCAACTGACTTCGTTCAAAATCGCCTTCTTCAAGAAGTTACGTATAACAATACGGAAAATGCAGAGACTGCTGTGTACGCCAAGAAAAATTACAAAAATCAAAAAAAAAAAAAAAAGCTGTCTCATAAGTCCGTGACATGCTACGTGTGCGACAAGGTAGGTAATTTCGCGAACGAGTGCCCAAATAAAAAGAACAAAAACAAGCAGTTACTTCTTTGTTCGTTTATGGCACAATCAAACACGTCACAAGATTGGTATATTGATTCTGGGGCATCCGCACACATGACAATTATAGGGCCCATATATTTTGTTGTTGTGCACATGTTTGCGCAGATTGTCTGTGTCGTGTGTGTCCATGTCGACTGTTTGCAACGACCGTCTGCGTGAATTCAATTTTTTTTGAATTTTTCCTAGTCTGCAACGACATGTCTGTGTCGTGTATGGTGAATTTTGCACAGACGAGCGAGAAAATTCACGGGGAAAACATGAACAAAAATAATGAAAGACAATTCTGGGTAGAATTTTTAGAAATTTATAAAAGTTTGTCGGTTCTGTGGCATTTTAAAAGTGCTGACCAAGGTCACATATTTTTTTAAACCATTCCCTGCTCGAAATTCTTTTGACGTGACAACGTCTATTAAATCGGTTAGCGCTGAAATATGGGATGCCGAAACGCAAAAAACGCAGAAAAATGTAGACTAACCGTGTGAGTAGGCGTGGCCTAGCGAATGTGTAGTAGTGAGCTCGCGCGAAAATGATCAACATGTCAGATAAAAAAAAATTCAGCGCCATTTAGTGGAATTAAATCAAATAAAATCATATCATAGACCTATTGTTGATAGAATATTAGAAATAAAGAACACTTAAACGTTTGAGTATAAAATTGTCTTATTCAATTAAATACATGTATAATACTGTAATATGAAAATAAAACATTGAAATCAATAAAAAAATTATATGTAATTGTTGAATATATAATATTTATACCTCATTCATAAAATCGTATAATAGACGTTGTCACGAAATAATGGATTTGGCTAGTAACAGCCAATCTAATAACAGTTTTTTTTTCGTTTATTTGATTCCTATATTTATTTTTTTTTTTTTCATTGTCAAAGCAATCATAAGCAGTATCCGCTATTTTTCCGATCCGACGACCACGACGAAACGATACAAACTAATGTCTGCGCAGACTGTCTGCACCGTGTATGGCGAAGGGATGTTTGCACAGACTTAAGGTTTGCAACGACGTGTCTGTGTCGTGTATGGGCCCTATTAGTGACGACAATTTCGTAGATGTGCGTGAACCAGTAAAAGACAAGATCGTAGTGGGTAATAATTCTCATCTTGCCGTGGAAGGAGCTGGGGACATAAAAATGTCAATTGGAACGAGTTCATTAAAAAACCACAATGTCACAGTCAAAGATGTATTGTATATCCCAAATATCTGTGCAAATCTTTTGTCTGTAAGTCAGATGGCTAAACGTGGCACCACTTTGGTTTTCGATAATGAAAGTTGTCGAATATATGATTCAACAAAAACACTGATTGCAACTGCACCTCTCGTTAATGATCTTTATAAATTAAATTGGTCAACAGATCAATCAGCAACTGCGATGATGGCTATCGACAAAAACATATGGCATCGTCGATTGGGTCATACTTGTGATGCAAACCTTTTGAAGATCAAAGCAGTAGTGATTGGGGTAAACTTCACGGACGGGAATGACGGCAATAAGTGCGAGATTTGTATTAAACGCAAGCAGACACGTGCATCTTTTGATGCAAGCGACAATCGCGCAACAAATGTGCTAGGGGTAGTGCACAGCGATGTCGCATTAATGCCCACCCGGTCTTTTCTTCTTCTTTGATGGCGTTTCAGCCCATGAAGGACCAGATCAAACCTTCTCTCAATCACCCATGTTGTGTGTGATTTATTTTTCACATAGGTGAAAGGGACATCAATAAATATGACGAAGTATTTTGCCCCTCTAAAAGACCGAGGGCGCCGTGGCGCAGTGGTTAGTGTGTTGGACTCTGGCGCACGATGAGCGAGTTCGGATCCCGATAACACCAACGTCATCGAATGTTTATTTCACGACGTTCCTCCTCGGCGGGGTGCTGGCAAAACCCCCCGTAGTAAACTTGCCATGAAAAAGCTTCTCGACTCACGCCGTTCGGAATCGGCATTAAACTGTAGGTCCCTTTCACCTGTGTGGAAAATAAATCACACACAACATGGGTGATTGAGAGAAGCTTGGCTCTGGTCCTCCATGGGCTGTAACGCCACCAAAGAAGAGAAGAAAGGGACATACAGTTCAATGCCGATTCCGAACGGCGTGAGTCGAGAAGCTTTTTCACGGCAAGTATACTACGGGGGGTTTTGCCAGTACCCCGCCGAGGAGGAACGCCGAAGTAAACATTCGAAGGCGTCGGTGTTATCGGGATCCGAACTCGCTCATCGTGCGTCAGAGTCCAACACACTAAACACTGCGCCACGGCGTCCTCGGTCTTTTAGAGGGGCAAAATACTTCGTCATATTTATTGATGACTATAGCCGCAAGGTATTTTTGTACTTGAAAATGAAAAGTAAAAATGAGGAGTATTCTTAAAAACTTCCTCTCTTTCGTTCAAAATCAGCAAGGGTGTAAAATAAAGACCCTTCGTACTGATAATGGCACCGAGTACTGTAGTAAGCAATTCGATGAGTTCACAGCAAAACATGGCAACCTACATCAGCGAACAGTTCCACATACGCCGGAGCAAAACGGTGTGACTGAGCAAATGAACCGAACGATACTCGAGAAAGATCGCTGCATGCTTTTTGATAGCAACTTGGGTGACAGTTTTTGGGGCGAAGCGGCGATAACAGCAGTTTATTTGATCAACCGTATTCCATGTCGAGGTATGATCAACGAAACACCAGAGGAGAGGTGGAGCAAGCGAAAGCCCGACTTATCGACCCTAAGGGTATGACTCTGGCTCATATACCAAAAGTTCAGCGCAGCAAATTGGCACCGAAGGCAATTGAGTGTGTTTTTGTTGGATATAGCGAGCAAAGCAAAGCTTATCGACTGTATGACAAAAAGACGAGAAGAGTTATTGTGAGCAGAGATGTTACCTTCATCGAATTGAGTGCAAGCCAGGTAATAAATTCAAAGCTCAATGGTACTGTTTCTCTCTCAAAGGCACCTACCGACGATGAAGCCCGTGCAGGCGATGTTTATGAAAGCGATTCAAGTGGAGATAGTGAATCGGAAGACGAGTCGAGTGAGGCTAGTGGTGACGACACACCAACTGGGCTAAATAGTGAGAATTCGTCATATACTTCAATCACCGAGACTGATTTCGACGTTGCTGCCAGTGAAGTATATGTGGTCCCTGTAACAACCGATGAGGTCACGTCACAAGACAAACTGCCAGACCTCGTAATGCGTCTGGCATCGCATTAGTTTATATGCGATGCTTGCAGCAGCTACAGAAGACATATGTGAATCAAGGTCTTATGAGGAGGCTAGACAATGCAACGAGAAAGGGGAATGGAAGATTGCGATGAAGTCTGAATATGAGTCGTTAATGGCGAAAAACACTTGGGAGCTGTGTGAGCTCCCTGCTGGGCGAAAAGCAATTGATATTAAGTGGGTATTTAAAGTCAAGCGCGATGCAACTCGTTGTATCGAACGCTACAAAGCTCGGCTTGTAATCAAAGGGTACAGTCAAGTTAAGGACATAGATTACGATGAGACGTATTCGCCTGTTGCTCGTTACTGCTCAATTCGGTTTTTGCTGGCTATGGCAGCCAAAATTAAAGTTCACCAGATGGATGCGGTGACTGCCTTCTGGCTATGTATTTCTATCACAAGGCGCCGCTATTTCATGGACTTGTCGTCGTCAACCAACAATAGCTTTATCTTCTACCGAGGCAGAGTGTATGTCCATGGTAGCAGCTATTCAAAAGGCGCTTTGGCTAAGCGTTTCGAAACGGAAATATTTTTGGAGGCATCAAAGACGATTCTTTTGTATTGCGACAACCAAGAGGCGATAAGCTTAGCCAAGAATAAAAATGGTCATGCGCGTACCAAACATATTGATGTGCGCAAGTATTTCATACAAGAACACTTATACCAAGGCATCGAAGATGAAATCAAATTGAATCTACAGTACAAGTCGACTAATGAAATGGTTGCGGATATATTGACCAAGCAAGTTAATAGTGTAAAGCTTAACAAATTTATTCCCGCCTTTGGACTTGATAAGTAGATTAGAAATAACCGTTTTGAAAATGTTTCATTCCATAATTCCTTTTTTTTAAATGTGTATATTGAGCTCTAAGTTGATATACATAGTTCTTGTTGAAACACTAGTGAGGCTGTTGTGATAAATCATAGTGTTCCATGCATTTATAATGAACATTTATTTATTGTACATCTAAAACACTATTTGTATAACACTCATAGAATTAGTTAGATATGCCATTTTATAATAATAAACTTTTCACTTTCTGCTCAACCATCGAAGAAGTCGGACTTGCCTCATTTATTGGGTAATTAATCTGCCCATAGGATAATAATCTTTTATTTATTCCATCAAGATGTTACGCAGGCGGCGTATGGTACCGAAAATATCCACTGAACCAAAAATAACAAACTCGTTTTCCAAAGTGTTGACGGTTTATTCCTACAAAGTAGTGTTTTTAGATACGTGTTATTTGTATATGTATTTGTATTTATTTTATAATAACATGTTGAACACTTAGATACTATTATCTGTGATGTGTTACATACAAAAGGTAAGTATTTAAATTTATATAATTTAGAAACAAACAATAAAATAAAATATAAAATTTAACAAGAGAACATAAATAAAAAAAGTAAGCAAATAAATAAAAAATAAATAAAAATAAAGTGAGTCAAGAGAAGAAAAGAAGAGAAGAAAAGAAGTATAGAGAACCCTAATACCCTAGTACCCTAAATTACAAATTATGTGCATAGATGTTGTTTGAGTTGTCTGTGGAAGTCGCTTATGTCTGCAATTCTCCTAATGTGAACTGGAAGTGAATTCCATAGTCCTATAGCATAAACGAAAAATTGGTTTTTAGTTGAAGTGAAGCTAAATGTTGGACTGACAAAGCTTGCGCTTCTGATAGAGGAAGCAAAGTGAAGTCTTTGGAAAAGGTAATCCGGTTTTTAATTTTTCTTGAGGTTAAATAGAAAAGTCAGTGTCTTGTAATCGAGGAAATTCTGCAGGCTCATTCCAAGGAAGTCATGGACATAAGCTGATATATGTGTTCTTCTGCGTAGGTTGTAAACGTATCTTACAGCACTGTTGACTGCTACTTTGAATATTCGCTTACTGGAGCTGTTAAGAACACAAAAAACTGGGTGAGCATATAAAAGAATTGGCAACAGCAGGGTCTTTATTAGCGTTGCTTTGGTCTTTAAAGGAAGACAGTTTCCTGCTTGGTTTAATGCTCGCAGCGTCCCGTACACTTTTGACACTGTGATGGTCACGTGATCTTCCCACGTTAGTCTTTGATTAAAGATAACTCCAAGGTTCTTAACCGTAGGAACGTAGGCTAAGGCTGAACTGTCTACAAAGAGCCGGGGTAGGCGTGCAGTATCTAGAATATATCGACTAATAACAATAGCCTGGCTTTTTGTAGCATTTAAAGTAAGCTTGTTATTTTTCGACCATTCTGCAATGGAAACCAGATCCGCGTTGAAACGTTCAGTTGCATTCTTTACCAGTGCCAATGGATAGCTCAGATGCAGTTGTACATCGTCTGCGTACATTTGTATTTTACAGTGATTTAACACTGCAGGTAAATCATTGTTAAATAGCGTGAACAGTAGTGGCCCCACTATAGATCCTTGTGGAACGCCGGCATTGGTTTCTATGAAATTAGAAAGTGTGTTATTAACATAAACTGCTTGAGTACGGCCACTAAGGTAACTCCTAAGTAGTTTTAGCGCTGTGAAGTCAAAGTTAAAATTATTTTGGAGTTTGGCTAGCAATATTTGGTGTGGCACAGTATCAAACGCTTTCGAGAAGTCAAGCAATACTAGAGATGTTACGTGGCCTTTATCCATTTCACATCGAAAGTCGTCGACTAGGTTTAATAATGCCGTGGTACAGCTATGTTGTGGTCTAAAGCCAGACTGATGTGGGGATAATAAGCCAAATTCCTTCAGAAAATGATGGATTTGTTGGCTCATGAGTTTTTCAAAAGCTTTTGATATGAACGAGAGTATAGAGATCGGCCGGTACTCTTTATTTCTACCGGTTGCGCTTTTCAAGATTGGGATGATTTTAGATTGTTTCCATGCATCCGGATAGATAGAGTAGGTTAGGATATTATTAAAGATATATGTTATTACCGGCCGTATCACAGGGATAATCAGTTTTAGAAACCTCGGGTGTATACCATCCAAGCCAATTGCATTCGATTTTATAGAACGAAAAGCTTTGAGAACTTCAAGTTCAGATATCCTTTGGAAGCAGAACCTTTGCGGTAGGGCAGGTGCGGTTGCATAATCTGTCTCCTCAAATAAGCGCCTTTCGCCAACTCTATTGCACAACGCATTAGGGTCAATCTCCATAGGGACAGAGGGTTTTTGCTTCCCGATACCTAATTCCCTTATGTTCTTCCACAGAATCGCACTATTTAAACCAGGTTTAAGCTTGGACCCGTAAAAAATCCTTTTGGCCATTCTGATTTCTCTGTTGACGTTGTTTCTGATATGTCTATACTCATTACGGAGTTCGAGTATTTTGTACTTCTTCCACTTTTGTAGGCCCTGTCCCTATCTACGATGAGCGATTCGATCTTGTGAGTGAACCATTCGCACCTTCTGTTATTAATCACACGACTTGAGATGGGGACATGGTTATTGAAAAGATTATTAATTTTTGCATTAAAAGATTCTACCTGTTGATCAACAGAAGGCATGTAATAAATGCTTTGCCAGTCTGTGGTTATGGAGTCCCTTATCAGCAAGCCGTGGTCGATTAACTTGAAGTTTCTGTACGTAATGGTTTTTGGTTCACTAGACCTACTAAAGTGTAGATCGAAGAAGAGAATTATCAGATCATGCCTGGAGAAACCAGGAACATCAAGTTGACCATAAAAATTAGTAAGCTCTATTTTATTGACAATAAATATGTCCAGCAGTGTAGAGTTGGTGTTGCTGAAGTGGGTCGGTGAGGTGTTATTAACCGGGAACAAGTGGAGACTATTCAGATCGGATACAAATCGATGCACTCTAGGATTACTCGTATTCAATAAGTTTATATTGAGATCCCCACACAGTACTATGTAATTATACCGTAAGGAGGTCCTTTCAAGGAGGTCAGTAACTACAGAGGAGTCGGTAACATCAGGTGGCTTGTAGACAACGCCGATTAAGCATTTGTCTGATCCGCACTGGAGTTCAATAAGTAGATACTCAAAACAGTCGCCAGCCCCGGAAGAACACAAAGGTCTGCAGCTTAAGCCCGTTTTGAAAAAAATGGCTACACCACCACCTCTTTTCCCAACCCTATCCGCGCGATACATTTTGTAACCGTTTATATCAATCATTTCGTTGCTTATGCCCGGGTGGAGCCATGTCTCTGATACACAGACCACATTAACTTTTCCACCCCCAAAGATAGTTTTAAATTCGTCAAAATGTCTAACCAGACTTTGAGCATTGATATGGCATACGGAAAGACCAGTATACCTTTTACAAAAAACATTTAGCATCAGACGGGTTTTATTAAAAAATATGTTATTTCCTCTATAGGACATTGGAGTGTCACCATTACTATCGTATTGTTCACCGTTCATATCTTAAGTGGAGAAAAGAAAAGTATTTGCATTCAATCAGCGACAACCACAAAACGAACTTGCACTTAAATACATAAATATAATTACATGAAAAAGAATACATATATGATTTGATCAAAATAAGATTTAGGGTAGAAAAGCTAACTAAATTCCTTACATAGAATAAATCAATCAGTAATAATTTTAATTGAAGAGTTTGAGAAACACCAGGTTCAAACTGCGATTCGAGAGCCACTGTGCTTCGGCAGCTGATTTGTTCTGTCATCTTGTTTAAGTACAACTTCATTAAGTCTCTCAGTGGTGTCAATTTTCACAGTACTCGAGGTCGGTGTAGTTTTGATATAAACAAGTCCTCGCGATGAAAATGCGGCGAAAATTCGTTTCGAGCGTTTAAGCTTAATTGCCTCTCGCAGAATAGTACGATTTCTTGATGTTAAGCTCTCATGCAAAAAGATTGGCTGATCTGAGTCAAATCCGGCATCGCGTAAACTAAGTTGTCGTGAGTGTGTTTTCTTGAATGCGGAACATACCTTTAGTGCTGTCATTTTGTCGTGAATCGAGCCAAACTTGATAATTATCAAGGAATCGGTCTTTGGTTTTACGCGAAAAATTCCTTTTACGACCGGTGGTTGACACTTAGTGGCATTACAGATGTTAGTGAAAATATTTGTGAGATTTTCGTCAGGAAGAAAAGGAATTCCTATCAAGATAGCATCAGTGGAAATCTCTTCCATGTGTAGTGCTTCAATATTTGCTTACATTTGCGGGAGCTCTGCGATCGTTTCTGGACGGATCAGCTGCACTAGTTCCTGTTGGAGTTGTTTTCTGATATCAACAACTTCCAGTTGCAAGTGGCTGATGTTGTTTCGACAGTCATCAAACGCAGAGACACGACTCTTCAAGTTCTCAATTTCCAAGTCGATTTGTGTTAACTTGTCTTGTAAGTTTTTTCCACAGAGGCAATTCTATTTTCCATAGAGGCAATTCGTGAGGAGAGCCTCTCCTCCATGTTGGTAATGATGTCCCTGATTAACTCACCCTGCTCCGTGATCTTCTTGTAAAGGCTGGAGAAACATTCAGATGTTATTGTTTTCAACGATGGGGAGTGTAAGCCAGATGGTGTTGTTGGTAGCGTGTCCATTGTTAGTTTTTGTTGCTGTTTTATAGCAGCCTGGCGTGTATTTTTAACATTTGACATCGTTGTGTGTATTTGAGTGAGTTAATGTAGTAACACAAAACCCGCGAGAGTCCCCAAAAAACCGTAAGCAGTATGTTGAGTGTTTTTAAATTTTCTTTTAATATAAGAATTTAATTTTGACTTTTACGCGAAACTTCGGGACAAAACTTTTCAAGACTTGCTTAAATCTTAAGAGGGTATGTGAATGCAAGAAACTAGACAAGTTTAATCATTAAATGCACGTTATTTCTTTTCAGAATCGACGTTGTAATGGGAGGAAAATTGCCACCGAACCGATTACGTTCACTATCACTCAATGATATTCCACTTACCATTTTGTGTTTTGGCGGCCCCTGGCGACAGCGTGCGGTTATCGAAGGAAACAGTCCTATTTCCCAATCTTTCGGTATTCTGTCTTTGCCGCCGCATAGGAGAACTTGTTTCAACGATCCACGCTGCCGCCAGGGGCCGCCAAAACACAAAATGGTAAGTGGAATAAAACAAACATGCCAGAGATATATGTAAGGCCAGAATGGAAGCCTGCAGGGACGAAAATGGGAACCTATTAGTGGATTCACAGTCGGTACTAAGAATCTGGAAAGACTACTTCTACAGACTGTATAACGGCGATGATGAAACAGATCCCGCTGTCAGGCAGAATAACCCTTTCACAGCGGATGAAGTTAGGAGTGCTTTTTATAAGCTTAAGTCCAGCAAAGCTGCTAGAGTAGACGGACTACCTGTCAAGCTCTTTAAGGCAGCTGGAGATGACCTGGTTGGGTGTATGCACCAGCTCATCTGTAAGATATGGCCAAAGGAATGCATGCCCGATGAGTGGAATCTTAGTATCGTTTGGCCGATCCACAAGAAAAGAGACCCCTTTGTCTGCGCCAACTACAGAGGTATAAGTCTTCTGAACATCGCTTATAAAATCTTCTCTGCTGTACTGTGAAACCTAAAATCGTTCGTTAATAAACTGATTGGTCCATATCAGTGTGGGAGGTCCACTATAGATCAATTATTTACACTGCGGCAGATACTGGAAAAACCAAACGAGTTCCAGATCGACACCCACCATATGTTTGTCGACTTTAAGGCTGCATACGATAGTATAAATAGAGACGAAAAACCAAGGTGGCCATATACAAGACCCTTATCAACCCGGTCTTGCTTTATGGCGCAGAGACATGGACGTTATCGAAAGAGGATGAGGAGGCTCTTGGTCGTTTTGAGAGAAAAATTCGGCGTACGATTTTCGGCCCGACCTGCATAAATAGGGAGTGGAGGAGAAGACTTAATAGTGAACTCTACGGGCGTACACCGACATGAACGTAGCACGGCGTCTTCGGATCCAACGTCTAAGATGGCTAGGTCATCTTGGGCACATGGAAAACACAGCTCCGGCTCAGATGGTCTTTGAATCCAACCCCGAGGGGCGACGCTGTCGAGGACGGCCAAATGTAAGGTGACGCAACCAAGTGGAAGAGGACCTTAACCAAGTAGACGTGCGGCACTGGAGACTGCTGGCGAAAGACCATGCCAGTTGGAGAGGTTTTTTAAACGAAGCACAGGTTCGCCATGAACTGTAGCGCCAAAAAAGAAGAAGAAGACTTTGAGGTAATTAAAACTGTTAGAACTATAATTCGGGCGCCCACGAGGACTAGATGAAAAGAAATGTTGGTTTTACTGTCAGACCCACTCTAGCCGTCATCGACTTACGGAGTTATGTAAGCAATTATGGCACTACCTCAATACGTCTTAAACGTCATGCGTTTACTTCTTAGCACTATTCTTGCGGTAATATCTTTCTATTACAATAGTGTACTTATTTGCTCAAGAAATCTCGGATCCAGCAGCAGTACTTTTGATTTTGTAGTATTCTGATTGTCTTCCTCGACTAGATCAAATGTTTATAATCCTGCTCATACCATAGTTTTCGCGATATCAATTTGATTAACCATTCGGCCGAACCCATAACTGACTGGGTTCGGCCATTCGTATCCAAAGCTGTTAGCTGTCTCTGAGCAAAACCGTTTTTGAGGAGTTACTTATAGGCGCAGACCTCAATCGGTGAGGTCAGTTCCCTTGTTACTCTGAAAACGAAGGGTTGCTGGTGACTGCTATGATTTTAACATTTAGTGTGTTACTGCGGGACTCGCCGTGTAATTGTGTAAGTAGGAGGAATCGGAGAACAGGGATTTCAATATTGAGGCTTTTATCCCGTATAATGGTAATGCCTACCATTTTGATACCCGGTAAACCCCCGTAAACTCCTATCAGAGCTGACAAGTGGCTAAGTGAATGAACCGGAATACATGAGAAATTAAAAATAGTATCCATACGTCCCAAATAGAAAGGAAAAACAATCCACAATTTTCAAAACCATAAGTCTTAAATATGCAAAATATACACTGTATCAACAAATATCTTACATCACCACCAGCTACGCCGCTCAAAGTAGTACCAAATAACCATAGAACCTCCTCCAATGGGTTCTCAACCGGAAATTGAATTATTTAAACATATATCTTCCCTCACTACAATTGCAGCATATTTTCCTTAACCTTTTCAAACACTAAATCCTCTTCAATAAGAAATTCCATCTTTTAGTTACTCCGTACACAAAATACTTCGATTATTTTCCCCAAAGCTCCTCCCCTGCATCTCTGAGTCAGTGAGTGCGACGAACCCTTTCCATCTATCACTGCTGTTCACAATATTCTCTGGCTTTCCAGTTGCTCCACTTGTCGCACGCAAGGACCACTTGAAATCGTGTGCAAGCACATGGAGCATCAACTTACACATCGGAAATTCTCTATGCCACCATCCTATTACATTATGCATGGAATAATTTAGCATATACATATGTATGTATGTAGCTTTTCTCACATACAAGAATGTTGGTCGGATCGTTGCACTGCCCACAGCTGGCCAGCACTACTTTTGGCCAGTTTGTCGATGCACTCGTTGGGCGCTCGTTAGTTTGTTCATTTGTCTATCTCTTTCCTACCTTGTCTGCCTGCTTCAATGTGGATTCGGGTAGCTAAGAAACGAAATCGAACCTTTTTGCGAGTAGTCGCTTTTCTTTTTCCCTTCCTGCCTGATCTACTTTGGATTCCTTAAGGTTGTCCCCGTAGAAATAATAGCACCGAAAAGACTCAACACCCGACATCTGGTATACGTTACCTTACGTTTAGTAGAAATAATAGCACCTGCATTGTACGTACGCTATGTCTAGAGGACACATTCCTTCTCTTACCTTTCGCTATGCGGCGAATTGCTACTCTATACACTGTGAGAGGATTGATAAGGACTAGGAGTATGCAACCTCGCTTCTTGCTTCGATCGTCCTAGCCGGTACAATGCATAGCATATTTAAACAAGTCAAGTGTGCCGGATAGAGCTGAATAAAGTAGTACTTCCTTCGAAGATACTTTTTCAGGAATGTGCTTAAAATTGACTTGTAAAACTTTAAGGTTAGCCTGTGGGATTGGATCTGATAGACAGGTTGTAGTGTTCCCTTGGAGAATTTGCATACGACTGTAAAAGTAGGACAAGGTGAGTGGATGCAAATTTCTATTGATTTGCATGGAAGCAGAATGTGCTTTTGCTGGAGGATTTTCGGATAACAAAAATGGATATCGTCCTTGACGGAATTTGAAAATTACACCTATCAGGGAGCGTTAAAAATTATTAAAACTATCGAAGTGCTACTTAATACCCGAGATAATTATCGCAGAAAATCAACTGCTTCAAATAAAAAGGGAAACGGCAGCGGAAATCCCTTTACTTTTCCTACTTGTTTGATTACACATCAAAGCGATTAGGATGTCCCGAACTCAAAGGATGTGCCAGAACATGACAATCACTCTAATGAAAATCCCCAAAAGATCCAAGACAATAAGAGAACACGTTCAGTCCTCGTATCAAAGCCAATTTAGTTCTTCCTCTCGACCAAAGGCTGTAGAAAAAAAACAAAAGAGAAAGCAGCGTCCTTTGTAGGATTCATCAGAAATCTGCCTTCAGAATCTGTGCATTCATGCCCTTCTGAACTTCACGACTAACGGGGAAAGCACTTAAGGACACGTTCATAGATTCACTCCGAGCGGCGACAGCGTGGTATGTAGTGGTGGTATTCACAAATTTACACTTATCTATCGCACATACAAATGTTCATATGTTCGTATATCGTTGTCGTAGCTATTGCTACGGCACATAGTGGATTGGCATTAGTCGAATCGATGCCATAACGAAGACCTCGAAAGGACTTGCTCTCGCAAAAGTTGCCTTCACGTGTTTGTGATGTGAAACTTAATCTACTCCACAATCGAACTCCATTTCGGCTACAGTGCACGATCCTATTCGGCTCGACTGCATATGCATGGTCCCCTCAGTCAGAGAATGAACACAGACACGAGAAAAAAGTAACGATTCACATCTTCTGAACCATCATGATTCATATCCTTTCAATAAACGTCAAAATGTTGTCGTCTCGCGTATTTCATCCTTAAATGGAAGTAGCGCAACCGTCTGAACTCAAATAAGGACTAAATGCTTGATGGACCTTTGCATCATCGAATGTATCGGGCACGGTGAATGGATAACTGCGAAGATGGATTGCTGGATGATTGGATGGAACGGTTATGCCTCGTAGGTATGTAGGTTTAATTGTCGTCAACATTTCTGGCTTTACCGTTTCGGTGTCGTTTGTTGCTTATTCGTTAAATTGATTGTGAATTTATAATGAGAGGAGAATCAGTAAATCGTGGGAAATGAGAATGGTCGGAGGGAGGATTTGATGGAGACTAGAACTTTAAGCATGATATGCAGGGATAGATTTCGTGGATGGTCAATATTGTTTTTGAGGAATACTTCATTTTTGAGGAAGACGACTATTTTCAAACAACTTCCCCTACCTTGTTATCCATGCAGTATGCAGTAATAATTGTGATTCAATAGAAAGCAGAATCTTTTCAGAAATGTGGCTTTCAAAGTGGAAATCGATCCTCCTCTAGGGAAGTCATGGGCCGTAATCAAAGCGAACCGAAGGTGAGCTTTCTTTATGCTGACTCGGACTCAAAACGTTGTTCGCGTTTTTGGACCACTTTCTGACATTTTAGAGAGATGAAATTTTTTACAATATCAGTTGACCGTATAAATCGGGTCATGACGAAGCCGGAATTTTGAATTTCGATTTAGTTTAATTGTAATAAAAGGAGAAAAAACAACAATAAATCTCATATATCAACTGAAGTCTTCAAAAAAACAGTTTGAGACAAGTTGCCACTTCCTCCTAAACGATCCCGGAACTTAACACGATCGGCCAGAATGAGGAACGTTCGCCAAAACATTATCGACGACCCTCTTCGAAACTCAAACATAGAAACAACACATTTTGGAGACACTGAATTTATCAGAACATTCACCCAGAATCTCGATAAACACGTGTTCAGACTCTGCGACAACTGCTCACGGCTACAACTCAGCCACCATGAAGTCATCTGCCATTACTTACTTACTTACTTATCAGGCCCGCGATCCATGGAGGATCTGAGCCTGAGCTATAGCTGCCTTCCATCCTTGACGATCCCGGGCACACTGCTTCCAGTTGTCAAGACCAAGATGTCTTACATCCGCGATTACTTGGTCTTTATACCGGAGGTTCGGTCTTCCTCTTCTTCTCGAACCAGGAGGCTCGGAGTCGAAGACCCTCTTAGCTGGAGCGTTGATGTCCATGCGCTCGATGTGGCCGAGCCAGTGTAGTCGACGGGTCCTTGCTTTCCGGACTACATCCATATCTTGGTACAGCTCGTAGAGTTCGCGGTTGTGTCTTCTTCTCCATTCACCTTCCTCACAGACAGGACCAAATATCCGGCGCAGAATTTTTCTTTCGAAAGAACCCAAAATCAGCTCCGCTGTCCTGCTTATCGTCCAGCTTTCGGCTCCGTACAGCAAGACTGGCAGAATGAGCGTTTTGTAAAGCATGACTTTGGTCTTTCGAGTGAGGAGTTTTGACCCCAGTTGTTTGGACAAGCCCTGGCGTGACTATCCACCTTGACGCGGTGCTGGGGCTTAAACTAGCCTGGGATACAATGTTGAATCAACATGGTCTCTCAATGCTAGTGACTAAGAGGTAGTCAGCCCTATTCCAGTGGTGGTGTGAGCTTATTGAAACCGTGCCCAAGGATGAAAGGTTGGAGGGCTTATTTCCAACCGTTAACGAGCTCCCTTAGGTGCCCAGGCGAGGCCTAAGGTATTAAATGCCTTACTCCGATAATCGGCGGCTCTGTCGGAGTGGACCCCATACTTCCGTCCGAACTCGTGGGAACAAAATTTCTGAAATAAACAAAAACAAAAAAAAGGATGAAGAGAAAGGAGAGCTCTCTCTTGAGTCAGTGGCAGACGCGCTAAACGACGTAGCCACTAGCCAGGATGAGGACATCTCGAGGGAATTGGAGGAGAAACTACTCGCCGATCCCGAAGAGACAGTCCAGAAGAGCGAAGGAAAAGGCAAGACTGCCAAAAAGGAGGAAAAACTTTCCAAGGGAAAGCAAAGGCTTAGGGAGTACAGGAAAGCTGTACACCTTAAGCGTATACTGGAAGAAAAGGGTATTCCTCTGCTCTCCGATTTGGAGAAGGGAAAACTCAGATGGGCTGAGGAAACCATTGCCAAAGATGCCCTGAGAAAGCCAAAGAATGACAAAGGGGCAACGGACAATGGTGGAAAAAAGGGCAAGGATTAGAAAGATCCTGAAAAGCCCCCAGAAAAAGGAAAGCGGCGAACCAGGGCAACTGAAGCCGAAGCCGATAAGGCGGGCACCAGTGGCACCTGGGCTCGACGTAAGGGTGGAAAGAGCGCACCAAAGGCCGAAGTCGCTAAGACGGGTCTAGGTGAGGCAACTTCCACGGCGATCGATGCACCAAAGACCGAAGTCGCTAAGACGGGTCTAGGCAAGGCAACTTCCACGGCGATCGATGCAACTGGCAAGACCGCTACTAAGAAAAGGGAAGGGTTTATGGCAAAAAGGGTGAGATCCCAGGAAGAGGCCAACAACCCAGCGAAGAGAGCGAAGGTCAACAGTGCGGCGCAGTTTAGCGGGGCTATCCGTAATGCTCTACAGCTTGCTGTAGTGGATTGCGGCAAGCCAAGTGGCCAGTATACCTTCGAACAGGGGAAGATGATCGAAAAGGCTCTGGCTAAAGCGATCTTCGACCACATTCGGGGGAACGCTGGGAAACCTGCGCCAACGTTTGGCCTCACGAACTGGAAGCGGGGCATAAGCAGACTGGACTGCAAAGACCAGCTCTCGCATGACTTCGCCTCAAAAGTCATTCCCAGTCTTAAGCCATGGGAAGGAGCTGCACTAAAGGCAGTCCCCCTGGATAAGATACCGGAGAGCCCTAGGGCCAAAATGAATGTACCGGATATGGGGATGAAGAAAGAGGAGATTCTCGGCTTTCTAAGGGCACAAAACCCAGCGGTCCCTATGGATGACTGGGAGGTTGTGGCTTTGGAAAACAACGGAAATGATACGAAAAGTATCATCTTCGTTATAGAGAATCCACCGGAAATTCTAAGGGAAAAAAAGGCTATGCGCTTGTTCTTCGGAGCTGGTGAGTTTCTATTGAGACTCACGAAGAAGGCGCGGCCTGGTGAGGTGGTATTGGTGGAGGTGGAAAAGGATACTACAGACAATGAAGGTAGTACAAATAAACCTCCACCACAGTAAAGCCGCCTCGGTAAACCTCATGCTGCTCCTCAACAAGGAACAGCTTGACTTGGCCCTAGTCCAGGAACCATGGATTCTCCACAATCGGGTAAAAGGACTAGGGTCATCAAAATACAAAATAATTTATAACGGTAACGAAGGCAAGGTAAGGACCTGTATTGTTGCCAGGAAAGAACTCCACACACTAATGCTAACCAATTTCAGCTCGGGTGATCAGACGGTTGTGGAAGTCAAAGGAAAAGACGGCACCTTCACGATGGCGTCGGTTTACCTACCATATGACGAAGGCACGGACGTCCCCTCGGAAGGAGTAAGGAAACTGGTCTCTATGACCAAACAAGGTAAGAAGAACTTAGTCTTAGGGTGTGATGCTAACGCCCATCATACCATTTGGGGTAGCACTAACACAAATAGTAGAGGTGAGACTCTGTTCAGTTATGTCCTAAATACTAATCTAACTATATGTAACCGTGGTAATTCACCAACCTTTATCACTAGAAATAGAAGGGAGGTTATAGACGTTACTTTAGTAAATGGAAACGGTAATGCAAAGGTCTCAGACTGGAGAGTGTCCGACAAAGCGTCACTTTCTGACCATTGCTGGATACTCTTTGATCTGAATCTCTGTGTAACGGATGGCAATGTCTTTCGGAATCCGCGGAAGGCGAATTGGCAAAAGTTCAACATGGAATTGGGAAAAACCCTAGTTCGACCTCCGAATGGAAATCCCAACTCCACAAAAGACATCGATAAGATGATACTGAACCTAACCGATAAGCTAAACCGGTCCTTCGAGAGATCTTGCCCTATCAAAAATCCAGGTAAAAAGAACCACCCACCGTGGTGGAACGCAAAAATAGCAGAGCGGCTACGTATCTCCAGACATAGTTGGAACCTCGCTAAAGAGGGCTCCATCGAATGGTCAACTTATAGAGATAATGTTAAGCGACTCAAAAAGGAAATTAGATTCGCTAAAAAGAGCTCGTGGAGAAATTTCTGCGGGTCTATCGAATCATGTACGGATGCGGCTCGTCTGAGGAAGGTCCTTGCCAAGGCTCCCACGCAGGTTTCTTCAATCAGGAAATCTGATGGTAGCTGGACAGACTCAAACGAAAGCATGCTTGACGCCCTACTAAAGTGCCACTTCCCTAACTGTGTAAACGCGGGAACATTCGAGACGGCGAATACACTGGTAAGGGAACAGACTGGGCCTGAAATAATCGATAAGATCGTTACCAAAGAAAAAATTTTGTGGGCGGTAAAATCATTCGACCCATACAAGGCGCCAGGAATAGACGGTATATATCCGAAAATGCTGCAAGAACCAGGGGAACTTATCATCCCCTGGCTAGAACGCATATACTGCTGGTGCCTCAGGATGGGGCATGTCCCACAAGCATGGAGAGAGGTTAGGGTGGTGTTTATACCCAAATCAGGAAAGGTCAACCATGCCACAGCAAAGGAGTATAGACCCATCAGCCTATCCTCCTTCCTTATGAAAACACTGGAACGACTAATCGACAAATACATAAGAGATGAGATTGGTGATAGCTACTTATCACAATCACACAACGCATACATAAAGGGAAGATCGGTAGACACCGCTCTTCACAGGGTGGTCTATACGATAGAAAAGGCACTCAATGCTAAGGAATATGCCCTGGGGGCCTTTCTAGATGTTGAGGGGGCCTTCAATAACGTCAGTACCGAGGCAATAATGTCCAGTCTACGGATGGCCCACATAAACTCGGGAATCTGTAGATGGATTGAACAAATGCTAAGTACTCGCATAGTAAACTCGTCGATAGGAGGAGCAAACGGAAGGGTGAGAGTCAACCAAGGCACACCACAGGGGGGTGTTCTATCGCCTCTCCTGTGGCTCCTCGTAATCGATGAATTGCTAAAGCTCCTAGAGACACAGGGTTTCAATGTCACGGCCTATGCTGATGACATTACCATCCTGATACCTGGGAAATTTCCTCAGGTCCTTAGTGAAAGACTAAGTTATGCGCTGCTATTGGTGAATAACTGGGTCAAGGAACGGGGCCTAGGGGTAAACCCAACCAAAACTGAGATTGTCCTCTTCACACGAAAAAGATCAATACCTAGTTATACATATCCACGTATAAATGGCATCGACCTGATTCCGAAGAAATCCGCTAGGTATCTTGGCATAATTCTAGATTCCAAGCTTAGCTGGAGGGACAACATAAACGAAAGGACCAAGAAAGCTTATGTGGCACTATATTCGTGCAGGGTAGCTTTCGGAAAGACATGGGGCTTTAAACCAAAGGTGGTATACTGGCTATACACCGCGGTGGTAAGACCTATTTTAGTCTATGGATCAATTGTCTGGTGGAAAGCACTTGAAAAGAAATGCAACCTTCAAAGTCTTACAAGGATTCAGAGGGCTGGCTGCCTGGCGGTGACCGGATCTATGAAATCCACACCAACGGCGGCCCTTGAGGCAATGCTGAACCTACCGCCACTAGACATGTATTGCGAAAGCATTGCAGCCAGGGCTGCGTTAAGGATGCAAGAATCCAGTCTTTGGAAAAGATGTCCTCATGGCCACGCATCAATCCTGGATCGATGGGCTATCCTGAGATCCGTAACCGAAACGGACTATACCACCCCACTTTCTTGCTGTGAGAGGAGATTCTCTACTAGGATTCCCTCCAGGGAGGAATGGGCCAGTGGTATGGTAAACACGGAAGAGGAACTGGCAGTCTATACCGACGGATCCAAAACGGATACCGGTACAGGAGCCGGAGTCTACTTCGAATCTCAGGAAGCGGGTCACTCCTACAGACTTGATGATGGCTGTAGCGTCTTCCAGGCTGAGATCTTTGCAATCAAAAAAGGTGCGGATCTGATTCTTAGGGAGAATTTCTCAGGTAAGAGAATCAAAATCTATGTTGACAGTCAGGCAGCCATTAAGGCTCTGCAGGCAACATTCAGAGAAATAGGGGTGGAACTGCTGGGAAAGGCCAACAAGCGATGGTGTCAATTAGACACATGCGCTACGGCAAGGCTAACATGGCCTGTCTATGACAAAAAAAGGACGGAAAGTCTGCTAAATCTTGGTAGAGGGAATATACGACTGGTAGTCGGTGCTCTCACTGGGCACTGCATGATATCATATCATGCAGCTAGACTAGGCCAGCCCTACAACGATTTTTGCAGAAGCTGTAGGGACGAAGAGGAAATAGAATCCATTCGTCACCTACTGTGTGAATGCCCTGCACTGGCCCGAAAAAGATTTACGTACCTCGGGAACTATTTCTTTTCGGGTTTAGAGGAGGCAAGAGACATTAAGCTGAACAAACTGCTAAGATTCTTAATTGAATGTGGGTGGTTTAGCTCAGCGGGTAACTAACAGGTTCCCCTCGGGTTAGTTTTCAAAATGGGCACAATGGACTCTTAGTAGTCTAAGTGAGCCGTGACCTCATGTCAATAGGGCACCCAACTAACCTAACCTGTTTGGACAAGCCGAAGTAGCAGCGGTCGCCAAGGGCGATTCTACGCCGGATCTCCACTGTGATGTCATTTGTGGAATTTACGTTTGCCCCGAGGTAGACAAAATCCTTAACTACCTCGAAATTGTAGCTGTCAATTGTTATGTTTTGTCCCAGGTGGTGAGCGACGGATTGGTTTTTGCTTGACAGCATGTATTTCGTTTTGTCCTCATTGATCTTAAGGCCAATTCGTTTCGCCTGTTCTTCAATCGCCGTGAATGCTTCCACAATGCCACGGCGAGAACACGCGATGATGTCGATATCATCCGCGTATCCTAGCAGCTGGATGGACTTGTAAAAGATAGTGCCTTCCCTGTTGACGCCTGCCCGTCGCACTATCTGCTCCAGCACCAGGTTGAAGAAGTCACATGACAGCGCATCTCCTTGCCGAAATCCGGTGCATGCTTCGAATGGTTCCGAGGTCCTAGAACCGAGTTGCACGGTGCATCGCGTGTTTTTTAGCGTGGCGCGACACAACTGGATCAGTTTTACCGGGATCCCGAATTCGGCCATCGCCCCAAACAGTGCTTCACGATGAATGCTGTCGTATGCGGCTTTGAAATCGATGAAAAGATGGTGTGTATCGATTTGAAACTCGTTGGTCTTTTCCAGGATTTGTCGAAGTGTGAAAATTTGGTCTATAGTTGATTTGCCGGGCCGGAAGCCGCACTGGTAGCTGCCGATTAGTGCGGTGCAAAATGGTTTTAGACGTTCACACAATACGCTGGACAGGATCTTGTATGCGACATTGAGCAGGGATATACCTCTGTAGTTCTTACAAGAGGTAGGATCGCCTTTTTTGTGGATGGGGCATATAGAGCTGGTATTCCAGTCGTCGGGCATGCTCTCATCTTCCCAAATTCTGCAGATGATCTGGTGCATGCTCCCTACCAGAACATCGCCGCCAGCCTTGAAGAGCTCTGATGGCAAGCCATCTGAGCCTGCGGCCTTGTTGTTCTTCAGCTTCTGAATAGCTGTGCCGACTTCTTCTATGCTGGGTGGGAGGACTACTTCAGCGGCTGGAGTTGGGATTTCCTCAGTCCCTACCACTCTCTCTTGGTCATGCTCGTTAAGCAGCTGCTGGAAGTGCTGCTTAAATACATCCACTATTCCCTGCGGGTCGGTGACAAGATTACCCTCGCAGTTTCGAAGAGCCAGGGTGCCCTTTTTGAAGCCTCCTGCAAGGCCTTTGGCTTTCTTGTAAAAGGCTCGTATTTTATGTCTATCCCTAGACTCCTCGATATCCTTGAGCTGGGAGGCTGCGAAGATTCTTTTCTTTTGTCGCAGTAGTTTCTTCTCCTCCCTTATTCTGGCTCGGTACTCTTCTCGCGCTGCCCTGGTTTTCCTCTGCAGCGCCTTTTGGTACGCCTCGTCGGTTGCTGCCTTTTTCTGCTCACACTCGCCATCATACCACGGGTTTCTTGTCGGGGGTGGTAGGTATCCTAAGGTGGTTTCGGCTACTTCCTGAATGGCTGAGCGGCAATGCAGCCATATATTATTGGCATTTGTGTTCGACGTAGGCATACCGTAGAGTCTTTCGCTCAGCTGCTCCCTGTAGACTCTGGCAACCTCCGGTGTGCTCAGGCGCCCAATGTCGAACCTCCTCCTGATGGGCTGGTGCAGCTTTCTGACATTGGACAGTCGAGCTCTGAATCTTGCTGCTACGAGGAAGTGGTCAGAGTCGACATTTGCCCCTCTGAATGTTCGCACATCCAGGATGTTTGACGCGTGCCTTGCGTCAATGAGCACATGGTCGATTTGGTTGGCGGTTTGACCGTCCGGAGATCGCCAGGTTGCTGTGTGGATTCGCTTGCGAGGGAATCTTGTGCTACTTATCACCGCATTACGAGCTGTCGCAAAGTCAGCGAGTCGGAAGCCGTTATCTGTTGTTGTATCGTGGAGGCTGTGCTTTCCGATCACTCCGCCAAGGGTGTTTTCCTTTCCGATTTTGGCGTTGAAGTCCCCGAGCACGATTTTTACATCGTACTCCGGACAAGCTCCGTAGGCGTTGTCCAGGAGGTCATAGAAGTCCTCCTTGATAGGGTCTTCAGCCTCGTCGGTAGGGGCGTGTGCACATATAAGGCTGATGTTATAAAATCTGCCTCTGATGCGGATCACAGCCAGGCGATCACTTATAGGTTTAAAGTCGATGACCTTCGACCTTAACCGCTTTCCCACGACGAATCCGCATCCCAGTAAGTGCAACCTTTTGTGACAGCTGTAATAAATGTCGCAATTTTTCTTCCTAATCATACCGTTTCCTATCCAGCGTATTTCCTGGACCGCAGTAATATCCGCCTTGTACTGCGTGAGGATTCCTTCTAGTTTATGAGCAGCTCCGGGAGTGTACAGGGTTCTGACATTCCAGGAGCATACTCGCAAATCGTGTTCCTTTTTCGTGCGTTGTCGTCGTCGAGTATCCGTCCGTATATCCGAGGCATCTTGCTCATTCATAACTTTGGGTTTTTTTACGTGGGCGGATTGTTAGCCCGCCGCACAACCGCCATTCTGGTCGGGGTTGTCTTCGCTGCATACGTTTGTTCACCTCCCAACGGTTGTTGAAGAGGCTATCCAGAGGGCGCCGCAAGGAGGCCGTATGTCAACTTGACCCGGGCATTTAAACAGGGATCGTTGCTGGCATCTCGCCAGGTTGAGAGCAATCAACAACTTTACCCTGTATGTCCGAGCCCATGCCCTCATCTGCCATTACTGCACTAAAAACGCTGTCAAGTACACTGCTCAATACAATATGGATCCAGGAGCTGTTCCAGAGGTTATCAAGACATTGTCAGTCGTCGAGCAGATGTTGGTAGCACGGATTCAACCCGTTCTCAGCGTCTATCAGCTCCCCAGTCAAGGTGTTAATGGTTAATTCCGTTACAAAGGAAACGTGCTGAACGTCGAGCAAGATCTCCAACCGATTGCAAACGAGTTGCCTAGAGTTCCTAATACAGTAAACATCTTGCTGGTTGACTTCAGGGCCAGACGACAGGTGGTACACGATGTTCTGGTGTTTCTAAAGCAACAGAATCGCTTCTATTCTGACTTGCAAATCAATATGACCGCCTTGGCGGCACTACCAGAAGATGGAAGCGTTCAAGATCAACTTAGACATGTCGACGGAAGTGTTGCCAACGACTCAATGCCCGATGTTGCTGAAGAGAGTGACGATGTGGTTATTAATGCGCTTCCCATGTCAAGTGGTATGAGACAAACCGAGGTTGTTCGTGATATAATCGATTGACCCGCAGCTTCAGCAAATCCGGTCAACGAATTCACGACTGTTGGATAAATCGTCAAAGCTTTTCCTGATCTGTTCCCTTCTGGTGCTGCTGACTTCAACGATAATACACTTTCTAGAGAAAATCAACCCACATTTCAGAAATGGGCTCGGTATTTGATGAGTTACCATGATAAGAGATTTGCGCAAGACCCGAGGTTTCCATTCTTCTGCCTCAACACGATGTAACGCCACGACGTAATTAGCAAAGGCTTAATCTACGCCAACATGAAAAATTTCAATGAATCCCCGGAGTATCTACAACAACAAGACTGAGGGAATCCGGCGCTAATGAACCGTTTTCTCTACTTTGCTTCAAATATCAGAGGCACAATGTCTTACTGGTATCAGAAAAGTTTAGAACTTGAAAGTATGGTCAGCCAACTTGGGGTTCCAACATTCTTCGTGAAGTTAGAGGAGAGCAGATGGCACTTACGCGGAAAATGGTACGGAAGTACTCAAAAGTCTGACCAGTTCGCACTTCCCAGAGTCCAACATCATTCCCTCCGATCTCTCTAACATACCTTCGTAGTTCAGGGCAACTAGACCCAACAGGGAGGATTGGAAGAGAGCACGAATGATCTTTCACGAGGGAACCATAAAATGGGCCACCAATTCATTTTACCCCTACAAATCCCCGGGGGAGGATGGCATCTTCTCAACCTTCTTCAGAAGGGGAGTGCGCAAATCAGCCCCATGCTCATTAACATCTTTAGAACCAGCTATGCATGGGAGAGCACCGTGGCGCAGTGGGTAGTGTGTTGGCCTCTGACGCCGATGACACAGGATCGAATCCCGACACAGCCATGTCATCGAACGTGTTTTTCACGGTATTTCTCCTCAGCGGGGTTCTGACAAAACCCCCTGTAGTAAAATTGTCATGGAAATCTTCTCGAAATTCGCCGTTCGGAACCGGCGATAAACTGAAGGTCCCTTTCACCTAAGGGAAAATGAAATCACACACAACATGGGTGATTGAGAAAAGCTCGGCTCAGGTCCGTCATGGACTGTAACGACAACATACATACATATGCATGGGGACACATATCAACGAGCTGGACAGAGGTAGCGGTAAAATTAATTCCCAAAGTAGGCCGTAGACCCACAGACCTGCCTAAGTCCTACAGACCGATAGGCCTTACCACTTTCTTTCTAAAAACAATGGAAAAAATCCTGGATAGGCATATCAGGGACGGTGCACTGAAAAGATCACCACTTCACAAAAACCAATATGCCTACCAGACTGGGAAATCGACCACGCATGCTCTTCAGGAACTAACGGCCCGGATCAACAAATTCCTGAGCCCACAAAGAAATTGCGATAGGTTGCTTTCTCGATATTTAGGGTGCTTTCGATAACACCGAATACACCCTAATAAAACCTTGCATCCTCAGCACAGGGGTGGATAACACCACATGTAATTGGATCCAACACATGCTTAGCAACAGGAAAATAAACACCTCAGTAGGCAATGATAAAACCAGTGTAAACGCCGCGAAAGGATGCCCTCAAGGCGGGGTTCTCTCACCGCTCTTGTGGTCCATCGTGGTTAATGAACTGATCAGCATACTTAGCAACAATGGCTTCTATGTCCAAAGCTACGCTGACGACATAGTGATCCTGGTTAGAGGCAAATTCGAAGACACAGTCTCGGAACTCCTCCAACGGGCACTAAACCTTGTTGCAAACTGGTGCATAAAGGTTGCACTAAATGTCAATCCTAGGAAAAGCACCATATTCGCCTTTACCAAAAGGAGGAATAGGCACAAACTTACCAAACCTACCCTCTTTGGTGAAGCGATAGAGTTCTCAAAAGAAGTCAAATATCTAGGGATAACTCTATACGAAAAGCTCGCCTGGAACTCTCACATTACAAATACCATTGAGAAAGCCAGGATCTCTTTACGGACCAGCAAAAGTCTCACTGGTAAAAAACTGGGGCACAAACCCCAAAATTTCCCGCTGGCTATATACAGCAATCACCAGACCAATTCTTACATATGCTGCGTCCGTCTGGTGGCACAAAACAAAACAAGTATCAGTGCAAGCCAAGCTCAACAAATTGCAAAGACTAGCTTGCATCTGTATCACCGGGGCCATGAGAACAATCCCCACAACAGCACTAGAAGTCATCACAGACCTGCCACCTCTTTATCTCCAACTGAAGAAAGAAGCAATGGTCTTCGCCCATAGACTGATCGTGGAGGATGACTCTAACCATAGGCTCTTTCACCCTGATATCCTTACCGAAATAAACAGGCATGAAATCCTAAAGATATCTCTCACAGACAACTGTCTCCCCAGATACAACGTCAGCCAAAACTACAAGGTCACATTTCCCAACCGACAAAACTGGGAACAGGATAGACCCTCCTTCAATCGTAGATCCTACGTGTGGTACACAGATGGCTCCAAAACGAACGAAGGCGTTGGGGCTGGAGTATACGGAGCAAATACAGGCACATGCATCTACGTCAGCATGGACTGATATAACTCCGTTTTTCAAGCAGAGATATTTGCTATAGAACTCTGCCTCAGAGAAAATATAAACAGAAATATATTTAACAGAAACATTTACATTCTCTCTGACAACAAGGCAGCACTCCTAGCCGTAAAGAGCTACGAAATCACCTCCAAACTAGTATGGGACTGCCTACAGCTGCTTCACCAGCTGACCAGCACAAACAAAGTTCACCTCATTTGGATACCTGGACACAGCGGCCATACAGGCAACGAAAAGGCGGACCTACTAGCAAGGAAAGGCTCTGCGTCACCATTTATGATGCCACGGCTCTTTTGCGGCATACCCATCAGTACCACCAAATGCTGCATAAACAATTGGTTAAGGAACACGACGGATCACTACTGGTTACAAACCAAAGGTAGCAGACAAGCCAAGCTGTTTCTCCCAACTACATCCCTCAAAAGAATGAAACAACTGCTCATGCTTTCGAGGAGTCAGATTCGTTTAATCTCAAGTTTCCTTACTGGACACTGCCCAGTTAACAAATACCTCAAAACAATCGGCATCATACAAGATGAAACAGCAGAGCACATACTATGGCACTGCAACTGCCTGGTCAGTACAGGTCATCGTCACCTAGGCAAGTATTATCTTGAAGCAGAAGAAATCGCTGCTAGCTCACTCAAAAGCATACTGAGTTTTATCACTAACTCAGGATTTTTGAGTGAACTGTAAGTGGGGGACATCACAATAGGCCCCCTCGTGGCCGCAGTGATCAGGCGACTCTGTCCCACCCCCTTTTCCTATCTATCTATCTAGAGGTTCGCTTTGTTTTGGGGAGTTTATTCCCGCCTAGTATACATATGTACAAGTGGGCACTGTTGTAGTGACTCGAGAAGCATGTAAGGGTGGAAGGGGAACAAGGACAATGACGGAAGACCAATATCACGAAAGACAACAAATTCATAGATTTGAAGGCTTCATTGTTCGCCATCTCTCGTTGAAGTGAAATTAACATTTTGCTTATTCGAACGTAAACTGAACATAAGATATTCTATATGCAATTACAAACATATCAGTTCTGCAACTGCTCCAAGATCCACAGGTTTCAGAAAGAGGCAAGGCAAAATTTGATGATGTAGCCCTCATTTGACTCTTCTCTTCCATGGAACCCGCTCTTTTCTATTGCTACTATTACTGGAACGAAAATGCTATGCCAATATTCTCATTTTGAATTGGAATCCTTAATGAAATACCAACAGTCTTAAACGTATGAAGCAGCCGACCACTGGTTTTTGCTGTTCTACCAAGTTAGTGGAGAAGAAATAGGGAATTCTGCCGAAAATGCTGATACGAACGATTTCAATATGTGGGATTATGGTCTGGTAGGCACCTCTAGAAAAGGGTGTGTAATGAATTTAGGTCCGCGGGACTATGCGTCCGATGAACATGAAAGACTCGGTTCAGGCGTTGATAGCCTTCAAGCACTCAATCATGTATGGTACATACGAGATGTGGAAATTAAGTTCCGGAAACAAATTAAGTTTGCCGCAAAACTTTATTATCGACCATCATAATAGTCCCCGTCTAACTTAACACTATGATTCCAACGTTGCTCTCACTATTCGAATCACCCTTGATAATCATCCAAAGTCAACTCGTTCAAAACCATGCTTATAGCCTCTTGACCTTCTCTACACCGACATGATGAGCTCCCTTGAGGTATGACTTCATCTTGGGGAATAAAAAAGGCGCAGAGGAACAAAACTGTGGCTATTGGGTGGATGCAGTAAAGTTGGAATGCTTCTTTTCACCAAAAACGTATGCACAATCAACGAGGAACGGGCCGGCGCACTGTCGTGGTGCAAGATCCAGCGCTTCTTCGCGGGTTCGTGTCATATTGGGAAAACACGTTTCCGTAGCCTCTTCAGGACGCCAACTTAGACCTGTTTAGTCACTATCTGGTCGGTAGGAACACATTTACGACGAACGATGCGCATTACGAGAGATGACTGGATCGTGAGGGGATTACCTTCTACTGATCCACAGCCCTTCTTGAACCGCCCATTCAAACACATGTCTTGTCGACAAGCACTTATCTTCATACATAACCTGCATAACCCCGCCGAGGAGGAACGCCGCGAAATAAACATAACATTGATGTTATCGGGATCCGAACTCGCTCATCGTGTGTCAGGCTCCAACACATTAACCACTACGCCACGGCGGCCTCCGGAGATGGAGCACTTTTTTTTTTTTGAAGGCTTCTGCTATCCGCTGGAGCACTCAGACGCAATCACTGGTCCATTGTACTCCAGACAGACACCTTACATTACTGTATATTCTCCGTTTTCCGGAGAAAAATTTGAAGGAGCTTCAGTGATGTAGAGCTAAGTGATTCGGCACACACCACTTCGGCTCCAAGGGTGCGCCACCGTATGCGAGCAAAGGCGGGACAATCACAGAGGAAATGCTCTGCAGTATCATCCTCCTCTTCGCCACATGCAGCAGCCGAGCACGTAGAGATGCTTCCTCCTGTTAAAGACAGGAGGAATGCTGCAGATTTTTTGCAGACATCAGGCCATACGCGCTTAGTCATCCTGCAACCCGGACAATCCCTCCATCTACGGTTGTGTGTGTTAAATACACAATCGTTAATGTAGGAATTTACCGTGGACGCAGGTAGACCTAGAGCGGGTTCAGGTCCTGAGAAGCTCTCCTCTGAACCCATTCTAGCGAGTTCGTCAGAGGTCTCATTTCCGGGGATCCCAGAGTGGCCTGGAACCCATACAAGCCTTAATGAATTTAGTCTGCCGACTCTGTTCAAGAAGGACTTGAGTTCAAGCACTAATTTGGAGCTAGTTAAGGGGTTACACACAGCTTTTAGTGCAGCTTGGCTGTCACTACATACGCATATGCTTTCCCCCTTCCACCTGTGCTTCACAACATAGTGCATGGCCATTAGGATTGCGTATATCTCTGATTGGAAGACAGACGCATATTTTCCTAAGGAGAAGTGCAGACGGATGTTTTCGCGCTCAAAGAAGACCCCAGCACCGGACCCCCGCCCAGAGATGGAGCACACTAAAAGACTATAAATTTGAATTGACTGTGGATTCAATTACTTAGGCATGGAAAAGTAAAATGAAAAGTTTTTGGAGTTTGGAGTCCAGACTAAACTGTGGACAATACGGCTTTTATTACAGTATATGAGCAACTAACTACCTATCAACCCTTACTTCCTCTTCTTCTTCTTAGGTGGCGCTACTGTCCGGGGTGGAAATGGGCCTCCACCCCGCACGATCTTTTGACAACTGCCTCCAATTGCGAACCAAGTTAGGTGAGTCCCTCTCCACTAGTATGCGCCATCTCGGTCGAGAGGGGTTCTCTGTTTAGGCCAGGGCTGTGTCGTCCATACGCTCTACATAGCCTAGCAACTTTAAGCGTTGTATCCGAAGGCACTTGACTAGGCGCAAGCCGCCGTACAACCCGTACAATTCGTTGTTGAATTTTCTCTAAAAGATGCCGTCAACGCAAACAGGACCAAAAATCGCATGCAGAACTTTTCTCTCGAAAAGACAAAGAGCTTTCTCATCCGATTTCAGGTGCATCCACGCTTCTGCGCCATTGAGCAGGACAGGGACAAAGTGGTATACAAAGCCAACTTGGTATCCCGAAAGAGGGCTCTATTACTCAAATACCTATTGAGCCTAAAGAACTAGCGATTGGCAAGAGTATGTAATTCTGCGTTTGACTATGTCGTTTACTACCTCAATATTTTTGCGGTCCATTGTGACGCTCTGTACGAGACGCCTATGTAGAATATTCTTCCTTGATGGCATGATATACTTTGTTTTGCCTATATTTATCACCAGATTAATTCTGGCCGCCTCTGCTTCAATGCCAAAAAACCTTAAAATCGACAAATGAGTGGTTAGTGTCAATTGCATTTCTTGGGTCTTTTTCAGGACCTGCATCAGTGTGAAGATCTGGTCTATCATGGACTTCCCTGGCCTGAAACCACACTGATAAGGATCAGTCAGATTATCCACAAAGGGTTTCAGGCTTTCACACAATATTGCAGAAAAGATCTTGTACGCGATGTTAAGGAAACTGATCCATTGGCAATTGGTGCAGTCGAAGGCGCCTCCTTTCTTATGGATCGGACCAACGACACTGGGATTCCACTCGTCGCGCATGTCCTCCTCCGACCATATCTTACAGATAAGTTGGTGTATGCGTCCAACCAGATAATTTCCACCTTCTTTAAACAGTTCTGCGGACAATCTGTTCGATCCAGCAGCCTTGTTCGACTTCAGTCTCGATATTGTTATCTTGACCTCGTCAAGAGGTCATCCAAAGTGAGTGTACAATTCCGCCTGACAGATGCATGTGGGCCGTCATCGCCGTCTAACAGTCTGCAGAAATGGTTTTTCCAGATTCTCAGCATCGACTTCGACTCTACTACGAGTTATCCATTCTGATCCCGGCAGGCTTCGGTCCAAAGTTTGTATCCACTGGATAGCTGTTTTACCTTTTGGGTAAAATTGTTGGACTTCATTCCTGACGTAACACTTCTCCATCTTCTCGACCGCGCGCTTCTCATACTCTTTTTTAGGGTTCCGTACCCAAAGGTAAAACGGAACTCTATTACTAAGACTTCGCTGTCCGTCCGTCCGTCTGTCACCAGGCTGTATCTCATGAACCGTGATAGTTAGAGAGTTGAAATTTTCACAGGTGATGTATTTCTGCCGCTGCCACGACAAATATTAAAAACAGAACAAAATTAATATTTAAGGGGGGCTCCCATACAACAGACATGATTTTCATCCAAAAAATCCCCTTGGTCACATACTGAACTAAGGTTAGTCGACAATATATTTGTGTCTTTAATGAATTAATCCTAGCTGCAAACCTTTCTCCATATTTATTGTTATTCACCTTTTCACATCGATGCTGTCAAGTAAGATAATTTTTATTTTTTTTTGTGTTTTTTTTTTTAGAGACTCGCGCAGGTTCAAGAGTTTTTTATATTCTCCTATGATGTGATTACACACACAACCTGAACGGAGTTTAATTCAATGGTGATTATCAAAGTAATATGCCGATAACCTGCCTGCAACCAAGATCTGTCATCATACAAAAAATGTGATTTAATGTGATGACTGATGAGGTAACATACATACATAGTCTATTTCATATTTATATGTATATACAGATGGTACGGAACCCTTCGTGCGCGAGTCCGACTCGCACTTGGCCGGGATTTTTTCTGTTTGTACAGTTCACGAACAGCTCTCATCGTTCGATACAGCATTGTCTTGTAGGCCTCCTGTTTGGCTGCATGAATCTGCCTCTTCGTCAAACCATGGGTTTTGCTATCTCGATATTCGTGTTTTTACCATGGCTACAACAAGGAAATTATCCCAGCCAATGTTGGCACTACGGAAGGTTTGCACATCGAGGGTACTGGAGGAGTATCGGACGTTGATCGCAATGTGATCATTCTGGTTGACGGCTGATTGATCAGCGGACTGCCAGGTCCCAAACCGCGTACTAACCACAGAGAGGTTCCGCTCCGAGGCAAAATCCATCAGCCTGAGTCCGTTTCTAGATGTTTTGTCATACAGATTGTGGTTTTCCATGATTCTGGCAAAGACTTCATCCTTTCCCAGCTGTGCGTTGAAGTCTCCTAGAACGATCTTGATGCCTTAGCTGGCGCATTGACTGTATGTCCTTTCTAGGAGGTCCTAGAAGTCAACCTTGCTATTGTCATCCTTCATTTCTGACGGGCGTGAGCGCAAATCAGGCTAATGTTTAGCTTTAATGCGAATTGTTATTAGGCGCGCGCTTAAGTATGTACTTAAAGCATAAAACTTTTCGCCTTAGTCTGCCTCAAACAACAAATCCACTTCCAAATAAGCGCTGTCTCCCCTATCTATAACAATCGCCGTAGTAGAGATCGCAGTTTCGCATCCTCTTTTTGCCTGACCCATCCCACCACACTTCCTACAATCCGGTAATGTCTGCTTTGTAGCAGTCCACGGCCTCTGCAAGTTCATCGGCTGCATGCGATCTGTTAAGGGACCTCACCTTCCACGTACAGAAGCAAAATTCAGTAGGTTTTTTCCGATTTCTGGGGAAACAGTATATCCGTCCGTACGCGGCGCTTGTAGCTTCGTAACAGGTATTTTCTTTTTTTTTTTTTTTGCGGTTAGCCTCACGCACAACCTCGATCTGAGAGGTAAGGGTCTTACTACTGTGTCCAAAAAGTAAGGTGACATTTGAATTTAAGCTACTTTGGTAGGACAGTCTGTGACATCCGTGCCACATTTCACATCAAAATATACTTTAGTGTTTGAGAGACTCTTCGTTTTGTGAGCTGCTAAAAAGGAATTTTTAAATTTTTATATCTAAAGTAACTCAAGGTCAGGATGACTGTTTTCTTTGATTTTGCATGTTGAGTTCCTTTTACCGGGTCAAATTGTCAACAAGGAATACCTTAAGAGGCCGTAGTTGTCTGGGTTTTTGCACCGCGACAATGCACCGTCTTACACTGCCTTGATTCTTGCCGACTATTTCGTTCCATAACCACTGTATTCATATGATTTGGCATAGTGCGACTTCTCGCTTTCAACTTTTCCGGGGATCCTGTTTTGAATAGGTAGAAGAGGAACAAGCCGGGATGATCGTGTTACTGCAAGCAGTTACTATGTGTATATATGTATGTATGCTGGCGTTACAGTCCATGGAGGACCAAAACCGAGCTTCTCTCAATCACCCATGTCGTGTGAGATTTTTTATTTTTCCCATAGGTGAAAAGGACCTACAGTTTATTGCCGGTTCCGAACGGCGAGATTTGAGAATCTTTTCTTGACAAGTACATATACTACAGGGGGTTTTATCAGTACCCCGCTGAGGAGAAGCACCGTGAAAAATACGTTGGATGACATCGATGTTGCGGGATTCGATCCCGTGTCATCGGCATCAGAGGCCAACACACTACCTACTGCATCAAGGCGCTCTCAGTTACTATACATACATAGATGCTTTGACCTCGCTGTGGCGATAAGCCTTTGAAAAGGGAAAATCAGGGAAGAAATTACAAAAGACGTTGAATCTAGTAGTTCACCTGGGCTTCTCTAGACGTCTTTTCTAATAAGTCAGAGTAACTGGCGGAGATTAGGATATCTTTGAGCTTCCTCGCATGAAATCTCTCTCCCAAACCATCTGACTTGATTTTAATAATAGATTATATGTATATGTCTATGGGAACATGTCAATAGTTGTTTCAAAATACATATGTGATAGTGCTGAAAGTGATATTTACTTTACAACAAGAATTTAAGTTTCACTAAAATTCATTTATCGAAACGAACCGAGCTTTCTTTGTGCTGACTCGGACTCAATAGGTAGTTCCCGTTTTTGGGCCACTTCCTGGCATTTTAGAGAGATGACATTTTTTACACTATTAGTTGACCATATAAATCCGGTCGAGAGCACCGTGGCGCAGTGGGTAGTGTGGTGGCCTCTGACGCTGATGACACGGGATCGAATCCCGACACAGCCATGTCATCGAACGTGTTTTCACGGTGTTTCTCCTCAGCGGGGTTCTGACAAAACCCCCTGTAGTAAAATTGTCATGAAAAGCTTCTCGAAATTCGCCGCTCGGAACCGGCAATAAACTGTAGGTCCCTTTCACCTATGGGAAAATGAAATCACACACAACATGGGTGATTGAGAGAAGCTCGGCTCAGGTCCTTCATGGACTGCAACGCCAACATACATACATAAATCCGGTCATGACGAAGCCGGAATTTTGAATTTCGATTGAGTTTAATTGTAAAAAACTAAAAACCAAATTAAATCTAGAAAAAAATTAAAATATTCGTAAAACAATTTGCGCGCGCAATTATTTAAATTTGAACAAAAATTCTATTTTTGATGCTTTTCGCCCCCAAGTCACCTCATTTTTCTTAAAGAATTTTGCATGACTGAATACGGCCATATGTATTCACCATCAAAACTACTGATAAAAACAGTCATCCTCTGCGTATGCAATACTAAAAGTGCTTGAACGAATTACTTCGGACTATAATCAACGCGGAATTTGGTCGGCTCTCGTCCTATCTAAGTCTAGGACAACCACCCCTGAGAGTAGTGAACGAACATCAACGACCCCAACCACTGCACTCCGTTCAGGTTGTGTATGTCAACACATCATAAGAGAATATAAAAACTCTTGAACCTGCGTGAGTCTCTAAAAAAAAAAAAAAAAAAAAAAAAGAAAATAACAAAAAACAACAATAAATGGCGTATTTTGGCTGTCTCGAGCTCTGACGTTAGAAACTTTGAGTCAATGAACATTGAAAAGCTGACAAATGCCAAACATTATTACGACAACCTGGTGTCAGCGATCAATCCCATTCATTCGGCAAGATCAGACCTGCACCGCAGTAGAATGAGAGCAACAGACTTCGAACTCACTGACGAAAACATAGCCAAAGGTGTGAACAGATTTCAAAGACAGAAGTCGTACTGTCTGCGAATAATCAATGGATATGAGCAATGCCGGTTTGGATTTCCAAAACCACTTCTCATTGAATCGAAGCTTGCGAAAGACGAACGAGGAGTTTTCTGTGAATGGACTGCTCAACCCATTCAACAAGTTGGTTTCATTCGCGTGGCGAGCAAACACAGACATCTCCATTATCGCTTCTGAATATGCAGTTACATCTTGCATCAGTAAGTACGCCTCAAAAGGTGAACCAAAGTCTGAACATTTCAAACAGACGCTGAGGGCCCTTCTAGAGAGTAGTATCGGTACTGAGTCAAGACAAAGAACTGTGTATAACTGTGAAGGTTATTGACAGCAGAGATATATCTGGGTGTGAAGTATCCAGGCTTCTACTTGCAGAACCTTTGATGAAAGCCACTCGTCAGTTTGTGAAGCTGTACATCTCCACGCAGGAAAGTGTTTTGATAAAGAGACGAAGCATGTAAGATGATGAAAACGGCAGTTCTGATGCTCGGCGAATAATTCAAGCATATGCGTACAGAGCAGCAAATTTGAACAACTTGACATTCATGGACCGAAAATACACTGTTGCTGCTGGAAAACCAAGTTTTCAATAGGAAACCTTCCTTCTACGTCGAGGGCTGCTGCACGCCCGGTGATGACAGTTCCCGTTTACAAGACGCATCTTGCTAGAAAAGAAAGTGTTGTTCAAGTCATTCCTAAGGTCGTGAAAGGTAAATCCCATGAAACCGACGAAATCTACTACAAACAACAACTGGTAATTCACACTCCCTGGAGAGTCGATATGACAACTTTGCTGACGCACACAACATGGGAAGTGTCATACAAGGCACACGGCGTCGCGGTTTGGGCGTTAAACATAGATAAGGCGGACGTTGTCGAAGAGAATGGCGAGCCAGAAACTCCCATATATGAGCCACACGATTGGATAGCTGCTGCCGCAGCACTTCCGAATCAAACACTTGCAGACGTCGAACTTGGATTCCGAGATGTCGATCGGACATTCAGCAAATATCCAGGAGTAGAAAACGAGCTCAAGTTGATTGATGCGGCAATGGCTTCCCACGAAATAACAGAAGTTGAGGCGGCAGCAAGCTGCTTTATGCCTGATCCACAATACTGCGTTAGTGCTAGCTGAGACATCCAACACAAGCAATTCAATGGGGTAGTCTTAATTACTGCGTTTGCGTCGGCGAGCTTACGTTCATTGAAAAATGAGAGGAAATAAGAAAAAATGAGAGCGAGAGAAAACGTAAGCTCACGTAACCAAAGCAGACAAAAGTCAAACACGTCGAAAATTTCTGTGCGTTTGAACAACTGTTGCTGTGTATTGATGTGTATGCTGTATCTGTGTATTTTGTGGTTTGTGATGTGTACGTTTATTCCCAAGCAGCTCATGCGATAACATTTTCGAGAAGCACTTCATGCTCTAGCCCTAGGCGAGAACAACCTCTCGCACTATGAATACTGGTCACAACGCTATGTCGACAATAATCGAGGATCGATCCGAGATTTCAAGGACGCGACACGATTGATGGCGACCAACAAAAACATCAAAGCTTATAACAAGAACGCCTTACGATCGCTTAGATGCCCAGTGACTCGAATAAATGCTTCAAACAATAATGCAACGGCCGATCAAGCGTCAGATGACTTCTGCGTTGGCGCTAAAGTGATGTTACGCCAGAACCTGTGGACCTCTTGTGGACTGTGCAATGGCTCGATAGGCACAGTCATTGACAATATTTACGGTCCGACCGAAAACAGAGTCGAGAACTCCATACCAAGCGAAGCTCCTATCTGCATCATGGTCAAGTTTGAAACTTACACGGGACCGACTTTCGCCTCAGGCGCTATTCCTATAACGCAGCTCGTAAAGTCATTCAAAAAAGGAGCAGTCAATGGCACGAGAAAGCAATTTCCGTTATCGCTGTCTTACGGCATTAGTATTCACATTGGACAAAGCAGTTGTGGACTTAGAGATAAGTGAATTTAGTGCCGGGTTGGCCTACGTTGCGTGTTCGAGGGTCAAAAAAATTGATGGAATCCTCTTCGATTCAAGTTTTCCATCCGAAAGGTTGTTGGGAATCAACTCCAAGCCAGCGTCCTTACTAAAGCGGACTGAACTCGAAAGACTGAATATTATGCAATACATGTGTGTGATAAACATTTTTTTTCATCAAATTCGCAGCAATAATCTATGGAAAAACAATTGCACAATTTTCATACTTTAGCGCCAAAGGTTACCACACCATTTTAGTTCGTGAAGTTAGAGGTTCGCTTTGTTTTGGGGAATTTATTCCTACCTAGTTAGCATAGATAAATTAACAAGATGGAAAACTTTCGTACGTCTGCCCTGTGATCCCCGCAAGGGTTGGTTGTTGTATTTGTAATTAAAGCGGCCTCTAGACGCCTAATAATATTGTGCATTATTTGATATTGCACAATATTATTGTTCGTCTGTAGATAATATTGCAAGATTGTGCCATATATTACGGAAAATCAAAACGCTTTTGACTTTTATTACAAATATGAGCGGTCAACTAAATTATTGGGAAAAATATTGAACCGTCTGGGGCAGCAAGCCAATAAAATTGTGCAATATTTTGCACAATAATATTGAGCGTCTAGAGGCCGCTTTAAAAACGACGCTTTTGACTTAGAGTCAAGACGTCGGAACAAGGCAGAATGACATAGTCAAGACGCCGTCAAATCGAAACGAGTTTGTAGGGGCTAGTTGTCAAAATGCCTGTCAAAGCCATCGAGATTGCCATCTCGTTAATTTATCTATGCTAGTTAGGCTACGTTTGGTAAACATTGGCGTTAGGCTTGCTTTTAGTTTTTGCTAAGATCCTAGAAGAACAGTATCGTTCTTCAGTGTGTAGCTTCTTATTTTTGAACGGGAAAGGGCGCAAATTTATAAATCTTGGAACCATTTGTCGTCGAAGCGTTCTTCCTGATAAAATATGTATAAAAAGCTCGTATTAACGCACAATGGCGAAGAGTAAATGGGCCTATCTTCCACTACTTTCTCACAGATTCAAGAACTAGGACCGTTACTCTTCCTTTGTCCCAAGTACTTATCACACTCCACTTAACGTGGCCTCGCACAAATACCTATACCATGTAAATACCATCCGAAATCTCTATTCCCACAAGTTATTTAATTGTTCATGTACCTCGCCTTAAGGCACTCAGCACAATACTCGAACGTCAACTCCAATACCCAGTTGCACCGCAGTCCGTTTTTCATTGTTTACAATCTTGTTGCATAAAGGACAACACTACACTCTCAGCCGCTGGATATCTGAAATTTATTTGATTCTTAGTCGCACTCCAAACCGGAATATTAACTTCACCCCGTAAATACGTGTTTTTTGTTCCCAATGAGAACAGGTCGGTTACAAGACAATAACCATAAGAAAAAAATATTCAGAGCTAGCAAAAAAGTCCATTTAGAATCACAAAAGTTACATGAGACCGGGATATCTTAAAAGCTTATGACTTTTTACGCGGCGGATAACCGCGCTCCAAACGTTCTCCTGTTTAGTGTCTACCCCTCCCCTCTGTCTGGATGTCTCTAAAAATGGAGAACCAAAAGTGCGATCATAAAAAGAAAACCGTCAACGAAAAGAAGCCGAGCAAAACGGTTAGGAGGAAGATGACGCGAAAAAAAAGGAAATTTGTATAAAAAGAAATAAACAGGGAAAAAGTGGCGCGGTAAAAATGTTTCCGGAAATGGGATCAGTGTTTTGCCAAACGGAATAGGTACATAAAAGTGTCCTCCTCGAAGTAAAGTGCGTCTTTCAACACAAAACCACCCACCACCAGGCAGGTAGCTGATTTGAGATGAGTTCATGCCTTACAATAGTCTCCGTCTACTTCATCGGTATGAAGATTGCGAATATGGTATGGTTTTTAACTGCGCCATTAAGAAAGAAGATTTTATTTTCATCTTCATACCGTGGAGGCCAGGATCCCATTGGACATTTCGCCTATGTACTACAAGGAAAAGGGAGTAGGTGTACGGAAAATTCTTAATACATCGTCCAGAAAAATGTAGATTTTCCACTACCGCATAACGCTGGTGCTGGGGCCAAGGATATGTTAGGTTAAAGTTTCGAACCTTATGAGTGGGAAGTGCAAAGCGGATGCGAGTTCTATGCCGCCGTTGGTAGGTTCAAAGTCCCCAGTCAGGTTGGTGCCGTCGGTTAGGGCCACCTTGTTTGATAGTCGTCTGACCTTGGGAGTCAATTGAGGTTATGTAATGGCATCTGTTGGGTATATTTGCTTTCACGTTTTATTGTCGACGCGATAGAACTTTTCGGTTCCGGGTTACTGTTTGAGGTTAGTAGCTGCGCTGGGTGGACATACATATATGTATGTATAAGGACATAGATGACGACATCACGTCACATTATCATGGCAGGCATTTTGAGGCAGACTTACGAGTACAATTTTCTTTTTGACTTCTTTGTGTCTCCCATTTGATGTCGTACAAAGCGAAAGTAATTTATGGAGAAAGGCTGTTAAGTAAAATATCAGACGACTTTGATGGATGCCCATGGCCGTGGAGAATAAGTTAGGGGAAAAGTGCGACAGGTGGACTTTAAGGAGAACCCTTTTAAGAGAAATTAGATTGTCTTCGGGTCTGGAAGGTTCGTTGAAGATTTGCCTGATTAATGACAAGATATTTGTCAGATGATGTTATTTACATCGATTCAGGTCTTCGCTTCTACAAATCGGGAGTGGTGGAAAAACGTCTCCTCCACGCATTGTCCTATTGGAACATTCAAGATTATCGCTAATTTTTGATTCTGGTTATTCACTCTTATTCTATATTCTGTATTCCCTTATGCGTCAGGGTAAGCTACGATTGACTTATTATTATAATAAAATAGTGCCTATTTAAGAAAAAAATGAAGAGCATAGGTCGTGAGGGGCGATTTGGTGACTACAATTGCAACCGTTTTAAAACGACTAATGTAGATTTTAAATGTATGGTTCACTTTTCTGATACGATCTTTATGTAGGCGTCCACAGAAAACTCTCGTTTATATTCATATGTGTATAAATGTATATGTATATAATACGTTAATCCCCGGTAAACAGATCTAGGCTGTTCACATGAAGACACGAGAGTCAAAGAAGTAAAAAATGTTCACTAGGAACCTAACCTAAAAGCCGTCAACAAATTTCCAATGCCTTGGACTGCAGCAAGAATGTGACAGGTAACTAATGTGGATTCCAGCCTAAAATAAAACACGATTTCTACTTGCCTGTCAGAGCATACCCATTTTTCTTCTTTTCTTTTTTTGTTGAAGGCCTCTGCTAACAATTGGAGCACTGACGCAAATACTGGTCCATCGTACTCCAGACAAACACCTTACATTTCCCCGTTTTCGGAGAAAAGTAAGAAGCTTCAGCGATTTAGAGCTAAGATATTCAGCACAAACCACGTCGGCTCCAAGGGTGCGCCACCGTGCGTGAGCAAAGGCGGGACAGTCACAGAGAAAATGCTCTGCAGTGTCATCCTCTTCGCCACGTGCAGCCGTCTCACTTATGCTAAGCACGCAGAGATGCTTAGCAAAAGTGTAATGGTCCGTAATGACTCCCACAAGTCTTCTGCAGTCGACTCTCCTTAAAGACAGCAGGAATGCTGCGGATTTCATGCAGACATCAGGGCATATGCGCTTAGTCATCCTGCAGCCTGGATAATCCCTCCATCTACGGTTATGTGTATTAAACACCCTATCGTTAATGTAGGAGTTTACCGCGGACACAGATAGACCTAGAGCTGGTTCAGGTCCTGAGAAGCTCTCCTCTGAACTCATTCTGTCGAGTTCATCAGAGATCTCATTTCCTGGGATCCCAGAGTGACCCATACATACCTTAGTGAATTTAGTCTGCCGACTCTGTTCAAGAGGGATTTCATGCACTAATTTGGAGCTAGTTAGGGGGTTGCGCACAGTTTTGAGTGCAGCTTGGCTGTCACTGCAGACGCACATGCTTTCCCCCCTCCACTTATGCTTCACAACATAGTGCATGGCTATTAGGATGGGAAAACAGACGCATATTTTCCTAGCGAGAAGTGCACTCGGATGTTTTTGCGCTCAAAGAAGACCCCAGCACCGTCAGTATTTTCCCTAATTCTCGTGAAGAGAATGACATCGGTTGACCGAAAGCCCATTTCTGGAAAACCAATCATCGATCATATTTGGCGCCGCTTGTGCTTTGAGACGGACAGCCGCTACTCGGTCGAATCGGTACTCCACTCGCGTTGCCCTGGTTTTTCGCTGCAGCGCCTTTTGGTAGTCCTCGCTGACTGCTGCCTTTTTCTGCACAGACTCGCCGTTATACCACGGGTTTCTTATCGGGGGTGGCAAGTAGCCTAAAGTGGTCTCGGCTACATAATATTATTTGTGCTCGACGTGGGCATAACGGAGAGTCTTTCGCTCAGTTGCTTCCTGCAGACTCTGGTTATTTTCGGTGGGCTCAGGCGTCCAATGATGAACCTCCTCATAGGCTGGTGCAGCTTTCTGATGTTAGACAGTCGAGGTTTCAATCTTGAATTTTATTTTGTTTTACATTTTAAGTCGACGTTTGTTCTCCTGAATGATCTTACATCCAGGATGTCTGACGAGTGTCTTCCGTCAATGTGCACATGGCCGAAATGGTTAGCGGTTCGAGCATCTGGAGATCGCTAGGTTCCTGTGTGAATACGCTTGTGCTACTTACCATCACATTACGAGCTGCCACAAAGTCCGTGAATCGAAAGCAGTTTTCCGTTGTTGTATCGTGGAGACCGTGCTCCTGCTAAAGGTGAAGTCCTCCCAGTATGATTTTAAAGTCGTACTCCAGACAGCCTCCATAGGCGTTGTCCAAGACATCATAGAAGTCCTCTTTGATGGGGTCTCCAACCTCTTTGGTAGGGAAGTGTGCACATGTGGGGCTTATGTTTTAAAATCTGCCCTTGATGCGGATCACAGCCATGTGACCAACTATGGGCTTAAAGTCGATCACCTTTAACCTTAATCGCTTTCCCACGACAGATTCGCACCGCAACGTATGTAACCTTTTGCGACGGCTGTATAGGATGTCGAGAACACCGTGAGTTACATGCATGCAACTAACTATGATCAGGTGAGATCCAACCACTTTACCGACGATGGTTACACATGCAAGAAACCCAAGCCAAGCCATTTATCAGGCCACAAACCACGCTATATGCATTTAATATACATGCATATCAACACACTATGGATAATAACGGAAAAATCGAAGTCAAGCCAAGCCGGTTGGCTTACATGCCAAAATAGCAGCTATGTATCTCATGTTAACACACTCATACTCGCAAAGAAATCTCTAAACGCTTACCTTCCAAATTACAGCTGCCCTTACACCACAGTGATTGCAATACAATCACCCGGGGAGAAGCTGTGGATAGCCCCTACATATATGGCGAAGGAAGAGTCCATGCCATCGGACTAGATTAGAAGACTTGTCAGGGACTCGTCAGGACACCAAGCTGGGCTCCTTATCGGTGCGGATGCGAATGCGCATCACACGATTTGGGGCAGGAGCGATATAAACGCAAGAGGTGAGTGGCTCGTTGACTTTATTCTAACCTCCAATCTTTGCATTTGAAACAAGGGTAATATATCCACATGTATCACCAAAAATCGTAGGGAGGTTCTAGACTTAACTCTAGCATCTCCCTCTCTCAGTAACAGAATAAGAGAGAGGAGGGTTTCTGAGGAACACTCCTTCTCAGGTCATCGCTATCTGGTTTTCAACCTAGCCTTCACGGTCCCAACCCAAATTGACTCATCCTGCAACCCAAGAAAAATTAATTGGGAGCGCTATAGAGCCTTAATTGGTAATTCCTTAGTAAACAGGACTCCTGACACCCTGCGGTCCACGTTAGATATAGACAATATGGTCGACATCTTAACAATTGCATTGAGCAACGCACAGGCCACAGCTGCGCAATCCACAAACCAAGGAAAAACTCCTACCCCTCTTGGTGGAACGCAGCTCTAAGCAAGCTCCACAAGGACTGTCGAAAACTCTTCAACAAAGCAAAGAGTACAAGAAACTACAGGGACTGGAGCTTATACAAAGATTCACTCAGAGTGTACAAGCAAACCCTGAGGAATGAACAAAGTTTGTCTTGGAAACTCTTCTGCAACAACATGGAGAAAATTTCAGAGGTCTACAGATTGAGGAAAATACTCTCGAAAGATCCACAATCTCCGAGTTGCCTCCTAGCAAACGGAGTTTGGACAACGTCTGAGAAACAAACTCTTAATCATCTCCTCAACACGCACTTCCCAGGCTGTTCTGATTCGCAAGACTCAGTGCACTCGCGAGGAACTCACTTCTCCTCCCCGATAGAGCGACAGTATGACCACATTATCTCTAGAGAGAAAATTATATGGGCGTTAAAAAGCTCCAAACACTACCAATCGCCAGGTCCGGATGAGATTTACCCTATCGAGCTCACACAAACTATGGAATGGACTATACCATGCCTAGAGATAATCTTTAAAGGATGCCTAGCTTGGAGTCACATTCCAGAAAAGGCCGGCAGGAACTCTAACACTTCCCACAAAGATCTTAGCCCTATCTGTCCTTGATCCCTCCGTGTGGATCCCTCCGTTATCTCTAAGGCACAGCACGCCTATCGAAACAGCCTTGCATACACTTGTGAAGAAAATCGAAAGATCAATCCATCTTAAAGAATATGCCCTAACAGCCTTCCTAGACATAGAGGGCGCCTTTAACAACGTCACGCCGAAAGCAATAATAGAAGGGCTAGAAAAGCTAAAGTTGGAGAGGACTCTCATAGAGCTCATCAGCGAGTTACTATTAACGCTCAAAATCCAATCGAAATGGGGAACCCAAGCAACCACCAGAGTGGTACCAGGGGAACCCCACAAGGAGGGGTCCTCTCACTTCTTCTCTGGAATGTTTTTGTAAACGAACTACTAACCAAACTGGAGAAAGAAGGCCTGGACGTTATTGCCTGATGACGTTGACATATCAATCTCAGGCAAGTACCTATCCACACTGAATGACCGTATGCAAACGGCATTCTCAATTCTTTGCAACCGGGCGCATAGTAATGGGCTCAGGGTAAGTCCCCAGACAGCGGAGCTCATGCTATTCACCAAAAGGCACAAAATTCCGGAATACAGCCCAGTCACTTTGCTTGGTACCAGGTTAACCTATTTCTCCAGTGCCAAATACCTTGGCATTATACTAGATAGGAAATTAACCTGGAAGAGCAACACAACCGATAGAGCAAAAAAAGCAACTATAGCTCCCTACACATACAAGAAAGCCCTAGGGAAAAAATGGGGATTCAACCCCAAGATCACTCTATGGCTTTACATTACGCTCGTTAGACCCATACTAATGTATGGAGTGGTAGTTTGGTGGACTACACTGGACAAGACAACATATCACAAATAACTCGAGAAGGTACAACGGCTGGCATGTATGTGCATCACCGGGGCCCTCAGGTCTACCCCAACGGCTGGGCTTAACATGGTACTCCACCTTACACCACTCGATATTTTCGGCAAGCAAATTGCCACACACACCTATAAGACTAAAAGCCAACTCAAAATGGATGAGCTATGTCAGTGGCCACTCCTCCATTCTGAATAACAGGATAACTATGGCAGAAAACTTGGACCACACAGAACCCACCACAGTTTTGGAGAAGAATTTTACCACGATCTTCCCGGACAGGCAAAACTGGACCCGCCGAACGCAACCACTGAGCGGGCTGAGTGGAACGTGATATCCACTACGGATATCCGTATTCTCACGGATAGTCAAGCAGTCTTAAAGTCGTTGGAGTCCTATGTATGCACATCAAAAACTAGGAATAGTTCCGAATGATTTCTGTAGAAGCTGTCTAGACGAGGAGGAGGTCGAGTCCTTCTCTGCGCCTGCCCGGCATTCTGCACAATCAGGAAACGATAACTAGGATCTACTTCCTTAACGACCTGACAGATGTTCAGCAAGTAGGGATATCTGACCTTCTCAACATCTTTAGAAGCATCTTCTCAATTCTGGGAAGGGTACGAATCTACCTACCTACCTACCTAAATAGGGATCAGATTCGTTTTTCGATTCTGCTACGGAAGACGCAAAGTTTTTACATCTTTATTAAACATCGGTATTTTTTCCAGACTGTGATTGGAGATCACAAGGTTGTTAGGACATTCAAGCTCAAGATCTTGTACCGGCATTAGCGAGTTTCTTGCTTGCTTTGGTGACGTTACAGCCCATGAAGGGCCAGAGTCAAGCTTCTCTCAATCACTCATTTTGTGTGTGATTTATTTATTTTTACTCGGGTGAAAGGGACCTACAGTTTAATGCCGATTCTGAACGGCTTGAGTCGAGAAGCTTTTTCTTGGCAAGTATACTACGGGGGGTTTTGCCAGTACCCCGCCGAGGAGGGACGCCGCGAAATAAATATTCGATGGCGTTGGTGTTATCGGGATCCGAGCTCGCTCATCGTGCGCTAGAGTCCAACATCCTAACCACGGCGCCACGACGACGCATAAATTCTGAATTATGGGTCACAAAATACTAGATTATACTGACTGACATAAAGTGAACAGCAAATCTCATACTATCCTGGTTGTATAGAACCTACGTATGTATCTAGATTTATCTTATATTACAAGAGAGTGAATAAATATTGGTATGGTATTCGCACTAAATATAGACCCATCTAATTGGCCCACTCTAATGACAGACATGAATATTCTCCTCCCGGGTACCCTCAGTGAACCCTAAATCAATTTGAGTTATGAAACGAAACAAGGCAGGCTAGACTACATCTAGGGAGATGCCGCCTGTCTTCGTTTGCTTCCATTGTTTTTAGGAAGAAAGAGGTAAGGCTTATCGGTCTGTAGGACTTAGCCAGCTCTGTGAGTCTATGGCCTTTTTTTTTAATGAATTTTACTGTTACCTCAGTACAGCTCGTTGGTATGTATCCTCTTGCATAGCTGGTTCTAAAGATGTTGATAAGCATGGGGCTAATTAGCGCACTTCCTTTCTGAAGGAGGGCTGGGAAGATGCCGTCCAACCCGTGGATTTGTACGGGTCAAAAGAATTAATGGCCCATTTTATGCTTCCCTTGTTGAAAATTGTTCGTGCTCTCTTCCAGACCTCCCTGTTGGATCTAGTTGCCCTGATCTGCGGAGGTGTGTTAGAGAGAGGGAATAGTGTTGGAGTCTGGGAAGTGCGTACTGGTTAAAATTTTAAGTACTTCTGTACCATTCTCTGCTCTCCTCAACAGTCCATTTGGTTAGTGTGCTCTTTGGCGAGAACTCTGTGGATGCGAGCGCTGCTCTGTATGTCTGATAGACTACTGCAGAACTTTTTCCATGAGTCTCTTTTGGTTCTTCCAATCTCTTGGTTGTAATTGGTGAGTGAGACACGGTACTCTGTACAGTCACTAGCCCGTTTAGCTCTGTTGAACAGTTTTCTGGTAAGTGCTCTTAGCTTGGCCAGATTGCTGTTCCACCACGGAGTGGTACGATTGCCTGACTTGACTTTCTCTGGGGAAGCGTTGTGAAAGGCAGATAGGATGGTAGCATTAAGGCTGTCACAGCTGAGTTCGAGGCTGTCTATGTCTCTGATGCTATAGGGACAGTTTCCGATCGATTGTGCGATTTCTAGGCTATACATGTGTGTCCCAGTCTGTCTGTATGTTCTGGTAATTCTATCTCCTACTTTTATGCCAAAACAGATCCGTCGATGATTTGACATCGATATTTCTGTTGAGACATGCCAGTTTAGGATAGAGTTGCCTATGAGCGGAGTGGTTAGGGTGAGGTCTAGTACCTCTTCTCTAATTCTATTCATAAAGATGGGACTATTTCCCCGGTTTAAGATATTGAGGTTGTTGGCCGAGGAACTTAAATAATGTTGCCGTCTGTTACTGTATCAGTTATAGGTGGGGATAGTCAGTTTATTTAGTTAATGTAGTCGAAGTCATCAAATCCATTGATATTAAATGAGATATTTTACAATGACCTTTTGTATTCAGAGCATGCATTGACAAGTTTGTATCCAACTAACTTGTTTAATATTTTAAAATAAATCAAGAAGGTCGACTACCAAATATGTTATCTCACCTCTTAGTCCATAAAATATAAATTTCCCTCACATTTTCACTGAGATTTTTTTCACCCTTTCACACTTAACCATTAATTGCCGGAAATTGTTCCTTCCATGGCAGCGTCTGCTTCTGAAAGGTTCAACAATGATTCCATAAACATTCTCACCCTCAATCTGAAGGGTTCTTTACAATTCAATTTCGTTCCTCGCTTCCTTCTTTACCGTTATTGCCCTTTCTCTGGACCTTTTTTCTTTTTTACTGCGAAGTTAAAAAAAAAAAACTAATTTTCAAACAAGATTTCCAGAATATCGAACAAAGGATGGATACGGTCCACCTGGGCATTTTTCCGTGAAAAATCTCTTTAACGTGTCATCCGTTCAAGTGCCTCATCTTACAGAAGAGATCTTCACTTGAGAAAAGCTTTAAAATCGAATTCCTAAAACATTTAAAATATCCTTATGGGTAAGAAAGGATGCTCCGGCAGACGTGAGGTTTCCCAATCGTCACAATTAGCGTCTATAATTTCAATTTCAAATCCCAGAACCATGGTTTACTATTCCGTTGCAGTTCGAGTAGTCGGATGATTCTCGTCGGAAGCAACTACTCTCCAAACTTCAATCAGAACTTGAATGTCGTCTCTTCAGATCATTGAAATTTTAATCGGAATTGAGAAAACTATTCGTGATGAGAGAATCGTTGCCAGTTACCGGTTGAAGGCAGTAAGGGAACGAGAAAAGGCACTTGCTCGTCATACTGATTTATTATGCATTGAAAATCCCCTATACCTTGTATATCTAGTAGGGACACAGTAAACGAAGTCTAGCGAACAGTTTCCGGATGTTAGCGAACATACGCGCATTTGAGAAATTTTAATATGACAACTAGGGACTGGGAGGCCCGATAACTTTTGTGCACTACAAGTGCAGGAGTATGCACTGGTTGTCGAACAGGATAAGTGAAGAGACGTTACCACAATGCACCACAAATGTGGTATGCGTTTTAGATTTGAAACTTTGAAAATCACACATCCGAATTGATTAAGATGAAATACTGCTGCAGTCAATCCTTAACCAAGAGTTAAAACGCGTCCCATATGGTGCAAGGCGATATTACACGATTTCATTTTGCCAGCCTATCGGTACTTCATTTCCTTTTCGTCATCCTTGTTGGTCGTCTTCAGTCCCGCTGACAGTGCAGATAAAACCGTGCCGGAGAGAATTTACATTAGCGATTGACTATGGAATGAATTGTAAATGTATGCAGGATGATAGCAATTGCGGCCCGGAGGCACGCCCCATACATAGAAAAATGAAGACGAAGGAGATTTTTTTTTTTTTAAATTTGCCCTTATGCAGTTAATTTTACCATTTGTTTCTCTGCCTTTCTTCCATCGGAATTCCTTTCTTTCGGGCCGTTATCCTGCAATCAACAGTTATGAATGGAGCATTATGCAAATTTGATAGAAATCGTTATGATGTCCTTGTTGACGCTCAAGGAACAATCGAAGAAATATGTGGGACATACAACCAGAAAAAGGACACGCGCTCGCTCTCTATGCCCGAGGGAATGTGGCTCAGTGCCAGTACCATAAAACGAACAGCAAGCGATCAATAATGAAATCTGCAGGACTCACAGGACTTCGTCGTCCTCATTTCTTTACTTGTTCTTCAATCGGAAGCGACGAGTATGAGAAAATGCTAACAGTCCGTGAGATGACATCGAGCACATTATGATACTTTCAATATTCCTTTTCGTTTTCCGTTTTGTTTTTCTGGATGCCTTTTGTGTTTCGAGGACGAGGTAGCAAGCTTACAAAAGTCCTTATGACTTATGAGTTTTGGGAATATAAAAACAATTGACTGACAATGCGCAGCCAATGAAAGAAATGCGCGTTTACAAATCAAGGATGCGAAATACAATTTTGTATCAATTTTGCCATCGAGTGCCCTGGGATGCTCCTTGCCCATCTTCCTTTTTTGGATAAAAGATGAAAAGAGGTTTGCATATTGGGGTGCTCCTTTTTCCATGGAATTTTGATTAACTGATTAGGATGAGAAGTTGCCGAAGGATGGATGGCTTTTTGAGTTTATTTGACTTTTGCAAATTGTTGGACTTTGAATTTAATTTTGTTTTATATTAGTACATATGTACGAGGAATAAGCAAACAAAATATAGGGGGTAAAGTTCCGACGACGAATTAAATTTAATAAGAATATGCAATGAAAATTTGAAGCAAACTTGAAGGTTTTCAAGATTAAATATTATTAGAATTTTAAATTCTGCAACGCTGATCCATATAGACGGTCGCGGTACCTTGCAAACAAAATAGAAGTTGTTAGTTGGTGTAAGACCATCTTTCATTCATATTAAAGCTTCACCATTTTCCTCTAATAATAAGTATGTGTCACTTTGCCAAAGTGTAAACTTTACAACACTTGTGGGAAGCGCTGCTTTTTCGCCTTAACTTGAAGAAAGGTACAGCTAAGAGGCTTCGATGGCAAAAGACTAATAAATGCCTCGTAGGAGTAGCATCTGCCGATGGGTGCTGGTCCGCTAAAAAAAAAAAAACGAGTAAGAACCTCTGCAGACGAATTCTTTGTAGCTCTGTTAGCTTTATCCTACTTCCACCTCCTTGTGGTACCATCTGAAAATTTCCTGTCCTTGGAAATGACTAACGGAAGAGGACGAATGGCTGGTATCTTTCGCCACAATACAGAATTAATGTCGGTTGGGCCATGGTCTAGCAAACCGTAACCCCAAACCCACACAATTGCTTAGAAACAACTGCAAGACTCGGATAAAATGGACCGGATTAATGTTGATGACCCTTGCCAAAAACGACAAAAGGACAATTACCTTCGGTTCTGTATGTGAAATGTTAGGTCCCTAAACAGACCACTTGTAGCCCTAGACCGCTAGAGAACGGACTTAACCGCCACCCAGGACGAAAGGACCGGGTAGAAAGCAGGTGAAAAACTGCGACATCTACTTCGGCGACTGCTACAGGGAGAGAGGACAAGGATTGTTCGGATGCAGATTTGTTGTTCGAGGTGGACTAAGGCAAAAAGTACTAAGCTTTCGGCATGTGAGCGAACGCCTCATAACGATCCGTATCAGGGTTATGTTATTTGTTATTTGACCTTGATACGATCCCTACCGAATTGGCGATCTTGCCACCAAAAAAAGAAAAGCGGGAAAAAACGGTCCGCGCAAAACTGTTTTTTTTAATGTTGTTTGAATGCATGGGTTTGATATTTCCCTTTCAGGGGAATCCATTCCTCTTCCAGGGAAATTCCCTTCCGACCGTGTCGTCATGTTGCTTAACGCAAACACCTACCAAGGTTAAATTAGCCTCCCTTCTTCGGGCAAATTGTATTGGCGGGAGGCTTAAGGGGTCAAAGCCTCGAATTAAGACTCGAAGACATTAAAATAAATGGACAACCTAACGGAAATCCCCCCCACATTCACTTTAAATTATCCGGCAGCCCGGAACGACACCGACTCCTGCGGTCTCCTGTCTGACCAATTGGATGGCCTGAGCGTAAGCGGTGCATCCAGCGGAGGCGACAACCACGATGGCGCCCCAGAATTGTGACGTGCTGCGGAATGCACTGCTAAGTGCCAAGAAAGTAGGGGAAAGAAGCATGCCTAAGAATTGCGCAAAGAGGCTGACAAAGCCGAAGGCACAATAGTCGAGGCTAGACCTCTGGGGGAACCAACTAAGAGGGTTCCTGAGGTCCCCTCCTTCCTCGAAGGTGTGCAGTGCAGAAAGCGGCGGCGGTTGGGAAAGGGTGCTGCTGGAGGCACGAGCATGCCAGCACTTTCGGCATGCGCCTCTAACTCTCTTCCTCTTACTGGGAAGGTTCGACCAACCAGTAAGAGCGAGATCAGTTTCCGAAATGACGGGGTCGGAAGCTTTCAGGATTCTGCCGTGGCCGACCCTACCGCCAAAAAAGGTGGCGGGGCTTACAGGCACACTCTGAATGCAGCGGCCCTCGAAATGGCAAGGTGGTCCCAGAGCAGCATCAGAAGGAAACAGGAGCTCAAACCGAAAAAGTAAGACCTGCCACAATCGGAAGACCGCCGCCAAGGACAGTCTCGCTAGGGAGAGAGTGTGATGCCTCCCTTTCCAGTGGCGCGGTCGGAAATCGGAGTCCAATGGCAGATGTGGCGACCCAGAAGGATTACAGCATAAGCCAGAAGGCGAGAACAACCAAAAACCGCTCCTCGGAGGCGGGCACATCACATAACAAAACCCCTTCCTCCGATCTCCTTCCAAATGACCGTAAGGAGTCAGGATAAAAAAGCTAGCGGTGATAGTAGAATGACCAATGCAGACAGCAAACACTGCGAAGATCGTCTACTGGAGCTGGCCTCGGCAACGGGTTTCTGTAATCAGGCAGAGAAGTCTGCTAGCGGTGATAGTAGAATGACTAACGCAGTCAGCAAACACTGCGAGGATCGTCTACTGCAGCTAGCCTCGGCGACGGGCTTCTGTAATCAGGCAGAGAAGTCTGCTTTGTTGAATGGCACATAGCAGATAGTTAGTCTCCCGAAATGAATGCCCCACATACGCACACAGGATCCAGGGCTTGACACGAGGGTTTGGGTTATCTATTCCCACGGGGAGAGTAAGGGCTCTTTGAAAAAAGAGGGTTCTACTCTGGTTATAGGGTTGGATGGAGCCTCTGTCGCGACTCCGAAATCTGCGTACGATTCACGCATCTACTTCAGCTTCGGTAACACCTTATTCCATTTTAATGTCAAGAATTCGAAGGATGGGGCCAGCCCTACAGTCTCCTTATTCCCATCCAACTTACTTCTAGCATAACTCTAAATACAATTCTTAATGTTTTTCCTACTTATTACCTAAAAGTGCACCAAGAGCATTTTATGTACTGTGGGAACATCCGTGAACATATTCCAGACGGGAATATGATCCGCTATCTCACGTTCATTCACCTTGCAGCATATCCGCTGCTAGATAATGCATTGTTCGGCGCATATGCTGATTAAGCAGAAAAGAGTAAGTTAGCTGTGAAAAGAGTCTTTATTCCCAAAATAAGAAAAGAGGATTACTCGCTTACCAAGAGTTTTAAAGCAATTAGTCTAACATCCTCCTTGCTAATGCTCCCAATGCCTCTGGAATCTATGCCCAGGCCTATGTGGATGATGTCGCCGTTCTTTCCGTCGGCTCATGCTTAGCGGCTGTCCGTCTCAAAGCACAGGCGGCGCTAAATGGCTAAAATGATCGATGATTATTGTACCAGAAATGGGTTGTCGGTTAGCCCTCTTCAGACCGTTGTGGTTCTCTTCATGAGAAGGAAGAAAAATACTGACATGACTCAGCTGGCACTAAAATGCACTCTCAGACCGGTATCCAAGGAAGCTAAGTATCTCGGAGTCATCTTAGATAGCAAGCTACTTTGGTCAAAGCATGTTGAGTCATAAACCACCAAAGTGCGGTCAGCTTTTTGGTACTGCAGAGGAACTTTTGACAAAACATGGGGCTTATCGCCGGCAAAGGTTCTCTAGATCTACGTGGCAATGATAAAACCTATAATCTCATACGCATCACTTGTCTGGTGGAACAGACTAACACGCAAACACGTCGTAGCCTCTTTCTTGATATATTTATCAGAGGGTGTGCTCTAAAAGTCACAAGAACTGTCCTGCGACCCCGTCTCTTGGAAATGCCTTCTGACGCATTGACACCCGATATCCTACTGCTTTGTAATTTCACAGTCGAGTTTCCATGGCTTCAGGATTGGCTCTGGCTGGATACTGAACCTGGAAAGGACAGTCTTCGCATTTTCATGGATGGTTCCAGGTCTGGGCGGGGGTCCGGTGTTGATGTACCCATTCATCCAGAAATGGACCTCATACCTGAAGATTATTTGACAATGAAATTTAGGGTGAATTTCCAACTGCTCCGACTAAGCCCATTCAGCTAACGCACGTCGTTGTCTATGGTAGTTTACCTTCAGCTCCTGGGTCAGTTGAATTTTGCACGAGTGTAGGCCCAAGTAACGACGTAAGATTCGCCAAGTTGTTATCTGCGAAAGGCCGAGTTCTTGTGAACAAAGCGAAGTCGAATGCCCCGTATTCTCCTGAACACTCTCTCGGACAGCGGCGATGTTTTCAGCAGATCTTGCGTTTGTCGACTTACGGGTGCTGGATTATCGTTTACTGAACCAAATGACACAAGTTTATCCACCAAACTGCGAAAAGACCTCTAAGTAGGACGAATATGGCGACCGTCAAATTGGCGAAGCGAGCGGAACTTAACCCCAACTTTAACAAAACAATTTTATCATTTGCATATGTTGTTACCCACTATGTCCGTCCATATTAATTTGGCGAAACAGACTGAATAAATTACCGACAATTCGGAAGTCCCTATTGGAAGACCCATTATATTCTGGTGTTTCATCTGCCGGATAGACAAATTCTGTAAGCGATTGACCTCTGGATGGCTTAATATTTACCTCAACATATTTAGCAAAGACTTCCGCCTTTTCATTTATCTTCTTCGGCCCATTCATTTAGACTTTTTCTTATTGGTGGTGAGACCTTTGACAGATTTCCATAGAGAGTAGTTTGATTCCCTTGCCCGCCGTCAAATTTTCCAGATACATACGAGCCTAAAATTTGGTTTTTGAAATCTCTAGTCGATTTTTCGAGTACATTGCATCATCGATTTAGATGAGCTTTATGCTACGGCGCTCGATTTTGTTGCCAATGTTTACGCGCTTTCCGCGAGAAGTTAGCCGGAACTCTTTTTTGGCAGGGAGTGTTATTTCACGCTGCTTACTTCATGAATCAATCAACTTCGACTTCTAGTTTATAAGGTGTTCTTAGTGGTACTCTGAGTTGAATACCTTCCTCAACCTCTTTCAGGCTTTTTATAAGAGTATAGCTCATCGTAAATATAATAGGTGAGTGATCTGAGGGCGCAGTGGCGCAGTGGTTAGTGTGTTGGACTCTGACGCACGATAAACGAGTTCGGATCCCGATAACACCAACGCCATCGAATGCTTATTTCGCGGCGTCCCTCCTCGGCGGAGTACTGGCAAAACCCCCCGTAGTATATTTTCCTTGAAAAAGCTTTTCGACTTACGCCGTTCGTAATCGGCATTCAACTGTAGGTCCCTTTCACCTACATATGTGAAAGGTAAATCACACACAACATGGGTGATCGAGAGAAGCTTAACTCTGGTCCTATCAGAAATACCCTTATCAGTAAAGAAATCGATAAGATCACGTATTTTTGCGAGATCCGTCGGCCAATACGTCGGCTTTCCAGTGGAATAAAAGTTGCAACCGCATTCCATACAAGCTTCGTAAAGCGCTTTGCCTCTTGAACCCTAAAACGTGTGTTTAGCGTTAAAGGTGCCACCAATAAGAACTGTTCTTATTTGCATTATCTCGAGCTCTACCTTTAATTCCGGAGAGTGCTTGATACTATCTCTAATAAATAGCACTGATCCTCCCCGTTCACTGTCAGATGGGTTTCAGACACAAAGCATGTGTCAATACTTTGTTGATTTAGAAGTATATGTATGTTTCTAGTTGGTAAGGGTTTTGGTTTTTGCGGAAGTCTATTGGCGTTCCAAGCTAGTATTTTCAGCAGTTTCGTTCATTTTTACGCTGAAAGGGGCTTGCGAGAGAACTAATACTTTCGAAAGTAAGTTGGTTGGTCTTGCCTTGTTCATCAAGCTTTTCAAGGATAGCAGACAATATCTTCTTTATAAAATCAGGTTGTATACTTTTACGAGTATTGTTGATTCATTCTTTTGTTGCCACAACTTGGGCATATATCTTAGTGCTTCCTTTGCCTTCTAGTTCTTTCGCTCCACCGTTGGCTTTCTAGCGTCAGGTTTCGGTTGCAGATCAATTGTTTTGCTGATTGTCCTTTTATTGATATTTTTGCGTGAACCCCGATTTTTGTAAATTTCAAACTTTGACCTATCTCCACGTTTCAAGGTCTCTTCTTCTTCTCTTAGGTGGGGTTACAGTCCGGTCTGAACCTGGCCCTCAACAAACAAACTTCTCCAGCCGGCACGGTCTTTTGTCAGCTGTTTCCAGCGACGCACTCCCAGTTGGTTAAGGTCTCGTTCCACCTGTGTGCGCCACCTTAGATTCGGTTGTCTTCTGCTGCGTCGTCCTTCGGGGTTGGACTCGAAGACTCTTCGGGCCGGAGCTGTGTTTTCCATTCGCTCTACATGGTCTAGCCATTTTAGACGGTGGATCCGCGGACGTCGTACCAGGCCAATGTCGCTGTACAGAGCGTATAGTTCGTTATTGTCCCTTCCTCTGCTCCCCGTTTATACAAACGGGACCATAGATTGAACGCAGAATTTTCCTCTCGAAACTACCAAGGGCCTCTTCATCCGCTTTTGTTAAAGTCCAGGCCTCTGCGCCTGGTGATTAAGGTTTTGTACAGCGCAACTATGGTCTTCCGAGAGAAAGCTCTTCTTCTCAATTGCCTCTTGAGCCCAAAGAAACAGCGGTTGGCAAGAGTAATTCTGCGTTTGATCTCAGCGCTGGTGTTATTGTCGCTGGTCACTAGTGAGCCGAGGTAGACAAAGTCCTTGACCACTTCGAATCTGTAGCTGCTAATTGTGACGTTCTGGCCGAGGCGTCGGTGTTGCGCGATTTTTTGGTTGACAGCATATATTTCGTTTTACCCTCGTTAACCGAAAGATCCACTTTAGCCGCTTCTGCTTCAATGCTTTCAAATGCTTCATTGACGTCCCGCTGTGTTCGATCAATTACGTCAATGTCATCCACGTACGCAAGCAGTTGCGCATACTTGAAATATATCATACCTCTTATGTTGCCTAGTGAGTCTCGTATGATCTTTTCAAGCACGATGTTGAAGAAATTACATGACAGTGCGTCACCTTGTCTAAATCCCTTTTTAACATCAAAGGTCTCGGTTAATTCGCTACCGACCTTAATGGAGCAGCGGCAGTTCTCCATTGTCATTCTGCACAATCTGAAGAGTTGGGCAGGGATGTCAAAACTAGACATGGCGCTGTATAGCTCATCTCTATGCACACTGTCATAAGCGGCCTTGAAATCGACGAAAAGGTGATGGGTGTCGATTTGGTATTCTTGCGTCTTCTCAAAGATCGGCCGCAGTTTGAAAATCTGGTCTGTTGTGGACTTACCTGACATGAAACCACACTGATAAGAACCTATCAGCGCAGTTATAGGGGCCTCCTTTCTTGTGGACTGAGCAAACGATGCTAAAATTCCATTCGTCGGGCATGCTTTCCTCCGACCATATTTTACAGATGAGCTGGTGCATGCGCCCTACCAGATCATCTCCAGCTGCTTCAAATAGCGCGGCAGACAGCCCGTCTGCGCCCGCGGCTTTATTGTTCTTGAGCTTTGAAATTACTAGTAATTTCATCTAGGTCGGGTGGACGAAATTCTCTTGCATCTTCGTCCGTTGCGAATGGATCATTCTGCCTGACAGCGGTATTAGATCTTCAATCGCCGTTAAACAGACTACAGAAATATTCTTTCCATATTCTCAGCATTGATTGTGACTTCATCCCTACAGTCTTTTGATCTGGCTTTATAGCCCTGGCATGTTGTTTTACCTTTTCGTAAAACTTGCAAGCGTTATTTCTGTGATAGCATGTCTCCATCTCCTCGATCTCACGCTTTCAATGCTGTCTTTCTTTCTTCCTTAAATGCGTGTGTTACTCTCTCTGTTTCTGCTCGTAATGCTCACGAGTGGCTCTCGTCCACCTATGTAGCATGGCTTTATAGGCGTTTTGCTTAGGTCCTAGCGGTCTCCTGCGATTGTAGCTTTCCGACGTCAAAAATTCGTTGTGCCTTGGCTACAACGACGTAATGATCCGAGTCAATACTGGCTCCTCGAAAGGTTAGTACGTCGAGAATACAGGAGGAGTGTCTGGCTAGGATCGCTAGGTTCCTTTGTGCATATTGAGATGCGGGAATCGTATGCTAGCCAGGAGATTGCGGCCCGTCAGGAAATGGAGTAGCCGACGTCTGTGTTCGGACGTGATGTCGTGTGTCGTGTAGGCTATGTTTTTCCGTGATCGACTTAAATACGTCCTCTTTGCCCAGTTTTGCATTAAAATCTCCTAGAACTATCATTGGAGATAGGTTCTGTCTATGAGATCGTAGAATTCTTCTTTGAGTCGACCGTCCAAAGTCGTTTCAAGGTCACCAGAAACCAAATCCAAGGTTATTATAGACCTTGTATGTGCGTACGTGCGGAATTTTTCTCCTCGATTATCTCGAGAACCAAACTCGACATTGACGTGGGGCTAGTTTCATTCGACGCGTAATTACGTAACTTAGAACTGATTAAGATCCCATCGGCTGGGCCGTTTTTTGTTAGAAACTAAGTAACTAAAATAAAGGCAGACTAGTTGTGTAAGTATACAGGTATATATGCATCTTCTTAACCATTGAACAACCGTATACTGTTAGGAGTTACAAAATCTTTACGTGAAAAATGTTATTATTTAAAACTTGTTGCAAAGTTCCAGGCAAAACTAAGATTGAACTAAAACAAGCCAAATCAATATTTTGCATTGGAAAAGTCCGACCTAAAATATATGTATATCAAAATTGTCAGGACAAAGCTCATTTAACATCAAAATCGGTGAGTAGGGCCTTTTTCCAAATAATTACGGAAATGTTAATTCAGCAATCCTATATTGATGAGATATTGATGAGATATCTCCAAATTTATGTTTTTTTGAGAACTTGAAGAAGAGAATTTCACTATGCATCAAATATTGTAGTAATTGTAGACGCAAATGTTTATATGTGGGCCATTGATGTTCGGGATTGAGCTTCATTAAACCTTCCCGTTTGTGTAAAAATCTTGATTATTTGAAAACAGTATTTCGAAGTTCATCGACATAAATATAAGACTTATAAAAAATTAAAAAACATGAAATTAAATGGGTGTTTTCATTTTTCCCACTGGGAAGTTAATCGTGTTGGCCTTGCTGGCCGCAGCTAGACCTCATTAGGGTTCCGTACCCAAAGGTAAAACGGAACCCTATTACAAACTTCGAGGACGCCGTGGCACAGTGGATCCCGATAACACCGACGCCATCGAATGTTTATTTCGCGGCGTTCCTCCTCGGCCGGGTACTGGCAAAACCCCCCGTAGTAAACTTGCCGTGAAAAAGCTTCTCGACTCACGCCGTTCGGAATCGGCATTAAACTGTAGGTTCCTTTCACCTATGTGACAAATAGATCACACACAACATAGGTGATTGAGAGAAGCTTGGCTCTGGTCCTTCATGGGCTGTAACGCCATCAAAGAAGAAGAAGTAGCACACCTCCCAGTTTTGATCTCTTTTGTGTCTTTGATGAATTAATCCTAGCTACAAACCTTTTTCCCATATTTCCCGTTATTGTTATTCACCTTTTCACATCGTTGCTGTCAAGTAAGATAATTGATTTGAATTCAATGCACACTTTGATGATCAACTTTGATGATTTTTGATTATCAAAGTAATATGCCTATAACCAGCCTGCAACCAAGATCTGTCATCATACAAAAAATGTGATTTAATGTGATGACTGATGATGATAATGATGATGACATATGTATGTGCACAGTCTCTTTCATATTTATATATACAGATGGTACGGAACCCTTTGTGGGCGAGTCCGACTCGCACTTGGTTTTTGATTTATATAGTGGGGTTTACTTACTTTTTTCCCACCTTAGTTTCGTGGCACGATAATGCACCGTCTCACACCGCATTGATTTTTCGTGACCATTTCGCCAAAAACTCGAATATGTCGTTCCACAGCCACTGTATTCACCTGACAGTATCATGCGACTTCTGGCTATTCAACAAGCTCAAAAGACTGCTCCGTGCACATCGTTTTGAGTCGAGAGAGGAGATACTAGTCGTATCAAGAAGGGAGCTGTAGACTATCTAGGAGATTAACCACCTGTTTCGGTGATTGGAAAATCCGTTGGCATAAGGCCATTGTATCAGGGGTAATGAAAGCGATGAAATTGATGTGGTAGAATAAAGATTTTTCAAAAAAAATTCTTTGTCACCTTCTTTTTTTTTTAGAAACTCGCGCGGGCTTAAGAGTTTTTTTTTTTATATTCTCTTATGTAACACATCATATACACAACACACAACTTGAATGGAATGCAGTGGTTTGGGTCGTTGATGTTCGCTAACTCTCAGGGGCGGTTGTCCTAGATAGGACGTGAGCCGACCAAATTCCGCGTTGGTAATAGTCCGTAGTAATTTGTCTAAGCACTTTAGTATCGCATACGCAGAGGATAAATTTCAGTTGACCATATACTGTGGTTTGGTGACGAGTGCAGACAGGCCCATGTAGAGAAACAGAATGCATACATGGCCACATTGCATCGGCGGACGAGAGCTGCCCGCGAGCTCTATGAACAGAAAAGGAGGGAAGAGCATGCGCTTCTGAGAAGGAAAAAGAAGGAGCACGAGAAGCGCGAGATCGAGGAGATGGAGAGAGGTTACTGCAGGAACGACGTTCGCAAATTTTACAAGAAAGTAAAACGAACATGCCAAGGCTATAAAGCCAGAGCAGAAGCCTGCAGGGATGAGCACAGACAACTAGTAGTGGAGTCACAGTCGATGCTGAGATTGTGGAAGGACCACTTCTGCAGACTGTATTACGGCGATGATAGTCAAAATGCCGCCGTCAGGCAGAGCGAACCTTTCACTATGGACGAAGACGAAGGAGAATCCCGTCCACCCGACCTAGACGATGTTAAGATAGCGATATCGAAACTTAAGTCTTATAAAGCTGCTGAAGCAGACCGACTCCTCGCGGAACTGCTTAAAGCATCTGGCGATGAGCTGGTCAGGAACATGCACCAACTCATCTGCAAGATATGGTCGGAAGAACGCATGCCCGATGAATGGAATCTCAGTATCGTTTGCCCTGTCCATAAGAAAGGAGACCCCTATGACTGCGCATATTAAAGAGGGATAAGCCACCTGAACATCGCGTACAAGATCCTCTCTGCCGTACTGTGTAAGCGCCTGAAACCGTTCGTGGACAATCTGACTCCACGAACCATCAGTGTGGTTTCAGGCCAGGAAAATCCACCATAAACCAAATATTTACATCACGGCAGATCCCAGAGAAGACCCATGAATTCCAGGTCGACACGCACCATCTTTTTATCGACTTTAAAGCCGCGTATGACAGTGTTTTTAGAGACGAGCTATACAGAGTCATGTCATGTTTTAACATTTCTGCCAAACTCGTTAGACTGTGCAGGATGACTATGGAGAACTCTCGCTGCTCCATTAAGGTCGGAGGTGAACTAACCGACCCCTTTGATGTTAAAACAGGTTTAAGACAGGGTGACGCACTGTCATGTGATTTCTTTAACATTATTCTTGAAAACATCGTGCCGGACTCTGCGGCCAATACAAGAGGTACGATCTACTTCAAGTCCACACAATTGCTTGCCTACACAGATGACATTGACGTTATTGGACGGACAAAGCGAGACGTCAATGAGGCGTTCGCAAGCATTGAGCAGAAGCGGCTAAAGTGGGTCTAAGGGTAAATGGGGACAAGACCAAATATATGCTGTCATCCAAAAAAGACGCGCATCACCGACGTCTTGGTCAGAACGTCACCTTCGGCAGCTATGTCTTTGAAGTAGTCAAGGACTTCGTCTACCTTGGCTCGATAGTGACAACCAGCAACGACACCAGCGCTGAGATAAAACGCAGAATAACTCTTGCCAACCGCTGCTTCTTCGGCCAGAAGAGGCAATTGAGTAGTAGAGCCCTCTCTCGAAAAGCTAAGGTATCCCTCTGCAAAACCTTAATCATCCCGGTCCTCCTCTACGACGCTGAGGCTTGGACGGTATCAAAAGCCGATGAAGAGTCTCTTGGACGTTTCAACATGAAAATTCTGCGTGCAATCTTTGGTCCCGTTTGTGTAAACGGAGAGTGGAGGAGGAGATTCAACCAAGAACTGTACGCGCTGTACAGCGACAGCGGCCTAGTTAGACGTCTTCGGGTCCGTCCAACGTCTAAGAAGGCTAGGCAATGTAAAGCGAATGGACATCAACGCTCCGGCCTGAAGAATCTTCGACTCCAACCACGAGGGACGACGCCGCAGAGGACGTCCGCATTCAAGGTGGCGCGCACAGGTGGAAATGGACTTGTACCAACTGGGCGTGCGGCACTGGAAGCGGCTGGCCAAAGATCGGGACGGTTGGAGAGGCTTGTTGGTTGAGGCCCTGGTTCACCCCGTACTGTAGCGCCTTCAAAGTAAGTAAGTATATAATGTGACTGCTATGCCTGCAGCAGTACATCTGCTCATTTTCCATTCACAACTGCGTTGCATACTTTTTGTCCGTATAGGAATTACATTTTCTTGGCTATGAAGCGAATTTGAACCATAGACCTTCCGCTCGGCGGTCGATGATGTTAACCACTGCACCACGGCCACCCCACACTTACTTTTTGGACACAGTAGTATCTATTATAATAGGTACTATAGAATGATCAATCTTCCCTTTCCCAAATTCCCTAAGCACCATTTGTATCTAAAAAAACAACAGTCGTTGCCTTTTCGCCAATAAGACTGCTCTTTCTATCCAAATTCTACTCTTTAGTTCCTGGTGCATAATTAGTGGTGTCGATCTTAAAACTGTTGCTTGCTGTTCTTTGTGAGTAACTACGACGTCGACTTTGCGGACTACTTTAAAAGCTTCTTCGCTTACCATACAATCACAAACAGATATGGGCCCGATCAAGCTGCAGTTGTCAATAGAAAAGTGTGTTTATAGGTTGCATCCAAATCCACTTTATTCCACTTGTTCGAAAATAAAATATGAACATTACTGTCCTTCTTCCACCTTGACAAGGCCTCAAAGTACATCTAGCGCATTTAAAATCTTAGGGTTTCAAGTATTTAAACAAATATTGCTTTTAACCAAATTTTACTGTGGTAAATATGCAGACAGTGGCTCCAAGCCAAACTCGCCCACTTGGAGGAAAAAGTCCAAAAGTAAAAACCTCCGAAAGGAAACAGCGAATGAAAGAGAGTATTAAGTATATTTGTCCGTAAATTAAATCTTTTATTCAAAACAGTAAATAAAACAACAATCGTTCAACAAAAAAAAAAAAGTTGCAATATCAACAAAATTTGAACTCCTTAAACTATGCACAAGCGAAACTCGCTCACTTCAGCGTTTATTCAGCATTTCCGGTTAATATAATTAGTGTAAAGTGTGCGCGCGATTGAGGATTTGAAGAGGTGTTACTGCAGGCGTGACGTTCGATAGTTTTATCAACAGATAAAGCGAACATGCCAAGGATATAAAGCCAAAACGGAAGCCTGCAGGGATAAGAACGGACACCTAGTAGTAGAATCGCAGTCGATGCTGAGAATATGGAAAAACCACTTCTGCAGACTGTATAACGGCGATGTTAGTCAATATACCGCTGTTGGGCAGAATGATCCATTTTTAATCGACGAAGACCGCAGAGAACTCCGTCCCCTTGACCTAGACGAAGTTAAGATTGCCATATCAAAACCCAAGTCGAATAAAGCTGCTGGCGCAGACGGACTGTCTCCTGAGCTCTTGAAGGCAGCTGGGGATGACCTGGTTAGGAGCATGTACCAGCTCATCTGTAAAATATGGTCAGAGGAAAGCATGCCCGAGGAATGGAGTCTCAGCATCGTATGACCGATCCACAAGAAAGGAGACCCCTATGATTGCGCCAACGACAGAGGAATAAGTCTCCTTAAAATCGCCCACATAATCTTCTCTGCCGTTTTGTGTGAACACCTGAAGCCTTTTGTAAATAAGCTGATAGGTCCTTATCAGTGCGGATTCAGGCCAGGGAAGTCCACCATCGACCAAATCTTCACACTACGGCAGATCCTGGAACAAACTAATGAATTTCAAGTTGACACTCACCACCTATGTGTCGACTTCAAAGCCGCATACGACAGCGTAATTAGAGACGAGCTATACAACGCTATGTCTACCTTTGCCATACCTGCTAAACTCATCAGACTATGCAGGATGACTTTGGCCAATACAAGAGGCACAATCTATTTCAAATCCTCGCAACTCCTTGCATATGCCGACGATGTTGTCATAATAGGTAGATCACAACGAGATGTCATCAAAAAAGGACGCTCACCACCGACGTCTTGGCCAGAGCGTTTGTATTGGCAGATATAAGTTCGCGGTAGTTAAGGACTTCGTCTACCTTGGCTCCGCAGTGACCTGGAACAACGACATCAGTTCCGAAATCAAACGCAGAATCACTCTTGCCAATCGCTGTTTCTTTGGGCTCAGCAGGCAACTGAGTGATAGAGCCCTCTCCGAAACGACAAAGTTGACTCTATATAAGATCCTTATCATCCCGGTCCTGTTGTACGGCGCACAAGCATGGACACTATCAAAAGCGGATGAGGTGGCCCTTGGTCGGTTCGAAAAAAAATGTTTGCTCGTGATTTTCGGGCCTATAAACGCAGACAGGGGATGGAGGAAAAGATTCAACCACGAACTTTACGGGCTGTACAGCGACATGAGCCTAATCAGGCGTGTACGGATTCAATGCCTAATATGGCTGGGCCATGTAGAGCGAATGAACACCACAGCTCCAGCCCGGAGAGTCTTTGAGTCCAACCCCGAGGGACGAAGAAGCAGAGGACGGCCGCACTTAAGATGGCGCACACAGGTGGAAGGGGACCTCAGCCAACTTGGTTTGCGGCAATGGAAAAGGCTAGCAAAAGATCGTGCTAGATGGAGGGGCATGTTGGTTGAGGCCCAGGTTCACCCCGAACTGTAGCGCCCGCTAAGAAGAAGAAGAAGAATTAGTGTTAAGTCCTTTATTTTTGTAGGGTGTTTTCAACCTTGACGGCATTGATTGGACCAATCGTTTGCAAAGCTCAATTTTTTGTTCACTTATCAACACCCTCTTAAGCTAATTTTTATTGGAAAATTGGGTTTTACGAATTTTTTTTTTGTGATCCCACAAATTCGCTATATGATTAATATCCGAGCTTTGAGGTGGAATTTGAATAATTGTACAAAACCAAGTCTTTATTTTGTTTTAAAATATCCAAACACAAGTGTTGGTCCATACTTCGCTCAATAAAATGGAGAGTGCGTGGACCAACAATTGAGAAAGCACCCCAAACCATCACAGACCCACCGCCATGTTTTAGGTTCAGCCGCAAATTTTCGGAACAAAACTGTTCGTTCGGTTTTGCTTCAAACGTATTGATTGCCGTCCGATGAGCATAAACTAGGCGGGAATAAATTCCCCAAAACAAAGCGAACCTCTAACTTCACGAACTAAAATGGTGTGATAACCTATGGCGCTAGTTTTTTTATAGATTATTGCTGCGATTTTGATGAAATAAAATGTACACTGTTATATTAATTTGTAGAAAATCATTTTATTTGAATAGTCTTTTTTTTTTCACACACATCTATTGCATACTATTCAGTTTTTCGAGTTCAGCCCTCTGTAGTAAGGACGCTGGCTTGGAGTTGATTCCCAACAACCTTTCGGATGGAAAACTTGAATCGAAGAGGATTCCATCAATTTTCTTGACCCTCGAACACGCAAAGTACGCCAACCCGGCACTAAATTCACTTATCTCTAAGTCCACAACTGCTTTGTCCAATGTAATTCCTTGCGACCTGAGAATACTAATGCCGCAAGACAGCGATAACGGAAATTGCTTTCTCGTGCCATTGACTGCTCCTTTTTTTGAATGACTTTACGAGCTGCGTTATAGAAATAGCGCCTGAAGCGAAAGTCGGTCCCGTGTAAGTTTCAAACTTGACCATGATGCAGATAGGAGCTTCGCTTGGTATGGAGTTCTCGACTCTGTTTTCGGTCGGACCGTAAATAATGTCAATGACTGTGCCCATCGAGCCATTGCACAGTCCACAAGAGCTCCACAGGTTCTGGCGTAACATCACTTTTGCGCCAACGCAGAGTAACAGTTCTGCGCTCAGTCCTTGAGCTTCGTCATCTGACGCTTGATCGGCCGTTGCATTATTGTTTGAAGCGTTTATTCGAGTCACTGGGCATCTAAGCGATCGTAAGGCGTTCTTGTTATAAGCTTTGATGTTTTTGTTGGTCGCCATCAATCGTTTCGCGTCCCTGAAATCTCGGATCGATCCTGGATTATTGTCGACAAAGCGTTGTGACCAGAATTCATAGTGCGAGAGGTTGTTCTCGCCTAGGGCTAGAATATGAAGTGCTTCTCGAAAATGTTTCTGTTCATCGCCAGTCTGTCGCATGATCTGCTTGAGAATAAACGTCTTCCGTATCTGCAAATAAGCTGCGTTGCTTCCCAGGGAAAACTCATTCGACTCTTTAGGTACGCCATACAGAGGCTTGTCCAAAACTGGCTGTAGATGATCGAAGTCGCCAAAGAATACAACAACAAATCCTCCACAACGTTCCTGCTGCTTCTCAGGGTTAGCTTCTCTAACCCGGCCATCTATCTTGCCCAGCATACGCAACCCAATCATGCTGATTTCGTCTATCAATACCACCTTGATATTACTGAAATGCTCTTGAAACTCTCTTTGGGTCTTTCCAGTTAGGGGCGTCACCCTGGCTGATGTGGCAATGTGCAGTCCGGAATGCAGAGTTTGGCCACCAATATTGTTTGCAGCCACGCTGGTTGGAGCCATTAGCTGGACGTGCTCCAAGCCGAAACTTTTGACAACTTCGTTGATGACTAACGACTTGCCGGTTCCAGCAGCTACCATGACTACTGCCATTTTGTCCGTCGTTTCTCCGTTTGTCGGTCTTGTGATGAAATCAATCACGGCTTGTTGCTCGATTTTCAATGTAAAGCAGCTTGCTGCCGCCTCAACTTCTGGTATTTCGTAGGAAGCCATTGCCGCATCAATCAACTTGAGCTCGTTTTCTACTCCTGGATATTTGCTGAAAGACAAATACCAGTCGTGCTGCCGATCGACATCTTCGAATCCAAGTTCGACGTCTGCAAGTGTTTGATTCGGAAGCGCTGCGGCAGTAGCCATCCAATCGTGTGGCTCATATATGGGAGTTTCTGAATCGCCATTCTCTTCGACAAAGTCCGCCTTATCTATGTTTAACGCCCAAGCCGCGACGCCGTGTGTCTTGTATGACTCTTCCCATGTTGTGTGCGTCAGCAAAGTTGTCATATCGACTCTCCACGGAGTGTGAATTACCAGTTGTTGTTTGTAGTAGATTTCGTCGGTTTCACGGGATTTACCTTTCCCGACTTTAGGAATAACTTGAACAACTCTTTCTTTTCTAGAAAGATGCGTCTTGTAAACGGGAACTGTCATCACTGGTCGTGCAGCGGCCCTCGACGTAGAAGGAAGGTTTTCCGATTGAAAACTTGGTTTTCCAGCAGCAACAGTGTATTTTCGGTCAAAGTCCATGAATGTCAAGTCGTTCAAATTTGCTGCTCTGTACGCATATGCTTGAATTATTCGCGGAGCATCAGAACTGCCGTTTTCATCATCTTACATGCTTCGTCTCTTTATCAAAACACTTTCCTGCATGGAGATGTACAGCTTCACAAGCTGACGAGTGGTTTCATCAAAGGTTCTGCAAGTAGAAGCCTGGATACTTCACACCCAGATATATGTATCTCTGCTGCCAATAACCTTCATGAGGAACTTCGTCACAGTTCTTTGTCTTGACTCAGTACCGATACTACTCTCTAGAAGGGCCCTTAGCGTCTGTTTGAAATGGTCAGACTTTGGTTCACCTTTTGAGGCGTACTTAGTGATGCAAGATGTCACTGCATATTCAGAAGCGATAATGGAGATGTCTGTGTTTGCTCGCCACGCGGATGAAACAAACTTGTTGAATGGGTTGAGTAGTCCATCGTTTCGAGCAAGTGTATAACAGAAAACTTCTTTCTCGTTTTTCGCAAGCTTCGATTCAATGAGTAGTGGTTTTCGAAATCCAAACTGGCATTGCCATGTCCATTGATTGTTCGCAGACAGTACGGCTTCGAGCAAACCGTTGCTATGTTTTTGTCAGTGAGTTCGAGGTCTGTTGCTCTCATTCTACTGGGGTGCAGGTCTGATCTTGCCGAATGATTGCGGTTGATTGCTGACACCAGGTTGTCGTAATAATGTTTGGCATTTGTCAGCTCTTCAATATTCATTGACTCAAGGTTTCTAACGTCAGGAGCCATGAACATGTCGGCTTCCTCTATGTTGATACTCGAAACGGTACCAATAGTCTATGATTGGATACTTCTTCTCCAATACTTCCACAAACAGTTCCATTCTCTTGCCAAAGTATCTGTCTGCAACTGACGGATTTTTTGAGAGCAATGATTGCATGTCGCTTGCAACCTAAGCTTCAGACTTCCCAGTTGGATCGTATCCAAAATATTTCGTTAGGCATGGCCACCAGAGATCTGCCGCGCTTATCGTCAAGCAACCATGGCTAACCATACTTACAAGTTCTAAACGCTTCTGATACCAGTAAGACATTGTGCCTCTGATATTTGAAGCAAAGTAGAGAAATCGGTTCACCGAATTCTCTCTGGCTTGTTGTTGTAGATACTCCGGGGATCCATTGAATTTTTTTCCGAATATTTTATTTTTTTTCTAGATTTAATATGGTTTTTAATTTTTAACAATTAAACTAAATTGAAATTCAAAATTCCGGCTTCGTCATGACCCGATTTATATGGTCAACTAATAGCGTAAAAAACGTCATATCTCTAAAATGCTGTTTTGAGTCGGAGTCAACACAAAGAAAGCTCACCTTCGATTCTTCTTCTTCTTCTTCTTAATGGACGCTACAGTTCGGGGTGAACCTGAGCCTCAACCAACATGCCCCTCCAACTAGCACGATCTCTCAATTGGCTGAGGTCCCCTTCCACCTGTGTTCGCCATCTTAAGTGCAGCCGTCTATTACTCAGTTGCCTCCTGAGCCCAAAGAAACTGCGATTGGTAAGAGTGATTCTGCGTTTGATTTCGGAACTGATGTCGTTGTTCCAGGTCACTGCGGAGCCAAGGTAGACGAAGTCCTTAACTACCTCGAACTTATACCTGCCAATACAAACATTCTGCACAAGACGTTGGTGGTGAGCGTCCTTTTTTGATGACAGCATATATTTAGTTTTGCCCTCGTTTACCGCCAAACCAATTTTCGCCGCCTCGAACTCAGTACTCGCAAACGCCTTATTGACATCTCGCTATGATCTACCTATTACATCAATATCGTCGGCGTATGCAAGGAGTTGCGAGGATTTGAAATAGATTGTGCATCTTCTATTGGCCAGGGATTTTTGCACAATCATTTCCAATATGATGTTGAAGAAATCACACTGCCTTTTTTGACATCAAAACTATCGGTAGGGTGTTAACCGATTCGGATGGAGCAGCGAGCATTCTCCAAAGTCATCCTGCATCGTCTGACGAGTTTAGCAGGTATGTCAAAGTTAGACATAGCGTTGTATAGCTCGTCTCTAATTACGCTGTCGTATGCGGCTTTGAAGTCGACAAATAGGTGGTAAGTGTCGACTTGAAATTCATTGGTTTTTTCCAGGATCTGCCGTAGTGTGAAGATTTTGTCATTGATGGGCTTCCCTGGCCTGAATCCGCACTGATAAGGACCTATCAGCTTATTTACAAAAGACTTCAGGCGTTCACACAAAACGGTAGAGAAGATTTCGTAGACGATGTTAAGGAGACTTATCCCTCTATAGTTGGCGCAATCAGAGGGGTCTCCTTTCTTGTCGATCGGGCATACAATGCTGAGACTCCATTCCTCGGGCGTGCTTTCCTCTGACCATATCTTACAGATGAGCTGGTGCATGCTCCTAAACAGGTCATCCCCAGCTGCCTTGAAGAGCTCAGCAGACAGTCCGTCTGCGCCAGCAGCTTTATTCGACTTGAGCTTCGATATGGCAAACTTAACTTCGTCGAGATCAGGGGAACGATTTCTCTGCGATCTTCGTTGATTAGAAATGGATCATTCTGCCTGACAGCGGTATATTGACTAACATCGCCGTTATACAGTCTGCAGAAGTGGTTTTTCCAAATTCTCTGCATCGACTGCGATTCTACTACTAGGTGTCCGTTCTCATCCCTGCAGGCTTCCGTTCTGGGCTTATATCCTTGGCATGTTCGCTTTATCTGTTGAGAAAACTTTCGAACGCCACGCCTGCAGTAACACCTCTCCAAGTCCTCAACCGCGCACTTTTCGTGCTCTTTCTTCTAAGAAGCTTATGCTCCTCCCTTCTTTTTAACTCGTAGAGCTCACGAGCTGCTTCTGTTCTTTTATGCAGCGAGGCCTTACATGCATGCTGCTTGGCTGTGTGAATCCTCCTGCACTCGTCATCGAATCAGGTGTTTCTTCGTGGTGGAGCATTGAAATCCAAAACTTCGGATGCAGAGCTTTTCAGGGCTTGTTTGCAAAGGCTCCACTGCTGTTCTATTGACAGCGTGGAGGATTGAGATGTATTGGAGAGCTTAAGGGAGACGCGATCGATAAAAGCACGAGCGGTTTCTGGCGATAGTAGCTTTCCGACGTCATAGCTTTGTATTCTTACTCTACTCCGCTGCGTTCATGATATCCGTAAGCGCATCTTGGCTACTACAAGATAGTGGTCCGAGTCGATGTTAGCCCCTCGGAAAGTTCCAACATCAAGAATAGTGGAGGAGTGTCTGACGTCGATCGCGATGTGATCAATCTGGTTGGTAGTCGATTGATCAAAAGGCTAGAAGGAGATTTCACCCCGTAGCAAGATCAGTCAGCCTGTGTCCATTGTCGGATGTGGTGTCATTTCAATTTCGATGTCAAAGCTGGGACATTGGGCATACGTTCTGTCTAGGAGATCGTAGAATTCATCTTTGGTGGAGTCATCCTTGTCTTCCGTGGGGGCTGATGTTAAAAAATGTAGCCTTGATACGGATTGTTATGAGGCGTTCGCTCACATGCCGAAAGCTTAGGACTTTTTGCCTTAGTCCACCTCGAACAACAAATCCGCATCCAAACAATCGTTGTCCTCTCTCCCAAAAGCAGTCGCCGTAGTAAGTATCGCAGTTTTTCATCCGCTTTATACCCGGTCTATTCCATCACATTTCCTGGATGGCGGTTATGTCCGCTTTATAGCGGTCTAGGGCGTCCGCAAGTTGTTCGGCTGCACGTGGCCTGTTTAGGAACCTAATATTCCACGTACAAAGCCGGAGATCATTGTTCTTTTTTCGTTTTTTGCAAGGGTCGTCAACATAAATCCGGTCCGTTATATCCGAGGCTTGTGGTTGTTTCGGAGTTTGAGGTTTTTTTACGGTTACGGCTTACTAGGCCGTAGCCCGTAGGAGGTGGGGATGGAACTTACTAACAGTGCCGCAAGATGTTCGACTGCGGTGGCTCTTCTCGCTTTTTGGCAGGCCAGCATCCGTCGGATGGATGCTACCCCTACGAGGCCTGTGTTAGTCCTTTGCCATCCATTCACCTCCGGTTCGCTTTGATGATTTGCTTTCATCAGTTAACAAAACGTCTTTCCAGAATGAGAAGTCTTTGTTTTTTTCTTTTTTTTTTGTTTTTTTAGAGTTGCACTCGCACTCAAGGCTAAGGCCTTATAACGTTTATTTTTTTTTTTAACGTCGTGCGAGCGAAGGTAACAGGGAGAGGGAGTTTCGCGCAGGTTCACACACACAACCTGAACGGAGTGCAGTGGTTTTGGGTGGTAGATGTTCGTTGACTACTCTCAGGGGTGGTTTGTCCTAGGACGAGAGCCGACCAAATTTCGCGTTGGTTATAATTCCCAGTAATTCGTTAATGCACTTTTGGTGTTAACATTGCATACACACAGGATGAATTTAAATTGACCATATGATGTGAGTGTTATGCCTGCAGCAGTACGATTGGTCGCTGTCCATTCACAACTGTGTTGCATACTTTTTTCCGTATAGTAATTGCTTTTTCTTGGCTATGAAACGAATTTGAACTTTAGACCTTCCGTTCAACGGTCGATGATTTTAACCACTGCACCACGGCCACCCAAACGACCTCTGAGGCTAAGTGAGCTAGTTTCGCTTGTGCATAGTTTGAGGAGTTAAAATTTTGTTTAGCTATGTATATGTATTGTAACTTTTTTTTGTTTTCTGTTTTGAATTAAAAATTGAATTTGTGAAAAAAACACTGTTAATACTTTTTTCATTTACTGCTTCATTTCGGAGATTTTTACTTTTTAACTTTTTTATTTCAACTGAACGAGTTTGACTTGGAGTAGTTTATTTTCTCCTAGAAATTTGACTTTGTTCGTTTTCAGTACGATGCAATAATTTCTTTTTCTCGACTTCTAAAGAAGAGAGAACCAACCTAAATCTAATTTTGTTAATTATACCACTCAAATTGGTTTCGCAGTCGTAACTTGACGATACATTTTATTTGAACCGAAAAGCACTAAATAAATTCGTCCAACGAATAAGCATTTTAATAGCAGATATTAAAATCGAGCTGGCCTTTTTCAATAATACCCTCAACAACCCACTGTCACGGAAACCTGGCAAGCAACAACTCAACCACCATCTCCCGAAACATAAGGACATTATGATTCCGGAAATATTAATTCTGAAACAGCAGCAACAAAAGGCGTGTTGTGTGCGTTGCATGCAAGAGCGAATCGCACTGGAATGTCTAGGCACACGATTTAATCGACCGAAATCCGTCATTATGGCATGCAATAAATAATTTATTACAAATGAATCGTGAGGACATTTCGTTGACTGTCCTGTCCGTATGAAGGGACAGAACAGAATCCAGAATTCAGTGTGCGCACGGGTACTTAATTACCTTAGCAGGTTGATACCTACCGTACCTACTGTTCAATTCTGTAATTGATTCTTGCTGTTGATTTCGTCTCTCATTCGTTACCATTGTCTGTGATCGGTTATTAAACAAATATGCAATATGAAAGGCACATGCATGCATGTGCATGGGTGAATGATGGATTTTCATTGCTTTCCATTTGCTGTCGCCTGTACATGAGTTGTGCATTTTAATACACCGTTTTCTGTTAATTAACGCAAAATTAATTGGTATCCAGGACAAATGCTTATGAGATGTATCTGGGAAAGCTATACACATGTACGATACCTTGGTGATGGATAAATATCCGATGCGTTGCCTGGCTTAATATCTTTTGTTTCGAGTTTTTTTGGGCTTTTGATCACACGCACAATTATTGATTCTGTTATTGTTTAAATATGTTTTGGTTAAGTCGATAATAATCACGGATCGGTTATCGGTTGTCAGGCTTGACCTGGAAAATAATTTGGTGCGATAGGTCTTCATTAAGAAGATTAACTATTGGATGCCTGTACAAAATCCAAAATAACTATAATCTTGTCGAATGTTCTGCGATTAATGTCAAAGGTTGTCAAATTGCACTGTTTTCCTATTCAACATTGATGAACATGGGGATTTTGTGAACATGGATTTCGATGTTCATTCTGCTATGTTATTATTTCAGTTAACACTTTTTTTTTTTTTTTTTTTCTGCGAGGGTTGGTGAAAAGACACTACGAGAGCCGACAACGCCTGTTCATAGTAGTGTGACACTTGGCTCACTAAAAACACCGCTCTTCGAGTTAATTATTTTTTTCTTTTACCGCATCTAAGTCAGTGGACTTACCCAGCAGTTTTCTGTTATCGATGTAATCACATTTCGCAGGCAGCTTTCCAGTTAGAGTTCCTGCAATCCGCAAACTGCGTGCGGTTTAGGTTTGTCGCGCTAAATCAAGGGGCTCTGTCCTTTGAAGACGGCGCAACAGGTTTCTTACTTACTTAGGTGGCGCTACAGTCCGTGGTGAACCTGGGCCTCGACCAACAAGCCTCTCCAGCTGCCACGGTCTTTGGCCAGCTGTTTCAGCGTCGCACGCCTAGGTTAAGATCCCCTTCCACCTGCGTGCGCCACCGTTGATGCGGCCGTCCTCTGCCGCGCCTTTCTTCCGGGGTGGATTCGAAGACTCTTCGGGTCGGAGCTGTATTCTCCATGCTGACGTAGACGCTGTATCCGTAGACGTCGTACCAGGCCGATGTCGCTGTACAACCCGTACAGTTCTTCGTTATATCTTCTCCTTCATTCACCGTTTGAACAAACGGGACCGTAGATAGTGCGCAGAATTTTCCTCTCGAAACGACCAAGGGCATCTTCATCCGCTTTTGTTAAGGTCCAAGCCTCTGCGCCGTAAAGAAGGACTGGGATGATCGAGGACTTATATAGTGTCACCTCTACACTCTACTTCTCAATTGACTCTTGAGTGATTCCGCGTTTTATCTCAGCGCTGGTGTTGTTGTCGCCGGTCATCAGTGAGCCAAAGTAGACGAATTCCTTGACCACTTTAAGGTTATATCCGCCCATGGTGACGTTCTGGCCAATACGTCGGTGTTGACCGTCTCTTTTAGATGAAAGCTGATATTTGGTTTTATCCTCATTAACCTTGAAACCCATCTTAGCCGCTTCTACCTCAATGCTTACAAAGGCCTCCTTGACGTCTCGCTGTGTCCGTCCAATCACGTCAATGTCGTCGGCGTACTCAAGCAATTGCGTAGACTTGAAATAAATCATACCTCTTGTGTTGACCAGTGACTCTTGCACGATCTTTTCAAGCAAGATGTTGAAAAAGTTGCATGACAGCGCGTCACCTTGCCTAAATCCATTTTTAACATCAAAGGTCTCGGGTTGCTCATTACCGACCTTAATGGAGCAGCGAGAATTCTCTATTGTCATCCTGCACAGTCGGACGAGTTTGGCAGCGATGTTAAAACTAGACATGGCTTTGTATAGCTCATCTCTATACACGCTGTCATATGCAGCTTTGAAATAGAGGGAAAGCTGGTGAGTGTCGATATATTTGGTCTATTGTGGATTTGCCTGTTCTGAAACCACACTGATAAGAGCCGATCAGGTTATCCAAAAACGGTTTCAGGCGTTCACACAATACGGCAGAGAGGATCTTATATGCGATGTTAAGGAGACTTATTCCCCTATAGTTGGCGCAATTATAGGGGTTGCCTTTCTTATGGACCGGGCAAAGGATGCTGAGATTCCATTCGTAGGGCATGCTTTTCTCCGAACGTACCTTGCAAATGAGATGGTGCATGCACCTTACCAGCTCATCTCCAGCCACCTTAAGAAGCTCAGCAGACAGGCCGTCTGCGCTCGCGGCTTTATTAGACTTAAGTCTTGATATCCCTATTTAGATTTCGTCTAGGTCGGGTGGACAGTATTCTCCTACCTTGTCGTCCATTACGAATGGCTCGTTCTGCCTGACAGCGGTTGTCTCATCGCCGTTATACAGTCTGCAAAAGTGGTCTTTCAAAATTCTCAACATCGACTGCGACTCTACTACCAGTTCTCCATTTTCATCCCTGCAGGCCGCCGCTCTGACTTTGTAGCCATGGCATGTTAGTTTTACCTTATTGTAAAACCTACATGCGTCATTCCTGCGGAAGCATCTCTTCATTTCCTCGATCTCACGCTCTCCGTGCTCTCTCTTCTTTCTTCTGAATAGCGTGTGTTCCTCTCTTCTCTACTGCTCATAGATTTCGCGAGCAGCTCTCGTCCGTCGTTGCAGCATAGCTTTATATGCCTTTTGTTTTGCTGCAAGGGCTTATTCATGGAACCAGGGGTTTCTAGGTGGTGGCAGTTTGAAACCCAGCACTTCTGAGGCAGCGGCTCTGACGGCGCTCTGGCAATGCGCCCATTCCTGGTCTATTGTTTGTGCTGCTGTGAGCGGATTTTGAGAGAGCTTGGAGGAGACACGATCGACAAAGATTCCGGCAGTCTCTTGCGATTGCGTCGTCAAACGTGCGTAGTTCTACTCGACTCCTAAGCATTCTTGATATCCTCAAGCGTGCCTTGGCTACAACAAGGTAGTGGTACGAGTCGATGTTGGCCCCTCGGAAAGTTCGTACGTCGAGAATACTGGAGGAGTGTCTGGCGTCGATCGCAATGGTCGATGATGGTTGATTGATCAAAAGACCGCCAGCTACCCTTGTGGATGTTGAGATTGGGGGAATCGCGTGCTTGCTACAAGGAGGTTACGCCCCGTTAGGAAATCGATTAGCAACAGGTTTCGTTCCTCTAATATTTCAAGATCCGCATTATGAAGTTTAGCTTCATTTTCGACGTATTCAATGTTTTAGTCACGATGAATATTGTCGTTGTGAATATTCCACGGCGCGTTAACAACATCTCGCAGTACTTTATTTTGAAACATATTAGCTTATGTTCGAGTGCTTTTTTGACCACATCGGTTATTCGATGCACTTGGTCTAACGGAATGTTTTCTTCTGAAACCATACTGATGATCCGGCAAAAGAAACTTTTCTTCGACGATCTTTCGAACACTTTCGAAATGATCGGCAACTATGATATTGGGCGGTAAGATCTTTTATTCGTCGGTGGCTTTCCGGGGTTAAGAACAATAATAACTTCGGCGAGCTTCGTGTCTAACTTAAGCGTTCCACCTGTTTACAATAGAAAATTGAATTCGAATAAATTCCCTAGGCACAATTTTAATAGTAATTTTATTCAGCACACAACTGCTCTGTTCGAGCTCACAAATCACAATGGATTATCGGCCAGACATCGGCCTGCAGTTCCTGAGTGTGGGAATAAAAAAAAAATGTCTACGCCACATTCGACACTGACACGTGAGTTGCGTGGCCTCATAAGGAAGTTTTGATTCCCACACTCGCGGCAACTTGCGTACAAAATTGATTAGCTATGCACAAAATGCGCATTACACCTTTTGTCTCTTATACATGTTCTTATAACACTACGACACCAGACAATATGCGTCGTTAGATCTACAAAACATTGAAACTTAAGAAAATAAACCTAACATACTCCTCCCTTTTGAGGGTTCTTAACTCTCTAAAAAATTCTTAATGTCTAAGTTTGTCGAAGGTTAATTACAAATCAAGCAAGAAAGGAATAAGATAACATTAAATACTAGGCGTCAACCTCAAATCGAGAGCTGCGTGGTTTCGGCACTGGGTGCAATGTCCGTCGATGCCAGATGATGATCCCAATCATGCCAGCCAACAGAAGATAAGCTAACCCATAATGGTGGTAGTCGCGGAAATTTATTTTGGGGATGTCATCAGATGTCGTTTGCTTCATGATTTCATTAATCTTGCCTTTAAGGTCAGTGAATTCAGCCAAGTCAATGTCATTAAAATCCGGGGGCACAAAATTCTCATGAGTTGCACCACGGTCGAATATCCATTTGCTGATGTTTGTAGTCGGGACGAATGAGTTCGTGATCGTGTTGTTGTATGAGGTCCGACCATTGATGATCAGGTTTGGTAACTTTAACATACACGGCTTTCTGAATTCCAAGATACCATTTCCGGAGATGGTTATGCTGTTCGTATTTTCCCCGCAGATGAGATGAGCGGTCACTATAGTCAGCACCGAAAAAATCCAACTATTAGAGTTCTTGAATCCCACCCATCGATCTTGAGCTGGTGTCTGCTTCAGAATGCACTCAGTTAATGCCTTCTCTTCATGGTTCAGTAGTGCCATCTCACAGGTATTTGCAGTTCCTTGATGAATTCGCGTTGGAAGGATCTGAGCACATAAGTAGTTCTTAGGCATCAGCGCCTCACATGATGACAACTCATGTTCCGTCAATGTAAAAAATTTGTCCCTAGCCAACGTAACTGCCAAATATGGTGACGACGTTTCGACCAAGTAGCTTGAGCCTTTGTGGAGTATGGGCACTGTTATCAAATAGAATAATTGGTGTGCCTGATTGTCAGTCAATGGTAGGAGAACTTCGAATACGATGGATTCATTAAGACTTCGACCTTTCACTGATGCCATTCTATACATATCAGCGATTGACCCATTTGGTAAACAAAGTGTTGATGGCAGGTTGTTTCGTATGAGCTGTATTTGTCCGGATAGCTGGGCTGGTGTTATCAGTGGCGGACTTATTCTAGCATGGTTTAGATTCAATATTATATCAAGTAAACCATCCCGAACCCGTTCGAAATTTGTGATAGCTAGTATCAAATAGGATGTCAAAGTTGCAAAATTTTGCTTGAGATCAGTCGCATCCTGTTTTTTATCGATATCATTAACGGTCTTTGCTAAGTATTCGTTTAGGGTTCGGAATTGTGTGTTTATCTCCTGCGTATTCCGTCTTAGGATGTTAGATGTGGAATCGGCAATAGAGCTTTGACTTTGAAAGAGTTTCGCCAGATGTCGTTCATTTTGGCTCACAGTGTCGATTTGTTTCTGAATTACTACCCCATCATCATGGTCAAGAATTCCGAATAAACTGTGTGCCAAACTTCCCATAAAGTCAAATGGTGATCTGGCAAATCTTTTCCTTTCATAGCTAGAAGCGTGAAAACTATGAATGAGATTATTGCGTTGCGTTGCGTGGCCTCATAAGAAAGTTTTGATTCCCACACTCGCGGCAACTTGCGTACGAAATTGACTAGCTATGCACAAAAAGCGCATTACACCTTTTGTCTCTTATCCATGTTCTTATGACACTACGACACCAGACAATATGCGTCGTGAGATCTACAAAACATTGAAACTTAAGAAAATAAACCTAACACTACCCTAAACGCTGCATTAACAAGACATAAAAGTTTGAGCAGAGCTTTTCTAGGAAGTTTGTGAAGGCCATCTCCTGTAATTAAGTGGGAGCCTGGTGCTTTATTTAGCTTGAGGAATTTTATGATATTTTCCAAATCGGAAAACGTGGCTCGCGTCATTCTGTATTCCCCGAACATTTCCAGAGTATTGCTATTGTCAGGTAGCGGTTGTCCTTTGAATGGCTTGGAGGTTTCAGCAAGATATTCAGGGAAAACATCAGCCTTTTCTTGATCGCCTTTTGCCCATTCATTTTGATTTTTCCTTATTGGTGGTGCCTGCAGTTTAGGCTTTTTGATGCCCTTAATAGCTTTCCAAAGGTAATAACTTGATTCCTTGTCAGCGGTTAGGCTTTCGTACTTAGAAACCTCGTGATTTTTGTATTCTCTGAGAGGCTGCATAATCGGGTTTAATATGTTTCATGCTGCGGCGACCGACTTTATTGCCATCGTTTATGGGCTTCTCGTTTCTCCTTTACCAGCTCTTTAATTTCTGGTACTTTCGGCACTTTTTTTCGGAATTAAGTATTATTCCACGCTGCGTGCTGAATATCTTCAATGATTCGGTCGTATTCGAATTCTAAATCGTACGGCGTCCTAATTGGCACTCTTAGACTAATACCTTCTTGAATTTCGTTCCTAAAATCTTTCCAGTTTGTCCTTCTATTCGTAAGCCTAGGTGGTTCAGTCTCTTTAATAAGGGTTTCACTCATCGTCAATATAACTGGAGATGAAAGTTCTCTTTGACTTTAATGTTGCGATCAGATATGCCTTTTGCAACGCAAAAAAACGATGAGGTCAGGTGTTTTCGCAGTGTCTTTAGGCCAGTACGTTTAAAAGGCTGATATATGCACATATGCTCAAAGAGAAATCCAAGCTACTTGAGGGAAAAAAAATTACGATTAAAAGCGTAATAAGCTATAGTTAGTGTAAGCATTCGTCACCAAAAACAGACTTAGGAATTGTCACTCAGTTTTGTTGCATTTGATGCTCGCATTGTGTTTCGCAATGAACTTGGACCTTAGTTTTTAAAACGAAGGTTACTAGCCTTTTCATCTGTGGGAGCCGTACCAAATATGTTTGTCATTTTTCCAAGTGTTTCTGAGTGCTAGCAGATAGCGCATGCAAATTTGAGGAACTTCTGCACCTGTCTACAAACTACAAACAAAATATTCTTTCAAGCAGAACACTAAGTCTAATAGACCATTTGTTCAGTCTTTGCGCATGTAAAGCTTTTTAGGGGGAATATTATTCTTAAGGCGTGTTTTTATGACTCTTAAGCTGTCTAGTAGGCGACATTTCCTAGTCTTTGCAAGGGTTATTGTACGAAAGGAATACCACCGCTCTTGTATCTTTTGCTTGAACATTTGAGTCTATTTACCTTATTCTTACCAGCTTTAGCTATCATGAGAGGCCTCCGTGAAAATTGCTCACCTTTAAAGCTTTAATGCTTCAATCAAGCACGGCCAAACTAGGATAAGGATCTTACTTACTTACTTTGATGGCGCTAGTGTTCGGGATGAACCAGGGCCTCAACCAACAAGCCTCTCCAGCCGGTCCGATCTTTGGCCAGCCGCTTCCAGTGCTGCACGCCCAGTTGGTTGAGGTCCCTTTCCACCTGTGCGCGCCACCTTAAATGCCGTCGTCCTCTGCTGCGTCGTCCCATCTTAGACGTTGGATCCGAAGACGTCTAACTAGGCCGATGTCGCTGTATAGCCCGTACAGTTCTTGGTCAAAGATTGCACGCAGAATTTTCCTCTCGAAACGCCCAAGAGCCTCTTCATCCGCTTTTGATAACGTCCAAGCCTAAGCGCCGTAGAGGAGGACCAGGATGGTTAAGGCTTTTTAGAGGGATACCTTAGTGTTTCGAGAGAGGGATCTACTACTCAATTACCTCTTGAGCCCGAAAAAGCAGCGGTTGGCTAGAGTTATTCTGCGTTTTATCTCAGCGCTGATGTCGTTGCTGCCGCTTCTGCTTCTATGCTTGTAAACGCCTCAGTAACGTCTCGCTTTGTTCGTTCAATAATGTCGATGTCATCTGCGTAGGCAAGCAATTGTGTGGACTTGAAGTAGATCGTACCTCTTGTATTGGCCGCAGAGTCCCGCACGATCTTTTCAAGAATGATGTTAAAGAAATCACATGACAGTGCGTCACCTTGTCTTAAACCTTTTTTAACATCAAAGGGGTCGGTTAGTTCACCTCCGACCTTAATGGAGCAACGAGAGTTCTCCATAGTCACGCTGCACAGTCTGACGAGTTTGGCAGGAATGTTAAAACATGACTCTGTATAACTCGTCTCTATAAACACTGTCATACGCGACTTTAAAGTCCACAAAAAGATGGTGCGTGTCGACCTGGAATTCATGGGTCTTCTCCAAGATCTCCCGTAGTGTAAATATTTGATCTACCGTGGATTTTCGTGGCCTGGAACCACACTGGTAGGAACCTATCAGATTGTTCACGAACGGTTTCAGGCGCTTACACAGTACGGCAGAGAGGATCCTGTACGCGATGTTCAGGAGGTTTATCCCTCTGTAATTGGCGCAGAAAGGAGACCCCTGTCTTATGGACCGGGCAAACGATACTGAGATTCCATTCATCGGGCATGCGTTCTTCCGACCATTGGTGCATGTTCCTGACCAGCTCATCGCCAGCTGCTTTAAACAGTTCCGCGGGGAGTCCGTCTGCTCCAGCAGCTTTATAAGGATGAGGCTCTAGTATACGCAAAATTTGCCCTTGTGACCAAAGGTCCGGAACTTAAATGAAATCGTACTCCGCCGAATCCGGCTGCCAAACGCAGCTAGACCGGCAAACCCCAAGCTGACAAAGAGAGCTACAGGTGTGTACATGGGAAAAAATTTTCGGAGGATTTCCAAGGATTTCCCCAGATCTCACTAAAAATCTAATCAAAAATGTGATATGAGTCACTCATTTTTACGACGCCATTAAAAACATTTTTTTTGTTTCGAAAAACGCGCATAGCATACAATCATAGAACGAAAGCTAAACCTTTCTCTACAGATGTTGACGAACAATGCGTGACCAGTTTCTTACTTATGACTTAATTCCCGAAAGTTAATTGCCACATCTCGTACTAGTAAAGTACCGTCAGCGAAGCGCCCGAAAGCATTAAAGATGAACCTACTAAATGCATACTATTTACAGTTTTCAGTCAACTTGATTGCCACCATCACAACCTTGAAATGGAATCAAGCATGAAGTTGACTGACTTTAAATTCTTAAATTACAAGATCAGCTACAGCTATTACTTTTTTAAAGCGTGACACTATCTTGGTTTCAACAAATAAAATTGAAACTTTGTATAGACCTTAATATGCACAAGAATGAAGCGTTTAAATGGAAACATAACTTTTATCCAGGTGTCGACAGAGAAAAGAAGCATTAAGGCGAACGAATACGAAAATCGGTTGAAAGATAACAACTCACACAAAAGAAATGAAGCCATACAAAGCATCAGACGGATAGGCAATCATATTGTCAGACAAACGAAAAGACACATATATATATCGATAAATGACGAATTGAAGCTGTGGGTCTGGTACAAAGAACTTTCCAATCAATACCAAAGCCGAGAAAAGTTGTATCCACCAAAATGCAATCTATCCGTCTGTAAATCGGTTCTATGTATATTCTGTCTCCCCATCTACACGTTCCGTAGGATATGCTGGGTGACTAAACTATGCTCACCTCAATGTTCAACCTCATTTGATTACATCTATTTGGTCTGTTAGTCTCCATGAGAACCGAAACTCAGTTGCCAATAGTTAGACAGATAGTCATATAAGCTTGGATACCTTTTTCCCAATACATATGTATTAAAGTGTAATTAAGTGCCATCGTCTCCTTTGTTTATCTGAGTTCTTCTTCCGAACATGGATCCTATGTGCTTCTCTGACAACGGTGAAGTAAGGTAGGCATATGCATACGTACCTAAGTTATTGTCATTTTGATTTTCCTAGTGCTTCAAGGAGAATATGTTGTGGATCAAGGGAAAATTTGATGGAATCTCTGGAATGCAACTTGTCTGAACAAAAACTCAATAAATGATGATAACAAGACGACAACACCACGAAGCCATACACTCAGGAAAAAAAAAGAACGACTTTTTCATAGATGCAATTGAAGGACTCCGTGAGAAGTAACGGAAAAGTTTCTTCTTTGCTAGACCAGATTGAGTTGATGATGATATTGGAAGCACCACGCCGCCGGTTGGCAGCAATGATCAGAAAATTGGTGCAAAATATGTTTGTGTTCGCAAGGACTTCTCTGGTTCAGTATCTTGGTGCACACGAAACTTTGAAGTACAACACTTTTCTTTGCAAAATTGTTCTTCCGCTTGGTGTTTAGATCTTTTTTTTTTTTTTCATATTACCATGTCTACTGTTCACAGATGACTTGCAGAACTGCTTTGCAAATTGCATCTGATAAGGATTTCATACATTTCTGTAGAAAATAAAGTGTTCATTTCTACGAAATCGTTTAGCAGCTACTCGGTTTTGAAATTGATTTTGAAAATACGAGTAAAGGTTCTGTCTTGAAATAATATTGTGCATTTACATATGAGAGCGCCGTGGCGCAGTGATTAGTGTGTTTGACTCTGGCGCACGATGAGCGAGTTCGGATCCCGATAATACCAACGCCATCGAATGTTTATTTCGCGGCGTCCCTCCTCGGCGGGGTACTGCCAAACCCCCCGTAGTATACTTGCCATGAAAAAGCTTCTCAACTCACGCCGTTCGGAATCGGCATTAAACCGTAGGTTCCTTTCACCTGTGTGACAAATAAATCACACACAACATGGGTGATTGAAAGAAGCTTGGCTCTGGTCCCTAATGGGATGTAACGCCACCAAAGAAGAATGTACATATGCTGTTAAAGGCCTCCCTTCTTTGGGCGTCTTGTCGTGGCGGGATGCTTAAGGGGACATACACCTCGATCTAAGACTCGAACACACTAAAATGAATGGATAACCCAACAGAATTGAGTACTCCAGGCGTTATCGCAGCAGCGCAAATCCACCCACGATCTCTTTGACCCGGGGCGGGGCAAGGATTCTGGAGGCCCCGACATTAATTTTAAACTCTCCGGCAGCCCGGAACGACACCAACTCCTGCGGCTTACTGTCTGACCAGTTGGTCGGACTGACCACAAGCGGTAAACCCAGCGGAGGGGACAACGAAGATGGCGGGGTACACGAAACCGCACGGAACACGCCCCAAAACTGGGACGTACTACTGAATGCACGGCTAAGTGCCAACAAAATAGGAGAAAGACGCACGCCCGAAAATTGCGCAAAGAGACTGACAAATCCGAAGGCACAATAGTCGAGGCTAAATCAGCTAAAAGGGTTACGTCGACGGAGGTATATTGGTCGGACTGACCACAAGCGGTGCACCAAGCGGAGGGGACAACGACGATGGCGGGGTACACGAAACCGCACGGAACACGCCCCAGAACTGGGACGTACTACTGAATGCACGGCTAAGTGCCAACAAAATAAGAGAAAGACGCACGCCCGAAAATTGCGCAAAGGGACTGACAAATCCGAAGGCACAATAGTCGAGGCTAAATCAGTTAAAAGGGTTACGTCGACGGAGGTATCTCCTACCGAAACCGATCCGATCCTCTTTTCTGAGCTCCCCTCCTCTCTTGAAGGTGCGCAGCGCAGAAAGCATGGGCAGATGGAAAAGGATGTTGCTAGAGGCACAAGCCATCGAGAAAAGCAGCCCTCTTATAGAGAGGCAGCCTTCTCCTCTGAAAAGGTCAGAAAGAGAAAGCTGGCGGTGATGCTAGAATGACCGACGCAGACTTCAAACACTGCGAGGATCGTCTACTGGAGCTAGCCTCGACAACGGGTTTCTGTATTCACGCAGAGAAGTCTGCTTTGTTGAATGGTACCTACCAGATAGTTAGTCTCCCGAAATTAATGCGCACCATCTACCGGATTCCGGATGGCAAAGGACTAACAAAGGCCTCGTAGGGGTAGCATCTATCCGACGGATGCTGACCTGCTAAAAAGCGAGAAGAGCCACCGCAGTCGAACATCTTGCGGCACTGTTAGTAAGTCCTATCCCCACCTCCTCGTGGTGCCATCTGGAGATTTCCTATGGAAATTGCAGACGGGGAAGGGCGAATGGCGAGCCTTCTGTGCCAAAAAAAAAAAACAGGATTAGTCGGTTGGGCTATGGCCTAGTAAGCCGTAACCGTATAAAAAAAAACACAAACTCCGAAACAACCACAAGCCTCGGTTATAACGGACCGGATTTATGTTGACGACCCCTGCAAAAAACGAAAAAAGGATAATGATCTTCGGCTTTGTACGTGGAATGTTAGGTCCCTAAACAGGCCACGTGCAGCCGAGCAACTTGCGGACGCCCTAGACCGCTATAAAGCGGACATCACCGCCATCCAGGAAATGCGATGGAATGGACCGGGTATAAAGCGGATGAAAAACTGCAATATTTAATACGGCGACTGCTATAGGGAGAGAGGGCAACGATTGCTTGGATGCGGATTTGTTGTTCAAGGTGGACTAAGGCAAAAAGTCCTAAGCTTTCGACATGTGAGCGAACGCCTCATAGCAGTCCGTATCAAGGCAAAATTTTTTAACATCAGCCTGATCTGCGTCCACGCCCCAACGGAAGACAAGGATGACTCAGCCAAAGATGAGTTCTACGATCTCCTAGACAGAACGTATGCCCAATGTCCCAGCTATGACATCAAAATTGTACTAGGAGACTTCAATGCTAAGCTGGGTAAGGAAAGCATGTTTGAACGAGTCGTCGGCAAACATAGCCTACACGACACCACCTCCGATAACGGACACAGGCTGATTGATCTTGCTACGGGCCGAAATCTCCTTCTAGCCAGTACGCGCTTCCCGCACCTCGATATACACAAAGGCACCTGGCGGTCTTTTGATCAATTGACCACCAACCAGATTGATCACATCGCGATCGACGTCAGACACTCCTCCACTATTCTTGATGTTCGAACTTTCCGAGGGGCTAACATCGACTCGGACCACTATCTTGTTGTAGCCAATATGCGCTTACGGATATCACGAACGCAAGGGAGTAGAGTAAGAATACGAAGTTATGACGTCGGAAAGCTACTATCGCCAGAAACCGCTCGTGCTTTTACCGATCGCGTCTCCCTTAAGCTCTCCAATACACCTCAATCCTCCACGCTATCTCTCTCGCAGACTGTATAACGGCGATGTTAGTCAATATACCGCTTTCAGGCAAAATGATCCATTTCTAATCGACGGAGACCGCAGAGAATTCTCTCCCGCTGACCTCGACGAAGTTAAGATTGCCATATCGAAGCTCAAGTTGAATAAAGCTGCTGGCGCAGACGGACTGTCTGCTGAGCTCTTCAAGGCAGCTGGGGATGACCTGGTTGGGAGCATGCACCAGCTCATCCGTAAGATATGGTTAGAGGAAAGCATGCCCGAGGAATGGAGTCTCAGCATCGTATGCCCGATCCACAAGAAAGGAGACCCCTCTGATTGCGCCACCTATAGAGGAATAAGTCTCCTTAACATCGCCTACAAAATCTTCTCTGCCGTTTTGTGTGAACGCCTGAAGCCTTTTGTTAATAAGCTGATAGGTCCTTATCAGTGCGGATTCAGGCCAGGGAAGTCCACCATCGACCAAATCTTCACACTACGGCAGATACTGGAAAAAACCAATGAATTTCAAGTCGACACTCACCACCTATTTGTCGACTTCAAAGCCGCATACGACAGCGTAATCAGAGACGAGCTATACAACGCTATGTCTACCTTTGACATACCTGCTAAACTCGTCAGACTATGCGGGATGACTTTGGAGAATGCTCGCTGCTCCATCCGAATCGGTGAACACCTTACTGATAGTTTTGATGTCAAAAAAGGGTTTAGGCAGGGCGATGAGCTGTCGTGTGATTTCTTCAACATCATATTGGAAATGATTGTGCAAAAATCACTGGCCAATACAAGAGGAACAATCTATTTCAAATCCTCGCAACTCCTTGCATACGCCGAGGATATTGACATAATAGGTAGATCACAGCGAGATGTCAATGAGGCGCTTGCGAGTATTGAGATGGAGGCGGCGAAAATTGGTTTGGCGGTAAACGAAGGCAAAACTAAATATATGCTGTCATCAAAAAAGGACGCTCAACACCAACATCTCGGCCAAAACGTTTGTATAGGCAGATATAAGTTCGAGGTAGTTAAGGACTTCGTCTACCTTGGCTGACCTGGAACAACGACATCAGTTCCGAAATCAAACGCGGAATCACTCTTGCCAACCGCTGTTTCTTTGGGCTCAGGAGGCAACTGAGTAATAGAGCCCTCTCCCGAACGACAGAGTTGACTCTATATAAGACCCTTATCATCCCGGTCCTGTTGTACGGCGCAGAAGCATGGACACTATCAAAAGCGGATGAGGAGGCCCTTGGTCGGTTCGAGAGAAAGATGTTGCGCGTGATTCTTGGGCCTATAAACGCAGACGGCGGATGGACGAGAAGATTCAACCACGAACTTTACGGGCTGTACAGCGACATGAGCCTAGTCAGGCGTCTACGGATTCAACGCCTAAGATGGCTGGGCCATGTAGAGCGAATGGACACCACAGCTCCAGCCCGGAGAGTCTTTGAATCCAACCCCGAGGGACGAAGAAGCAGAGGACGGCCGCCCTTAAGATGGCGCACACAGGTGGAAGGGGACCTCAGCCAACTGGGTGTGCGGCAATAGAAAAGGCTAGCGAAAGATCGTGCTAGATGGAGGGGCATGTTAGTTGAGGCCCAGGTTCACCCTGAACTGTAGCGCCCACTAAGAAGAAGAAGATCTACCGGATTCCAGGGAGACCTGGAAATAAGGTGGATGTGCTATCGCATTTACGCACACAGGATCCAGGGCTAGACATGAGGGCTTGGGTTATCTATTACCACAGGCTGAGTAAGGGCTCTTTGAAAAAGAGAGTTCTACTCTGGTTATATGGATGGATGGAGCCGCTGTCGTGACTCTGAAATCTGCGTACGATTCACGCCCCTACGCCTTGGTAGGAACATATTCCATTTTAATGTCAAGTGGTCGGAGGATAGGACCTATCCTGCAGTATGGATCTATGATTTTTTCTCAGAATAATCTACCGCGTTACAAGGCTGCCACCGCTCTTTTATGTAGCAGAATTGCATGCAGTATTACAAATCATCGCGTTGTATCCATTCAGGAACCGGAGTTGTGGAATTAACACCTGTGTGGCTTTGGTGGTATACGTGATCCGAAAGGCCTAGGGTCTGCCTCATCATATCGAACTCACTATCGGTAACCAAACGTGGACACTTTTGTGGACAAGATCTGGTGGCTGCTTAAGTAAGCTACAAAACGCACGGAGTAATAGAACACTTCGTCGTTGCGCCTACCTACTTTCCCTACGACTCGATACTACCTCTACCACCGAAGGAGGTGTCTGAACTCGTAGAGTGTCGTGAAGTCATAAAGATTGGTCTCATCTTGTGTTGCGATGGTAATGCCCAAAACACTGCTTGGGGCAGCAGCAAGTGTAACACAAGAGGGGACCGTCTTTTCGACTTCATTCTCTCGTCTGACCTTACCATCAACATTGTTGGCTCTCAACCAACGTTTGTTACGACAAGACGACAGGAGGTGATTGACCTGACCCTATCCAACAGATAAGTTAGATACACTCCGGTAATCTGATGGTACCTTTACTGAGTCTAAAGCGGAAACTCTAGTTTACTGCTTTAGACTCATTTCCCTGGAAATCAGATCGTCAACGGCTCCTTGCACACTTCTTCAAGGGAAACTGGAGCGTGGTTAGTCATAACCATTGAATTTGCGGTGGCATCCTTTGATGGCTGGTGGTATAAAGCAGCTGCTTCCTACTTTGAAAATAATTTTCACGGCTAGTCTAGCACTTGCCCACATACCCATTCCTTGGCGCACGGTGAAAGTAGTCTTTATTCAAAGAATAGAAAAAGAGGACTACTCACTTGCCAAGAGTTTTAGACTAATTAGTCTAACATCCTTCCTGCTGATGCTCTCAATGCCTCTGGAATCTATGCCCAGCCCTATGCGGATGATGTCGCCATTCTTCCTGTCGGCTCATGCTTAGCGACTGTCCATCTCAAAGCACAGGCGGTGCTAAATGTGATCGGTGATTGTTGTACTAGAAATGGGCTATCGGTTAATCCTCTTAAGACCAATGTCGTTCTCTTCACGAGAAGGAGGAATACTGACATGGCTCAGCTAGTACTGAAAAGCACTCCCATCCCGATATCCAAGGAAGCTAAGTATCTAGTAGTCATCTTAGATTGCAAGCTTCTTTGGTCAAAGCATGTTGAGTCAAAAACCACCTAAGCGCTGCTTTCTGGCAATGCAAACGAGCTTTTGGTAAAACATGGCGCTCATCGGCGGCAAAGGTCCATTGGATCTACATGGCAATGATAAGACCTATAATCTCATATGCATCGGTTGTCTGGTGAACAGACTAACACGGGGGGCTTTCCCCAGCACGCGGGCGCTGCTCTAGATGCTATGATGAGCCTAACACCTCTTGATATATTTATTAGAGGGTGTGCTCTGAAAGCCATGTCTCGTCTGAAGAGAAATGACTTTTTTTACAACTCGCACAGGAATAACAATGTGCTTGCGCAAGAATTGTCCTGCGACCCCGGTCTCATAGACATGCCTTCTGACGCATTGACACCCGTTATTCTACTGCGCTGTAATTTCACATTCCAGTGTGCATGGCTTCAGATCTGGCTCTGGCTGGATACTGAACCTGGAAATGACAGTCTTCGCATTTTCACGGATGGCTTCGGTCTGGGCGGGGGTCCGGTGCTGGGGTCTTCTTTGAGCGCGAAAACATCTAACTGCAATTCTCATTAGGGAAATATGCGTCTGTCTTCCAGACAAAGATATAGGCAATCCAGATAGCCATGCTTTATGTTGTGACGCACACAGGAGAAAAAACATACACGTCTGCAGTGACAGTCAAGCTGCACTCAAAGCTGTGTCCAACCCCTTAACTAGCTCCAAATTAGTGTATGGATCAAGTCCTTCTTAAACAGAGTCGGTAGTCTTAACTTAATAAGGCTTGTATGGGTTTCAGGTCACTCTTGGATTCCAGGGAAGTGAGATCTCTGATAAACTCGCCAGAATTTGTTCAGAGGAGAGCTTCTCAGGACCTGAACCCGCTCTAGGTCTACCTGCGGCCACCGTAATATCCTACATTAACGATTGGGTGTTTAATACACACAACCGAAGATGGAATGATTATCAAGGTTACAGGATGACTAAGCGTATATGCCCTGATGTCTGCAAGAAATCCGCAGCAATCCTGCTGTCTTTAAGGAAAATGGACTGCTGAAGACTTGTGGGAGTCATTACGGGCCATTTCACTTTTGCTCTGTGTGCTTGGCATCAGTGAGACGCCTACCTGTGCTACATGTTGCGAAGGAGGTGACACTGCAGAACATTTCCTCTGCGACTACCCCGCCTTTGCTCGCGCACGATGGCGTACCCTTGGGGTGTGTGCCGAATCTCTTAGCTCCTCATTATCCTTCTCATTTTTTTCACGAAAATGGGGAAAATACAATAACGGAAGGTCGCTGTCTGGATTAGAATGGGCCAGTATTTGCGTCTGAGTGCCCCCACAGATAGCTGAAGTGCTCTTAAAGGAGGAGCTTAAAGATCCCTTAAGTATTCTACCATGCTGTTGTTGCGTACAAATACCCAACAAAAACCTTTTCAGCTCCATCCCTCCCTCTCCCGAATTTCTGCCCGTCATTTTGACCCGTTGCTCTCTTTTGTTGGTGGCCTCGGTGCATACGCGGATCGGGAGGATCCTGCTGTATCGTGGTCCGACACTCTTGAGAGGGCAACTAAGCAGGTAAGACCGGAAGGACGGTCCGGCACAGATATGAGACGGCCTCAACGCCGACAACAGAGATGGACGGTCCCCAACGCCGACAACAGGCACGAACAGTCCCAGCGCCGACAGCAGGGGCGGACGGTCCCCATCGAGACCAGCGACCACGACAAGGGCGAAGGCCCCAACCTAAATAAATAGTTGTTTAAGGCAGAAGAAGAATGTCACCCCAATTAGTAAAGTGCCGCCTAAAAGCGAATGAGTGTTGAGATCCCAGATATATTGTGAACCCAAAGCGTAAACTGTTGTCTCGCCCCTATGTGTTTTAACGGAAACAAGTATTGTAAAGTATTAAATTCTAAACGGGTAACTCGACATTCGTTAGGGGTTACCGATCACTACAAGTTCCAACGAAAGAGAAAAGAATGAGTGCATATTAAGCACCGGGTAACTTGAGGGATTTGCTTAAGTTTAACTTTTAGATTATTGTAAAACAACCGGGGCTGTGAATGCTTCCGTTACCGGAGACAACAACCCTTCCAACCGGAGCTGAATGAAGTGAGTGTGGAGGCTATTGGAACTCTGGAGGAAATTCCCTTTGTTCCGATTGCCAAATAGACTGGGGCGAATTCTCGCACACTACCTTAGGCTTCAACTGCCAAAAGAACAGGGCGGCGAGGAAGCCAACAATTTAAATAAAACGAGACGAGGAGAGAATGGAAGAATTCCAAAATTTAACGGAGAATAAGTGTGATGAGAAGTCACCAGGTTAGATTAAACTTGCCAGACCAGGGATTTTAATCCAAAATAAAGATGGCCGAATTCGCCGAACCCCCTAAATTATGTATTTCTGCCACTCACATATGGGAAACTACAATCATACACAACATGGGTGATTGAGAGAAGCTCGGCTTTTGTCCTTCATAGACTGTAACGCCAATATACATACATACCTTCACATACACTCAATATAATATGCTATGCGTACCAAGAAACTATATATTTGAGAGCGCCGTGGCGCAGTGGGTAGTGTGTTGGCCTCTGACGCCGATGATACGGGATCGAATCCCGACAACAACCATGTCATCGGATGTGTTTTTCACGGTGCTTCTCCTCAGCGGGGTATTGACAAAACCTCCTGTAGTATAATTGTCAAGAAAAGCCGTTCGGAACCGGCAATAAAAACTGAAGGTCCCTTTCACACCTAAATGGGAAAATAAAATCACACAATATGGGTGATTGAGAGAAGCTCGGCTTTGGCCCTTCATGGACTGTTACGCCTAACATACATACATACAACATACATTGCACCAGTTAGTCTGAATAAAGCTTCAAAATTAGAAGAAAAAAAAATCTAAAATTTATTTAAAAGATCGTGAGCAGGACAGTCATCAAAGTCGGCAATTGTAAGTGGTTGATGTGCCCAGCAAAAGTGTACTGCCTCATAATGATGCCTATACGACGGAATTCCGAATTTCTTGTAGACATTAGGGCCTATGTACTTTCCCAGCCTACATCCTGAACTTACTCCTTCTCATAAAGGTGTCTGGAGTCAGAAAGCCGATATAACCTAGGCTCTGTTGTTAAGTCGACATGTCTTGACTAAAGTTACTCTTTTATTACGATGACGCTTAGATGTTTTATTTCGGGAAGGTGATGATTTTATACGTCACATGAGTGACGAAATCTTAAGGAGAAAAATGTCTGGTTTTTTACAGAATCAACTAGGTGAGCATCAGCTTGTGCGTAGTCCCCGTCATTAATTATTGTCCTGATACACAATACAAATGTTTCATTTACGACGTGGTGAGTCCTACCAGCCTTTTGATGCTTTGAGCTCTGACTAAAAGGTCTAACGCTCTTGACTAGCCGGCATTTACACCGTACTTCAAGGAGGAGGTATACAGGTGAGAGCCAAACTAGCAGTGACAATTATTTTTTAAATAAAACACGCAACTTATTGGATTTCCGGAAATGAATTTAAAGCAGTAAATTAAAAATGCATGCCTGAGACTCTGTGGACAAAACTGTTGTTTCGTCGATCTGCTTCATTTGAAAACTATGACCAACTTTAACAGCTTATACTAAGGCTGGCCGAATAGGTCAATAGTTAGCCACAAGGGTCAATGTCGCACCTAGGAATCTACCATCGACCGAAAATTCGGTAAGTATACAGGACTTACTATCATAAGTTTTCATAATCTTTAAAGGGATTTAAAATGTATAACTTTCCAGATGCTCGTTTCAAAGAAACTTTGCAAAACTTCTACAGGTTAAGGTTCAGTTAACCATAAGCATCACAACCATATCTAATCATAGGAAAACACACGACAAGATGTAAGCCACATATCCTCCTACCTTAAGTAAACAAATTCATAACATCCGATATCATTTTATCCTTGTCACAGTTTCCCTTCCACATTCTTTTTGTCTATTTTCAATGTTAAACAAACATCGGGAATATTGTCATTTTCCATTTCTCCCCAATACAGGATCCGAAACCCATCCAATGTCCAGCTTCAGGCGATTTTTGAATAATGTATCTTTCCCAACCACAAGGTAACCAATGCCATTCGAGCAGATGTCCGAGAAGATGGTTCATAGTTTTATTTTCTTCGTTTTCCAGTTTCCGCTACATCCCAGAGTGCTGGATTCTCCATATTTACCTTTGACATCGAACTAGGAAATAGAATTTGTTTACAATGTTCCTTTTTTTCCACCATGCGCTACATGTACATAGATACATACGTACGAGTAAAGACCTCGTCTTCAATGCAAAACATTTGTTTTGTGGTTTGACGATAGATGGAGGAGGAGTGTGCGGATGTTCGTACAACTAAGGCAGGATCATCGTCTGAGGAACGATTCCTTGAATGTTTCACAGGAACATGGATATTTTTACATTTTGTCCTATATCCTGGCGGGTATCTTTTTTCGCTTTTTCTGTTCCTCTTCCCTAGCTGGCTCTTATAAGCTGGAAATATGCAAATTGCGTCCCCATACAAGATGCAGAAACTTATCGAGCAATGCTGGGACATGTTGTATCTTTATCTTTTAAGTAAAGACGTGACCCAGAACTGGGCCATTCATGGTTATGGTATACCCTACTCGATAGCATGGACAGTCGCTTTGTATTTCGTTTCCCTTCGGATATTCTGGTCGAGAAAAGAGAAGAGCTTGCGGCAGGGTTACCATCGAACAACCGGAATCTTTGCAGACGCTGTACACAATGCCTTTCCACTGGTGGCTTGCTGTATTGTTTTATTCCCTCCTGACGTGCTTAGCCAACAGGGAGAGTTATATCATAAAAAACGAATTATTTGGCACATACGAAACCGGCTTTGTTTGTTATGCATCCTGGTTATTCGAAGGTGCTGATGTTGCACGCTCCTGCTACGTGCGGAGATGCATATGTTTATGTGGTATGCAGACCGAATTGGCAAATCTTCGAAGTGTCCTTTTACGATAAACAAAGTTGGGTTATTTGCGATGCAAATTTGAATAAAAGGAAGAATAGCCGTCGCCCTATTTTTTGTTTTGCCTTCTTTACTGCTCTTGCTTGTCAGTGCTTTTATGTACATATGTTTACCTCGTTGAGGTTGTTTATATTTTTGTTTTGAATATTGACGACAATGTCATGAAGGAGCATTCAACAGGTAGCCAAGAAGAATAGTGTTAACTAGTGGTGAGTCATAAATCGTACGTTAACTACCTAGGAAAGTGGTTATTGGACTAGTCATACTTAACTTATCTATGCAGGATCATTACCTTATTTCGATGAGGGTGCTTGTGAAATATGATAATCAATAGAACCGTACTTCCCTTAGATGATGCATCAGAATATTATCAGAAGCAGCTCGAGGCCCTACGAATGAATTTACTTGTACGTTATCTTAGGCAATTCTAGAGGTACAAACATGTATACCTATCTGAGACTTAATAAGCAAAAAACTATTCCGATGATGACGTGACTTGAGATATCAGCTGTCAAACTGAACGGGGTCTTCAAATGAGACGAAATGTTGAGTGTGCAACTAAGAGTCGGAATAAAATGAAAAGGATGAAGCTGGCGTTAGAATGGTATAGTGGATGCAGAAGCAAGCAAAGGCGTAAGTACGCGAATAGTTTTCTGAAAGTACCTGCCAAGAGGAGCGGCTGACAGGGGTGTCACCTCTTGGAGCCAAATTGATCCTTTCAGCACATTTTGTATGCTCTTCAGCAAAGGCAATGTTTACCCACCTCCCTTTGGTGAATAGTTCATATTCTTCGGGCTGCCCAATATAAGGCTACAAACTAACGGTGACTCTGCCTGCAACAGGAAACACACCAGTTAGAGAACCACATTTCTTGAAACTGCTAAAAATAGTTCTGTTTGACATGAAGCGCATGTTCAGCAACTGTAGATAGAACCCGTCTACCCCAAGACATTGGGAATGGAAGAAATTCGAGGATAGCTCCTCTGTGGTGGAGGTTCCACATACCAAAATCTCCTCTAAAAAGGAAATCATTATATTAGTGAATATAATATAATAATATATATAATATAATAACGGCTTGTTGCCGTAGAAATTTGGCCTTGGATAATAAAGCCGAATTAATTTTGGCAACCAAAGTTAGTTGTGTATCCGGTTGAAGTTGAAGTAAGCTACACAGTATGAGAGAAATCTTCGTGGATGCTTCCGCTTATGACCACCATAAATCTACTCTTGCCATCCACAGTCTTGGATCACATCTAACATTTGTAACAGCGAGACGACGGCAAGTGATTGACTTAACCCCACTTAAAACAAGGTGGAGCAAATGTTGTCATAATGTTAATATTCTATTGTCTGTAAATGACGTTAAATGGGATTGATATTTATATCGCAGACATTGGACGAATAGGAGGAAGGGAGCGAGCAAACAGAGCAAAGAAGTTGATCGCGTTTAACATGGCAAACGCCTTCGATCTTTGTCCCTGCTCAAAATCCAAGTTGACACAAAGCCTCCGCGTGGCCCCCCTTGGAACGCTACCCTGGCACCCGCCAGGTAGTGAACCAATGTGTGCAGCGACCCAACCCATGGTTCCTGGGGAAAGAGGAACCCGGCCCTCCAGGTTGGGGGTTGTGCTTAGGGGTAACATCACTATCACGTAAAAACCTACTTTTTCCGAAACGACAACAAGCCTCGGATACGGACGGATACAATGCTGACGACCCCTGCAAACGACTAACGGACTTGGGAGTCTGCACCTGGAATGTGAGGTCCCGTAACAGACCGGATGCCGGCGATCAATTGGAGCAAATCCTCAACTGCTATAAAGAAGATATAACCACGTTCCAAAAAGTGCGATGGGACGGACCAGGCAAAAGAAGGATGAAAAACCGCGACATCTACTACGGGAACTGCTACAAGCAGAACAAACAGCGCCTATTCGGGTGCGGATTCGTTATTGGAGGAAGACTCCGACAAAAGGTCTTAAGCTTTCGAGATATAAGCGAACGCCTCATAACAATCCGCATAAAAGCTAAATTTGGAAACATTAGCTTAATACGCGCTCACGCCCCAACGGAAAAAAAGGACGATCGACTCAAAGAAGAATTCTACGATCTCCTAGAGGACATATTTGAGTCGATCATAGGAAAGCATATCCTCCATAACACCACATCCGACAACGGATTTAGGCACGCGATTCCTCCATCTCAACATCCGCAAGGGTACCTGGCGGTCTTTTGATCAATCGACCACCAACCAGATTGATCACATTGCGATCGACGCCAGACACTCCTCCTGTATTCTCGACGTACGAACCTTCCGAGGGGCCAACATCGACTCGGACCACTACCTTGTTGTAGCCAAGGTACGAATGAGGATATCAAGAATGCTTAGGAGTCGAGTGGGACTACGTAAGTTTGACGTCGAAAAGCTGAAATAGCAAGAGCCTGCCAGAATCTTTGCCGATCGTGTCTCCTCCAATCTCTCTCAAAATCCGCCCACAGCAGCACAAACAATAGAGCAGGAATGGGCGCATTGCCAGAGCGCCGTCAGAGACACTGCCTCAGAGGTGCTGGGTTTCAAGCCGCCACCACCTAGAGACCCCTGGTTCGATGAACGATGCGAACAATCCCATGCAGCAAAACAAGAGGCATATAAAGCCATGCTGCAACGACGGACGAGAGCTGCTCGCGGAATCTATGAGCAGAAGAGAAGAGAGGAACACACGCTTTCCAGAAGAAAGAAGAGAGAGCACGGAAAGCGTGAGATTGAGGAGATGGAGAGATGCTTCCGTAGGAATGACGCCCGTAAGTTTTACAATAAGATAAAACGAACACGCCATGGCTACAAAGCCAGAGCGGCAGCCTGCAGGGATAAAAATGGAGAACTGGCAGTAGAGTCGCAGTCGATGCTGAGCATTTGGAAAGACCACTTCTGCAGACTGTATAATGGCGATGATAGACAAGATACCGCTGTCAGGCAGAACAAGCCATTCGTAATGGACGACAAAGTGACAGAATTCAGTCCACCCGACCTAGACGAAGTCAAAGTAGCGATATCAAGACTAAAGTCTGATAAAGCCGCGGGCGCAGACGGTTTGTCTGCTGAGATTCTTAAGGCGGCCAGAGATGAATCTCAGCATCGTTTGCCCGGTCCATAAAAAAGGAAACTCCTATAACTGCGCCAACTATAGGGGAATAAGTCTCCTTAACATCGCGTATAAGATCTTCTCTGCCGTATTATGTGAACGCCTGAAACCGTTTGTGGATAACCTGATCGGCTCTTATCAGTGTGGTTTCAGGCCAGGTAAATCCACAATAGACCAGATTTTTACGCTACGGCAGATCTTGGAGAAGACCCAGGAATACCAGATCGACACTCACCACCTCTTCGTCGATTTCAAGGCTGCATATGACAGCGTGTATAGAGAAGACCTATACAAAGCCATGTCTAATTTTAACATCCCTGCCAAACTCGTCCGACTGTGCAGGATGACAATGGAGAATTCTCGCTGCTCCATTGAGGTCGGTAATGAGCAAACTTTGATGTTAAAAAAGGATTTAAGCAAGGTGACGGGCTGTCATGCAAGTTTTTCAACATCGTGCTTGAAAAGATCGTGCAAGAGTCACTGGCCAACACAAAAGGTACGATTCATTTCAAGTCTACGCAATTGCTTGCGTACGCCGACAACATTGACGTGACTGGACGGACACAGCGAGTCGTCAATGAGGCCTTTGTAAGCATTGAGGTAGAAGCGGCTAAGGTGGGTCTCAAGGTTAATGAGGGTAAAACCAAATATCTGCTTTCATCTAAAAAGACGGACAACACCGACGTATTGGTCAGAACGTCACCATGAGCGGACATAACTTTGAAGTGGTCAAGGAATTCGTCTACCTTGGCTCACTGATGACCAGCGACAACAACACCAGCGCTGAGATAAAACGCAGAATTACTCTTGCCAACCGCTGTTTCTTTGGGCTCAAGAGGCAATTGAGAAGTAGAGCCCTCTCTCGGAAACCTCCTCCTCCTTTACGGCGCAGAGGCTTGGACCTTAACAAAAGCGGATGAAGATGCCCTTGGTTGTTTCGAGAGGAAAATTCTGTGCACAATCTACGGTCCCGTTTGTTCAAACGGTGTATGCAGGAGAAGATATAACGAAGAATTGTACGGGTTGTACAGCGACATCGACCTGGTACGACGTCTACGGATACAGCGTCTAAGGTGGCTAGGCCATGTAGAGCGCATGGAAAATACAGCTCCGACCCGAAGAATCAACCCCGGAAGGAAGGCGCGGCAGAGGACGGCCGCATCATCGGTGGCACACGCAGGTGGAAGGGAACCTTAACCAACTGGGCGTGCGGCGCTGGAAACAGCTAGCCAAAGACCGTGCCGGCTGGAGACGCTTGTTGGTTGAGGCCCAGGTTCACCACGGACTGTAGCGCCACCTAAGTAAGTACAGGCGGAGATTAAGTACAAGCTGGGAGCTGAGAACTAACTGCGAAGTGGGCAGCAAGTAGCTTTGTCTAAGGGGGTGACAGCTGGAATGCCATTATGGATGAGCATCGGTATAGACGACGTAGTTGAGTTTACGTTTTTTTACAAACGACCAGAAACCTTTCCTACCTTTGGGATATTGAAGGACATTCAAACCACGTATTAGCCGTTGGCCCGGTTCTTTTAATCCTGCTAGGATAAAAAGTACCATGCCGATCCGGATAATATTTGCGATAATATCAGTTGCGGCGGGCGTCCACGTCATTGTCAAGGAAGCACAACGACCAGTTAAAGATCCGAAAGAATGTGTTAAGGCCGCACCAGTTGGCCTTAAAGCTTAAGACTTTTTCCCTAAGTCTACCTCGAAATGCAAATCCGAGTAAATTCGAGTAAGCGTTGCTTATTTTCTGTTGCGTAAATAAATAAATCTGTAAGCATCAGTAGAGTACCAAACTCATAGCAGTCAAGAGAGCTTAGCGCGGCCGAATTCCCCTGCCTGATTAAAACATCACACATCATGCACAGAATACAAATTTACCATATTGCCCAGAACCCTTCTGAACTCGGCGAAATAAATAAACCATCCCTTACCACTGCTGATCTGAATCAGACCATTATCCAGGTCGTATCATTCGAGAAATATCATCCCTAATCTCTGCCAACAATAGCCAAACAACTACCAATATACCATGCATGGCGTATTTACCAACTGTAATGGGTTAAAACCGGAAACTACCCCTCGAATGGAAACTATCCATTCCCACACAAGCATCAGTGCACATCACAATACCCACGTTAATTCGATTTTTTTCCCTAACGGCTGTTCCACATTTGTCAAAAGTTCTCTCGCACATCTTACGGCCAACAACCAAATCCTTCAGGCGATATGTGTAGGTAGAAAATAAATGCGCACACGTACTTACCTATTGGCAGTATGTGGTAATCTACTGCGAACGTTCTATACCTCTCCATCGAACCTGGTTCGTTACGAAAATAGCTCAAATGGGCGAAATCTGAGTGCCATGTGTTTCAGGTTCTATCTTTTCTTCTTCGTTTCTATAGCGCCTGTTGTTTTCCTTAGGAGTGCAGAGGGATAAGGACAAGGAGAATCGACGAGTAAAGGAATGGAAAAAAGACGCCTATTGAATAACGTCTACGACTATCGCCGAAAACAAGATCGTCCCCTACAGCAAACCAACAACGGAATCTCAAGTGGTGTAGACCATAATAGAAACAAAGACTAATCCATATCTTCACAGTGCATATGTTTATTCATGATACAAAAACGACAAAAAAGGAAACAAACAAATCATATGTAGTACATAAAACCTAGGAACTTACGGCTAAATGGCTATAAACTAATGGCTTGTGCGTACCGCACTATTATGCTCGTATACTAAATATCTAAATCTTTTTTGGCACCTCATTTGTATTGTTTTGCGTCTGTACGAGCAACATCAATATCTTGTTCATCAAATTATCCGCCTCAATGTCATCCATGCTGTTCAATTTGGCCGTGATGAAGCCACAGAATTTCGAGTTCAAAATTTCGCGAACAGTTGGCTGTAGTTTCATTGACTGGTCGTAGCCATCATCATCTATGGAACTGCGTTTACGCTTCATGTTATTCCCCACAACAAATGGATATGGAAAGTCGTCATCGATTGCCTCAAGCTCTTCGACTTCGGTATTTTCTACGGCTGTACTATTGGTTACATGGTTTTGCTGCTGACGCTGAAGACGCTGTACCTGGTTACTGTCATCAGACGTATTATCGTCCATGTCGTCAAAACGGCCGGTTAATGTGCTTGTGATGTGATTGTCGGTACTGTAGTCCTGGTCCATTTCGGTTTTTACATAGAAACCATAATCATCGGTGACACTCGACATGGACGAGCGGTTGGCGTTTTTGTGGTTAATTGAGCCATTGGTTGTACTTCTGTTTTGGTTGGATGTATTGGCTTCCGCGCCTCCAGCATTCCTGTGGAAAAAACGGGAGTTTATTAGTTACTGACTGTATTTAGAGACGAAAAATAACAACCAATTTTCAAAAGATCATATTACTAACTGCTAACTAGCTACTGTGGCGAACTTTGTAGTCATAGCCAAGTGACAAACAGTACCAAAGCGTGAGCGTGTGTTTTTTATTTTTAACGGTTATTCACTTCACTTCATTCAGCCTTAGCTCAACCTAGGCCAACAAAAGCAAAAATAAGCTCCGTTAGAGGTTTCGTTCAAAAGTCTATAGGCCTGTCTCCATAGGCGCGGATCACCTGCCAAAGTAATTTACAGAAGCTATATGATACGCACAATATATGTACATATCTCCATTGATTCAAGTAATGAGCCTTCATCGTCAACATAACCTAACAATCGAGGTTTCATAGTTTCCAACCGACAACCAGCAAGCTGATCTTCAAGAGCCCACAAGCTGATCTCTGGCATCCAACAAGCTGATCTTCGACAACTTCTTCTTTGGTGGCGTTACAGCCCATGAAGGACCAGAGCAAAGCTTCTCTCAATCACCCATGTTGTGTGTGATTTATTTTTCACACAGGTGAAAGGGAACTCACAAGTTGTGAGCATCACAGTAACTGTCAAAATTGTGATGTCCGATTGAGCAGCTCACAAGTCGATCACAAGAGATAAGATGGAGGAAGAATGTTTGCTTTTGCTTCTTATATTTATGTCTTGTTGGACAGTATACAAATTTATAAATATTTCTTTTGGTTTTTAGAATACAACAACAACGGGAAAGAAATAACCCATTTTCATGATAGCTGTTTCAGCAAATTTTTTTGTCTTGAAATCTCGTTTCAGATACTTGTTGTTATTACTACCTTGTACAAAATTATTTGCCATTAATTTTTCGTTTTCCTTTTTTTTTTTTTTGTTCTTTACTGACTGCTGGATTGATTGAAAGTGATAGCTGTCAAAAAAAGTAATTTTCATGCCTGTGTCACAATGCTACTACACGGCGCGGCGACAGCGCAACTACAAACGCCGTAGCTGTCAAATCCATATTCATTCAATGGAATTATATGAAGTAAATCACATAGGCACGTATATAGTCGTGTCGCAGCGCTGTAATTTCTACACGGCGTTTTGCCATTTCGAATTCGACATTGGAGGAATACGTTTGATAACTTGGTCTAACCCACCACCTTCTTCTGACTTTTGTTTTCGCTTTTAACTTTTTATAGGCTAAAGCAGCCGCGCATGTTAGCAATAATGTTTTTTTCAAATTATTTTGATCCATTTATGAACTAAATTCAGTTTCAATCTTCGAATTTTTTACTGATGCCAACTTCACTCTATAGAATTCACCACCAACTTCACTCACAGAAGTACCCTGCTGTCAAAAAACGCCGATGAAAGTCGCTCCATTGTGTGTTGACCAGGGATGAAGAATGAGATACCAATCTTTTGGCTTTGACAGGCATTTTGTCAACTAGCCCCTACAAACGCGTTGCGGTTTGACGGCGTCTTGACTATGTCATTCTGCCTTGTTCCGACGTCTTGACTCTTAAGTCAAAAGCGTCGTTTTTAAAGCGGCCTCTAGACGCTCAATATTATTGTGCAAAATATTGCACAATTTTATTGGCTTGCTGCCCCATACGGTTCAATATTTTTCCCAATAATTTAGTTGACCGCTCATATTTGTATTAAAAGTCAAAAGCGTTTTGATCTTCCGCAATATATCGCACAATCTTGCAATATTATCTACAGACGAACAATAATATTGTGCAATATCAAATATTGCACAATATTATTAGGCGTCTAGGGGCCGCTTTAATTACAAAAGCAACAACTAACCCCTGCGGGGATCAACGGGCAGACGTACGAAAGTTTGGTATCTCATTCTTTATCCCTGGTGTTGACTGAACTTCTTTACAATCACAGCAAACGGCAGCGTTTGTAGTTGCGCTGTCGCCGCGCGGTGTAGTAGCATTGTGACACAGGCATCATGCATGTTAATACATTCACCACAGTGTGGTGACTACTATTCTGTGTTTTCTTGTGAGGCGTTTGCCAGAATATCAAACAGCTGATTACTCAGAAGAAACCTCACAAGAGAGACATCACAATTTTAGCATCACAGAGGTTTGTGAGTTGTGACCACATCACAGCCAGAATAGGGCTGACAGTTTAATGCCGTTTCCGAACGGCGTAAGTCGAGAAGGTTTTTCATGGCAAGTTTACTACGGGAGGTTTTGCCAGTACCCCGCCGAGGAGGAACGTCGCGAAATAAACATTTGATGGCGTTGGTGTTATCGGGATCCGAACTCGCTCATCGTGCGCCAGAGCCCAACACACTAACCACTGAGCCCTCTACAACTAGCAAACTGATTTTCGATGACTAGCAAGCTGATCTTCGCGAGGTAACAAGCTGATCTTCGATAACCAGCAAGCTAATCTTCGACAAACCAGCTTACTAATCTTCGACAAACCAGCAAACTATTCTTTGACAACCAGCAAGCTAATCTTCAACAACAAGCAAGCTGATCCTAGACAAATTGAAAGCCGATCTGCGACAGCCAGTAAGCTGATCTTCGACAACCAGCAAGCTGATCTTCGACAGCCAGCAGGCTGATCTTCGATAACTAGCAAGCTGATCTTCGACAGCCAGCAAGCTGATCTTCAAGAGCCAACAAGCTGATTTTCGATAACCAGCAAGCTGATCTTCGACAAACCAGCAAACTAATCTTCGACAACCAGCAAGCTGATCCTAGACAACTTGCAAGCCGATCTGCGACAGCCAGCAAGCTGATCTTCGACAACCAGCAAGCTGGTCTTCGATAACTAGCAAGCTGATCTTCGACAGCCAGCAAGCTGATCTTGCTCTGCCAACAAGCTGATCTTCGATAACTAGCAAGCTGATCTTCGACAAACCAGCAAACTAATCTTCGACAACCTGCTAGCTAAACCTCGACAACCAGCAAGCAGATTGTGATGATCTAAGATGACATATAAATACACACATACATACATATGTAGATGCATACATACATAGCAAGTAAAGAAAATAAATGAGTCAATAGCATGGAATGTAACCAAGGAGGTTATAACAAGGCCCAAAACAACAGGCTTTACGGGATTGAATGCGATAGTTTTGTATGCACGTTCGCAGGATATTCGATTTTAAGAAAAATAAAATGAATCAACAGAATAAATTAAAGGCACATGTTAAGGGGAATACCAGATTAGCAGTAACTCTAAAATGTGACAAATTCTGCCACAAAGCCTCAAAAACCACACGAACAAGCCGAGCCTGTTCAGTATACGGCGTTGTTATCTACATATGTACATACATAAGTATGTAGTTCCAAATCATATTGCTCTTCTTTTAAAATGGTCGACAACCGTAGCCGCGCGATTTACGACCAAAAACAAGCGCATCAACCCCATTATATGTACCATACGATGCAATAATAATGCAAAAAGAAACAAAACACTTACTTCCTCTCTCTGATGACGTCTCGCAAAAAATCCATGGCGGGATACAAGCCCCATTTCGGCTGGAATCCCTCGCCCATTGTCTTGACCAGAGCAAGTTCACGACGATATGACTCTCGCAATGATTTGAAAGCTCGCGCTACCCTCCTTCCAGGAACGCCAAACTCATTTCCGATCAATTGCCAAGCCCGTGATTTCTCCTCCTCTGCTCCCTTGAAATTCGGCAATCGCGAATCCCATAAAATCGGATTGCTGTGAACCATCTTGATGAGTTTCAATTTATCAGATGCGTTACGTCGAACCACTAAAACAGTTAAAAAAAAAGAAGCATGAATTCTATTTTATAGAGGATAAGCTGATGTAGCAATCTTACTTTTGCTCATATCTCAAAACCTTCAAACAGAAATAAAACAGAACAGGAAACAGAGATTCAAAACAGAAATCAAGAACACAAAAAGACTAAAAGAAAACTTCAATTAAATACGAGAATAGCGCGTCCGTCCACTACCCTCACGCTGCAGCGTTCCGTAACAAACTAAACTACCACCCGGGATTGTAAATGAATCAAGCCGATCATATTTACTAGTTACTACCCTATGTACATGCCACCACCACCGCATCAAAGGCCCAGGCATACATACTCATACCAATGCAGCGACAGAACCAAGCTAAAAACCGATCTTTACCGAGCCAAGAGCGCGATACCGTACGGAACACGAGGAAAAAAAAAACAAAAAAAAAAAAAAAAAACATCAAAATCAAATCAATTCTAAACAGAGGAATCCGTCTGAAAGTGCGGATGCGGAACAACGCGTTCAATTTGGTCTTTTGGGACAATAGAAACAGAACAAAAAATAAAACATCTGTTCTGAACCGTTTCTCTGGCCTGGAATTCTTGTCATCTCCTCCAATCCTCGATCGATCGGATACATCATTTAAGGTGCTCAACGGCATGAAGTGCTGATACGAATCCTTATCAGTGGATGCAGATTAAGCAAGATAAGACCATTTTTTGGAAACGGTTCGACAGTTTGACAGTTGCAGAACTTGGTCTATGACTAAGAAAGTGCAAGAAACCGAATTGTCACGATCGTGGTATGTTATTGGTAAATAGTGTTATCTCGCTTTGGCTCAAAGCCGTGCTCGACAACGCCGAGGAGTACAATGGACGGGGACTTATGTGTTCATATGGCTTGTACGAGTAAATGGGGCTATTATTGTTGCTCACATTATTATTATCGGCGAACAAATGGCTTCGCGCATCGCCCGCTGCCCGTTGTTGCCGCTGGAATCCGAACTCAATTCAACCGAAGTGAACTATTTTCGTTCGACCGTATGTGGAATGCGTTTATGTACATACATACATATGTATGTGGTGAGTCAGGCTATCAGAGGGACGGATGATGACGATATGACGAGACGATATGGTTGCATGAAGCAGTGGTAATGGGTCTCAAAATGAAATCGAAAGCGAGACTACCATGATGGTGTTAAATCATAATCGTGGCTTGGATAGGTTCCACAAAAACACAAACTGTCGTCACCAACAACAACAACATCCAACTGCGAAACCAGAACCAGAACACGCCTGGCTATCTCTTGCAACGATGGCATATTGGTGCAAGCTGGTACTCGCTGATGGCTCGGTTAACATTGTCGAAAGATAGTCTTTTTACGAGGGAGCCGTTTATGTTTGTTCTTTTCCTAAATTTTTTTGTTGTTGAAGAAATTCGAGTCGTAAGCGATTGAGCAGCTGGGTCGGTAGCGGGGTACTGTGAAGCGATGGTTAATTGAATATAGACCCCGGCAAGCGGTGGTTGCGAAGAGATTAGGGCCTATTTCATAGCGGCTCGGTAAATATGAGATAAGAGAATTTATGTATTTGCTTGGTGGAACAAATGGTCGGTTGTGTTCACTATCCACGGTATGGATTTGCCGCGGTTGTTGTTGTTGTTGAGAAGACGTTTTTAGGGCGTTAGACTGCTGTGCGATATGCTGTTGATGGAAATGCCATAAACAGGGCTCGGACGGAGACATTCTCGAGTACGAAGTAACTTAGCTGATTAGGTACTGAGTAATCAGAGATATGAGGCGGTGGGGTTGTCTACGAGTGTATGTATGTACATATGTACATGTTTATGCATTTCTTATGTTTTGGTGTATTTTAACCAGTGAACGTGACAAGACGATCGTTGACATCTATCTCAAATATTCTATATTGCATCCTAGGTAAAACTTATCTTGGTAACGAAATCGTGACTTACATACATACCTAGATACATACATATGTACATATGTAAATGTAAACCTGTCCTTGCAATTGTTCCATATTAAGGACATACATATGTATGTACCTACATGCATACAATTCATAGTATGTACTTTAAATCGCAACGTTCGCCTACACAGCCGTGAACACTGCAATCACAGGGAAAAAACCGAGCCTTTCTTCAGATTAATAATATTGCAACAATAGATAAGGGATATATGTATATATGTATGCATGTATGCAGATTGAGCGATATCATTGCCTTGGGCCTCTATTTGCTATTATTACCTCTTCTAATCGTGAGGGCAAGAAAGGGCCAGTTTTCGGGTTACTTCGGGTGAAATTTATTTAATTATTTATTTTATTTCATTTCTATTACATCATTTCATTTTACAACAAACCTAAGGCTAATTACAAAATATTAAATAAAGAAAAGGAGTAAATATAACATTCAGTAACTAAGAAGTTAGTGCGGAATGTTACCTCAAGTAAAGCGAAACAAAATAAAATTAAAGTGGGGTGATTGATGGATATTATGCATAGAATCCAAACAGTAAATATAGTTATAAGAGACAGTTGAAGAAAGTCAATACATATTATTTGAATAAAACAATTGAACAATATTACAGTATTACTATGTTATAACTTACTTACTTAGGTGGCGCTACAGTCCGTGGTGAACCTGGGCCTCAACCAACGGTCGTCTCCAGCTGGCACGGTCTTTGGCCAGCTGTTTCCAGCGCCGCACGCCCAGTTGCTCAAGGTCCCCTTCCACCTGCGTGCGTCACCGATGATGCGGCCGTCCTCTGCCGCGTCTTCCTTCCGGGGTGGATTTGAAGACTCTTCGGGTCGGAGCTGTCGAAGCCACCTTAGACGCTGTATCCGTAGACGTCGTACTAGGCCGATGTACAACCCGTACAGACCAAAGTCGTGCTTTACAAAACGCTTATACTGCCAGTCATGCTATACGGAGCCGAAAGCTGGACGATAAGCAGGACGGCAGAGCTAATTTTGGGTTCTTTCGAAAGAAAAATTCTGTGCCGGATAGTTGGTCCTGTCTGTGAGGACATAACCGCGAACTCTATGAGCTGTACAAAGATGTGGATATAGTCCGCAAGGCAAGGATCCGTCGACTACATACTTTCCTCGGCCACATCGAGCTGATGAACACCAACGCTTCAGTCCAAGGACCGTCAAGGATTGAAGGCATTACTATAATATGTTATAATAAGAAAAACGGAGCACCGTGGCGCAGTGGGTAGTGTGTTGGCCTCAAACGCCGATGACACGGGACCGAATCCCAACTACAGGCATGTCACCGGACGTGTTTTCACGGTGCATCTCCTGGCGGGGTTCTGACAAAACCCCCTGTAGTATAATAGTCATGAAAAAGCTTCACGAAATTCGCCGTTCGGAACCGGCATTCAACTGTAGGTCCCTTTCACCTATGGGTGAAGGAGTTATTGAGAGAAGTTCGGCTTTAGTCTTTCATGGACTGTAACGCCAACATACATACATAAAAAAAATGAAAACGGGATAACATATTGTCAAGAAAAATATTAAGGCTCAGTTTACTGGGCTATAAGAGGGCATGGGCTCGGACATACAGGGTAAAGTTGTTGATTGCTCTCAACCTGGCGAGATGCCAGCAACGATCCCTGTTTAAATGCCCGGGTCAAGTTGACATACGGCCTCCTCGCGGCGCCCTCTGGATAGCCTCTTCAACAACCGTTGGGAGGTGAACAAACGTATGCAGCGAAAAAAATCCCGACCAGAATGGCGGTTGTGCGGCGGGCTAACAATCCGCCCACGTAAAAAACCTAAAAGTTATGAATGAGCAAGATGCCTCGGATACACGGTCGACGACGACAACGCACGAAAAAGGAACACGATTTGCAAGTATGCTCCTGGAATGTCAGAACCCTGTACACTCCCGGAGCTGCTCATAAACTAGAAGGAATCCTCACGCAGTACAAGGCGGATATTGCTGCGGTTCAGGAAATACGCTGGATAGGAAACGGTATGATTAGGAAGAAAAATTGCGACATTTATTACAGCTGTCACAAAAGGTTGCACTTACTGGGATGCGGATTTGTCGTGGGAAAGCGGTTAAGGTCGAAGGTCATCGACTTTAAGCCTATAAGTGATCGCCAGGCTGTGATCCGCATCAGAGGCAGATTTTATAACATCAGCCTTATATGTGCACACGCCCCTACCGACGAGGCTGAAGACCCTATCAAGGAGGACTTCTATGACCTCCTGGACAACGCCTACGGAGCTTGTCCGGAGTACGATGTAAAAATCATTCTCGGGGACTTCAACGCCAAAATCGGGAAGGAAAACACCCTTGGCGGAGTGATCGGAAAGTACAGCCTCCACGATACAACAACAGATAACGGTTTCCGACTCGCTAACTTTGCGACAGCTCGTAATGCGGTGATAAGTAGCACAAGATTCCCTCGCAAGCGAATCCACACAGCAACCTGGCGATCTCCGAACGGTCGAACCTGCCAACCAAATCGACCATGTGCTCGTCAAACATCCTGGATGTGCGAACATTCAGAGGGGCAAATGTCGACTCTGACCACTTCTCTAAGACTAAAGACTCTACGGTATGCCTACGTCGAACACAAATGCCATTGCATTGCCGCTCAGCCATTCAGGAAGTAGCCGAAACCACCTTAGGATACCTACCACCCCCGACAAGAAATCCGTGGTATGATGGCGAGTGTGAGCAGAAAAAGGCAGCAACCGACGAGGCGTACCAAAAGGCGCTGCAGAGGAAAACCAGGGCAGCGCAAGAAGAGTACCTCCGAGAACGGAGGAGAAAAAACTACTGCGACAAAAGAAAAGAATCTTCGCAGCATCCCAGCTCAAGGATATCGAGGAGTCTAGGCATAAACATAAAATATGAGCCTTTTACAAGAAAGCCAAGGGCCTTGCAGGAGGCTTCAAAAAGGGCACCCTGGCTCTTCGAAACTGCGAGGGTAATCTTGTCACCGACCCGCAGGGAATAGTGGATATATTTAAGCAGCACTTCCAGCAGCTGCTTAACGAGCATGACCAAGAGAGAGTGGTAGGGACCGAGGAAATACCAACTCCAGCCGCTGAAGTAGTCCTTCCACCCAGCATCGAAGAAGTCGGCACAGCTATTCAGAAGCTGAAGAACAACAAGGCCGCAGGCAGGATGATATCGATATCATCGCGTGTTCTCGCCGTGGCATTGTGGAAGCGTTCACGGCGATTGAAGAACAGGCGAAACGAGTTGGTCTTAAGATCAATGAGGACAAAACGAAATACATGCTGTCAAGCAAAAACCAATCCGTCGCTCACCACCTGGGACAAAACATAACAATTGACAGCTACAATTTTGAGGTAGTTAAGGAGTTTGTCTACCTCGGGGCAAACGTAAATTCCACAAATGACACCACAGTGGAGATCCGGCATAGAATCGCCCTTGGCAACCGTTGCTACTTCGGCTTGTCCAAACAACTGGGGTCAAAACTCCTCACTCGAAAGACCAAAGTCATGCTTTACAAAACGCTCATTCTGCCAGTCTTGCTATACGGAGCCGAAAGCTGGACGATAAGCAGGACAGCGGAGCTGATTTTGGGTTCTTTCGAAAGAAAAATTCTGCGCCGGATATTTGGTACTGTCTGTGAGGAAGGTGAATGGAGAAGAAGACACAACCGCGAACTCTACGAGCTGTACCAAGATGTGGATGTAGTCCGGAAGGCAAGGATCCGTCGACTACACTGGCTCGGCCACATCGAGCGCATGGACATCAACGCTCCAGCTAAGAGGGTCTTCGACTCCGAGCCTCCTGGTTCGAGAAGAAGAGGAAGACCGAACCTCCGGTATAAAGACCGCGGATGTAAGACATCTTGGTCTTGACAACTGGAAGCAGCGTGCCCGGGACCGTCAAGGATGGAAGGCAGCTATAGCTCAGGCTCAGATCCTCCATGGATCGCTGGCCTGATAAGTAAGTAAGTAAGTAAGTTACTGGGTTATAGGAGATTGGAAACATCTTGGTTATCAGAAAAAGCAGTAGAGCTAGGATTATAGATTCTAGTTAGTACGATATGCTAGTATGTGGCTTTGCATCGCTTTAGTGACAATGGAGCGACTGTTATCCTAGAAGAGCTCAAATTCATTACGTCATATGATATTTTTCTCCTTATTTTAGATCTTTTCATCCTCCCATAAATTAGCATCAAGTTTCCGAGCATTTATAGAAATTTCGTAATGTTGGTCAGGTATGCGAGGCATTATATGCAACTTTGTGCAAAAAGTTTGTGAGACTTGCTTGTTTGTAAACATCTCCCCCTAGTCGCACGGTGTGTGTGGGTAGAAACATTGTTGTTAAGACACAGATTTTCAACGACAATATCAACCATTTAACATTCCAGCCTGATGAGAATCTACTTCACAGATAACCAATTGACATAACAAATTCACTTCTCCTATAGGACCTTAGAGAATTGAACGACACATTTGATCAAAAAGAATTTTTTCAGATGAGACACGTGAACAGCGTGAGTCGAGAAGCCTTTGTATACTGATGTATACTACGGGGGGTTTTGCCAGTCACCAGAAGGTCACCAGAATCCAAATCCGAGGTTTTTATAGACATGCATGTATGTATGTGTGTGTGAATGTACGTATGTGTGCACATGCGTTCGGAATATTGAGTCCCGATTATCTCGAGAACCAACGCCATTATGGACATGGTACTGACTTCATTCGATGTGTAATTACGTAACTGAGAGCAAAATCGGTCCAGCCGTTTTTTATTAGAAATTAAATAACTAAAATAACTAATAACAAATAACTAATCGACTTCCTAACAGGGCGTAACCTCCTTGTAGCTAGCACACGATTCCTCCATCTCATCGTCCACAAAGGTACCTGGCGGTCTTGATCACATTGCGATCGACGCCTGACACTCCTCCAGTATTCTCGACGTACGAACCTTCCGAGGGGCCAACATTGACTCGGACCACTACCTTGTTGTAGCCAAGGTACGCATGAGGACATCAAGAATGCTTAGGAGTTGAGTAGAACTACTTAAGTTTGACGTCGGAAAGCTACAATCGCAAGAGACTACCAGAACCTTTGCCGGTCGTGTCTCCTCCAAGCTCTCTCAAAAATCCGCCCACAGCAGCACAAACAATAGCGCAGGAATGGGCGCATCGCCAGAGCGCCGTCAGAGACGCTGCCTCAGAGGTGCTGGGTTTCAAACCGCCACCACCTAGAAACTCCTGGATCGATGAATAATGCGAACAATCCCATGAGGTAAAACAAGAGGCATATAAAGCCATGCTGCAACGACGGACGAGAGCTGCTCGCGAAATCTATGAGCAGAAGAGAGCGTTAAAGCGTGAGATCGAGGAGATGGAGAGATGCTTTCGCAGGAATGACGCCCGCAAGTTTTACAATAAGGTAAAACGAACATGCCATGGCTACAAAGCCAGAACGGCGCCCTGCAGGGATGAAAATGGAGAACTGGTAGTAAAGTCGCAGTCGAGCCATTCGCAATGGACGACGATGTAAGAGAATTCAGTCCACCCGACCTAATAAAGCCGAGGGCGCAGACGGCCTGTCTGCTGAGCTTCTTAAGGCGGCTGGAGATGAGCTGGTAAGGTGCATGCACTATGTCATTTGCAAGGTATGGTCGGAGGAAAGCATGCCCGACGAATAGAATCTCAGCATCGTTCGCCCGGTCCATAAGAAAGAAGATCCCAACCTTAGGGGAATAAGTGTCCCTAACATCGCATATAAGACCTTCTCTGCCGTAATGTGTGAACGCCTGAAACCGTTTGTGGGTGACCTGATCAGCTCTTATCAGTATGGTTTCAGGCTAGGTAAATCAACAATAGACCAAATATTTACGCTACGGCAGGTCTTGGAGAAGACCCAGGGATATCAAATCGACACTCACCACCTTTTCGTCGATTTCAAAGGTGCATATGACAGCGTGTATAGAGATGAGCTATACAAAGTCATGTCTAGTTTTAACATCCCTGCCAAACTCATCCGACTGTGCAGGATGACAATGGAGAATTCTCGCTACTCCATAAAGGTCGGTAATGAGCAAACCGTGACCTTTAATGTTAGGATAGGTTAGTTGGGTGCCCTATTAGCATGGAGTCAAGGCTCATTTAGACTACGAGGAGTCCATTGTGCCCATTTTGAAAAACTAACCCGAGGGGAACCTGTTAGCTGCCCGCTGAGCTGAACCACCCAGTTTCAATTAAGAATCTTAGCAGTTTGTTCAGCTTAATGTCTCTTACCTCCTCTAAACCCGAGAAGAAGTAGTTCCCGAGGAACTGGAATCTTTTTCAGGCCAGCGCAGGGCATTCACACAGTAGGTGACGAATGGATTTTATTTTCTCTTCGTCCCTACCGCTTCTGCAGAAATCGTTATAGGGCTGGCCTAGTCTAGATGCATGATATGATATCATGCAGTGCCCAGTGAGGGCGCCGACTGCCAGTCGTATATTCCCTTTACTAAGATTTAGCAGACTTTTCGTCCTTTTTTTGTTATAGACAGGCCATGTTAGCCTTGCTGTAGCCATGTGTCTAATTGACACCATCGCTTGTTGGCCTTTCCTAGTTCCTAGTAGTTCCACCCCTATTTCTCTGAATAGTGTGCTGAGTGGCGTTCTAGTCTCAGTTGTGATCTGCGACGTATCTGCACCTGATCACAGTCTGGCTAGTTCGTCCGCCTTTCCATTTCCGGAAATATTCACATGCCCTGGTACCCAGCAGATTGTTACATCCGATATTTCTTCTAGTTTCTCTTTACAGAGTTTTACGAGTTTCGATCTTATCCATGTTGCTTGCATGTTGGCTGCCTGACTGTCAACTTAGATTTTGATTCTCTTGCCTGAGAAATTCTCCCTAAGAATCAGGTCCGCAACTTTTTTGATTGCAAAGATCTCAGCCTGGAAAACGCTACAGCCGTCATCAAGTCTGTAGAAGTGACATGCTTCGAAGTAGACTCCGGCTCCTGTACCGGTATTCGTTTTGGATCCGTCGGTATAGATTGCCAGTTCCTCTTCCGTGTTTACCATGCGGCTGGCCCATTCCTTCGTGGAAGGAATCCTAATAGAAAATCTCCTCTCACAGCAAGAAAGTGGATTGGTATAGTCCGTTTCGGTTGCGGACATCAGGGTAGCCCATCGATCCAGGATTGATGCGTGGCCATGAGGACATCTTTTCGAAAGACTCGATTCTTGCATACTTAGCGCACTCCTGGCTGCAATGCTTTCACAGTATATGTCTAGTGGTGGAAGGTTCAGTATCGCTCCAAGGGCCGCTGTTGGTGTGGATTTCATAGATCCGGTCATCGCCAGACAGCCAGCCCTCTGAATCCTTGTAGGACTTTGAAGGTTGCATTTCTTCTCAAGTGCTTTCCACCAGAAAATTGATCCATAGACTAAAATAGATCTTACCACCGCGGTGTACAGCCAGTATACCATCTTTGGTTTAAAGCCCCATGTCTTTCCGAAAGCTACTCTGCACGAATATAGTGCCATTTAAACTTTCTTGGTTCTTTCATTTATGCTGTCCTTCCAGCTAAGCTTGGAATTTAGGATTATGCCAAGATACCTAGCGGATTTCTTCGGAATCAGGTCGATACCATTTATACGTGGATATGTATACCTTGGTATTGATCTTTTTCTTGTGAAGAGGACTATATCAGTTTTAGTTGGATTTACCCCAAGGCCCCGTTCCTTGACCCAGTTATTCACCAATAGCAGCGCATAACGTAGTCTTTTACTGAGGAGCTGAGGAAATTTCCCAGGTACCAGGATGTTAATGTCATCGTCATAAGCCGTGACATTGAAACCCTGTGTCTCCAGGAGTTTTAGCAATTCGTCGACTACGAGGAGTCATAAGAGAGGCGATAGAACACCCCCCTGTGGCGTACCTCTGTTGACTCTCACCCTTCCCTTCCTCCTTTCGATGAGTTTACTACATATACGAGTACTTAGCATTTGTTCAACCCATCTACAGATTCCCGAGTTTATGTGAGCCATCCATAAGCTGGACATTATTGCCTCGGTACTGACGTTATTGAAAGCACCCTCAACATCTAGAAAGGCCCCCACGGCATATTCTTAGTCATTGAGTACCTTTTCTATCGTATAGACCACCCTGTGAAGAGCGGTATCTACCGATCTACCCTTTATCTCTTATGTATTTGTCGATTAGTCGTTCCAGTGTTTTCATAAGGGAGGAGGTTAGGCTGATAGGTCTATACTCCTTTGCCATGGCATGGTTGAGACCTTTAATGTTAAACAAGGATTTAGACAAGGTTACGCGCTGTCGTGCAAGAGTCACTGGCCAACACAAGAGGTGCGATTTATTTCAAGTCTACGCAATTGCTTGCGTACGCCGATGATATTGACGTGAAAGGACGGACACAGCGGGAAGTCAAAGAGGGCTTTGTAAGCATTGAGGTAGAAGCGCCTAAGATGGGTCTTAAAGTTAATGAGGGTAAAACCAAATATCTGCTTTCATCTAAAAGAGACGGTCAACACCGACGTATTGGCCAGAACGTCACCATGGGCGGATATAACTTTAAAGTGGTCAAGGAATTCGTCTACCTTGGCTCACTGATGACCGGCGACAACAACACCAGCGTTGAGATAAAACGCAGAATCTTTGGGCTCGAGAGGTAATTGAGAAGTTGAGCCCTCTCTCGGAAAACCAAGGTGACAGTATATAAGGCCTTGATCATCCTAGTTCTCCTTTACGGCGCAGAGGCTTGGACTTTAACAAAAGTGGATGAAGATGCCCTTGGTCGTTTCGAGAGGAAAATTCTGGCATTTTGTATGGGATATTTAAAAGCTTATATCGTTGACACTAGGAAAGCCCGACCTTAAGTTAGTCGTGTGGGTCTTGCGGGTCGCACCTAGATCACATTTTTTTCAAATGTAAACTTGTAGTTAGACCGCCTTGTTTAAATAAGACTCAAGACCAAACAAGTAAGTTTCGATTCTTCGATACCATATGTATACATATAAGATGACTGTGAAAATCACTTCCACATTCATACTTTGGCCGAGGTTCATTGATATCAGCAATCACCTTTACAAGAGCAAGCATAATTACTTACGTATTTCGGTAAAATTCTTGCTTTGAGGCTCATAAGTTGTCAAGTCTTCTTAAATTTAATTTTGTGTTCAATTCCAAACATGTAGCCGAGCCGACAACTAGGTATGTACCTATATACATATATGTATGCATGTACATATGTATGTGGCAGGGACCGCAATTTTAATTTGCTTCTTAAGCTCCGACCTTTCTCCTCGTGTACTTATGTACATATATAAACACACATATACATTAGTACACACATATATATGTACATATATGTACATATGTACATCTATGTGTAAAAGGTTGCACTTCTTGTAAAATCTTCTAAAAAAACTGGTCATAAAGACCACAATTGTCGATTCCCCTGTTTTTGAAAACAAAAACCGGTTTGGTTTTCTATTGACCCTGTCCATACATATTTCGTTAACAACCAGTTTTCGAAACAAGGTCATAAAAGGAAACACCGATCCACAAATTTGCACTCCAACCGGCTACTTCGAAACCGACACCCTACAGTTCGCAACGCTCATGACCTGTTCGGTCGCAAATCGAGTGAATTCGAAAACGAATTATGAGTAGGTCAGCCTTCAGTTTTGTGTACATCACTACCTGCCCATAACGATTTCTATGCTATTATGGCCGTTAAGTCATGCTCCTTAATTCTAGACATTAACGAGAAGCGAAAACCCTCAACATGGCTATTCGATCAGCTGCACGCAAAATTGTGTAAAGCCATGCTCCTAATGCGAACGTGCACGTATACATACATATGCATGTATGTATGTAGTTCCAAAATTAATTCAAATTTACCAAGTGACAACGATGGCCACAACAACAACAACTCAAATCCGTCCCGAGCAGTTCTTCTGTGTCTCAGCCGTGATCGCTTGTATTCGCCTAGTATGTAGTACATAAGGCATCACAATTCAACCAATTCAATATGTGCTCCATAAATTTTCAGAAGTGCGCATGTGCGAAAGATTAGCAGCCGTTTGTCGTCCAAGTCGTTTTGTTCGTGCCACGCTCATACGGAAAACAGACGTCATGTACGACGATCGGTAATCATCACCCCGATTGTTGGGATGTTGCTTCTTTTCTGCTGCGGATCGGGAGCGGAGAGTGCCACGTTTTTGTTTGTCTATCCTTTGTTTTGTTGTTTGCTCGTATGTTGGCCAGGTCAATTCATTCCATTCCACACATAGAGACAATCAATTCATGCAAGTTGCCTGATCCCCCGAACCCGGACCATCGCAATTGGCGATCTTTCATTCGATCGCAAATAAGCAAACCGTTGACAATGATGACACTCATTCCCATTTCCATTCCGGTACCGATTCCCACCCTAATCGTGATCGAGAGTGACAAGCCGAGTACGAGTGGTAGTGACGGTGGAGGCTAACGACGGAAACTCAGTGATTCTGACTCGCTCTCTTCTGTGCCTGGTCGACATACATATGTATGTATGAACGGATCGGAATGGTGAAGATCGAGAGGCAAACAGGGCATGACTATGGGATTGTCATTGCATTCGGGGTTGGTGGTGAGATATGTTTCTGCCGTTGTATTTCGCTACGTTATAATCCATTGGGACAAGTTTATTGCTCGAACACATAGCACTGTATGGTCTCATTCAAATGAGGGTTCCATTGAGCAGTACATATGTACATATGTACGCTGCTATGTATGCATATATAAGTATATGTATGGCCGATATGTCAACACGGGTAAGCGAAACGTCTGTATGGCAGGTCAAATGGTGTGGCCATAAAGTTATGCACATATTCAAAGCGAGTGCGAGTGTAGAGCAGTTCTGTTGCTAACAATATCAAATTGAATTCGATATCGCGTGTAAAGAGCCAGTCCGGGAAGCAGAGCGACGGGTGTTTCCCTTCTTATTTCTTTTTTTTTTTTTGTTTTTTGGTTTGTTCGTTTAATGACATGCGGTGACAATGAGAGCTGTGGCTTAAAAGATTTTCTTTTTTGCTTATATATGTATGTATGCATGTACATAAGTATGTATTTCGAGATTCGGAGATTGGTTCTATGACGAGGACAATAATGATGCGGATAGTAATGTTGCTCGTACTATGACTACGGCATATTGAATCGAAAATGCTTGAATGGACCATTATTTGTGGCGATTAAGGGAATTAGAATATTTTCGTCGTAGTTTGGGATATCTAGTCTTATTATCTCATGGATTGATGGTTGACAGTATGTAGGATTCGGTGGAACAATGTTTCATGCTGATTGACTGATTTGTTAGTTGGACTCTGGCCAATCATGAACGTTTCGTATGCCTGGAGTTGTAATTATTCATACATATGTATATGTATGTACAAACCATATGTAAGTATGGGAGAGGGATCGAGCAAACAGAGCAAAGAAGTTGATCGGGTTTAACATGGCAAACGCCAGCTTCGATCTCTGTTCCTTGCTCAACCCAAGTTGACACACAGCCTCCGCGTGGAGGCTAACTGGATTACTGCCCTGGCGTCCGCCAGATAGTAAACCAATGTGCGCAGCGACCTGACCCCTTGTTCCTGGGGAAAGAGGAACCCGTCCAGGTTGGTGGGAGTGCTTAGGAGTAACATCCCTATCACGGAAAAAATTAATTGTTACGAAACAACCACAAGCCTCGGATACGGACGGATACAAAGCTGACGACCGATGCAAACGACTAAAGGACTTGAGAGTCGGCACCTGGAAGGTGGGGTCCCTTACCAGACCGGGTGCAGGCGATCAATTGGAGCAAACAATCAGCTGCTACAAAGCGGAAGGTCTATAGTTCAAATTCGCTCAATACCCAAGAAAAAGTAATTCCTATACGGACACAAAAAGGCAGTTGTGAATGGAAAGTGACCAAACGTAATGCTGCAGGCATAACACTCACAGTTATGGTCAACTATAAAAAATTAAATTAAAAATTTAAAAAAACCTCGACACGAAAACCTAACCTAAACCCCCGCGAGGGCAGACGTCGTTGACGGTCGTATCCTAAATGTCATATTTTGATGTAATTTTATAAAAGTTTTCTTTTGTTAATTTTGTTTTTAAATTCATCTATGTTCGGTAGTTGATTAATATACTATTTGTAATTAAATTGTTAGATGTGGAGCGGACCCCCAACGCGATGTATTTTCTTTAGAATTATTAATACATACTTATATGTGTAGGTACTTTAAGATTGAGTTTTTTTTTATAATTTTTTACTTTTTAAAGGGAACTTAGGTTTTTGTGTCGGGGTTTTTTTAAATTTTCAATTTAATTTTTTATTTTATACTTCTTATAGGTACATACATATGTATGTAGCTATACTGGCAGCCGCCAGGTAGTGAACCAATATGTGCAGCGACCCGACCCCTTGCTCCTGGGGAAAGAGGAACCTGGCCCTCCAGGTTGGGGGTTGCGCTTAGGGCTAACATCCCTATCGCGTAAAACAAAACTTTTGTTCAGAGACAAACAATAGCCTCGGATACGGACGGATTACATGTTGACGACCCCCGCAAACGTCAAAACAAAACGAATTTCGGATCTGCACCTGGAACGTTAGGTTCCTTAACAGACCAGGTGCAGCCGAACAACTGGTCAACTCTTTGGACTGCTATAAGGCAGACATTACCGCGCTCCAAGAAGTGCGATGGGATGGGCCAGGCAAAAAGCGGATGAAAAACTGTGATATATACTACGGAAACTGCTACAGAGAAAATAAACAACGCTTATTCGGATGCGGATATGTTGTTCGAGGCAGACTCAGGAAAAAAGACTTAAGCTTCCAGTATGTAAGCGAACGCCTCATAACTATCGGCATCAAGGCCAACCTCAGCAATATAAGCTCACTATGTGTCCACGCCCCCACAGAGGAGAAAGATGACCGACATAAAGACGATTCTATACCAAAATCGTTCTAGAAGATTTCAATGCAAAGCTGGGTAAGTAAGCTATCTTTGAACGGGTCATTGGAAAGCAAAGCCTACAAAATACCACGTCAGAAAACGGACTAAGGCTAGTGGACTTTATGGCAGGACATAACCTGGTAGTAGCAAGTACACGATTCCCACACTCCAACATCCATGAAAATTGATAATATTGCGATCGACGGCAGACACTCCTCCAGCATCCTAGATGTCCGAACCTTTGGAGGAGCCAACATCGATTCGGATCATTACCTTGTTGCAGCCAAGGTACGGATACGAATTTCTCGGAATCAACGGAGTCGAGCTGCAATCGCTGAAGACCGCCAGGACTTTCGCCAATCAAGTCTCCCTCAAGCTCTCTCAGGTCCTGATGCAATCTGCAGAAACCATAGAACAGCAATGGAGTCGTTGTCAGGAAGCCATTAGAGAGGCCGCCTCAGATATACTCGGTTTCGAGCCACCACCGTCGAGAAACCCCTGGTTTAATGAGTGCAGACAAGCCCATGTAGAGAAACAGAATGCATACATGGCCACATTGCATCGACGGACGAGAGCTGCCCGCGAGCTCTATGAACAGTAAAGGAGAGAGGAGCATGCGCTCCTGAGAAGGAAAAAGAAGGAGCACGAGGAGCGCGAGATCGGGGAGATGGAGAGATGTTACTGCAGGAATGACGTTCAAAAATGTTACCAGAAAGTAAAATGAACATGCCAAGGCTATAAAGCCAGAGCAGAAGCCTGCAGGGATGAGCACGGACAACTAGTAGTGGAGTCACAGTCGATGCTGAGATTGTGGAAGGGACACTTCTGCAGACTGTATAACGGCGATGATAGTCAAAATGCCGCCGTCAGGCAGAGCGAACCATTCACAATGGACGAAGATGAAGGAGAATGCCGTCCACCCGACCTAGACGATGTTAAGATAGCGATATCGAAACTTAAGTCTTATATTGCTGCTGGAGCAGACGGACTCCCCGCGGAACTGTTTAAAACACCTGGCGATGAGCTGGTCAGGAAAGTCGGAAGAACACATGCGCGATGAATGGAATCTCAGTATCGTTTATCCGGTCCACAAGAAAGCAGACCCCTTGACTGCGCCAAATACAGAGGGATAAGCCTCCTGAACATCGCGTACTAGATCCTCTCTGCCGTACACCCGGCAAATCTCCGGTCGATAAGTCTCCTTCCGAGTATCAGCAAGGTCTTCGAGAAGGTAATCCATAGAGCCCTGTCCAAATGGGCTGAGGACAAAAATATCATTCCGGATAACCAATTCGGTTTCAGGGCGGGGCATGATACCATACATGCCGCGTCGAAACTCGTCTCGGATGTCCAATGGAATAAATGCAAGAACCAATGTACGGGTGCCTGCCTGGTTGACTTGGAAAAAGCCTTCGACACCGTATGGTTAGAAGGACTCTACTACAAGCTCAAACAGCTGGGCATAAGTAAACCACTGCTATATATGATCTATGACATGATGAAGGGTAGAAAGTTCGTTGTGAAAATTGCCAACGTGACTTCTACTCAAACATTCGAAATTAAAAATGGACTGCAACAGGGCACAGTGAACTCACCGATCCTTTTCAGCATTTACATCAGCGATCTGATAGTTTCTCTTCGCCATTCGATAGCGTACGCGGACGACTTGGTTGCGTACAGATCAGGTCCAACGATCGATGTCATTGGCATTTTATTGCAGCGTGACTTCGACAAAATTCAGCAGTTCTGTGATGACTGGAAGTTGAAAATCAACTTCCAGAAATCAGAGACTATCTTATTCAGAACGCCTTTGTCTAGGGCCTCTAGGGACACTAGAACGCACTGGCGAAGGTTCTCAATCCTTGGACCGGACGGGCGTCCACTGGCAGATAGAAGTGTAGTCAGATACCTTGGGATCTGGCTGGATCAGTATCTATATTTTGATAAAAATGTGGATGCTGCTCTGGCAAGGGCTCGGGGCGCTTTCGCTCTGACAAGATGGCTGTTCCATAGCAGCCAACTTGACTGCAGAGTGAAGGTAATCTGCTACATGGCCCTAATCAGGCCCATGATTGCCTATGGATGTCCCGTTTGGTTCAATGTGAGTGCCAGTCTGATGGAAAGGATTCGAATGTTTGAGAGACAATGTCTAAGGACTTGTCTCTCATTGCACAAAACACCAGAATCCGAGTACACGAAATTCTATCCCAACGAGGTCCTATACAATAGGGCAAGAATTTTACGGATAGACAATTTTCTGATAAAGCTGATTCGAGGTCACATTGCGAGGGCAATGACTTCGGTCAATAACTTGATCTCTGGGGCTTACTACCCCAACAGTATGTAACATGAGCGTGTGCGACTTAGCGGCTTTGTCCCTCCGGAAGCATTCCTCTATCTTGATCACTGTGGACTAATCCAGGATAGATTGGCGGTACCGCTAATCTTCCATGTGGCACGAAAGTACGTGGAACGGCGATTCCTCTACGGAGCTGAGGTCGAGCTCTGTGAGCCGGAGCGCCTCAGGTTCAGCAGGGCGGTTTCAGACCGCGATCGGAGAGACGTTGTGAGGCAGCAGCAGCGCTTTTGGTGGCTGGAGATGACTCCGCTAGGTTAAGTAAGCCTCTTCAAGGCAACAATCGCCAACACCAATGGCATACATAGGGTAGGGTAGGTTAGGGTAGACTAAGGTAGAATAAGTATAGACACAAAAAAAAAAAAAAAAAAAGAATAGGCTAAGTTTAGTTATATTAGAATAAGATAGAATAAGATAAAAATAAACAAAAAAATTTGATAGTATGCTAAGTTTTTTTAAAATTTCTTAGGTTTTTAATAAATATTTAAAATTAAATGTACAAAAAAATATGATACTAAGTCGAAAGACATTTAAAAAAACAAAAAAATAAATATAGGTTATCTTAGAGCGTCCGCATGGGGCCAGTAAGGTATTTTTAATATAACGTATACAGTTAATTAAGCTAGTTTAAGTCATTTTGTCTAGCGTAAGATAGCTATAAGTTTAATATTAATAAAAAATGATTTTTTAAACTGAAAAAACTGAACTGAACCTCTCTGCCGTACTGTGTAAGTGCCTGAAACCGTTCGTGGACAATCAGATAGGTTCCTACCAGTGTGGTTTCAGGCCAGGAAAATCCACGATAGACCAAATATTTACACTACGGCAGATCTCGGAGAAGACTCATGAATTCCAGGTCGACACGCACCATCTTATTGTCGACTTTAAAGCCGCGTATGACAGTGTTTATAGAGACGAGCTATACAGAGCCGTGTCATGTCTTAACATTCCTGCCAAACACGTTAGACTGTGCAGGATGACTATGGAGAACTCTCGCTGCTCCATTAAGGTCGGAGGTGAACTAACCGACCCCTTTGATGTTAAAAAAGGTTTTAGACAGGGTGATGCACTGTCGTGTGATTTCTTTAACCATATTCTTGAAAAGATCGTGCGGGACTCTGCGGCCAATACAAGAGGTACGATCTACTTCAAGTCCACACAATTGCTTGCCTACGCAGAAGACATTGACGTTATTGGACGGACAACGCGAAACGTCAATGAGGCATCCGCAAGCATTGAAGCAGGAGCGCCTAAGGTGGGTCTAAGGGTAAAGGGGGACGAGAACAAATATATGCTGTCATCCAAGAAAAACGCGCAACACCGACGTCTTGGTCAGAACGTCACCTTCGGCAGCTATATTGTTGAAGTAGTCAAGGATTTCGTCTACCTTAGCTCGATAGTGACAAGCAGCAACGACAGCAGCGGTGAGATAAAACGCAGAATAACTTTTGCCAACCGCTGCTTCTTCGGGCTCAAGAGGCAATTGAGTAGTAGAGCCCTCTCTCGAAAAATCGTCTTCGGATCCAACGTCTAAGATGGCTAGGCCATGTAGAGCGAATGGACATCATCGCTCCGGCCCGAAGAGTCTTCGACTCCAACCCCGAGGGACGACGCAGCAGAGAACGACTGCATTTAAGGTGGCGCGCACAGCTGGAAAGGGACCTTAACCAACTGGGCGTGCGGCACTGGAAGCGGCTGGCCAAAGATCAGGCCGGCTGGAGAGGCTTGTTGGTTGAGGCCCTGGTTCATCCCGGACTGTAGCGCCATCAAAGTAAGTAAGTATTGGTACATACTTATTATAATGTAGATTTTGTTAAGTTGTAAATACAGAGGTTCATAATAATAATATCATCTTATTTAAATTTTTGTTGACGCTGCAAAATGGGTCTGGAAAGAAATACTAAAAACAGCTCAAAACTAAAGCAAAAGGCGCAAATTAACTCAGCCTGAGGAGAATACTCCTGAAAGGAACGATTTTTTGTTATCACAAGCTGCGCGAAAGGCAGAATAACGCCGTCAGGAAAGTCCAACACAGAGACAGCGACGATTCGATAGAGATGCAAAGACTAAGGCTATGCATAGATCAAAAGAAACTAAGACTTTACGTAGTATCCGTCAAACAAAAGATGTCAGTTATAGCATTACTTCAAGATCTAATGAGTCTGGAGAGAAATGTACCTCCAGTTTGGCCAGGGATGCGCAGTCTACTGCTGAGTCTCACTTAAATGAGACTCCAGAGCAACGTACTTTCAGACTGGCCAGGAATGTGCGGTCTACTGCTGAATCTCGTTTGAATGAGACTCCAGAGCAACGTTCCTCCAGACTGGCCAGGAAAGCGCAGTCTACTGCTGAGTCTCGTTTAGATGAGACTCCAGAGCTACGTGCCTCAAGGTTCGCCAGGGATGCGCAGTCTACTGCTGAGTCACGTTCGAATGAGACTCCAGAGCAACGTGCCTCCAGGCTTTCTAAAAATGCAGCAGCTACAGTTTAATCTAGAGCCAAACTTAGGGTTGATTTTAATAATCCAATTCAGACATTTGCTGATAAAATTTGATTGATATGAAAAAAAAAAATGTTGTCCTAAGCAAGTCCAATCAGTTACGTTAAGTAATTTACCGGCAAACATACTACCAAATGAGATATTAAACACGTTAATAACAACGTTATCGTTAGCTGTCACCGATGTGCCACAACGCTTCGTAGGGGAAGAGCACCTACGCAAGATTACTGGAATGGCAGGTCATTCAACGAAATTCCCTCTGAAATTAAGAATTTGTCCGAAGTGGAAATACGTTTATTAAATAGGATTATCCCATTTGTAAAAATGGTGAAACTTAGTGGTGAAACTTTTTGGACAGCATGGTTTCCATGGGCAAGCCGTACTTTTCGGCCAGGATGTTGAAGAAATTGCTGAGCAACTTCCACATCGAATGAGTAGTGTTGGCCTAGTACTTGTTTGTGAGCAATTAGAGTCAGTTCACAGATTCTGGATTGGCTAGATTGGCTTATTTCAAATAATCCTTTATACGAAAATGTCACGGTAAACTTTAATAATGATAGAACTAGAAGAAAACGCTAACGAAACTAACAATGATTGTTTCCAACATGTAGGCAATGCACGGCATATATTGCGATGTTCATTTCATCAGAGCCATAGTAAATTTCACGATTATTCTAGAGGAAAGCAGTGTACCCCAAACGCAGCTGTAGCTATTGCTGTTTCAAAAAATAAACGAACTTGAGACTTGGTGTTCAAATATTATTGATTCAATTCTGATTTCCGGTGATCGTTGACATCATAAGAGAATATAAAAACCTGCGCGTGTCTAAAAAAAAAAGCAGATATAACCGCACTCCAAGAAGTGTGATGGGTTGGACCAGGCAAAAGACGGATGAACAACTACCACATCTACTACGGGAACTGTTACAAGGAGAACAAACAACGCTTATTCGGATGCGGATTCGTTATTCGAGGAAGACTCCGACAAAGAGTCTTAAACTTTCGAGATGTAAGCGAACACCTCATAACAATCCGCACCAAAGATAATTTCGGAAACATTAGCTTGATATGGGCTCACGCCCCAACCGAAGAAAAGGACGATCGACTCAAAGAAGAATTCTACGATCTCCTTGACAGAACCTGTGCCCAATGTCCCAGCTACGATACAAAAATAGTTCTAGGAAAACGGACATCGGCTACTCGACTTCTTGGCGGGGCGCAATCTCCTACTAGCTATCACACGATTCCTGCATGTCAACATTCATCAAGGAACCTGGCATGACGATCACCAGATCAGTCTACCACCAATCAGATTGATCATATTGCGATCGACGGCAGACACTCCTCCAGGATGTAGGAACCTTCCTAAGAGCCAACATCGACTTGGATCACTACCTTGTTGGAGCCAAGATACGAATAAAGATATCAAGAAAAGCTAAAAAGGGACCTACTGTTTAATACCGACTCCGAACGACTTGAGTCGAGAACTTTTTCATGACAAATATACCCAGCCGAGGAGGGACGCCGCGAAATAAACTATCGATGGCGTTGGTGTCATCTTGATCCGAAATCGCTCATCGTGCGTCAGAGTCCAACACACTAGGCGCCGATGGAAAGATGCTACCACAGGAATAGAGTAGCAGTAGAGTCACAGGCGATGATGAGAATTTGGAAGGAACACTTCTGTAGAATGTTTAACGGCGTAGAAAGATCTAATGCCGCTGTTAGGCAGAATGATCCATTCGTAACGGACAAAGATGCAAGAGAATTTCGTCCACCCAATCTAGATAAGATTAAGCTAGTACATTCTAAACTCATGAATAATAAAGTAGCGGGCGCAAGCGGCCTATCTTCTATTTAAAGCGGCTGGAGATAATCTGGTAGGGCGCATGCACCAGCTCATCAGTAAAATATGGTCGGAGGAAAGCCTGTCCGAAGAATGGAACCTCAGCATCGTTTGCCCAATCCACAAGAAAGGAGACCCACGTAACTGCGCCAACTACAGGGGAATAAGTCTCCCTAACATTGCATACAAGATCTTCTCTGCCGTACTTTGTGAACGTCTACCTTGGCTCACTAGTGACCAGCGATAACAACACCAGCGTTGAGATCAAACGCAGAATTACTCTTGCCAACCGCTACTTCTTTGAGCTCAAGAGGCAATTGCGAAGTAGAGCCCTCTCTCGGAAAACCAAGGTATACCTCTACAAAACCTTAATCATCCCGGTCCTCCTCTATGGCGCTGAGGCTTGGACGTTATCAAAAGCGGATGAAGAGGCTCTTGCCCGTTTCGAGAGGAAAATTCTGCGTGCGATCTTTGGTCCCGTTCGTGTAAACGGAGAGTGGCGGAGAAGATTCAACCAAGAATTGTACGGGCTGTACAGCGACATCGGCCTAGTTAGACGTCTACGTCTAAGATGGCTGGGCCATGTAGAGCGAATGGACATCACCGCTCCGGCCCGAAGAGCCTTTGACTCCGACTCCGAGGGACGACGCAGCAAAGGATGACCGCTTCTAAGGTGGCGCGCACAGGTGGAAACGGACCTCAACCAACTGGCACTGGAAGCAGCTAGCCAAAGATCGTGCCGGCTGGTGAGGCTTGTTGGTTAAGGCCTTGCTTCACACCGAACTGTAGCGCCATCTAAGTATGTAAGTAAGTATAAACTTGCCCAAAATAGAAGACTATGAATATCTCCGGGCCGTCCTGATATTGCAGCTTTTATCAAGGAGTAGTCAGAAAGTAGAAATGTACTCTATTTTCTTTCACATCAGCCATTAACTACTCTTATTATTAGTTAGCTGCACTGTGGGAGGGCGCCGTGGCGCAGTGGTTAGTGTGTTGCAGTCTGACGCACGATGAGCTAGCTCGAATCCCGATAACACCAACGCCATCGAATGCTTATTTCGCGGCGTTCCTCCTCGGCGGGATACTGGTAATACCAGTTGTTGTTTGTGCATACGTTTAACATTTAATGTCATTGCATCTGTGCAACCTAACCTAAATGGCTTGCTCTAATAATGATTAATCCATTTGCATGGCCACGTTCATCGAAACCATAACTCTAAACCGCCGGGTATAATAGTAATCTATCCTAAGCCTCTTGGAGCCTCCTGTAAACTCCAAGCCAGAAATGTAAACTCCTGACAAAGCTCAAAACTCTTATAGATCAGGCTCTTGGAGAACAGACGACAGAAAAAACCCAAAGGTTGACAATAAAATCAATTGCGGTTAACTAACTCGGTTCTATGACAGTGCATGCCACGAGTAATTGCCTGACTGACTTGTTGAAAGTCTTACATACCCTACGGTTTCAAGGACAGTACCACAAGTTCTAACGGCCGGGCTTAAGTAAACCATTACTGATCATTGTGAAAATTGCAAACGTGATTTCCGCTCAATAAATAAATATTGCAACTGATGTATTTCAACATTTACGTCATTGATCTTATAAAGGCTGTTTTTTAGGTATTTCGTTTGAAACTGTCTATTTGACAGTTAAAAGTTGATTTGTGGTTAGTACCCTTTATTATTTTACGGTGAATACATGTACCAACCCCTGAACAACGCATGCAAATTGTGAAGACTTATTTGGTTCGGCTCGCCAAACTTATCGTGCGCTATGTCCTGTAGAATATTACGGTCAATGGGAAGCTCTATAGAAACATAATTTGTGATTTCTTCGTTCCTCATTTAAATGGCATTCACGTGACAGAGCTTTGGTTTCAATAAGATTGCGCAACGGGCTACACGGCGCGCGACACCATCAATTTATTTATTTATTTATTTATTTTCTTTATAGTTCGCGAAGTTTTATATTCTTATAATGTTTATCACACAATCTGAACAAAGTGCAGTGGTTTGGGTCGTAGATGTTCGTTCACTACTCTCCAATGGTGGTTGTCCTAGATAGAAAGAGATGAACCGACCGAATTTTTACGTTCGTTGTAGTTCTCAGCCACTTTTTCCATGCACTTATGGTGTCATGTCAGAACTGCACACACACAGAGTATGAAGTTAAAGTGACCATGAGCTGTGAGTGTTATGCCTTCATCAGTATGTTTGATCACTTCTTATTCGGAACGGCTTTGAACTAAAGACCTTCCGTTTGACGGTCGGTGATGTTTACCACTGCACCACGACCACCCCAAATATTTGCTGAATGCGTAATTTCACGTAATGGGCCTGTGAACTGGACTCCACGATCCTGTGAATTCACACCTTTAGACTTTAGGGATATGTAAAGTCACTAGAGTATGCCGATAAACCAGAGACGTTGGACGATTTGAAAGTCAACATTCGCTGTATTATTGCTGGTATACGACCCCAGTTGCTCGATACAGTTGTCGAAAATTGGACTTCACGATTTTTGGATTTGGTCGGATCAGAATCAGAGTTTGTGGCTGGTTTGCTGTTTCATAGTAGCCAATCTTATTCCCGAATAATTGACTACCTAATGCGGACATGATCGCCTACGAATGTCCCATTTGATTCAATATGAGTATTAACTTGTCTCGAATAGCAAAGAGCATCAGAGTCCGAGTACACAAAGTTTGACCCCAACGTGATGCTACACAATAGAGCCAGGATTTTACGACATCTTTCTAATAAGGCTGAATCGAGATCACGTTGCTAAAGCAATGACTTCGGTCAATAATTTGATACCTCGGGCTTAGTACCCAAATAATTTGTAGCATGATTGGATGCACTTTGTTATCAGAGGTATTCCAAAATAGCCTAAGAGTGCCGCCTAATTTCCACGCAGTCCGCGATTTCGTGGAACGGCGAATCCTTTATGAACCTGACATCGGGCTCTGCGAGCCTGGGAGCCACAGGTTCAGCTGTTTTTTGCCGAGAATGTAGCGACGTTGCTTGGAAGCATCCGTTACTTTTGGTGTCTGGAACGGACTCGGGCGCGGTGACAGGCGTAAGGTAGGTTAGGGTAGACTAACGTAGTTTAAGGCATGTTTTATGCAAAAAAAAAAAAACAGAAAACAAAAAAAAAGGTAATACATAAATTCACATCTTAATATAAATCATGTATGTACGTGTACGTGTACAATATCTATGTATGTATATGCATTGATTATCTTATATAGCCTGATCATTATGGTTTAAAACAGATAGAAGATAGCCTAGCATAAGGTATGTATGTATGTATGTTGGCGTTACAGCCCATGAAGGACCAGAGCCGAGCTTCTCTCAATCACCCATGTTGTGTGTGATTTATTTTTCACACAGGTAAAAAGACCTTCAGTTTATAGCCGATTCCGAACGGCGTGAGTTGAGAAGTTTTCTCATGGCAAGTATACTACGGGCGGTTTTGCCAGTACCCCGCCGAGGAGGGACGCCGCGAAATAAACAATCGATGGCGTTGGTGTTATCGGGATCCAAACTCGCTCATCGTGCGTCAGAGTCCAACACACACACACCACTGTACCACGGCGCCCTCACTAGCATAAGGTACTTCAAAAAAAAAAATCAATATTTGAACATGAACTCCGCTAGCTTTTTATATGTACATATGTACCGTCTTTCCGCACCACCGCTTATCGTAATTCTTATTCTATATTGTGCTATCGGTTATTTAATAAGCTTTCTCAGACTATCAGAACAATTACAATATCTGGTACGTTTTTTAGACGTATAAAAAGCTGGCTTCTTGACCATCATTTTATCATCTAGAATCTCTTATTACGCGTACAGAGTTTTGATCTCAGTTTCTGTCGTACTGGTTAACTCTTAGTTGCCGTCTCGATATTTTGTGGAAAATGTAGTTTTAAACATTATGCTCCTGTATAATATACACATCCTTAACTGCCACACATTGTAAATAAGATTTTGTTTTTTGTTTTTAATTGTTGCTGGATGGCATCTATCTGACGGATGCTGGCCTGCTAAAAAGCGAGAAGAGCCACCACAGTCGATCATCTTGCGGCACTGTTAGCAAGTGTCATCCCCACCTCTTCGTGGTGCCATCTGGAGATTTCCTATGGAAATTGTAGACGGGGAAGGGCGAATGGCTAGCCTCCTGCACCAAAAACCAGGATTAGTCGGTTGGGCTACGGCCTAGTAAGCCGTAAGCGTAAAAAAAACACAAACTCCGAAACAACAAGCCTCGGATATAACGGACCGGATTAATGTTGACGACCCTAGCAAAAGACGAAAAAAGGACAATGATCTACGGCTTTGTACTTGGAATGTTAGGTCCCTAAACAGGCCACGTGCAGCCGAACAACTTGCGGATGCCCCAGGCCGCTATAAAGCGGACATAACCGCCATCCACGAAATGCGATGGAATGGACCGGGTATAAAGCGGATGAAAAACTGCGATATTTACTACGGCGACTGCTATAGGGAGAGAGGACAACGATTGTTCGGATGCGGATTTGTCGTTCGAGGTGGACTAAGGCAAAAAGTCCTAAGCTTTCGGCATGTGAGCGAACGCCTCATAACGATCTGTATAAAGGCTAAATTTCTTAACATCAGCTTGATCTGCGTCTACGCCCTCACGGAATACAAGGATGACTCCGCCAAAGGTGAGTTCTACGATCTCCTAGACAGAACGTATGCCCAATGTCCCAGCTATGACATCAAAATTGTACTAGGAGACTTCAATGCTAAGCTGGGTAAGGAAAGCATCTTTGAACGAGTCATCGGCAAACATAGCCTACACGACACCACATCCAATAATGGACACAGGCTGATTGATTTTGCTACGGGGCGAAATCTTCTTCTAGCCAGTACGCGCTTCCTGCACCTCGATATACACAAAGGCACATGGCGGTCTTTTGATCAATCGACCACCAACCAGATTGATCACATTGCGATCAACGTCAGACACTCCTCCATTATTCTTATTGCTCGAACTTTCCGAGGGGCTAACATCGACTCGGACCACTATCTTGTAGTAGCCAAGATGCGACTACGGATATCACGAACGCAGCGGAGTATAGTAAGAATACAAAGTTATGACGTTGCAGAGCTAATATCGCCAGAAACCGCTCGTGCTTTTACCGAGCGCGTCTCCCTTAAGCTTTCCAATACACCTCAACCCTCCACGCTATCAATAGAACAACAGTGGAACATTTGCCAACAAGCCCTGAAAAGCTCTGCATCCGAAGTTTTGGGCTTCATGGCTCCACCACGAAGAAACACCTGGTTCGATGACGAGTGCAGGAGAATTCACACAGCGAAGCAGGATGCATCGAAGAACAAGAGCAGCTCGTGAGCTCTACGAGTTAAAAAGAAGGGAGGAGCATAAGCTTCTTAGAAGAAAGAGCACAAGAATCCAGCGATTGAGGATTAGGAGAGGTGTTACTGCAGGCGTGACGTTCGAAAGTTATATCAACAGATAAAGCGATCATGCCAAGGTTATAAAGCCAGAACGGGAGCCTGCAGGGATGAGAACGGATACTTAGTAGTAGAATCGCAGTCGATGCTGGGATATGGAAAAACCACTTCTGCAGACTGTATAACGGCGATGTCTATCAATATAGCGCTGTCAGGTAGAACAATCCATTTCTAATCGACGAAGCCCGCACAGAATTCCGTCCCCCTGACCTCGACGAAGTTAAGATTGCCATATCGAAACTCAAGTCCAATAAAGCTGCTGGCCCACACGGACTGTCTGCTGGGCTCTTCAAGGCAACTGGTGATGACTTGGTTAGGAGCATGCACCGGCTCATCTGTAAGATATGGTCAGAGCAAAGCACGCCCGAGGAATGGAGTCCCAGCATCGTATGCCCGATCCACAAGAAAGGAGACCCCTCTGACTGCAGATATAAGTTCGAGGTAGTTAAGGACTTCGTCTACCTTGGCTCCGCAGTGACCTGGAATAACGACATCAGTTCCGAAATCAAAAGCAGAATCACTCTTGCCAATCGCTGTTTCTTGGGGCTCAGTAGGCAATTGAGTAATAGAGCCCTCTCCTGAACGACAAAGTTGACTCTATATAAGACCCTTATCATCCCGGTCTTGCTGTACGGCGCAGAAGCATGGACATTATCAAAAGCGGATGAGGAAGCCCTTGGTCGGTCCGAGAGAAAGATTTTGCGCGTGATTTTCGGGCCTATAAACGCAGACGGGGGATGGAGGAAAAGATGTAACCACGAACTTCACGGGCTGTACAGCGACATGAGTCTAGTCAGGCGTCTACGGATTCAACGCCTACGATGGCTGGGCCATGTAGAGTGAATGGACACTACAGCTCCAGCCTGGAGAGTCTTTGAATCCAACCCCGAGGGACGAAGAAGCAGAGGACGACCGCACTTAAGATGGCGCACACAGGTGGCAGGGGACCTTAGCCAGCTGGGTGTGCGGCGATGGAAAAGGCTAGCAAAAGATCGTGCTAGTTGGAGGCGCACGTTGGTTGAGGCCCAGGTTCACTCCGAACTGTAGCGCCCGTTAAGAAGAACAAGAATTGTTACTATTCTTCTGATCCTTGTGTTTTAATTTTTTGGTGTTATATTTTCTTTCTACTTTGTCACCCCTCACAAATTCATAACTAGATACATACATATGTACTTTGTTTTGACATTCGACCCTATTTATTATTCATTGTAATTTTAAATATAAAATGTCACTATTTCCTTTATTATTTCATGTCACTAGTGTTAAGATATCTTAGACCATTGTACTGTTATTTGGATGACATACCGGCAGGATCGAATTGTCTGTCAGCGGTTTTGTAGGAGGTGCATCGCGAAGGAAGGAAAATCCGATAGTCAGCACTCACTGAGAACATGATCATGGTGTGACGGCTAATAAATCCGAAGCCGAAATCTAAGTGACGACCAAGATATGAAGGTCGTGTCAATGATGATTTTCGCGAAGGTGGAGAGTGACGGTGTGACTTGTAGATTTGGAACCAGAGCCGACTCTAACAAGTGCTCAAATATGATAGTGAACTTATTTAGTCTGTTGTATTTAAGTTCTTCCAAAGAATGCTGCACAGAGATGTTTGAGGACGACAAGTCATTGTTTTTTAGATAACTATATCTTCAACACTTTTTGAAGACATAACTATGACCGAAATAATTACTGTCTGTTAGTTCATTCTAATTTTCTATAAAAATCAACCAAAGGTACAGAACTATTAGTTTTGACTAAACTGTATATATAAGTTAAGCTAGTTAAGCATCACACTCATACCCAAGGCAGGCAAAAGCTCCCACACGTATGCAAATGACTTGAGGCTTATTAGTCTTGCTTCTTTTCTATTAAAAACTCTAGAGAAGATTCTAGATGCACACATTCGTTACAGCTGCCTCTCAGGAAGGCTGTCGGATAACCAACATGCCTACAACAAAGGCAAATCGGTGGAAACAGCACTCCACTCATTGGTCAGTAAAAAAGAAAGATCTCTGGAAAATAAACAATACACTCTAGTCGCCTTTCTCGACATTGAGGGCGCCTTTAACAATGTTGAACCATGGGCCGTCATCAAGGCGCTGTCTGATCTGGGTGTTACGGGATCAGTGATAGAACTGGTACGACAGCTGCTAATACAAAGAGTTGTCAAAGCCAACTTCGCTGGTGCCGTCTCAATCAGAATGGTCAGCAAAGGTACACCACAGGGTGGAGTACTCTCCCCTCTCCTCTGGAACGTGGTGGTCAACGAACTACTGCTGATGCTGGAGCAGGAAGGGTACGCTGTGATCGCCTATGCGGATGACATTGCTATTGCCGTCACAGGAAAATTTCTCAGCACTCTATGCGACCTTATGCAGAGTGCACTACATACAGTAGAAACCTGGACGCGGTACTGTGGACTTGGGGTGAACCCAAAGAAGACCGATCTTGTATTGTTCACTAACAAATATAAAATTCCGCCCCTCAACCCACCGAGGCTGGGTGGAACTCAACTAACAATCAAAGAACAGGCTAAATATCTAGGCCTAGTCCTTGACAGGAGGCTGAATTGGAAACCCAACATTCTTGATCGGGTCAAGAAAGCAACTGTTGCCCTCTACAGCTGTAAGAAAGTAGTGGGCAGGAGGTGGGGTCTCCAACCAAGCATTATGTACTGGCCTTACACAGCAGTCATAAGGCCTATCCTCCTGTATGGCGTCGTAGTCTGGTGGACTGCTTTGGGCAAAGCAGTCAATCGAAACCTTCTGGGGAAGGTACAAAGATCGGCCAACTTATATATAAGCGGAGCGATCAGATCAACCCCCACGGAGGCCTTAAATGTTCTACTACATCTTCCACCATTAAACCTTTTCAAGCAAGCAAGTTGCTGCATGTGCGGTCCTAAAGATGAGGAGCATAAGAAAATGGCCCACATCTCAAAAAGGTCATATTACCATTCTAAACCACTTCAAAGTACCCATGGACACTGACTACATTAAACCCGCAGAATGTGTTCACCAGGAACTTCGAAGTTGTCTTTCCATCCAGAGAGGAATGGACTGAAGCGAAAGTCATACCAAAGGACTCGATCTCCCTCTATACCGATGGCTCTAAGATGGAGTCGGGTGTAGGTAGTGGGGTCTTCTCCCAGGAACTTAACCTCAACCTATCTTTCAGACTCCAAAATCACTGCAGTGTGTATCAGGCAGAAACAACAGCGATAACGGAGGTCCTTGCATGGCTCAGGATCAATGTAATATCCGCTAAGGATATTATCATTTGCACGGACAGCCAACCTGCGATAAAGTCCCTGGCCGCGGTACCCCACAAATCAAAGACATCTCTTAACTGTCGCCTATCTCTAGATGAGATGGCTGAATATTTCAAAACTAAAATACTGTGGGTTCCAGGGCATAGGGATATTCCAGGAAACTGCGCGGGTGACAATATTGCAAAGTTACGATCAAGCACACTTATCCTACCTACCCTCGGTTACCTAGAAACACCAATAAGCACCGTATGTGCTTTACCGACATAATAAAACTTCAAACCATGGAAGAGATCAACCTTCAATAGAATGAGAGCAATATCGGCTTTATCACCAAACAATTGTGGCCTAAGTTAAACCTAGGACGAACTAGGGACCTAGTGGCAACCAAAAGGGCAATCTTAAGTACCCTAGTGGGTGTCATAATAGGTCACGGCGTCATTGGAAAATACGCCGCCAGACTAGGGCTACCCTCCAATGACTTCTGTCGCGGCTGCATGAACGAGGAGGAGGAGGAATCAATACACCACCTCCTCTGCTCATGTCCCTCTTTTGCGAATCGCAGGAGGATCTACCTCGGCGCGCCCTTCTTTGACAATCTAAGTGAGCTAGCAGACCAAAAAATAGCTCAACTCCATCGCTTCATTAGAAGCACCGGTTGGTTCTCAGGTAGCGGATCGGGGTAACTTGATCTAGGTGGTATCACAATGGGCCACCACGTTATCCTAACCTAACCTAAGCATCACACGACGTCCTTTTAATATTCACACTCAAGTCAACAACCCGCTTAGCCTGAAACGCAACCACATAAAGTCTCATCCAGCACACATTTAAGTAGGTTGTGTGCATTCAGAATCGTCTCCCCTGAAGGTTCATTTAAAATCTCAACTCCCCGCCAATTGGTTAATTGGCTGGAGGAGGATAAACCCACGTTATCCATGTTCGCGTCACGAAAATACTTCAATCAAGACTTGGAATCAGAGTCGGAATCGCAATCGAAATCCGCTTGCATCGTGAGTGGAAATGGAAATGGATTTGGAAACGACATTAATTAGCCTCATTGCAACGTTTGTTGCACGACTGAGCATACTTGTATGTATATACAGTACATATGAACATATGTGCAATGGACTCGGTTTGTGTGTAAATGCATCATCCTGGCAGGGAAGAGAATTAAATCCTGATTCCATTAACACACGCGATCTGCCAGCAAACAAGCGCCCTCTTCCGTATGCCACCCCACAGAGAGGAAAACGAAAAGGACGAGAAAGGAAAAGAGTAATAAGGGAAAAAACAGTCAGATAGCTTAATTACTTTTCTAATGCAATGCAGATTCGTATGTTAGAGTTTCAGTAAGCTGCTGCAGGCGTCCATTGCATACATAGGGATGTATCAAGTGGATTGCTAATTACATACTTGAGAATATCATTTGCTCCTAAGCATCGAGCTGCAGGTTCACTCAATAGTAGCTCTGGATGCAAGTTCTTCTCCTTGCTTTCCTTCTTGTAGCTTTTTTCTCGTCCTTCATTGTTTTTCTTTTCTGTGTTCGATTTGCCACTCGTTGATATCCTTGAGGCGAACGTGCTGGCGGATGAAATGGCACTCTCCAGCCATCGCATACCCATTCTCATACGGGTATAAAGCGCTTAATCCTTCTATACAGTTAAGCTTCGGGCACACACAAAAAAGGTTAATTAAAACGTACACAATTGTTCACATTCATTTAGTGTGTAATTGGTGTTTAATACCAGTCGCATGTTGTATTCTTGTATCCTACTTATTTATTGCAATTTGCAATATCTGCTATCTTCCTCTTTCTCTTCCACACGGTATCCTCAAACCTCCTGTATCGGACAAACAGGTCCGTTTCAAGAACCGGTGAATAGGTAGAGGCAGGACCTCGAATGCGATACAAAATACTGAAAGATCAGGTACCTAATTGTCTGACTATCTACCTCAGTTTATGGCTCCGGGGTATCGATGTTTGTGTGTTTGTACCTGTGGATTTCTGCTAGACAGGCTGGATTATCAGGAGGATTGCCAGGATTTACTTTTTACTTGCACTCGACATTAGATGATTCAGAGTAGTTTCATCTTGATTGTCGTCCTTTTTACGCCAGACACACAGGCTTATGGTTAAGTTTGCTGTATTGAATGGTAGGATGCTTTTTTCCTTAATTAATTATACTCATTGTGAAGAGATTTAAGAGTTGTTCAGAGATTTTAATCGGGCGACGTTGGCCTTTGTCGATCTCTGGATAGCCGGTAGGATGGTACAAACATATGTACATATGTATGTCATGATGGGGGTATGGTATTGTTTTCGATGGATTGTCAGTGCAATGCTCTCGCCAATGTCATCAGGTGGACCAATGTGATTTAATGGAGACTTCATGGTTTGGGATTATAGTTTGAGTTGGATTCGAGGTTATCCACATTTGGAATTGTTGGCAAAATTTACTGACATGTGTTGAGAGGGTGTGTAACATACTTAAAGATGAAACAAACAATCTACGCAGATTTGATTTATGGCGCACTATTATTTAAACCAAAGCTGAAATTAATTTAATCGTTTATTTTTCTTTCAAGCTCATGCAATAGATTCTCCTAAATTCAGGCTGGCCACTTTATTGAGTAGGACTTAGGTATGGTGCTGAAAAACGGGTTAGACTAGATAGGATTGTTCTTTCAAAAGTGGCCGAGAGGGATCTAATTAAAGAGCAACTTATTGTGTGATTAAACTACTTCTCCTAGACAGAACGAATGTCCAATGTCCCAGCTATGACATCAAAATTGTACTAGGAGACTTCACCGCTAAGTTGGGTAGAGAATGCATCTTTGAATGAGTCATCGGCAAACATGGCCTACACGACACCACATCCGATAATGGACACAGGCTGATCGATCTTGCTCCGGGACGAAATCTCCTTCTAGCCAGGACGCGCTTCCTATACCTCGATATACACAAAGGCACCTGGCGGTCGCCAGATTAATCAATCACTAACCAGATTGATCACATTGCGATCGAGTCAGACACTCCTCCACTATTCTAGATGTTTGAACTTTCTGAGGAGCTAACATCGACTTTGACCACCATCTTGTAGTAACCTAGATCCGCCCACGAATATCACGAACGCAGCGAAGTAGAGTAAGAATGCAAAGTTATGACGTCAGAAAGCTACTCATCAGAAACCGCTGGTGCTCTTACCGATCGCGTCTTCCTTAAGGTCTCCAATACACCTCAACCCTCCGCGATGTCAATAGAACAACAATGGAACCTTTGCAAACAGGCCCTGAAAAGCACTGCATCTGAAGTTTTGGGCTTCAAGGCTTCACCACGAAGAAACACCTGGTTCGATGACATGTGCAGGAGGAGTCACCCAGCGAAGCAGGAGACATATAAAACATCGCTGCATAGAAGAACAAGAGCAGCTTGTGAGCTCTACGAGTTAAAAAGAAGGTAGGTGCATAACCTTCTCAGAAGAAAAAAGAAAGAGCACGAGAAGCGCGCGATTGAGGATCTGGAGAGGTGTAGCTACAGGCGTGACGTTTAAAAGTTGTATCAACAGATAAAGCGAACATGCCAAGGGTATAAAGCCAGAACGGAAGCCTGCAGGGATAAAAACGGACACCTAGTAGTAGAATCGCAGTCGATGCTAAGAATATAGAAAAACCACTTCTGCAGACCGTATAACGGCGATGTTAGTCAATATACCGCTGTCAGGAAGAATGACCCGTTTCTTAACGACAAAGATCGCAGAGAATTCCGTCCCCCTCGATGAAGTAAAGATATCGTCATATCGAAACTCAAGTCGAGTAAAGCTGCTGGTGCAGACGGACTGTCTGCTGAGCTCTTCAAGGCAGCTGGAGATGACGTGGTTAGGAGCATGCACCAGCTCATCTGTAAGATATGGTCAGAGGAAAGCATGCCCGAGGAATGCAGTTTCAGCATCGTATGCCCGATCCACAAGAAAGGAGAACCCTCTGACGGCGCCAACTACTGAGGAATAAGTCTCCTTATCATCACCTACAAAATCTTCTCTGCTTCTCCGCCTGAAGCCTTTTATAAATTAGCTGATAGGTCCTTATCAGCATGGATTCAGGCCGCGGAAGTCCAAAATCCACAAAATCTTCACACTACGGCAGATCCTGGAATAAACCAATTAATTTCAAGTCGACACTCACCACCTATTTATCAACTTCAAAGCCGCATACGACATCGTAATTAGAGACGAGCTATACAACGCTACCTTTGACAACCCTGCTAAACTCGTCCGACTATGCAGGATAACTTTGGAGAATGCTCGCTGCTCCATCTGAGTCGGTGAACACCTGACCGATGATTTCGATGTTAAAAAAGTATTTAGGCAGGGCGATGCACTGTCGTGTATTTTCTTCAGCGTATTAGAAACGATTGTGCAAAAATCACTGGCCAACACAGGAGGCACAATTAATTTCAAATCCTCTCAACTCCTCGCATACGCGGATGTCATTGACATAATCGGAAGAACACAGCGAGATGTCAATGAGGCGTTCACGAGTTTTGAGGCGGAGGCGGCGAAAATTAGTTTGGCAGTAAACGAGAGCAAAAATAGATACGAGTATATGCTACCATCAAAAAAGGACGCTCACCGCCGACGTCTTGGCCAGAACGTTTGTATTGGCAGATATAAGTTTGAGGTAGTTAAGGACTTCGTTTATCTTGGCTCCGCAGTTACCTGGAACAACGACAACAGTTCCGAAATCAAACACAGAATCATTCTTGCCAATCGCTGTTGCTTTGGGTCCAGGATGCAATTGAACTCTCGAACGACAAAGTGGATTCTATACAAGACCCTTATTATCCCGGTCCTGTTGTACAAAGGAGGTCCTTGGTCGGAAAGATTTCGCGTGTGATTTTCGGTCCTATAAACACAGACGGGGGATGGAGGAAAAGATTCAACCACGAGCTTTACGGGCTCTATAGCAACATGAGTTTAGTGAGGCGTCTACAGATTCAACGCCTAAGATGGCTAGGCCATGTAGAGCGAATGGACACTGCATCTTCAACCCGGAGAGTCTTTAAATCTAACTCCGTGGGACGAAGAAACAGTGGACGGCTGGACAAAGGTGGAAGGGGACCTCAGCCAACTGGGTGTGCGGCAATGGAAAAGATCGTGCTAGTCGAAGGGGCATGTTGGTTGAGGACCAGGTTTATCCCTAGCTGTAGCGCCCGATAAGAAGAAGAAGAATTTCATTTCTTAACTACGCGCAGAGAAGCTCCCTGTCGTGAATTCGTGTACGAAGGTTAGAGTTTTCGCCATGCAGATTTTGCAGTTTTGGAGAAGAGGGCCTTTTTGACATGTTCTGCTTTAAGTCTTCCTCCCGATGACGGAAATCTTGATACCCTTGCTATTCTTAAAAAGGTCTAAAATTTCGAATTTATTTGATTTTGAATTTGTTTCCACGTGTTCCCACGAGTGGCAGATAAGGCTCGCTAATCCGGAGGTCGCTAGGTGTCCGGATGGCCCATTTGACGTTGGGCTATTTTTTTAAACTGGGCTCCCAACCATGCTGATACTCGGCAAGGGTCGCACTAGACCTTAATCCAGCCCAGATGTTGGCAGAACTAACCATGGATTTTAGTCGCCTCTTACTACAGACATGCCTCTTACCTCGGGTATATTCTGACCCCTACCCGAAGAGGCTGGTCAAATGCTGTTTTCCACCTACTGGAAAAACACTTTGAGTCATTGGAGGATATTACGCCTCACATTTTGGTTGGATTTGAATTTGGCTCGGAGGATCCCATATCCTCCGATATGGATACAATACCCATATTGTAGCCATTTTTGGCTGAAACGTTTTATCAAGTTTAACATCGAATTTAATGTTAGAGCATTGTTCGATATTCATTTCTGTATGGGTCAATCAATCACAGTCATTTACGAGTACTTTAGAGCACACCCCTTTCATAAACGTTCTGTTTATTTATTAAGCTTATTACAAGCTATTCTACTTAAGCAATCTAAACTTAAATCTAAACTTAAATATCTTAACCTACGGGTGAATAGGGTGAAGTGGTGTGTGGGAGGCAGAGGGATTAGATTAGATTAGATTTTTGTTTTCTGTTTTTTTTTTTTTTTTTTTAATTGGACCTTAGGAAAGATTGGTAGAGATAAATGAAAGTCAATGGATGTTTGAGAATGGTTAGCTAAACGTAACATTCTGTATATTGGTTCGTTGTAGCCATAGTTAGTGCGATAAGGGGGGAGTCTGAAAAGTGGAGTTGATCTTAGGCGACGAGGGTTGGTATTGAACGAAGTCATTTCAAGGAGGGCAGGAGAGTCTATAATTCCAGCTCTAAGCTGGTAAATGAAGAGAATGTCAGCTGCCTCACGGCGTGCTTTCAGGGTTAGTAAGCCGATCAATTGTAGACGGTCTTCGTAGGGTGGTAATACAGTCCTCTTAGACCATGGGAGACCTCTTAAGGCAAAACGCAGAAATCTATGTTGCACAGCTTCAATTCGTGCAGACTGTTTAACGTAGTAAGGAGACCTGGCTTGACTGGCGTATTCCAGAATAGGTCTGACGTATGTAATGTAGACGGATTTAGTGACGTAGGGATTCGAGAATTCCTTAGACCAATGTTTTATAAAACCAAGGGCAGAATTAGCTTTGTGTATGATATGATTGAAAGAGAAAGTTTAGCTCTCTGTCGCATATGATACCTAGGTCGCGTATGAAGGAGACGTGGGGTACAGGCGCGTAAAGTAGATAGTATGTTCTAGGGGCAGAGGGAAAGCGTTTCCGAGAGAACGTAACGAACTGGCATTTACCGATGTTGAGTTCCAGGTTGTTGTCATCACACCAATTACTGAAAGATACAAGGTCGCTTTGGCGTGCAAGCGAGTCTGCAGGAGTTGATATTGTCTTGCTGATTTTCATGCCGTCTGTATATATTGACAAATGGGAATCTTTTAATAGAAGGCCGACATCGTTAACAGCTAGGACAAATATTAAAGGGCCGAGATGACTACCTTGCGGAACACCGGAAGAGGCAATGATGGGGTCAGAGATACAGTTTCTAAAAAACACTCTATATTGGCGATTCTCAGGGTACCATTTAAGCCATGATATGGCCATGAATGGCTTGGAGTCCGTCGGGACCCGGGGAGAAGTTATCTTTAAGTTGGTTTAGCTTGTGGTGAACCAAATCCTCATTGATATCAATTACGGAGAGCGATATCTGAGAGCAGTTATTCATATATCTCAACAATGCAGGATCGGGTTTATGACTGCAGTCGTAAAATGATAGGCTAAAGAATGAGGCAAAAAGGTTCGCGACGATTTTGGGGTCGTCGGAGGTAGTGCTGCTCCATTTGATAGTGGAAGGGACCCCATCTGATTTTGTTTTGAGGTTGATGAATTTGTAGAAGTGTCTAGGATCAGTAATAAGGGACTTCTGCATTCTTTGAAGATATGAGTTGTAGAGGATGTCAGAGAGGATAGAGAAGCGTTGGGAGGCTTATTGGTACTTCGCATAATCAGAGGGGGAATTTGACGTTAAAAACTTCTTTATTATAGTTTATTTCTCGTATTACGGAGAGTACGCAGTTCCTTGTTACCAGAGAGGTGTTGAGATACAATTTTTTCGAGGGACGTAAGGAACAAATCGGATTATGCAGTTAATGAGAGCAGTGTAGAAAAAGTCCAATGCGATTGCAATAGGCGTGTTTTCGCTCAAGAAGAGGCGAACGTCTATGTCGTTAACTGAATGGATGTGAGGCGAAGTCGGCCTTTTTCAAGTTGAAAAAGAAAGAGTGATCATAAGTGGAGGAAGTTTGGTTTATTTTATAGGAGAACTTAAAGGATAAGGGAGGATGATATTGGTCAGGAGTGGACAGTAGGTGGGTGCTTGCGGTAACAACAGAGTTGTAGGCATCAGAAGAAAATATGGGGTCTAGTTGTCTTCCAGGATATTTGTGACCAGAGAGTTAGGGACGATAATAGTTACTAGCATACCAGCGACCTTTTTGGAGAGAGGCAAGGCGCTTAGAGCTAGTATGAGTGGCGAGACTAGAGAGGTCGCCTTTAACCATATTAGACGAGATGTTAATGCTCTCATGGAAACGGTCGTACATTTTTCTCAGTGCTGTCGGGTCGGTAGGCAGGCCTTCTAGTTGGATTGAAACCATAACATTGGTCTTGATTTTACCGTCAATGTCAATACAGACAGAATCCGGCTTATCGTGAAGGTAAGCTAGGTACAGGCGAATATTTTCGTAAAGACGATGATCTCGCAGTTTGGATTTTATATTATAACGGCCATCCAGATCATTAGGCGGCGAGCACTTCTCAACTAGTTTAGTGGTGAGTTTAACGGAGGGAGGGAAGAGTGGATTCAAAAAAAAAAAGGGGGGGGGGTAATTTTGTGAGCAGGAAGCGGAAGGTGAGGGAGGAGGAGGGATATTTGCGGGTTTGGGAGTGAATTTGGAGTTGAGGTTGAGGGAATATTAGACTGGGTTCCTACGTAACTCTTCTTCACACTACTCTTCTCAGACCCACGATGATCGTCAGCCATGGTCCCTTGGCATTAGGGCAAGTGTGATGGCTTGACTGAGGACACCACTTAGTAGAGTTAATTGATTCGTCGTATTTCTGCGACGGTGATGGCTTGGCTGGGGACACCACCTAGTAGTAGTAGTAGTAGTGTTGAACGATTTGTTTATTAATTCGATTCACTTTGTATACGTTATGGAAACACGTCCGACCGTACTCCGATACTTAGCAATGGTATTTCGATACTAAAGGGTTAATTGGTTTGTGTTTTTATTTATCTTACAGAAATACGTCCGATCGTATTCCGGTACTTAACATGTACATATAGTATGTATGTACTCCAGCCTCTGCTGTTTTCTTGGAGAATACTTACTGGTTTAATCTGACACGAAGGCTTTTTCTGTTTTTCCTTTCCGAGGAATTAGTGTAAACGATTCAGTATTCACCTTTGTTCGTACTACATCTTACTACTTCAACTTTGATCTATGTATGTATTAGGCCCACATCAGGGTACCTTTGGAAAATCTGAATTCTTGGTATAGGGGAAATTATAGTCTAGATTTTTTGAATGTATATACAAACCTCTTCCTCACCTTATTTCCATTAAACCATTTGACCCGCGTATTCGTCGCTTCATTTGTAGGTTTTCCGAAGAACTATAGTTCCGAAGTGATACTTACATATATGTATGTACATACTTTCCCTGCTCTATTGACCGCATTCTTTATACATATTTTCAAGTGAAATATTCTAAATCGAAAATATGTAGTTACCCTAGTGACGATTCCCATTGTAAAATACCATCATCACCAAGTCCGAAAATGACATGACACACAATTACATACATACATACTTCACTCATTCATCGATATAGTCCTCCACTCACCCACTCGCCCACTCATTCATTCATTCATTCGAGCTCAAATCGCCGGAGAAAGTTCCAGCTTTGACAGAGGAACATTTTCAGATCTGTTTGATCAAGGAAGTAATTTAATCCGAAGCAACGAAAAATTGTTCAAGGAATCCATGGAGTAAGGGCGAGGAGCAGGAGCTAGCTAGAGGAGATATGAGCATAACTGAACGGTTAGATGGAAAAACAAGCGCGAAGAATTGTTGTGTGTGCTTCAATGGAATGCTGATGCTTTTCCTTGTGGCATGCCTTCTGCCATACTATCTGTTATCTATGTATGTATATGCGTGTACGGTGCTAAGGGAATTGAAATTGTCAGAGGTATGTTTTGTTATATGGTAGATTAGTTTCTGTGGGATGCGTTCTGCAATTCAATGAGACGATGAATTTCTACGATGGATAAGGATGACTATGGGCCCCACAAAGGAACGGAAGCGGTATTGGAATTACTTTGGTATTGGGTTTTGTTCCAAAGTAAACGAAAAATAAAAAAATTAAGTAAAACAAAACAAAACAGTGTGTGCACACATTGTAGTTAATGTAAGCTCAGTCAGGCGGAAGGGAATTTCGTTGTTTTGATGAACGAACAGCGGAATGTGGTTATGAGCCAGTCAAAGCTGCGATGCAGTTGGACTTTAAATACATACGTACTCGTACAGCAGAATTACGTTAGGACTATTATTAAATCCTCGTCTGATCCTTGTTGTAATGAAATGTATTTCCTCTAAACCTCTCATATATACATACATACATACACAGATAGAGCGAGATCATAAAAAAATATGATATTGCCATGACTACGAGCCTCGCCCTATTTGAAATGATATTATCGACGTTATCACAAAATCACCGATATTATGACCAAACCAATTCCACATCACTTAACATGGCAATCTATGTTCCATTACGGCAAACATCCTTCGATGATTGTCATGAGACATTTTGTGGTTTCTTTCACCCCCGCTCATAGGATGTTAGCGCGCCACTCAGGCTTTTGCCTTTTGTGGTTGGTATAACAACAAGTGCATGTGGTCAATCATGGTCAACCGTCGTGTATGTTGAGTCTTGGGTGCCAATACGACAGCACCACGCCTCCTCCTTAGGCACGAGTACACTCAAAATGCATATAAAGTGACATCGAACGTCTTGGGCATTTGGTTCGGCCCGACCACAGATTGGCGTGTTTGCAAACCACACGAAGGATGAGTGTCCCTAAGGGCTACGAGAAATTTGCAATATTTTCGATCATTCTTATGTTTTATTCTTTGTTTGGCTTCTTCTTTCGCCTGTTGATGGGAGAATGAAGTGCGACAAGCGGTTTGGTGGCGCAAAGTTATCGTGTGGGCGGTTTGGGCTTGTTTGTCGGGCGGTTGGTCGATGACCGGTGGTAGCGTGTGGCACCTTGGGAGTAAAGTTGTTCGTCCTTCAATTGCCCGACGGAATGAGAGTACTGGAGACTCTCTCATGACATATTGAGGGCTGTTTTCTGATTGCATTCAAAGTATTCTTGTCCATCTACGGGTATATTTCCTGCTATTTTTGTAATTTTTCTGTTTGAGAGCTTGACAAAGTTTATAACTGGAACTGGAATCCGTTTATAGTTGATGGTACTTGGAGTACAAGAGAGCGCTTTAAATTAAACGTTTCACTTGGGTTCATTGTTGTTGGGTTGTTATTTCATTTTAACTGCTGTGTCGGCCAGGGTGCTAAAGGGGTAGACTATGCGAACATATGAAGGCACAAGTGCCGCCACTCCAGCCTCTGTCTACCAACTCCTACTCTCACCTCCATGAGGTGGTTCCTGGGTGCTTAGTACCTCAACTGTAGATCGGGTAGATCCCTTTGTAAGGTTGTTGGGGGCAGAAGTGAGAGAGCGGGTGGGAGCCTGAGCCGCCGCCAGGGCTCAGCTCTTTCTTCGGTACGGCGGCGGAAGAATTCCCAAGATGGAGTCATCGGCGGCGCCCACGGTTTGAGCGAGAAGAACTACTTGGTGGACATCTTACTTCGGGCTACTACAACATATTTGGAGCTCAGGCCGACCCTTTGTTTTTTGGGTAAATGAGAACCTGACCCTCCAGGTTGGGGTTTGCGCTTAGGGTTAATATCCCATCGCGTAAAACAAATATTTGTTCCGAAACAACTAAAAACCTCGGATAAGGACGGATTACATGTTGACGACCCCCGCAAGCGTCTAAAAGAAAAATTCCGGATCTGCATCTGGAACGTTAGGTCTCTCAACAGACCAGGTGCGGCCTGCTATAAGGCAGACATTACCGCGCTTCAAAAAGTGTGATGGAATGGGCCAGGCAAAAAGCGGATGAAAAACTGTGATATCTACTGCGGAAATTGCTAGAGAGAAAATAAACAACGCTTATTCGGATGCGGATTTCTTATTCGAGGCAGACTCTGGAAAAAAGTCTTTAGCTCATAACGCCTCATAACTATCCACTTTAAAGCCAATTTCGGCAATATAAGCTTAATATGTGTGCCCACATAGAGGAGAAACACGACCGACATAAAGACGACTTCTATGATCTCCTAGAATAAACATATGCTTAATGTCCCAGCTATTATACCAAAATCATTCTAGAAGACTTCAATGCGAAGCTGGCTAAGGAAGCTATCTTTGAGCGAGTCATAGGAAAGCACAGCCTACACAACACCACGCCAGAAAACGGACTTAGGCTAGTGGACTTTATGGCGGGACATAATCTCGTAGTAGCAAGTACATGATTCCCACATCTCAACATCCATAAGGGGACTTGGCAGTCCCCTGATCAATCGAATTGTTCACATTCTGATCGACGGCAGACGCTCCTCCAGCATCCTAGACATCCGAAGGACGAGCCAACATCGACTCGGATTATTACCTTGTTGCAGCCAAGGTTTACGGGTGCGAATTTCTCGGAATAACGTCGGAAAGCTGCAATCGCAATAGATCGCCAGGACCTTCGCGATCAAGCTCAAGCTCTCTTAGGTCCCAATGTAATCTGCAAAAACCATAGAACAGTAAGGGATACGTTGTCACAATGCCATCAGAGAGGTCGTCTCAGATGTACTCGATTTCAAGCCACCACCTTCGAAAAACCCCCGGTTTGATGACGAGTGCAGACAACAGAATGCATGGGATGGCCGTGGTGCAGTGGTTAACATCATCGACCGCCGATTAAAATTCGTTTCATAGCCAAGAAAATGCTGGCTTCAAACAGAACTAACCATTCATAATGGAAATCCCGTCCATCCGACCTAGAGTGTTAAAATAGCGATATCGAAACTTGTCTTATAAAGCTGCTGGAGCAGACGGACTACGCACGGAACTATTTAAGGCAGCTGGCGATCAGCTGGTCAGGAACATACACCAACTCATCTGCAAGATCGAATTTCAGCATTGTTTGCCCGGTTCATAAGAATGGAGGTCCGTATGACTGCGAAAATCACAGAGGGATAAGTCTCCTGAACACTGCGTACAAGATCCTCTCTGCCGTACTGTGAAAGCGCCTAAAACCGTTCGTGGACTATCTTGTAGGTTTCTACCAGTGTGGTTTCAGGCGAGGAAAATCCACGATAGACCAAATATTTACACTACGGCAGGTCGTGGAGAAGACCCATGAAATCCAGGTCGACACGCACCATCTTTTTTTCTTTTTTTTTTTTTCTTTTGGTGGGGTTACAGCCCATGAAGGACCAGAACCAAGCTTCTCTTCAATTACCCATGATGTGTGTGATTTATTTTCCCCACAGGTAAAAGGGACCTACAGTTTAATGCCGATTCGGAACGGCGTGAGTCGAGAAGCTTTTTCCAGGCAAGTTATACTACGGGGGGTTTTGCCAATACCCCGCCGAGGAGGGACGCGGCGAAATAAACATTCGATGGCGTTGGTGTTATCGGGATCCGAACTCGCTCATCGTGCGTCAGAGTCCAACACACTAACTACTGCGCCACGGCGCCCTCTTTTAGTCGATTTTAAACCGCATATGACAGTGATTATAGAGACGAGCCAAGCCAGTGACGCACTGTCATGTGATTTCCTTAACATCATACTTGAAAAGATCGTTCGGGACTCTATGGCCAATACAAGTGGTACAATCTACTTCAAGTCGTTTACTTTGGCTCGATGGTGACAAGCAGCAACGACACTAGCGCAGAGATAAAACGCAGAATAACTCTTGCCAACCTCTCTCGAAAAACCAAGGTATCCTTATACAAAGCCTTCATTATCCCCGTCCTCCTCTATGACGCTGAGACTTGGATGAAGAGGCTCTTTGACGTTTCGAGTGGAAAACTCTGCGTGCAATATTGGGTCCCGTTTGTGTAAACGGGGAGTGGAGGAGAAGATCCAGCCAAGAGCTGTACGGGATGTACAGTGACATCAGTCTAGTTAGATATCTACGGATCCAACGTATAAGATGGCTGGGCCATGTAGAGCGAATGGACATCACCGCTCCGGTCCGAAGAGTCCGGCAGAGGTCCACCGCATCTAAGGTGCCCGCACAAGTGGAAAGTGACCTAAACCAACTGGGCGTGCGGCACTGGAAGCGGCTAGCCGAAGATCGTGCCGGCTAGAGAGGCTTGTTGGTTGAGGCCTTGGTTCACCCCGAACTGTAGCGCCACCTAAGTAAGTAAGTAACGCCACTGTTTATATGAACGGACACAAAATGAATATCCCAGGGCTCAAAAGCCAGAGCATAGACCTGAAGAGGTGAACGTGGACTATTCCCAGTGGCGTTGTTGCCATACATTTAGCGCTATAACGATTTGATTCAACTATGCTAACAGCAAAATCGACGGGAAATCAAATACTGGCTGAATATTAGTTGTTTTGCAAACACGCTTTATTTCACTGAATCAACAAATGACCGAAGTACAAATAATCCTTATGTGGCTCCTGGAATCCAATCCTATGTTGTCGACTGTCGTATGGCGTGTGTGGCAGGCGGCTATCGCCACCACGGGAATTTTCATTGGTGACATTTTGGTGATGCGTTGGAGTATTCGGGGGGTGTTCGCATTGTCGATCGGCTGAGGCGCCGGTCACTCCGCCACATGAGTATTCGGGGGATGTTCGCATTGACGATCGGCTGAGGCTCCGGTCACGCCGCCACATACATATGTAGACATAGAAAGATAAATTCTGTAAATTTTAATTATAAGGTCAAATGAAGTAGAAGTGCAGCAATTGTGCCATTTATACAGGACGGGGACCTTAAAGAATTCGGCCCACCTCAACCTCGACTCAACTTATATGGTCGGAACAAAAGATATCTGTTGAGTCGTTCAGCATATTTTCCATATACGAGTATTACCTGAACATCGTTGAATGTTTCCTATCAGTTGGTAGTTACCTACCAGTAGGACTTCCTCCACGTTATTCCAATGGTAATATTATTCATCTAAGATGACTCCCTAAACCTGAACATTCGAATAGAACAGAGCAACAACCGAAAGCAACTATTATATTTTCTCCATAGTCCTAATAAATTATTAGAATAAATACCAATCCAACCAATAAATGCTGTCTAAGGAATAACATCAACTTATTTTGTCAGCAAAAGTCTTCGAGTTAACCATTTGAAAATGACCGTCTAGCTGCAAACTGCGAAAACCTCAACAACTCAATTGCTCGATTTAATTTCCCAACCAGAAGAGATACTCGCTCAATCATCTGGTCATGAACTATCATCTTTTCATTCGCCCAAAGTGCATTTAGCGCTTTCACTGCTCTGGACCAATTCGTCCCTTCCTTAACCTCTCAACGAAGTCTCCTTTAGCCATTCATATTGCAAGAGACCCGTAAAAACTCCGAACAAGGAAATTGACCGCAAAACATTTTCACTTTGACTTTAGTTCTTCAATCAAGCAACCAACCAAGCGAAACTACAAAACTACCACTTCAACTTCTTGCATTGGTCAAAGCTAGAAAACCGGAGTGTTGCTTCCTACTGCCTTTCCGAATCGTTCATTTTTGTTTCTTACCGTCAACTGGGCAACTTAGCCGCACTACAGAGGCACCAAGAAAAACTTTAACCCGAACATGAAACTTCATTAAGGAAACTTTTGATTGCGTCCTGAAATTCCCAGTTAACAAATATTTATGGTCGTTATTTCATTCCATTTTTGAGTTTTTTTTTTTTTTTTGTTAGTGTACATATCCCTTTGACCGCACAAAACTTACCGAGAAGCGAGAACCCGGTTAAAAGTAGCTATAAAGTGTAGCAAACGTCTCTGTTTTAAGGACCTCTGCGAACAGCTCAATAACGACGTATGGGGAACGGCCTACAAAATTATAGTAACGAGGCTTAAAGCCACTTGCAGTCGCCAACGTGTCTGGTACTGCTCCAAAAAATAGTCGAGAACCTATTTCCTCGTCAAGAAAGGAGGGATGAAGCTATTTGGAACGTTCACAATAGTGTATCCGTAGCCAGGATATCAAGAGAAGAAGTAGTCGAAGCGTGTAGGAAGGTTAGCGATAGAATGGCTCCGGGCCTGGATAGAATTCCAAATAAAGTCGCTATTAAAACTCGACTCCAACTATTTGCCGATATGTTCAACACCTGTCTTCAGGAAGGAGTTTTTCCTAAATCCTGGAAGCGCCAACGACTAGTCTTACTCCCGAAAGGAAAAGGGAGCCCAAACGATCCGTCGTCTTGTCGTCCTCTTTGTCTACTTAACACTGTCGGAAAAGTCCTGGAGCGAATAATTTACAATAGGCTTTTGCCAGCTATTGAAACATCAGGAGGGCTTTCAGAGCACCAGTACGGTTTTCGCAAGTCACGCTCTACGATAGGTGCAATAGATGCGGTAATATCGACTGCCCAAACCGCGATAGAAGGCAGGGGGTGGAAGGATGGTACAATGAATACTGCGCTATTATAACCCGCGATGTGAAAAACGCATTTAATTCGGCGAGCTGGGAACACATTATGAGAAGTCTCTTTCGGATCGAAATACCGGACTATCTCTGCAAAATAATAAGGAGCTATTTTGAAGACAGAGTCCTCTTCTATGACTCTGACGAAGGAACTAAGACCTTCGTAGTAACAGGTGAAGAACAGCAAGGTTCGGTCTTAGGCCCCTTGCTGTGGAACGTTATGTACGATGAAATTCTATGCCTACCCACTTCCAGCGAAGCATCCATCATTGGCTTTGCGGATGACATTGCGGTGGTGGTGGTAGCAAAAACTACAGAAGTTGTACTCCGTTGTACGTCGTTGGCTAACGGACGCTGGTCTGCGACTTGCTGAACACAAAACCGAAGCAGTGCTCGTTACCAGCAGGAAAGTCCGTGAATCGATATCGATTAGTGTCGGGCGACACGAAGTAGTCTCACAACCCTTCATTAAGTACCTAGGGGTGATTATCGACGCGCGGATAAGTTTCAAACACCACCTTGAGTATGCATCCAAAAAATCGTCGAAATCTATTAATGCACTTTCAAGGCCAATGAGTAATATTGGAGGCCCAAAACAGAATAAAAGACTACTGATTGCAAGAGCTGCTAATTCAATAAATATGTATGCAGCAGAAATATGGGCAAACGCCGCGAAAGTTAAGTCCTACGCGCGGAGAGTTAAATCCGTTCTCCGACTCAGCGCACTTAGGGTCGCCAGTGCATTTCGAACGGTTTCAAACGATGCTATTCCCGTCGTATCGTCAATGCTTCCTATCGACTTGCTAGCTGATGAGATAAAAACACATCGAATTGAACGAGTTCGAAACGGCCGGGTAAACGACGATAAAAGAAAGTATGAAAGGGATCGCAGTATCGCAATCTGGCAACAACAGTGGAACGAATCCGTAAAGGGAAGATGGACACATCGTCTTATACCAGAAATCGAGGTATGGGTAAAACGTGACCACGGTGAAACAAATTATTATTTAACCCAGTTTCTGACGGGACACGGATGTTTCAGAGAATACCTCTTCAAGCGCAAACACGAAGTTGCCCTTTACTGCCCACAGTGCGAACAAGTTCTAGAAAACGTGGAACATGTGTTTTTTCATTGTCCACGATATGCAAGCGAGAGGATCGTTCGGCAAGAATAGTTTGGGGAGAGGCCCATTCCTGGGAATGTTATAAGTTACATGATTCAGAACGTTGAAAACTGGAACATCGCAAGTAATGTGGCGGTACGCATAATGAGCGACCTTAGGCGCCTAGAGCGCCAACCTCAGGCGAAGCTCAAACTCAAGCACCAGATCTTCAAACCAGAGTATTGCCAAAAAGGCTAACCAGCCCAGCCCCGCGGAGTAGAACCTAACTGCAGTTCCGCGGGGAGAGTGATTGGAAGTGTGCATAGTGTGGTTTAGCACGTAGGCGCATTCTTGACAACCTTAGCCAGGCATGCGAATCGTGCATGCCTGTAGCCCGGGCTACTGGTATCTATGAAGATTCCACATCCTTTGGCGCAATGAAAAAAAAAAAAATACAAAAGCACAACACTACCGGCGAGCCGCTGTAAAAGGGCATAGCCTTGCGGTTCGGTTACCCTTTATCATATATCCTTAGCGGCGCAAACCATATTCGTGCTACGTTTTAAATAAATTATAACAGGAGAAAATGATTTGATTTTCATTTATCTAAATTCAGAAATAAAATAAAAACCATAAATGCATCCTAAAAGCACAGAAATTTCTTCTTTTTCTTTGTGCCCTCTTCCTTTTCGGCCTCTCGAGGAACTGTATATTTGTTAAGTATTTTCATTTGAGCACGTAATTTTTTGACCAAACATTTTCGCCGCACGGCTACATTGCCCAAACATATGAAGTCCTTTTCCATGTTTGGCAAATTGTCACACAGACTGAATTCTCCCACATTGCCGAAGGCGATCGACGCCAGTTCGCCGAGTAATATGTCCCGTTCACCCGGTCGAGCTTGAAGGATTTGCCGAAGACGAAATTGAACTTTATCTAAGAGCATTTGTACGGTATAAAATTCTTGTTGTAATCTCTCGTAGTCTCTTTCCGTTTTGTTTTTATCTTCGTGTGGAGGCTTGAAATCCTTAGATTTTTTCATTTCGTCGACGCATGATGGTCGCGGCGCAAGGCCGCCATCGCAGACATCCTTTAAACATTCCGAGGATTGTGGACATGGATCGCAATAGCTATCCTTTTTCTTTCTTCTGCAGCAGGAGGACATGTTGTAGGCGGCTTAATAAAATAGCTGTACCCTTTGGGCTTCACTTAGAGTTTTTCTTTTACTCTTTATTTTTTTGAATTTCAAATTGAATATAAATTGAGTGACACTTCGACTCATGGCTACTTGACTTTGGGTTTTTAATTAACTTACAAATAGGTGGGAGAGGACGGTGCCAATGCCAACGATTTTTAATATTGTACGGAAATGTTTTTTCCAATTAACACAAAAATGCAAAATTGTCCTCATTGGACTAGCTGAAAAACAGTGACAAGCAGAACTGAATACATGCTTTTACCGGCAATCCTTTCAACAAACAAAGCTTTTAAAGGCCACAGATTCGGTTGTCCTTTGTTGTACCATCTCTCGGAGTTAGACGCGAATACTCTTCTAGCCTCGGCAGTGGTATCCGTTCATTCTAAACAAGCAAACCTAGACGTTTTCTTCATAAACGCCTGTCAATCAAGGTTGCTGCACAATCGATGTTGGGTCTTCTCGTATCCGTTCAATCATCAAAAATTCAAATTAATGAATTAGCGTGATTTTTCGGGAGGGTATTCTACTTCTCAGTTGCCTCTTGAGTCCAAAGAGGAAGATCATCTTCGAACTGATGATCTCCGAATGAATAAACCAATACCCGTGTAACTGTGGGGACAAAGTAAATGGTATCCATTACTACTTCGAAGCTATAATTGCCAGTGGCGACGTTATAGTCAACGACTTCATGATGTGCGTCGTTCTACGGAGACAGCATTACTTTACATTGCCCTCATTCGTCTTTAGAACTATCTTAGTTGTTCGAGTTTCCATACGAACAACACGGAACTGAAGAAAAAATTGCCTTCACCATAAGATTGAGTAATATTGTGAATTAGTCAGTATTATTATCTGTAACGAACTTCTGGTGGGAACTTAGCCAACAATTAATGTTTTTTTATGAGTTTTTCCTTACAAGAAAGAACAAATAAATAATAACAAGTTTTCTTACACTAATTTAAATACATTGTACTAACTTACTTACTTAGGTGGCGCTACAGTCCGTGGTGAACCTGGGCCTCAACCAACAAGCGTCTCCAGCCGGCACGGTCTTTGGCCAGCTGTTTCCAGCGCCGCATGCCCAGTTCGTCAAGGTCCCCTTCCACCTACATGCGCCACCGTTGATGCGGCCGTCCTCTGCCGCGCCTTCCTTCCGGGGTGGATTCGACTCTTCGGGTCGGAGCTGTATTTTCCATGCGCTCTACATGGCCTAGCCACCTTAGACGCTGTATCCGTAGACGTCGTACCAGGCCGATGTCGCTGTACAACCCATACAGTTCTTCGTTATATCTTCCCCTCCATACACCGTTTGAACAAACGGGACCGTAGATAGTGCGCAGAATAAGAGGGACCGGGGAAATCCCAACTCCAACCGCTGAAGTAGTCCTCCCACCCAGCATCGAAGAAGTCGGCACAGCTATTCAGAAGCTGAAGAATAACAAGGCCGCAAGCTCAGATGGCTTGCCATCAGAGCTCTTCAAGGCTGGCGGCGATGTTCTGGTAGGGAGCATGCACCAGATCATCTGCAGAACTGGAATACCAGCTCTATTTGCCCCATCCACAAAAAAGGCGATCCTACCTCTTGCAAGAACTAGAGAGGTATATCCCTGCTCAATGTCGCATACAAGATCATGTCGAGCGTACTGTGTGAATGTCTAAAGCCATTTTGCACCGCACTAATCGACAGCTACCAGCGCGGCTTCCGGCCCGGCAAATCGACTATAGACCAAATTTTCACACTTTGACAAATCTTGGAAAAGACCAACGAGTTTCGAATCGATATACACCATCTTTTCATCGATTTCGAGGCCGCATACGACAAAATTCATCGTGAAGAACTGTTTGGTGTGATGGCCGAATTCGGGATCCCGGGAAAACCGATCCAGTTGTGTCGCGCCACGCGATGCACCGTGCAACTAGATTCTAGGACTTCGGAACCGTTTGAAGCATGCACCGGACTTCCGCAAGGACATGCGCTGTCACGTGACTTCTTCAACCTGGTGCTAGAGCAGATAGTGCGCCGGGCAGGCGTCAACAGGGAAGGCACTTTCTTCTACAAGTCCATCCAGCTGCTAGGAAACGCGGATGATATCGATTTCATCGCGTGTTTTCGCCGTGGCATTGTGGAAGGATTCACGGCGATTGAAGAAAGGCGAAACGAGTTGGTCTTAAGGTCAATGATGACAAGACGAAGTACATGCTTTACATGCTTTACAAAACGCTCATACTGCCAGTCTTGCTGTACGGAGCCGAAAGTTGGACGATAAGCAGGACAGCAGAGCTGATTTTGGGTTCTTTCGAAAGAAAAATTCTGCGCCGGATATGTGGTCCTGTCTGTGAGGAAGGTGAATGGAGAAGAAGACACAACCGCGATCTCTACGAGCTGTACAAAGATGCGGATGTAGTCCGGAAGGCAAAGTTCCGTCGACTAGACTGGCTCGGCCACATCGAGCGCATGGACATCAACGCTCCAGCTAAGAGCGTTTTCAACTCTGAGCCTCCTGGTTCGAGAAGAAGAGGAAGACCGAACGGATGCATAATAAAATGTGGGCCGAACATAAATTTCACAATTTACATACATTCTTATGTCACCCTTAACTCGAAACGTCATCATTCGTTCGCTGTTTTCGTTTCAATTCAAATCAGCATGAACTGCCAATATATGAAATTCATCGGAATTGCAGTGGCGCCATCTATCGAAAATTGGTCGTACCAATTCAGAAACCTTCGTGGGCTCATGCACAATGAGTTTGCTAAAGATCATCACATGATCAAATGAATAGTTTACGATTCTATAGAGGACATACAGACAAACATTCATTCATACTTACTTAGGTGGTGCTACAGTCCGTGGTGAACCTGGGCCTCAACCAACAAGCTTCTCCAGCTCTCACGGTCGATTGCCAGCTGTATCCAGCGCCACACGCCCAGTTGGTTAATGTCCCCTTCCATCTGCGTGCGCCACCGTTGATGCGGCCGTTCTCCGCCGCGCCTTCCTTCCGGGGTGGATTCGAAGACTCTTCGGGTCGGAGCTGTATTTTCCATGCGCTCTACATGGCCTAGCCACCTTAAACGCTGTATCCGTAGACGTCGTACCAGGCCGATGTCGCTGTAAAACCCGCACAGTTCTTCCTTATACCTTCTCCTCCATACACTGTTTGAACAAACGGGACCGTAGATAGTGCGCAGAATTTTTCTCTCGAAACGACCAAGGGCAAGGTCCAAGCCTCTGCGCCGTAAAGGAGGACTGGGATGATTAAGGTCTTATATAATGTCACCTTGGTTTTCCAAGAGAAGGCTCTACTTCTCAATTGCCTCGTGAGCCCAAAGAAACAGCGGTTGGCAAAAGTGGTTCTGCGTTTTATCTCAGCGCTGGTTTTGTTGTCGCTGGTCATCTGTGAGCCAAGGTAGACGAATTCCTTGACCACTTCAAAGTTATATTCGGCCAATGGTGACGTTCTGGCCAATACGTCGGTGTTGTCCGTCTCTTTTAGATGAAAGCAGATACTTGGTTTTACCCTCATTAACCTGCTTCTACCTCAATGCTTACAAAGGCCTCATTGACGTCTCGCTGTGTCCGTCCAATCACGTCAATGTCGTCGGCGTATGCAAGCAATTGCGTAGACTTGAAATAAATCCTACCTCTTGTGTTGGCCAGTGACTCTTGCACGATCCTTCTAAGTACGAAGTTGAAAAAGTTGTATGACAGCGCGTTACCTTGCCTAAATCCTTTTTTAACACCAAAAGTTTGTTCATTACCAACCTTAGTAGAGCAGCGAGAATTCTCCATTGTCATCCTGCACGAGTTTGGCAGGGATGTGAAAACTAGACATGGCTTTGTATAGCCCATCTCTATACACGCTGTCATATGCAGCCTTGAAATCGACGAAGAGGTGGTGAGTGTCGATTTGGTATGCCTGCGTCTTCTTCAAGATCTGCCGTAGCGTAAATCTCTGGTCTATTGTGGACTTACCTGGTCGGTTTCAGGCGTTCACACAATACGGCAGTGAAGATCTTATATGCGATGTTAAGAAGACTTATTCCCCTATAGCTGGCGCAGTTATAGCGGTCCCCTTGCTTATGGACCGGGCAAACGATGCTGAGATTCCATTCGTTGGGCATGCTTTCCTCCGACGATACCTTGCAACTGAGATGGTGCATGCACCTTACCAGCTCATCTTCAGCCGCCTTAAGAAGCTCAGCAGCCCCGCGGCTTGATTAGACTTAAGTTTTGATATCGCTATTTTGACTTCGTCCATGTCGGGTGAACGAAATTCTGTTACATCGTCGTCCATTACAAATGGCTCGTTCTGCCAGACAGCGGTATCTTATCTATCATCGCCGTTATACAGTATGCAGAAGTGGTGTTTCCAAATCCTCAGTATCGATTGCGACTCTACTACCATTTCTCCATTTTTATCCCTGTAGGCCGCCGCTCTGGCCTTGTTTTATGTCCGTTCGTTCGCATGTTCGTTTTACCTTATTGTAAAACTTCCGGCCTTCATTCCTGCGGAAACATCCCTCCATCTCCTCGATCTCACGCTTTCCGTGCTCTCTTCTTTGTTCTGAAAAGCGTGAATAGAAAGAATAGAAGAGAGGAACTATTCTGGTCATAGATTTCGCGAGCAGCTCTCGTCCGTCGTTACAGCATGGCTTTATATGCCTCTTGTTTTGCTGCATGGGCTTGTTCGCGTTTTTTATCGAACCAGGGTTTCTAGGTGGTGGCGGTTTGAAACCCAGCTCCTCTGAGGCAGCGTCTCTGACGGCGCTTAGGCAATGCGCCCATCCCTGCTCTATTGTTTGTGCTGCTGTGGGCGGATTTTGAGAGAGCTTGGGGGAGACTCGATCGGCAAAGATTCTGGCAGTGTCTTGCGATTGTAGCTTTCCGACGTCAAACTTACGTAGTCCTACTCGACTCCTACGCATTCTTGATATCCTCATTCGTACCTTAGCTACAACAAGGTAGTGGCCCGAGTCGATGTTGGCCCCTCGGAAGGTTCGTACGTCGAGAATACTGGAGGAGTGTCTGGCGTCGATCGCAATGTGATCAATCTGGTTGGTGGTCGATTGATCAAAAGACCGCCGGTACCCTTGTGGATGTTGAGATGGGAGAATCGCGGCTTGCTACAAGGAGGTTAGCCTAAGTCCGTTGTCGGATGTGGTGTTATGGATCTCGTTCCTATGATCGGCTCAAATATGTCCTCTTTGCCCAGTTTTGCATTAAAATCTCCTCGTACTATTTTTGTGTCGTAGCTGGGGCATTGGGCATATGTTCTGTTTAAAAGATCGTAGAAATCTTCTTTGAGTCGATCGTCCTTTTCTTGCGTTGGGGCGTGAGCGCATAATAAGCTAATGTTTCCAAATTTAGCCTTGATGCGGATTGTTATGAGGCGTTCGCTTATACATATCTCGGAAGCTTAAGACTTTATGTGGGAGTCTTCCTCGAATAATGAATCCGCACCCGAATAGGCGCTGTTTGTTCTCTTTGTAGCAGTTCCTGTAGTAGATGTTGCTGTTTTTCATCCGTCTTTTGCCTGTTCACAAGTATTTATTTCATATTAAGTAATCTTAAGAAAATCGTAAATGTGTAATCAATTGATAAAAATAAATAAATAAATAAATAAATATATTTCACCAGCGTATGCTCCTCAATACTCCCTCTTGACGAAATACCTTTCATCTCGAAGATAAACTCCTCTATATCCTCATGAGGCATTTGTTTTCGTTGTTGGAGCAATTCGTGAAGGTCCCATCGCCTCATCGTCGTCGGTTGTGCGGTAATTGTCTGCAAGGTCCTGCAAGAATTCTGCCAGTGTTGTGTGTGACGTGGTGTTGCTCCAAATCTTGGCTGCTCCGTCTAGTTTTGTTGCAGATGCCATCATTACCAACCTCTCGTCTGGTTCGTAGATATCTTTCACATCATTTACTTTCCTGATCCACGCTGCTGATGAGAGTCGTGATGGATTTTTCGGATTAAATGTTGGAATCATATCTGCTACGTCCCGCACAGTATACATATATTTTCTTAGAGCGTGAATGTCCCTCTACTGGAAACGAAGATTCCTATTCCGGCGTTGTCACATTCGTGTCTGATCCAATGGCTTGCTGGCTTGCTAGGACTACGAGCCTGCTCAATTAAACGCTTGATTTCGTCAAGTAATAATGACTACTCGGTTGCCATATCGACATCAGTAGTGGGCTTATCTTTACTCTCTTCTGTCGTCGCCTTAATCAGTCGTTCCACTATATCTTCCTTTAATCCTGGTCCAGACCTCCCCTTTTCACCTCCTCTCTTAGCTGGTCACGCGTCCAGTCACGTTAACTTGTATCATCCATTCTGATACTGATACTTCAGTCGACTTTCAACTCAGTCTTTCCTTTTTCTTTCACACTGTTGCACACAGGTCCAGAAGCCCGACTAGATTCCAGAATCCTATTTCTGAGGTTGAAAACGAACAATGAAACGCTGAATTGAATTTGCTCAATTCTTTTATTTATTTTCGTACACGCCCACACGCTTGTAATGGATTGAACGACTGACTCCGACCGCAGTCTTTTATACGCTCGCTGCTGCGCTGCGGTCGAATGATGAGAGTGGATGTCACGTGGCGCTCAACTCTCGCTGCACTTAGGACAATCGAACGATGGGGCCCCAAGTATCGCATGTTCTTCCTACTACGGGATAGGTTGTAGGTATGTATGTTGGCGTTACAATCCATGAAGGACCTGAGCCGAGCTTCTCTTTCAATCACCCATGTTGTGTGTGGTTTAATTTTCCCATAGGTGAAAGGGACCTACAGTTTATTGCCGGTTCCGAACGGCGAATTTCGAGAAGCTTTTCATGACAATTTTACTACAGGGGTTTTGTCAGAGCCTCGCTGAGAAGAAACACCGTGAAAGACACGTTCGATGACATGGCTGAGTCGGGATTCGATCCCGTGTCATCGGCGTCAGAGGCCAACACACTACCCACTACGCCACGGTGCCCTAAGTTACTTCATGGAATTTTTTGTTCGTTTTTTAATGGGAATGGTGAATCCATACTTTGGCAACTTCTTTTACCCCACGCCCTTGAAGAAGTTCTTAATTATCTTCCATTCAACTCCGACCTTTTTACAAGCTTTAAGACTCTTAGAAATCTGAACACATAATGTCAGAGGTCGTCGAAGTTTAGCAAATTTTTATAATTAACAAATAAGTCAAGAAAGTGAATTATCAATTCCGTTTCATCAATTCATCTCGTGGAAATGCTTTGTCTTTGTGTTCGTTTTCGCAATGGCATATTACATATGTATCTATCACACGTTTTTCAATAGAATAAATTAAAGAATAACCATCCGTTGAATTTATTTACCAAATTTGATGTTTTACTTAGCTTATTGCTGCACATACCCTTATCGTTTTACTCATCACTTTTAGGGATGTGCTATAAAGCCATCTCGCCCTGTTGATTCGCGAAACGTACCTTTTACAATCAATGAAATTTTACAACCTTCTCACCATTTCGTCGTCGTATTTCGCTCCTCTGTACCCTTTATTTACGACGCGGGAAACACCTAAACATCGGTAGGTCGCTTCACCGCAAACAGCCCCCTTTTAGATCCATTTAACAACTTAACTAATTACAAGGAAGGTCTTTTGCAATAAAACTAAAGAAAAATCCAATCTTTGTTTGGCTAAGTGAAGGATCTCTTTAAAGTGCAATTACGAGTAAGACCTTACCTCTCACGCGAAGCTATTTTTATGGGGGGGGGGGAAGCAAAAGGTGTTGGGCAAGTAGCTCGTATATAGATGGCGTGATTGACGGTCGTTAATCGAGTGCCTTCCATCCGAATACGAATTAAATAGTTCCAAGGGCCACACCCTCTCGATGGTATTTGGGCCATAAAAACGCATTTATGTAATACAAGTACTTTTACTTGCGGCTGAAGACTGAAGTGGCAAACTACTCCGGAGCCTCGATGGCTTCCTTAACTCATTCTATTCCTTCCCTTCATCTCCACCTACTCCTCATATGCTAATTTCTTCGTCTACCTCTCTCGTTAATGTTCTTTTTATTTTGTTGTTGTATGTATTTCTCTTTTTCTCTATAAGTTTTACTTGAGCTCCTTGCTAATTGTAATTAAACGATTATTATTAAAATTCCAACCAACCATCAGCCGTGCGCCCTTGTCTGGGGTTAACTCGAAGCTAGTCGGGCTTTAGAAACAACTTTGTGTAAAGTTCCCCTCTCGGCGAACGAGGTATGGATGGGATGGATTGCATCACGGATCAAGGCAAAAGTTTTCTAGTCGCGTTTTCCCGCTCCTCGTGGAAAATTTAATTATCCACTAAGGTCGGGAGGGAAGATGATGTTAGGACAGTGGGAAATCGGAAATGGTAATGCAAAAAATCGTTGACGCGATGACATTTGGCAAACGAGTACTGCACAGTCGGTTGATATTTTCGCCTTTTTGGTCGGTTAGCGGCGGAGTTGGTATCGGTTTCGGATGTGGCGTGCGCCATAGTTGCCTAGTTCGACGAATTTTGTACAAATGGTTAAGGAAAGCAACCGGGGTAGAATGGCCAAACTTCTCAACGACTTCCGTTGTTATGGAAAAATTTCACCAAAGTTCTTGGAGTTTTTTTTCCTCGGGAACTGACAACTTGCAAAATGTTGGATGAAGTTACTGTAATGGACATCAATGGCAGGATCTATGGTAGGTCTACATATGTATGTATATGACTACATTATTTTTACATACATATGTACTTATATTTGTAAAGTGGTTGGAGGTTTCATAAATGTATAGCCGACTTCATCCTCCCGGGAGTTGCAATTAAATGTGTATGGAAATATGTATAAGCTAATTGGGGAACCGATTTCTGTACATTTGTAAACAACCGACCTTTCGTCAATTCGAGGTTGGAATTTTCTGAATTTACTGACGAGAGTCCTTTTGAAGGCATCTGCATTTATTCAAAGCAGGCAAAGCTTAAGCTTAAATGCAAAGGCCGGATATATTTTAGTTAATAATGACGGTGAATGAATTCAGTTAGTCGGGTTTCTTTACATGATATTTGATGCTCAGATTGATGTATTTTTGAAATGTAAAATTCAGCGTTTATTGACGTGACAACGTCTATTAAATCGGTTAGCGCTGGAATATGGGATGCCGAAACGCAAAAAACGCAGAAAAATGTAGACTAACCGTGTGAGTAGGCGTGGCCTAGCGAGTATGTAGTAGTGAGCTCGCGCGAGAATTAGGTGGGGTAAAAGCGCAACGGCGTGTAAGTAAAATTCTGTAAGAAATTGATAAATACATAATATTGTTAATAGAATATTAGAAATAAAGAACATTTAAACGTTTGAGTATAAAATTGTCTTATTCAATTAAATACATGTATAATACTGTAATATGAAAATAAAACATTGAAATCAATAAAAAAATTATATGTAATTGTTGAATATATAATATTTATACCTCATTCATAAAATCGTATAATAGAAGTTGTCACGAAATAATGGATTTGGCGAGAAGCGACAAATCTAATAACAGACCGAAAGGTCGGGTGCGCGAAGTTTTTTTCTATTTGCCATGCATTTGTCTATCAAACACAAGTAACCATTTGATATATGTATAAGCAAAACTAATGGACTTGCAACGGAACCGTAATTCAGTGATCATATTGTTGCGGAGACACAAACCGACGGTTAAGTTCGAATTTCACTGTCGAAGTTCAAAAGCTCTGGTGAAGCGGATGAAGAAAATTATTTCTTTTGATGTGAAGTTGCATATGTTTCGGCCAGGGAATTTGCGGTGAGTCTGCATTTAAGGGTGGCACGTGGCCATTCCTTTTAAATGATACATACATTATTTACATATACATATATGTGTGTACTCACATTGTTGATCTGAGGAGATATAAGGAAAAATTGTGTTTTAATTTGAATAAAACGTAGAAAATTGTAGTTTATCGCAATACAGTGGTGCGAACCCTATTTGGTGTGGGATTAAATTTCGTAACAGTATTTTACGGAATTAGCTGGTGGTCCAGTCTTTCAAAATACAAATGGATCAAGACCTTATAGTTGCTCAGAAGGCGGTTCGGTCCAAAGATCAAATGCTTTGAAGTAGCAACAGGATTCGGTACCCTGTCCCAAAATCAGATCAACTCAGGCCTGGCTTCCTGACTTCATTTCAGAGGCAGATTGACCTTCGTCCTCACTCAATCTCACCACAATGGACTCCAACATATGGGTATTTTAGATTGGCAACAAAAAATACAAATGCATCGAAACATTTAAACGTGAGCTAGTCCGCGCTAATGGAACAAAACTCCACAGGGCATCATTCGAAACTCATGCAATGTGTTCGCTGGTATATTGGACACTGTGATCCTTTTCAAAGATCGTTAAATCAAAAACCGAATTGAACGAATTTTAAAGCGAATTTTTGGCCGACACTTCTTTGTGTTACACTTCAACTCAAATATTCTGTAGAAAAGTTTCTGGAGATCATAATGAGCGAACATTGATTTTGATTTTTGTATTAAATGAAATGGATAAGTGAGGATATGGACACTTAAGTTAACTACGACAGGGTCAAGAATTCCTAACATTCTTTCGTAAACCCTATTCGATGGGATTACTAAGGCTAAGTTCGAGTCGTACACCCTTGGAGAACAAGAGGTTTGATAATATGACGAAGGAAACGGGCTGACGAATTGAACCGGTCTTAACAGTACTCAATTAAAAGCCAGAAACAGAGAGTACATTAAAGCTTTCATAGTGCATTGAAAAGAGTTTGTTATAGGTACAAGACTTACTATTACCTCTTCAGGGACACAAACTAAGAGGTACATACCGGCTGGGGTATAAGTATAACCTATGGAAGCTACCCTGGTCTGTTAATTGATATCTATGCCTCTTCTCCAAGTATTTATATTAAAGAACTATTTCGTGTTTATAACACGACTTTTTTCGTAGTAGTACGGATATTGAAGACTCAATCAAAGAACTAGTCAACAAAATCCGGGGTATTGTGTTGAACGAATGCGTCAAGGGAAACCTTGAGTTATGTCAATGCCACAGCGTAATTTTCATCAGCTATTTCGAGAAACGATCGCCGAACAGTACCTAGTTTTGTAAAAAACAGCAGGCATTTCACTTCAAAGGCACTGACTCATCAAACAGGGCTCGTTCGAGCATGAATGTTGGCGTTAACGACAAACACTGGAGTAAGCTTTGGCTGGTAGCTTCTTCTTCTTCTTATCGGGCGCTACAGGTGTGAATCTGGGTCTCAATCAATATGTCCCTCCAGGTTAGGTTAGGTTAATGTGGTAGGCATAAGCCACACGTAGGCCGAAGTCGGCCCATTGTGATACCACTTGGATCAAGTTACCCTGATCCGCTACCTGAGAACCAACCGGTGCTTCTAATGAAGCGATAGAGTTGAGCTATATTTTGGTTTGCTAGCTCACTTCGATTGTCAAACAAGGGCGCGCCGGGATAGATCCTCCTGCGATTTGCAAAAGAGGGACATGAGCGGAAGAGGTGGTGTTGTGATTCCTCCTCCTCCTCGTCCATGCAGCCGCGACAGAAGTCATTGGAGGGTAGCCCTAATCTGGCGGCGTGTTTTCCGATGATGCAGTGACCTGTAATGACACCCACTAGAGTACATACTTAAAGTTGCCCTTTTGGTTGCCGCTAGGTCCCTGGTTCGTCCTAGGCTTAACATAGGCCACAATCGTTTGGTGATAAAGCCAATATTGCTCTCATTCCATTGGAGGTTGATCTCCACTATGGTTTGAAGTTTTATCATGTGTTTTACCGTATTTATTGGTGTATCCATGTGCCCGAGGGTAGGTAGGCTGAGTGTGCTAGGGTCAAGCACTTTACAAGTTCGTCGGTCACGCAGTTTCCTGGAATATCCGTATGCCCGGGAACCCACAGTATTTTAATATTGAACTGTTCAGCCATCTCATCTAGAGATAGGCGACAGTTAAGAGATGTCTTTGATTGGTGGGTTACCGCTGCCAGGGACTTCATCGCAGCTTGGCTGTCCGTGCAAATGATAATATCCTTAGCGGATATTACATTGATCCTGGGCCATGCAAGGGCCTCTGTTATCTCTGTTGCTTCTGCCTGATACACACTGCAGCGATTTTGGAGTCTGAAAGATAGGTTGAGGTTAAGTTCCTTGGAGAAGACCCCACTACCTACACCCGACTCCATCTTAGAGCCATCGGTATAGAGGGAGATCGAGTCTTTTGGTATTACTTTCCCTTCAGCCCATTCCTCCCTGGATGGAAAGACAACTTCGAAGTTCCCAGTGAACACATTCTGCGGGATGATGTACTCCGTGTCTATGGGTACTTTGAAGTGGTTTGGAATGGTAATATGGCCTTTTTGAGATGTGGGCCATTTTCTTAAGCTCCTCATCCTTAGGGCCACGTAGGCAGCAAATTGCATGCTGAAAAGCTTTAATGGCGGAAGATGTAATAGAATGTTTAGGGCCTCTGTGGGGGTTGATCTGATCGCTCCGCTTATGTATAAGCTGGAGGATCTTTGTACCTTCCCCAGAAGGCTTCGATTGACTGCCTTGTCTAGAGCAGTCCACCAGACTACAACGCCATACAGGAGGATGGGCCTTATGACTGCTGTGTAGAGCCAGTGTATAATGCTTGGTTAGAGACCCCACTTCCTGCCCACTACTTTCTTACAGCTGTATAGGGCAGTAGTTCCTTTCTTGACGCGATCAAAAATATTGGGTTTCCAATTCAGCATCCTGTCAAGGAGTAGACCTAGATATTAAGCCTGCATCTTTGATTGTTAGTTGGGTTACGCCCAGCCTCGGTGGGTTGAAGGGCGAAATTTGTATTTGTTAGTAAACGTTACTAGATCGGTCTTCTTAGGGTTCACCTCAAGTCCACAGTACTGCATCCAGGTTTCTACTGTATGTAATGCACTCTGCATAAGGTCGCATAGAGTGTTGGGAAATGTACCTGTGACGGCAATAGCAATGTCATCAGCATAGGCGGTCACAGAGTACCCTTCCTGTCTAAGCAACAGCAGTAGTTCGTTGACCACCACGTTCCAGAGGAGAGGGGAGAGTACTCCACCCTGTGGTGTACCTCTGCTGACCATTCTGGTTGAGACGGCACCAGCGAAGTTGGCTTTGACGACTCTTTGTGTTAGCAGTTGTCGTACCAGTGCTATCACTGATCCCGTAACACCCAGATCAGACAGCGCCTTAGTGACGGCCCATGGTACAACATTGTTAAGGCGCCCTTAATGTCGAGAAAGGCGACTAGAGTATATTCCTTGCGTTCTAGTGAACTTTCTATATTACTGACCAGTGAGTGGAATGCCGTTTCCACCAACTGGCCTTTGTTGTAAGCATGTTGGTTATCCGACAGCCTTCCTGAGATGCTGCTGTACCGAATGTGAGCGTCTAAAATCTAGAGTTTTTAATAGAAAAGAAGTAAGGCTGATAGGCTTCACGTCACTTGCATACGTGTGGGAGCTTTTGCCTGCCTTGGGTATGAAAATGACCTTGGTTACCTTCCACTTGCTGGGGATGTAGGATAGGGAGAGGTATCTATTGTATATGACCACAAACCAGGGAGGATGATATCTACTACCTGTTGGAGTTCAGCTGGTATGATACCATCCGGTACTGGGGACTTGTATGCCCCTCCAACTAGCACGATATTTTGTTAGCCTTTTCCATTGCCGCACATCCAGTTGGCTGAGGTTCGCTACCATTTTTGTGCGCATCTTAAGCGCGGCCGTCCTCTGTTTTTCGTCCCTCGGGGTTGGATTCAAAGGCTGCTCTACATGGCCTAGCCATCTTAGGCGTTGAATCCGTAGACGCTTCCCCCACCTGATTATCTACCTTGGCGTGGTGTGGGGGCTTTTCACCAAAGGATAATCGCCCCCGTCATCCCCTTTTCACCAATGCAAATCCCATCCCACTCCACTTATCCTATCACACTCCTATCCTGAATATCCAATCCCCATCCCCTGGGCTGGACATAAGGTGTTAATCGAACCGTGCCGAGATGTCGACCAGGCTGAGAGCCCAGACCAAAAATAGCTCAGTCGCAAACGGTGTATCCGGATACCTGGCGCCCTCCGGATCAGCTAGCCTTACCTGGGTATTGCGGATCTCTGCCCAGGTGGACATATATTTCTCCGCAACTCGTGGGTACCAAATGTACAATAACAAAAATAAAAACAATAATGAGTCCGGATCTCATAAAAAACCGGAAGGGGAGGAAATCCCCTCTACATCAAATGCGGTAAATACTCCGATCGGAGAATCGACAAACCGCTCCGTTAAGTTGTCGGCAAGTAAAGCTGACAACAGAAAAATAAACCCATCGTCCAAGGCCTATAAAGACCAAAAGGCGGCCTTGAGAATCTTAAAACGATGGGGCCATAACACCGACCTAACGGAAAAAGAAAAAGAGTCGGTAGCCTGGGCTACAGGAATCCTGGCCCAGGGAAAAGCAAAGGCCAAGAGGCCCAGATCGTCCCCCGAGGAACCAAAGCGGGAGGCTAAGAAGGTCAGGCTGGGAACACTGGCCAAGCCATCAAAGCCTTTCGGTGAGGTTGCGAGGGAGTGCCTGACGGTAGCTATCATTGATGACAGCGATCCGGACGGAAAAATGACGACCGAAAAATGGAAGGATGTCGACCATGCACTATCGGCAAACTTCCTCAAAATCATGAGAAAGAACCCTGGACCACCGCCCATCTGTGATGACGCCGGATGGTATCAAGGCAGGGTTAAACTGATAAGCTGTGCCGATGAAAGATCGGTTGATCTTTTAAAGGCCACAGTTATCGAAATGGGGGAAATATGGGAGGGAGCCAGGCTCAAGGTCGTCACCAAGGACCAGATCCCGAAACGACCGAGAGCTAGATGCTGGATCCCGCTGGCACCAGACAACCCCCTCGAAATTCTTGAGACCATAAACCTCTGTAATCCCAATCTCCCAACAAGAGATTGGAGGGTCGCGAAGCTGGAGGAACCAAAGGACCGATCTAGACAGGCAGTTCTTGTGCTGAATAGTGAAGCCCTGGAACCTCTGGCCCAATGTGACCATTACATCAGGTTTGGTTTCAAGAAGATCAAACTTAATATTTACAAAAAGGATGAGGAAATGCCACCATCCGGCAACGAAACCACGGCCAACACCGAGGTCAATGTAGACAGCTCAATGGAGCAGGAATCCCCCATCCCCTCGGGGAGCAAGGGCCCCGCGCCGATTGAAGCTGAAAGTACAGCAACATTCCTGGTCAACAAGGACCAAGAATCGCTGCTCGACTCCGGAAGCGAAGACTATTCTACCAGCTCGCCGATGGAAGACGATCTTCTAGACCTAAATCTAGAAGATCTCGACACCACCGTGGTGGAGGTCAATCGAATTGATAACAGCCATGATGCTGAGATTAATTCAGATTAACCTCCATCACTCGAAAGCGGCTACCGCTAACCTTCTCCTCAGGCTGGCCAAAGGGGAAGAGGACATAGCCTTAATCCAGGAACCTTGGGTTCATGAACACAAGGTTCGTGGATTGAGAAATCCAGCCTACAACATTTTTACATCACAAAAAGAAGGTAAGCCCCGGACTTGCATACTTGCAAAGAAATCCATAAACGCTTACCTTCTTCCTAATTACAGCTCCCCAGACACCACGGTGATTGCCGTAGAATCACCCGGGAACAAGCTATGGATAGCCTCTGCATACATGGCGCAAGACGAATCTATCCCATCGGACGAGATAAAAAGACTGGTGAGAGACTCGCCAAACCACCAAGCTGGGCTCCTCATTGGGGCTGACGCGAATGCGCATCACACCCTGTGGGGTAGCAGCGACATAAATGAAAGAGGTGAGTGGCTTATTGAATTCATTCTTACCTCTGATCTTAATATATGCAATAAGGGTCATGTACCCACTTTTGTTACAAAAAATCGAAGGGAGGTACTAGACATAACTCTAGCATCTCCCTCTCTCATTGACAAAATAAGAGAATGGAAAGTTTCTGAGGAACACTCCTTCTCAGACCACCGCTACTTGGTTTTCAACCTAGCCTTCATGGTCCCAACCCCAATCGACTCTTCATGTAACCCAAGAAGAATCGATTGGGAGCGCTATAGAGCCCTTGTTGGCAACTCTGTAGTAAGCAGGACCCCCGATCACCCGCGGTCCACGGTAGACATAGATAATATGGTTGACATTTTAACAACTACCTTGGGCAACGCACGGGTCAACAGCTGCGCAAGCCACAAATCGAGGAAAAACTCTTATCCCTCGTGGTGGAACGCAAACCTAAGCAAGCTCCGTAAAAACTGTCGAAAACTCTTTAACAAAGCAAAGAGTACTAGGAACGATAGTGACTGGAGCCTATATAAAGCTTCACTCAGAACTTACAAACAAACTCTGAGGAAAGAGCAAAGGCTATCCTGGAAACTTTTCTGTAACAATATGGAAAAAATTTCAGACGCCTACAGATTGAGGAAAATACTCTCGAAAGATCCACAATTCCCAAGCTACCTTACAGCTAACGGAGTCTGGACAGCATCTGAAGAAGAAACTCTAAACCTTCTTCTCAATACGCACTTCCCAGGATGCCATGAATCGCAGGTTTCACCGCAGCCGCAAGGAACCCACTTTTCATCCGCATTAATGGGAAATTTCGAACACATCATCTCCAGAGAGAAAATAATATGGGCGCTAAAAAGCTTCAAGCCCTATAAATCGCCAGGTCCGGATGGAATTTACCCGGTCGAACTTACACAAACCATGGAATGGACTATACCATGGCTAGAGATAATCTTCAAAGGATGCCTAGCTTGGAGTCACATTCCAGACAAGTGGAAGTGCGCAAAGGTGCTTTTCATTCCCAAGGCCGGCAGAAACTCTCACACTACCCCCAAGGATCTAAGGCCTATATGTCTATCATCCTTTGCACTAAAAACCTTGGAAAGGATGGTAGACCTATATATACGCCATAACTTGGATCCGCCCCTAATTTCTAGGGCACAACATGCCTACGTTAAGGGTAGATCTATCGAAACAGCCTTGCACACCCTAGTGAGGAAAATCGAAAGATCAATCCATCTTAAAGAATACACTTTAACAGCCTTCCTAGATATAGAGGGCGCCTTTAACAACGTCACTCCGGAAGCAATAACGGAAGGGTTGGAAAAGCTAAAGGTGGAGAAGACTCTCGTAGAGTGGATCAGCGAACTACTATCAACACGCAAGATTCACTCGAAATGGGGTAACCAGGCAATCACCAGAGTGGTTACCAGGGGAACCCCGCAAGGAGGGGTTCTCTCACCTCTCCTCTGGAATGTAGTTATAAATGAGCTACTAATTAAACTGGAGGAAGAAGGCCTGGACGTTACTGCCTACGCTGATGACGTTGCCATTTCAATCTCAGGTAAATACCTATCGACACTGAATGACCGTATGCAAACGGCATTCTCAATTCTTTGCAAATGGGCGCATAGCAAAGGGCTCAGGGTTAATCCCCAGAAAACGGAGCTCGTGCTATTCACCAAAAAGCATAAAATTCCGGAGCACTGCCCTATCACTTTGCTTGATACCAGATTAAACTACTCCTCCAGTGCCAAATTCCTTGGCATCATACTGGACAGGAAATTAACCTGGAAAATCAACACAATCGAAAGAGCCAAAAAAGCAACAATAGCTCTCTATTCATGCAAGAAAGCCATAGGGAAAAATGGGGGTTCAATCCCAAGATTACTCTATGGCTCTATACCACGGTCGTTAGACCCACATTAATGTATGGAGCGACTGTCTGGTGGACAGCACTGGACAAGACAACATACCTCAAACAATTCGAGAAGGTACAAAGGCTGGCGTGTTTATGCATTACCGGGGCCCTCAGGTCCACCCCGACGGCTGCACTTAACATGATACTCGACCTTACACCACTCGATATTTTCGGCAAGCAAATTGCCACACAAACGGCCATTAGACTTAAAGCCAACTCGAACTGGAAGAGCTACGTCTTTGGCCACTCCTCGATCCTGATTAACAGGTCAACCATCGCAGAAAACCTAGACCTCACAAAGCCCACCACAGTCTTGGATAAAAACTTCATAACGTTATACCCGGACAGACAGAACTGGACTCGTCAGACTCAACCTCGTAAAGGCTGCATAGATTTCTATACTGACGGGTCTAAAACCAAGGACGGGGTGGGCAGTGGGGTATTCTGCAAACAACTTAAGCTAAACAAAGCGATAAAACTACCTAATCACTGCAGCGTTTTCCAGGCGGAACTGTTGGCAATAAAAGAGGCTCTGTCCTGGCTGAAGTGGAACGTGATATCCACCACGGATATCCGCATTCTCACGGATAGCCAAGCGGCCTTAAAGTCGCTGGAGTCCTATGTGTACACATCAAAAACCAGCCTCGACTGTCGCCTATCTCTTAATGAGATGGCTGAACAGTTCAACATACAACTTATATGGGTACCGGGACACAGCGACATCACCGGAAATGAAAGAGCCGACAGACTCGCCAAAAAAGGAACGACGCTACAAACAACTGTGGTCTGCGAGGGTATACCCTTCGCAACCATCAAATACAATCTCAATACCCTCGCCAGGGCCGAGACGAACCGGAGATGGACTCAGGGACACACCTGCCTCATCACCAGGCAAATCTGGCCCCGGCTCGATAGTCAACGGACTAGGAGTATTATCTCCCTAAATAGAACTGACATCTATAAAGTCATAGGTGTCATCACAGGACACTGCCTTATTGGCAGTCACGCGCAAAAACTAGGTATCACTCCGAATGATTTTTGTAGGAGCTGTTTAGACGAGGAGGAGGTCGAATCCATTCATCACCTTCTCTGCGCCTGCCCAGCATTCTGCACAGTCAGGAAACGATACCTAGGATCATACCTCCTCAACGATCTGACCGAAGTTCAGCAAGTGGGGACATCTAATCTTCTTAAATTCTTAAGAAGCACAAAATGGTTCCACGAATAGGGGGCTAAGCCCCCTCGTAGCTGCACAACGGGCCTCCTTGGCCTATGTGTGTTCTTCCCATCTCTGGGAAGGCTACGGTCTTACCTACCTACCGTAGACGCTTGACTAGACCCATGTCGCTGTACAGCCCGTAAAGTTTGTGGTTGGATCTATTCCTCCATCCCCCGTCTGCGTCTATAGGTCCGAAAAACACACGTAAAATCTTTCTCTCGGACCGACCGAGGACTTGCTCATCCGTTTTTAATAGTGTCCATGCTTCTGCGCAATACAGCAGGACCGGGATAATAACGGTCTTGTAAAGTGTCAACTTTGTCATTCGGGAGAGAGCTCTATTACTCAACTGCCTCGGAACTGATGTCGTTGTTCCAGGTCACTGCGGAGCCAAGGTAGACGAAGTCCTTCCTCAAACTTATAACTGCCAATACAAACTTTCTGACTAAGACGTCGGTGGTGAGTGTCCTTTTTCGATGACAACATATATTTAGTTTTGCCCTCGTTTACTGCCAAACCAATTTTCGCTGCCTCCGCCTCAATACTCGTAAACGTCTTATTGACAACTCGTTGTGTTCTTCCGATTATGTCAATGTCATCCGCGTATGCGAGGGGTTGTGGGGATTTGAAATATGTTGTGCTTCTTGTGTTGGCCAGGGATTTTTGCGCAATCATTTCTAAAACGGTGTTGAAGAAATCACACGACAGCGCATCGCCCTGCCTGAACCCTTTGTCGACCTCAAAACTATTCCTCAGGTGTTCACCGATTCGGATTGAGCAGCGAGCATTCTCCAAAGTCATCCTGCATAGTCTGACGAGTTTAACAGGGATGTCAAAAGTAGACATGGCGTTGTATAGGTTAGGTTAGGTATAAGTGGTTGGCATGAGCCACACGTAGGCCGAAGTCGGCCCATTGTGAGACCACATGGATCATATTACCTTGATCCGCTATCTGAGAACCAGCCGGTGTTTTTTTTGAGGCGATGGAGTTGAGCTATTTTTAGATTTGCTGGCTTACTTAGATTTTCATAGAAGGGCGCGCCGATGTAGATCCTCCTGCGATTCGCAAAAGAAGGTACAAAGTTGAAAAGTAAAAATCGTGACCTGATGAGTGTAAAAAGCTCTTCGAACAAGTTTGCCTCATACATGGCGTAGTATAACTCGTCTCTAATTACACAAACAGGTCGTGAGTATCGACTTGAAATTCATTGATTTTTTCCAGGATCTGTCGTAGTGTGAAGATTTGATCGATGCTGGACTTTAGGTTATATACAAAAGGTTTCAGGCGTTCACACAAGACAGCAGAGAAGATTTTGCAGGCGATGTTAAGGAGATTTATTCCTTTGTAGTTGGCGCAGTCAGAGGGGTCTGCTTTCTTGTAGATCTGCAAAGGATGCTGAGACTCCATTCCTCGGGCATGCTTTCCTCTGACCATATCTTACAGATGAACCGGTGTATGCTCCTAGCTGCTTTGAAGAGCTCAGCAGACGGTCCGTTTGCGCCAGCAGCTTTATTCGACTTGAGTTTCGATATGGAGATCTTAACTTCATCGAGGTCAGGGGGACGGAATTCTCTGCGATCTTCGTCGTTAAGAAATGGATTATTCTGCATGACAGCGATATACCGACTAACATCGCCGTTATACAGTCTGCAGAAGTGGTTTTTCCATGTTCTCAACTGGTAGCTATCGGTTCAAAAATCGTTACATATTGTAGGCTATGTATGAAATCTGTATTAGATTCACTTAGACAGGCACCGGATCGGTCTCATTATATCAGGAAATCTCTTGACAAACTAAACTTTGTAATGAAATGCGAAAGTGCTTTATGTCAAAAGAAATTAAAAAGGAAAAAAAGGATACGACGAACAATTGTAGAGGAACCTGCTCAAAGCAATGCAGCAGTGTGTGAATCAGCGTCCTATCACAAAATGGGAATATAACAAATGTCGATCTGAATAGAGAGATAGAAAGAGTTAATTTAATACATTAAATTAATGTATTTAGTGATGAAGCACATTAAAAAAATCCACTGAGTATCACCATCCATGACAAGGGTTTCTATTGCACTTGGGGAAATAAACTGATTGGTCACTTGCCGTCGTTGGGCCGCAAGGATGTCAAGATGGTCACCCTCAATGGCCGTTCAGACTATGTAATTTTGTATGACTTCAATTAGATGATGTGAATTGGATGCATCAAGTGATGTAATTGTATGTATATTGAGTTTAGTTGTTTAGGCACACTAAGCTTGGGATAGAAAAGTTGATCGAACTCGTTATTTGTAGTAGAGGCTACGAGGAAATGCCAGGATTGTGCGATTTAGCACGATTTGTTCTCTACGGCTAAGTTAGGACACTCACTCATGGCAACAACTCAACAACTTTAATCAAAAAATATGATTCATACCAACTGATGCAATTTAACTTCATTAGAAATGAGGAGGAGGGGAGCGAGCAAACACAGCAAAGAATCAGATCGTGTTTAACACGGCAAACACCAGATTCGATCTCTGTCCCTGCTCAATCCAAGTTGACACACAGCCTCCGAGTGGCCCCTCCTGAATAGCTGCTCAGGCATTCGCCAGACAGTGAACTAATGTGAAGCGACCAGCCCGTTTTTCCTGATGTAAAAGGAACCTGGCCCTCCAGGTTGTGCTTAGGGTTAACATCCCTATCACGGAAAACCACTTGTTGCGAACCGACAACAAGCCTCGGATACGAACGATTTCAATGTTGACGACCCCTGCAAACGCAATAAAGATTTACGAAGCCAGGTGCGGGCAATCAATTGGAAAGCCAAAAAATTGATGAAAACTGTGATATCTATTACGGTAGTTGCTACAAAGAAGGAAGTAACGTTATTTGGGTGCGGATTTGTTATTCGAGGTAGACTTAGGCAAAAGGCCTTAAGCTTTCGGCATGTAATCGAACGCCTCAGAACAATCCGCATCAAGGGTACACTTGGATCACACGCTCCCAACGAACGAAAAGGATGATCGACTCAAGGATGACTTGTATGATCCCCTAGACCGAACATACACCCAATGCCCCAGTTATGACATCAAAATTGTACTAGGAAATTTCAACGCATAGCTGGGCAAGGAAGCCATATTTAGATCGATCATAGGAAAGCAAAGCTTCCATAACACCACATCCGACAACGGATTTAGGCTAATCGATTTGCTAACATTGGTAACATTGATTGACGCCAGGCACTCCTCCAGCATTCTAGATGTACGAGCCTTCCGAGGAGCCAACATCGACTCGGACCACGACTTTGCTGTAGCCAAGCCAAGGTACGAATGAGGATATCAAGAATGCTTAGGAGTTGAGTAGAACAACGTACGTTTGACATCGGAAAGCTACAATCGCAAGGGACTGCCAGAATCTTTACCGGTCGTGTCTCCTTCAAGCTCTCTCAAAATCCGACCACAGCGGCACAAACAATGAAGCAGGAATGGGCGCATTGCCAGAACGCCATCAGGGACGCTGCAGGTTTCAAACCGCCACAACCTAAAAACCTCCGGTTCAATGAGCACTGCGAACAAGCTCATGCAGCAAAACAGTCGATGCGGAGGATATGGCTAGACCACTTCTGCAGACTGTATAACGGAGATGACAGACAAAAAACGCTGTCAGACAGAATGATCCATTCTTAATGTACGACGACGTAAGAGAATTCCGTCCAACCGATCTAGGTGAAGTCAAAATGGCGATATCAAGACTTAAGTCCAATAAAGCCGCGGCGCAGACGGCCTGTCCGCTGAGCTTTTTAAGGCGGCTAGGGATGAGCTCGTAAGGTACATGCATCATCTCATTTGCATGTTTGCCCGGTCCATAAGAAAGGAGACGCCTATAACGGCGCCAACTACAGGGGAACAAGTCTCCTTAACATCGCATCCAAGATCTTTTCTGACGTATTGTGTGAATGCTTGAAACCATTTGTGGATAACCTAATCGGCTCTTACCAGTGTGGTTTCAGGCCAGGCAAATCCAAAATAGACCAAATATTTACACTACGGTAGATCTTGGAGAAGAACCAAGAATACCAAATCGTATAACAACGTGTATAGAGACAAGTTATACAAAGCCATGTCTAGTTTTAACATCCCTGTCAAACTCGTCCGATTGTGCAGGATGACAATGGAGAATTGTCCCTGCTCGATTAAGGTTGATAATTGAACAAACCGAGACTCTTGATGTTAAGAAATGATTTAGACAAGGTGTCGTGTTCTCATGGAGCTTTTGAATATCGTGCTTGAAAATATCGTACAAGAATCACTGGCCAACAAAAGAAGTATGATCTATTTCAAGTCTACGCAATTGCTTGCGTACGCCGACGACATTGACGTTATTGGACGGACACAGCGAGACCTCAATGAGACTTTGAGCATTAAGGTAGAGGCAGCTAAGATGGGTCTTGAGGTTAATGAGGGTAAAACCAAATATCTGCTTTCATCAAAAAGAGACGGGCAACACCGACGTATTGGTCAGAAGGTCGCCTGGGCAGATATAACTTTGAAGCGTTCAAGGAATTCGTCTACCTTGGCTCACTGATGACCGGCGACAGCAACACCAGCGCTGAGATGTTTCCTTGAGCTCAAGAGGCAAATAGGAAGTAGAGTCCTCTCTCGGAAAACCAGGGTGTTGATGTATTATATATATACACACAACCTGAGCGGAGTGCAGTGGTTTGGGTCGTTGATGTTCGTTACCTCTCAGGGGTGGTTGTCCTAGATAGGACAAGAGCCGACCAAATTCCGCGTTGGTTATAGTCCGTACTAGTTCGTTCGAGCACTTTAATATTGCATACGCAGAGGATGAATTTCAGTTGGCCATATACTGTGAGTTTTATGCTTGCTGGAGTACGTCTGGTCACTTTCCATTCACAACTGCGTTGCATACTTGCATAGCGGATTTGAACTATTGACCTTCCGCTCGGCGGTTGATGATGTTAAGCACTGCACCATCCCACCCCTCTTCTTGATAATTCAATATACCTAAAAAGAGGTGCCTTTTGTTGAAATTTTGCCCAAACATTTTTTGGTCTATGGCCACCGGCCACTTTAATTACAGTGGTCTTTGAGATCTTCGAAATGATCTAACCAGTATTACATCTAAAAAGCTTCATAAGATAATGCCTCCAAGACTGCAAGTATGATTATACACGAAAAACAGCGTTTTAGGATCAGAATTAGTAATAAATCGTTGAAGCGACGTATATTTCTGTTATTTTGTCAAGTGATGAATAAAGAAGTTCTCTTCCTTTAGAACGCAAGAGAAAAGAAAGCAAAAAGAAAAAAAAAATGCACCGCTAAGGCTTAGGAGAATCATATGCTGAGTCTTTCCCAAATCATTACCCTAATATCCACAGTAGACTAATAGTAAAGCGCCGTAGCTCAGTGTCTTGATTTCTGGGGACCGGAGTCGAATCCCCGCATTGTATGATTATATGTACATATGTATATACAAAGTCGCAGACAGACTATCCGCTGAGCTCTTCAAGGCAGCTGGGGATGACCTGGTTAGGAGCATGCACCAGCTCATCTGTAATATATGGTCAGAGGAAAGCATGCCCGAGGAATGGAGTCTCAGCATCGTATGCCCGATCCACAAGAAAGGAGACCCCTCTGATTGCGCCAACTACAGAGGAATAAGTCTCCTTAACATCGCCTACAAAATCTTCTCTGCCGTTTTGTGTGAACGCCTGAAGTTAAACTTGTCAGACTATGCAGGATGACTTTGGAGAATGCTCGCTGCTCCATCCGAATCGATGAACACCTTACCGATAGTTTTGATGTCAAAAAAGGATTTAGGCAGGGCGATGCGCTGTCGTGTGATTTCTTCAACATCATATTGCAAATGATTGTGCAAAAACCACTAGCCAATAGAAGAGGCACAATCTATTTCAAATCCTCGCAACTCCTTGCATACGCCGACGATATTGACATAATAGGTAGATCACAACGAGATGTCAATGAGGCGTTTGCGAGTATTGAGATGGAGGCGGCGAAAATTGGTTTGGCGGTAAACGAGGGCAAAACTGAATATATGCTGTCATCAAAAAACGACGCTCACCACCAAAGTCTTGTCCAGAACGTTTGTATTGGCAGATATAAGTTCGAGGTAGTTAAGGACTTCGTCTACCTTGGCTCCGCAGTGACCTGGAACAACGACATCAGTTCCGAAATCAAACGCAGAGTCACTCTTGCCAATCGCTGTTTCTTTGGGCTCAGGCGACAATTGAGTAATAGAGCCCTCTCCCGAACGACAAAGTTGACTCTATATAAGACCCTTATCATCCCCGTCCTGTTGTACGGCGCAGCAGCATGGACACTATCAAAAGCGGATGAGGAGGCCCTTGGTCGGTTCGAGAGAAAGATGTTGCGCGTGATTCTTGGGCCTATAAACGCAGACGGCGGATGGACGAGAAGATTCAACCACGAACTTTACGGGCTGTGCAGCGATGAGTCTAGTCAGGCGTCCACGGATTCAACGCCTAAGATGGCTGTGCCATGTAGAGCGAATGGACACCACAGCTCCAGCCCGGAGAGTCCTTGAATCCAACCCCGAGGGACGAAGAAGCAGAGGACGACAGCATTTAAGATGGCGCACACAGGCGGAAGGGGACCCCAGCCAACTGGGTGTGCGATAATGGAAAAGGCTAGCAAAAGATCGTGCTAGTTGGAGGGGCATTTCGGTTGAGGCCCAAGTTCACCCCGAACTGTAGCGCCCGTTAAGAAGAAGATATACATACATGCCTATGTATGTATGTTTAATATTCGTCTGTGTCCTTGCAAAGCTATAATCGCATCTATGACCGCGGAGGCAGTTCGACAACTTAAAACAGTAAATGCAAGTTTAAGTCCACAACCCTGAAAGCAGGGAGATTGACACAAACCTCAAAACATTTGATCTGTTGTCAACGTACATATCTACCGCTCTTTTTACATTGACAGGAACATTGCGTAGATCCCTGGTCGAGGACTGCACGGATAGTGAGTATTTCTTCCAACCTATCTAAATGAATCTTAAACCTACATATATGAATAACGAAAGGGGCAATTCGAATCGTAGGAAATTTTGTCGGGCTTCTTCATATGTTTGGGTTACTATTGAGTATGCAAATTGTATGTTGCATCGATATGCTTTCCATCTAATTGTCTTGACAGCTCTGCTCATGGAATGCTCATGTCATGCCAATGGGCACTGATAACTTTAAGCTCTGTTTTCGCGGTCCGTTTAATAAGTTGGTTGGCCTCCAAATCGATTTATCGGCATGGAAATTATTACAGTTTAATTCAACCACATGTTATTCCGGTGGACGGCTTCCATTCAGCAAGCTATGCTCCATCACTCAAAACCACCAAAGAGCAACCTTATCAAACGTCAAAATGTTTTCCCACAATTCTAATTTTTCGAATCAAACGCAAATTTATGTGGATCGGCAGCAAACATTCCTCTGCTTTTGTATTGCAGTGTTTCTAACCACACGTAATTGCTGTTGTTCCTCGGCTTTCGAGCGAATTCCATTATCAGAAATGTGGAACATGTAAGCACCGATCCGTATGAGCTTTGCGCTGACCGTCACGTGGGGCGTGAAAAGTTGCACCGCACCAAGCTTCAACACCATTTCCAGCAGAAGAGAGAAATAAATAGGTCACGTTTCACTTCAGTGATATGCACCAAATTGGTGTTTTCTTAGTTTTGTATCTGCAGATAGTTTTCGAAAACGAACGTTTGCGCACTCTTGCAAAAATCCCCATAATCGCTGAATAGAACAGGAACGACAAAAACAAATAAAAAATACCGGAGTGCGTCGGCCGACAGAAAAAAAAAAACAAACGTGTGAACTCCAAACTCCACATCCGACGATTGAGGATTGAGGAAGTGTGTCGGGGTAGGATTTAGCTCCTGGTAAACAACCCTTTTTACAGATTTGTTTGGAAAGTGTTTGGCTGAGCGCTCATTGCTCGTCCCGGTTTCGCCGGCAATACTCGGATAAACTATTTTTACGATTCATGCAAATTTCAGTGATAAATCAAAAATGTAAATGGAAATTGGTCGCTTTCGAGTTTTTTTTTCCCGGCTTCTATCTCGAAGGATTTTTTGCTCAATTCCATGAATTTTTTTGCTGTGCAATGTATAAACGCTAGTCTTTTGTGTATGATGGGCTTTATGAGTGGGTCGGGACTTACGACTTAATATGCACACTGCATATAAATTGATTTTTAGAAGGAGAAGTGCAGAGAAGTGCATGCTTCTCGGTGAAACCTTATCGGCTGTTGAATTGTTTATACACTTGAATGTTGGAATTGGTAGGAACGAATTCATACATATATTGAAGTGATGTTGAGTTAGTTTATTTGGTTAAAGAACTAATAGTGTAACAGAGAAAAACGCTTTGTTGTTTAATTTATTGGCTTCGTTGAATTATTCCCAAGGTAAGAAGTGATAACAGATGGGACTGTTATCTTCTTTAATATGATTACTTACTTAGGTGGCGATACAGTCCGTGGTGAACCTGGGGCTCAATCAACAAGCGTCTCCAGCTTGCACAGTCTTTGGCTAACTGTTTCCAGCGCCGCACGTCCAGTTGGTTAAGGTCCCGTTCTACCTGAGTGCGCCACCGTAGATGCGGTCTTCTTCTGTTGTGCACCACTGTTGATGCGGCCGTCCTCTGCCTTCCTTCCGGGTTGGATTCGAAGACTCTTCGGGTCGGAGTTGTATTTTTTATGCGCTCTACATAGCCTAGCCACCTTAGTCGCTGTATCCGTAGACGTCGTACCAGGCCGATGCCGCTGTACAACCCGTACAGTTCTTCATTTAATATTCTCCGCCATACTCCGTTTGAACAAACGGGGCCGTAGATAGGGCGCAGAGTTATACTTTCGAAACGAACAAGGGCATCTTCATCCGCTTTTGTTAAGGCCTATATAGTGTCACCTTGGTTTTCCGAGAGAGGGTTCTACTTCTCAATTGCCTTTTGAGCCTAAAGAAACAGCGGTTGGCAAGAGTGATTCTGCGTTTTATCTCAGCGCTGGTGTTGTTGTTGCCGGTCATCAGTGAGCCAAGGAAGACGAATTCCTTGACCGCTTCAAAGTCATATCTGCCCATGGTGACATTGTAGCCAATACGTCGGTTTCACCCGCCTCTTTCTGATGAAAGCAGATATTTGGTTTTACCCTCGTTAACCTTTGGACCCATCTTAACCGCTTCTACCTCAATGATTACAAAGGCCTCATTGACGTCTCGCTGTCTGCGTCCAATCATGTCAATGTCATCGGCGCACGCAAGTAATATCGTAGACTTGAAATATATCGTACTTCTTGTGTTCGCCAGCGATTCTTGCGAGATCTTTTCAAGCACGATGTTGAGAAACATCCTTTTTTAACATCAATGGTCTCGGTTTGCTCATTGCCGACCTTAAGGAAGCACCGAGAATTCTCCATTATAATCCTGCACAATCGGACAAGTTGGTAGGGATGCTAAAACGAGAAATGGCTTTGTATAGCTCGTCTCCATACACGCTGTCATATGCGGCCTTGAAATCGAGGAATAAGGGGGTGAGTGTCGATTTGGAATTCCTGGATCTTCTCCAAGATCTGCCGTAGCGTAAATATTGAGCTATTTTGACTTCGCTCAGGTCAGGTGGGCAGAATTCTATTACGTCGTCATCCATTACGAATGGGTCATTCTGCCTGACAGCGGTATCTTGTCTGTCATCGCCTTTATACGGTCTATGGAAGTGATTTTGCCAAATCCTCAGCATCGACTGTGATTCCACTACCAGTTCTCCATTTTCACCCTTGCAGACAAAGCCAGAGCTTTGTAGCCATGGCATGTTCGTTTTATCTTATTGTTAAACTTCCGGGCTTCATTCCTGCGAAACGATCTCTCCATCTCCTCGATCTCACGCTCTCCGTATACTCTTTTCTTGTTTCTAAGAAGCGTATGTTCCTCTCTTCTCTTCTGCTCATAGATTTCGCGAGCAGCTCTCGTCCGCCGTTGCAGCGGGGCTTTATATGCCTCTTGTTTTACTGCATGAGCTTGTTGGCATTGTTCATCGGCGGTTTGAAACCCAGTACCTCAGAGGCAGCGTCTCTGGAGGTGTTCTGGCAATGCGCCCATTCCTGCTCTATTGTTTGTGCTGCTGTGGGCGGATTTTGAGAGAGCTTGAAGGAGACACGATCGGCATAGATTCTGGGAGTCTCTTCCGATTGTAGCATTTTGACGTCAAACTTACGTTGTCCTACTCGACTCCTAAACATTCTTGATATCATCATTCGTATCTTGGCAACAACAAGGTAGTGGTCCGAGTCGATGTTGGCTCCTCGGAAGGTTCGTACGTCGAGGATGCTTTAGGATTATCTGACGTCGATCGCAATGTGATCAATCTGGTTGGTGGTCGATTGATCAGGAGACCGCCAGGTACTCTTGTGGATGTTGAAATGGGGGAATCGTGTGCCTGCTACAAGGAGATTACGCCCCATTATGAAATCGATTAGCGTAAATCCGTTGTCGGATGTGGTGTTATGAGGACTTTGCTTTCCTATGATCGATCTAAATATGTTTTCTTTGCCCAGCTTTGCCTTGAAATCTCCTAGTACGATTTTAGTGTCATCGACCCATCCTTGAGTCGGTCATCTTTTCTTGGTGCGTATTGTTATGAGGCGTTCGCTTACATGCCGAAGGCTTAAGGGTTTTTGCATAAGTTTATTGTATTGCCTTGTCCATCCCATCGCATTTCTTGGAGCGCGGTGATGTCTGTTTTGTAGCAGTCCAGGGCCTTTTCCAATTGATTGCCCGCACCTGGCCTGTTGAGTGACCTCACATTCTAGGTGCAGACTCATAAGTCCTTATAGCGTTTACAAGGGTCGTCAACATTGAAATCGTCCGTATCCGAAGCTTTTGCCAGTTCGCAACAAGTGGTTTTTCCGTGATAGGGATGTTAACCCTAGGCACAACCCCCACCCTGGAGGGCCAGGCTCCTTTTAACCAAGGAACAACGGGCTGGTCGCTGCACACGTTAGTTCACTGTCCGGCGAATGGCTGGGCAGCTGTCCAGGAGGGGCCACTCAGAGGCTGTGTGTCAACTTGGATTGAGCAGCGACAGAGATCGAAGTTGGTGTTTGCCGTGTTAAACACGATCAGCTGGTTTGCTCTGTTTGCTCCCTCCCTTCTTCCCATTCTTTAATATGACTTAATCAAATTATTCTGGATCTCAGCAATATTTACAAGCGCCGATTTCACCAAAAGACCGTTAAGGTAGGAAGCTCTTTTATACCGGTAGGGAATACTATGGAAGAAGAATAAAGTTTTTCACAATTTCGTCTTTAATTTTTTTATATCTACTAGAGCATGGGTTCGCCGTAGCAGAGTCGATGTTGTGTTGGTCTCTGACGTCATTGTCACTGGCAACAGCAATGCTATCAAATGTGTACTCTGAGTGTTTTTACTCAGTGGTTGTTGATGAAAATAAATGTGGTTTAATTGATAGGTGAAACCTATCCAATACTACGGTTTGAACTCTTTAATAAGCAGTAGGCTCCTTTAAAAAATTCAACTTTTTTCGTGAGCTCTAATGCTAGCATATGCATAAGTACAGTGGGGCTTTTCCGATGAAGTTAAATGGGTGGGTATTGACCGTTATTGAGGACTCACCCGGAGCAACCTAAACCTTATCAGGCGCTGTCGTCGTTCTTACGGTCAAACCTGGTGACCAAAACCAAAGGCTTCCTTCTGGATTTATACCGCGATGGTTAGATCGATTATCATATAAACTTCTTCCATTTAGTGGCGCAAAGTTGTTAAAAAATCTAAATTAAACTATAGCGCTTGTTCGGCGTTGAACTCAAAATTCTGATTATGGCAAAAGAAAGGCAACCGCTTCGTGAAACGTTATAAAGGCTACTGATTTATTTTTAATTGTTCTATGAAAATCTACATATATATTGACAAGCTGTCCAAGTGACAGTAGGCCCGAAGGGCTTTAGTATAAAAACTGTTTGATGAGTGGTATTTTCTGGCATCTTGGTGACGTCATAGTCGCCAACATTCTCCCCCGCGCGGGACAGCAATTTGGAACTGCCAATGTAACTAATTGGCCTCTGATGCGATATGCGTTTGGATATGTCTCATGTTAGCGTGAAATCCCCGGCGCCTCTACTCTACTAACGGCAACTCCGATCATGACATGAAAAGAGATTATATAAGTTAACGAATAATAATATCAAAGCAGACAGGAAACAAGTGCAAGTGAACCCAACACGCGCAGGCGACCTTAATACGCGCCACCAGGTAAAACGCCATGTCAGCAACGTTCCCACGATCCATAGCAATACGCGTCGCCGGGTGGATCGTCATGTCAGCAGCGTTCCCACGATCGACGTCCAAAATGCAGTAGCAGCAATAATTAGGTATTTAAGGTAGCGTTAAGTACTCATTGTATGTTCAGTTTAGTGCAGTTAACTTGGAAGGCAGAAGCTCTGCTAAAATAAATAAAGTTTTTTTTTGAAAATAAATATAGAAAAAATATAATTGGCGCCCGAGCAGGGACCACAGGATTCGCGCGGTAATAAAGCCCTAAAGTAGTGCAAGGTCATAAAGCCCTAAAGTAGTGCAAGTTAACAAAGCCCTAAAGTAGTGCAGGTTAACAAGACCTAAAGTTGTGCGAACTCACATAGCCCTAAAGTAGTGCAGTGAGCTAAAAGGGAATAAAGAAACGCCCTCAAGTAGTGCAAAGAAATTTATTTCCCGCATAACATCCGCCGCGTCCGAATTATCCTGTGGTCCTCGGTGAAACGCGAACTGTGAACTCTATTGAACTGTGAAGTGTTTGTGAAAAATTAAGGGCCCCCGAGTAGCAAGGCAAAAGGGAAGCGATTTGCTAGCCGCACCGACACATCATCAGCTCAACACAGGATGCGCTTCATCATTTTATTGTAAGGATAGACTTAAGATTAAAAAATAGATTTACATTTAACCTTCCTAAAGACATTATATAAATTGTGCTTTTTACATACTCTATATATATATTATAAATTCTGTAACATTTAACCTTCCTAAAGACATTATATAAATTGTGCTTTTTACATACTCTATATATATATTATAAATTCTGTAACATTTAACCTTCCTAAAGACATTATATAAATTGTGCTTTTTACATACTCTATATATATATTATAAATTCTGTAACTTACGAACATTTTACAAATCTAAAAACTGAATTATTTGGAAACATTTAAAAATGCCTAACGAAAACATATTAAGACCATCCATTCTTGAACAAGCTGCACAAGCAGCATCAAACTCCCAAGCAATTCCTAATACTTCTGGAAGAACTAACGATAATTCCCAAGCAATTCCTAATACTTCTGGAAGAACTAATAATAATCCCGTTATAAATCCCCCATTACAAACCCTTATTGGCTCTATGATACGCGAAGTGCTGAGTACTGAGGGCCGAACCCTCATTCACTCTATTTTAAATCCATACGCGGATCAATTCACGGGAATTGATCAAACCATTGCTCCCGATCAAAACATTAGTGAACTCGACAAGATTCCCGACGTTGTACGTAGCCTACGCGAATTCTCTGGAAATCCAGGAGAATTTAGTTCGTGGCGAAAAAGCGTAGAACGAATACTAAAAATTTACGATCCGATTAAGGGATCAGCACAATATTTCGGAATTTTGAACACTATCAGAAATAAAATAATTGGGAACGCAGACCACGTTCTTGAGTCATATAATACTCCATTAGACTGGAACTGCATCTCCAGATGCTTAACCCTGCATTACGCGGACAAACGTGATTTGGGCACACTCGAGTACCAAATGACGACGTTAGTGCAAGGAAATGCATCCATACAAGAATTTTATCAAGCCGTATACTCACATCTTTCACTTATATCAAATAAAATCTCATGCATGGATGTTGGCACCGAATCCCTGAATTTGCTGATGCAAATCTATAGAGATAAGGCGCTTGACACCTTTATCCGGGGTCTTAAAGGCGACCTTCCCAGACTTTTGGGAATGCGTGAACCGGTAGATCTGCCGCAAGCACTGCATCTGTGTTTGAGGCTAGAGAACCAGAACTATCGCTCACAATATGCAATCGCGAACAGCCAGAACAGGAGGATAAACCACCCAGAACCTCCACCAATTCCACCAAAACGAGGAAACATTAATCCCGTTTCGACTCGTCCATCGTTCTATCCCGAGTTGGCTTATCTGACCCAACCACCTAGACAACAAATGCCTTTCCAATACAACGCTCGACCTATTCCACCCTCAAGGCCTCAGAAGCAGTTTGTACCACAACAATACCAACAACATCGTCCACAATATGTAGCCACTCCTAGGCAGCCACCACCAGAGCCCATGGATGCACAAACCATACGGACAAATAGGGTCAACTATATGAACCGGCCTCAAATGAAAAACTGGCCTCCAGCCCAGAAGAGACCACTGGTACCCCAATCACAACAAATACATCCTAATAAGATGCAGAGAAATTTCCATACCAATATCGCCGAAGAAATCGACAAATATATGGACATGCAGACCAATATGAACAACTCAACCGAGTTCGATGAAACCCTCCAAGAATACACTGAAACAACACAACCGGAAAATACCTACTCTGAAAACGTCATGGAACTAAGTGATATTCATTTTTTAGATTGAGCGACTCTTCGCTGCCATACTTTGAATGCGCAACGAAGAGTGGGGAAATCCTAAAAATATTGATCGACACTGGTTCGAATAAAAACTATATACAGTCCTCGTTAGTAAATAACCCCCTACCAAATGAAAAACCCTTTTGTTGTAACACAATTGGAGGTAACGTACAAGTTACTCACCATACCTTCATTAGTCTTTTTGGTCTACAAAATGTCAAAATTAAGTTTTTCCTCATGCCTAACCTAAAATCTTTCCATGCAATTCTAGGAAACGATAGCTTAAAGAATCTTTCAGCAATCATTCATACAAAAGACAACTACATGGTTATCAATAACCAAATAAAAGTTCGTATCAAACAAATGGCTTCGCAATCTGTTAATGCTATCAACATCCGAACCAATCACATGTCTCCAACACAAAAATTGGCCATTAACAAAATTATACACGACTTCCCTAAACTATTTGACGAACCTAATAAAAAATTAACGTATTCCACTGTAGTAAAAGGCGAGATTAGAACAACGTCTGATTCACCCGTATATACAAAATTTTATCCCTATCCTATATCCCTTAAAGGCGAGATTGATAAACAAATAAAACAGCTTCTTAATGATGAAATTATTAGACCCTCACGCTCCCCATACAATTCCCCTGTATGGGTAGTACCGAAAAAAGCAGATGCTTCGGGAGAGAAGAAGTATAGGCTTGTAATAGATTACAGGAAGCTGAACAGCATAACCGTTCCGGATCGATACCCGATCCCGCAAATTAACGAAGTTCTTGCACAACTCGGCCAGAATAAGTGGTTTTCCGTAATAGATTTAAAAAGCGGGTTTCATCAGATCCCCTTAAAAGCATCCGATATTGAAAAAACGGCCTTTTCGGTCAATAACGGGAAATATGAATTCACAAGGCTCCCGTTCGGCCTCAAGAATGCTCCCTCAATATTCCAGAGGGCACTCGATGACATCCTTCGTGAACATATTGGTGTAATTTGCTATGTTTACATCGATGACATAGTCATCTTCAGCAAGGATGAAGCCACACACGAGGTAAATATTCGAAAAGTGTTTCAAACACTTCATGCGGCAAATATGAAAGTACAACTGGATAAATGCGAATTTTACAAGCAAGAAGTAGAATTCCTAGGTTTTGTTATTTCGCCTGACGGCATTAAGACCAATCCAGAAAAAATAAGAGCAATTCAAGATTTTCCATATCCAAATACCCTGAAGGAACTTCGCTCTTTTCTCGGCCTGTCAGGGTATTACCGCCGCTTTATTAGGGACTATGCCAAGCTGGCGAAACCCCTAACAGCCCTCTTAAGGGGGGAGGATGGACGACTGTCCAGAAACCTCTCAAGCAAGAAGATCATTCACCTCGACAAATCTGCAAAGGAAGCCTTCCAGAAAATCAAGAACACCTTAACATCAGAAGAAGTTATCCTCGCATATCCCGATTTTACAAAACCTTTTGAATTAGTAACCGATGCCTCCAATTATGCCCTAGGCGCTGTATTATCACAAGGAGAAAAGCCCATTATGTTCATATCTAGAACTTTAAATCAAACCGAAGAAAGCTACGCAGCTAATGAAAAAGAGATGCTAGCTATAATCTGGGCACTTAACAACTTCAGAAACTATCTCTACGGGACAGCAAAGGTTATTATTCATACTGATCACCAACCACTTACCTATTCCCTAAGAAATAAAAATAACAACTCCAAATTAAAAATATGGAAAGCCATCCTGGAAGAATACAACTACGAAATTAAGTATAAACCAGGAAGATCAAACGTAGTTGCAGATGCACTCTCCAGGCCTCCTATCCAATCCCAAATAAATTCCCTCACTCCAACAATTCATAGCGACGAAAGCTCGTCACATGGTCTCATATTCAATGTTGAAACACCAATAAATGCTTTTAAAAATCAAATTCTTCTTAATGTCGGTAACACAAGTAGTCAAGAATTTAAAATCATCTTCCCAACATATCATAGACACCTTATAATCGAACAATCCTATACACCAAATAGCTTAATCGAAATTCTTAAAACTAGACTAAACCCCACAGTAATTAATGGTATAAAAACAGAGGAACGAATACAAGGAATGATTCAAGAAATCTATAGGGATCATTTTGCTAACTACCGTATTCGATTTTGCCAGGTCATAGTTGAAGACGTTACTGACGAATCGAGGCAAGAAGAGATTATTATTAACACCCATCAACGTGCTCTTAGGAATGATCGCGAAAACAAATTGCAGATTCTGGAAAGATATTATTTCCCTAGTATGTCACGCAAAATAAGAAGAATAATAAAACTATGCGCTATCTGTAAGGAGAACAAATATGATAGACATCCGGACAAGGTAGAAATTCAACCAACTCCAATACCAACGTATCCCGGACAAATCATCCATGTCGATATCTTCTCAACTGAAGGTAATCTGGTACTGACATCGCTAGACAAGTTCTCTAAGTACGTTCAAGTCAAGAGGTTACAATCCAAAGCCATTGAAGATGTTAGGCAACCCCTTAGAGAGATTATATTTGCCTATGGAATTCCGAAGACTATAGTATTCGATAATGAGAAGTCTTTCAACTCTTCCCCAATCACATTCATGCTTAAAAATGAATTTGGCATTGAAGTATTTACAACGCCTCCGTACACAAGTACCTCGAACGGCCAAGTCGAAAGATTCCACTCGACTCTCGCTGAACTTATGCGTTGCATCAAGAAAGAACAGGTGCATAAATCCTTCACGGAACTTCTAGAATCAGCCGTAAATGCCTATAATTTCACTATACATTCAGTAACAAACAAGAAACCAGCAGATTTGTTCTTCAGCAGAAACATAGACCCTTCCCAAATTGATAAAATTCGATCCGAAATTCAAACCAAATTAAAAGACAAGCAAGAACAAGATTTGAACTACCATAATAAGGGCAAGCCACCAATAAAGGAATATTCAGTAGGAGAAACTATTTATGTCAAGAAAAACAAAAGAGTAGGGTCAAAACTCTCACCCCGATATTCAAAAGAAGTCATTAAAGAAAATAGGAAAACAACAGTTCTCACACAATCCGGCAAAGTTGTCCACAAATCACACATAAAAACATGATTCCAAAATCTCTCTTTTTAGATACCTACTGACCGACTGCTTATGTGACGTACAAATACTGGACTATACGAACTCACGACTAGTGACTATTAACACAGGGATATCTAGAATACAAACAGGCACTTACAAAATAATCCACGAAATAGACTTATCGGCCTACTCACAAGCTGTAAGCAACATAGAGTCATCCATGATAAAACATATACCATCCTCTCATCCCAGCTATCAACTCTTATCTCAAGAACTATCCTCCATAAGATCCCACCTTAACCGTTTAATCCCTAACAAAGTTAAAAGATCAATCGACTTCTTAGGAAGCGCTTGGAAATTTATCACCGGTAATCCAGACAAACATGACCTGCAGATAATTCAGGAAAAGATTAACAATGTACTAGAAAACAATAATAGACAAATTTTAATAAATAAACTAATTATTGATAAAATAAATAATGTAAGAGAAATAACTAATAGTATAAGTAAATTTGTAAAAGAAAATAAAAACTCAATAGAAGAAATTATATTCCATATAAAGTATAAACTAGATTATCTTAAGGAAGAAATAACAAACGTAGAATACGCCTTGCATTGGGCAAGAGCCAACGTCATAAATTCTTATATTCTGTCAAATAGTGAAGTAAATGTAATAGAAAAAATTATAAATAATAAAGAAATTCCTTTTAAAGATATAGAAGAAGCATTAGAATTTTGCGAAATTAAAATAGCATCCAATAACTCTATTATTTTATATATAGTAAGCCTACCAATTGTAACTGAAGAAATTTGTAATAGTTTAAGCATAAAAGCCGTCAAAGAAGGCAATAAAATAATTAAGATTGATTTTGACAAAATTGTGAAATGCAAGGAAGAAACATACGGAATAGATCTAGACTGTAAAACAGTAAATAAATTATCCATATGTCCTAAAAATAATATTGTAAATTTAAGTAACACAAATTGTATACCGAATTTATTAAATAGTAAGCCAGCAAACTGCACTGCAATCAACAGTCAACACGTCCCAGCATACGAGGAAATATCACCCGACATCATCTTCTTGAACCAGTACAATGGGCAAGTTACCATCAATAATAACGAAGTTGCCCTCAACGGTACGTTCTTGATCAGATACCACAACAACAGCATCCAAATTGGGAAAAGCATATTTAGATCTCTCGAGCTGACGCACCTCAACCCCCTTCCGGCAATTTTACAACCAACAACAATCAACCACGAAGTAGAAGAAATATTATCGCTGGAAATGATAAAGGAGCTAAACGTCAACAACACCCAGTACATTCAACTCCTCAAGACCAAGGTGAAAAACAGCATAGCAATAAACATTGGAGCCTGTCTATTACTCCTCATCCTATTATCAATAATTCTCCGAAAAATCGTAACGAGTAATAAGTCACCAGAGGACATTACCACCAGGTCAGATTCATCCGACAAAAATTCAGTGGCAGAGAAGGTCACACCATTACCTTCCCCAATACCAAGGGCGACAACCTCGCGACTTAACCAGATACCATTTTTCTAAGTGAACGCGGACGTTCACACTTAGGGGCGGAGGAGTTAACGAATAATAATATCAAAGCAGACAGGAAACAAGTGCAAGTGAACCCAACACGCGCAGGCGACCTTAATACGCGCCACCAGGTAAAACGCCATGTCAGCAACGTTCCCACGATCCATAGCAATACGCGTCGCAAGGTGGATCGTCATGTCAGCAGCGTTCCCACGATCGACGTCCAAAATGCAGTAGCAGCAATAATTAGGTATTTAAGGTAGCGTTAAGTACTCAATGTATGTTCAGTTTAGTGCAGTTAACTTGGAAGGCAGAAGCTCTGCTAAAATAAATAAAGTTTTTTTTTGAAAATAAATATAGAAAAAATATAATTTATACATTAATAAATGTGCCGAACAGACCACACCGAATGGAGACACAAGGGAAAACAACATCGAAGACAAACAAAACATCAGCGATGATGAAGGGTCCGCTTCTGCTTCTGCCTTATGCATTTCCTACACAAGGTTCCGTTTGATTCATTGTACTTGCGGCGGGCAACAAATTCAGAATTATTTCGGTGTCGGTAAGTCTAAGTTAAGTGTTGTGTGTGATCCAGTTAATCACAGGTGAGTATCAAATAGTATCATAGTATAGATTTTTTTGTTTGTTTTGTTGGGTAGATAATGTCGGTTGTGATGCGAGCGCAAATGTGTGTGTGTGCTTTAGTGCTCAAGTGTAAGATGAGTGGACTGTATATTGCTATGTACTGAGTGTTGAATGGAATGAAAATTTGTTGATGTGCGGAGTGGGTGTTTAAACTTGATTCTGGGTAGCAGTCGATGAGACGTTGCTTGGTAGCGGACACAATTTGGTGTTTGGTCTTCGTAATTCTCCTTGTTGGGTTTTGACCTTCACAACCCTGATTAATTGGTCTGATCCGGGAAATGTTTCCATGATCCGGCCAAGGCTCCATCTGGTTGGGGGGAGTCGTTCATCCTTGATCAGAACCAGATCGCCTATTTTCAGCTGTGGACACTGCTTCAATCATTTTGGACGCTGTCGGAGCCGGGATAGATACTCGATCTGCCATTGTTTCCAAAAGGCCTGCAAATGGGCTTGCATGTTTTTCCATCGCTCGTGATAAGGTATTTTGCCTACGTCTAATTTTGGCTCAGGGACAGTGAACAAAGGTTCTCCGATGAGAAAGTGGCCTGGTGTCAACGCTTGAAAATCATCTGGATTCTCTGACAATGGGCATAGGGGTCTCGAATTCAAACAAGCTTCGATTTGTGTCAATAGCGTGGCGAGCTCTTCAAAGGTGAATGTCCCATTTCCGACGATTCTTCTCAAGTGGTGCTTGACACTCTTGACTCCCGCCTCCCACAGTCCTCCAAAGTGAGGAGATGCGGGTGGAATGAAATTCCATGTAGTTCCCTGGGCAGCTAAGACCTCAGCCACCTCCTTCCAATCGTGAACTCCAGAGTTTAAGAGACGACCTAATTCGGCATCTGCTCCTATGAAATTGGTGCCACAATCGCTGTATATTTGGCTGCTAACTCCCCTTCGCGCTGCGAATCGCCGAAATGCTGCCAAAAACGCCTGTGTTGTCAGGTCACTGATGACTTCTAAATGGATCGCCTTGGTAGCGAGGCAGACGAAAACACCGATGTAGCCCTTGTAACATTTGGCTCTACGTCCTTTCCATGCCTTTATGGTGATAGGTCCAGCATAATAGATTCCGACATGAGTGAATGGTCTGGACATCGTTACTCTCGGAGCTGGAAGGTCTCCCATTAGCTGCTGGGCTGCCTTGCTGCGAAAACGGTAGCAAATGGTACAGCTATGCAGGTACTTTTTGACAGGACGTTTCGTATGAATTATCCAGTACTTAGTTCTCAAGTAGCAGATCATTAGCTGTATCCCTCCGTGTAGCGTCCTTTCATGTGCATCACGTATGATCATTTGTGTGAAATGATGCCTCGATTCCAATATTATGGGGTGTTGTTGATCGTAGGGGAGATCTGCGTGCTTAAGCCTTCCGCCCACTCGGATGATTCCTTCGGTGTCACTAAATGGATTAAGAGCTCCCATGCCTCTGGCCCTGCAGACGCCCCCGGGAAATATGTCACGTTGAACGCACCGTGCAATTATGTTGTGCGTCTTGTTCGTTTCCTCCGGACGTAAGGGACCAGAGAATCTGTTAACATTGGGCCTTTGAGTATTGTAAATGAATCGCATGCAATAAGCTATGGTTCTTACAAGACGGCCTAAGTTTGAAAAACGTCCTATTAGGGATCTTAAATCGTTTTCTGATATCTCAGTGTGATGAACTTCTACGCTTCTCTGTGCGTTATTCATATTGGAATGGCTGTTCAGGAATATCAAAACCCCAATTTGTCAGCAGAAACGCAGGTCCGCTCCACCAAAGAGTTGCGCTTACCAATGTAGATGGTGATACACCTCGTGATGCCAAATCTGCTGGGTTGAGTTGCGTTGGTATATGTTTCCAGATGTCGCCCGATGTTAGCCGTTGGATCTCACCGACTCGATTTCAGATGAAAGTTTCCCATCCCGATGCTGGAGATAAAATCCAACTGAGGGTTATCATCGAGTCGGTCCAGGCGTGCATGGCTTTATTCTCGCGTTGGAGTACATGGGCAGTGTAATTGAGAAGCCTTGCAAGCAAAACTGCACCACAAAGCTCTAGACGAGGAAGACTTACTGGCTTCAATGGTGCCACCCTTGATTTGGAAATTAGTAAATTCATGTGCACCTTTCTCTGATCATCTTCTGACCGTAAGTAAATAGCTGCACCATACCCTTTTTCAGAGGCGTCGCTGAAACCATGCAACTCAATTTTGGTTGAAGTGCTGACCGTCTGAATCCATCTTGGAAGTCTTATATGGTTGATCGCCTGCAAATCGTCGTGAAAGGTATTCCATTCCTGTAAAAGCGTTGATTCAATTTCTTCATCCCATGACAATTTTCGGAGCCAAAGTTGCTGCATAAAATATTTAGCTTGAAAGATACATGGCGAAATCCATCCCATTGGATCATATAACTTAGCGATCGTTGACAAGATAAATCGTATCGTTGGTCTTGGATTGTTCGGGGGGGTATATAGGAAGCAAAACTGATCATCGACTGGAAGCCATCGAATTCCCAAAGTCTTGATTTGGTTCGAGCTTTCAAATGACAATGTGAAAGAGGACTCGCGCTCTTTGCTGGGGATGCCTTTCAGCAGCTCTGCGCTGTTTGCCATCCACTTACGTAGGTTGAAACCGGCTTCCCGTAACACCATTTTTACTTCTCCATATTTTTCTTTAGCTTCCTGGACGGTGTCTGCTCCTGAAAATAGATCGTCTACGTACATTTCGTCCTGGATCATCTTTGCGGCCTTGGGATACGAGCGCTCCGCCTGCTTACCTACCTCCATCAGAGTTCGTATGGCAAGGTACGGAGCTGCAGCTGTTCCAAATGTGACGGTCTTGAGTCTGAAAACCTTGAGGGGATCTGACGGATTGTTACGCCAGAGTTGGTAATAGGAATCCTCTTGTGTCACCCAGATCTGCCGATACATTTTCTCAATGTCAGCAGCGAACGTGAAACGATAACCTCTCCATCGCAGTAATACATCGATGACATTTTGCTGTAACGAAGGCCCCGTCATCAAATGATCATTTAGAGAACTTCCATCGGTCGTTCGAAAGGATGCATCGAAAACTACTCTTAGCTTAGATGTAGAACTGCTCTCCTTAAAAACAGCGTGATGAGGTAAAAAATAGTGGTTATTTTTGACTAGTGCTTCTTCCTTAATTTCAACCATGTGACCTGATTTCAGATATTCATCCAAACATGGCGTGTATTGGTGGCGTAAATCAATGTTTGCTGCAAGCCGCCTTTCTAGACTTCTAAAACGTTGCATGGCACCTTCGTAGGAACTTCCCAATACTGGAAATACGTTACCCTTAAATGGAAGAGCAACTTGGTAATGACCATCTGCCAACTTCTTCACGCTCTTCAGTTACTGTTCTTCACATTCAACACTCTCCTTAGGTTCCACGGGTTTGAATGGAACTTCTTCCAATTTCCAGAATCTTTGAAGTTGTTCCTCGAGATTGCAAGTTTGTAGAAAGCTGTGAATGGGCCTATGATCGAACGGCGCTTTACCAAACAGGATCCAGCCGAACCTGGTGTTCTGAGCAACTGGCAATGTTTTGTTCTGTGGTCGGACTAAGTTGGGTAGCAAAATTTCGGCTAAGACATCACTGCCTAACAATATGTCGACTTGAGATGGCCTATGAAATGTTGGATCAGCCAAGAGCAAGTCGTCAAGGTGCCTCGAATCATCAGCTGGAAGCTTGCGGGCCGGGAGATGGCCAGACAGCGACTTAAAAATGAAAGCCTGAAGAACTGTTTCAAAATCTGTATACCGTGATGCAACTACGATGTCGACAACCCCTTTGCATGTGCCACTACTGACCATTCCTAACCCAGAGACTTCGATGTAAGTGCATCTCGGCTTCAAACCCAAAAGTTGAACAGCGGATTCAGTTATAAACGTTGCCTCCGAACCCGAATCCAAAAGTGCTCGCAACGTAACCGTTTTCCCTGTGGATGATCTGATCTTAATGATGGCTGTAGCTAGCAAAACCTGTATCGAGATACTTGACACTGCATGTAGAGCTTTGGTCGTAGAAGTTTCTTGATCCCCACTGGTAGGCAGAAAATTTGGTGCATCTGGATTAATTGCTGCAATGTGATATGCTTGACGCTGTGGCTGAGCCCTTCGTGCAGACAAGAATGGGTTAGAGGAGGAAGGTTTCTGTGGTTGGAGAAAGGACTCGGCGGATTGGTGGGCATCGAGATGTTGAGAAATGTTGGCCGCTATATGTAGTAGCGAGTGATGTGGCTGTTGACAATAGTAACATCTATAATTGCTAGGACACTGTTCTACCTCGTGATTATAGGCTAGACAGTTGAGACAGATGCCTAATTTGCCCACATTCTGCCGACGATCAACGACGCTCATTTTTAAAAATCGGCTGCATTTGCGAACCGCGTGTTGTCCCTTCTTACAAATTTTGCATGAAATTTTGATGGAGCTAGTCTGGGAGTGGAAAGCTCTTCTATGAGGTACTGGTCTAGAAGAGTCTGCTAACGCTCCGAATTGCTGATGGGTGACGGCCTCCAAGGTGCGGAACCTAGTTTCTAGAAAACGTTTGAATTCGTCAAATGTGGGCAGATCTTTGCTATCTTGCTTGGACCCTAATTTTTCTTCCCACAGCTGCTGAGTTTTCGTAGGCAGTTTCTGCAGCAGCACGAAGATAAGCACCACGTCCCAGTGCTCAACGGGTACCTTCAAATTGGCCAAACTATGAACAACTTCCGTTGATGTATCCAACAACTGTTTGATTAACTCTGCTCGTTCCTGCGAAACTGATGGCTGGTTGAATAGGCCCTTCAGCCGCGTATTGACCAGGAAGCGTTTGCGGTCGTACCTGTCAGTGAGAATTCTCCAAGCCTCTGCGTAGTTTCCTTTGTCCATCCCCAGGTGGGTCAAAATCCTTTCAGCTTCTCCTGACACTGTTGACCTTAGATAATGAAGTTTCTCAATTTCAGAGAGCGCCGTGTTATGATGTATAAGTGAGACGAACAAATCGTGAAAGGCTCGCCAAGTTTCGTACGTTCCTGAGAAAACTGGTAGGTTTATTTTCGGTAGTTTGATGTCTATCTTTCTGGACGCGGTCATATCTCCTACAGGCTTACAATCCTCCATCTCTTTTGCAGACTTGATTTTGTCGACAGCGTCTAGCAAACTGGATCGGTAGTCGAAATAAACTTCCCTAATACTCTCGATGATGGCCTCAATTTCAGCGTTCTTTGAATCGTCGTCACAAACGAGACCCTGAAACCGTGAAGACGCTGATTCCATGGTCTTTTCCAGAAGTGAAAAAAAACTATTAGATTGGCTGTTACTAGCCAAATCCATTATTTCGTGACAACGTCTATTATACGATTTTATGAATGAGGTATAAATATTATATATTCAACAATTACATATAATTTTTTTATTGATTTCAATGTTTTATTTTCATATTACAGTATTATACATGTATTTAATTGAATAAGACAATTTTATACTCAAACTTTTAAGTGTTCTTTATTTCTAATATTCTATCAACAATAGGTCTATGATATGATTTTATTTGATTTAATTCCACTAAACGACGCCGAATTTTTTTTTATCTGACATGTTGATCATTTTCGCGCGAGCTCACTACTACACATTCGCTAGGCCACGCCTACTCACACGGTTAGTCTACATTTTTCTGCGTTTTTTGCTTTTCGGCATCCCATATTTCAGCGCTAACCGATTTAATAGACGTTGTCACGTCAAAAAGTCCTGCCAAGTAGTTTGAGGTACGTTTGCTTGCACCTGTCTTACCAAAGTTGATGACGTCCTTTTCCAGCTGTTTCAGCATACTTGACAACACCTTACTCATTTTGTGTTTTGTCGCAATATATATATATATATATACGTAATTTTATGCGGTGATATATAGTAAGAACGTGTTCCACCTACTTGTCAATAGAGCGATCTCCACGTCCAATCAACGATGCTGCGTACTTCAGCGACTGCACAATCTGCCGACATCCAATTCAAAACAGTTGAATGATGTGATTCGGTGTATTTGTGTGGATCGCCGGTCTGATGTCCCAAGGTGGTATTCTACGTCGCACACACACACTGCTCTGCAATTCCGGGCCGTTTTGTGGCAAATTAAAATGCTTGGCACATCAGCTTTACGTTGAAAAAATCTTCGATCCGGGCAACGATACACGTACTGCTGTTTGAATTTCCCGACTGGTGATTGTTGAGTAATTATTGTAATGAGCTAAATGGCTCGAAGGACCAGAATGTTCGGCGTTGAACTCAAAATTCTGATTATGGCAAAAGAAAGGCAACCGCTTCGTGAAACGTTATAAAGGCTACTGATTTATTTTTAATTGTTCTATGAAAATCTACATATATATTGACAAGCTGTCCAAGTGACAGTAGGCCCGAAGGGCTTTAGTATAAAAACTGTTTGATGAGTGGTATTTTCTGGCATCCTGGTGACGTCATAGTCGCAAACAGCGCTTATAAACAGTAGCGTGTTAAGTTATCATAGGTGCCACGCCATCTTGCTGCAAGGCAGGGCTAGAATCACTTACTGAAGCAGAGTGGGGCCAATTTTTGATTGCGATGAGGGCTGTTGATTTGAAACTGGGACCATGAAAATCAGTTGTTATGGCTATGAAAGGCCATATCATCAGTACAAAAGGAATTAAACAAATTGCGAGAAAAATTAAGTACAGCACCGACTGTCCAATGGTGACTAACGGGCGAGTGTTTCCTCCGAAAATTCGTGAGGAATGGAAGAGCGTTGATTTTGTCTAGCAGGAGGAGCCATATCAGGCGTTTGAACATTCGAAAATTAGCAATCACCAAAGGTTCAGTGTTAGCGTTGTTTAACATGACTAAGGAACATGTGCCGCAAATTGATAGTAGTGCTTTAATCTTTTTACAAGTTGTACTACCATGAAAGGACTAATATGGGACAAAGAGGCAGAAAGTATTTTAGATACGCAAACCATAAGCTGTCGAAAAGCTGTTTGACATCCAAAGTCAACTAAGTAATTTTGATGCTGTGCCAAGTTAAGGCAATATTCGAAATATAATAGACAGACGCAACGTGTTCAAACCAAGGTTTTTAGCAGTTTTATGGTAGAGTATGGCATTCAACAAATAATTGTGGCAATAGGTACTCCACGAGTGGACGGGCAGGCTAAGAAAGTGAACAAATCCCTTATAAGTTCAATAAATGGGATTTTGCATTATTGAATTCTCAATGAAACTTTAACTTCCAAATCAACGCTGCTATTAATGTTTCACTTAATTATCTAAAGTCCGTAACTGATTAAAACATTATTCGAAGAAGGACGCAAGTGGAAAATCCGCTATAAGATAAGTGTTAATTTTCTCATCAGTGGACTACGAGGAGTCGCAATTACCTTCCGGGAATTTAGTCATAGCTCGGGAACTGGCAAAACTGCGTCGTTTATTAAGATTTGTTTGGAAAGGGGGGACTTCTTTTCCAAGGCAGAAGTCGAGAACAATTTTGTTTGTGTTGTGTGCGTATTTTTCGAAAATAATGGGTGACTTCATAAAAATGAGTTATTTACTTTACAAGCAACGTGTTGTGATTTAATTTTTAGTGAAATCCGGTGAAAAACCCTCGGAAATCCTGTGGAGACTGCAGTTGGTGTATGGACGCGAGTGTATGTCGAAAACAAATGTGTTTTAATAGGAAAAGAGGTTCAAGAAGGGCCGTGAAGAAGCAGAAGACGATCCAAGAGAAAGGGCTCCTCCCGTACTGTGGCATCGTTCATAGTGAGTGTGTTCCTTTCGACCAGATAGTGACTGGGCAGCCCCGAATGTGTCCGCTGCGATGTATTTTTTTTAATCTCCAAGATGAAGTTACATCTCAAGGGAACTCACCATGGCGGTGTAGAGGAGGCCAAAGAGGCCTTGCCTTCGAGGGATTGTCAATAGTGCTTCGAATCGTGGGAGCAACGTTGGAAACTTTGTGTAGAGAAGCGAACTATTGTTGATAATAAAATGTTGCGACTAACTTAATTTGTTTGTTCCCGAAACATACTCGTAAATGTCAAACCTCGTACACTTCCTTCAACTTGCTTCCCTTCCCATAACGAATCCAAATAAATTCGTTTGTGAGTTTTTGTGGGGAAATACGACTTTTCTTCGCCAAATGTGATTATGAGCTTACCGGTAAATGAAACTGCTTTCAGGAAACCGATTGTTTTGACTTTCCGACATCTGTGGTGTGTGGTGATGAATCCATGTCAGAGTAAGGTCCGCGGCAAAAAAACCATTCACCTGAGGCTTTAAAGTTTGTTATTGCAAAACAATCCGCTTCTTCCAGTCTCTAACGAAATAAATACGTGTAAATTCAAAGGAGGGAGCGAGCAAACAGAGCAAAGAAGTTTATCGCGTTTAACATGGCAAACGCCAGCATCGATCTCTTTCCCTGCTCAATCCAAGTTGTCACACCGCCTCCGCGTGGCCCCCCTTGGATAGCTACCCTGGCACCCGCCAGGTAGTGAACCAATGATTGCAGCGACCCAACCCCTTGTTCCGCGAGAAAGAGGAACCTGGCCCTCCAGGTTGGGGATTATGCTTAGGGGTAACATCCCTATCACGTAAAAACCTACTTGTTCCGAAACGACAACAAGCCTCGGATACGGACGGATACAAAGCTGACGACCCCTGCAAACGACTAGCGAACTTGAGAATCTGCACCTGGATTGTGAGGTCCCTTAACAGACCGGGTGCAGGCGATCAATTGGAGCAAGCCCTCAACTGCTATAAAGCAGATATAACCGCACTCTAAGAAGGGCGATGGGATGGACCAGGCAAAAGACGGATGAAAAACTGCGCCATCTACTACGGGAACTGCTACAAGGAGAACAAACAGCGCCTATTCGGGTGCGCATTCGTTATTCGAGGAAGACTCCGACAAAAAGTCTTGTGTTCCCGAGATATAAGCGAACGTCTCATAACAATCCACACCAAAGCTAAATTTGGAAAAATTAGCCTAATATGCGCTCAGGCCCCAACGGAAGATCGGCTCAAAGATGAATTCTACGATCTCCTAGACAGAACCTATGCCCAATGTCCCAGCTACGGCACAAAAATAGTTCTAGGAGATTTTAATGCAAAACTGGGCAAAGAGGACGATATTCGAGTCGATCATAGGAAAGCATAGTCTCCATAACACCACATTCGACAACGGACTTAGACTAATCGATTTCCTAGCGGGGCGTAACCTCCTTGTAGCAAGGAGTCGAGCGTAGGAGTCGAGTAGGACTACGTAAGTTTGACGTCGGAAAGCTACAATCGCAAGAGACTGCTTGAATCTTTGCCGATCGTGTCTCCTCCAAGCTCTCCCAAAATCCGCCCACAGCAGCACAAACAATAGAGCAGGAATGGGCGCATTGCCAGAGCGCCGTCAGAGATGCTGCCTCAGAGGTGTTGGGTTTCAAACCACCACCACCTAGAAACCCCTGGTTCGATGAACAATGCGAACAAGCCCATGCAGCAAAACAAGAGGCATATAAAGCCATGCAATGACGGGCGAGAGCTGCTCGCGAAATCTATGAGCAGAAGAGAAGAGGGAAACATACGCTTTTTAGAAGAAATAAGAGAGAGCACGGAAAGCGTGAGATCGAGGAGATGGAGAGATGTTTCCGCAGGAATGACGCCCCTAAGTCTTACAATAAGGTAAAACGAACATGCCATGGCTACAAAGCCAGAGCGGCGGTCTGCAGGGATGAAAATGGAGAACTGGTAGTAGAGTCGCAGTCGATGCTGAAGATTTGGAAAGACCAACGGCTATAAGAGACAACATACCGCTGTCAGGCAGAATGAGCTATTCGTAATGGACGACGGTGTAACATAATTCAGTCGACCCGATCTAGAGGAAGTCAAAATAGCGATATCAAGACTTAAGTATAATAAATCCGCGGGCGCAGGCGGTCTGTCTGCTGAGCTTCTTAAGGCGGCTGAAGATGAGCTGGTAAGGTGCATGCACCGTCTCATTTGCAAGGTATGGTCGGAGGAGAGTATGCCCGACGAATGGAATCTCAGCATCGTTTGCCCGGTCCATAAGAAAGGAGACCCCTATAACTGCGCCAACTATAGGGGAATAAGTCTCCTTAACATCGTATATAAGATCTTCTCTGCCGTATTGTGTGAGCGCCTGAAACCGTTTGTGGATAACCTGATCGGCTCTTATCAGTGTGGTTTCAGGCCAGGTAAATCCACAATAGACCAAATATTTACGCCTAAGCAGATTTTGGAGAAGACATCGGAATACCAAATCGACACTCACCACCTTTTCGTCGATTTCAAGGCTGCATATGACAGCGTGTATAGAGATGAGCCATGTCCAGTTTTAACATCCTTGCCAAACTCTTCCGACTGCGCAGGATGACAATGGAGAATTCTCGCTGCACCATTAAGGTTGGTAGCGAATTTGATGTTAAAAAAGGCAAGGTGACGCGCTGTCATGCAACTTTTTCAACATCGCGCTTGAAAAGATCGTGCAAAAGTCACTGGCCAACACAAGAGGTTCGATTTATTTCATGTCTACGCAATTGCTTGCGTACGCCGACGACATTGACGTGATTGGACGGACATAGCGAGACGTCAATGAGGCTTTGTAAGCATTGAGGTGGAAGCGGCTAACATGGGTCTCAAGGTTAATGAGGGTAAAAACAAGTATCTGTTTTCATCTAAAAGAGACGGACAACACCGACGTATTGGCCAGAACGTCAACATGGGCGGATATAACTTTAAAGTGGTCAGGGAATTCGTCTACCTTAGCTTACTGATGACCAGCGACAACAACACCAGCGCTAAGATAAAACGCAGAATCACTCTTGCCAACCGCTGTTTCTTTGGGCTCAAGAGGCCTAAGTAAGTAAGTAAGTATACTCAAATTATATACTCTAAATATTGAAAAGGAAATGCGCAAAAATATCTACGCACATGAAATATGTATGTAATTGAATCCTACAAAGTAAAGCTATGCAACAAATCCTAAAAGACCTCATATCAGTTGATACCGGTTCGGAAATTCGACAAGCCGCGCACAACCCTGTAGCGTCAATGCCTATCAACATGTGCTTCCGAGGATTATGTTGCAGCCAAACAAATTGTATCGACGACAAGAATTCTGTTGCCACCTCGTGGTACATCTAACTCACACAATCATCCTATCCGTCGAACCGTTGTGGGAACAAGGACAGCGCGTTAAGTTCACATGACATTAATTATCCAACGAAATTGAGTGAATTCGAATAGAACCGGTGAAAAAAGCATTCAGCAATACTCGTACTTCACTATTCGTCCAGAGTGCATGTCCAATTCCACAGCATCATATCCAGTCGTCTGGATTAAATTTAAATGTTCAAACATTTGTTATTGATGTCATCATATGGAGAAATAGACTTACAGCAAGGACGCCACCAGTGCTAATGCCCAATGAGGTCGGTCGAACTGTTAGATGGCCATATAATCCTTTATCGCTTTTCCCATGAACCATGTTTTCATGCAAACTGCGACCTTTTAGTATGCTCCGCTCGGCCTCTGGTGTCCTTCGCGCCACCACCCAACGCTGCACGACTTAGGTACATGTACTTACGGATTGCATTTGTGCAATATTTTGTATTTGACAGTTGCAAGTGAATAAAATGACAAAATGACAGTTGGGTTGGTTGATAGTCTTCTAGTTTCTTTTCAATTTATTCCTGCTTTTGACATTCATTGACGAGAAAAGTAATTTTATCGGACTACGGATGACATGCGGATTCGATTTAATAAAATGAAAGTCGGGTGGAGCTGGAATACGTATGTATGTTTGTATGTATGTTGGCGTTACAGTCCATGAAGGACCTGAGCCGAGCTTCTCTCAATCACCCATGTTGTGTGTGATTTCATTTTCCCATAGGTGAAAGGGACCTACAGTTTATTGCCGGATCCGAACGGCGAATTTCGAGAAGCTTTTCATGACAATTTTTCTACAGGGAATTTTGTCAGAACCCCACTGAGGAGAAACACCGTCAAAAACATGTTCGATGACATGGCTGTGTCGGGATTCGATCCCGTGTTATCGGCGTCAGAGGCCAACACACTATCCACTGCACCACGGAGCTGGAACATACATACATATATTTCAGTTGACATTAATTAAGGTCTTGAATTTGATAGAGATTTGCGAATTCCACATTTTGACATATGTATGTATCTCCACGTTTCAAGGTCACCGCAACCCAAATCCAACCAGAGATGTTTGTTTTTTTTTTTATGTCTACTTATTTTACCTTAGTCTACCCTAACCTACCTTACCCTATGTATGCCATTGCTGTTGGCGATTGTTGCCTTGAAGAGATTGTTGCCTTACTTAAGACGCCGGCGGAGTCATCTCTAGCCATCAAAAGCGTTGATTATGCCGAATAACGTCTCTTCGATCGTGAAATCGATCTGCTGAACCTGAGGCGCTCGGGCTCGCAAAGCACGACGTCAGGCTCGTAGAGGAATCGCCGCTCCACGTAATTACGGACAACGTGGAAGATTGGCAGTACCGCCATTCTATCCTGGATCAGCCCACAATGATCTAAATAGAGGAATGCTTCCGGGGGGACAAGGCCACTGAGTCGCACACACTCATGGTACATACTGTTGGAGTAGTAAGCACCAGAGATCAAGTTATTGACCGAAGTCATTGTCCTCGCAACGTGACTTCGAATCAGCTTTATCAGATAAATGTCTGTCCGCACAATCTTTGCCCTATCGTATAGGACCTCGTTGATGATGTCGATATCATCGCGTGTTCTCGCCGTGGCATTGTGGAAACATTCAAGGCGATTGTAGAACAGGCGAAACGAGTTGGTCTTAAGGTCAATGAGGACAAGACGAAGTACATGATGTCAAGCAAAAAACCAATCCGTCGCTCACCACCTGGGACAAAATATAACAATTGACAGCTACAATTTCGAGGTAGTTAAGGAGTTTGTCTACCTCGGGGCAGAAGTAAATTCCACAAATGACACCACAGTGGAGATCCGTTATAGAATCGCCCTTGGCAACCGCTGCTACTTCGGCTTGTCAAACAACTGGGGTCAAAACTCCTCACTCGAAAGACCAAAGTCATGCTTTACAAAACGCTCATAATGCCAGTCTTGCTGTACGGAGCCGAAAACTGGACGATAAGCAGCATAGCGGAGCTGATTTTGGGTTCTTTCGAGAGAAAAATTCTGCGCCGGATATTTGGTCCTGTCTGTGAGAAAGGTGAATGGAGAAGAAGACACAACCGCGAACTCTACGAGCTGTCCAAAGATATGTGTAGTCCCGAAGGCAAAGATCGACTACACTGGCTCGGCCATATCGAGCGCATGGGTATCAACGCTCCAGCTAAGAGGGTCTTCGACTCCGAGCCTCCTGGTTCGAGAAGAAGAGGAAGACCGAACCTCCGGGATAAAGACCAAGTAATCGCGGATGTATGATATATTGATCTTGATAACTGAAAGCAGCGTGCCCGGGACCATCAAGGATGGAAGGCAGCTATATCTCAGGCTCAGATCCTCCATGGATCGCTGGCCTAATAAGTAAGAAAGTGGGACCTCGTTGGGATAGAACTTTGTGTACTCGGATTCTAGTGTTCTGTGCAATGAGAGACAAGTCCTTAGACATTGTCTCTCAAACACACGAATCCTTTCCATCAAGCTGGCACTCACGTTGAACCAAACGGGACATCCATAGGCAATCATGGGCCTGATTAAGGCCATGTAGCAGATTACCTTCACTCTGGAATCAAGCTGGCTGCTATGGAACAGCCATCTTGCCAGAGATGTCTCTGTATGTGTGTATGCACGTATGTGCGTATGCAATTTTTTGCCTCGATTATCTTGAGAACCAAAGCTGATATTGACATCTCGAGAACCAAAGATGATGTTGCCGCGCAACAAAAGAAAAATTAAAAATCGTTTCGGATTAAATTGGATCTTTATTCACTGCTCACACGTGTTCTCGGTTTTAAGGGAAAAGAAAGAATAATATTCGACGACGGAAACCAGGAAAAAGAAAAGTCTTCGTCAACTGGCTGTCAGTAAAAAAAAGTCAGGGATGGCCAACTTTTCGACGAAGCATGGCTGTAACACCACTCCCGTCTTTGAAGAATGACTGTCCCAGTCATCGGGAAGCTTGATGTAATGCCAGCCGGTCCCTGTGTACAACCAATGGTTGTCTTGCCCTGTCTTTTGTTATGCGGTAGAGTACTTCGCCCATTCTCGAGACGATCTGGTATGGACTTTGCCAGTCATTCTGCAGCTTGGGGCAAAGTCCTTTTCGCCTTTTTGGGGCATACAGCCATACGTAATCTCCTTCCTTAAATGGTGCTGCTTTAGCTCTTAGATCGTAGCGGTCCTTCATCCGGCGGGTATACTGCAACAATTGGTCTCGGTTGAAGGAGTATGTCGTTTCTAATCTCTTGACCAAGTTATCGACGTATCCGGTTATTCCAGGTGGTTGATCGAGAGGAGGTCCGCTCCGAAGCTCCGGAGGTAAACGCAATTCTCTTCCGAACGTCAGGAATGCGGGAGTCTGCTTCGTAGCTTCGTGCACGGCAGTGCACGTATTTCGCAAGGTAGTTCAGAAGCGTGCGGTTAAAACGTTCGACCATCGGATTGGGGGTGTAGCGCTGTGGTTCGTGTTTTGTCAACTCCGAATCTCCTTAACACCTCGGCAAACACTGCAGATTCAAAATTTCTCCCCTGATCGGAATGAAGCTGAAGTGGGACTCCAAATCGGGAAAAGACGTGAATAATTAATGCCTCTGAGACTTTTTCGGTTGTTTGATCGGGCAGTGGAATTGCCTCGGGCCACTTCGTAAAGTAGTCGCAGAGAACTGAGATGTATTTGTTTCCCTTGTTAGTTATCGGTAGAGGACAATAGCCACCCGCTCAAAGGGTGCTGCTACCAGGACTGGTTTTAAAGGCGCCCGAACTTTTATATTGGCACCCTTTCTCCTTTGACAAGTAATACAGGCCTTGCAGTATTGTTCCACATCTTGCGAACAACCTACCCAATAGTAACGTTTTCTGATTTTGGAGAGGGTTTTGTGAAAACCAAAACGACCGCCTGTCGGACTATCGTGCATCGCCTTCATTATTTCCATCTGTAACGAAAGAGGAATTAGAATTTGGTAAGACTCACCAGACGGCGAATTTATCCGCCGGGATAGTATCCCATTGCGGCATTCCAACATGTCGAACATGGCCCAATATGCTTTTAGTCTCGGACTTAAGCCACGGATTGTCTCCATTGCAGGCCGGCTTTTCTCTTCCACCCATTGCTTGACTAGGGAGAGTTCACTGTCTAAGGCCTGCTGCTCGACCATATCCCCAGTAACTGCAGTTGTTCGCACCACAAAGCGTTCCATCTCGTTTCTTTTACTACAATGTTGACACCGGCATGGTCGGCGGGAAAGGGCGTCTGCATTCTGATGGCTTTTTCCTGGTCGGTGTTCAACGGTAAAATCGAATTGTTGTAAGCGTTCTAACCAACGCGCCATCTGACCGTCTGGTTCTTTAAAATTCATGAGCCATCGTAAAGAGCTGTGACTGTTCTCAATAAAAAATGTCGTCCGAGTAAATACGGTTGGAAGTGAGTGACGGCTCTAACGACGGCTAGAAGTTCCTTCCGGGTAACGCAATAGATTCTTTCGGGTTTCGTAAAAGCTTTACTATAACATTCGATGACCTTCTCATGCCCGTCCTGGTATTGCGATAAAATAGCCCCGCAAGCAAATTGGCTCGCATCCGTGTCCACAATAAACTTGTCCTTATCCGTTGGTTGTGCCAGGATCGGGGTGCTGACTAACTTCTGTTTAAGTTGAATGAATGCATCCTGGCACGCATCAGTCCATTGAAAGTGGCTATTTCGGCCGGTCTGAGCTGTTAGCGGCCTTGCCAAGGCGGAGAAGTTCGGAATAAATCGCCGATAGTATGCGCAGAGCCCTAAGAAGGACTGATTTTCCATTTTATTGCGCGGTGTTGGCCACTCTTGTACAGTAGCTACCTTCGCTGGGTCGACAGCGATTCCCGCAGCAGAGACGATGTGCCCTAAAAAACGAACTTCTCGTTTCCCCAGGCAGCATTTCTTTGGAGATAAACGAAGACCTGCATGTTGCAATCGCTGAAAGACAACTTCCAAATTATGGAGGAGCTCGGCAGATGTTTTGCCATGGACGATGATGTCATCAAGATATACCAGGCACATAGTGTGCGGGAGACCTTCTAACACCACCTCCATCAGTCGCTGAAATGTGGCGGGTGCATTGGTCAGGCCGAAGGGCATTACATTAAATTCGTACAATCCATTGCCAATGGTAAACGCCGTTTTCTCCTTATCCTTGACGTCCATCTCTACTTGCCAATACCCCGAATGAAGATCCAAGGTGGCAAACCAAGAGGAGCCGCCTAAAGCTTCCAGTACAAGATCAATTCGCGGGAGCGGATACGAGTTTTTTTTGGTAATAGAGTTGAGCCGTCTGTAATCGATACAGAAACGGAGCGACCCATCTTTCTTCCGGACCAATACGACTGGTGAGCACCAGGGGCTTCGGGAAGGCGACACGATATTTTGAGCTTTCATTTCTTCCAAAATTCGAGTGGCTTCTTCCCTTGGGCTAATAGGCAGCTTTCGGGGGGGTTGTTTAACTGGTTTCATATTGCCCGTATCAATCTGGTGCCGTACTAAAATGGTGCGTCCTTGGATGCCTGAAAAGAGGTTATAGTAACGAGAAATCAAAGTTACCAGACGTTCCTGCTCTTCTTGCGTCCAGTAGGCATCGGTTCTCGCTATCATTTCTAGAGCCTCCTCAGATAGCGCGGGTGAGGTACTACTCTCTACACTATCAATTCGACGGCAGCAAAATAATTCTGGTTGGGTCTCGACATTAATTATTAAATCTTCCTCCCTCAGTAATATGTCCTCGTTCGAGGTATTGGTAATACGCACAAAAACTTTTCCGTCGGATACCTGACAAACACAATCGTCTGTGGTGAGTTGCAAACGTGGAACCAGTACTCTGGCGTGCACTGTTTCGCCGTCTGGGACTGAAGGAGTAATGCCTAACCAGTAGCCGGAAAGCGGAGGAATGCTGATGTTGCGGGAATCGAATAATCTTTTCAATGATATAACTTCTCCTTCCAAATGTAGTTCTTTATTTCGTAGATCAATTCTTGACGAAAATCGTTGCAGAACGTCTAAGCCCAAGATGTAGTCATCCGAAATAGCAGCGACGTATACAAGCTGTTCGAACTTAAGATTTCCCAGCTGGAGCGTGGCGTATAGTGCTCCGGTTACTGCTGTTGTCTCCCCAGTAGCGGTCTGTATAATGGCTTGCGATTTAATCATCGCCGGGTTGGTGACCATCTTCCGGATGAGACGGGGGTGAATGATCGTGTGGGTGGCACCCGTGTCGAGGATACCCATACAGGATACGTCATTGATCTCCAGTGGGATTAACAAGTTGCCGGGGGTGTTGGTCGAGCGGATACAAAACATTTCTATTTGAGAGGCTGGAAATTTGTCCCCTAACGCTGCCTCCGTCGAGTTAGGGGTTGCTGCTTTTCCGATGGTGTTAAAGAACAATTTTCAGCTGTCTGTGGTAGATACGGCCGTATATGTATAGCACGGGGACCCAAATATGCGCTTTCGATGTCAAAAATTACGGCCAAGCCCTGCTGTCGTAGGTTAGGAGCGCGTTTTAGTTCACTACGTGGTATGTAAGCCACTTTCGCGTTGTCGTCTCGTTGCACAAAGCCATATCCCGTTCGGTGAATGAATTTGATTTTTCCCATTACATCTTTTTCCGTCTCTGGTTTCGAATTGGTGGGAGCATTGACGATTTTTGGTGGCAGTTTACGCTCCCCTAAACTGCCTTTGTCTCGTTTCCCGATTCGTTAGCATAAGTGGTATTTTCGGGAAAGTGCACACTCAGCTCCGCAACACGCATCTGTCGACGACTCTGCCGGGTGGCGGCGAGATTCGCTTCTGCACGAACTGCTAATGATAACGCACGTTCCAGCGACTCAGGTGGGGAGTCTCGCACACGCTGTTGTATGTCAATGTCGAAGATACCGTCTATAAATTGTCCCATGGCTATTCGATTTTTTGCATGTGGTGGACAATCCGGGAACGCTAAGTCGACGAGACGTTGAAGCTCAGTGGCTAATTCGATGAAAGACTCTTTCGGTTTTTGAAGTCTTACGCGAAGTTGAGTATGCGCCGTTGCTTTCTCAAACTCTTTGCCGAACCTTTGGCGGAAAGCGGCGTCTAAGCTAATATAATCATCTCTTATGTCTGGAGAAAGTGTCTCAAAATAGGTTAGTGCTGTTCCTCGCAGATATGGAGCCAAGTAGAGCGCTTTTAGGTTTCCCTTCCACCGGTTGACTCTAGCTACGGTTTCAAAATGTAGATGATAGGTGCGCCACGAACCCGTTCCATCAAATTCCCGTTGTTGTACAGCAACACGAGGCATCTGCTCATGGGCCTGACTTGCTGTAAGCATGGTAGCCAGGCGGTGATGTTGTATTGATTGTCGAGTTAAAAAATGTAAGGCTGAACAAGCAGGTGGGTCTCCTTCTAAAGGTGTATTAGCAGGCTTAGCGTGCGTTGCAAACCGAGGATCTGTAGGGGAAGAGGTATTAGACAACTCTTGTATACGCGTGTTAAATAACTCATGCTGGGTGTTTTCCACTTTTTCCATTCGGATGGTGATATCGCCGACTGAATGCTGCAGGGTCTCCATCCTTGTTGCTTGATCGGTAAGGAGTTTGGATTGAACGTCTAATTTTTCCAACAGCAGCTTAAAATGTTCGTCGTCCATGTGGAGGGTATTGCATGAAACAAAATCAGGAAAAACTCTGTTGTGGAGTTGTTCGAACAACCCCACACCTGACACCAAATTGTTGCCGCGCAACAAAAGAAAAATTAAAAATCGTTTCGGATTAAGTTGGATCTTTATTCACTGCTCACACGTGTTCTCGGTTTTAAGGGAAAAGAAAGAATAATTATCGACGACGGAAACCAGGAAAAAAAAAAAGTCTTCGTCAACTGGCTGTCAATAAAAAAAAGTCAGGGATGGCCAACTTGCCGACGAAGCATGGCTGTAAAAGTCAGGGATGGCCAACTTGCCGACGAAGCATGGCTGTAACAATGATATGACCATGGGATCAGTAGACGCGTACTTGCGTAAATTAGTCAGGATCTACACGGCGCGTGTTTAACGAAGGATGAAATAAGTGCAAAAGAGAGGGTAAGTGAAACAGTAATATAAAGGCACGGTCACGCTCGGATAGGTTATCTTGTGCGTTTTTAAGACATTTTCTTATCTCCTTTTCTTTGTCTTGCGATGTTGCTTCACTCCCTTTTCTGATTTGGAAGTGTACGTTTGGATACCTTTCTTACTTTCCAAACTTCAACACAGGCTAACGACAATCAAATGTGAAATGAAATGTCAAAAAGCACGGGCGTAAAGAAAAGCTCCATGTAGACCCGTGTTCAGATTGGAACAAAAGTTCAAAGGAAACATCCGCAACAAAACACGCGTCGTGTAGAACCTGACTTAGAACTGATTAAGTTTCCAGCAAAATCGGTGAAGCCGTTTTTTGTTAGAAATTAAATAACTGAAGTGTAGTCTGTTATCAATATGTTTGTTTAGTTACTTGCAAGTGAAATGTTAATTCAGCATTTCTAGTTGATGAATAGTATTGATGAGGTATCTCCAAATTGATGGTTTCTTTATAGGTTAGGTTAGGTTGACGTGGTAGGCGTAAGCCACACTTAGGCCGAAACCGGCCCATTATGATACCACCTGGATCAGGTTACCCTGATCCGCTACCTGGGAACCAACCGGTGTTTCTAATAAAGCGGTGGAGTTGAGCTATTTTTTGGTTTGCTAGCTCACTCAGATTGTCGAAGAAGGGTGCGCCGAGGTTAATCCTCCTGCGATTCGCAAAAGAGGGACATGAGCAAAGGAGGTGGTGTATTGATTCCTCCTCCTCCTCGCCCATGCAGCCGCGACAGAAGTCATTGTCGGGTAGCCCCAGTCTGGCGGCGTGTTTTCCAATGGTGCAGTGACCTGTAATGACACCCACTAGAGTGCTTAAGGTTGCCCTTTTGGTTGCCACCAGGTCCCTGGTTCGTCCTAAGTTTAACTTAGGCGCCAATTGTTTGGTGATAAAGTCGATATTGCTCTCATTCCATTGGAGATTGGTCTCCTCTATGGCTTGAAGCTTTATCATGTGCTTTACCGTATTTATTGGTGTTTCTAGGTACCCGAGGGTAGGTAGGCTGAGTGTGCTTGACCCTAACTTTGCGAGTTCGTCGGCCGCGCAGTTTCCTGGAATATCCCTATGCCCGGGAACCCACAGTATTTTAATGTTGAACTGTTCAGCCATCTCATCTAGAGATAGGCGACAGTTAATGGATGTTTTTGATTTGTGGGTTACTGCTGCCAGGGATTTTATCGCAAATTGGCTATCCGTGCAAATGATAATATCCTTTGTTGATATTACATTGATCCTGAGCCATGCCAGGGCCTCCTTTATCGCAGTTATTTCTGCCTGAAACACACTACAGTAATTTGGGAGTCTAAATGATAGGTTGAGGTTAAGTTCCTTGGAGTAGAGCCTACTGCCTACACCCGACTCCATCTTAGAGCCATCGGTATAGAGGGAGATCGAGTCCTTTGGTATGACTTTCCCTTCAGCCCATTCCTCCCTGGATGGGAAGACAACTTCGAAGTTCGTGGTGAACACATTCTGGGGGTTAATGTAGTCATTGTCCATGGGTGCTTTGAAGTGTTTTAGAATAGAGGTGTGGCCTTATTGAGATGTGGGCCATTTTCTTATGCTCCTCATCTTTAGGGCCGCGCATGCAGCAACTTGCTTGCTGAAAAGGTTTAATGGTGGAAGATGTAGTAGAACATTTAAGGCCTCCGTGGGGGTTGATCTGATCGCTCCGCTTATATATAAGTTGGCCGATCTTTGTACCTTTCCCAGAAGGTTTCGATTGACTGCTTTGTCCAGAGCAGTTCACCAGACTACGACGCCATACAGGAGGATAGGCCTTATGACTGCTGTGTAAGGCCAGTACATAATGCTTGGTTGGAGACCCCACCTCCTGCCCACTACTTTCTTACAGCTGTAGGGGGCAAAAGTTGCTTTCTTGACCCGATCAAGAATATTGGGTTTCCAATTCAGCCTCCTGTCAAGGACTAGGCCTAGATATTTAGCCTGTTCTTTGATTGTTAGTTGAGTTCCACCAGGCCTCGTTGGGTTGAGGGGCGGAATTTTATATTTGTTAGTGAACAGTACAAAATCGGTCTTCTTTGGGTTCACCCCAAGTCCACAGTACCGTGTCCAGGTTTCTACTGTATGTAGTGCACCCTGCATAAGGTCGCATGGAGTGCTGGGAAATTTTCCTGTGACGGCAATAGCAATGTCATCCGCATAGGCGATCTCAGCGTACCCTTCCTGCTCCAGCATAAGCAGTAGTTCGTTGACCACCACGTTCCAGAGGAGAGGGGAGAGTACTCCACCCTGTGGTGTACCTTTGCTGACCATTCTGGTTGAGACGGCGCCAGCGAAGTTGGCTTTGACAACTCTTTGTATTAGCAGCTGTCGTACCAGTTCTATCACTGATCCCGTAACACCCAGATCAGACAGCGCCTTGATGACGGCCAATGGTTCAACATTGTTAAAGGCGCCCTCAATGTCGAGAAAGGCGACTAGAGTGTATTGTTTATTTTCCAGAGACCATTCTATTTTACTGACCAATGAGTGGAGTGCTGTTTCCACCGATTTGCCTTTGTTGTAGGCATGTTGGTTATCCGACAGCCTTCCTGAGATGCAGCTGTACCGGATGTGTACGTCCAAAATCTTTTCTAGAGTTTTTAATAGAAAAGAAGTGAGACCAATAGGCCTTAGGTCATTTACATACGTGTGGGAGCTTTTGCCTGCCTTGGGTATGAAAATGACTTTGGCTACCTTCCACTTGCTGGGGATGTAGGAAAGGGAGAGGCAACTATTGTATATAACCACGAGCCAGGGGAGGATGATATCTGCTACCTGCTGGAGCTCAGCTGGTATGATCCCATCCGGTCCCCGAGACTTGTAGGATTCAAAGCTCTTTATGGCCCAAAGGACGTTGTTGTAGTTGACCAGGTCAGGAGCACGCTCGAGGGAGGGTGTCGTTGGCTGATTGACCAGAGGAGGTGTCATATCCGAGTCACTACTGCCTGGCAAGTGTGCGCTTAGGAGAAGTTCCAGGGCTTCCTCTCTGGAGGTTGTCCAGGAGCCGTCATTACGCATCAGGTGGCTTGGATTATATGGAACCGAGGCCAGAATCTTCCTTATTCTTGAGGCCTCGGAAACCGTCCTTATATTATCGCAGTAGTCCCTCCAGGATTGTCTCTTTGCCTTCCTGGTCACTGCTTTGAAAGACTTTAGTGCCTCCTTGTAGAGGTCCCAATCCTCTTGCAAGCGTGTATATTTAGCTTTGTTGAAGACTTTCTGCTCTCTTTCCTTAGGGAGACTATCTCTTTGTTCTTTTTGCCTCTGGGGGTGCTAACTGCACAAGATTGAGACAGTGCTCTATTGAGGGTTTCTGTCAGCTCATTTACTAAGCTGTCTAATTCCGCTGAGTTTAGCGGATAGGTGGGGTGTCTTGCCCCTAGGTGGGGTTCAACATAGGTTCTATATTTTTGCCAGTCAGTTTTCCTGTAGTTCCTGAAAGGAGCCCGGGCACTGACGTGGTTGACTATGCTGAATTGAATGTACCGATGGTCAGAGAGGGAGTGTTCTTTTAGGACTTTCCAATCTCTGACTTTGTCGACAATGTCCTGTCTGTTTTGGCAATAAAAGTTGGTTCACAGCCGTTGTTGCAAACGGTGAGGTTAGTATGTAATACACAATTATACAAAGACTCACCTCGCTCTTTTATGTTGCTGCTTCCCCAAATCGTATGGGGTGCATTCGCATCACATCCTATGATCAGTCCGGCATTTGTTTGCTCCGCATCCTTGACCAGGTTTACCAAGTTGGCCGGAGGGGGAGGACTTGGGTGGTCATGAGCTAAATAGGCCGAGGCCATCCAGATCTTGAGGGAACTGCCCTCGACACTAATAGCCGTGATATCCTGGTCGCTGTAGGATGGGAGTAGAAGGGGTTTTATATGTGATTTGGTTAGGATACAAGCTCTTGGCTTACCTGCATCGCGCACGTAGGTGAGCTTATATTCGTATGTTCCGAGTCCACGTACCATGTTATTTACTATCCATGGTTCCTGGATCAGAACGACGTCTTCTCCGCTTTTGGTGAGGCGGAGCATTAGGGTGGCCGAAGCCGCGATAGAATGATGGAGATTAATTTGAAGAATCCGCAGCATGATGGCCGCAGTCTTTAACCTCCACCACTGTGACGTTGGCAGACTCTTCGTCAGACGCCAGCTCGAAATCTGACATAGTCTCGCCAAGGTCTACCTCGGGAAGGTCCAGGTCGGTCCGTAGATTACTGTCTTCCCCAGTAATCTCGTTCACTACATTGGAGGGGTCCCAGTCAAGAGAGTCTCCTCAGTGATCATCACCTCCATGGTAGGGAGTTGCTCTGGGTTCGTCGGCACCATGGAGTCGGCTGATGCAGCACAGGAGGCTCTCTTAGCTGAGTCCTCCCCGTCTTTTTTGTATATTCTGAGCTTCGCAGAGTCGAAGCCCAGAGAGATCATATTGTTGACCAGAGCTAGAGGTGCCAGGGAATCCTGATTGATTACGATGGTAATCAATCTTGAAGGTCCCTTAACATCCTCTAGCTTGACTACTTTCCAAATCCTTGGTGGGGATTAGAGGATTGCAATTCTGCAGGATTGCCAAAATCTCCTTAGGGTCCTCGGGATAGGCCGGTATAATGGCCCTAGCCCTGGGTCTATTCGGGATTTGGTTCAAGGGTACAGCCTCAAGTTGAGCTCCCTTCCAGACCTCGCCGACTCTGCTGAATGCGAGCTTAAAAAGGTCCATAGACCTTTGGTCTTCGAAGGTTATCAGCTTGGGTCTGCCTTGATAGTACCCTGCATGGTGGGTAATAGGGAAGGGTTTGAGTTTCGGGAAGTAGCTTTTGAGCAGCACATTGCTAATCGAAGTCCACTTAGCCGTAATCCTGAGTGCGCCTGGTGCTCAGGATACTCCGTTAGCGACTGGGCTATTTTTGGGATGGGTCCCCAGCCAGGCTGATCATCGGCACGGGTCGGTTCCGGCCCATTTGACCACATCTTAGCTTCATGTCTCCTCTGGGGTTGCCCCGAGAGTCATTGACCTTTACTAGGCCCTTGCACCACATCGAGGTGTGTAGTCACGCAAGAGATGGTTTCTTGATAACTTGGAGAAGAATATTTCACTATTCATTAAATATTGTAATAAGCGCAGAATCAACTTTTTATATGTAGGCCATTGGTGTTCGGGATTGACCTTCATTAAACCTTTCCGTATGTGTAAAGAACTTGATTATTTGAAAACAGTATATGCGTCTGTATTCCAATCAGAGATATACCCAATCCTAATGGCCATGCACTATGTTGTGGAGCACAGGTGGAGGGGGGAAAGCATATGCGTCTGTAGTGACAGCCAAGCTGCACTAAAAGCTGTGTGTAACCCCTTAACTTGCTCCAAATTAGTGCTTGAACTCAAGCCCTTCTTGAACAGAGTCGGCAGACTAAATTCATTAAGGCTTGTATGGGTTACAGGCCACTCTGGGATACCAGGAAATGAGATCTATGATGAAATTGCCAGAATGGGCTCAGAGGAGAGCTTCTCAGGACCTGCGTCCACGGTAAATTGCTACATTAAGGGATTGGAGGGATGGAGGGATTGTCCAGGTTGCAGGATGACTAAGCGCGTATGCCCTGATGTCTGTAAAAAATCTGCAGCATTCCTCCTGTCTTTAAGGAGAGTCGACTGCAAAAGGCTTGTGGGAGTTATCACGGGCCATTACACTTTTTCCAAGCATCTCTACGATCTCGGCATCAGTGAGACGCCTACCTGTGCTGCATGTGGCGAAAAGAGGAGGATGACACTGCAGAGCATTTCCTCTGTGATTGTCCCGCCTTTGCTCGCGCACGGTGGCGCACCCTTGGGGCCGACGTGGTGTGTGCCGAACCCCCTAGCTCTACATCACTGAAGCTCTTCAAAATTTTCTCCGGAAAACGGAAAATACAGTAATGTAAGGTGTCTGTCTGGAGTACAATGGACCAGTGTGTGTCTAGTGCTCCAGCGGATAGCAGAAGCTATCAACAAAAAAAAAAAAAAAAAAAAAAAAACGTGTGTATGCACGTATGTGCGTTTGGAATTTTTTGCCTCGATATCTCGAGAACCAAAAATGATATGATTATGGGATCAGTGGACGCGTAATTGCGTAACTTAGAACTGATTAAGTTTCCAACAAAATCGGTAGAGCTGTTTTTTGTTAGAAATTAAATAACTAAATGACTGGCAAGTGAAGAAATGTGTTTTATTTTTTTTTTTTAGAAACTCGCGTAGGTTCAAGAGTTTTTATTTATATATTCTCTTATGATGTGCTATAGTCACACAACCTAAACGGAGTGCAGTGGTTTGGGTCGTTGATGTTCGTTAACTCTCAGGGATGGTTGTCCTAGATAGGACGAGAGCCGAGCAAATTCCGCGTTCGTTATAGTCCGTACTAATTCGTTCAAGCACTTTTAATATTGCATACGCAGAGGATGAATTTCAGTTGACCATACACTGTGAGTGTTATGCCTGCAGCAGTACGTGTGGTCACTTTCCATTCACAACTGCGTTGCATACTTTTTGTCCGTATAGGAATTACTTTTTCTTGGCTATGAAACGGATTTGAACCATATACCTTCCGTTCGGCGGTCGATGATGTTAACCACTGCACCACGGCCACCCCCCAGTATTCCTAGTTGATGAATGGTATTGATGAGATATATCCAAATTGATGTTTTCTTGATAGCTTGAAGAGACGATTTCACTATTCATTAAATATTGTAATTAGCGCAGAAGCAAGTTTTTATATGTAGGCCATTGGTATTCGGGATTGAGCTTCATTAAACCTTTCCGTATGTGTTAAGAACTTGATTATTTGAAAACAGTATTTCGAAGTTAATCGACATAAACATAAGACTTATAAAAATGAAAAAATTAAATGAGTGTTTTCATTTTTCCCCTGGGAAGTTTGTCGTGTGGGTCTTGCAAGTCGCACCTAGACCATATTTCTATTTATGAATTCAATCAACTTTTGTCTTTAGCAGCTACGTATTACCTACATAGATCCATAACGGGGAGCTGAAAATGAAGCAGTTGAACCAGACATTTTCAATTCTCAACTTTAGACTGCACCAAACGTCATCAGCTTTGTATGAGTATATGTGAAATGTCCTTCCACTGACGTTGCCTGCCTTGGTCCACTACGCTAGTCGAAACACCGTTCCAATTTCGAATGAGATTTTCCTTCTGGAGACAGGTAGCAGCCAAAAAGAAAACAAAGAAAAAAACTTTTCCTTAAAAATACGACTAAGTCTGAAGGATATAAAGTGAAGAACAAAGTATAATGTCTGCCGAAAGCATAACATATGGAGAACCCCTTTAAAATTCACCTTATCCGTTTTGAGACTTTGGGAAGAAAGAAAAAAAAGGCAGGTTTTCCAAGCTTCTGCATTGGCAGGATATGACTTGAATTCCTTTTCTTATGCCATTGTTTTTCTGCCATAATCGTCGTCATCCTCATTAACGTTGTATGTTGATCTTTTAAAGTGTTTGTACTTGGAATCAACTTTTATTCAATGGGGGAGAATATGATAAGATGGTGAAGGAGCAATGTATGGTAATGTCTGGTAGGCAGGGTTGTATTGTGGTTGCCTACTACAGCATATGGGGGCATAAGTTGGTGGCTTATTTAGATGAGAGAATTATGAAGTTCATGTGGACAAAAAGTCAATGTTAGAAAGTTTGTTTGGGAGGTGTGGGCCTTAATAAAAGGACTGATGGTACGACAGAGCCAGATAGGGCGATGAAAAGTTTAAATTTTCTTGTTCAAGGATCTTAGTCTAATTCTCTTGAATATTTATATAAAGCTAGGTCTAGACATTTATGCATACGCAATCAATTGTGCGCAATATGAAATCTTACTGAGTGACCTAGACATGTCGTTTCCACTGTGAATCGAATAACAATGATATTGGCCTACATTAAGCTATATTTACAACTTTACCACTATAAAAGCCATTTGGTTTCTCATGCCGATATATGTATTATTACGTCAGTGTGTACTGAAAGGCCAAGTAGAAAAGAGGAAAGCTAGAAAGTGTCTTCAGTATAAATTATTTCTTGCAACTTTGTTCAAATCCATATATGTACGTTATATGTATTTCATGGCAAAGGACTAACGAGGGCCTCGTAGGGGTAGCATCTATCCGACGGATGCTGTCCTTCTAAAAAGCGAGAAGAGCCACCGCAGTCGAACATCTTGCGGCACTGTTAGTAAGTCCCATCCCCACTTCCTCGTGGTGCCATCTGGGGATTTCCTATGGGAATTGCAGACGGGGAAGGGCGAATGGCGCCGAAAAACAGGATTAGTCCGTTGGGCTACGGCCTAGTAAGCCGTAACCTTAAAAAAAAACACAAACTCCGAAACAACCACAAGCCTCGGATATAACGGACCGGATTTATGTTGACGACCCTTGCGAAATACGAGAAAAGGACAATCATCTTCGGTTTTGTACGTGGAATGTTAGGTCCCTTAACAGGCCACGTGCAGCCGAACAATTTGCGAACATAACCGCCATCCGGGAAATGCGATGTAATGGACCGGGTATAAAGCGGATGAAAAACTGCGATATTTACTACGGCGACTGCTATAGGGAGAGAGGACAACGATTGTTTGGATGCGGATTTGTTGTTCGAGGTAGACTAAGGCAAAAAGTCCTTAGCTTTCGGCATGTGAGCGAACGCCTCATAACAATCGGTATCAAGGCTACATTTTTTAACACCAGCCTGATCTGCGTCCACGTTCCCACGGAAGACAAGGATGACTCCACCAAAGATAAGATCTTCGCTCTCCTAGACAGAACGTATATCCAATGTCCCAGCTATGACATCAAAATTGTACTAGGAGACTTGACAATGCACCTACTGGAATGATATTTTTGTTTTCAAAAGGCTTTCGTTTTCTACACCCCATGTTAATATGCCAATGACATTCTGGGATAACGTGATTTTCTCCGATGAAACCAAAATAATGTTGTACTACCACGAAGGTCCAGCCAGAGTTTGGAGGAAACCAATTACAGCGCTTAAAAACAAAAATATCATTCCAGTAGTAAAATTTGGCAAAATGTCAATTAATGTGTGGGGATGCATGTCAAACAAAGGTGTTGGGTAAATAAGAATTTTTGACAGAAATATGGACCAAATGCTATACTTGGACATTTTGAAAACAAATTTTAAAAGAACTGCACAAAAATGTTTTGACCCAAAAAACGCAAGGCCCGGATTTGAATACGATTGTGAATTTGAGGGCACATTTGAAAAAGAAAGTGGGCAAAAGGACACCAAACTGAAAAAAAAAAAAGATTTGGTAAGTTTCATTAAGGAAGAATGGGAGAAGATACCTGAAGAATATGACATAAAAAAGCTGGTCGGATCCATGAAAACCAGGTTACAACTTGTTATATGTAAGTGCTAAAGGTGGGCACATAAGATATTAAATAAAGAATGTCCGTTTTACTTAGTAAAAAAAACGTTTTTTTTTCTCTCTTTATAATTTCTAAAAGTATTTTGACATTCTTTGTTTGACAGTATTCAGGTGGATGGTTTTTGTTCTCTTGTTGTTTTTTTTTTTTTTGTTATAGATAGATAGATATTTATTTATTTCATTTAAAATTTACAAAAAATGTGTTATCGCACAATTTACCTAATAGATTTACAGAGATGTGATTCATATCTTTCTACTGAAATATTATACAAATTATTTAATTACAATGGTGAGAATGATAGAATACACTAAACTGAGGAAAACAAATGAAAACAAAAACCTCAAATGAAAGTTGGCCGAAAAAAAAAAAAAAAAAAAAAAAAAAAAAAAAAAACAAGTGCTGCATTATAACAGGTTCAGCTGGTTGATTAAAGGAATGTCTGAAATATCGCATTTAGTCATGAAACTATCATTAAGTTTGCAAATCCTGAATGAGATCAATTCAACATTAGCTCTAGTGTGTAGATGTAGTGTTGAGTAATGCCAAGGCAAATTTAGCATCATTTTTAATAGTTTGTTTTGCATTTGTTGTAGCTTTTTAATGTGGCACTTAGCACAGTTGCCCCAAACCTGACAGCCGTATAGCAAAATTGGTTGAAATATAGTTTTATGAATTATTATTTTATTTTCTACTGAAAGACATGACTTTCTATTAATAAACGGATATAGTATTCTTATTCCAACGTTCACTTTATTAAGTGTTTCGGTGATATGGCTCTTAAAAGTCAATCTTGGGTCAAGATATATGCCCAGGTATTTTACCGAAGATTTCCACCTTATTGCGTGACCGTTGATAGTAAGTTGACTAGATGGAAGAAAACAAGGTTTTCTTTTTCTAGTGAAAAAGATAGCTTGAGTTTTTTCGGTATTAAGTTTAATTTTCCACTTCACATAGTATTCATTTAACCGCTCAGCTGCATGCTTTAGATTCGTCTCAATATTGAGACCAATTTCATACGATGCTAATATGGCGGTATCATCAGCGTAAATCGCAACTTCGCAGAGTGGAAGCCGCGGTATGTCAGACGTATATAGGTTATATAAGACGGGACCGAGGACGGAACCTTGAGGCACACCTACATTAAAATGAATTAGGTTCGACGCAAAACCATTAACAAATACTTGAAAACGACGATTTAATACAAAACTTTGAATAGTTTTACAGAGAAACAGAGGAAAATTATCGTTTAACATTTTATATATGAGGCCATTATGCCATACAGAATCAAAGGCTTTTTCGATGTCTAATAGTATCAAGCCACTTGATTTTCCCTCTGCTCTATTTTGCTTAATACTATTACAAATCCTTAGTACCTGATGGGCGGTACCGTGGTCACGTCTGAATCCAAACTGCTCATCAGGATATATTTTCCTATTTTCTATAATTTTTACAATTTTGTCCTTAACGACTTTTTCATAAATTTTACTAATACTACTCAGCAAACTTATTGGCCTATAGCCAAAAGGATCATTTCGCTGTTTTCCTGCTTTTGGTAATGGAATTACTTTTGCAATTTTCCACGCATCTGGAAAATATTGCAATTTAAGACAAGAATTGATAATATAAGTCAGAAATTTGATGCCCTCTTTAGGTAACCTCTTAAGGTAAACATTTTCAATATTATCTAAACCGCAAGTTTTTCGTGTTTTCAAGTTATTGAGATGAATTTTCAATTCCGTTTGAGACATATATTCATTTGAAGGAGTTTCACTGAGAGCAAGATTGAATGATTCCACAGTATTTTCCACGAGTGTGTTAGTACATGGATAACCTAAATGCTGCGATACTAAATGATTATCTGAAAATTTGAGAGCAAAAATATTAGCTTTTTCGGGATCGGTGTATATAATATTGAAACCATCAATGAGACAGGGTATCTGCCTGTTTTATTTACTATTCCACTCTTTATTTCTATAAGCCTGAATGTTTGTACAAATTAATTTATTAAAGTATTTCATAAGGAGTTTTGAAACAGATTGACGATACCTTTGCCAATTTCTTCTGTGCAAGTTCCTAATTCCAAAATATGAACTGGTAATTTCAGAGATGAACATTTTTTCTTAATACGGGGAATAGAATTCTTAGCAAAAGCATTAATGTTTTCAGTGAATTGGTGCAGAATATCATCAACTTGCTGTTTATCCGTAATAGCTTCTAAGTTAGTGGGAATGGTTCGAAAATTATTTTGTACGAGTTTGCGAAATTTAGCCCAATTCGCATTTTTGATATCTGAAAAATATTGCACTTTTTCTATTCCCGACCAACGAAGATTGCAGAGGACTGGATAATGATCCGAGCCTAGCTCATTTAAAGCAAGTGGCTGAGAAATTAGACCAGGGACATTTGTTACAAAGAAGTCGATAACAGACGGATTGCCACGAGAACTAGATGGAATAAAAGTAGGGCTAGGTGGAAACAAAATAGATATTGGCAACTCTATTGAAATATTATGTAAAATATTTCCCCAACAGTTTGCTCTGACACAACCCCAGTCTCGATGTCTGCAGTTAAGGTCGCCGCCAAGTATAAATTCATTTCTCATACTTAACAATTTTTTTAGTTCACTCCCAAATTTACGCCTCTTTTCAACTGGGGAAGAGAGTTCCGTAATTTTTCCTGGGAAATAAACGCAATATATCTGGACCTTTCTATCATTTTCCAATAATACTTCAATTCCTACAATTTCTACATAATTTGTTTGTATGCAAGGTAAGAGCTTATGTTGTATTGATCTTCTAATCAGAATAGCTACACCACCACCTCTTCTATTGTTTCTCTCTACACGGTAACATTTATACACTGACGATGCTATGTGACAATCAGCTTTTAGCCACGTTTCAGTTACTAATGCAACATCAATTTTATTCCTAATCAGAAAATCTAAAAATTCCACATGTTTATGAGAGATACCTCTTGCATTCCATGTTATAATATTGATCTTCTTACTATTATTACTTGTCAGTATTGTTGTACAAAAACTTACACGCTAATTATGCGATAACCTTAAATTGATCAGTTTTGCTTTTGCAAGTACTCAGCTGTGTTATCATCTCCATTAGAAGCGTATTCAATTCGTCCATAGAGAACAATTCTTCATCGCTCGGGGTTCTACCAGTAACGTTGTGTGACGATGGTGTTGACCCAGGCACAATATAATCCAGAGTCCTCGGGCGAGAATCTTTCTTGTTTTCACTTTCTCTGTGCACTACATTAGTGGTAAGGCGTGCTGGGAGAGATGGAAATTCATGCATTGACATCAAGGGAATGTTATTATTGTAGTTGTCAAGGTTTGTGACACTTGGTGATGTTGAAGGTTTAGTTTTGATCGAATGTTTCTGTCTCATTTCGAGGTATTTTATTCTATTGATGCATGCATTATCTGAGGACTTGTGATTACCTTTGCAGTTCGCGCACTTAAACACACCGGTATTTTTACACTCAGCAGTTGTATGATTACCCGCGCATATAGAGCAGTATGTTTTTATATGGCAGTTTCGTTCGCCGTGACCAAACATTTGACAATTTCGACATTGTGTCAACTTATTCTTATTTTTACGCTGATAACTCCGCTTAATTTGTGTGTGAAAAATTGAACGAATATTTTTTTGTAGTTCATTTAACTTAATTGTACCATTTTCTAGGCAAACTAAGTAAAAAGTGTCTGTGTATTGTTCATACTTTTTGGGGATCATTTTGATTTCCGTGCACTTGAGTCCTAGTCTTAATAGTTCAGTTTTAAGTTCATTTGGATCATATTTGTCCAGACCGAATAACAGGGTCTTAAAAACTTTTTCACTTTTGAGATCATGGGTGAAAAACTGGCAATTATCTGATTTGAGTTTATTAAGTATGGAACGATAAGATTCCATACTTTCACACATAATCCTTATACCGATTGACATTTTTTTTAAACAATAATCACTTATCTTAAGATCTTTCATTTGATTGTGCACGTAATCACAATTTTTTTGCAAAACTTTTATTGGAGGAACTTTAACGGATGCATTTGGCAACACATTTTCGTCCATATCATCACCATCAACGTCGCTATCCGGCAAACATTGTAGGGGACTCCAATAATTGGAGTTCTTTTTTGTTAAAACCATTTTTTCCGGTACTAATTTAGGGGGTGGTTTCGATTTTTTACCAAGGGACAATTGTCTGTCCCCGGTAACTGGGGGCCTCGCGCGTTTAAGAATATTGGCGTTGTATCTGTATAATGTGCTAATACTTCGGGCTCACGTTTTCCGTTTTTTTTTCTTCCTTTTTTATCAATTAATTTGTGATATTTTCCGACTTGCCAGTAGTCGCCTGGCTGGCTGAACGATTGAAAAATGTCGGAAGAATGTATGATTTTTTTTTATTTTTTTTTTTTGTTATAAATTTGAAAAAAGCGTTCTTTTTTTCGTTGTATTTTAAATAAAAAGCATATACGCAGCTAAATTAAGAAAGAAACAAGAAGAAAACGTGACTACTTTGCTGTTATTGACCATTGAAATGATAATAAAATACATTTTTACGTTGTGACATACATTTCTTGACAAACTGTATATGTACAAACTACCAATAAAAAATATATATGTATTAAGTTATATCAACATGTTTTAATAATTCTTCTGATATGCGACGACAAATTTCATGTTTTAATTCTATTTTTACAGCATCCGGTATGTCATTTTCGACATATGTACATAACATATATTCGTCGTCAAAATCGATTGTTGGTTCTGCCAGGGTGGATTTAATAGATCCCGAAACATTCTTCAAAAAGTGAGTGAAGGCCTCATCCGCATCGGACTTTCCTTTTCGTTCCAGTTTCCGCCTTGGATTTGGGAGGTCACTCGTTTCTTGTTCGATGGTAAATTCTTCGAGATCGAGGGGAGATAATGGGTCGGGAATAGAGCTCATTCCTTCCATACCGTCGTAATTTCCAACTTGACTACAAATAAACAAATTTATTATACAATAAAAAAGAAGAAATCAAAATGCAAACCGCATTTACATTTCACATCTACATACGTTCTTGCTTGAAGAGAAGATTCGAGAAATTCCAGTGAATCAAAAAGATTCCATTTCTCCATTGTGGGGATAGTGCCACTTCCAGAGGGAAGTTACACTTTTCGTTTTTCCCGCACGTACCGATCTCAAAGACTCCTCTACCGCTGTTTACATTCTTGAGCTAAAAAAATAAAATATTTATAACTCACATCATATTGCAATCATCCCCAACAAACCAGTTCTATTCAATTGCTTTCCAATTTCTACCCAACTGGAATTTCTTTTCAGGTTATTTTTATATGCTTTGCATTTTGTATTGTACAAAAGTGCATATTCCCTCACAAGATTAATTAAATTTCCTTCAAAGGACATCTACAAATATGTTTTCCTTATGAAGTTTAAGTGTTTTTATATATTATTTTCATACATTCTCACCTCGAAACGAAGCTCCAAGCGAAAAAAATTCAAATTAAATTGCAACTGAACTGTCAAATCGCAATAGATTTCAGACAATGTCGAAACATTTGCGTGAGGGGGTGCGATGGTTACGGGATTTTACGTCCATATTCGCTCTTATTTTTTTGACAAACGTAAAAAAATCCCATCTTCATCTCAATTTTTTTCGACGAATTCTAAATTTTGTGCTCTCTTGGCTTTCATTTTTCGCAAACGTAAGAGCTAAGTCACAATACTGCGTCAGTGAATTGCGTTTTTACGTCACGGAAGATATGCTTCAAACGTGCGTTTAAGTGACATTTCAAATTTATCAGCTGTTTTCAAATCAAAATTCCGAGGAGTAAACAAACGTCTTTTCGTCATCCCATTCAAATAACGTGAGGTTACGTACTCTCACCGCTCTCCTCGCTCTCACTTTTCCTTATTTTTTCTTATTTTTCAACGCAAACGCAGTATTATAGAGTACCCCATTGAATTGGCTGTGTTGGATGTTAAACGCATGCGCTAACGCAGTATTGTGATACGGGCATAAGGACCACTAGCACGACGCAATATTTCAGAGACGCTCATTGAATTTTGTGTGTTAGATGTCGATGGTAACACTAACGCATTATTATAAATCGAGCTTAAATGTCACCCGAAACTAGCACTAACACCGTACTGTAATACGGGCATGAATGCGTCATACGGTTTATTGGCACAGATCCACGACTTACATAAACCCAACAAGGAAAAGTATTACCCAAATCACAATACTGCGTTAGTGAATTGAATCAAAACGCACAGAAGTTTTCAGCGTGTTGGACTTTTTTATGCGTTGTTACGTGAGGTCAGGTACTCTCATCGCTCTCATTTTTTCTTATTTCCTCTCATTTTTCAACGAACGTTTTCAACGAACGTATAAAATACAATTAAATAAATAAATAGATAGAATAATAAAGACACTATGAACTGTATAAATTTATTTTAGTTTTTGAAGTTAGTGAAAAACAGGCAAGTGTTGTGGAGTAAATCCATTTGATACCTCATGTAATACAGACACTAACTGTTATAGGCTTTTCTGTTTTAACGTATTAAATGGCAACAAAGATTTGCAAAGTGCAAAGAGGATTGGAAAAAGTGGTGGCCAGAGAATTATTTGGGGCTAGTGTTACCAATCAGCATTTGGCACTGTGACGTTTGCAGATTTATTGTGCCTGCTAGCCGATTAGCCGAGGAGCTTCTCTACTTCCATAATGAAGTAGAGTCTCGTAGGAGCCCAAGTGATCCCCTCAGGAGTCTTAAATTCGCTGAGAAGGATACGAATATAAGATGGCAGAAAGAAGCACACTCACACAGTATGTGTTCCGCCGTCTCTTCGTCCTCGAGGCAGAGTCGACACTCAGTTTCAGACGAGCGGCTTATTGTGTTAAGATGATACCTCAGACCGCAGTATCCTGTTAGGTAGCTAACTAGTCTTCTGATACCCACCCTATTGAGTTTGAGTATGTCCCCGAGTCCCCGAAGGCTGTTCCAAAAGGACAGGTGTTGCGATTTTTCCTACCTGTCTAAGAAGGAATTGATCTTAGACTTAAGGGTGCCGCAGAATGGTTCTGGACCTATGTATTTATCGCTGGAACCTTTCCTGGCGAGTTGGTCGGCAATTTCACTGCCCATAATACTTTTGTGCCCTGGCACCTACCAAGTTTGACATGGTTTCTTTTGCCGAGGTCTTGCAGGGCATCATGGCATTCCTTGACGGTTTTTGAGTTCGTGCTGTACGAACTCAGCGCTTTAAACGCTGCTTGGCTATCAGAGGGTATGTTGATGGTTACTCGTCTTATGCCAGTCTCAAGATTTAGATTGGCGCATGTTAGGATGGAACGCAGCTCTGCTTGAGAGATTCTGGGACTCGTTCCCAGGGCCTTCGAGATCTTGCGATTTGGTACAAAGATGCCGGCGCCAACGCCAGAAGCCATCTTGTAGCCATCCGTATATTACCTAAGACCTTTGACATTTAGCAAGGGATTTCTGTTTTCCCATGCTGAGCGATTTGAGATCAATATCTCAAATCTCTTGTCAAAACTGAAGGTGTGTGGCAATGCGTCCGAGACCGTGGTAATCATATCCAGCTCGGGAAGGTGTTGTTATATGGACATGTGACCCTCGGGTCTACATGGCATATTTGTTCCCGAAAAAAGAATTCTGATTGCACTGCGTAATGCCACCTTTTTGATAAAAAGGTGCAGTGGAATGAGTCCAATGAGTGCTTCTTGGGCTGCCGTGAGGCAGGTTGGCATAGCGCCTGTAATGCCGAGACACGCTAGTCTCGGAAGGCGTTGAAGCTTAACAATTGTAGTTTTTTCTCAACTTTTGTCTACCATACGGTGGACCCGTAGGTGACGATAGGTCTTACTATAGCGGTGTATAACCAATGGACTTCCTTAGGTTTAAGTCCCCAGGTTTTATCATATTGGAGTTTCAGGTGAGTCTGCGGTCTAGGTTAATACCTAGATACTTTCATTCTTCTGAAATCATTTGTGTGTGCCATTTAGAATGATTGAGCATGGCTGTACTTTTCTCCTCTTTGTAAACGGGACTAAGATTGTCTTACTTGGGTTAATCGATAATCCGTCTCTGCCTTACCAGTCAGAGACAAATTGGAACGCAAGCTACATGCGCTCACAGGCAGTGGTTTCGCATTTGCCCGTAACAATGACTACTAGGTCATCAGCATATCCGATGACCTAGTAGCACCGAGTGGTTACCTTGCGTAGTAAGTTATCGATGACTATCGACCAGAGCAGTGGGCAAAGAACTCCACTTTGTGGTCATCCTCTAGCCGCCGATACTGTCGATACAGTGAGACCTCTCCACATGTGGCTGATATGATACGGCTATTTAGCATCGCCCTAATCCAATGATTAGTGGGATGGTCCACATCCCTGCAGGATAGTGCAGTGGTGATCGAATCATAGCCAGTATTATCGAAGGCCCCCTCTATATCGAAGAAGGTGCAAATTGCGATCTCCTTGTGAGTGAAGCTGTTTTCAATACACGTTACCAGATGGTGTAGCGCATTCTCCGTAGAGAGAATCGCTCTTTGCGATATGCATACTGCATTGGGATGCAGAGGTATCTGATTCTCCAAGATACCAAGATGAAGCTCTATCAGTTCCTTCATTGTTTTCAGAAAGAACGAACTCAAACTGATTGGGCGATGAGCTTTAGGTTACTCACTTGTTTTCCCAATCTTGGGGATGAAGACCAGATTGACCTCGCTTCAGATTTGGGTTATGTATTCCAGGTTAAAGCAAGTTTTGAAAATAACTACCAGCCTTTCTGTAGGATAGCAGGAAAGACACCGTCTTTGCCTGGAGCCTTATAGGGTTTAAATGAACCAATTGCCGATTTAACCCTATAAGGGCTAAAATGTCTGCCAGACAGGCTATTTGTTCTACTGTCGATGCTATTTATAACGTTCGTTTGATTGTCAGAGGACATCGAGTGGGGGGTAGAACTAGGGAAGTGCATCTCGAGCAAAGTCGTCAGGGTTTCTCTGCGATGGACGGTAAAGGTGCCGTCTGATTTGCGAAGCAGCCCGAGCCGATTTGTGTGCTCTTGAGACAGCGCTTTATGGAGTCGAGCCACAGTTGGAAGCGAGTCTATGTTCTCGCAGTGTTTCCTCCAAGACATTGTATTGGATTTCCTCAGTTCGAGGTTGTATTTAGCTAGAGCAGATCAATAATCAGTCCAACTGCTATTCCGTTTAGCTCTGTTAAACAGAGATCTCACCTGTTTCTTTAGGGATTCAAGCTGTGTGTTCCACCAGGGCACACACAGCTTGTGTGTACTACTTGACCTGGGTGTACAGCTGTCCCTAAAGAATGAGGTAAGTGCTGCATTGAGCTGGTAAGCCGCTTCATCCATATCATTTGTCGATTTAATCGACTTGACAAGCATATCTTCTTTAGCGGCGAGTTGAGCTTGGAACAGAGTCCAATTTGTTCGTTTGGGCTGGTATACGGTCTCAGCCTCTTTAACCTCACCGGAGATGTTGAACCTGATATGCTGGTGATCAGACAGTGCCAGTGGAAATGTGCCAGTCACCAATTGCGTTTAAAATAAATGGGCTAATGATAGTGAGGTCAAGCACCTCTTCTCTATAGGTATTTATAAATGTCTGGTCGCAATACCTTACCAGGTCCTGTACTTCGATGGGAGGAATCTGTTGGCCGTCTCCAGGAATGTAATCGGAGGCGCATACGCCTCCCTTTCTCCTCCCTCGGTGGGGATTTCCACAATGACGGCTGCCAAGTCCCTTGTGCTGAACTCTGGAATGGGGAGAAAATGTATATTAGTGCCTCCAGTAGCGTAAACTATTTTACGCGACCTGTTTTGTAGGACCATAATCTTACCTTTATGGATCCATGGTTCTTGGATTAGTTCAATGCTGATCCTGTCGTGTCCGAGGCACCTTTGGCATGGTGCAGGTTGCCCTGCAGCACACGCAACCTACTCATCACTTAAGACGGTAGGCGGGGTCCTTCGTTCGGTATGGCTTATTGTTGCCACGCCTGAAGCTACCGGTTGGGGGACATTTTTTGTTTTGTTTGGACGACCCTTAGTGGTCGTCAACCCAGATGTGGCAGCGGGTTTTGGCTTGTCACATCTTGGCGTCTCTACTACAGCAGTAGGTGAAACCACCACACTGCTGGCTGTATGTGTTTTGTTTGGACGATGCTTAGTGGTCGTCGACGCAGATGTGGCAGCGAGTTTTGGTTCGTCACATCTTGGCGTCTCTACTACAGCAGTAGGTGCAACCACCATACTGGGGGCGTCTTACATACACTGTCCCATCCGACCCCATAAAATTTTGATTCGTCACTCCATAGAATTTTTTTTCCAAAATTCAATCGGTTTGTTGGCATGCAATTTGGCGAAGCTTAGTCGTTTCTTGAGGTTGACTCCCAACACATGCGGTTTTCTACGTGCAATACACCCGCGAAGTCCACTTTCGAGCGGTCGTCGCCGTGTGGTTCTGGCTGATATTTCGTGGCTGATTCGAGGCCCAACGGCTTCTTTCATTTCTGCAGAAGTCAAGAAGGGATCACCTTTCGAAAGTTTTGCTGTTGTTCTTCTCCTTATTTTTTTTTGCTCGGGGTTTTGATAACTGCCTCTCCTCTTAAAAGCATGTACGGCTCCAAAAACCATTTTCATGGAGCAGCCAAATCTTATTCCGATTGCTGCCATTGATTGTTTGCTTCTACCAAAAGTTTCCGCAACTCTGGAGTGCATGACTTCTTCTTCCCCATTTTTTTTTCTCTATTATCAATTATATCATATTACTAAATTATACACAAGGAGGGAAATATTATCAACGTCGTTTCTAATTCTTTGTCCACGATAATCAATGATGTGATAACTGAAAAACCCATGGTGCATATAGAGCTGATAAGCGGTAAACAAAAAACAGTACTTGACCCTTACAGTGACCCTCAAAAACCCACACGTGGCACACGCAGGTGGAAGGGGACCTTAACCAACTGGGCGTGCGGCGCTGGAAACAGCTGGACAAAGACCAAGCCAGCTGGAGACGCTTGTTGGTTGAGGCCCAGGTTCACCACGGAATGTAGCGCCATCTAAGTAAGTAAGTAGTCCCTTGGTCCGTTGACTATCAAGCCGAGGCCAGATTTGCCTGGTGATGAGGCAGGTGTGCCCCTGGGCCCATCTCAGACATGGCGAGGTTTGTAAGTTTCAGTTTAATGGCTGTAAGAGGTATACCTGCACATGCCCTGTTTGATTGTTGCGTCGTTGCTTGTCTGGCGAGTGTGTCGGCTCTTTCATTCCCTGAGATATTGCTGTGTACGGGTACCCATAAGAGATGTATATTAAACTGTTCGGCCATCTCGTTAAAAGATAGGCGGCAACTAAGGCTTACTTTTGAGGTGTACACATAGGACTCCAGCGATTTCAAGGCTGCTTGACTGCCTGCGAGAATTTGAATATCCGTGGTAGATATTACGTTCCACTTCAGCCAAGAGAGGCCTCCTTTAATGCCAATAGCTTCGCCTGGAAAACGCTGCAATGATCCGGTAATTTTAGAGTTTGGCTCAGGTTTAATTTTTTGCAGAATACTCCACTGCTCACCCCGTCTTTGGGTTTTGACCCGTCGGTGTAGAAGTCCACGCAGCTTTTGCGAGGTTGCGCCTGGCGGGGCCAGTTCCATCTGTCTGGATATGTTATTTTGAATTTCTTCTCAAAGACTGTGATGGGCTCTATGTGGTCAGAGTTTTCCGCCAAGGTTATCCTGTTGTTCAGGATAGAGGAGTGGGCAGTGATGTAACTCGTCCATGTGGCTTTTAGTCTGGTTGCCGCGTATGTGATTATTTGCTTGCCGAGTACGTTGAGTGGTGTAAGGTGAAGTTTCATGTTGAGTGCTGCCGTTGGGGTGGACCTTAGGGCCTCAGCCTTATAGCAATAGGGTAAGCTTAGAGTTGAATCATTATTTTTTCCGTAAGGCTTTCTTACACGCTTTTGTTGTCCTTCCAAGTTAGTTTCCTATGGAGTACAATGCCAAGATATTTGGCACTGGAGGAGTAGGTTAACCTGGTACCAAGTAGAGTGATTGGGCATGTTTCTGGCATCTCATACTTCCTGGTGAATAGCACAAGCTCCGTCTTCTGGGGCTTACTCCGAGCCCATTGTGTTGTGCCCATTTGCACAATATGGAGAAAGCCGTACTCATACGGTTATTCAGTGTAGGTAGATATTTGCCCGATATGGTACTACCAATGTCGTCTGCGTAGGAAATAACATCGAGGCCTTCTGTCTCCCCCATCTTTGTTTAGAGATAGCGTTTCGCAAATTTATTTTTATATGGCAAGCACGCACTTCAGGATTAGTACCTTTTTATGTTGACGACGTAGTGCGGGCTGAAGGTAGATAGGAAAAAGAATAGAAGAGACAACGGTAGAGTTGTTCCTAAAGGCCGAAACCGGCGGTTAGGGTCCTCCGCTCGGAAAACAATTTGCCATACAATTCAACAGGTCACTTGGCAATTACTAAACAATTTCCTAAGTTCGATATGATATCCAATATTTGAGATAACCCTCAATCTTGGGAATCCGAAAATCTCTTGTTAAACGTAAAAGGTCTTAGATGGTTCACATATGGTTAAAAAATAAGATCTGACTTTGGTGCTGGACTCTTTGGTCCTGGTTTTAGAGTGTATTAAGTACTAAAAACAAGTCCTAGTTTCTTTCAAGCTATCCGTAACATTTTTATGGGTACCCAAGCAGTGCCCTAAGCATTGAGCTCTCAAAGCATTCATTCCAGACTTGTCGTAGGGTGCGTTAAATCTCTTTAAACCCTGTTTAAGAAGAATAAAGTGGTTCTCTGGTTGATACCGGGCCATGACCAATAGTACTTCTAATGACAATTAGATGCGACCAATTTTATAGGAAAAAAGCTTAATTTGGTCCTACGCCTAGCTGAAATAACTATATCTGGAGCTCTCGTTTCTAAAATTTCTTAAACTTTAATAGAAATGCTATTAACAAACTGGGGTCCCTGCTGTCTCAGATACCATCTTCACAAATTAAGCCCATCCTCTGAAACTGAGTGTCTTGAGGATTGCGATATATCATAACACAAGCTTTTTAAAAGTGCTGCACTTTGCCATTTCAGGAGACGGACACCAATTTCATCATTCCCTATATTGGTATTTAGGCACAATATATCTACTTTAGATCGCAGTGTCTGAAAAAACAAAAAGATATTGTGCTGTGATGCATACATTGCAGCAGAACGGACAAGTAACTTAAAGCTTAATCACTAAAGATTGCCTGAAATTCGAGAAGCTTATAAGTTGTTTGTATTTTACCGGTTAAGGCCAGGTTAAACCAGGTGAACTACTTAAATAGAATGAATCGGGGGCCACGTGAGGGTCAAAAAGAGATTATATGTATCGCTTTGGTTAAGGACTCCGGATCGAATCCCGACAAGGCCATGTCATCGAACGTGTTTTTCACGGTGTTTCTCCTCAGCGGGGTTCTGACAAAACCCCCTGTAGTAAAATTGTCAAGAAAAAGCTTCTCGAAGTTATCCGTTCGGAACCGGCAATAAACTGTAGGTCCCTTTCACCGATGTGAAGTTGATACCTACGGTATCTAACCAATAACTGACAGCTTCCTCAACCAGCTTGAAATGCTTTCCTGTTAGTGATGAGACGTTTCATGTGCCCATCCTAAGTCGATGCCGTTGTCTGTTACCTTTTACTCCCCGCATGCACTGGTTAGTGCAAGGCGTGCATCCCCCTCCACCACCGTAATGGCACACGAGGCCACTGCCGGGCTGCTCGTGACTTCTTTGAGCTAAGCCCGTCCGGCTGCCGAGCGGGACAAGCCGGCCATCAGACGCTCGTATACTGCCACCATTTAGGCCTGGCTCCGAATGGGGCCCTAGCACACCAGGGTAGGCAGTTTCCGAGGCTGGTCTCCTTCTTGTCATCCAGGGTGGTTTTGCGCGCTTCGTTAGCCAAGTTTGGCCGTACGAAAATCAATTCGCACACCCCAAACCTGTTGCCCGCCCCCCACCTAGAGGAGCTCAGCTATCGGGCGGGCCTATTTAATCATAATGAAACGAAAGCATCCGATAGGCTAAAAGGTATCCTAAAGCAATTTTCAATTCCAGTGCGGCAATGTATGTACATATGTATGTATGTGGCGTAACGGCTCTGTGGAACCTAAGACTAGCTTCTCTTCAATCCACCAGGTTGTGTGTGATTTTATTTTCGCATGGGTGAAAGAGATCTAAAGTTTATTGCTGATTCCGAACGGCGAACTTCAAGCTTTTCATGACAATTAAACTACAGGAGGCGTTGTCAGTACCGCGCTCAGGAGAAGCACCTTGAAAACCACGTTCGATGACATGACTGTTGTCACGACTCGATACCACGTGGTTATAATCCAAATCGTATGGCGAGGGAAACTGGGTTGCAACATTGTTTGTAGGCCAAATAAAGTATCTATTGACATATTAACCTTTTTTGAAAAAAAATCAACATAATGTCTGTTATGCCACAGTGTCATTGCCAATGATGACTCGCAATGCGGACGCCATGTTTGCTCTGATTTAATTCAGATAAGCCGGTTAACATACTGCATTAGCTCTCGTGACATCCTTCCATACTACATCCTATGGTTTCGTTAGAAGACATCGATACAATTAAACGTCTGCCGTTTGCCATATCTAAAATCCGATTGTGCTTGTTCACGCCCGTCAGCTACTTTTTCTGTGTCTAATCGGTCCCAGCAATTCGCCGTTGACACCTTTGTAGTCCAACAAGTTTTCGTTTCCCAACATATGTACATTCTTAGGTACACATAGGTACACATGTATGCATGTCGTACTTAGAACATATTGGTCGCTCACGGTGCTAGCAATCAGGTGGTTGACAACGAAAATTCACAAAAAAAAAAAAAACAACAGAGAAAAAAAAAGCTGCAACATCAGAACACCACCTAAAAGTGAGTTCCCTTCAGGTTCTTTCCGTTTCTGTTTTTACACGCTATTTCTAAACAAAGACGCAAAGCAAAATCTTCTCTCTGTCGTGCATTCCATTCTACCGGGTTTTCTGAGCCACACGCATACTGCCACACTATGCTGTCAGGAAGTAACTTTCACGGGAGCTTTTTAAGAGAGTGCTCCTTGCGCTTGTCTGCATGCGCAAGTTGTGGCTGCCTGCTCAGCCGTCTGCAAGGTGTATATTTCGAGAGAGTGTACCATACGAAAGTGCTGCACTTTCTGCAATGAATGTGGTGGGCATGTGGAATATATTTTTAGAAAATAATCTTTTTCGGATGCCTAGGTCATGTTCACACTCGCAAAAATCTGACAGGATTAACCTGTATATGATAAAAATGACAGCCCTTGAGATAGGCACAGTCGCTGCTGGTTCACATCTCTGTATATTTTGGTCGGGTTACATGAACTTGAGGATTGGACGAGAACGGAATATCTGTGAGATGCTCATGTAGAGTGGAGAGATGATGTTATGAGGTTATTTGACTAAAGCGGCGGTGGGCTTGAGTCATGTATGAATGGCTCGGCTACTACTCGGCTAAATTTGATCCGCCGTCACCCTTACTTTGATTGCAGATATAGCAATTTGCATTTAAATGTCATACATATATGCAATGATTAGGAATACTTCGAAAATTGTGTGTGTCATATAGAAATGTATAACGTATGTATAGTGATGTTGAAAAGCCCGGCTATGGTGCAGAAGCATTTCAAAACCAATTGACGTAAGTTGTCCTTAATATCTCTCCGAACTTATTGCCCACGTAGGCGTCCAAAGAAAGCGTAACAAGCTGATAATAGTATGTTTGCATTGACGGCATGTAGGGTTCAAGGTAAAGACGAGAGATACAATATTAGTTTGAAAAATGTACAAAAACTGCTGCAGGCATAACACTCACAGTATATGGTCAACCGATATTCATCCTCTGCGTATGCAATACCAAGGTGCTCGAACGAATTACTACGGACTATAACCAACGCGGAATTTGGTCGGCTCTCGTCCTATCTAGGTCTAGGACAACCACCCCTGAGAGTAGTGAACGGACATCAACGACCCCAACCACTGCACTCCGTTCAGGTTGTGTGTGTCAACACATCATAAAAAAATATAAAAACTCTTGAACCTGCGCGAGTCTCTAAAAAAAAAAAAAAAAACAAAAATACGAAGGGACGTATAGAAGTCGTTTCGCGATTAATATCAATATTGCGTTAAGGAAAGACTTTCGGGTGATATATCGGGCTAAATCCACACAACGCAAGAGCAACTGTAGGCAATGTCTTAAATATTTCATGAACTAATTCTGCGCCGTGGCGCAGTGGTTAGTGTGTTGGACCCTGGCGCACGATGAGCGAGTTCGGATCCCGATAACACCAACGCCATCGAATGTTTATTTCGCGGCGTCCCTCCTCGGCGGGGTACTGGCAAAACCCCCCGTAGTATAACTTGCCTGGAAAAAGCTTCTCGCCGTTCGGAATAGGCATTAAACTGTAGGTCCCTTTCACCTGTGTGAAAAACAAATCACACACAGCATAGGTGATTGAGAGAAGCTTGGCTCTGGTCCTTCATGGGCTGTAACGCCACCAAAGAAGAAGAATTCTAATTAATCGACATATGTATTACTACAAGCAATCGTAAAAAAGGCTGTTATGTATAAATAGGTCCCTGCCAAATTCTCCCTACAGGCCAAAGTTGGCTTCAAAACTACCTAGTGGTTTATTCTTCAATATAGTCTTTCACCTCAAAATGAAGTTGACTACGTAAAACTTTTGATTCCTATTGATTTCAATAACTGTTGCAAAGCAATTTGTTGGCTTAATACAGGCAACAGCTCCATTCAATTTCATTGAGTTGCAAGCCAGTGACTCTGAATTTTAAACATCGAGTTAAGCATCGAATGATTATTTGGTCGTCAGAAAGATTAGTTCGCGTTGAATACCACGTATTTTAGTAACCGCCCAAAAAAGAATCGTGTCAATTGCTGCAAACACATGACGAAAAAAGGCATGGCACTTTAAAAGACGTCTTTTAAGATGAGGCTGAAGATGGGGTGATGAAGTGCTTAAAAATTCGTTCAAATGCGTGCAAAAATCTATTGATCTTTATAAAGAATAAATTGAAAACTGGGCCATGTAGAGTGAATGGACACCACAGCTCCAGCCCGGAGAGTCTTTGAATCCAACCCCGAGGGACGAAAAAGCAAAGAACGGCCACATTTAAGATGGCGCACACAGGTGGAAGGGGACATCAGCCAACTGGGTGTGCAGCAATGGAAAAGGCTAGCAAAAGATCGTGCTAGTTGGAGGGGCGTGTTGGTTGAGGCCAAGGTAGAACCCGAACTGTGGCGCCCGTTAAGAAGAAGAAGAAGAAGTACAAAAATATTAAACGTAGATACAATGTTAAATGTTATGTAATCGTATTTACATAAGTTAGGAATAAATAAACAATTGACAGCAAAGTTAACATCAATATTCGTATCATCCAATTATGTGCTTCATTTGGAAATTGCCTTTGAAATTGATCTAAAACCTATAAAACATCTTCTTTAGCATGTTCACTTGCTTCATTAATATTTAATATGTACGTGCTACAGGGCTCCAGAAGACGATGCAAGTCAAATTTGAAGAAAAAAAGTCTGTGACTGGTACTAACACTTTTAACATGAACACTCCTTTGAAGAATTTGAATTCGGACATAGTTACAACAACCTGCAAGCGAAAATAAGAAACAAAAAAATGTACAAATATATGTATATTCCTACCCTACATACATATGTATGTGTCTTAATATCTATATGTATGTATGTATATACATATGTATAAGAAAATCTAAGCCAAACAAAAAATAATTCTGGTATCCTTTCAACTTTCAAGGATGCACAGAAATGCACATCGGCTATTAACCCGAATCTAACCACCGCAATCACTACGACCACCACCCTTCCCAAACCACCCGAAACCAGAATAGCGAATTTATGACTGAAGAGAAATCGAAACTTGGTTCTGGGATAAAACCAAGGAAGCTCTGCATAAAGAGAATCAGGAAAACCTTGCAAATAAGCCCCGTGACAATAAGAGAATAAGAAAATGCGAGAGGCAATGTCTGCAGGTCTGTACACCGCACGCAAGGAAATTTTCTGCAAATGTAGCTAAACCAAAAAAAAAAAAAACAAAAACAAGATATCAAAAAGGAAAAGCCAACAAAATGAAAAAAGTCTTTTCAGGTTGTGCAGAAAGTGCTGCCCGTAGTAAAACCGTTTCAGTTTAGAACGAACGATTTGAGTGCTAAGGTCAGTTCTATCGTGCGGTCAGAACTTGAAAGGTGTGTATCCCATCTGATTTGGGACTTTGGGTGCAATAGCCCAATTTCTACTTATGTATAATAGATAAAATTCCATTTATCTGACACCTATGAATCGAATCTATTTCTGATTCCAAGTGCAGTTTTTTTTTCGAATAAAATTTATTGTAAACATTTTGGTTTTGTTTTCGGGAATGCTGCGAGTTCGAATGCGAGTGTTTACGAGCACGTTGTGTGAAAAATTAAAATGAAGTGTGAGGACGGGCATCGACGACTATTTGATATAATACCATCCGTTCGTATTCGTTCACAACCGATCCTATGTATCGACAGAAATAATAGACGCAATGATATAGAAATAAAAATCAAAGGAAAAAACCGACGAAAATTATGAAAATGAGAAGAAAGTGTTACAAAGTGTGGATACTACTTGGTCTTTTGTCAAATCTTTTCAATCTCTTCCCACGTTGTGGCCGCGAATTTAGTGCTGTGTGTCGACAGATTTATTTATTTATTGTATTCAACCTGATAGTGTTGGACTAGGTCTTTGAATGATTCTCTTCATTCTAAATTGCGTGATGAAAGGTCGAGAAAAATTGGACGAAAATGTTCGACTTTTACTCTATCGGTGATTCAATTCGCGTATCTTTTTATGATTTGATAGGTGGTACTATAACACCATAACCAAAAGCAGAAAATTTATGGCTTTATTTTATTAGTTGCCATGTTTTTTTGGTTTTTGTGTTTTTTTTTTTGTTAGGCTAGGAAACGGTAATAAAACTGGGGTGAATCAGATTTCAGCATAACTGAGATACCTCAGGCCCATTTAGATAAATCATATCGGTCTTTGGTGAAGTGTTTATTTAATAGGGTGTTAATGAGCTGGTATGATAAAAGGGATAAAGAGGGATAGTATTTTAAAAGGCTAGAACTACTTGGGAACAGTTGTAGAGGTTTTCACTACTTTGCGGTTAACGAGGGAAGTGAATTTGTGGGGCTTTTATTGCTTAGTTGATAATAGTTGGTCTGGACCGTAATGACATTTATTCGACAAGAGTCGATGGTAAAACGAAACATTGATATTGACTTTCAACACGGAAGATGATTAATGTATTGACGGAGAAACCGGGACCGTAATTCTGAATTTAACTACTAGTGAGACATTTGTTTCTCGTAAACTTAACTATTTGAAAAATGTGTAGCGGGTTGCTAAGGATGATATTTTGCTTCCCATGTAGGAAGGGCAGTGGGGATATTACCCCTTAGCCAAGTCTCAATGCAGTTTTAAGTAGACATTTTGTATTCTCTATCTATAAATAGAAGCACTCGGAAGGCATATTATTTAATTTTAAAATTTCAGCGACACATGTTTTTTAGGCGTTTAATTCCGTAGGTATTAAATACTATAAGAGAAAGTCTTAGATATTATTCACTGGGACACTTACTAGGCCATAGGCGTGAATTTATTTACAATATGAAACTGCAAGCACATGGAGTTGATCAGAAAAGTAAATTAATTTATGTCTGATAAGTAGGGAGACGACTCAGCCTCATTTTTAGTGAGGCCCAGGAACAGCAATAAGTTTAAAACGAGATATTCATGCCGTACTGGAGAAAAGATAGTTATTAGCAAAACTTGGTTGTAAGCTGGTATGCTTTTTGATTTCATATTTAAATAAATCACTATTGGGAAAAAATTGAGGGAACTGTGTCAGACAAAGTGACTTAGAGATTTAATTATTTAGAAAACAATAATTAAAACTGTTTAAAATAAATTAAACAGAACTACACAATCTTGGCTTGGCACTTTTAAAAAAAATCAAAGACAGACCGTTTTTCCAATATTAAAATAAATTATTCAGTTTGTGCAACTTTAATTTTTCCTCAGCAAAGAAGTTGACAACATATAGTCATTCAACGTATATTTCTTTTTGTCTAAAAGTCCCGGTAAGGACTTTCGATAAAGTAAGGAAAAAAATTGCAAAGAAATACGAAACACTAACGACAATTTGAAATGAAAACTTTTGATTATCTGTCATCCTTCTACTCATAGTGCATACAGTTTGTCTTGTAAGTACATTACATTGAACATTAATGCCAGCCAAGTAAATAGTTGAAAACGATGAATATTCGAGCTGACCTGGGGAATCGTCAAAGTAAAAGTGGGGACTTAAAAGTAGTCCGTACTGTCTACCAGCTTATAATAATCAGTTACTCATAAGCCGCTCCCAATATGGTATTTAGGAACTGCACACTGTTTTTCGTTTTTAAGTAAAATAAATATGTTTTGCAAACAAACTTGATGACATCAACTTCAAGTGAATGTAATACGACTTCAGCACAGAATGTAATACAGAGGTAATCTGGTGTTATGAGCGATGCACATATTATAGAACATAGCATTTCAGGCATCCTTTGAACATCCTATAAATACATACATGTAATTCGCAGTAAGCCTATACCTTTCAATATTGCGGCTTTAGCATTCCTTTTTCCTCAGTATTCGGGAAGTGTTCGTTGATAGAGAATGGTGAATTGAACTATAGTGATACTTTTGAAAGGGAAAACATATATCCGTATGTTGCTGTATTACTTAATTTTCTACGCACGGCATTTCCTTAAAAGACATGTTTGTACCCAACAATTTGTTAAATTGAAGCTTTAGAAGCTGTTTTTTTGTTTTAATTTAGACGAATGATTACAGACCAGTTCCACTTGCCACTTGAAATAATACAGTCTAGGCTTTAGATTGCTTTTTCTCCATACAAGCATGTACTATCTATTAAATTCTTTGATGTTGAATTGTTACTTAATTTCAAAACGTTATTCAACATCATATTGAAGTATGCTAGAAAGCCCTTGGGACAAAAGTTTCATGTGCAATAATCACGTGCTTAATTATACTTCGTTCTTTGAAGGAATAAACTATCAGCTCCTAGCAAAGAAAAAAAAAAATTGAATTTGGTACATGGCCCTCGATCCCGAGCGGTTGGTCGTAAAATTTTTCTCTGCCAGCACGCACTTACCGAATCAATTTTAGATTAGAACACGTTTCGTAGTAGCTTCCGAGTTATGACTAAATCACGTTTCTAATTTTATTGTCTTCCTAGCTTCATTTTGTTGCGAATAGGTAGCTGCATAGGCAATGACAATGTATTTTATGCAATTCATGTTATATCGCCAATATCCCCGCGTTTACCCTTATTTTTAAAACTTTTATTAGTCCACGAATTTCTGCTACGTACAATTATTCCTTCTTCCTTTCATCCTATTTTCCCTCAAAAGATGTCAGGTTTCCTTATGTCATTCTCATATACATATATTATTCGTCATCATAGCGTAACTGATAAATTTCAGCAGCTTGCTAATATTTATTTTCCAATCAGCTACATGAGTAACAATCCGTGACAACTGCATCTCAGCATACAGCAAATGAACAACGAAGGGTATCTAATAGATACAAGTAGAAAAACTCTCGAAATACTCGTAGTATGCAAATATGTAAATTTTTAGCAAAGAGAATCGATCAGAGAAAAGTCAAAAATTAAGAAAAAAAAAAATTGAAAAAAATCAAAAATAGATCAAAAGTTTGTTTGTTTTTCTTTTCTCTATTCTTTTTTGGATTTTTTTTTTGTTTCATTTTCTTTCCCCTTTTTGAAGGAAAAACGTTCGGTTTTTGGTTCTATGAAATTCGCTTGTGTGTGCTCTGTGTTTTAAGTTAAGTGATTGTTAAAGGGAAATAAAGGAAAGAGAAATCTGAAAAAAAGAAAACTAGTGCTATTTGAATCCATTAAACTGAAATAGTTTAATCAAAATAATTCTAATTCTTGGACATCTGTTACGATTTAAGGGTAAGTACATCATTTATTTCCTTTGAGATGTTAACATCAATGTTTGCTTTTTCTACCTACCTGTTGTATCTGTTTCTACTCACTTACTTACTTATTAGGCCACCGATCCATGGAGGATCTGAGCCTAAGCTATAGCTGCCTTCCACCCTTGACGGTCTTACATCCCCGATTACTTGGTCTTTATACCGGAGGTTCGGTCTTTCTCTTCTTCTCGAACCAGGAGCTCGGCGTCGAAGATCCTCTTAGCTGGAGCGTTAATGTCCATGCGCTTGATGTGGCCGAGCCAGTGTAGTCGACGGATATTTGCCTTCCGGACTACATCCACATCTTTGTACAGCTCGTAGAGATCGCGGTTGTGTCTTCTTCTCCATTCATCTTCCTCACAGACAGGACCAAATATCCGGCGCAGAATTTTTCTCTCGAAAGAACCCAAAATCAGCTCCGCTGTCCTGCTTATCGTTCGGCTTTCGGCTCCGTACAGCAAGACTGGCAGTATGAGCGTTTTGTAAAGCATGACTGTGGTCTTTCGAGGGAGGAGTTTTGACCCCAGTTGTTTGGACAAGCCGAAGTAGCAGCGGTTGCCAAGGGCGATTCTATGCCGGATCTCCACTGTGGTGTCATTTGTGGAATTTACGTTTGCCCCGAGGTAGACAAACTCCTTAACTGCATCGAAATTGGTTTTTGCTTGACAGCACGTACTTCGTCTTGTCCTCATTGACCTTAAGACCAACTCGTTTCGCCTGTTCTTCAATCGCCGTGAACGCTTCCACAATGCCAGGGCGAGAACACGCGATGATATTGATATCATCCGCGTATCCTAGCAGCTGGACTGGTAAAAGATAGTGCCTTCCCTGTTGACGCCTGCCCGTCGCACTATCTGCTCCAGCACCAGGATGAAGAAGTCACATGACAGCGCATCTCCTTGCCGAAATCCGGTGCATGTTTCAAACGGTTTCGAGGTCCTGGAACCGAGTTGCACGATGCATCGCGTATTTTTTAGCGTGGCGCTACACAACTGGATCAGTTTTCCCGAGATTCCGAATTCGGCCATCGCACCAAACAGTCCTTCACGATGAATGCTGTCGTATGCGGCTTTGAAATCGAGGAAAAGATGGTGTGTATCGATTCGAAACTCGCTGGTCTTTTCCAGGATTTGTCGAAGTGTGAAAATTTGGTCTATAGTCGATTTGCCGGGCCGGAAGCCGCACTGGTAGCTGCCGATTAGTGCGGTGCAAAATGGCTTTAGACGTTCGCACAGTACGCTGGACAGGATCTTCTATGCGACATTGAGCAGGGATATACCTCTACAGTTCTTGCAAGAGGTAGGATCGCCAATATCGGCAAATAGAACTGGTATTCCGGTCGTCGGGCATGCTTTCGTCTTCCCAAATTCTGCAGATGATCAGGTGCATGCTTCCTACCAGAACATCGCCGCCAGCCTTGAAGAGCTCTGATGGCAAGCAATCTGAGCCTGCGGCCTTGCTATTCTTCAGCTTCTGAATAGCTGTGCCGACTTCTTCGATACTGGGTGGGAGGACTACTTCAGCTGCTGGAGTTTGGATTTCCTCGGTCCCTACCACTCTCTCTTGGTCATGCTCGTTAAGCAGCTGTTGGAAATGCTGCTTAAATACATCTACTATTCCCTGTGGGTCGGTGACAAGATTACCCTCGCAGTTTCGGAGAGCCTGATATCTCCTGCAAGGCCTTTGGCTTTCTTGTAAAAGGCTCGTGTTTTATGCTTATCCCTAGACTCCTCGATATCCTTGAGCTGGGAGGCTGCGAAGATTCTTTTCTTTTGTCGCAGTAGATTTTTCTCCTCCATTCTTCTGGCTCGGTACTCTTCTTGCGCTGCCCTGGTTTTCCTCTGCAGCGCCTTTTGGTACGCCTCGTCGGGTGCTGCCTTTTTCTGCTCACATCCGCCATCCTACCACGGGCTTATCGTCGGGATGGGTAGGTACCCTAAGGTCGTTTCGACTACTTCCTGAATGGCTGAGCGGCAATGCAGCCACATATAATTGGCATTTGTGTTCGACGTAGGCATACCGTAGAGTCTTTCGCTCAGCTGCTCTCTGTAGACTCTGGCAACCTCCAGTGTGCTCAGGCGCCCAATGTCGAACCTCCTCCTGATGGGCTGGTGCAGTTTTCTGACATTATACAGTCGAGCTCTGAATCTTGCTGCTGCGAGGAAGTGGTCAGAGTCGACATTTGCCCCTCTGAATGTTCGCACATCCAGGATGTTTGACGAGTGCCTTGCGTCAATGAACACATGGTCGATTTGGTTGGCGGTTCGACCGTCCGGAAATCGCCAGGTTGCAGTGTGGATTCGCTTACGAGGGAATCTTGTGCTACTTATCAGCGCAATACGAGCTGTCGTAAAGTCCGTGAGTCGGAAGCCGTTATCTGTTGTTGTATCGTGGAGGCTGTGCTTTCCGTCACTCCGCCAAAGGTGTTCCCCTTACCGATTTTGGCGTTGAAGTCCCCGAGAACGATTTTAACATCGTACTCCGGACAGGCTCCGTAGGAGTTGTCCAGGAGGTCATAGAAGTCCTCCTTAATAGGGTCTTCAGCCTCGTCGGTAGGGGCATGTGCACACGCACATGCCTGATGTTTTAAAATCTGCCTCTGGTACGGATCACAGCCAGGCGATCACTTATAGTCTTAAAGTCGATGACCTTCGACCTTAACCGCTTTCCCACGACAAATCTGCATCCCAGTAATCTTTTGTGACAGCTGTAATAAATGTCACAATTTTTCTTCCTCATAATAGCGTTTCCTATCCAGCGTATATCCTGGACCGCAATAGTATCCGCCTTGTACTGCGTGAGGATTCTTTCTAGTTTATTAGCAGCTCCGGGAGTGTGCAGGGTTCTGACATTCCAGGAGCATACTCGAAAACCGTGTTCCTTTTTCGTGCGTTGTCATCGTCGAGTATCTGTCCGTGTATCCGAGGCTTCTTGCTCATTCATAACTTTATGTTTTTTTTACGTGGGCGGATTGTTAGCCCGCCGCACAACCGCCATACTGGTCGGGTTTTTTTCACTGCATACGTTTGTTCACCTCCCAACGGTTGTTGAAGAGGCTATCCAGAGGGCGCCACGAGGAGGCCGTATGTCAACTTGACCCGGGCATTTAAACAGGGATCGTTGCTTGCATCTCGCCAGGTTGAGAGCGATCGACAACTTTACCCTGTATGTCCGAGCCCATGCTCTCTATCTGTATCTGTTTTTACCTTGGAAAAAATATGTCTGATACAGAGAAACCGCAAGGCATTGTCCTAGATTCCATTGACCAGGGGCAGTGTTGGCATTGGATATGCCCCATGGTTGTGAAGCGCCTTCTATGACTTATACGCACATTAACATAATTCTTTTTCCAGGCCTTCATTCAACCGAATTTCCATCAGATTAGTGGCTCCAGTTTAGTGTGGTCGCCTGCCTAATGCCAATCTTTGCCATAATATCATGTAAATTACATCCCTTCCCCTAGAGCATATGATTGGGGGCCGGCTAGAAAACTACTACATATATCCAAAGTCCGCACACATTAAGGTTTGAGGGTGGATAAAGGATTTTTGTTTTTTGTTTTTTTGTGTTACGCTGCCACAGTCTGGCAGATGAGGTGCGGCCTGGTGGCTGTTATGTCATTATGGGCTTATGTGCGTGTCATTTAAAAAAAAAAAAACTGTATTTTTCCCGGGTTCTGTTGGGGTTATACTAAATAACTGGCAAACACATGTTGTGGGATAATATTTAACATAATGTGAATGCGTGGATTTTTATTAATAATGTTCTTTGGATTAATTCATTCGACTTGGATTTCATACATGGATGTGAAGGTTTTTGTAATACATTATCCCATTTGGGTTTTAGAAAATTCACAAATAGAGGGTGATTAGTGGTTAATCGTGGGGATATGACAGAATTCGTTGCCAAATCGAATCGAATGTATCCCTGTTTGTGTGGTATGTGTATCTAAAATATTGCCGATTAACTTCATTACGCTTTTAATGTTAACAATTTATTTTGTCATAATGTTCTCGACGGATTTTTGACCTTTTAATTTGTCTCCTATTGAATGATTATTCATACCAATATATTAAAAGTTGATCAATATTAACCTAGTATGGGTCGACCACATTCATAATAAGTTTACATAACTTTTTTCATCTTTTTTTCATCTAGCGTGCAACTTACCACGGTTAAGATATCTCATACTGCTGGATCCAACGGATCTTCCAACCCTCCAAACAGTAGTGAAAGTCCATTCTCTTCGATGCGGCTTGTATCACCTCTATCGACTCAAACGAAAAGCCATGAATCCCACGGTGCCAAATACGGCGGTTGTGAAACGATATGGGTCGAGTTTTTGGCGAAATATTTATTTACTTAACGGGCGCTACAGTTCGGGGTGAACCTGGGCCTCAACCAACATGCCTCTCCACCTAGCACGATCTTTCGCTAGTCATTTCCAATGCCGCACGCCCAGTTGGTTGAGGTCCCTTTCCACTTGTGCGCGCCACCTTAGGTGCGGCCGTCCTCTATTTCTTCGTTCCTCGGGGTTGGATTCAGAGACTCTACGGGCTGGAGCTGTGGTGTCCATTCGCTCTACATGGCCCAGCCATCTTAGGCGTTGGATCCGTAGACGCCTGACTATACTCATGTCGCTGTGTACAGTTCGTGATTGAATCTTATCCTCCAACCCTCCTCTGTGTTTATGGGACCGAAAATCGCACGCAGAATCTTTCTCTCCGCTTTCTTTCCGCTTTAGATAAAGTCCATGTTTCTGCGCCGTATAACAGGACCGGGATAATTGAGATCTTGTATAAGGTCAACTTGGTCGTACGAGAGAGGGCTCTACTTCTCAGTTGCGGTTGGCAAGAGTAATTCTGCGCTTGATTTCGGAACTGGTGTCGGTTTTCCAAGTCACTGCGGAGCCGAGGTGTATGAAGTCCTTAACTACCTCAAACTTATATCTGCCAATATGCACGTTCTGTCCAAGACATCGGTGGTAAATGTTCTTTTTCGATGACAGCAGATATTTAGTCTTGCCCTCATTAACTGCCAAAGCATTTTTGCTGCCTCCATTTCAATACTCGCAAACGCCTCATTGACATCTCGCTGAGATCTACCTATTATGTCAATGTCGTCGGCGTATGCAAGGAGTTGCGAGGATTTGAAATAGATTGTGCCTCTTGTGTTGGCCTGTGATTTTTGCGCGATCATTTCTAATATGATGTTCAAAAAATCACACGGCAGCGCATCGCCCGGTCTAGATCCTTTTTTGACTTCGAAACTATCGGTGAGTTCTGCACCGATTCGGATGGAGCAGCGAGCATTTTCCAGGGTCTTCCTGCATAATCTGACGAGCTTAGCAGGGTTGTCAAAAGAAAACACGCCTACTGTAGGGGTAGATCTGTCGAAACAGCCTTGCATACACTAGTGAGGAAAATCGAGAGATCAATCCATCTTAAGGAATATTCTATAACAGCCTTCCTTGACATAGAGGGCGCCTTTAACAACGTCACGCCGAAAGCAATAATAGAAGGGCTAGAAAAGTTAAAGGTGGAGAGGACTCTGATAGAGCTGATCAGCGAGTTATTATTAACACGCAAGATTCACTCCACTCGATATTTTCGGCAAGACAATTGCCACACACACGGCCATTAGACTAAAAGCCAACTCGAAATGGACGAGCTACATATGTCACTGGCCACACCTCCTTCCTTAATAACAGGACAACTGTTGGCAATAAAAGAGGCCTTGTCCTGGCTGAAGTGGAACGTGATATCCACTACGAATATCCGCATTCTCACGGATAGCTAAGCAGCCTTAAAGTCGTTGGAGTCTTCTTAACTTCTTAAGAAGCACAAAATGGTTCCACGAATAGGGGGCTAAGCCCCCTCGTAACTGCCCTATGGCCTATGTGTGTTCTTCTCATTTCTGGGAGGGCTACGATCCTACCTACCTACCTACCTTACTCTTTAGCTAAAAGTGATTTTCACCTTTTGTATACGATCCTCCCTGCACTTGATGTCTAAAACTTGGAAACTTTCGCACCGGTTTTTTTGTCATAACCACAATAGGCATTTGGGCAAATCATACGCTATAAACGGTTAAAAAGCAATCAATATCTTTTATATCGATTCTAACTGCGCTATGATTACCGATTTCGTATCCTTTTCACCCCATTACTTTAAATCATTGTCAATGATTCACTCTAACATGAATAGCAATCAAGATCAAATAAATAATTCACATCCACAAGCGGGATCCTCTTCCCCAATAAATAAACCCCGACAGCCGTAGAAAATGTGATTTGTTTTATAGATATAAACATATACATGTACATATGTATGTATATGTAAATAAGCATATCATTGCCATACTTACAACGAGTAACTGTCTCGAACTTACTCATCATTGGCGGAAAGAGTTCATAAAATCATAAAGTTGATAAAAAAAGCAAAAAATAAACCGAAAATGACCTCCAACATGGATAGATACACCGGCTATTTATATGCCACCAAACAATCCCAAACAGATACTTGCACAACTGTTTCGCCTCTAACCAGTACGTTCGAGTGTTAAACTTTCTCCAAGCATATAAGGTGTTTTAAATTTACATTTAAAGCGAAACAAAATAGAAAGACAATTTAACTGGACCATCATGTCGCCATACAATCCTATCCCATCTTGCTTGTTCTCCTTCACTTTTAGCATTTAACTATGTACAAAACGAACAATAGCAACATGTAGAACGAGGGAGAGAGTGAATAAAGTATGTATAGAGCATCTGCACATCCAGAACTCACTCGGTCATCAAAAATTAAATCAGGAAGGCGCGTTGGATGCGCGCAAATTTAGTTCATCTATAAATAAATATTTATTCACCCGCAAATTGTTGATCACAAAACATTCGCACCTAACACTACCAACAAACCAGCCCATAGCATAGTGAACGCACATTGAGGCATCGTGAGCGTTGCGTCTCTCATCCATCAATACTGTCGTGGTCAACGATGTATGGGTGTATAGCTTTTGCCCCTGTTGGCCAGCGGCCAAGGGCGGATACGGATATGGATCTTTTAGATACACACTCGCCAATTTTTTGGTTTTTTATTCATACATATCCAAGAGTTGTTTAAGGTTTTCCGAAAGTCAGCCAGGTGTCTCCGTCAACCGTGTGCTCCGTGCGCACGCAGGAATGTCATCAAGGGTTCCCCTGCCCGACACGTTCAATAAATTTTAATTGCAATTCAATTGCTTGGAAATGGTACTTTGTAATTAAGTTCCCGCGTGCTCGTCGGCCCTTGACAAAGTACACATAGCGAAGGCAAGAAAAAATAAAAATCGAAAACGCAGCACTTGCGAAAGTTTAAGCAATTAAGTTAAAGCGCTGCGGGCTAAAGGTAGCAGTTAATGGTGACGGGTACGAGTTTGTACAAAAATGTATATTCACCCGGACAGAAGGTCGTAGGAATGGACTGTGTGGGCGGTTGAGTTACGGTTCGTGTAGCACCTCCGGTTTGCGTCGCAATTGTGAACTAATTATGCTGAAAAGTGTCAATACTAAGGTTAGGATTAATTGAGATGACATAAGCCAGAGGTGCGAAGGTGATTGAAATTGGCTTTGCATTGCCATAGGGTTGACATATCAAAGAAAATGGGAATAAGGGACTTTCCAAGACTTACTATGGCGAGTAATTCTTAGATGTCACGCGGAGGATCATTCTCCTATTACCTACAGGTTATCTACTGCGTAACTATTGACTATGAACCTTTTCAATATAACCGGAAATTAGGATTTTGTGAAATTAGTTTCCTTTGAAAAAAGTCGTCCATAAAGGCAGGCAATCCTTTTTTTGTTCTCGTACATCCTTTGGTTTTGAACCTAGTTTCACAAAGTTTAGACTGTAGTTCCGGTGAAATTAGTCCAATGGTTAAATTGTCGGTTTCTTTTTCTTCTTAATGGGTGCTACAGTTCGGGGTGAACCTGGGCCTCAACCAACATGCCCCTCCAACTAGCACGATCTTTTGCTAGCCTTTTCCATTGCCGCACACCCAGTTGGCTGAGGTCCCCTTCCACCTGTGCGCGCCATCTTAAGTGCGGCCGTCCTCTGCTTCTTCGTCCCTCGGGGTTGGATTCAAAGACTCTCCGGGCTGGAACTGTGGTGTCCATTTGCTCTACATGGCCCAGCCATCTTAGGCGTTGAATCCGAAGACGCCTGACTAGACTCATGTCGCGGTACAGCCCGTAAAGTTAGTGGATGAATCTTTTCCTCCATCCCCCGTCTGCGTTTATATCACGTGCAAAATCTTTCTCTCGAACCGACCAAGGGTCTCCTCATCTGCTTTGCCTCCTGAGCCCAATGAACCAGCCATTGGCAAGAGTGATTCTGCGTTTAATTTCGAAACTGGTGTCGTTGTTCCAGGTCACTGCGGAGCCAAGGTAGACGAAGTTCTTAACTACCTCGAACTTATATCTGCCAATATAAACGTTCTGGCCAAGACGTCGGTGGTGAGCGTCCATTTTTGATGACAGCATATATTTAGTTTTGCCCTCGTTTACCGCCAGACCAATTTTCGCCGCCTCCATCTCAATACTTGCAAACGCCTCATTGACATCTCGCTGTAATGAGGCAGCGGCGTATGCAAGGATTTGCGAGGATTTGAAATAAATTGTGCCTCTTGTGTTGGCCAGTGATTTTTGAACAATCATTTCTAATATGATGTTGAAGAAATCACACGACAGCGCATCGCCCTGACTAAATCCTCTTTTGACATCAAAATTATCGGCAAAGTGTTCACCGATTCGGTTGGAGCAGCGAGCATTCTCCAAAGGCATCATGCATAGTCTGATGAGTTTAGCAGGTATGTCAAAGGTAGACATAGCGTTGTATAGCTCGTCTCTAATTACGCTGTCGTATGCGGATTTGAAGTCGACAAATAGGTGGTGAGTGTCGACTTGGAACTCATTGGTTTTTTCCAGGATCTGCCGTAGTGTGAAGCTTTTGTCGATGGTGGACTTCCCTGGCCTTAATCCGCACAGATAATGACCTATCAGCTTATTCACAAAAGGCTTCAGGCGTTCACACAAAACGGCAGAGAAGATTTTGTAGGCGATGTTAAGGAGACTTATTCCTCTGTTGTGGCGCAATCGGAGGGGTCTCCTTTCTTGTGGAACGGGCATACGATGCTGAGACTCCGTTCCTCGGTCATGCTTTCCTCTGACCATATCTTACAGATGAGCTGGTACATCCCCAGCTGCCTTGAAGAGCTCAGCAGACAGTCCCCCTGCGCCAGCAGCTTTATTCGACTTGAGTTTCGATATGGCAATCTTAACTTTGTTGAGGTCAGGGGGACGGAGTTCTCTGCGGTCTTCGTCGATAAGAAATGGATCATTGTGCCTGACAGCGGTATATTGACTAACATCGCCGTTATACAGTCTGCAGAAGTGGTTTTTCCATATACTCAGCATCGACTGCAATTCTACTACTAGGTGTCCGTTCTCATCCTGGAGGCTTCCGTTGTGGCTTTATAACCTTGGCATGTTCGCTTTACCTGTTGATAAAACTTTCGAACGTCACGCCTGCAGTAACACCTCCAAGTCCTCAATCGCGCGCTTCTCGTGCTCTTTCTTCTTTCTTCTGAGAAGCTTATGCTCCTCCCTTCCTTTTAACTCGTAGAGCTCACGAGCTGCACTTGTTCTTTTATGAGGCGATGCCTTATGTGCATCCTGCTTCGCTGTGTGAATCCACCTGCACTCGTCATCGAACCAAGTGTTTCTTCGGATGCAGAGCTTTTCAGGGCTTGTTTGCAAAAGCACCACTGCTGTTCTATTGATAGCGTGGAGGATTGAGGTGTATTGGAGAGCTTAAGGGAGACGCGATCGGTAAAAGTACGAGCGGTTTCTGGCGATAGCAGCTTTCCGACGTCATAACTTTGTATTTTTACTCTACTCCGCTGCGTTCGTAATATCCGTAAGCGCATCTTGGCTACTACAAGATAGTGGCCCGAGTCGATGTTAGCCCCTCGGAAAGTTCGAACATCAAGAATAGTGGAGGAGTGTCTGACGTCGATCGCGATGTGATCAATCTGGTTGGTAGTCGATTGATCAAAAGACCGCCAGGTGCCTCTGTGTATATCAAGGTACGGGAAGCGCGTAATGGCTAGAAGGAGATTTCGCCTCGTAGCAAGATCAATCAGCCTATGTCCGTTATCGGATGTGGTGTCGTATAGGCTATGTTTGCCAATGACTCGTTCAAAGATGCTTTCCCAGCTTAGGATTGAAGTCTCCTAGTACAATTTTGATGTCATAGCTGGGATATTGGGCATATGTTCTGTTTAGGAGATCGTAGAACTCATCTTTGGCGGAGTCATCCTTGTCTTCCGTGGTGGCGTGGACGCAGATCAGACTGATGTTAAATAATGTAGCCTTGATACGGATTGTTATGAGGCGTTCACTCACATACCGAAAGCTTCGGACTTTTTGCCTTAGTCCACCTCGAACAACAAATCCGCATCTGAACAATCGTTGCCCTCTCTCCCTATAGCAGTCGCCGTAGTAAATATCGCAGCTTTTCATCCGCTTTATACCCGGTCCATTCCATCGCATTTCCTGGATGGCGGTTATGTGCGCTTTATAGCGGTCTAGGGCGTCCGCAAGTAGTTCGGCTGCACGTGGCCTGTTTAGGGACCTAACATTCCACGTATAAAACCGAAGATCATTGTCCTTTTTTCGTTTTTTGCAAGGGCCGTCAACATAAATCCGGTCCGTTATATCCGAGGCTTGTGGTTGTTTCGGAGTTTGTGTTTTTTTTACGGTTACGGCTTATTAGGCCGTAGCCCAACCGACTAATCCTGTTTTTTTTTTGGCGCAGGAGGCTCGCCATTCGCCCTTCCCCGTCTGCAATTTCCATAGGAAATCTCCATATGGCACCACGAGGAGGTGGGGATAGGACTTACTAACAGTGCCGCAAGATGTTCAACTGCGGTAGCTCTTCTCGCTTTTTAGCAGGCCAGCATCCGTCGTATAGATGCTACCCCTACGAGGCCTTTGTTAGTCCTTTGCCATCCTGATGGAAAACTTAAACCTCATAAATACGAGGTCTAATAGTCCAATGATGACCTTATAGGGAAATATTTTGCCATGCAAAGTTACAAATAGAATTATCTGTCATCACTGACTGAATATTTAAGTATACATATGTATGTATGTACGTATGTATGTATATAAGGGATGTGTGAAATTTAAGGGAAAATTACCTGTGTTCGAATGAAAAATGTTTGTCTCGAAGCAAAATTTGTCGACCAATTTGTTTTAACAAAAGTTTACTTCATAGAATCAAAAATGATTGGGATCAAAGCAAACTGTTTACAGGTAAATCAGACAAGAAAATAGCTCTGTTCCAAAGTGAAATTACACCTTAAGAACTACAATGAAATCATACCTTAATATCAACGTTGACAACTTCAGGTCGTTCATTCTTTGTCCTTGTAGTTTTTGCTTTTTTTTGACAGTTGAGAATAAAACGCTGCTTATTTGAAACGTACAAAGGTTAGTTGAGTTTCTTTTCTTCTCTCTACAAGCTCTTTGTTTTATAAGAAAGTATTTCCTTATACTTCGCACTTTTCGTACTTCAAAAATTAGACCCGCAGAGGTGAGAAAACAGGCATTCTTCGGTTCCGAATTTATTTTCCTGCTACTTACTACCTACCGAACGGTGAACTAAGAAAGGTAATTGATAATTTTTTTGCGTATAACAGAATCCTATATCAAATGGACCCACGAAAATGCTCGCTACCTTTGCTGACGATACGATACTGCTGGTATCGAACGAAAATCTTGACGCGGGTACTACTTAAAGAAAATCCAACAAGAAATATTCACCCCCAAACTGAACTACTCAATTAAAATAAAGGACAAAATGATACCGATAAATAAGGTCAGCAAATACCTTGGTACGCACCTGGACAACAAACTGACTTGGAAATGTCACATACAGAAGAAAAGGGACCAAATATAACTAAAGCAAAAGGAACTGCTCTGGCTCCTGGGAAAAAACTCCAAACTATCGACAAACAAGAAGCTCCTTTTGTACAAAGCCATCATCAAACTTATGTACATATTATATCTGGTCATATGGGATACAACTCTGCCCTTCTTTAATATATGCCTTTCCCATCCCTCTGCATAATACATAATAATGTTGCGAACATGAACCGACGGTTATGTTCGAATCTCGCTGTCGAAGTTCGAATGCTCTGGTGAAGCTGAAATGAAAATGATGGTAACTTTCAGCGGCATACTGCTGAATGCCAGAGCATTCTAGGAACTTCCGAAGGGGAACGTCTGACGGCGAACATTCGAGAAAATGGTCTCGGGAGCATTCAGTTCTCGGGATTCAGCAACGAATGATCGGTCGGTAATCAAGCCATCTAGCGAGATGTGAAGCGCACAGATAATTGATCTGTGGTGGAACATTTAAGTGTGTGTAATAAAATGTATCGTGTGTAAAAGGTTGTAACAATAAATAAAGGTGAAGTGCTCAGATAATTGATCTGAGGTGAAATAACAAAAAATTATTGTAGTTTATCACAATCGATCCAGTGATTCGAACCCTATTAGGAGTCTATTCGAAATTTTCGTAACATTTGGTGTCAGAAGTGGGATTGCAAGTAAGGGAGGGAAAAGTTTATTCAAACTGCGAAGTGTATTAGTAAAGTTGAGAGACTCGGATCAGCGTTGGAGGAAGAAGGTGTTGACTGGGAGAATCATGAGTTCGGGGGGGAGAAGCCGTCGACATCCAGTGAGTCAGCAATCGATATGCAGCAATTTCTCACGGCTTTAAATGCTATGAGCTAGATCAAAGCCTGGTGGAAAATTCCGTTGCCGTAAGTAGAGAGAAGGAACTATACAGCCATCTGGAATGTTCTTCATCGAAGATAAGGCAGTGGGCACATGCAGGAAATGCACAAACTGGAGCTTAAAGGGCGCAAGCAGGGTAGAAACGAGATCATCCAGCAGTACACTGCCGACGTCAAGAGACTGTCTCATCTAGCCTACGCAGATGTTCCAGTTGATGTGGTGGAAAAACTGAAGCCGGGTTCTTTCATCCAAGGGTTAAGGGACCCTGGTACGCCGCAACGAAGCTTGATTCTCCTGCCGAAGACATCTTTTAAGGACGCAGTTGCCAGTGCTCTCGTATGTGAACTATCGCTCTTGATATTCCGAGCCTCCATCAAATTGCGGCGTATTTCCGAAGACCAGGAAAGTTGCAGAACAGCTGCGCCGAGTAGGAGTGGCTCATTCCCAGGTGGATGCTGTATCAGCGACCAGCAGGGGTACATTGCGAGAAACTGCTGTCTGCGAAGAAAGCGTCCGAGGTCTAATTCGCCGAAAGGAGACCAAGCGAGAGCACGTGAACTCCGGAAGGGAAGCAGTCGTGGAAACGTGTATGCCTTGTCGATGCGACCTTGCCACGTTGAATGCAAACATTGTTCAAGTGCGGGAACGGAGGAATACCTATGATACCGACATCCGTCGTTTACATGTGCTGCCCGAAGATTGCTGTACTGTCGGGAAGGTCGGAAGAAAACAGCGAGAAGACGCCGATCTGGCAGTCATCATCGACTACCAAGAACGAGGTTTTCGACCAACGTGGCAGCAAACATCCAGTGAAAGCCCAATCCTTCTTTTAGTCGATTGTCCTTTTCTTCCATTGGGGCGTGAGCGCATATTAAGCTAATGCTTTCAAATTTAGCGTTGATGCGGATTGTTATGAGGCGGCTTATATCTCGGAAGCTTAAGACTTTTTGTCGGAGTCTTCCTCTAATAACGAATCCGAATTAGCGCTGTTTGTTCTCCTTCTAGCAGTTTCCGTAGTAGATGTCGCAGTCTTTTGCCTGGTCCATCCCATCGCACTTCTTTAAGTGCGGTTATATCCGCTTTATAGCAGCTGGGTGTTTGCTCCAATTGATCGCCTGCACCCGATCTGTCAAGGGACCTCAAATTCCAGGTGCAGACTCTCAAGTCCGTCAGTCGTTTGCAGGGGTCGTCAGCTTTGTATTCGTCCGTATCCGAGGCTTGTAGTCGTTTCGGAACAAGTAGGTTTTTACGTGATAGGGATGTTACCCCTAAGCACATCCCCCAACCTGAAGGGCCAGGTTCCTCTTTCACCAGGAGAAAGGGGTTGGGTCGCTGCACAAATTGGTTCACTACCTGGTGGGTACCAGGGTAGCTATCCAGGGGGGGGGGCAGGCGGAGGCTGTGTGTCAACTTTGAGCAGGGACAGAGATCGAAGCTGGCGTTTGTCAGGTTAAACGCGATCAACTTCTTTGCTCTGTTTGCGCGCTTCCTCCCCCTAAGTTTCCTTAATTTGTTCAACATTTGGACTTCATTTTTGTTCTGACATCAATAGCTTTCCAGAGAGTTTGTCGATAAATGTATAAATTCCCCCTGATGTATTGCCTGCGTTATTCTTGGCGGCATGCATCATGCCAATTTTTTACAAAATCAAATACAAATCTATGTCCTAAATTCGAATGGTGCCAGTGATTGTGTGCTATGCAATTGCATTCGGAAATTTGCAAAGCAAATGTAAAGAATTCTATCCACCTCACTTTTGCAACCTGGACGTTGTCCATTAAAGTTTCCATTCTCCGGCCAAGTACTGGACGAGAATGGTTACTTCATGTCCATTCAGACCAAATAGAACTAACTCGAAAGGCAATTACGGCACACTAGGTGCCCATACGAGCCCATCGTAACTTCCTTAGATACACGAAGAGTGTCCAGTTGGTCTTATGTGCATTTCGATTAAGTCAAACATTTGTCTTCACTAGCTGCCAAAAAGTTTCACTTTAAAAACTCGTTCTCTCAATTCATTCCCAAAACAGTTCTCAGAACAGAGAAGAAGAAGAAAAAGAAGGAAGAATGAGGAAAACTCACATCTAGAGGTATTTCTCCAACCGTAACGAAACAATTTCTAAGCAAATGTCCTTCAGTCAAATTTGGAACTTTTCCTTCAATTTCCTGTCCTACCATCTTATGGTCGTGCAATCTTTTCATCCTGAGGTCCTTTCGTCCTTGCGACTTATGCAAACATACGATGAATTTGATTTTAATTTCGAGAAGAGGACAAATACTTCCACTTCATGTTGAAGAAAATAAGGACGAAATCAATTTCTCTATTTGCCCTTCTTCCTTTTACATGTCGTCGTGGTGATGTATTCCGGTTGTTAGCCTACCTCCGTAGACTTTGGGCGATTCTCCGTATTTGAATGCGAATCCTCTTCATTGCTTCCACGAATTGATATAATATTGTATCAATAAATTGAGTGGACTTATTCATCCTTTCATCACACGCAATGGTTAGCTATTCAAGGGAATGTCCTGCGTTTTCTGTGGGTATGTGAGTATGCGATTTGGAATGCAAATGCGGACAAGAAATCTTCCTTAAGTTTTTAAAAACTTTGTATACTTCCATAAATTCTTTTCTTTTTTATTGCTTTTTGTTGGTTTTTTGCTCTTCATCCATCATCATCCTTGCTGTCGTCCTTCTCATTCGGTGTTTGGTCTTTGGTCCTCTTGTTATCCTGATATTTTGAACTTATTTTTTGCCTTACGTTTTCTTGAAACTGTTTATATTGAGATTTGAAATCGTCAAGTGGAACCGGAGATTGAGGTTGAAGGAAGAAGAGTAAACCAGGAAAAGCAGGAAGAAATAGAGCAAAAGCAAATGCAACAAACTTGCCTCTTTTGGGGTGAAAACACTTATGGTCCTACATCTACCAGCACCCATCTGGAAACGTTCTGCGTTCTTTTATCACGGAGTGAACGAAGTTTTCTTCGTTGCTTGCCTTCAAGCTTCACTATTCAAACATTTAGTCATGTACATGTCCATTGTGACGGAATCGGTCAAGCCGGGTAAGCTTCTTGGTGATCCACTAGTCGAATCGACACGGATTTTATTTTTCACATTATTGTCGGATACGCAAATGTAGTCGAGTTCTGATAGTTTTCGCGTGGAATCTGGAACTGTTTTCGATTTTTTGGAACAGCGGAATAAGTGAGAATGATTCTGCGAGTAAGTGCGTCCCGGAAATTGAGAATTGAAAATGCACTTTTAAAAATGGGGCATTAGTTTTGACTGCCCTTGGCAGTTTTTAAAAAGTTTTTCGACTGGTTTGTCCTCGCCCAAATTTGAATTTGTGAACAGGAATTGTCACCAACATGTATGGCATAAATTCATATCCTCTATTTCGGGAATCTGACTGAAATTTTCTGGTGAAACATAAAAGTTCAAGTTTGGTTCAAGTTACCTTTTTTTTTCCATTCATTACTAAAGACTTCGGTTAATAGCACGGACTATTCTTCTTGGGTCAATAGGTGGCCGTGGTGCAGTGCTTAACATCATCGACCGCCGAGCGGACGATCTATAGTTCAAATTCGCTTCATAGCCAAGAAAAAGTAATTCCTATACTGACAAAAAGTATGCAACGCAGTTGTGAATGGAAAGTGATCAGACGCACTGCTGCAGGCATAACAAAAACATTCACAGTATATGGTCAACTGAAATTCATCCTCTGTGTATGCAATACTAAAGTGCTCAAACGAATTACTACGGACTATAACCGGATTTGGTCGGCTTTCGTCCTAGGACAATCACCCCTGAGGGTAGTGAACTAACATCAACGACCCAAACCACTGCACTCCGTTCAGGTTGTGTGCCAAACATCATAGAAGTATAACTCTTGAACCTGCGCGAACTATAACAAAAAAAATTAGAAAAAAAAAGGTGTGTTATACCACGAGGCCCACATATTGGTTGAGTAGTATATACTTTCAAATAGAATCATTGATTTCAACCAGACAGTGCACATTTGAACTTTCCATAGGTATATTTAGCTATTTTCTTAGGTAGCGTGAACTTGCAGAGTGTGAGTATGTGGCAAACCTCAGAGGGATTAACCAACTGCTGGAGGGTTCCTTCATGACTTAAATTTGCTCTTTCAGCATTAGCTTAATTGGCTACTGCCTAACTAAATCCTCCCGTTAATCAGCTATTATAGAAAAAAAAAACCGATTCATACCGTTGACTTACTATACGAGGTGTGGCAATAAAACTCCGGGAAATTGTAAATTAAGTTTGTTGCAAAATTTTACTAACGACCTTCACAATATTCCTCCTCTAATTCTACACAAGCATTTCAACGTTGTTTCCATTGATAATTTGCCGAAGTTAACTCGATCAAAACCATGTAACCAGCTAATTGGTGTGGCCTTAACAACTTCTTTCGGAGCTTTAACTGGTCATTGTGCTTCCTCGACAACGACGTGGACGCCGCAGCTGATATGATCACAAACATTATCCATAGTGGCATAACCACTTTTATCCCCTACAAGATAAAAAGTATTAAGCCGGAGAATAATGCGTGGTTTGATTTGAGCTGTAAAGAGGTTATTAGGTTGAGAGAGATAAGCTTTCGGAATTATAAAGCAAACACTACTGAGGAAAACCGAAAAAGGTATATACAAGCCAGAAATGACTGCAAGTCCCACATTCGACGAGCTAAATTTTTACACGACCAAAAACAGAGGCGTTAGATCCTACAATGTTCCAAAGGTAGCAAAAGTTTTTGGTCTTTCGTCAAAAACATCAAGAACTCCGTCTCGTCGTCTATACCCACGCTCATCCACAATGACATTCCAGCTGTCAAACTCTTAGACAAAGCCAATCTGCTTGCTGCCCATTTCGCAGCAAACTCACAGCTTCCCAGATCATCGTTGTCCCCGCCTGTTCTGGAGTACGCTAATTCCACCATGGGACAAATTTACTTCCGTACTCGTACAGTTGCAAGGGTTCTTAAAGAACTTGACATACACAGATCCGCTGGTCCAGATGGTATTTCCACAATAATTCTGAAGAGGTGTTCTTCTACGCTTTCAAAACCACTGCGTAAGCTTTTTCACCTTTCCTATTCTTCGGGACTCTACCCGAGTAGGTGGAAAACAGCATTTGTCCAGCCCATTCCCAAAAAAGGCGAATCTTCTTCTCTCTCCAACTACCGACCCATTGCACTAACGTCCCTTCTTTCCAAGGTCGTGGAAACGGTGATAAATCGTCAGCTAATAAAATATCTCGAGTCGCAGAAACTCTTCAATGACCGGCAGTATGGTTTCCGCAGCAACAGATCCACTGGTGATTTGATGGTATATCTCACCGAGAAGTGGAATCGCTCGCTCCACCAGGCAGGTGAGAGCAAAGTAGTTGCACTTGATATTTCGAAAGCATTTGACAGAGTTTGGCATGAAGCTCTTTTGTCGAAAATGCGTGCATTCGGGATCGACGACTCTCTTCTACTATGGATTAGAAGCTACCTTTCGAATCGTTCAATTCAAGTTGTCTTGGACGGATTCAAGTTTGATACTCACTTTGTAAATGCTGGTGTTCCCCAGGGCTCCGTTTTGTCTCCGACACTCTTTTTCATTTTTACAAATGATCTCTTGTCTGTTACTTCTAATCCAATCCCCTGCACTTCGGCTGTAAATAGTGAGCGGCAGCGTATGTTAAGCTCATTAAATTCCGATATTGACGGCATCATCCAATGGGGTAAAAACAATAGAGTGGAATTGAATGCTTCCAAAACACAATGCTGTCTTCTGTCGCTAAAGCGTAACACGTACCCATTGCCATTATCCATGAATGGCACTTGTATCTCTGAAACCGACAAGCTTTCCATCCTGGGTATGTGCATCAGTGACCTTTGTTAGAACGATCACATATTTAGTGACGGCGAAATGCCTAGGTTTCCTATACAGATGCAAGAAATTCTTCACACCCACTGATCTGGCTATAATTTAAAAGGCGTTCATTCGTCCTAAATTGGAGTTCAACGCTCATGTCTGGTCTGGCGCATCTAAGACCTCACTGCACTTACTTGACAATACAAAATTGTGCGATAAAACTCATAGGAGATTCGAGCATCACGCGCTGGGTCACCTGCCTTTCATTGTTTTATCGTTATTTTAACCATAAATGCTCTGATGAAATAGTCAGTTGCATTCCGCCCCTTCAATACTTCTTTCGCGATACACGTCTCTCCCGGAATGCGCATGAATTCTCTCTGAAGCCCACTTTCGGTCGTACTGTCAAATACAGAGACTCTTTCTTCAACCGAACCACACGCCCGCACGCCCAGTTGGTTAAGGTTCCCTTCCACCTGCGTGCGCCACCGTAGATGCGGCCTTCCTCTGCCGCGTGTTCCTTCCGGGGTGGATTCGAAGACCCTTCGGGTCGAAACTGTATTTTCCATGCGCTCTACATGGCCTAGCCACCTTAGACGCTGTATCCGTAGACGTCGTACCAGGCCGATGTCGCTGTACAACCCTTACAGTTCTTCGTTAAATCTTCTCCTGCATACACCGTTGGAGCAAACGGGACCGTAGATAGATTCCTTTCGAAACGACCAAGGGCATCTTTATCCGCTTTTGTTAAGGTCCAGGCCTCTGCGCCGTAAAGGAGGACTGGGGTGATCAAGGTCTTATATAGTGTCAATTCTCAATTGCCTTTTGAGCCCAAAGAAACAGCGGTTGGTAAGAGTGAGTTTGCGTTTTATCTAAGCGCTGGTGTTGTTGTCGCCGGTCATCAGTGAGCCAAGGTAGACGAATACCTTGAGCACTTCAAAGTTATATCCGCCCATGGTGACGTTCTTGCCAATACGTCGGTGTTGACCGTCTCTTTTAGACGAAAGCAGATATTTGGTTTTACCCTCATTAACCTTGAGACCGATCGGAGCCGTTTCTACCTTAATGCTTACGAAGGCACGTCAATGTCGTGCGTCGGTGTACGCAAGCAATTGCGTAGACTTGAAATAAATCGTACCTCTTGTGTTGGCCAGTGTCTCTTGCACGATCTTTTCAAGCACGATGTTGAAAAAGTTGCATGACAGCGCGTTACCTTGCCTAAACCCTTTTTAACATCAATGGTCTCGGTTTGCTCATTACCGACATGAATGGAGCAGCGAGAATTCTCCATTGTCAATCCTGCACAGTCGGACGAGTTTGGCAGGGATGTTAAAACTAGACATTGCTTTGTATAGCTCATCTCTATACACGCTGTCATATGCAGCCTTGAAATCGACGAAGAGGTGGTGAGTGTCGATTTGGTATTCCTGGGTCTTCTCCAAGATCTGCCGTAGCGTAAATATTTGGTCTATTGTGGATTTACCTGGCCTGAAACCACACCGATAAGAGTCACACACGGTTTCAGGCGTTCAGACAATACGGCAGAGAAGATCTTATATGTTAAGGAGGCTTACTCCCCTATTGTTGGCCAAGTTATAGGGGTCTCCTTTCTTATGGATCGGGCAAACGATTGCATTCGTCAGACATGCTTTCCTCCGACCATACTTTGCAAATGAGATGGTGCATGCACCTTACCAGTTCATCTCCAGCGGCTTTATTAGACTTAAATCTTGATATTGCTACTTTGACTTCGTCTAGGTCGGGTGGACGGAATTCTCTTACATCGTCGTCCATTACGAACGGATCGTTCTGCCTGACAGCGGTATCTTGTCTGTCATCGCCGTTATACAGTCTGCAGAAGTGTTCTTTCCAAATCCTCCTCCTCCTGCGGAAGCGTCTCTCCATCTCCACGATCTCACGCTTTCCGTGTTCCCTCTTCTTTCTTCTGAAAAGCGTGTGCTCCTCTCTTCTCTTCTGCTCATAAAATTCGTGAGCAGCTCTCGTCCGTCGTTGCAGCGTGGCTTTATATGCCTCTTGTTTTGCTGCATGGGCTCGTTCGCATTGTTCATTGAACCATGGTTTTCTAGGTGGTGGCGGTTTGAAACTCAGCGCCTCTGAGGCAGCGTCTCTGACGGCGCTCTGGCAATGCGCCTTTCCTGCTCTATTGTTTGTGCTGCTGTGGGCGGTTTTTGAGAGAGGTTGGAGGAGACATGATCGGCAAAGTTTCTGGCAGTCTCTGGCGATTGTAGCTTTCCGACGTCAAACTTACGTTGTCCTACTCGACTCCTAAGCATTTTTGATAGTCTCATTCGTACCTAGGCTACAACAAGGTAGTGGTCCGAGTCGATGTTGGCCTCTCGGAAGGTTCGTACGTCGAGAATACTGGAGGAGTGTCTGGCGGCGATCGCAATGTGATCAATCTGGTTGGTGGTTGATTTTTCAAAAGACCGCCAGGGACCCTGTGGATGTTGAGATGAGATAATCGTTTGCTTGCTACAAAGAGATTACGCCCCAGGTGCAGACTCTCAAGTACGTTAGTCGTTTGCAGGAGTCGTCAGCTTTGTATCCGTCCCTATCCGAGGCTTGTGGTTGCCTCTGAACAAGTGTGTTTTTACGTGATAGGGATGTTATCCCTAAGCACAACCCCCAACTTGGAGGGCCAGGTTCCTCTTTCCCCAAGAACAAGGAGCTGGGTCGCTGCACACAGTGGTTCACTACCTGGCGGGTGCCTGGGTAGGGATCCAAGGGGCCACGCGGAGGCTGCGTGTCAGCTTGGATTGAGCAAGCTCTGTTTGCTCGCTCTCTCCCCCCTTTTAGCTGCATAAACTAGATTTAATTTTGTCGTCGTTTACACTCAACTCCACTTTAACTAGACAAGTTTGCGGGGGTGGCAACATTTCACATTCATCTTAAGGAGAATTGACCGCAGAAGACTTGACGCCTACCTGTGCTGCATATTGCGAGAAGAATGACACAGCGGAGTACTTTCCCTGCGACTGTCTCGCCTTTGCACGCGCTCGGTGGCGCATCCTTGGGGCCGACGTGGTGTGTGCCGAATCTCTTAGCTCTACATCACCGAAGTTTCTTCTCATTTTCCTGGGGAAAACGGGGAAAACACAGTAATGAGAGGTGTCTGTCGTGCAACAAAATGGAGCAGCACTTTCATCTGAGTGCTCCAACAGACAGCAGAAGCCTCCAATAAACAAAAACAAAATAAAATATGATAATAACACCTAATTGGTTACTGTTAACTTTCCATCTGAAACTTGCAGCACCACTTTTCGTCACTTATACTAGACTCGGTCATGGACCAAGAATGTCTCTCGAGTGTTTCAACACAGACTGTATGGAGATGTCTGTAGGGTTCCTTTAGAGCTTACTTTTTTTCTCAATTTTAAACTTTGGGACAATAGCACCTGTTATTTTTCCTCACTCCTAACCTATCAGAGAAAGTTACAGCACCTCTTCTATAGCGTATACCTCAAGCATATGTTGACAGATTTCATTAACCTTAGCGAATTTGGTGATCTTTATGCGTCAGTCTTTTGGCTATCTTCCCCAATGAACAACTAACTAACGAATTGAAAAAACAGAAAAAAAAAACAGTAGTAGAAAGCATTCCTTTGATTCAGTGAATGTTTTGTTTGCTAGTCAGAGAGATACTTAGTCTCTATTCTCTTAGCTTATCGCAAAAACAAAATCACGCCCGCCCGCTTTAGCGTCCCGCCAATTAGCAGTTTAGCCTTTCTTTTTCTTTTTATGGGACGCTACAGTTCGGGATGAACATGGGCTCAACCAATATGCTCCTCCAACTAGCACGATATTTTGATAGTCTTTTCTATTGCCGCACAACCCGTTGGCTGTGGCACCCTTTCAAATGTAGACATGGCGTTGTATATCTCGTCCTGGAGTTTTAAAGTCGACAAATAGGTGAAATTGAAATTCATTGGTTTTTTCCAGGATCTGCCATAGTGTGAAGATTTCGATGGTGGATTTCCCTCGCCCGAAACCACACTGATAAGAACCTATCAGCTTATTTACAAAAGGCTTCAAGCGTTAACACAAAACGGCAGAGAAATTTTTTTAGGCGATTTTAATGAGACTTATTCCTGTGTAGTTGGCGCAGTCAAAGGGGTCTTCTTTCTTGTGGATCGGGCAAACGACGCTGAGACTCCATTCCTGCTTTCCGTTCTGGCTTTATAACCTTGGCATGTTCGATAAAACTTAGGAACGTCACGCCTGCAGTAACACCCCCAAACTCCTCAATCGCGCGCTTTTTGTACTCTTTCTTCGTTCTCCAGAGAAGCTTATATTCCTCCTTTCTTTTTAAGACGTAGGGCTTACGAGCTGCTCTTGTTGCTCTTTGCAGCGAGGCGTTGTTGCACAATATTAAAAACATGATTTGTTATCTGTTTAACGGTCAAATTTCATCCTATGTTAGTATAAATTGACTAAAGCCATAGACGCCAAGGTATTGAAAAGCCGCTATTCAATATAACATTTGCCAATACAGTAATCCTTATCCTTATCCAGTTCTCCATAGTTTTCATTCCTCCCCGGTGGTTGTTTCTCCTTCCGAAAAAAAAACCCCTAAACGTCAATAATCTCTAAAGACCGGATTTCAATCGTAACGACATCCAAAGGACAACATTAAGATAACAGATATACAATGAGGACGCAAAAAAAATGTCTCCGTTCTATCAAATCATGCGAAATTCAATTAAAATTCACTACATAACGCCATGTAATCATCCATAATTATAAGGCAATGTGGGACCGCATACCCTGGCATCGTCATTGTTGTCCTTTTAAGTCACCTTTGCAAACGAGGAACGAGAGCCAACCTTGGTTAAAGCTACAGTGCCGTTTAATTATTAACCCTTGTTTTTGCCTCTTCCTCTCTCGCTTAATTCTCCTTCCTCTTATGACTTTTTTGAAGAACTGTATCGCAAATCATTATGAGCAGCGAAACTGGGTATATTTTTTTTCCTCCCCTTCTTCCTATAGATATAAATATACATTTCCCCCATTTGGTTTCTTGCGTTCGTGCTTTTCTGACGCCCACTGCTTCCGGTGACGATTCTTTGTAAATTCAATTTCCATAGGAAATGTTTTCAATTAAACTTTTAAGCTCAAGCAATAATTAAATGTCCAACAACAGTACCGCCTTCGGACCGTAGTCAGACCACATCCTTTGTCCTTTGTCACCGAATACTTGTCGACCGCTTGTGTTTTATTCTTCCATTCTTTCATATCACCGGGACAAGAGGATTGGGCCAAGACAAATTGGAGGCGGAAAAGCGTTTACAAAAATGGGAAAAAAATAGAATGGGTCCAAAAGGTTAGCATGATGAGAGGATGAACAACGCGATGTGTCCATCAATTTGGTATTAGGACAGGACAATTGAATGAATAGCCGTACGGGTTACAGTTGAACGAAACCAATCGAATGATTGTAATTACGAAACTAAAATGCGGTGTAATTGTGTATCTAGTGAGAACGTCGTCACTGAATAGTGTGCACCATGTTTTTGGGGGTTGTAATTACCCCCACGTGGTTGTGGCAGTCTGCCTGGGACGGAGAACAAGAATGAAGTGCGTGGTAGCGGTATAGTAACGTGGCATTATTTGGAAGTTAATTTAATTCTCTCACTTGCCACCCATTTGAGTATCGGTCGGAAGGATGGTGACGGTTGGCATTCAAATGTTCTCCTCACTGATGTAATCGGCTTTCGTTGTTGTTCTTCATTTTCGGATTTCGATTCGCCATTTTCGTTTGCATGTTGTTATATGTGAAATTGGAAATGTTACCGGAAGTGGGAGTCGAATTGTGGTGTTTGTTCGATCAGTGAAGTGACGATTGAGGGATGGGTGATGTGGATGAATAGTTCTTATGGCAGAATTGAATGACTGTCATTTCGTATTTTGCCTACGGTCACAAGCATATGATTAATGCAAATAGAGAATTATTGTAAAACCAGTGATGAACTGGATATGATGTATTAAAAAGACCTACGCAACGAAATTATATGGTCAAAGGATCAGAATCTTCCTTTTTCCTGTTGGATAAATCGCTCAAAGGAAGAGCCTGCTTTTCTAGATTTTCCTTTGAACTGAAATCTTTCTCTATGAGCTAGAGGCGATCATTTAATTAAAAAATCAAAATGTCCGAATGGGAAAATAGAATGAATAGAACGCGAAGTTTCTAAGGATTTTGATGAACAGTATATTGTGGATCTATAGGAAACATATACAGTAAAATCTCCCTTAGAGGGACAAATTTTTTTGAACGGAAACTGCAACTTTAAAGTTGCATAGTTTACAATTTCCCTTGGACGGACATTCCCGAACGGACACGAAAAGCATTTACGCATATATGTAAATAAAAAAAAAATGTTCCCTTAGGCGGACACCAAAGCAAGATATTAAACTTGTCATCAGACGGATATTCTGGCAACGGTATTTCTATATTACTTGCAGTCTACTTCAAGTGCAACTCACTTTAAAAGGCGTTTCGTTTCATCGAGCGGGAGCCTAGACAAAATTGTTTTTGAATGGTTTTGTGCAGCTCGAAACAAAGGATTTCCTATTACTGGAACCGCAATTCGACATAAGGCAGCAGAAGTTGCAAATCGTTTAGGAATCACAGATTTTAAAGCATCTGCAGGTTGGCTGGATAATTTTCGGAAACGTCACGGTATTTCCTACAAAAACGTGAGCGAAGAGGGTGGAGATGTTAAGATTGGGGACGTGAAAGATTTTCTTCCAAACTTACCTACAATAACAGCCGGTTATGATCCTGACTGCATTTATAATGCAGATGAAACTGGTCTTTTCTTTTTCGAGAATTACCCCACAAAAAAGGGCTTTGAAAGGTGAAAAATGCGCAGGAGGAAAGCTTTCAAAGGAGAGGCTCACTAATTTTGCACTGTGCCAATATGGAAGGAGACAAGGAAAAACTTTTAGTTATTGGAAAATCTTGTCGCCCAAGAGCATTTCGTGGCCTCAAACATGATCAGCTGCCTGTAGACTGGAAGCACAACAAAAAAGCATGGATGACCCAAGAAATTATGGCTTGGTTTATGGGACAAAAAAATGAAACTTCAGAAGAAGAAAATGTTGCTCTTTCTTGACAACGCTACTTCCCATCCTTACTTACTTACTTACTTATCAGGCAAGCGATCCATGGAGGATCTGAGCCTCCATCGGCTTTCCATCGTTGACGGTCCCGGGCACGCTGCTTCCACTTATCAAGACCAAGAAGTATCACATCCGCGATTACTTGGTCTTTATACCGGTGTTTCGGTCTGCCTCAGGAGGACTCGGAGTCGAAGACCTTCTTAGCTGGAGCGTTGGTGTCCATGCGCTCGATGTGGCCGAGCCAGTGCAGTCGACGGATCTTTGCCTTCCGGACTACATCCACATCCTTGTACAGCTCGTAGAGTTTACGGTTGTGTCTTCTTCTCCATTCACCTTCCTCACAGACAAGACCAAATATCCGGCGCAGAATTTTTCTTTCGAAAGAACCCAAAATCAGCTCCGCCGTTCTGCTTATCGTCCAGCTTTCGGCTCCGTACAGCAAGACTGGCAGTATTAGCGTTTTGTAAAGCATGACTTTGGTCTTTCGAGTGAGGAGTTTTGACCTCAGTTGTTTGGACAAGCCGAAGTAGCAGCGGTTGCCAAGGGCGATTCTATGCCCGATCTCCACTGTGGTGTCATTTCTGGAATTTACGTTTGCCCCGAGGTAAACAAACTCCTTAACGACCTCGAAATTGGCTCTTGCTTGACAGCATGTACTTCGTCTTGTCCTCATTGACCTTAAGACCAACTTGTTTCGCCTGTTTTTCAATCGCCGTGAGTGCTTCCACAATGCCACGGCGAGAACACGCGATGATATCAATATCATCCGCGTATCCTAGCAGCTGGACAGACTTGTAGAAGATAGTGCTTTCCCTGTTGACGCCTGCCCGTCGCACTATCTGCTCCAGCACCAGATTGAAGAAGTCACATGACAGCGCATCTCCTTGCCGAAATCCGGTGCATGTTTCAAACGGTTTGGAAATCCTAGAACCTAGTTGCACGGTGCATCGCGTACTTTTTAGCGCGGCGCGACACAACTGGATCAGTTTTCCCGGGATCCCGAATTCGGCCATCGCACCAAACAGTCCTTCACGATGAATGCTATGGTATGCGGCTTTGAAATCGATGAAAAGATGGTCTGTATCGATTCGAAACTCGTTGGTCGTTTCCAGGATTTGTCGAAGTGTGAAAAATTGGTCTATAGTCGAATTGCCGGGCCGGAAGCCCACTGGTAGCTGCCGATTAATGCGGTGCAAAATGGCTTTAGACGTTCACACATTACGCTTGGCAGGATCTTGTATGCGACATTGAGTAGGGATAGACGTACCTCAAGAGGAGGTAGGATCGCCTTTTTTGTCGATGGGGCAAATAGAGCTGGTATTCCAGTCGTCGGGCATGCTTTCATCTTCTCAAATTCTGCAGATGATCTGGTGCATGGTCCCTACCAGAACATCGCCGCCAGCCTTGAAGAGCTCTGATGGCAAGCCAACTGAGCCTGCGGCCTTGTTATTCTTCAGCTTCTGAATAGCTGTGCCGACTTCTTCGATTTTGGGTGGGAGGACTACTTCAGCGGCTGGAGTTGGGATTTCCTCGGTTCCTACCACTCTCTCTTGGTCATGCTCGTTAGGCAGCTGCTCGAAATGCTGCATAAATACATCCACTACTCCCTGCGGGTTGGTGACAAGATTACCCTCGCAGTTTCGAAGAGCCTGGGTGCCCTTTTTGAAGCCTCCTGCAAGGCCTTTGGCTTTCTTGTAAAAGGCTCGTGTTTTATGTTTATCCCTAGACTCCCCGATATCCTTGAGCTGGGAGGTTGCGAAGATTCTTTTCTTTTGTCGCAGTAGTTTTTTCTCCTCCCTTCTTCTCGCTCGGTACTCTTCTTGCGCTGCCCTGGTTTTCCTCTGCAGCGCCTTTTGGTACGCCTCGTCGGTTGCTGCCTTTTTCTGCTCACACTCGCCATCATACCACGGGTTTCTTGTCGGGGGTGGTAGGTATCCTAAGGTGGTTTCGGCTACTTCCTGAATGGCTGAGCGGCAATGCAGCCACAAATTATTGGCATTTGTGTTCGACGTAGGCATACCGTAGAGTCTTTCGCTCAGCTGCTCCCTGTAGACTCTGGCAACCTCCGGTGTGCTCAGGCGCCCAATGTCGAACCTCCTCCTGACGGGGTGGTGCAGCTTTCTGACATTGGACAGTCGAGCTCTGAATCTTGCTCCTACGAGGAAGTGGTCAGAGTCGACATTTGCCCCTCTGAATGTTCGCACATCCAGGATGTTTGACGAGTGCCTTGCGTCAATGAGCACATGGTCGATTTGGTTGGCGGTTCGACCGTCCGGAGATCGCCAGGTTATTGTATGGATTCGCTTGCGAGGGAATCTTGTGCTACTTATCACCGCATTACGAGCTGTCGCAAAGTCAGCGAGTCGGAAGCCGTTATCTGTTGTTGTATCGTGGAGGCTGTGCTTTCCGATCACTCCGCCAAGGGTGTTTTCCTTTCCGATTTTGGCGTTGAAGTCCCCGAGCACGATTTTTACATCGTACTCCGGACCAGCTCCGTAGGCGTTGTCCAGGAGGTCATAGAAGTCCTCCTTGATAGGGTCTTCAGCCTCGTCGGTAGGGGCGTGTGCACATATAAGGCTGATGTTATAAAATCTGCCTCTGATGCGGATCACAGCCAGGCGATCACTTATAGGTTTATAGTCGATGACCTCCGACCTTAACCACCTTCTCACGACAAATCCGCATCCAAGTATGTAAGTGCAATCTTTTGTGACAGCTGTAATAAATGTCGCAATTTTTCTTCCTCATCATACCGTTTCCTATCCAGCGTATTTCCTGGACCGCAGTAATATCCGCTTTGTACTGCGTGAGGATTCTTTCTAGTTTATGAGCAGCTCCGGTAGTGTACAGAGTTCTGACATTCCAGGAGCATACTCGCAAATCGTGTTCCTTTTTCGTGCGTTGTCGTTGTCGAGTATTCGTCCGTGTATCCGAGGCATCTTGCTCATTCATAACTTTATGTTTTTTTTTTACGTGGACGGATTGTTAGCCCGCCGCACAACCGCCATTCTGGTCGGGGTTTTGTCATCTCCCAACGGTTGTTGAGGAGGATATCTAGAGGGCGCCGCAAGGAGGGATCGTTGCTGGCATCTCGCCAGGTTGAGAGCGATCAACAACTTTACCCTGTAGCCCATGCCCTCTACCTACCTACTATATTAGTTTCGAAAAATAATGTTTCTTTTTTATTTTGTTTCCCTTGAACGGACATTTCCCTTACGCGGACAAAAAAATTTGCACCATGGCTGTCCGTTAAAGGGAGATTTCACTGTATCATATACAGTGATGTCGGAAATAATAGTCCCAATTCTACCTACCTTTTTCTCTATTTATTGTGTGCTTTATAAATATGTCATTAGAGCGATTGTAATCTAAATGGGATTATCAATACATTTATGGCTTTAAGCTCTTACACACTATCACTCTTATTACGCAATTTTTCGTCCAAAAGCCCCAAGTCACACCACAGGACCAAATGCATTTTCAATTGCATTAAATCATATCTATCCATCCACCTAGTTTACAGAGCTTCATCGCACATATCGCTCTCAGTAATTTTCAATTAACATAATTCATCCTTCCGAATGTCTACTGTTTGTGCGGTAAAGTTTGCACATGTAAAACAGTTGCTTCACCGCTACGACGCCGGATATTAATCGTCTTTCAATTTAACACGCCACTGCTTCCCATCATCGCTCACATTACTCACATCACTCACCATTGCCATCATGCATTATGTACATACATATGTACATATGTACATATATCTATATACGTATGTACGTATCCTAAACAACACCAGAATCAATCGAAATTTTAACCGCAGTTCAATCAGAATTTCGTTGCAGACACTAATCCCTGATCACCACTGACGCGCGAACAGCACTGCTAACATTTTCTGCTCTTCCGCCCAACTGACGGCTTGAAAACAACAAATTAACTGGCATTCATGCACGCTACACATTCATTGCTCGACATGCCGCCTGCATTTGCATTGCATGCCGCTTCCCAATCCGTGCCTTTGTACATTCTGCCCACATTGCCCTACTCGTAGACCCAGTCCTATGTGACTGCAGGTAAAGTCATAGGTTCGTGTAACTGCGGCTGATATAGTTGCATGATTGATGTGGGTGTTCCGTTCGTCTCGAAACGATTAGAAGGTAGTTTTCGAAAATTGCAACAATTAATGATTCATAAACTTTTATCATGAATTGCACACTAATGCAAATTATATCAAACAAGTTTTGATGATTTTTTCGTACTTCTAACCTTTGATTTCGCCTAATGGTTGAATGGCTTATTAGGAGGTTAGCCGAATAGCTACATTTACAGTGCGCTTCACTTGATTGTATGTATGTATGTATGTTGGCGTTACAGTCCATGAAGGACCTAAGCCGAGCTTCTCTTTCAATCACCCATGTTGTGTGGGGTTTCATTTTCCCATAGGTGAAAGGGACCCACAGTTTATTGCCGGTTCCGAACGGCGAAATTCGAGAAGCTTTTCATGACAATTTTACTACAGGGGGTTTTGTCAGAGCCCCGCTGTGGAGAAACAACGTGAAAAACACGTTCGATGACATGCTGTGTCGGGATTCGATCCCGTGTCATCGGCGTCAGAGGCCAACACACTGCGCCACGGTGCTCTCGGTGCCCACGGTGCTTCACTTGATTAGACGCACCAAATTTTGTTTCTTACTTACTTACTTTGATGGCGCTACAGCTCGGGGTGAACCAGGACCTCAACCACATAGCCCCTCCAGCCGGCCCGATCTTTGGCCAGCCGCCTCCAGTGCCGCACGCCCAGTTGGTGGGGTACCTGAGCTGGGTAATGACTTAAGTGAGCAAATTGAGAAGCGATTTCACTATATTTTTAAAGTCACGTTCAAGACAACCTTTCCATACGTTTTCCACTTGGTTAGGTATCTGTGAAGGTTGATTTTTTTGGCTCATTTCCGAACCCTTAAGTAGGTAAAGTGTGAGCTTACTTACGTTTTTCCCAGCCTGCAGTCTCGGTTTTGATTCGAATTTTTGGTGATTGGCACTATAGTGAACCTCTCCTGCCATCCTATGGAATTGTTCACTGTATTATAAGTTTTCTAGCTCATTCAACTTTCTCAGTCTCCAAAATATCTTCAAAACAACTTCGAGATATTTTTATCTTCTTGAATTTATTTGGCAGAAACTGGAATAAATTCCGATTGTCTCTTAATGACGGGTGCAAAGTGAGAATAAATATACATAGAAGTGATGTCTTTTGCATGGAACTTAACCTACATTTATCGTATTTCTGCGGCTTTTACCAAGCCAGTGGTTTAGTTTGATTGTGAGCAAATTGTAAAACTTGACACCATACATTCCGCAAGTGAATGAATGAATGTATTTTGTCACGTGCTGCTATCTCTTAGAGCACAAAGACGAAATCATTGATCCATTCTACCGTCATCTTAGTTTAATACATTTTCTTCAATTTTCGAAGAAAAATGGGAAAAGATTTCAGCGATGTAGAGTCAAACCCGTTCAGTCCCTAGGGTGCACCAACCGACTGATGCGGGCATAGGTAGGACAATTACAAAGGAAATGTTCTGCTGTGTCATATTACTTTTCACAAGCAATGCAGGTGGACGCATATGTACCTAATGAAAGGTGCAGTCAATTATTTTCGCCCTCTATAAAAAGTCCGGCTCCATACCCTTGCTCAGACTAAGAGCCACCCGTGAAAATGCGAAAGTGATCCTTTCCGGGTCCATTATCTGGTTTAAGATGTATGTTGTACAGTCCATGAAGGACCAAAGCCGAGCTTCTCTCAATCACCCATATTGTGTATGATTTTACACAGTAAACCTACAGTTTATTGCCGATCCCAAACGGCGAATTGCGAGAAGCTTTTGATGACATTTATACTATTGGAGGTTTTGTCAGGAGAAGCACTGTGAAAACACGTGAGATAACATGACTGTTGTCGGGATTCGATCACGTGTCATCGGCCTTAGAGGTCAACACACTACCCACTGCGCCACGGCGCTATTTCTGGTTTAAAATAGTCTATATATTATGACGCAATAGAATGACGGTGTCAATGCGCCAGGTGACATATGTAAATATAAAACTAAGGTCATACGGTCATTTTCGTGCAAGGTTCTCAACCTCCCAATGCGACAATCTTTCTTGAGACGGCCTGTGGACTTCAATTTACACCCTATGGTAAATATATCAAGAGACCGGAGATTCATCATAGGATTCAGAGCAAAAACTCAGTGTGTTAAAAATAAGAAGTCTTCCCGTCCCCAGACAACCTTTGTCGGTGATAGACCCTTTGTTTTCCTCAAAATTGTTTCTATAATGCAAGAAAGACGGTAACATCTAGGCCATTTCTGATTCAACATTGAAAAATACTTGCTTTCTAAGGAACACTCTCGGATTTTTGGCATCTTTGGATATCGGAAGAAGAAGAAAACAACCTCAGTCCTAAGATGATTGAATTATAGACCAAGTATAGCGATATTTGAGCTTTCTGAGAGATATTCGTTAAATACAAGCCGACAGAGATTTCAGAGGAATTGAGTTAGCCTCCGGTTTTCGCCACATGCATAGATTAAGACTCGCATCTGCAATCAATGTCCTATACGCATTATTTTGATCCACAATATTAATGTTCCAGTTAAGCCATGCTATCTATCAACGTTGCACATGGTGTCAGAAGTTGCGGTGTACTCTTTTCTTTCGACAAAAACTGGTCTTCCACAGGAGAGGTTAGAGACAGTACTCGTAAATTCGAACGACTTGGTGATAGCACTGTTCAAATTTTGATTGACATTTATACCCATTGCCCCGTTCTTAATTTCCCCAGGATTTCTCAAGCTCTGCCCTAAAATATATCCAACGAGTTTTTCACATATAGACTCCTTTTGGGCTGTGAGAGACAATGAGCTTGATGTTAATTGGAAATTCAATATATCAGTGGTCGGACAAAGTGGCGGCTTAGGGGACTCCAATTAATAATCTCATTAAGGCCACCATTGGAAAGAGTTTATTCTATCAACTTCTTCTGTTTTGTCGTTGGTTAGGGGCCAATATTATTGATGTTAATATCTGACAAAAGAATGAGATTTAAAATGTGATTTTCTCGCAATTTGCGTTTGCTGTTCCAAATACTGCTTTGAATATTACCATCACAATCCCATTACCATGGAACCGATCTGAGTTTAGTAACTGCCTTTGATGACCGAAGCGGAGGTTTTACGAGTAATTCATAGGGGAAAAAATAGAAATCACCGTAAAGCTTTTTATAGCTCCGTGAGCCTTCTAGTACACGAGTAGTTGGCCACAGAATTGTCTGAGTTTGTTTGCTCATCAGACAGAACCGCGTAGTTATACATAAATCCGCGACTATATACATAAGAGTTTGTTTCATGCCCATGGTTCTTAGAAAGATACAATGTCATGATAAAGAATTTTTGAAGCCTTACGCTCGGTCACATGGCCGAATCTATGTTATTTCCAGGGCCACACGCCCAGTAGGTTAAGGTCCCCTTCCACCTGCGTGCGCGCACCTTAAATGCGGTCGTCCCCTGCTGCGTCGTCCCTCGGGGATGGAGTCGAATACCATTCGGGCCGGAGCGTTGATGTCCATTCGCTCTTCATGGTCTAGCCATCTTAGATGTTGGATCCGAAGACGTCTAACTAGGCCGATGTCGCTGTACAGCCCGAACAGTCCCGTACCAAAGATTGCACGCAGAATTTTCCTCTCGAAACGCCCAAGAGCCTCTTCATCCGATTTGATAACGTCCAAGCCTCCGCGCCGTAGAGGAGGACCGGGATGTTAAGGTTTTGTAGAGGGATACCTTAGTTTTTCGAGAGAGGGCTCTACTACTCAACTGCCTCTTGAGCTCGGAGAGGCAGCGGTTGGCAAGAGTTATTCTGCGTTTTATCTCAGCGCTGGTGTCGTTGCTGCTTGTCACTATCGAGCCAAGGGAGACGAAGTCCTTGACTACTTCAAAAATAAAGCTGCCGAAGGTGACGTTCTGACCAAGACGTCGGTGTTGCGCGTCTTTCTTGGATGACAGCACATATTTGGTCTTGTCCCTATTTACCCTTAGACCCAGTTTAGCCGCTTCTACTTCACTGCTTGCGAACGCCTGATTGACGTCTCGCTTTGTCCGTCGTATGACGTCAATGTCATCTGCGTAGGCAAGCAATTGCGTGGACTTGAAGTAGATCGTACCTCTTGTATTGGCCGCAGAGTCGCGCACACATTTTTCAAGAATAATGTTAAAGAAATCACATGACAGTGCATCACCCTTTCTATGACCTTTTTTAACATCAAAGGGGTGGGTTAGTTCACCTCCGACCTTAATGGAGCAGCGAGAGTTCTCCATAGTCATCCTGCACAGTCTGACGAGTTTGGCAGGAATGTTAAAACGTGACATGGCTCGGTATAGCCCATCTCTATAAACACTGTCATACGCGGCTTTAAAGTCGACAAAAAGATGGTGCGTGTCGACCTGGAATTCATGGGTCTTCTCCATGATCTGCCGTAGTGTAAATATTTGGTCTATCGTGGATTTTCCTGGCCTGAAATCACACTGGTAGGAACCTATCAGATTGTCCACGAATGATTTCAGGCACTTACACAGTACGGCAGAGAGGATCTTGTACGCGATGTTCAGGGGGCTTATCCCTCTGTAATTGGCGCAGTCATAGGGGTCTCCTTTCTTATGGACCGGGCAAACGAAACTGAGATTCCATTGATCGGGCATGCGTTCTTCCGACCGTATCTTGCAGATGAGTTCGTGCATGTTCCTGACCAGCTCATCGGCAGCTGCTTTAAACAGTTCCGCGGGGAGTCCGCCTGCAGCAGCAGCTTTATAAGACTTAAGTTTCGTTATGGCTATCTTAACATCGTCTAGGTCGGGTGGACGGGATTCTCCTTCGTCTTCGTGCATTGTGAATGGTTCGGTCTGCCTGACGGCGGCATTTTGACTATCATCGCCGTTATATAGTGTGCAGAAGTGGTCCTTCCACAATCTCAGCATCGACTGTGACTCCACTATTAGTTGTCCGTGCTCATCCCTGCAGGCTTCTGCTCTGGCATTATAGCCTTGGCATGTTCGTTTTACTTTCTGGTAAAATTTTCGAACGTCGTTCCTGCAGCAACATCTCTCCATCTCCTCGATCTCGTGCTTCTCGTGCTCCTTCTTTTTCCTTCTCAATAGCGCATGCTCCTCCCTCCTTTTCTGTTCATAGAGCTCGCGGGCAGCTCTCGTCCGTCGATGCATTGTGGCCATGTATGCATTCTGTTTCTCTACATGGGCCTGTCTGCACTCATCATCTAACCAGGGGTTTCTCGACGGTGGTGGCTCGAAACCGAGTACATCTGAGGCGGCCTCTCTAATGGCGTTCTGACAACGACTCCATTGCTGTTCTATGGTTTCTGCAGATTGCATCGGGACTTAAGAGAGCTTTAGGGAGACTTGATCGCGGAATGTCCTGGCGGTCGCCTGCAACTGCAGCCTTCCGACGTTAAATTTTGAAATTTCGGTGTTCTTACTCGATTCCGTTGATTCCGAGAAATTCGCATCCGTACCTTGGCTGCAACAAGGTAATGATCCGAATCGATGTTGGCTCCTCGAAAGGTTCGGACATCTAGGATGCTGGAGGAGTGTCTGCCGTCAATCGCAATATGATCAATTTGGTTGGTTCTCGATTGGTCGAAAGACCGCCAGGTCCCCTTATGGATGTTGAGGTGTGGGAATCGTGTACTTGCTACTACCAGATTATGTCCCGCCATAAAATCCACTAGCCTTAGTCCGTTTTCTGAACTGGTGTTGTGTAGGCTGTACCTACTTTCCAATGACTCGTTCAAAGATAGCTTCCTTACCCAGCTTCGCGTTGAAATCTCCTAGAACGATTTTGGTGCCATAGCTGGAACATTGCGCATATGTTCTGCCTAGGAGATCATAGAAGTCGTCTTTATTTCGGTCATATTTCTCCTCTGTGGGGGCTTGGACACATAATAAGCTTACATTGCTGAGATTGGTCTTGATGCGGATAGTTATGAGGCGTAACAAGTATGTATCTGTCTCTTATTTTAAGCAAAAAATGGGGACAAATTGACGCCTACTATTCGGAAGGCGGAGTTATGAGGCGGAAATAGAAAAAAGTGAACACGCAGTTCGAAATTATGTAAAAAATGCACTCTTACACGGAAAGAGCCACAAAGGAAGGGCCAGTACAGCTTCGACACTCAAAGAGAAACGAAAAATAATTAGAATGGAATCGCAATCATTCCACGAGCAAAATCAAAAAAATTAGCTGAGATTAGCCAGTATATCTACTGTTCGTCGACTTAATTTAACACCTTCAGTTAAAAAAAAACTGCAAAAAGTCTGTGTGTCTGTCTGTGGGATCCTAACTCCTGAACGGGATGGGCCGATTGTGACGCTTTCTTATTTTTTGAAAGCTAACTTGATCGAAATGGTTCTTAGCTACAATTTGTGAAGATCTGTTCAGGTGTTTCAAGGTCATTAGCTCTTTTTGTTAGCTGCGGTAGGGTTATTAGACCAATAATGGGTAATGTATCGGTTTTCGTCCGATCACCGCAATCAACCAGCATCGGGCGTGGTCGCTACTTAGATGGGGAACCGCTTGGGAGCACCGTGTGTTGTTGGCATCAAGCTGTCTTTGTGCTGTTGCTCCATGTAACCCAGGGTAAGGAAACGCACACTCATGTGCGCATATTAAACAATCAATTGCTCATAAACTACTCACGAGCGTGTGCAATTTTGATTGCTGACATTTTCTAATTTAGACTTTATATGTATAAAGGTAAGGTCAAGACTCTTGATATATTTATCAGAGGGTGTTCTCTGAAAGCCATGCGCCGTCTTAAGAGAAATGGCTTTTTGTATAACTCGCATAGGAATAACAGTATAAGAATTGTCTTGCGATCCCTGTCTCATGGACATGCCTTCTGGCGAATTGACACCCGTTATCCTACTGCGCTGTAATTTCACAGTCGAGTTTCTATGGCGTCAGGACTAGTTGTGGCTGGATACTGAACCTGGAAAGGATAGTCTTTGCATTTTCACGGATGGCTCCAGCTCTGGGCGGTAGTCCGGTGTTGGGGTCTTCTTTGAGCGCGAAAAGGTCCGACTGCACTTCTCAATAGGAAAATATGCATCTGTCTTCCAATCAAAAATATGCGCAATCCTAATGGTCATACACTATGTTGTGAAGCACAGTTGGAGGGGAAAAAGCAAATGCGTCTGCAGTAACAGCCAAGCTGCACTCAAAGCTGTGTCCAACCCCCTAACTAGCTCCAAATTAGTGCCTGAACTCAAGTCCTTTTTGAAGAGAGTCGGAAGACTAACTTTACTAGGGCTTGTATGGGTGGCAGGTCACTCTGGGATCACAGGAAATTAGATCACTGATAAGCTTGCCAGAATGGATTCAGAGTAGAGCTTCTCAGGACCTGAACCAGCTCTAGGTCTATCTGCGTTTATGGTAAATTCTTAAGTGAATCATTGGGTTTTCACACAACCGCATATGCCCTGATGTCTGCAAGAAATCAGCAGCATTCTTCCTGCCTTTAAGGAAAATCGACTGCAGAAGACTTGTGGGAGTCATTACGGGTTAATACACTTGTACACTTTTGCTAAGCATCTCTGCGTGCTTGGCATCAATGAGACGCCTACCTGTGCTGCATGTTGCGAGGAGGATGACACTGCAAAGCACTTCCTCTGTGACTGCCCCGCCTTTGCTCGTGCACGCTATCGCACCCTTGAGGCCGACTTGGTGTGTGCCGAATCTCTTAGCTCTACGTCACTGGAGCTCCTTCTCATTTTTCTCCGGAAAACGGGCTTGGGCGCGTTAGCTTTTTGGAGCGGATCGGAATCGCCAAAAGAGTCATGTCATCTTATCTGTAAATTCGACGTTTGTATTCAAGAAAATGTATCACTTACTTACTTACGTAGGTGGCGCTACAGTCCGTGGTGAACCTGGTCCTCAACCAACAAGCGCCTCCAGCTGGCACGGTCTTGGGCCAGCTGTTTCCAGCGCCACACGCCCATTTGATTAAGGTCCCCTTCCACCTGCGTGCGCCACCGTTGATGCGGCCATCCTCTGCCGCGCCTTTCTACCGGGGTGGATTCGAAGACTCTTCGGGTCGGAGCTGTATTTTCCATGCCCTTAACATGGCCTAGCCACCTTAGACGTTGTATCCGTAGCCGTCGTATCAGGCCGATGTCGCTGTACAATCCGTACAGTTCTTCGTTATATCTTATCCTCCATACACCGTTTGAACAAACGGGACCGTAGATAGTGCGCAGAACTTTCCTCTCGAAACGACCAAGGGCGTCTTCATCCGCTTTTGTTAAGGTCCAAGTCGCTGCGCCGTAAAGGAGGACTGGAATGATTAAGGTCTTATATAGTGTCTCCTTGGTTTTCCGAGAGAGGGCTCTACTTCTCAATTGAAACAGCGGTTGGCAAGGGTGATTCGGCGTTTTATCTCAGCGCTGGTGTTGTTGTCGCTGGTAGACGAATTCCTTGAGCACCTCAAAGTTATATTAGTTATATCCGCCCATGGTGACGTTCTAGCCAGTGTTGTCCGTCTCTTTTAGATGAAAGCAGATATTTGGTTTTACCCTCATCAACATTGAGACCTATCTTAGCCGCTTCTACCTCAATGCTCACAAAGGCCTCACTGACGTCTCACTGTGTCCGTCCAATCACGTCAATGTCGTCGGCGTACGCAAGCAATTGCGCAGATTTGAAATAAATCGTACGATCTTTTCAAGCACGATGTTGAAAAATTTGCATGACAGCGCGTCACCTTGCCTAAATCTTTTTTAACATCAAAGGTCTCGGTTTGCTCATTACCGACCCTAATGGAGCAGCGAGAATTATCATCCTGCACAGTCGGACGAGTTTGTCAGGGATGTTAAAACTAGACATGGCTTTGTATAGCTCATGTCTATACACGCTGCCATATGCAGCTTTGAAATCGACGAAGAGGTGGTGAGCGTCGATTTGGTATTCCTGTCTTCTCCAAGATCTGCCGTAACGCAAATATTTGGTCTATTGTGGATTTACCTGGCGTGAAACCACACTGATAAGAGCCGGTCAAGTTATCCAGAAACGGTTTCAGGCGTTCACAGAATACGGCAGAGAAGATCTTATATGCGATGTTAAGGAGACTTATACCCCTATAGTTGGCGCAGTTATAGGGCTCTCCTTTCTTATGCACCGGGCAAACGATGCTGAGATTCCATTCGTGGGGCATGCTTTTCTCCGACCATACCTTGCAAATGAGATGGTGCATGTACCTTACCAGCTCATCTCCAGCCGCCTTAAGAAGCTCAGCAGAGGGGCCATGTGCGCCCCCGGCTTTATTGGGCTTAAGTCTTGATATTGCTGTTTTGATTTCGTCTAGGTCGGGTGGATGGAATTCTCCTACATCGTCGTCCATTACGAATGGCTCATTCTGCCTGACAGCGGTATCTTGTCTATCATCGCCATTATGCAGTCTGCAGAAGTGGCCATTCCAAATCCTCAGCATCGACCGCGACTCTACTACTAGTTCTCCATTTTCATCCCTGCAGGCCGCCGCTCTGGCTTGGTAGCTATGGCATGTTTGTTTTGCCTTATTGTAAAACTTACGGGCGTCATTCCTGCGGAAGCATCTCTCCATTTCCTCGATCTCACGTTTTCTGTGCTCTCTCTTCTTTTTTCTGAAAAGCGTGTGTTTCTCTCTTCTCTTCTGCTCATAGATTTCGCGAGCAGCTCTCGTCCGTCGTTGCAGCAGGGCTTTTTATGCCTCTTGTTTTGCTCCATGGGCTTGTTCGCATTGTTAATCGAACCAGGGGTTTCTAGGTGGTGGCGGTTTGAAACCGATCACCTCTGAGGCAGCGTCTCTGACGGCGCTCTGGCAATGCGCCCATTCCTGCCCTATTGTTTGTGCTGCTGTGGGCAGATTTCAAAAGAGCTTGGAGGAGACACGATCGGCAAAGATTCTGGCAGTCTCTTGCGACTGTAGCTTTCCGACGTCAAACTTACGTAGTTCTACTCGACTCCTAAGCATTCTTGATATCCTCATGCGTACCTTGGCTACAACAAGGTAGTGGTCCGAGTCGGTGTTGGCCCCTCGGAAGGTTCGTACGTCGAGAATACTGGACGAGTGTGTGTCGTCGATCGCAATGTGGTTGGTGCTCGATTGATCAAAAGACACACTACCAATAAAAGCTAGACTCCCGTCCTATATGGTTGGTAACGTATTTTTGAAATTTAAGATAGACCGTATTCTGGTGGTCTCATGGCTAAAAGGAATGCAATTTTTGGAGAAGTTGACCAAGATCGAATGATCGGCATTGTAGATAAAATGATGGACTTTGAATTTTATTATAAAGCTACCTTTAGTTATTTAAAGAAAACTAGATATAAAAAGAAACTCGAGATACAGACTCCTCATGAATTGAAAGCGAGTGATATGATCGGTGGTGTCAACATCTGCATTATGTTATTGAAATGCGTCTGGGGCAATATTGGGCAATGTCAGAAATTGGCGTCATGAGCACTGTGGAAGCTAAGAATGCTGAATGTTTGTGTTGAAACTATAATGCAATCTTTCGCCGTGAGATACGTCCTTCTCAACTTAATTGTAAGTTCGAAGAAAAATCCTCCAAATTGATCAATAGAAAAAGTGTTGTCTTCAATAATTTAAATTTCTGTTAAATTCTGCGAGTTACTGTTCGTTTTAAGATTTCAATATTTTTTTTGCTAATCCTGTTCTTCAAAATGCCCCAAATGGTGAAGTCCATCGGGTTTAAGCCTAGTTAGGTACCTTGACCCCCTAGTTAGCAGATCTCATCCCCCCTGGCTTGTGGTAATATACAAGAGTTGCCTCTCCCTGTCCTATATCCCCAGCAAGTGGAACGTAACCAAAGCCAATGACTTGAGGCCTATCAGTCTTACTTCTTTTCTATTAAAAACTCTAGAGAAGATTTTAGACGCTCACATTCGTTACAGCTGCTTCTCAGGAAGGCTGTCGGATAATCAACATAGCTACACCAAAGGCAAATCTGTGGAAACAGCACTCCACTCACTGGTCAGCAAAATAGAAAGGTCGCTGGAACATAAGGAATACACTCTAGTCGCCTTTCTCGATATTGAGGGCGCCTTTAGCAATGTTGAACCATGGACCGTCAACAAAACCCTGTCTGATCTGGGTGTTACGGGATCAGTGATAGAACTGGTACGACAACTGCTAACGCAAAGAGTAGTCAAAACCAACTTCGTTGGTGCCGTCTCAAATAGAATGGTCAGCAGAGGTACACCACAAGGTGGAGTACTCTCCCCTCTCCTCTGGAACGTGGTGGTCAACGAACTACTACTGTTGCTAGAACAGGAAGGGTACGCTCTGAACGCCTATGTAGATGACATTGCTATTGCCGCCAGCACTCTAAGCGACCTAATGCAGGGTGCATTACGTACAGTAGAAACCTGGACGTAGTACTGTGGACTTGGGGTTAATCCTAAAAAGACCGACTTAGTACTGTTTACCAATAAATATAAAATTCCGCCCTTCAACTCACCGAGGTTGGATGGAACCCAACTAATAATCAAAGATCAGGCTAGATACCTAGGCCTAGTCCTTGACAGGAGGCTGAATTAGAAACCTAAAATTCTTGATCGTAGTGGGCAGAAGGTGGGGTTTCCAACCAAACATTATGCACTTGGTTGGCACTAAGGCCCATCCTCCTATATGGCATCGTAGTCTGGTGGACTGCTCTGGATAAGGCAGTCTACCGAAACCTTCTGGGGAAGGTACAAAGATCGGCCTGTTTATATATAAGCGGAGAGATCAGATTAACCCCGACGGAGGCCCTAATTATCTTATTACATTTTCCACCGTTGGACCTCTTCAGCAAGCAAGTTGCTGCCTGCGCGGCCCTACGAATTAGGGGCATAGGAAAATGGCCCACACTACAAAAAGGACATACTACCATTCTTAAGCACTTCAAAGTACCCATGGACACGGACTACATCATCCCGCAGAGTGTGTTCACCAGGAACTTCGAAGTTGCGTTTCCATCCAGGGAGGAATGGGCTGAAGGAAAAGTTAGACCACAGGACTCGATCTCGCTCTACACCGCTGGCTCCGAAATGGAGTCGGGTGTAGGTAGTGGACTCTTCTCCAAGGAACTTAACCTCAGACTCCCAAATCACTGCAGTGTGTATCAGGCAGAATTAACAGCGATAACGGAGGCCCTTGCATGGCTCAGGATCAATGTAATATTCTTTAAATTTTTTTATTTTTTTTTAGAAACTCGCGCAGGTTCAAGAGTTTATATTCTCTTACGATATGTTATATACCCACAACCTGAACGGAGTGCAGTGGTTTGGGTTGTTGATATTCGTTAACTCTCAGGGGTAGTTGTCCTAGATAGGACGAGAGCCGACCAAATTCCACGTTGGTTATATTCCGTAGTAATTCGTTCAAGCGCTTTAGTATTGCATACGCAGAGGATGAATTTCAGTTGACCATATACTCTGAGTGCTACGCCTGCAGCAGTACGGCTGGTCACTTTCCATTCACAACTGCGTTGCATAATTTTTGTCCGTATAGGAATTACTTTTTCTTGGCTATGAAGCGAATTTGAACTATAGACCTTCCGCTCGGCGGCCGATGATGTTAACCACTACACCACGGCCACCCCAGGATATTATCATTTACACGGATAGCCAATCTGCGATAAAATCCCTGGCCGCGGTAACCCACAAATCGAAGACATCCTTAAACTGCCGTCTATCTCTAGACGAGATGGCTGAACGGTTCAACATTAAAGTATTGTGGGTTCCCGGGCAAACACCAATAAGTACGGTAAACTTCGAACCATAGAGGTGACCAACCTCCAATGGAATGAAAGTAATATCGGCTTTATCACTAAACAAATCTGGCCTAAGCTAAACCTAGGACGGACAAAGGACCTAATAGCAACCAAAAGGAATACTTTTAGCACTCTAGTGGGTGTCATTACAGGTCATTGCATCATTGTAAAACACGCCGCCAGGCTAGGGCTGCCCTCCAATGACTTTTGCCGCGGCTGCATGGACGAGGAGGAAGAGGAATCAATCCACCACCTTCTCTGCTCATGCCTCTCTTTTGCGAACCGCAGGATGATCTTCATACCCTGGCGCGCCCTTCTATGAAAATCTAAGTGAGCTAGCAAACCTAAAAATAGCTCAACTCCATCGCTTAATCAGAAGCACCGGTTGGTTCTCAGGTAGCGGAACAGGGCAATGATCCTTGTGGTTTCACAATGGGCCAACCTGGGCCTACATATGGCTTATGCCAACCACTTGTACCTAACCGAACCTAACCTAGGACCCCTCAAATAAAGTCTCAAACATTTTTTCGAGCCCGAGTTTTCTTGGTTTGTAACCGAATGCATAGTTCTGCTGGAAAATCCAGCGGTTCTTTTTGAAATGTTTTACTGCCCACTGATTGACATGGTTTGAGATCGAGACGCTGCTTCAACTCTATCGATTTTTGAAACCGTTGAGGGTTTGCTCCAATTCATCGCCTGCATCCGGTCTGTTAAGGGACCTCACATTCCAGGTGCAGACTCTCAAGTCCGTTAGTCGTCAGTTTTGTATCCGTCCGTATCCGAGGCTTGTTGTCGTTTCGGAACAAGTAGGTAAGCACAACCCCCAACAAGGAGGTGGCCGTGGTGCAGTGGTTAACATCATCGACCGCCGAGCGGAAAGTTTATGGTTCAAATTCGCTTCATAGCCAAGAAAAAGTAATTCCTATACGGACAAAAAGTATGCAACGCAGTTGTGAATGTAAAGTGACCAGACGTACTGCTGCAGGCATAACACTCACAGTATATGGTCAACCGAAATTCATCCTCTGCGTATGCAATACCAAAGTGCTCGAACGAATTACTATGGACTATAACCAACGCGGAATTTGGTCGGCTCTCGTCCTATCTAGGTCTAGGACAACCACCCCTGAGAGTAGTGAACGAACATCAACGACCCCAACCACTGCACTCCGTTGAGGTTGTGTGTGTCAACACATCATAAGAGAATATGAAAAACTCTTGAACCTGCGCGAGTCTCTACAAAAAAAAAAAAAAAAAAGGAGTCCAGGGGGGGCCACGCGTGTGTCAACTTGGATTGAGCAGGGACAGTGTTCGAAGCGGGCGTTCGCCTTGTTAAACGCGATCAACTTCTTTGCTCTGTTTGCTCGCACCCTCCTGCCTAACTATGTACTACGTACTACGACTACGTAAGTTTGACGTCGGAAGGTTACAGTCGCAAAAGACTGCCAGCATCTTTGCCGATCGTGTCTCCCCCAAGCTCTCCCAAATCCGCCCACAGCAGCACAAACAATAGAGCAGGAATGGGCGCATTGCCAGAGCGCCGTCAGAGACGCTGCCTCAGAGGTGCTAGGTTTCCAACCGCCACCACCTAGAAACCCCTGGCTCGATGAACAATGCGAACAAGCCCATGCAGCAAAACAAGAGGCATATAAAGCCATGCTGCAACGACGGACGAGAGCTGCTCGCGAAATCTATGAGCAGAAGAGAAGAGAGGAACACACTCTTTTCAGAAGAAAGAAGAGAGAGCACGGAAAGCGTGAGATCGAGGAGATGGAGAGAAGCTTCCGCAGGAATGACGCTCATAAGTTTTACAACATGCCATGGCAACTGTGGGACGAGTAAAGTGCGGCCAAGGATTTATGAGATAAAACACACTGGTAACTTTGTGGCAATGGATGCTCCCAAAAAAAGAGATTTTATTTTAGTAAAAAAATACACGTCCGTACGTATGTAGTTGGTACCAGGAAGTGTCAAAAATATGAAAAGGAAAGGTTAGTACTACATGTCAAAATGAATGGTATAAAAAGATAACAAACTGATATGGATGAAGAGCACGAGTTGACGAGGATGTCCAACAGCGACAAAGCCAGAGCGGCGGCCTGCAGGGATGAATATGGAGAACTGGTAGTAGAGTCGCAGTCGATGCTGAGGATTTGGAAAGACCACTTCTGCAGACTGTGTAACGGCGATAATAGACAAGATACCGCTGTCAGGCAAAACGAGCCATTCGCAATGGCCGACGATGTAAGAGAACTCCGTCCACCCGACCTAGACGAAGTCAAAATAGCGATATCAAGACTTAAGTCTAATAAAGCTGCGGGCGCAGATGGCCTGTCTGCTGAGCTTCCTAAGGCGTCTGGAGATGAGCTAGTAAGGTGCATGCACCACCTCATTTGCAAGTTATGGTCGAAGGAAAGCATGCTCGACGAATGGAATCTCAGCATCGTTTGCCCCGTCCATAAGAAAGGAGACCCCTATAACTGCGCCAACTATAGGGGAATAAGTCTCCTTAACATCGTATATAAGATCTTCTCTGCCTTATTGTGTGAACGCCTGATAAATCTACAGTTAAATCCACAATATACCAAATATTTACGCTACGGCAGATCTTGGAGAAGACCCCGGAATACCAAATCGACGCTCACCACCTCTTCGTCGATTTCAAGGCTGCATATGACAGCGTGTATAGAGATGAGCTATACAAAGCCATGTCTAGTTTCAACATCCCTGCCAAACTCGTCCGACTGTGCAGGATGACAATGGAGAATTCTCGCTGCTCCATTAAGGTCAGTAATGAGCAAACCGAGACCTTTGATGTTAAAAAAGGATTCAGGCGCTGTCGTGCAACTTTTTCAACATCGTGCTTGAAAAGATCTTACAAGAGTCACAGGCCAACACAAGAGGTATGTAGGTATTTCAAGTCTACGCAATTGCTTGCGTACGCCGCAAGGTTATTGAGGGTGAAACCAAATATCTGCTTTTATCTAAACGAGACGGACAACACCGACGTATTGGCCAGAACGTCACCATGGGCGGATATAACTTTGAAGTGGTCAAGGAATTCGTCTACCTTGGCTCACTGATGACCAGCGACAACAATACCAGCTCAAGAGGCAATTGAGGAGTAGAGCCCTTTCTCGGAAAACCAAGGTGACACTATATAAGACCTTAATCATCTCAGTCCTCCTTTACGGCGCAGAGGCTTGGACTTAAGGTCCAAAAGCGGATGAAGATGCCCTTGGTCGTTTCGAGCGGGAAATTCTGCGCATTATCTACGGTCCCGTTTGTTCAAACGGTGTATGGAGGAGAAGATATAATGAAGAACTGTACGGGTTGTACAGCGACATCGGCCTGGTACGACGTCTACGGATACAGTATCTAAGGTAGCTAGACTATGTAGAGCGCATTGAAAATACAGCTCCGACCCGAAGAGTCTTCGAATCCACCCCGGAAGGAAGGCGCGGCAGAGGACGACCGCATCAACGGTGGCGCACGCAGGTGGAAGGGGACCTTAACCAACTGGGCGTGCGGCGCTGGAAAGAGCTGGCCAAAGACCGTGCCAGCTGGAGACGCTTGTTAGTTGAGGCCCAGGTTCACCACGGACTGTAGCGCAACCTAAGTAAGTAAGTGATATTGACTATGCTCAAGTTTCAACGTTACAAAAAGACTTTAGTAGATACATAGGTACATACCAGTGTTGTGGCTTCTGAATCTCTTAGGGTTTTATCATTATCTTGCAGTCAAAAATAAATTTCTTCCTAGATTACTTATTACAGAAAACACTAAAACACTCCACCCTCTTTGCCAGCAAAAATAGACCCCTTCTTCAGACATGTGCTCAAGTGAAGTTAAGTCGCACATCTATTTATCCTAATACACATCCCACCACATGGGTATGTGCTGTTTACCATCGTCATGCATTTATTCCTGTATCTCCTCGTACACATCTTAGGGAAAAAAAAAATTGAAACAAAATTGATTCACAACCAACTTATGCCGGCTATTCTTGCCACAAAAGGGAAAAGGGACGAGGAAACCGAAATAGCCGGTCTAACGGATGAATGGGCGGGAAGCCTTCCAACTAATGCACACGAGCATGGTGCGGTTGGAACGGAGATTTTTAGATTTCTCTTCCTTTTAGCCGACAACTACAGGCAATTGCAGTTTCTTCCGGTGGCTCGAGATGAAGCGAGGTATGAACAATTGACTGGCTTCCATCCTTCGTGTTTTATTATTATTTGCCTGCTCGTGGTTCGTTTGGTTCTTCTGCTACCGCCACTTTCCTGGAAGTGGTTTAGTTATGACAAATAATGAACTGTTGTTGGGCAACATTAATACCACAATATCGTAAGAAACGATGTTCTGCCGAGCGTGTGCCGCGGCTTATGTGCTGTATCCTGCTCCGATAAGGCCATGTGCTTTCCATTTTGAACTCGCAATTCTTATTATCTTGAATCCTAAAGAAATTGCATGCTATCAGAGGCACGACAGAGGTTGAATTAAGTTGCTGACGCATACCTGTGGCTGCAATATGCATATGCAGCAGGCGCCACTTAACATAATTCCTCGTATTGTTCTCGCATTCTGTGCCAAAATCAACTATGTATGTACACATGTGCATTCATCCGCCCCCTCACACACAAGGAATAACCGCCAAATAAGGACATTTCAGTTTCTTGTCGTCCTGCTTTTTGTGTCAAATAATACAAGATAGATACATATGTATGTACATAAACAAAACGGGATGATATGGATAGAAATTGTATGGTACATGCATACATACATAAATACCGTGATAATGAGGTCACTAGCTCGCATGGCTAATGCGCATATTTTTACAGTGAGGTGTTTCTAGTGTTCCTTCAGTTCACAGGCCATTCCTCACATTCGTACGGAAACTCATGTGAAACGATAACAAATTAAAGTCCAGCTTCGCTCTAATTATTTAAAGTCTTTTCTGTCCTTAATGCGCACAATGTGCAAATGGCATCATTCAAAATATTTGCACTTTATCCTTTCATCCGTTGGTCGTTTGCTACTGCTTTGTCGGATTCCTATGGTGTTGTATGTGTTTGGCTAAGCGAGCTGGGGAAGATGTGCAGCTAGAATCCTCATCTGTCAAATGCAGATGTCCTTTCTTATGTTGTTGGTTGGACTATTGTGAAGTGGTGAACAAGGAGTTACACATTTCTTCGGTCAGAAAGTGTCGTCTTCTTCACGGTACCCTTTGAGTTTCACATTTCTCTTTCCTTTATTGCCATTGAATGCCGAATGGGTGAGTTACGAGGACAATGGATATTTGTGTTGTATTTTGTGGTTGGTTTGGTCCTTTTTGTTGTGTTAAGAGAGTATCTTTAATTTTTCACATCCTACTGTTGTTTGGATCTTTTACTATACCTCTTCCCTCGTCAAGCGGAGCAAGTGTACTTCAATTTATTGTTCGGTTAGTTGGGTGACTCATGGTGTTTTTACTGTTGTTCTTCAGAATGTTGATTTCAATGATTGCTTTTGGAGGTGCGAAGGATTCGCCACACATTCATTTGTGACAGTAGAGTGTACCATCGTAGTTTCAATTATCTCAAGTCGTTGGTGGAATGAATCGGGCGGCACAGGGTGGTGTTTGGAACCGTACCTAGGTGATGTGGATCATGAAGGAGCATGGCGGCTCGGAGCAAGATGCATAGGTCAGTAGCTAATAAGGTGGGGTGTGAGGGGCAACGTAGATCTGTATGGGAAATAGGAATACATAGTCAAATGCTGGGTGTATATGGACGGAATATGTAAGTGTACTTCACAGTTGATTTTACCTGAAGTATAGAAAATTCGGTGATGGGGAGAGCAAAGGGACGGGTGAGAGTGAATAAAGGTACACCACAAGGTGGCGTTTTGTCACCCCTCCTATGGCTCCTTGTGGTCGACGAAATGATCAGGATTCTAGAGACGGAGGGTTTTAATGTCACGGCCTACGCCACGATGACATTGCCATTTTGGTCTCTGGGAAATTTCCGCAGGTCAAGGAGCGAGGTCTGGGAGTAAGTCCGGCAAAAACAGAGGTAGTACTCTTTACGAGGAAAAGATCCGTATGAATGGTACACCTACCCCTGTATGAATGGTATAGATCTGATCCCTGAAAAATCTGCCAAATATCTTGGCATAATCTTGGACCCCAAGCTTAGTTGGAGAGAAAATATTGAGGAAAGAATCAAAAAGGCCTACGTGGCACTATATTCGTGCAAGGTAGTCTTTGGAAAAACAAGGGGCCTCAAACCGAGGTTAGTACATTGCGGTGGTAAGACCTATTCTAGTCTGTGGCTCGGTTGTCTGGTCAAAAGCGCTTGAGAAGAAATGGCATCTTCATACTTTTTCAAGAGTTCAAAGGGCAGGCTGTCTGGCGGTGACGGGATCTATGAAGTCCACACCAACGGCGGCTCTTGAAGCCATGCTGAACCTCCCACCCCTGGACGTACCTATACTGCGAGAGCATCCTCACGGACATGCATCGGTCTTGGATCGATGGGCCGTCTCGAGATTCAGAACCGTAACGGACTATGTTACCCCTTTCCTTCCTGGGGGAGGAGATTCTCTATTAAAATTCCCTCCAGGGAGGAGTGGACCGGTGATTTGGTACGCACGAAAAGTGAACTGGCATTCTACACCGACGGATCCAAAATGGATGTTGGTACAGGTGCCGGAGTCTACTTTGAGTCTCGGGATATGCATCGCACCTATAGGCTCGATGATGGATGCAGTGTCTTCGAAGCTGAGGTCTTCGCTATCAAGCAGGTGGCGGACCTGATCAGCAAAGAGAATATCTCAGGAAAAAGGATCAGCATCTATGTTGATAGCCAGGCAGCCATTAAGGGTTTGCAGGAAGCATGGATAAGATCCAAACTCGTCAAACTCTGCAAGGAGAAGTTAGAAGAGATACCGAATGTAAATGAGGTGACCCTTTGCTGGGTACTTGGCCATATGAATATCTCTGGAAACGAGAGGGCGGACGAGCTGGCTAGGGTGGAATCAAGTGCAAACATTGCGCAGATCTCAGCTGAAGCCAAAGCACCACTCAGTGTGCTCTACAGGGAGATTGAGACGGAGCTATTAGTGAAAGCCAATAAGCGATGGTGTCGCTTAGATACGTGCGCAACGGCGAGATCGACTTGACCTGTCTATGATAAGAAAAAAACAGAAATTCTGCTGAAGTTCAATCGTGGGAATATTAGACTGGCTGTCGGTGCCCTCACCGGGCACTGCATGGTATCCTGCCATGCAGCTCGACTAGGCCCAGCCCTACAATGACTTCTGCAGAAGCTGCAGGAACGAAGAATAGGAATATGTTCCTAGGAAGATACTTCCTTTCGGAACTAGAAGAGGTAGGTAATATTGGGCTAGACAGAATACTGGGATTATTATCCTCGTCTGGTTGGTTCAGCTCAACGGTAAATGTCTAGATATCAACGGGTTAAATAAATCAATTTTGCACAATGGGCTCTACGTAGTCTACGTGAGCCTTGACTTTTCGTCAACAGGGCACCCATGTACCTAACCTTACCTACCTGAAGCTTATTCTACGCTTGAACGAAGAGTGGCATCACTAGGATTTGACAAGCTAAGGCATTCATACATACATACGTACAATTTTTCACATTCAAAAACGGTGTTGTATATGGCTTTGAATATGAGCATGTTGCTTTTGATGCTAATAAAGGGTTGACCAAGTGAGGTACTGGTAAGTGCACGTCAGTTTGCGAAAAGGTTATTGCAAAGGAAGCGTGTTCTATTGAAGACTGCATTCAGGTTATTCGAGAAAATGAGGAGTACTACTATCCAAATGAAACAACTGGGTCGTGTGGTACAAAAACTTGAGGTTATGAGTTCTGTCGGAGATGCGCCAAAGTCTGTTGTTAAGGAAAGTATGAAAAATGATGCGAAGCAATCAGCCACGCGTCGTTCACTTGAATTAGTCATTTCAAGGACTAGCCTGTTGCGAAGTACCCACAAGGATTTGAATTTTCTCGCTTCAAGTCATTATTCCCGTCGTGTGTTCACCGATTGTTTTTAAAGCATCAAGCAATTGATAACCAAATTTCATCAAAAATTAAGATACCTACAGCGATCAGGTTTGTTTCCGTTGAATGTGACGGTGCACAAGCAAAACTGCCACATTTGGATTAGCGAGAATCCAAAAACACCGATTGGTGTGCTTTGTTAGGTTAGGTTAGGCCGAAGTCGACCACATCGATCGTGTTACCCAAATCCGCTACCAGAGAACCAACCGGTGCTTCTGATGAAGCGATGGAGTTGAGCTATTTGATGGTCTGCTAGCTCACTTATCATAGAAGGGCGCGCCCAGGTAAATCCTCCTGCGATTCGCAAAAGTGGGGCATGAGCAGAGGAGATGATGTATTGATTCCTCCTCCTCCTCGTCCATGCAGACGCGACAGAAGTCGTTGGAGGGTAGTCCTAGTCTGACGGCGTGTTTCCCAATGATGCAGTGACCTGTAATGACACCCACCAGAGTACTTAAGGTTGCCATTTTGGTTGCCATTAGGTCCCTGGTTCGTCCTAGGTTTAATTCAGGCCAGAGTTGTTTGGTGATAAATCCGATATTACTCTCATTCCGTTGGAGGTTAGTCGCCTTAGTGGTTTGGAGTTTTATCATATGCTTTACCGTACTTATTGGTGTTTCTAGGTACCCGAGGGTAGGTAGGCTGAGTGTGCTAGACTCTAACTTTGCGAGTTCGTCGGCCGCGCAGTTTCCGGGAATATTCCTATGCCCGGGAACCCACAATATCTTAATGTTGAACTGCTCAGCCATCTCATCTAGAGATAGGCGACAATTAAGAGATGTCTTTGATTTGTGGGTTACCGCTGCCAGGGATTTTATCGCAGATTGGCTATCCGCGCAAATGATAATATCCTTGGCGGATATTACATTGATCCTGAGCCATCCAAGGGCCTCCGTTATCGCTGTTATTTCAGCCTGATACACACTGCCGTAATTTGGGAGTCTAAAGGATAGGCTGAGGTTAAGCTCCTTGGAGAAGACTCCACTGCCTACACCCAACTCCATCTTAGAGCCATCGGTATAGAGGGAGATCGAGTCCTTTGGTATGACTTTCCCTTCAGCCCATTCCCCCCTGGATGGAAAAACAACTTCGAAGTTGCGAACACGTTTTGCGGGATGATATAGTCTGTGTCCATGGGTATCTCTTTGTGATGTGGGCCATTTTATTATGCTCCTCATCCTCAGGGCCGCGCAGACAGCAATTTGTTTGCTGAAAAGGTTCAGTGGTGGAAGATGTAACAGAATGTTTATGGCCTCCGTGGGGGTTGATCTGATCGCTCCGCTTATGTATAAACTGGCCGATTTTTGTACTTTTCCCAGAAGGTTTCGATTGATTGCCTTGTCCAGAGCAGTCCACCAGACTACGGCGCCATACAGGAGGATGGGCCTTATGACCGCCGTGTAGAGCCAGTGCAAAATGGTTGGTTGGAGACCCCACTTCTTGCCCACCCCTTTTTTGTAACTGTAGAGGGCAACGGTTGCTTTCTCGACGCGTCACAGAATGTTGGGTTTCCAATTCAGCCTATTGTCAAGGACTAGGCCTAGATATTTGGCCTGCTCTTTGATTATTAGTTGGGTTCCACCCAGCCTCGGTGGGTTTTGGGGCGGAATTTTATATTTGTTAGTAAACAGTACTAGATCGGTCTTCTAAGGGTAAATTCCTGCTCTATTGTTTGTGCTGCTGTGGGCGAATTTTGAGAGAGCTTGGAGGAGACACGATCGGCAAAGATTCTGGCAGTCTCTTGCGATTGTAGCTTTCCGACGTCGGACTTATGTAGTCCTACTTGACTCCTAAGCATTCCTGATATCCATATTCGTACCTTGGCTACAACATGGTAGTGGTCCGAGTCGATGTTGGCCCCTCGGAAGGTTCGTACGTCGAGAATACATGAGGAGTGTCGGGCGTTGATCGCAATGTGATCAATCTGGTGGTCGATTGATCAAAAAACCGGCGGGTACCCGTGATGTTGAGATGGGGAGGTTACGCCCCGCTAGGAAATCGATTAGCCTAAGTCCGTTGTCGGATATGGTGTTATGGAGGCTATGCTTTCCTATGATCGACTCAAATATGTCCTCTTTGCCCAGTTTTGCATTAAAATCTCTTAGGACTATTTTTGTGTCGTAGCTGGGGCATTGGGCATATGTTCTGTCTATGAGATCGTAGAATTCGTCCTTGAGTCGATCGTCCTTTTCTTCGGTTGGGGCGTGAGCGCATATTAAGCTAATGTTTCCAAATTTAGCTTTGATGCGGATTGTCATGAGGCATTCTCTTATATCTCAGAAGCTTAAGACTTTTTGTCGGAGTCTTATATGTATGTATATGTGGCCCTATAAAGTCAGTACGTACGAACATTACTATTCAACCTTCTGTTTGCCCTTACCTTCATATTTAAACAAAACGATAGGGCCATCTCTAGGACTTACGAAAGCTTAAGATAACTAGTCAGCTTTGTTGGCCCAAGGGAAATTACAAAAAGTTTGAATTTGTTCCAACCAGCCCACCTAACATCTGTCAGGATGTCAATTTGAACTCGAGGATTTTCTTTTTTCAGCTATATCCTGTTTTTGTTTGTCATCATTTACGTTAATCTCATCATTAAGAGATATCAACCAGGAGGCCAGTCCTGCAGTGATCAGTGATTGCTAAATCAAATACGCACTTTTCACATGAATTAGGAAAAACACCAAAACAGCCGAATATATGATCAATGTATTTACCTGATTCTATCCTAGTCACCTCGTTAACAAAAGAGACCAACCCATGTGAAGCCATTAGATCCAAATAACTGAAAATTGTTTCATTATGCTCCAAAATATTGATATTAAAATCACCTAAAATGATTAAATTCTAAGCGTTTTCATATTCCAAAAGCGTTGAAAATTCTTCCACAAAAAAAGAAACACTAAACAAATGAAGCCTGTACACACAAATCAAGACTAACATATCCCCATTAATACGAAAGCAAATTCTTAAGATATCAGCGCTTCGAAAAGGTACTTGCGAAGTATCGACAACATTAAAACATTGTTTTACAAAGCACCCAATCCACCGGCGGCGTATGTCTCATTTGTGTTTGCATAGAAGGTAAAACCTGGCAATTCATAATAATTTTTTTCGAAATCATAAATAATATCAGGAATACATACAAAAGAATCCAAATGGATTACAAGAGACGAAAAGTTCTCTCTCAAGCTTCTGATATTTTGGTGAATAAAAAACAATTTGTTGCAACAGTACAATTTGTTAGTAAGCACATCTTCGCAATTTGTACTCTTAAGATTATAGGTTGGAAAATTATCATTGAAAATTAAATTAAGAGAATTCATAAGGGTAGTAAAGTAAATATAAAAGAGAACGTAAAGGTTTTGTAACTCCTAACAGTATGCGGTTTCCGAGTTTATACTCTCATAATGTTTATCACACAACCTGAACATTTTCAGGTGCAGTGGTTTGGGTCGTAGATGTTCGTTCACTGTTCTCCAGGGATGGTTGTCCTAGATAGGAGGAGAGGAACCGACCGAACGATCACTTTTCATTCACAGCAGCTGTGTTGCATACTTTTTTCCGTATAGGAATGGTTTTTTTTTTTTGGCTATGGAACGACTTTGAACTACAGACCTTCCGCTCGACGGTCGGTGGTGTCTACCACTGCACCATGGCTAGCCCAAATCTGTCCAAAAAAAAAACTAGTTTGCCTCGTTTTTAGTTATTTAATTTCTAACAAACAACGGCTGGACCTATTTTGTTGGAAACACAATCAGTTCTAGTTCGCGCCGACATACGTACATGCGCACATACGTACATACACACGGATTTGGATTCTGGTTATCTTGAAACGTAGAGATATGTATGTCAAAATTTGGAATTCGCGAAATCGGCCGCATTACAATAACTTCCTACTGGGAAGTTAAAAATGTGTCGCATTTAGGGAAGCAAAAATTCACATGAACATTGCTTATTGGCGTCATTAGTCCATGCATCTCCCAAAACGAAGAAGCTCACCGTCAATTCTTATCGTTATAGCTAAGTGTCATTTTTTTGGGCTTCATATTGAAGATAGTGTTGTGGAAAAAAAGTGATTTTGATAAACGAGCAATAATCACCGAAAACGTGTCCCATAGACGTACAATTAGAAATCACGCGCATCCGCATTTTGATAATAAAACAACGCAGAAGGCTTTAAGCGATTTTAACCAAATTTGACATGGTGATAGAGTAAATACTCAAAGAAAAGTTTGTGGACATAAAAATACATATTTTTTCCTTTAGACTTCAATAATCATGCCTCGGAAAGCACGTTCTAACCTTGGTCGTCAAACAGCTAACGTCCAATATCTGGTGGCATCAACACAAAGAAATGCTTCTAATAAAGACGCTCCATTGTTTTTTAGAATGGCGACTTTTTTGCCCGTTTAGGGCTCAAAGTGGTAGAAGTCTGTTTTTGCAGGCGCCATTTTTGGACACTATCAACTCTGCTATCCATTTGATTGGAATAGCCGCGGACCGTAAGGATATAGACTAAAGTATCACAAACATAAATTCATATGAATACTCACTGATACGATCGTCCTTCCGCACCTGCACAATACCTGAATGAAAGCATGCAGGGAAACATTTTAAACATATGCCGATGGTCTGTTTTTGATGACCACCAACTAGCGTAGGCCTAATGGACGAATTAACATAGAACCACAATTCTTTTTACAATCGATAAAGAAACTCAGTTACCATCTTTTAAGGGTCCGCTAAACATCTAAGTTTTTGTTATGCATTACCGTATTCGTATCAGAAGATACTACTTTGCTTAGATTATGATTGCTCACGCGCACTGATAAAATAATAGACGGAGTTTTAAAATGGATCGCTTCGCTCCAACTTGGATGCTCTGCGACCCACCTAGTTAATACCGGCGTGGTACTTTATAAACTAATATACCATAAATTGGATTATATTAGTATATTTTACTTTTCATAAATATGTAGCAGTTGACGTACTCAACATGGAGAGCCAAACCCATGCCAGGTTTAGGGTTGGTGGATGTAGAGATTTAATATTTTCACACAAATACCTTAAGCCATACAGCGCAGCTATATGTATATGTATGTGCATCAAAGGCCATTAATGCCTGGCGAGCGACAGCACTCTTGTTGACCGCTCTGTTACTTCGAGAAGCCCCCACTATGGCGGATAAATGCTACTCATCTAACGACCTTGTTGACCTTTATGAACATTTGAAAGATAGCAAGAAGAGGGATGGCTTGACCAGAAAACAGTACATCAGCGCAAACGAATGTGGACATCGAGAAAGATAAGGAAGGCAATCGGTTAGGTGGAGGCATGCAAAGGGCGTGTCCAGCACGAACATCCTTTTCCACACAAAGCCATCCAAAACGCTTGACACCATCGGCCTGTTTATGTGGCGTTGTGTTTGTTTTACAAATGGTTTGCGACATTCGGGTGATGGCAAGGTACTTACTGTCAACTAACTATAATTTTGTAAAACTTGAAAATATTTCAACAAGTAGAGTATGGTGGATGAGTGTTGGCGAACCTTTAATGAGACAGTTGGTGATGAGAAAGGATTTCAAAGACGAGAAGACTTGTTAGTAAGCTGTTCGAGCGGTGAAGATGTATACATTAAGAGGGATTTGACAGTAAAGTTGCTCAATACCTATGAAGGAGTGAAGTCCAAAGATTGTGCATAATTTTCAACAAAATGGATGGCGCTGATAAAGTATTTCTCAGAATTGCTAAGTCCTAAGCATGGCACTAATGGCAGCTAACATATAGCGACGAGTGGAGAAGAATAGTTGCATTGCTTATCCGATCTGAGAAGAGAGAGAGAGAGAGAGAGTGTTAAAAATTAAGTAATCCCAATGTCATCCGAAATGGATTGGCCCTTCGGGTATACAAGCCTTTGAATAAAGGTTCCTTGCTACTGTATGCTATACTGTATTCCTTGCTGGGACCTAATGAGAAACATCGAGGATAAAAATTGGTGTCCAATGGCTTAATACGAGCAGGAGATTCTTTGCTAAGTGTACCTTTGGTATCCATTTGTACTCCTATGGCTAATGGGAAGTCACATGCGAATAACGCTTATGAGTTTTGCAACTTTCAGTGCTTAATCATGTCATTGAGTTATTCGTCACACCATTTACATATACCGAGTTAATCGATTGTATGTTGATTAAAGGAAAATTCTAATTAAGTTTCCCCGCCTCTAACAGAATTGTGAATCCGCTTCCGCACAAACTGTCCCCTTCAAGGCGGCGTAATCGGAATTGCATCCGAGATTTATCACATTTGCCAACCTGCGGTATTGGCTTACCAATTACGGTTTCAAACTAGTAATTCAAAACCAATCGGAGTATTAATTGATTTCAGCGGTTAACTAAATACATATCTACTTTAGTATACACAATATATGGATTGCATACGCAATGTAGTAATTAATATCTATTTAACGAACTTCATATTGTAAACAAGCGATTGCAATTAACATGTTATATTCACTTGTACATATGAAGCCATGTCTTCTGGAGACCACGAAATCGAAAGTTTAATTCCATTTGGTATCGGAATCACTGTAAACCATAAATCTCATATTGGAATCCCTAATGTCCCGACCAGAGTCGATAAGATATGTTATACCATATCTCAACAGTAAGCATCACACCATGTGATGCTGCCCTTTATCGTCGTCCATCCGTCTGCGCGTATTGACCAATTGAACTGTTGAATTTAAGTGCGATTTCCCCCACTAAGGGCAATGCAATCTTCTTATACTTACTGTCTATTTTTACTTAACCCCAATTGCACTTAAGTACTTCTTCGCTGCCCTGCCACTCGGAAACATCCTCCGTTCTAAAATCAGTTCTCGAGGGTTTATGGATCTACCCTTGCCCTCGTAGACGCTGAAGATACTACTTAAGATGCTTTAATAACTCGAGAACGATAAAGAATCAGGAGCAAGGAGAACTCCACCTACCGCCCGCTATAAGTCCTTGCTCGTAAATGCTTCCTTCGCCCATCGTATTATCGTGGTTATGTTGGAAATCACTGATGGGATCGATTACAGTGATAATTAGAGGGCGGGTCTTAACGAATATGCAGCATCACTGCTGGCATTCAGCATAGTGCTCCATCTTTACCTTCGCTTCAATTGCAATCGAAACGGTCATTCATTTAACAAGATATACTCGTACGCCTGTCCTTGGAAAATGTTACCATGGCCACTGGAAAGGTTGTTGTCACCTACATCAAGTACCAGCACTCCTAATGCACTTCAAATACCCATAACTCTCTTCATGCGTGTTCCCACATGGTGGTGCGCTGTTCATGATATCATGATGCTACTGCTACCGACGAGACTGTATTATAATTAAAGTGCGAATCTCCTTAAGGTGAGAGATGTTATGCTTTTGTATTGCTAGGACTTTCCGACTGAAATCCATCTGGTTTTCCACGAAAATTAATTGCTGTAATTTCGCCAGAGCACCCAGTCTATCCACTTCTGCGGTACATATTACTACACATGTGGACACACACATTGCCAGTAAATAGACACGAGTGTGCTTTAAGGTCCGGCACTAGAGGAAAACCTTTAGGGGCATTCTCTAAGCCAGGCACGGTATTATATGGAAGTGGAAAGGGTAATATGTATTTTGCTGCTACCCCGCAGCGATTGCTTTGGATTAATCTGTATATTTGTGCATACATGTCCACGGGTAACTGCAGTTTGTGACGTAATCTTCCAACAAAAGCCAATGCGGAGAGGTTGGGTTGGTACATTAACAGTAATATAGCGATAATCGAATTCGGCATCAGTATGTAGTACATACATACTCGTTTACCATACTTGTGCACATTCTTGTATCTGTCGCAGGTGTCTAGTGGCTCGAGGTGCTGGTAATGTTTATTGGTCAGTGCGGAATTCGGAACTTGGTTAAAAGGTCCTTGTTACTGCCAGTGCCAACAGCTGGTTAAGTCTGATACAGAGATTGTGCGGAGATTTGGTGAAATAAATTGAATTTAGGGGGTATTACTCAAACCATTATGACAGCTCGGATAGTTTTCGGTTAAGGAGGTGGCGACGGTGAGTTAATGAAATCCTATTAATGGTGATCCTTATTGCTGTTTATGTGTTATTGACAATTTGCATTGGGAATGTCATTATACTGTTGGCCTTAGGAGAGGGGTATTTATCGAAAGGAAGTCAAAGATAATAGTTCGGGTAGGTGATTTGATTGGGATTGTTTGTGGTTCTGGGAACCAACATCCTGACGTGTAAATAGGGGGTCTTATGGGCATGTGCTTAAGACCATTTGGCGATGGGATGATAAGCCGGAATACTGAGAATGAGTAAGTAACACTCTGTGGACCTCAAAGGTTCGGTTAGAGTGCTGTATCAGTTCGGCAAGCCTCTCTCAAATCAAACTGTGTCCATTTTGTTAGTACTTTAGCTATTTTTGAATCCGTCTAGAGTATTCAATGAACAATGCGTAATAGGTGCAATAAAAAGATATACCCTATTCTTGCACGTAATTAAGGGTTTTATTTAGCTTTAGATTTAGATCAAATGAGCGCCGATTTTATCGATAATGTGTTGCCATTTTGGAGTTAATCCATTAGACCTCTCTTATAAAAAAAAAAAACCCTTTTGAGGCCGCAGATTCGTTCGTTGTGAACAGGATGCATGGACATCAGTTCGCGTTAGATCTGGACTAAGTAACCACCAGAGTGGATACCAGGGGAACCCCGCAAGGAGGGGTTCTCTCACCTCTTCTCTGGAATGTAGTTATAAGCGAACTACCAATTAGGCTGGAGAAAGAAGGCCTGGAATTAATTGCCTGCGCTGATGACGTTGCCATTTCTATCTTAGGTAAATACCTATCCACATTGAATGACCGTATGCAAATGGCATTCTCAATCCTTTGCAAATGGGCGCATAACAGCGGGCTCAGGATGAATCCCCAGAAAACGGAGCTCGTGCTATTCACCAAATTCCAAATTCATTGGCATTATACCTGACAGGAAATTAACATGGAAGAGCAGCACAATCGAAAGAGTTAAAAAAGCAACAATAGCTCTCCACACATGCAAGAAAGCCATAGGGAAAAAATAGGGATTCAACCCCAAGATCACCCTATGGCTCTACATCACGGTCGTTAGACCCACATGGAGTGATAGTCTGGTGGACCGTACTGGACAAGACAACATACCACAAACAACTCGAGGAGGTGCAAAGGTTGGCGTGTGTGTGCATTACCGGGGCCCTCAGGTCCACCCCAAACGGCTGCGCTTAACACGATACTCGACCTTACACCACTCGATATTTTCGGCAAGCAAATTGAAACACACACGGCCATTAGACTAAAAGCTAACTCGAAATAGACGAGCTATGTCACTGGCCACTCCTCCATTCTGAACAACAGGACAACCATGGCAGTAAACTTGGACCTCACAGAACCCACCACGGTCTTGGAAAAACACTTCATGACGATTTACCCGGACAGACAAAACTGGATCCGCCATACTCAACCCCGCAGATACTGCGTAGACTTTTACACTGACGGGTCTAAAACCAAGGACGGGGTGGGTAGTGGAGTCTTCTGCAAACAACTTAAGCTGAAGAAAGCTCTAAAATTACGAAATCACTGCAGCGTTTTCCAGACGGAACTGTTGGCAATAAAAGAGGCCTTGTCCTGGTTGAAGTGGAATGTGATATCCACTACGAATATCCGCATTCTCACGGATAGCCAAGCAGCCTTAAAGTCGTTGTAGTCCTATGTGTACTCATCAAAAACTAGTCTCGACTGTCGCATATCTCTTAACGAGATAGCCGAACAGTTCAACATACAACTTATCTGGGTACCAGGACACAGCGACATTCCAGGGAATGAAAGAGCCGACACACTCGCCAAACAGGGAACGAAGCTACAATCAATCGCGGCTGGTGAGGGAAAACAACTTGAAACCATTAAACTTAATCTTACTAATCTCGCCAGGGCCGAGACGAACCGGAGATGGACTCAGGGACATACCTGCGTCATTACCAGGCAAGTCTGGCCCCGGCTCGGCAGTCAACGGACAAGGAGTATAACCTCCCTAAAAAGAACTACCATCTACAAAGTTATAGGTGTTATCACAGGACACTGCCTTATCGGCAGTCACGCGAAAAAACTAGGTATAGTTCCGAATGATTTCTGCAGAAGCTGTCTATATAAGGAGGAGGTCGAATCCATGCACCACCTTCTCTGCACTTGCCCGGCATTCTGCACAATCAGGAAACGATACCTAGGCTCTTACTTCCTTAACGAACTGATACAGGTTCAGCAAGTAGGGATACCTGATCTTCCTAACTTCTTAAGAAGCACAAAATGGTTCCACGCATAGGGGGCTAAGCCCCTTCGTAGCTGCACAACGGGCCTCTCTGGCCTATGTGTGTTCTTTCCATTTCTGGGAAGGCTACGGTTCTACCTACCTACCTACCTAGATCTGGACTATAAGGGGGATGCAAAAGAGACTCCCAACACTTGTACTTAGTTTAACACAACGGTTCGAAAACGGGAGATATCCATTGACTGTCACAGTTACTCATACCATGGTAGGTGGTATTGATAAACTTCCGGTAGTCAATGGAAAGTTCAAAGCTTCGTATGACCTTGCTGTTGAGTATGTACTCTTGGGCACTGTCGTTTTGTTTTACACGATATTTTGCAACTTGCTATTGTATGCACGACAACTCGATTGTTACATATATCGAATTTAATTTTAGATTTTTACCTTTTAGGAACTTACAAGGTTCCTTTTAGAATTCGTCTCTTAGAAACTCTTTTATGTTTGTTGTTGGCATGTTCAGCCGTTAATTCGAACCTTTACTATCAAAATAATTGATGGATCTGAAGCGGTTTTGTAGGACTACCAGTATTATTGTAGGGTGCAGTTGGAGACATGAACACTATGTTGACATCCAGGTTCTCAACCATTATTCTATTATATTATCACGAAAAAGCCGCGGAGCGAAAATTCAACGCAGTCTTACCAGTTGTTTTTGAACTTACAAATGTCTTTGTACGGCTAAAGTTGAAAATCGTATACATATACACGACAATTTCCTTATTTTACAACACTTCAAAGAGTCAATCAGTCTAGGTTTCCATCCTCCTCCCATCCGCAATTCAAGCACTTGTATGAATTTCCAATTTAGTCCTAACCTCAGCTTAAATCCCCGGAACTCTTGTAGATATTCTATTTTTTGGTTCTTACAGCTAGCTCGTGCACACAGATGGAAAGCATAGTCCTAGTAGGTTAGGTTAGTTGAGTGCCCTATTGACATGAGGTCAAGGCTCACTTGGACTACGAGGAGTCCAATGTGCCTAGTTTGAAAATCTAACCCCAGGGGAACCTATTAGTTACTCGCTGAGCTGAACCACCTAGATGCAATTGAGAATCTTAGCAGTTTGTTCAGCTTAATGTCTTTTGCCTCCTCTAAACCCGAACAGAGGAAGTTCCCGAGGAACGTACATCTTTTTCGGGCCAGTGCTGGGCATTCGCACAGTAGGTGATGAATGGATTCTATTTCCTCTTCGTCCCTACAGCTTTTGCAAAAATCGTTGTAGGATAAATGTTGCCGACCCTTGCAAAAAACATAAAAAAAGGACAAGGATCTTGTGCGAGGAATGGGCCGGCGCATTGTTTTGGCCCAGATCTTCTTGGCGAGTTTGGCCGCGTACGGAAAACACATGCTTACTGTCACTGTTTGATGGGAAGAAACATATTTACAATGAACGATGCCATGGTACGAGAGGTGACGGGATCGTGCTCTACGTATTCACGGCCAATTCGAAGACACATGTTTTCGGCATGCACTCGTCTCCATATGTATGTATGTATGTTAGCGTTACAGTCCATAAAGGACCTAAGCCGAGCTTCTCTCAATCACCCATGTCGAGAAGCTCTTCATGACAATTTTACTACATGGGGTTTTGTTAGAACCCCGCTGAGGAGAAACACCGTGAAAAACACGTTCGATGACAATGGCTGTGTCGGAAAATGACGGATATACCACCTGTAATTTTCGGAGTACTTCCGAGCGCTTTTTCACCAGACTTCACTTAAAATTAAATAGCAACACGTTGCTTGCAATGTATAAAAGTCATTCATTCTAATTTTTTTTTCTTAAGTTAGCACAAGATACAAACAAATTGTGGTGTCCACTTCAGTATTGGATGAAAAAAGGGCCCCATTTTTAGACAAAAGGACATAGTTTTGCAAAACCCCGAGTTATGGCTAAATTCCCGGATCTTAATTGCCAAACCTCATATTTCTCTTTCAAAATTCAATTTAAAAATCAAGGCCTACTTGTAGTAACACATTTTTAATGCTGGCCACAAAGTCGAATGCCGTAGGGGTTGAAGACCCAATGGAGTGCTGGTAGGTATTCCTTTTTATTTTGGTTTTCCAGTTACGTGTTGGCTCCGGATTCTTATTTTTGCGGAAAGGACGCTCATGTTTTCACAAACAAATTGCAACATAAAATCAATGGGATCAGAGTTGCCGTTTTTATATGGCGTGATGCTCTTAAGATCTTTATTGTAAGCTTTCCAAGTATTTTTTTTTTTAGCAGACCGATCAATCTATTGTGACAGCAACTTAAGGCATCCATTTCATCTCCATCCCATCCTAAGCCTCCCGAACACAACTGCTGAATTATTTCTCACATTCCCTGTTGGTCAAAAAACCACAATATTAACTACACCGACGTAACTCAGTAACTGCAGTATAAGTCGGCTCATACTCGCGCATAAATCGTGATTGATTAAACTTTTTCCAGTTGTCCGAACGAAAAAGGGAATCAAGACGAACACCAGCAAACGTAGCAATTGAAATTTAATTACGCAATCTGTCATTCCATGCAATCAGCCATGTGATGCGAACAGATTTCATGGAATTATTGTACGATTCAAGGGATCCCAATTGCCGCCCTCAAGCAAAGATATTACTTTACATTCATTTCGTGTAGTTGTTGTATCATTGGACTTCCTGGCTGGACCTTGAGTTTATTTGTGAAAGGTCAACCACGGCGAAAAACCGTTTTTCTCCACGAATGATCCTTTTTTCCTTTTCATTTGATCTTGTCTTATCCTCTGGGTTGGATTTAATTCTTATGCAATCCTCGTACCTAATTCCTGAGGATACGTAATAAGGACAACTTTAAAAAACCTTAGAAACCTCCAATCGGGCAATGATTTGAAATTCTGATGTTTGGCTATTCCTATCCGTTCATTTTCTCTCTCATCTTATTCTTACCGTTTTTGTCTTCAGGTATCGCTTTCAAGTGAAACTCTTGCCGACCAAGTCCTAATTTCAAATTTATGCTAATCCCAAAGAAAAGTATTTTATCTCGACACAAGCAACCATGGAGCACGCCTTACCACTATCCTTCACCAACGGGGCGTTAAAAATAGAAAAAAAAAAAAAAAACAAGAAACAAAGGGTTTTCGATGCCATTTGACGTAAAAGGCTGTTCGGTCATTATTAAAACATTTTCTTGATATTCGCTTCCAGGGAGTTTCACTCCACCAGTTTTATCACCAACGAGGAAGAAAAATGATTCCCTTTCGTCCTTCGTTTTTTGATACCTATGTTATGTTCTTCAGTTTTTCCTTGTTCCTTGTTCCCTGTTCGTTTCAGTCTATTAGGCTTATCCTTTTTGCGTGTTACCTTACCTGTTCTTCGGTAGGAAATTCATGTTTTATTTTGATCCTGACAGGTGTTGAGGTTAAGCACTCTTGTGTATGCGTCTGTAGAAGGATTTCCTTGGATGAAATTAATATAAAATAATGAAGGGGAAAGGTTACCCAGCGCATATGTTTGTTATTTCATAGTTTTTCCAGCATTTACGGGTCGAATTGGAATTAATTTTAAGGATATTAAACTTTAATAAAGATACGGATAATGCAGGATGCGGTGGACTGGGTTCAGGTAGTTTATTGTGTGGAATAATGAGATAAAGCTTTACTGGTTGAATAGTAATAACGAGGGTGAGTGAAGAGTTTTTCATGCCCGCTTGAATCCGGATCTGGCAGAGACATATGAGGACCAGAGTTTTGAGTTACATGAGGTTTTTGGGATCTGAATTAGTAATAAATATAGGATGTAAAAATTGGATTTCTTTGCTTTTACATCTGTTTTTGATAAGGTGACTGGATCAACAGAAAGCATAGACAGGGTACTGGGACCTAAATAAACCTTTTGTGTTAAATATTAATCAGATTTACGAATTTCCTAATATGTAAGTTAAAGGATTGAATCCTCAGGAAAGTAAGTGGCGTATTCGAAATACCTAATTTTACTTCTAAATGTACATATATTCCTACATGTGGCAGAACACACTCAAATAGTGTGTGTAGTTACAGGTTGAGTCTGCAATCTGCTTTGGGAAAGAGTTTAATTTTGTCTGGGTGATACTTTCCACTGGTGGCACTGTTAGTAAGTCCCATCCCCACCTCCTCGATTTTTTCTGGAAATTACAGATGAAGAAAGGCGATGGCGAGTTTCTTACACCAAAAAACGGGTTCAGTCATAAGCGTAAACAAATTCAAAAACTCAGAGACACCAATAAGGCGGATTTAACGGACGGACTACATGTTGATGACCCCCGCAAATGTATAAAAGGATATCAGCTAGATATGCGATCAAGCCCCCACAGAAGAAAAAGACAACAGAGTCAAAAATAACTTCTATGACCTCCTAGATAGAACATGTGTAGGCTCAATGTCCCAGCTATGACACCAAGATTGTTTTAGGAGATTTCAACGCGAAGACAGGTAAGGACGATATCTTTGAACGAGTTGTCGGAAAGCATAGCCTACACAACACGACGTCCGAAAACGTATTCAAGCTAATATACTTTATGACGGGGCATAGTCTCCTAGAAGCTACCAGGCGATTCCCACATCTGTTCAATCTGTTAATCAAATCGATCATATTACGACAGACGCCAGCTATTCCTCCAGCATCTTGGATGTCCGAACCTTGCGGGGAGCCAAGGTGGACCAAGATTATTACTTTGTTGCCTTTGTTGCAGCCAAGGTACGTATGCGAATATCGTGAAAACTGCGGAGTAGAGTAGGACCATCAACATTTGCTGCAATCGCAAGAAACCGCCAGTAACTTCGCCGATCGTGTCTCTCTCTAGCTCTCTTAAGAGCCGATGAAAGATGCACAAACCATAGAACAGCAATGGAGACCTTGTCAAAGCGCCATCAGGGAAGCTGCCTCTGATGTATTAGGTGTCCAGCCACTACCTAGTAGACATCCTTGGGTTGAGGACGAGTGCAAACAAGTACATGCAGAAAAACAGAATGGCCACTTTGCAAGGACGTACGAGAGCTGGGTGAAGGGAAGAGCACGCGCTTTTCAGAAGGAAACAAGAAAGAGCATGAGAAGCGCGTGATCGAGGAGATGGAGAGATGTTTTCGCAGGAATGACGTTCTAAAGTTTTACCAACATGCCAAGGTTATAATGTCAGAGCGGAAGCCGGCATGAATGAACACGGCCGCCTTGTAGTTGAATCACAGTCGATGTTGAGAATGTGGACAAAACTATTTCTGCGGACTGTATAACGGCGAAGATGGCCAAGATGCAGCTGTCAGCCAGAACGCACCATTCACACTAGATGAAGATGAGAGAGAATTCCGTCCACCCGACTTAGGCGAGATTAAGATAGCGATATCAAAACTGAAGTCTAGTAAAGTTGCTGGCCCAGACGGCCTGCCTGCTGTTTAAAGCATCCGGAGATGATGGAAGCAGGGCGGCGCACTGTCGTGTGAGTTTTCAACATCATCCTTGAAAATATAGTGCGGGATTCACTGGCCAATACAAGAGGCACGATCCACTTCAAGTCTGCACAATTGCTCGCATACGCTGATGACATTGACCTGATTGGGAGAACGCAGCGAGCCGTCAACGGAGAGTGGAGGAGAAGATTCCAACACGAACAGCGACACCGGCCTAGTACGACGTCTACGGATCCAACGTCTGAGATGACTAGGCCATGTAGAGAGAATGGACAGCATAGCTCCGTTCCGAAGAGCCTTCGACTCCAACCCGGAAGGACGACAGGACGGCCGCTTCTAAGGTGGCGCACACAGGTGGAAAGGGACCTTGACCAACTGGGCGTACGACACTTCAAACAGCTGAAACGACATCGTGCTAGCTGGAAGGGCTTGTTGGTTGAGTCGCAGATTCACCCCGAACTGTAGCGCGACCTAAGTAATTAAGATAATTCCCGCTGATTTTTTAAACCCTGTGCAGAAAGGTTTTAAGTGTCCGTTTCTTAGTGATGCACTAAATGATGCATATAGTATTTGAAACGTATTTTGGATAAATCGGTATGCATTTACTTTACTTCTTAGCTTGATTTATTGCTCTATTCTAACTGACCCAGAGTCATAGCGGGTATTAACGAGTTATCGCAACTTACGATTAGTTTCTACATGGGGTAACTAAGTATTCGTTTACCATAATTGTTCACTGCGGTATTGATACATAGTTTTGAAAGGAATCAGTGTCTGACTTACAGGACAAACTGACATGAACAGTTCATGTATGTATGTTGGCGTTACAGCCCATGAAGGACCTAAGCCGAGCTTCTCTCAATCACCCATGCTGTGTGTGATTTAATTTTCCCATAGGTGAAAGGGACCTACAGTTTATTGCCGGATCCGAACGGCGAATTTCGAGAAGCTTTTCATGACAATTTTACTACAGGGGGTTTTTCAGAACCCCGCTGAGGAGAAACACCGTGAAAAACACGTTCGATGACATGTGCCGGCATTCGATCCCGTGTCATAGGCGTCAGAGGCCAACACACTACCCACTGCGCCATGGTGCTCTCATAAACAGCTCATTGTATGTATGTATGTATGTATGTTGGCGTTACAGTCCATGAAGAACCTGAGCCGAACTTCTCTCAATCACCCATGTTGTGTGCGATTTCATTTTCACATAGGTGAAAGGGACCTACAGTTTTATTGCCGGTTCCGAACGGCGAATTTCGAGAAGCTTTTCATGACAATTTTACTGCAGGGGGTTTTGTCAGAACCCCACTGAGGAGAAACACCGTGAAAAACACGTTCGATGACATGGCTGTGTCGGGATTCGATCCCGAGTCATCGGCGTCAGAGGCCAACACACTACCCACTGCGCCACGGTGCTCTCAACAGCTCATTAAACAAACAAAATGTGGGCACAGAGACTAAGTTGGACAATCAGGAGCGATGAAGCGCAGGATAAATCTGTCCTAATAGTATATGGGTCTCATATGACGAAATTCTTTAGAGTGAAGCGAGAAAGCCAGCATTTCTGTTAGGTTTAAATGAAGTTGTAAAATCAGAAATAGGAAAGCATATCTCTAGGATAGTTTTCAGAGTTTTTCTATGTTGCTATCTATTTCTATGGTGTTATGGAATGGGGCTACAGTGGATAGTGGATTTACTTACTTATTAGGCCAGGGATCCATGGAGGATCTGAGCCTGAGCTATAGCTGCCTTCCATTCTTGACGGTCCCGGGTACGCTACTTCCAGTTATCAAGACCAAGACGTATTACAATGCGATTACTTGCTCTTTATACCGGAGGTTCGGTCTTTCTCTTCTTCTCGAAACATGAGGCTCGGAGTCGAAGACCCTCTTAGCTGGAGCGTTGATGTCCATGCGCTCGATGTGGCCGAGCCAGTGTAGTCGACGGATCTTTGCCTTCCGGACTACATCCACATCTTTGTACAGCTCGCAATTTTTCTCTCGAAAGAACCCAAAATCAGCTCCGCTGTCCTACTTATCGTCCAGCTTTCGTACAGCAAGACTGGCAGTATAAGGGTTTTGTAAGGAATGACTTTGGTCTTTCGAGTGAAGAGTTTTGACCCCAGTTGTTTGGACAAGCTGAAGTAGCAGCTTGTGCCAAGGGCGATTCTATGCCGGATCTCCACTGTGGTGTCATTTGTGGAATTTTAGCTCTCAATTGTTATATTTTGTCCCAGGTGGTGAGCGACGGTTAGGTTTTTGCTTGACAGCATGTACTTCGTTTTGTCCTCATTGACCTTAAGACCAACTCGTTTCACCTGTTCTTCAATCGCGGTGAATGCTTCCACAATGCCACGGCGAGAACACGCGACGACATCGATGTTATCCGCGTATCCTAGCAGCTGGACGGACTTGTAGAAGATAGTGCCTTCCCTGTTGACGCCTGCCCATCGCACTATCTGCTCCAGCACCAGGTTGATGGAGTCACATGACAGCGCATCTCCTTGCCGAAATCCGGTGCATGTTTCAAACGGTTCCGAAGTCCTGGAACCGAGGTGCACGGTGCATCGCGTATTTTTTAGCGTTGCGCGACACAACTGGATTAGTTTTCACGATGAATGCTGTCATATGCGGCTTTGAAATCGATGGAAAGATGGTGTGTATCGATTCAAAACTCGTTGGTCTCTTCCAGGATTTGTCGAGGTGTGAAAATTTGCTCTATAGTCGATTCGCCGGAAGCCGCACTGGTAGCAGCCGATTAGTGCGGTGCAAAATGGCTTTAGACGTTCACACAATACGCTGGACAGGATCTTGTATGCGACATTAAGGGATGTACCTCTATAGTTCCTGTAAGAGGTAGGATCGCCTTTTTTGTGGATGAGGCAAATAGAGCTGGTATTCCAGTCTTCCCAAATTCTGCACGTGATCTGGTGCATGCTCCCTACCAGAACATTGCCGCCAGCGTTGAAGAGCTCTGATGGCAAGCCATCTGAGCCTGCTTCTGAATAGCTGTGTCGATTTCCTCGGTCCCTACCATTCTATCTTGATCATGCTCGTTAAGCAGCTGCTGGAAATGCTGCTTAAATACATCCACGGGTCGGTGTCGTGGAGGCTGTGCTTTCCGATCATTCCGCCAAGGGTGTTCTCCTTACCGATTTTGGCGTTGAAGTCCCCGAGCACGATTTTTACATCGTACTTCGGAGAAGCTCCGTTGGCGTTGTCCAGGAGGTCATAGAAGTCCTCCTTGATAGGGTCTTCAGCCTCGTCGGTAGGGGCGTGTGCACATATAAGGCTGATGTTATAAAATCCGCCTCTGGTGCGGATCACAGCCAGGCGATCACTTATAGGTTTAAAGTCGATGACCTTCGACCTTAACCGCTTTCCCACGACAAATCCGCATCCCAATAAGTGCAACCTTTTGTGACAGCTGTAATAAATGTCGCACTTTTTCTTCCTAATCATACCGTTTCCTATCCAGCGTATTTCCTGGACCGCAGTAATATCCGCCTTGTACTGCGTGAGGATTCCTTCTAGTTTATGAGCAGCTCCGGGAGTGTACAGGGTTCTGACATTCCAGGAGCATACACGCAAATCGTGTTCCTTTTTCGTGCGTTGTCGTCGTCGAGTATCCGTCCGTGTATCCGAGGCATCTTGCTCATTCATAACTTTGTTTTTTTTTTTACGTGGCCGGCACGTCCGCCATTCTGATGGGGATAGTGGATTTACTATGTAGTATTTTCCTCAGTTAAAATCTTTTAAGTATTTGATTCGAACTTAGTCAAAGTTTGAATGAAATGTTAATATTTTGCAGTTATCGAAAATGGTGTCAAATGGATTTCATTGTAATAATCGTTAGTCACTTTGCTGAGCCTTTCATGCATACCTTCCTAAGTCACAGTAAATGACAAAGCCTATTTCCGACTAAGCGGTTATATAAGTAAGGAAGATTTACCTCTCTGGGACACGGAGAACCCACATGAAATGTATGAAGAGCCGTTGCCTTCTCTCGAGGCGATTGTGGTGAGCCATACGCATTTAATTAACATAATGACGTTAAGTTTTCCCGGTCTTGTATAATGCGATGTACTAGTAGTTGTGTCTAAGTGTCTCAATAGATAGTATAAACCCCAAAAGCAAATTAATCAAATACGCAGATGACAAATGTGCTTTTACTAACTTTCTATGATACGTCACTCCATCGTTGAACAAACCACCAAAGTTGACAATACATGCATAAGTTATCGCCCTACGCTTATCATCATATTACCACAAGATATGGATCATTTGAACAATGGAGAAAACTCTAATAATTAAAATGTCTGCTAATAATTAAAATGTCTGCTCTGTAAAAAACAGGAAAAGAGCAAGAAGGCCGTTTAATTCTCAGTTAAGTGACCCGTTAACCTTGCGTAATTGAAATGTTATCGTATACCCTTTTCCGAAGTTGACATTGTCGAACCGACGATTGCCCATCAAAGCTAATCACATTTTTACGTGAGCGGCTAGGACCACCGCTTTATGAGCTGGGTAATGACTTAAGTGAGTAAATTGAGAAGCAATTTCACTATATTTTTAAAGTCACGTTCAAGACAACCTTTCCATACGTTTTTCACTTGGTTAGGTATCTGTGAAGGTTGATTTTTTTAGCTCATTTCCGAACCCTTAAGTAGGTAAAGTGTGAGCTTACTTACGTTTTTCCCAGCCTGCAGTCTCGGTTTTGATTCGAATTTCTGGTGATTGGCACTATAATGAACCTCTCCTGCCATCCTATGGAATTCTTCACTGTATTATAAGTTTTCTAGCTCATTCAACTTTCTCAGTCTCCAAAATATCTTCAAAACAACTTCGAGATATTTTTATCTTCTTGAATTTATTTGGCAGAAACTGGAATAAATTCCGATTGTCTCTTAATGACGGGTGCAAAGTGAGAATAAATATACATAGAAGTGATGTCTTTTGCATGGAACTTAACCTAAATTTATCGTATATCTGCGGCTTTTACCAAGCCAGTGGTTTAGTTTGATTGTGAGCAAATTGTAAAACTTGACACCATACATTCCGCAAGTGAATGAATGAATGGATTTTGTCACGTGCTGCTATCTCTTAGAGCACAAAGACGAAATCATTGATCCATTCTACCGTCATCTTAGTTTAATACATTTTCTTCAATTTTCGAAGAAAAATGGGAAAAGATTTCAGTGATGTAGAGTCAAACCCGTTCAGTCCCTAGGGTGCACCAACCGACTGATGCGGGCATAGGTAGGACAATTACAAAGGAAATGTTCTGCTGTGTCATATTACTTTTCACAAGCAATGCAGGTGGACGCATATGTACCTAATGAAAGGTGCAGTCAATTATTTTCTCGCTCTATAAAAAGTCCGGCTCCATACCCTTGCTCAGACTAAGAGCCACCCGTGAAAATGCGAAAGTGATCCTTTCCGGGTCCATTATCTGGTTTAAGATGTATGTTGTACAGTCCATGAAGGACCAAAGCCGAGCTTCTCTCAATCACCCATATTGTGTATGATTTTATTTCTCCATAGGTAAAAGGGACCTACAGTTTATTGCCGATTCCAAACGGCGAATTGCGAGAAGCTTTTCATGACATTCATGAGGTTTTGTCAGGAGAAGCACTGTGAAAACACGTAAGATAACATGACTGTTGTCGGGATTCGATCACGTGTCATCGGCCTTAGAGGTCAACACACTACCCACTGCGCCACGGCGCTATTTCTGGTTTAAAATAGTCTATATATTATGACGCAATAGAATGACGGTGTCAATGCGCCAGGTGACATATGTAAATATAAAACAAAGGTCATACGGTCATTTTCGTGCAAGGTTCTCAACCTCCCAATGCGAGTTGTACCAAAAACAATCTTTCTTGAGACGGCCTGTGGACTTCAATTTACACCCTATGGTAAATATATCAATAGACCGGAGATTCATCATAGGATTCAGAGTAAAAACTCAGTGTGTTAAAAATAAGAAGTCTTCCCGTCCCCAGACAACCTTTGTCGGTGATAGACCCTTTGTTTTCCTCAAAACTGTTTCTATAATGCAAGAAAGACGGTAACATCTAGGCCACTTCTGATTCAACATTGAACAATGCTTGCTCTCTAAGGAACACTCTCGGATTTGGCATCTTTGGATATCAGAAGAAGAAGAAAACAACCTCAGTCCTAAGATAATTGAATTATAGACCAAGTATAGCGATATTTGAGCTTTCTGAGAGATATTCGTTAGTTAGCCTCTGCAATCAATGTCCTATACGCATTATTTTGATCCACAATATTAATGTTCCAGTTACGCCATGCTATCTAGCAAGGTTGCACATGGTGTCAGAAGTTGCGGTGTACTCTTTTCTTTCGACAAACATTGGTCTTCCACAGGAGAGGTTAGAGACAGTACTCGTAAATTCGAACGACTTGGTGATGGCAACGTTCAAATTTTGATTGACATTTATACCCATTGCCCCGTTCTTAAATTCCCCAGGATTTTTCAAGCTCTGCCCTAAAATATATCCAACGAGTTTTCCATATATAGACTCCTTTTGGGCTGTGAGAGACAATGAGTCGGACAAAGTGGCGGCTTAGGGGACTCCAATTAATAATCTCATTAAGGCCACTATTGGAAAGAGTTTATTTTATCAACTTCTTCTGTTTTGTCGTTGGTTAGGGGCCAATATTATTGATGTTAATATCTGACAAAAGAATGAAATTTAAAATGTGATTTCCTCGCAATTTGCGTTTTCTGTTCCAAATACTGCTTTGAATATTACCATCACAATCCCATTACCATGGAACCGATCTGAGTTTAGTAATTGCCTTTGATGACCGAAGCGGAGGTTTTACGAGTAATTCATAGGGAAAAAAAATAGAAATCACGGTAAGGCTTTTTATAGCTCCGTGAGCCTTCTAGTACACTAGTAGTTGGCCACAGAATTGTCTGAGTTCGTTTGCTCATCAGACAGAACAGCGTAGTTATACATAAATCCGCGACTATATACATGTATGTATGTATGTAGGCGTTACAGCCCATGAAGGACCAGAGCCGAGCTTCTCTCAATCACCCATGTTGTGTGTGATTTAATTTTCCCATAGGTGAAAGGGACCTACAGTTTAGTTTATTGCCGGTTTCGAACGGCAAATTTCGAGAAGCTTTTCATGACAATTTTACTACAGGGGGTTTCGTCAGAACCCCGCTGAGGAGAAACACCGTGAAAACACGTTCGACGACATAGCTGGGTCGGGATTCGATCCCGTGTCATCGGCGTCAGAGGTCAACACACTACCCACTGCGCCACGGTGCTCTCGACTATATACATAAGAGTTTGTTTCATGCCCATGGTTCTTAGAAAGATACAATGTCATGAAAAGGAATTTTTGAAGCCGTACGCTCGGTCACATGGCCGAATCCATGTTGTTTCCAGGGCCACACGCCCTGTAGGTTAAGGTCCCCTTCCACCTTCGTGCGCCACCGTAGATGCGGCCGTCCTCTGGCGCGCCTTCCTTCCGGGGTGGATTCGAAGACTCTTCTGGTCGAAGCTGTATTTTCAATGCGCTCTACATGGCCTAGCCACCATAGACGCTGTATCCGTAGACGTCATGACAGGCTGATGTCGCTGTACAACCCGTACAGTTCTTCGTTATATCTTCTCCTCCATATACCGTTCGAGCAAACGGGACCGTAGATAGTGCGCAGAATTTTCCTCTCGAAACGACCAAGGGCATCTTCATCCGCTTTTGTTAAAGTCCAGGATGATCAAGGTCTTATATAGTGTCACCTTGGTTTGTCGAGAGAGAGCTCTACTTCTCAATTGCCTCTTGAGTCCAAAGAAACAGCAATTAGCAAGAGTGATTCGGCGTTTTATCTCAGCGCTGGTGTTGTTGTCGTCGGTCATCGTTGAGCCAAGGTAGACGAATTCCTTGACCACTTCAAAGCTATATCCGCCCATTGTGACGTTCTGGCCAATACGTCGGTATCGACAGTCTCTTTTAGATGAAAGCAGATATTTTTTATCCTCATAAACCTTGAGACCCATCTTAGCCGCTTCTTACTCAATGCCTACAAAGGCTTCACTGACGTCTCGCAGTGTCCGTCCAATCACGTCAATGTCGTCGGCGTACGCAAGCAATTGCGTAGACTTGAAATAAATCGTACCACTTGCAGGATCTTTTCAAACACGATTTTGAAAAAGTAGCTTGACAGCGCGTCACCTTGCCTAAATCGTTTTTTAACATCAAAGGTCTCATTACCGTCGGTTTGCTCATTACCGACCTTAGTGGAGCAGCGAGAATTCTCCATTGTCATCCTGCACAGTCCGACAAGTTTGGCAGTGATGTTAAGACTAGACATGGCTTTGTATAGCTCATCTCTATACACGCTGTCATATGCAGCCTTGAAATCGACGAAGAAGTGGTGAGTGTCGATTTGGTATTCCTTGGTCTTCTCCAAGATCTGCGTAGCGTAAATATTTGGTCTATTTTGGATTTACCTGGCCTGAAACCAGCCGATCAGGTTATCCACAAACGGTTTCAGACGTTCACACAATACGGCAGAGAAGATCTTATATGCGATGTTAAGTAGACTTATTCCCCTATAGTTGGCGCAGTTATAGTGGTCTCCTTTCATATGGACCGGGCAAACAATGCTGAGATTCCATTCGTCGGGCATGCTTTCGTCCAACCATACTTTGCAAATGAGATGGTGCATGCACCTTACCATCTCATCTCCAGCCGTCTTAAGAAGCTCAGCAGACAGGCCGTCTGCGCCCGCGGCTTTATTAGACTTAAGTCCCGATATCGCTATTTTGACTTTGTCTAGGCCAGGTGGACGGTTCTCTTACATCGTTTGATTGTTCTGCCTAACAGCGGTATCTTGTCTGTCATCGCCGTTATACAGTCTGCAGAAGAGGTCATTCCAAATCCTCAGCATCGACTGTGATTCTACTATCAGTTCTCCATTTTCATCCCTGCAGGCCGCCGCTCTGGCTTTGTAGCCATGGCATGTTCGTTTTACCTTATTGTAAAACTTCCGGGCGTTATTCCTACGGAAGCATCTCTCCATCTCATGCTTTCCGTGTTCTCCCTTCTTTTTTCTGAAAAGCGTGTGTTGCTCTCTTCTCTTCTGCTCATAGATTTCGCGAGCAGCTCTCGTCCGTCGTTGCAGCATAGCTTTATATGCCTCTTGTTTTGCTGCAAGGGCTTATTCATGGAACCAGGGGCTTCTAGGTGGTGGCGGTTTGAAACCCAGCACTTCTGAGGCAGCGTCTCTGACGGCGCTCTGGCAATGCGCCCATTCCTGCTCTATTGTTTGTGCTGCTGTGAGCGGATTTTGAGAGAGCTTGGAGGAGACACGATCGGCAAAGATTCTGGCAGTCTCTTGCGATTGTAGCTTTCCGACGTCAAATTTACGTAGTCCTACTCGACTCCTAAGCATTCTTGATATCCTCATTAATACCTTGGCTACAACAAGGTAGTGGTCCGAATCGATGTTGGCCCCTCGGAAGGGAATACAGGAGGAGTGTCTGGCGTTGATCGCAATGTGATCAATCTGGTTGGTGGTCGATTGATCAAAAGACCGCCAGGTACCCTTGTGGATGGAGGCTGTGTGTCAACTTGGATTGAGCAGGACAGAGATTGAAGCTGGCGGTTTCCATGTTAAACGCGATCAACTTCTTTGCTCAGTTTGTTCGCTCCCTCCCCCCTCGAATCTATGCTAACCCTGGTTATTATGATCCAAATCCCTATCTTTTGTGGCAATTAATAGTTCTGTTCTTCTAGGTTATATACATATAAAACTTTAGTTGAGTCCCCTTAATACTCGGTAGTCGACGACTTGAAATGGTATTCCTAAAACAAAACATACCACTTCCTCTCCTATCTAGTAAAGTAGGCCTAGGGTGCCATAAGAGCTGCTAATCTATCAAAAACTTTACCTGCCCCATTAAACAACCTCCTTAACTTTTAATTGCGAGCTGTTGAAAGCCACTTGATTATCTAACGACAAAATTAAATCCCACTCAGTGCACCCCAGAGTAGCAGTCGCACCTAAGCACTTTGATATCTGTCGACTATCCAGGTGTCTTTCAGACAACAGTTTGTACACAACCTCAAGCCTTTTCATTTCACTTTACGTGCCGTAAAGTGCAATAAGCTTCTTAAAACCTGCATTCTTCTTCTCCTCTTTCGAAGTCTACGCTTTCGTTTGGCTTCGCTCTGGGTGGTGGGCGTTCCTTTTTCTCATGCACAACGCTTTTCTTCTTTGATGCACTTTATTCATTCCTACGATAAAATAGGATTAGGTAAATCTTCAAAGGATCGTTTCCTTTCATCATGCTCTGCTATCGTTTTGTTTCCGAATCATACACGCTTCATGAACAATAAGATAACCTTACCCTTTCTATGTACTTTCTTTACGAATGTTTTCATTGCTCTTTGTTCAAGGGCTAACCCGAGAATTATTGAGACGTGCAAATATGGAATGAGGGAAAGAGGCTGAGGAGGTGTCGGTGGCTTTGATTACTAAGCAACAGGATAGATGCATATCCTATTGGCAAACAAGACCAACTTTTTGTGTCATTTCAACTCTGCCGAGAAATTAATTTCTTCCCTTCGCTCTTAGAAGGGGCAAAGTTATGGTGGTGTTGTATAAAATCCCGAAGGAAAAGAAGATTGGAAGACTGGGAAAAAATGCGTAGAATATGATTATTAAACAATATTTAATAATGCAATACGCTTGCGAGTGGAGGATCTTACATGTTATGTCTCTTAGCTTAATCAACCATAACAACAGAAGCTCGAAACAACAATAAGAAAACATCACATGTATAAATGCATTCCATACTTAATTTTGGCAGTCTATGTTCTGTTGATTCAAGCAAAGGATCTAGGACATTCAGTCTTCACTATAACAGTTTCCCTTCCTGATTTCTTTCTTAATATTTCCTCACAACTTTTCTTTCCGCTAATAGAATGATTCTGGGCGAGGACGAAATAAAGTTTGTCGTCTGTTTTCCCAGTCGTTCGTCCTACTATTCGTTCCGTGTCAGTCAATGTTTTGTATTGTTGCCGGTAATGTTTACTTGTTTTGTTGTTGTTGTCCGTTATTTCCTTGAATGCTCTTCGAGGATAAGAGGAAAGGAAGTGTTTATCGTTGTTGGATGAGCTTAAGTTGCACAAACGATTCGAGAGGAGGATCTTATTCTGTGCTTACATCCGTGATAATACCCTTTGAGGGGATTCTCGTAGATAAAATAAATATTCCAAGGAAAAAAAAAGGTAAGGTAAGGTAAGGTGGTACCTAGTCCGCACATAATATAAAGGGTATATAGTTATGAACAGGTTGGCGTTTCCTTGTTTTCTTTTCTGTGCTGCGAGCTACTACAAACTGCGATTGATAGTACGTACATATGTATATATGTACATATGTAAGTGGCATTTTCTTATTTTTTAAATTATAAGATTCCACCCCTAAGTAACATGGACAAATTTCCATTAGGAACACCGTACACCCTCTATTCCTAAATGCCCTCAATCCATAAAAAAAGGGACAACTACTGGCAACATCTCTGACAGAAAGTAATGACCGGTCACGTTTAAAGTTCTCCATAATCACAACTGTAACCATCACAGCAACAGTAGTCGAACATCAGCCCTTAGCTGTAATCTCAGTTCCATTAAGAGGAAGCCACCCACTCTGCTGTCTGTCCACTACGTCCACGTGATCTTATCACTCTCTCTCTTAACCTGACTTACATTTACCACTTCATTTAAGGCGAACACCAACGGTCGAACAATCAAAAATTCGTCAACCCCAACCCACATCACATCCTTGGACTGGTTTTCTGCGTCGACTATGGTGTTGGACTTTTTTTTTTGCCTTTTGTCTCCGGAGCTGGTAATAATTGTTACGTCTGGCTTTCAAGTAGTTTCCAGCTCAAGTCGTTGAGTCCGACAAATACGACTGCAAAACATGCTTCTTTCATCGGGATAATGCCCCTACAATGAAATGGTTTCCGGGATGTACAAATACAAACGTACACACAAAAATTTATGTATGTATGTATACTTCAGGCAAGGACACTTGAAGGCAAAAGTGTATACTTACATACATTTCAATTTTCTTAATTTCCTTTTCCTTGCTTCCTTTGGTCATCGTAATTTTGAAAAAAAAGTTAGTTTCCTGGCCTGAACCTCAGACAGAGAGGAAGAAAAGGACTTTGTACTTCCCAAAGTTAAATGGCAGTCACAGAGCAAACTGAAGCAGTACAAAGCGCCACAGCCCATGTCCTTATCATTTCGTCACTATATTGGAGCGCAGTCCTGCCAAAGATTTCGTTTACCCATTTGCTACGAGGAATTACTGTCATCTTAGACTACAGACAGTAGTTCTGCCATCCTGTAGATATGTTATTTCTGCGGCAGTAGTCTTAAATCGCCGTACTCTTTTACTGTTCACATGAAACAGTTATGCATGCGGACAGATAGACGTCCATCTCAAATATTCAAATTTTCGGATCACACGGAATGTCCCTTTGTCGGACGGCCCTGTATTTCGCACAAAGGCACACTTTCGTCTTCTTTCTTGGTGAGACCTTTCTTTCGGGCGCCCTCTATTCATGTCGTGTTCGTCTCTCTATGAGCCCTCTTCCTTAAAGATACATCCATACTCACGCATGCACATATGTACATAAGTCTTTTATGTGTACGAAAAAGCCTTGCGCTCGGAGTTTCTTCGACTTTATGTTTCCGTTCCTATTTTGTGTCTGTCAGGATTGCGGAAGACGATGTAGTACACGAATAAAAGGCGAAAACCCGAAAACCAAAACGAAGAAACGAGACCAACACATAGCAAATGTCTATGAAATCAGGTCATGTACATGGTTTTCACTTAATGCACCCAGAAATCCTTGTATGGATTTTCATATTTCTATTACTGCCTCCTTTATTGTTGTTTCTGCCTCGTGATGTTAAGTAGTTTCAAACTGAATTACATGATATGCGGTGAACGAACGAGCGGCTCCATCGTACAACAGTGCTATGGTAGCCCATTTTCTCGTTGTTAGTTACGACGACGTTCAGCTGAGATTTCCTATGCAGAGGATAACTGAAATAACGGGAGAAAATGGCACGAGTCACTTCGACCACAAACGGAGGGATAATTGAACTAATTTTTGGCGACGACACGGAGGAGGTAACAAGACCGCCTAAGAATCGTTTAAGTCTGCGCCACCCACTTCACGGTGGTTCATGTTAAGTGGCTGTCGGTGGGAGATCGCAAGGAGGTGTGGACAGCAATTGAAGAGCTGTAGGAAGGAAGAACGAATTACATACAAGCGTACATAGGTACATACATATTTGATAGTAAGGCAGGAGAAATATGCACCAATGGTCTTTATAGTTGTTAATATGTATCAGATTATGTGACACCTTATTCCGTTCAACATTCTGTAGGTACATATGTATGTGGGTGTGGCAGTTGATGATCTGCAATGATATTTTATTCAGAATAATTGATAAATGTTACATGGCCTGAGTTATCGCACATTGTCTTACATAGCATCCTACTACTGAAAAGGATAAACAGATTTTTGTTTATCACGAATACATAAGTAGTTAAAAAATATGGTCTAGGTGCGACCCGCAAGGCCCATACGACTAATTTCCCAGTGGAAAAAATGGAAACACTCATTTAATTTTTTCATTTTTATAAGTCATATGTTAATGTCGATGATCTTCGAAATACTTACTTAGGTGGCGCTACAGTCCGTGGTGAACCTGGGCCTCAATTAACAAGCGTCTCCAGCTGACACGGTCTCTGGCCAGCTGTCCCCAGTGCCGCACGCCCAGTTGGTTAAGGTCCCCTTCCACCTGCGTGCGCCACCGTTGATGCGGCCGTCCTCTGCCGCGCCTTCCTTCCGGGGTGGATTCGAAGACTCTTCTGCGTGATTCTGCGTTTTATCTCAGCGCTGGTGTTGCTGGCGCCGGTCATCAGCGAGCCAAGGTAGACGAATTCCTTGACCACTTCAAAGTTATATCCGCTCATGGTGACGTTCTGGCCATTACGTCGGTATTGACCGTCTCATTTAGGTGAAAGCAGATATTTGGTTTTACCCTCATTAACCTTGAGACCCATCTTAGCCGCTTCTAACTCAATGCTTACAAAGGCCTCATTGACGTCCCGCTGTGTCCATCCAATCACGTCAATGTCGTCGTCGTCCGCAAGTGCTTGCGTAGACTTGAAATAAATCGTACCTCTTGTGTTGGCCAGTGACTCTTACACGATCTTTTTAAGCACGATGTTGAAAAAGTTGCTTGACAGCGCGTCACCTTGCCTAAATCGACTTATTCCCCTATAGTTGGCGCAGTCATAGGGGTCTCCTTTTTTATGGACCGGGCAAACGACGCTGAGATTTCATTCGCCTGGCATGCTTTACTCCGACCATACCTTGCAAATGAGATGATGCATGCACCTTACCAGCTCATCTCCAGCCGCCTTAAAAAGCTTAGCGGCCTCCGTGGCCACGGCTTTACTAGACTTAAGTCTTGATATCGCTGTTTTAACTCGATCTAGGTCGGGTGGACGGAATTCTCTTACATCGTCGTCCATTACGAATAGATCGCTCTGCCTGACAGCAGTTTCTTGTCTGTCATCGCCGTTATACAGTCTGCAGAAGTGGTCTTGCTAAACCCTCACCATCGACTGTGATTCCACTACCAGTTCTCCATTTTCATCCCTGCAGGGCGCCGCTCTGGCTTTGTAGCCATGGCACGTTCGATTTACCTCATTGTAAAACTTACGGGCGTCATTCCTGCGGAAGCATCTCTCCATCTCCTCGATGAACGAACATCAACGACCCCAACCACTGTACTCCGTTCAGGTTGTGTGTTTCAACACATCATAAGAGAATATGAAAACTCTTGAACCTGCGCGAGTCTCAAAACAAAAAAAAAAAAAAAAAAAAAAAAAAAATCTCACGCTTTCCATGCCCTCTCTTCTTTTTTCTGAAAAGCGTGTTCCTCTCTTCTCTTCTGCTCATAGATTTTGCGAGCAGCTCTCGTCCGTCGGTGCAGCATGGCTTTACATGCCTCTTGTTTTGCTGCATGGGGTTGTTCGCATTGTTCATCGAACCAGGGGTTTCTAGGTGGTGGCGGTTGGAAACCCAGCACCTCTGAGGCAGCGTCTCTGACGGCGTTTTGGCAATGCGCCCATTCCTGCTCTATTGTTTGTGCTGCTGTGGGCTTATTTTGAGAGAGCTTGGAGGAGAAACGATCTGCAAAGATTTTGGCAGTCTCTTACGATTGAAGCCTTCCGACGTCAAACTTACATAGTCCTACTCGACTCCTAAGCATTCTTGATATCCTCATTCGTACCTTGGCTACGTCGTACTTTCGTACGTCGAGACTACAGGAGGAGTGTCTGGCGTCGATCGCAATGTGATCAATCTGGATGGTGGTCGATTGATCAAAAGACCGCCAGGTTACCCTTGTGGATGTTGAGATGGAGGAATCGCGTGCTTGCTACAAGGAGGTTACGCCCCGCTAGGAAATCGGTTAGCCTAAGTCCGTTGTCGAATGTGGTATTATGGAGGCTATGCTTTTCTATGATCGGCTCAAATATGTCCTCTTCTCCCAGTTTTGCATTAAAAAGTCTTCAATTTCGGTAAAAAAAAAGTCGGTTAACATGGCTCTGCAACGCCCACCATTGTCCGAAACATTGTTCCCAACCTCTTATTCGAAGAAAAATGGTCCAATGATGCCACCACTCCGCAATCCGTACCAAACTGTCACTCTGTGTGGATTCATTGGTTTCTCGACAATGACGTGTGGGTCTTCCGAGCCCTAGATGGGCAATTTTGTTTGTTATCGTAGACGCCGAGATGAGAATACGCCTGATCAAAAAAGAGGATTTTTCGCCCAAACTCGTTGTCGAATTCAAGTTGCCCTAAGGACCAAAATTCGGAAGCGGATGGTCGCGTGCCTTCAATTGCTAAGTCAAGTGGACCTTGTAAGCGATGGAATATTCTTTGTGCAGAATTCTCCACAGGGTAATGCGTGAAAAGTTGTGCTGTTGAGATCGATGGCGAATTGATGTTCGTGAATTGAGTCTCACACTCTCGGCCACAGCTGCCACATTCTCATCTGTGCGCACCGTACTACGACGAGGACGATGAGTGTTGTCCACTAGCATACCAGTCTCACAAACTTTTTGCACAAACTTTACTTCATTTCGGCCAATTCTTCTCTTCAAAAAACGCACTGTTTGGGGTACATAGCACTCACCTTGGAAATAAGATTTCAATATTTCCTAACGTTTTTCAAGCGTTGTTCGAGCGGGAAACAGCTGTCAGTAAAAAAAAGACCCTAGATGGCCCACCCTGTATTATACTTGAAGGGATCGTGCCGATTCCATTTTTTTTTTTAGCCTCATTACTACTTTTCAGACTGGTCTTAATACAGTAAACTGAATATAGGTTTACCCACAGACAAACCTGCCTCTTTTCCGTAGTAGGTATATGACCACGCCTTGTCATCCACATACATGGTAGAGTGTAAGCATGCAAGAGTGTAAGTATATTTGAATGGAAGTCGACCACAATCAAATCTGCGAGTGTCCTTCGGTTCATTTGAGCGAGCCGAGACCGAGGGACCAGACGTCAATAACGAGTGTGCGCCGCAGAATTGCTTATTTTCGGTGAACTTCATAGTGTTATCTTTAGCATACATATATACAACAACTCCATTCCACATCTCAACACAGACAATCTGATTTAATTAATTTAGAATACACTCCAATCCGATTAGTAGTTAGACTTGACTACTCGAATTTACAAACACGTCCCAGTAAATAAAGACGGATATCCAATGTCCATTTTAAATAGCCTATAGTATAGCCAAGTTAAAATTCAATTTTCTTATGGCTTTTTCTCCGTTGCTACATACATATGATGCCTATTGTCTTGAAGTTCCTTAAATACTTTTACAAGTCTCTCTAGTATCCTTTATTAATTAATTTTTCCACTGAAAAATGACAAAACAATTTCCTAACAAAAGAGATTAGCAGCAGTTTTAGTTAAACAGCGAACCTTTTAAAGGATATCTCCATAATGTGCTGACATCCCGTTCCTTTCCGCCGTTTATTTTAATTTGCTCCGAAAATTCAGGATATTCGCTTTAGCAGCTCTGATTTCGATACGCCTCCGTCATTGATTCTACAAAATGTTCATATCACCCTCCCTCGAACCAATTTTCCATAAACTGAACAACCCGAATAAAACGTCAATAGCCCATTATATCGCCCTCTGGTCTCTGCATCAACACTGAGCAAAAAGCGTTTATCCTTGATGCTAAAAGTGGATCGAAGTCCATCCTGTCTAGTGATTGCATCGCATTATTCCAATACACTCAGCGCAACACATCGCCGAAACACTGAAGCATCTCTGCATCTTGACTTTCAAGGACCCTTACAAATTCCTTACTAGTTTAATTGGGCATTCCTTTGTGCCTCCCTCCCCCATTCGTCCTTCGTTGCCATGCCTTTCACCGTTCGGTGTGTTCACACTTTCGTTCTGTTTTTTGCTGTTCGTTGAAGAAATAATAATAATTGAGATATAATTCTGCTTTGGTTGTATACCCAAGCAAAAGCACCAAGGAAAGAGGATATCGACTGTAAATTAATTGGAAAAAAAAGATCAAGATCGAACCAGGCACCTTTACTATTTCATGGCCTTGCTCTGAACCTCCCCCACCCGTTGAAGGAGTCCCATGGAAAGCTCAGTGGTCTTGCTTTTCGTGATATTCGTTCTGTTCATACAAAATCATCAATATCGTTGATGACGACGTGTATTTGTTCAGCAACACTCTGTCGTCCTTAAAACTTTTACCCCACATCTCTTGCAGCGTTCTGTGCCAGGCAGGTCTTGGCTTTTTGGGGCGAAAGGAGAACAATTAAAATCGTACTTCCATTGTGCTCTTTGGTCGGAGCAACTTAACAGAAAAACGTATCACAAAAAGCAAAACAAACACGAGATGATTGCAAAATGGAAGGAGTAGTACGAGTAGTAGTGCTTTTTTCTCCTCATATTCTAACCAAATCGACTGATGATGATGATGAGAATGAGGGCGAAACAATTCGAGGGAAATCTTTTAATAATTTTCTTTATTGAGTGGGTGAATTGTGCTTGCATAGTGGAAAAGTAGAGAAAACAAAAAACTGAAGAAGAAAGAAAATAATAAACGAAAACGGAATAGGGAAGGAGGTCAAATGAGGGCTTTGTGCCCTCGGTGGGAGAGCATTTAAGGATCAATTGTTATTAGTAGTGCTCTTGATCGTTATCCTAGCACTTTCTCTTATGATTTCTTTACAGAGATGGATTTCGTTATTTTTCTTTTTCCTTACGTTCGAGGGAATACTTGTATATATGTACATAGTTTCTCGTTGAGTGAGTTGGTGATAGGACCTTAGAAGCATTGAGGATAAGACAAAAACCCCAATATCCTCTTTGAAAGGGTTAAAGTTTATGAACTTGCGGATAATGGAATTTAATTGTTATCTTTTGTTTTACGAAGACTTCAGTGTTTCTTTCTTCGTTGTTCACGCTTTTTTGTTTCGGTAAGGAAGAGAATTAATATCCAAGTTCTGCAGATGAGGGATCTACACACAGCAGTATTCAAATGACGATTCTCGCGGTTTGGTATTATAGAAGTGAGTCTCGTTATGCAATTTTGTGTTTTTTGTGGATTTGGGTCAACTGGCAGATAAAGAAATTTGGTGATAAATATGCACTAAGGGAATTCAGAAAGATCCTTGTGCCAAGAGGCAGCGACAAGAAGCATTTTTTATCTTTTGTTGATTCTTAACCTTCGTTGTCCTTTTCCAAATGGCTTTATTTATCATTGTTGGACAACTGAGAGGAATTTTAGATATCTCATCTTTAATATAGTTTGTGAAATTCGAAGCAGTCTTGCCTTTCCTCAGCTTCACCTTTCAGTCAAGGCCTTTATAAATACACGAACGAAGTATTGTCGCCCCCTAGGCTCGTCTGACCACTGCGTGATATCAGCTAGATTCTCGAACTTCCATCACCCAGTTAAAGAACAAGCTCCTAAGAGAACATTATGGCTATACGAGAAAATACCAACTGTTGCCGCCTTAACAACTTCTTTCGGATCTTTAACTGGTCGGTGTGCTTCCTCGACAACGACGTGGACGACGCCGCAACTGATATTATCGCAAATATTATAAGAATCGGCATGGCAAATTCTATTCCCAGCAAAATTAAAAGCACCAGGCCTAAGGATAATACGTGGTTTGACTTGAGCTGCAAAGAGGCTATTAAGCTCAGGGAGCTAAGTTTTCGGGCCAAGGATTAACCGTCAGCTTATGAACTACCTTGGATCACGGAAACTCCTTAATAACCGTCAGTACGGTTTCCACAGCAACAGATCCACTTGTGATGGTGCATCTCGCTGAAAAGTGGAATCACTCCCTTCATCAAGCAGGTGAAAGCAAAATAGTTTCACTGGGTATTTCGAAAGCATTTGACAGGGTTTGGCATGAAGCTCTTTTGTCGAAAATGCGTTCTTTCGGGATTGATGAGCGTCATCTTCAATGGAGTACAAGCTACATTTCGAATCGTTAGATTCAAGTTGTTTTGGATGGATTCAAGTTTGACATCCATTTCTTAAATTCTGGTGTTCCCCAGGGCTCCGTCTTGTCTACAATACTCTTTCACATTTTCATAAATGATTTCTTGTCTGCCACTTCTAATCCAATTCACTAATTCGCTAACGACAGTACTCTTAGCTTCTCATAGTCGTTAACTAGTTTACGACCCTGTACTTCGGTTGTAAATTCCAATATCGACGGCATCATCCAATGGGGTAAAAACAATAGAGTAGAATTGATTGCATCCAAAACATAATGTTGTCTCCTGTCGTCAAAGTGCATAACTAACCCGTAGCCATTATCCATGAATGGCACTTGCATCTCAGAAACCGAAAAGATTTCCATCCTGGGTATGTGTGTTACTCACAATCTTAATTGGAGCGACCACATATTCAGTGTCGCCATGAATGCTGCGAAATGCCTAGGTTTCTTAAGCTAAGATTAGACGACGTGTAAAAAACACATAATTGTGTACCCGTGACGTCAACGAAAATTTCAACATACGAGTTGCATATTTAGTACGTGTAGCGAATATGGCGAACTACATAATGTGTGTATCACACGATATGTGTATTGTGTAAAAAAAGCCGCATAAAAATATGTGCTCCAGGTGATCGCATAAAATGTGGTTACATATGCGTACACAAACTTTGCTCCACATTTTTGTGTAGATTAAACTACGTGTACATTTTTCACATTCAGTTCATATGTACACAACGACGAAATCATACGCAAGTTTCACAATGTCGAAAAAGAAGTGGGCTGCTGTTTTATTTTGGCAACGTTTCTGGTCGAAATTGAGGAGGAAAAACCCGAAGAAATTATTATACGAAAACGTCGAATTTGGAGAAAAAATTGGGTGAGACTTCGGGAAACAGAAGGTTTTTGCGCGAAGTTGCTTCTTGAATTGCGTGACGACGAACCTCGCTTATATCAAAATTTCGTACGGATGACGGCTGAACAGTTCGATAATTTGCTTCATTTGGTGCAACCATATATAAAAAAAGCGAACACAAATATGAGATTGAGCATACCTGCATCAGAAAGGCTGGTGCTCACGCTAAGAGACTTGGCCACTGGTGACAGTTTTAAATCGTTGCAGTACATTTTCCGCATTCCACAACCTACCATCTCGACCATTATTCCAGAAGTTGTCGACGCAATTTATAAAGCATTGGCCAGATTGCAGAAGGCAATCTAATAAGCCAAGGTGATTGGCGTCACGATAACATGCCGAAGACAACGTTGTATCCCCTCGAAGCACAAAAACGATGCCCAGACAGCGCAAAAGAAGTACAAAAAGAATTTACCAACTATTTCGTCGAAGAAGGAGAAGTCGAGTGGCAGTACAAACACATTTAACTTTAATTAATAAAATATAGTATGCATTTATAATTAATTAAAATTTGTTTGATTCGGTAGTTGGTGCAGCTGGTGGCTGAACAATCGGGTTGTGACTTAGCTCAACTCCAACGTCCTGTTGCATGGACACCCCATTCTCATCAATAATTTGCACAGACATTACCTGCGACTGTTCGACTTCAGAAGCGTCCATGAAGTCGTACATCACTTGCGATAACAGTCTACGCAAATTACGTGATTTCACGTCTGAAAGTGCTGTATCTTTCTTCTACCTGCAGTCGATTTTCGAGCGCGAGGTTTTCCTGATATTAAATTCTAAAGTTGCCTCCAAATCCGACATTTCGGATTCAAAATTGAAAATTCAAAATTAAAAAATTCAAAAACACGACCGCAGCAATGTGACATATAACAAAAATGTGTAGCTGCAGGATTTTAAACAAGTACACAATTTTGCCTGTACACATATTTGTGTAACCGAGCTTTTAAATGCCAAATGTTATATGTGACACTGGATTACACGATATGTAAAAATGCACATATTTTTGTGCGCAATAGGTTCCACATATTGTCTACATAATTGTATGTGCTATATGTGACTGGCATAATTATGTCTATTAGACGACATGTAGCCATTAATGACAACATCTGACGTCAAAATGACGTCACGGGTACACAATTATGTGGTTTTTACACGTCGTCTAATCTTAGCTTTATACAGACGCAAGAAATATTTCTCACCCTTAGGACTGGCTACAATCCATAAGGGCTTAATTCGCCCTAGATAAGTGTTTAACGCTCATGTCTGGTCCGGGGTTGCCAAGACCTCATTGCACTAGATAGAATACAAAAACGCGCACTAAAACCGATAGATGACTCCAGCATTACCAAAACATTAGATTCCCTGGCACATCGCAGGATGTTTCCTGCCTCTCCCTGTTTTATCGTTTTTTCCACAAAAAATGCTCTAATGAAATAGCTAGTTGCATTCCGCCCCTTCAACATGTCTCCCGCTATACACGTCTCTCTAGGAATGCTCACCAATATAGCCTGAACCAGTAACCGAACCACACGCACCACACGAATCTGGAATTCCCTGCCCGATTCGGTCTTCTCCCCTCAGTATAACATGCAAGCATTTAAGATCAAAAAAAAAAGTCTTCGATCAATAGTTCCGAAAATTAATACCTAGATAAACGCCCGTATTCTGGCATACCTCAGTGATGTCTCATAAGTCACAACAACCTCACAAGAGTGTGGTGAGTCACAACTTGTGAGGTTTTCGTATTCTAACCAAAACCTCACAAGTTGTGAGCATCACAGTAACTGTCAAAATTGTGATGTCCTTTTGAGCAGCTCACAAGTCGATCACAAGAGATAAGACGGTGGAAGAATTTTTGCTTTTGCTTCCTATATTTATGTCTTGTTGGACAGTATACAAATTTATAAATATTTCTTTTGGTTTTTAGAATACAACAACAACGGGAAAGAAATAACCCATTTTCATGATAGCTGTTTCAGAAATTTTTTATTGTCTTGAAATCTCGTTTCAGATACCTGTTGTTATTACTACCTTGTACAAAATTATTTGCCATTATTTTCTCGTTTTCCTTTTTTTTTGTTTGTTCTTTACTGACTGCTCGATTGATTGAAAGTGATAGCTGTCAAGAAAAGTAATTTTCATGCATGTTAATACATTCACCACAGTGTGGTGACTATTATTCTGTGTTTTCTTGTGATGTGTTTGCCAGAATACCAAACAGCTGATTACTCACAAGAAACCTCACAAGAGAGACATTACAATTTTAGCATCACTGAGGTTTGTGAGTTGTGACCACATCACAGCCAGAATAGGGCTGAAAAGACAAGAAGTTTATCCTTTTCTCAATACCGTTCATTCCTGCCTAGCTTAAAAGAAACATGAGCTCTGTGACAATTGGGTATTTTTCGAAATACTAGTAGCAGGGCTGCCTTTGTCTGTTGTAGTTCTCTATGCAACGGTGATTCCATTTTTTCGGTGACTTACACTATCTAAATTATGGGACAAATATCCCGCCACACACTAAGTGTGATCGGCTAATATTTTTGACGCATTGATCTAGATTGAGTTATCTAAAAAAGCATGCATAGATCTAAAGACCAGTCAAAGAATTATTATCAGCCTCATAGTGTAGTATGAGTACGTAGTCCTTCCGTTGAAGCCACTGGGATGGCATGAGTTTTTCACTTTCAGATTTTTTCTAACAAGGTGTCATCAAATTTGTAGAAGCCTAAGAGGGAACCCAGATAGACCTACGAAGCAAGTACTGGGGATCCAGATGTGTTAATCCAAACTTAAAATCGATGGATATATGAACATATGCAATAGCTTGGTTCAATTATTTGTTCGCCAAAACCTTAGGCTTTATATGACAACTATAAGCCGGTGCTACCAAACGTATGAGAGCGAGCTCTCACTTCTCAGGTTTGTCGCGTTCATGTCAGTAAGGCAGAGTCTTATTATTACCAATAGACTAGAAGCGTACCAGTTTTGCATATTACTTGCGAGGCATTTAAGCAACGGGCACGTCTGGCTAGTACAAATTCTGATCAGTTTATTTTAGTACATTAGAGGGCACCGTGGCGCAGTGGTTAGTGTGTTGGCCTCTGACGCCGATGACACGGGATCGAATCCCGACACAGCCATGTCATCGAAGGTGTTTTTCACGGTGTTTCTCCTCAGCGGGGTTCTGACAAAACCCCCTGTAGTAAAATTGTCATGAAAAGCTTCTCGAAATTCGCCGTTCGGAACCGGCAATAAACTGTAGGTCCCTTTCACCTATGGGAAAATGAAATCACACACAACATGGGTGATTGAGAGAAGCTCGCAGTGGTTAGTGTGTTGGACTCTGACGCACGATGAGAGAGTTCGGATACCCATAATACCAATGCCATCGAATGTTTATTTCACGGCGTCCCTCCTCGACGCGGTATTGGCAAAATCCTCCCTAGTATACTTACCATGAAAAAGCTTCTCGACTCAAGCCGTTCGGAATCGGCATTAAACTGTAGGTCCCTTTCTACTTACTTACTTAAGTGGCGCTACAGTCCGGTGGGAACCTGGGCCTCAACCAACACAATTCTCCAGCTAACACGGTCTTTTGCCAACTATTTCCCTTCCACCTGTGTGCCTCACCTTAGATTCGGTCTTCCTCTGCTGCGTCATCCCTCGGGTTCGAAGACCCTTCGGGCCGGAGCAGTGTTTTCTATTCGCTATACATGGCCTAGCCATCTCAGACGTTGAATCCGCAGACGTCGTACTAGGCCGTTGTCGCTGTACAGCCCGTATAGTTCGTCGTTTTGTCTTCCTCCACTCCCCGTTTATACAAACGGGATCATATGTAGATTGAACGCAAATTTTACTCTCAAGAACGACCAAGGGCCTCTTCATCCGCTTTCGTTAAAGACCAGGCCTCTGCGCCATAGAAGAGGACCGGGATTATTAAGGTTTTGTAGAGGGAAACCTTAGTTTTTCGAGAGAGGGCTCTATTACTCAATTGTCTCTTGAGCCCGAAGAAGCAGCGATTGGCAAGAGTTATTCTGCGTTTTATCTCAGCGCTGGTGTCGTTGCTGCTTGTCACTACCGAGCCAAGGTAGACGAAGTCCTTGACTACTTCAAAAATATAGCTGCCGAAGGTGACATTCGGACCAAGAAGTCGGTATTGCGCATCTTTCTTAGATGACAGCATATATTTGTCCCCATTTACCCTTAGACCCACTTTAGCTGCTTCTGCTTCAATGCTTCCGAACGCCTCATTGACGTCTCGCTCTGTCCGTCCAAAAACGTCAATGTAATCTGCGTAGGCAAACAATTGTATGGACCTGAAGTAGATCATACCTCTTGCATTGGCCGCAGGGTCCCGCACGATATTTTTAAGTATGATGTTAAAGAAATCACATGACAGTGCGTCACCCTTTCTAAAACCTTTTTTAACATCAAAGGGGTCGGTTAGTTCACCTCCGACCTTAATGGAGCAGCGAGAATTCTCCATAGTCATCCTGCACAGTCTGACGAGCTTGGGAGGAATTTTAAAACATGATATAGCTCTGTATAGCTCGTCCCTATAAACACTGTCATACGCGGCTTTAAAGTCGACAAAAAGATGGTGCGTGTCGACCTGGATTTCATGGGTCTTCTCCGAGATCTGCCTTAGTGTAAATATTTGGTCTATCGTGGATTTTTCTGGCCTGAAACCACACTGGTAGGAACCTATCAGATTGTCCACGAACGGCTTCAGGCACTTACACAGTACGGCAGAGAGGATCTTGTGCGCGATGTTCAGGGGGCATACGATACTGAGATTCCATTCTTCGGGCATGCGTTCTTCCGACCATATCTTGCAGATGAGTTGGTGCATGTTCCTAACCAGCTCGTCGCCAGCCGCTTTAAACAGCTCCGCGGGGAGTCCGTCCGCTCCAGGAGCTTTATAAGACTTAAGTTTCGATATCGCTATCTTAACATCGTCTAGGTCGGGTGGACGGGATTCTCCTTCGTCTTCGTCCATTGTGAATGGTTCGCTCTGCCTGACGGCGGCATTTTGACTATCATCGCCGTTATACAGTCTGCAGAAGTGGTCCTTCCACAATCTCAGCATTGACTGTGACTCCACTACTAGTTGTCCGTGTTCATCCCTGCAGGCTTCTGCTCTGGCTTTATAGCCTTGGCATGTTCGTTTTACTTTCTGGTAAGATTTTCGAACGTCGTTCCTGCAATAACATCTCTCCATCTCTCGATCTCGCGCTTCTCCTGCTCCTTCTTTTTCCTTCTCAGAAGCGCATGCTCCTCCCTCCTTTTCTGTTCATAGAGCTCGCGGGCAGCTCTCGTCCGTCGATGCAATGTGGCCATGTATGCATTCTATTTCTCTACATGGGCCTGTCTGCACTCATCATTAAACCAGGGGTTTCTCGACTGTGGTGGCTCGAAACAGAGTATATCTGAGGCGGCCTCTCTAATGGCTTTCTGACAACGACTCCATTGCTGTTCTATGGTTTCTGCAGATTGCATCGGGATCTGGGAGAGCTTGAGGGAGACTTGATCCGCGAAGGTTCTGGCGGTCTCCTGCGATTGCAGCTTTCCGACGTTAAATTTTGGTGCTCTTACTCGACTCCGTTGGTTCCGAGAAATTTGCATCCGTACCTTGGCTGCAACAAGGTAATGATCCGAGTCGATGTTGGCTCCTCGAAAGGTTCGGACATCTAGGATGCTGGAGGAGTGTCTGCCGTCGATCACAATATGATCAATTTGGTTGGTTGTCGATTGATCGAAAGACCGCCAGGTCCCCTTATGGATGTTGAGGTGTGGGAATCGTGTACTTGCTACTACCAGATTATGTCCTGCCATAAAGTCCACTAGCCTTAGTCCGTTTTCTGACGTGGTGTTGTGTAGGCTGCGCTTTCCAATGACCCGTTCAAAGATAGCTTCCTTACCCAGCTTCGCATTGAAATCTCCTAGAAGGATTTTGGTATCATAGCTGGGACATTGCGCATACGTTCTGCCTAGGAGATCATAGAAGTCGTCTTTATGTCGGTCATCTTTCTCCTCTGTGGGGGCGTGGACACATAGTAAGCTTATTTTGCCGAGATTGGCCTTGATGCGGATAGTTATGAGGCGTTCGCTTACATACTGGAAGCTTAAGACTTTTTTCCTGAGTCTGCCTCGAACATCAAATCCGCATCCGAATAAGCGTTGTTTATTTTCTCTGTAGCAGTTTCCGTAGTATATATCACAGTTTTTCATCCGCTTTTTGCCTGGCCCATCCCATCGCACTTCTTGGAGCGCGGTAATGTCTGCCTTATAGCAGTCCAAAGTGTTGACCAGTTGTTCGGCTGCACCTGGTCTGTTGAGGGACCTAACGTTCCAGATGCAGAACCGAAATTCGTTTCCTTTTTGACGTTTGCGGGGGTCGTCAACATGTAAACATCAAAGGTCTCGGTTAATTCGCTACCGACCTTAATGAAGCAGCGAGAGTTCTCCATTGTCATTCTCTACAATCTGACGAGTTTGGCAGGGATGTCAAAACTAGACCTGGCTCTGTATAGCTCGTCTATATGCACACTCATCAACGAAAAGGTGATGAGTGTCGATTTGGTATTCTTGGATCTTCTCAAAGATCTGCCGCAGTGTGAATATCTGGTATATTGTGGACTTACTTGGCATGAAACCACACTGACAAAAACCTATCAGATTATCCACAAAAGTTTTCAGGCGTTCACACAGTACGGCAGATAAGATCTTGTATGTAAGGAGACATATTCCCCTGTAGTTCGCGCAGTTATAAGGTTCTCCTCTCTTGTGGACTGGTCAAACGATTCTGAGATTCCATTCGCCGGGCATGCTTTCCTCCGACCATATTTTACAGATGAGCGCTTTAAATAGATCGGCAGACAGCCAATCTGTGCCCGCGGCTTCATTGTTATTGAGCTTTGAAATTACTAGCTTAATTTCATCTAGTTCGGGTGGACGAAATTCTCTTGCTTCTTCGTTCGTTCCGAATGGATCGTTCTGCTGACAGCGGTATTAGATCTTTCATCGCTGTGAAGCAGTCTATAGAAGTGTTCCTTCCATATTCTCAGCATCGACTGTGACCAGTTGTCCATGTTCATACCTTCAGGCTTCCGCCCTGGCATGTTAGTTTTCCTTTTTCGTATAACTTGCGAGCATTATTCCTCTGATAGCATCTCTCCATCCCCTCGGTCTTACGCTTTTCAACCTGCCTTTTTTTCTTCCTTATGAGAGCGTGTTCCTCTCTCCGTTTGTGTTCGTAAAACTTCATAAGAGGCTCTCGTCCATCTATGTACGTAGCATGGCTTTGTAGGCATTTCGCTTTGCCCGCATTGATCATCAAACGAGGGGTTTCTAGCTGACGGTGACTTGAAACCCAACACATCAGAGGCAGTGATGGCACGCTGGCAATGCTCCCACTGTTGTTCTGAGGGTTGTCATTGGAGTTGGCGAGATGTTGAAGGAAACTCGATCGGCAAAGGTCTTAGCGGTCTCCGTCGATTGCAGCTTTCTGATGTCAAACTTTCGTTGTCCAGCTCGACTCCGTGGCATCCTCGATATTTTCATTCGTACCTTGGCTACAACAAGGTAGGTGATCCCAGTCGATGTTGGCTTCTCGGGAGCTTCGTACATCTAGGATGCTGGCGGAATGTCTGGCGTTGATCGTAATGTGATTAGTCTGATTGGTGGTATACTGATCGGGTGATCGCCCGGTTCTTTTGTGAATATTGAGATGCGGGAATGGGGTGCTAGCTATACAGAGATTGCGCCCCGCCAGGAAGTCGAGTAGCCGATGTCCGTTTTCGAACGTGGTGTCGTGTAGGTTATATTGCCCCGTGATTGACTCATTTATGTCATCTGCCCAATTTCACATTAAAATCTCCTAGAACTATTTTTGTATCGTAGCTGGGACATTGGGCATAGGTTCTGTCTAGGAGATCGTAGCTTTCTTCTTTGAGTCGATTGTCCTTTTCTTCGGTTGGGGCGTGAGTGCATATCAAGCTAATGTTTCCAAATTTAGCTTTGATGCGAACGCTTGAGACTTTTTGTCGTAGTCTTCCTCGAATAACAAATCCGCATCCGAATAGGCGCTGTTTGTTCTCTTTCCAGCAGTCCCCGTAGTAGATGTCGCAGTTTTTCATCTGCCTTTTGCCTGGTCCGTCCCATCGCACTTCCTGAAGTACGGTTATACCTGCTTTATAGCAGCTGGGGGTTTTCTCCAATTGATCGCCTGCACCTGGTCTGTTAAGGGACCTCACATTCCAGGTGCCGACTCTCAAGTCCTTTAGTCGTTTGCAGTGGTCGTAAGTTTTGTATCCGTCCGTATCCGAGGCTTGTGGTTGTTTCGGAACAAGTGTTTTTTTCCCTGATGGGGATGTTACCCCTAAGCACAACCCCCAACCTGGTGGGCCAGGTTCCTCTTTCCCCCAGAAAATGGGGTTGGGTTGCTGCAAACATTGGTTCACTACCTGACGGATGCCAGATCAGTTATCCAGGTGAGGCCACGCGGAGGCTGTGTGTCAACTTGGATTGGCGTTTGCCATGTTAAACGCGATTGACTTCTTTGCTCTGTTTGCTCGCTCCCTCCCTCCTTCCCTTTCCTACCCTTTCATCAGTGTAAAAAATAAATCACACATAGCATAGGTGAATTCTCCTTCCCCATACATATGTACATATGCTTCTCCACTCTAGTAGTAGTAGTCCCTACTGCGAAGTCTTTTAAGGTATGGCGTTAGTTAAGGCCATTTTCGTTAGCTTTATATAGGCAAGCCATCCTACACATTATACCTGTTATTATGTAAGTACCTCACTAACCCAATTTACATAACTACATATGCTAGGCAGCATGGCATTGGCATTGTGGATAGACAATACCGGTGCAAAGGACAGTGATTGCATACGCGGACCTTTCCTAAAGCATCATGTTTAGCATAAACTATGTGAAGCTTATGGTGGTTAATTTTTGCTTAATGCTCTCATTGCCCCTGAAGTATTTCCGCAAGCTTAAGCGAATTATGTTCTCATTATTTTCCGTGGGCTCATTTTGACAGATCTCTCTCGCAAGGCTCAGGCTCAATGCTTTATACGATCGATGGTTGTTATTAGTCCTCTACGGAGTTTGGTATAACAGGGTATTGCGTAAACGCGTGATAGCCCTTTTTTGGGAAAAACAGAACTGACTGATAATAAGATCATCGTCGAGCTCGTTAGAATGGTCATACAAGCACACTTTCCAAGATCTGAACCCGCTTTGGGTTTGGCGCATACACGATCAAAGTATAATGCGTGTCTGTAGTGCATTTTCCTGGACTGAAACGCTTAGGCTTGGATTAGAAACGGTTTCAGGCATTCCCTAAGCAAGGTGGAGAATTTATTGTACGCCATGTTAAGAAAACGTATATCCCAAGGGCAAGTAAAGTTAAATGAATATCCTTTTTAGATAGAGTTGGTCCCACTCTAATAATTTTGCTTGCAGAAAAAGTAGCAGATTTAATGTTACTCATAAGTAAGGTCTGCTAACTTAACGTAACCTTTGATTCCAAAAGTTATTCTATTCCATTTTGTGTGTACTAAAGTACCTCTCCTCCGCGACAGTGGGAAAGTACGATCATATCATCTCCAGAGAGAAAATTATATGGGCGTTAAAAAGCGTCAAGCCCTACAAATCGCCAGGTCCGGATGCAATTTACTCTATCGAACTCACACAAACTATGGATGCCTAGCTTGGAGTCACATTCCAGAAAAGTGAAAGTGCACAAAGGTGCTTTTTATCCCCATGGCCGGCAGGAATTCTCACACTTCCCCCAAGGATCTAAGGCCTATTTGTCTATCATCCTTTGCACTAAAAACTTTGGAAAGACTGATAGACTTACACATACGCCACAGCTTGGGTCCGTCCCAAATTTCTAAAGCTCAGCACGCCTACTGTAAGGGCAGATCTGTCGAAACAGCCTTGCATACACTAGTGAGGAAAATCGAAAGATCAATCCATCTTAAGAAATATACTATTAACTCGCAAGATTGTCTTCAAATGGGGAAGCCAAGTAACCACCAGAGTGGTTGCCAGGGGAACCCCGCAAGGAGGGGTTCTCTCAACTTTTCTCTGGAATGTAGTTATAAACGAAATACTAATTAGACTTTAGAAAAAAGGCCTGGACGTTATTGCCTACGCTGATGACGTTGCCATTTCAGTCTCAGGTAAATACCTATCCACATTGAATGACCGTATGCAAATGGCATTCTCAATCCTTTGCAAATGGGCGCATAGCAACGGGCTCAGGGTGAATTCCGAAGGGGAACATCTGACGGCCAACATTCGAGAAGATGGATCGAGAGGTATGTATAGTGGCGAGCAAAAATTAGTACATGTTTGTACCTAGTGCACTTATTTTATTTGTTTATTTATTTATTTGTTTATTTACAATTCTTGTTCACATAAGAAACATATGTACATCTTTTAAATTGGAACAAGCTTCAAACTCGTGTTATTAAGTTATGTAAAGTTACTAATAATAAAAACTAATAATTAGAAACAAAAAAACAAAAGAGAGGTGTAGAGAGTTGACTTAATTTACAATCAATTACAATTAAATTTAACTAATTAAGAAAGTTTTAGATAGTAGTAGGAAGGGATAGAAATAAAGGATAGATAGAAGAGAGGAAGGATGGACAAAGCCTTACATTAATTATTGATTAAAAATTCAAAAAGTTTTCCAATAAATACATTTGTGTTCGTAGTACTTATTCGCCTTATGCTTAGGGGCAAACGATTCCATAGTTGAATTGCATTAGCGAAAAATTGACGAGACGTTATTTTGTATTCACACCTAGGTGGAATGAGTGTCAGATATCGGTCGTTTCGTATAGATATCCTGGTTGTTTCAGAGTTATAATCTTATACAAAAGTAATATTGTTCTGAAATTTAGTAGGGTTGGTAATGAACAGCCGGCTATTTGTTTGGCATAATCAGAGATGTGTTCGTCTCTCTTTATATTAAAAATATACCTTGCACAACTATTAAACGCGACAGTAAGTTTGTGTTTAGATTCGGAGTCCATATAAGAACATATTTCACAACCGTACAGAATAATGGGTAGGATGTAGGACTTGACCAATTTAAGTGTCACCCTAGTTGGAAGATAATGTGCTGTGGGACCTAAAGCACGAAGTACGCCGTATATTTTTGACACTGTCTTATTAATATGTGCATTCCAACTAAAGTTTTCATTAAAGTAAATACCAAGGTTTTTAAAATTGCACACAAATTCCACAGGCATTTGATTTAGGTGGATGGCGGGAGGTGGAACCTTAGTTTTACCACAATTTATAAATAGAGCTTTGGTCTTTGCGGGGTTTAGATTCAGTTTATTTGAACTGACCATTCATTTACCCTTATAAGTTGTTGGTTCATAATGTTTGCAGCGCTGAGAATGTTTGACTTAGGGAAGGCGAGATAGACTTGAACGTCATCTGCGTATATGTGATGATGACAATTCGAAAAACATTTAGAAATATCATTTATGAAACACATAAATAAGAGCGGACCTAGCACCGAACCTTGTGGAACACCTGCCGGAACTGGCAGGCAAGAAGAACACTCATCTTTATTACATACATATTGTGAACGAAAAATCCAAAAATACCATTAAACCCAAATTCTCAGAACGTGTATCTAAGCCTTGACGAAGATCTTCTATAACTTTCAATAAAGCCGTGACACAGCTGTGTTTAGCGCGAAAGCCTGATTGGTATTTACTGACTAAATTGTTATTATGGAGATGCAACTTAATTTGCTGGCTTATAATTATTTCGAAGACCTTACTCATTCTTATTATTGCATAAGAATGTTAATAATAAAGCAAATTCAAAAACAAAGGTAGATCCTGAATTCTTTTTCAATTCTAAACAAAATGGTATATAAATCAAAAATTAAAAGCAACAATTTCTAAGAAAAAAACAAATAAAACAAAAACAACTCGGATGTACTCAATTTTGCACTTTAAAGTAACTTTAGGTATGGAGCTTGTTTTCAGTACTTCGTCCATAGCCCTTACTTATAACATTTTGGACGCATTTGGCATACTTTCCAGCAATTTTTTCTATAATTTAATTTGGAACACCTTGCCATTCCCGCTGTATTCGCTGTCAAAGCTCCTCCAGATTAATTGGGATTGATCGATATTGTCCCAACCGTCTTTTCACAATTGACCACAAATTCTCAATCGGATTGAGGTCGGGACTTTGAGCTGGCCACTACATCAATTGGAAATATTGTTTGGTAAGCCATTCCTTCATTATTTTGGGCGCCATCATGTTGAAATATGATTTCCTACTCAGGATAGACGCTCCTAGCTACAAAGTCGGGAAGATGAGTCTGCAAGATGCGCAAAGAATCTTCTTTTCTCATTCTTCCATCGATTTTTTGCAGTGGTCCAACATGCCAGCATATGAATCAACCCCACACAACGACACCCCATCCACCGTGCTTCACTGTTTCTTGAACGTGATGCCTTTGAATTGTCACCCCAGGGCGGCACTAGCAATTTTGCTTACCGTTGGATTGAAACCGTTTGAATTTTGATCCGTCTGACCACACTACACACTTCCAGTCATCTACTGTCCAATTTCTATGTTCTCTGGCGAACTGCAACCGTGCCTTAACATTTTTGCCGACAATGCAGGTTTTCGTTTCCTGACCGCTGAGATGTAGCCAATGTCGTGGAAAGCTCTACTTGCAGTCCATCGACTAACGGGTTTTGGTGTTAAAAATTTGTCCTTTCTCATCTGTATCATCATTAATCGTGCGTCCGCTTCCGATAGTTTTTTTTTACGGCCTCTGACTTGTGGCTTAGCTGTCGTCCCTCGCCTTTTGTGCACTTTAATGACCACTGATTGGCTTACATCAAGCCGCCTAGCTATCATTCGGGTCGAGGAGCCACTCATAGTCATAGCTACAATATTATCTTCAACATCTCTTGAGAGTTTCTTCTTTATCTTAAAAAGCTGTGAAATTATTGTAATTCTTTAATTTATTAATTAAAATGTACTGGAAAAAGTTCTTACCACACGCAATGCAACACTTCTCAAACTAAAATACATAATGCACAAATAAACAAACCAAATATATGCAATTCTAACGTTAAATTGTACACTTTTGTGGATAGAACTTTGAACAACGCTTAAGTGCAAAATTGAGTACATCCGAGTTGTTTTTGTTTTATTTGTTTTTTTCTTAGAAATTGTTGCTTTTAATTTTTGATTTATATACCATTTTGTTTAGAATTGAACATGAATTCAGGACCTACCTTTGTTTTTGAATTTGCTTCATTATTAACATTCTTATGCAATAATAAGTGCACTAGGTACAAGCATGTACTCATTTTTGCTCGCCACTGTATATAAGCGCGAACGCTCGCCCTCGGGACTCATTCAGTTTACGGAAGCGTGTGACAAGTTAGTATACAGTTTGTTCGGTCGATAAGCCATTGTGAAAATAAAAGCTTGTTGAGGTATTTCGATAACATTTTCACCAAACTGAGGGAAATGTGGGGCTTCATCATTACCAATTTTTTTCAAGAATTCTACAAATTCTATTTCATTTGGTAAGGCTCTCATATTTCGAGTAAACGTAACTTTATGGAAATAAAGAAATTCGAGGTTCGGCAAATAGGGATACCTGATATTCTTAACTTCTTAAGAAGCACAAAATTGTTCCACGAATTGGGGGCTAAACCCACCCGGAACTGCACAACGGGCCTCCCTGGCCTAGGTGTGTTCTTCTCATTTCTGGGAAGGCTACGATCCTACCTACCTACCTAAAGTACATTGGAAAGGGAATACTTCTCCTATTGATATTGTTCAATTAAGTCAATAGGGCTTTGCCTCAAAAGGGATTACAACAAGAATAGGTTGCATATGTGGAAAAAATACTGCTCAGTATCAATTGAGAGAAGCTTGGCCCTGGACCTTCACGGGCTGTAACGCCAGCAAAGCAAAGCAATATCAGTCTTAGCTAGCCGAGGTCTAAGGATTTCAACCATGGATCTGTCAAATTCTCCCTTTCCAATAAAAATACTTATATGGGTTGGGTAAATGGTCTGAACGTTACAACATTCTGTGTAATAATGCTAAGCCATAAAGTGAAGCCTTGTCAGGCAAAAGCTACTTCTTTCATCGTTTAAATGAATCTTATTGCATTGACAATTCGCGGATAATACTCGAATTATGTCACCTATTTTATCACCGTCAGTAGTTTATGCCGCATACCAACTTAACACACGCACCCTCCGAGCCCATTCAATCATTCGTTTTATCCTACAAACATTTTCCACCTTGAAGCAACTGGCGGCAATATTTCGAGTTTCATTCACACGCTCTCGCAGGGGCAAAGACAATAAAAGCAGGCTTAATTGATAGTTTCTATGAATGGATTTAATTGCTTCCCTCCAGCGCAAGCCGAAAAAAAAAACGAAAAACGAAAAGTGGAATGTAATTTCCTTAATTGGAATTCTAAATAAATTTGCAGGATTCCCCTTGAAGCACCGCCTGAAGCTATAGGCAACTTTATACAAAGCCAATGGATTTCGATTAATTCGAAACGAAGAGTACAGCAAAAAACTGAATTTATAGATAAAGGTAAAAAGGACTCGAAGAGATTGGCCTTCGTATCGGCTTTGGCGTCAATTGAATACGAAATTGTTTAAATCCTGTCATCGCTGCAAAAACAAATCCGTGCTAAACGAATCTCAAATTGAATCTACCACTCTGATTCAATATTCAAAGGACCAAAATAAAATATAGGACGAGCGCTGCTGAAATAGGGAAATCGAGTTGAATGGAAGAAAAAAAAATCAAATGTAAAATGAATTAAAAGATAGAAAATGAAAGAAGAAATCATGAAAAATCAGCAAAGACCTACGTGGACACACGCAGTGGGCGCGAAAGCCGTGGAGGAGAACCGGGAGAATACGCGCAGTCTAATTTGAATTTTCAATTTTATTATCTTCCTCTCTATTATACTGGCGGTGCTCTTTTCTTTGCTATCTTTTGAAAGTTTTACTGCAAAGTTATGTAGTCAGAGCCACTCGTGCCACGGCAATTCTCTGAATATCCAACACAAACGGCCTTAACGACCACCAACATACCCGGCACATAATGTTAGACTTCTCCAATGTCACTGTTCTTTTGTTTTTCCAATTTCTGCCTGTAGATTCAGAAGCGGTAATGAAAGCAAAGGCTATCGACAAAAATGTATAGTGTGCACTATGGGTATCAGTGTTCCATGGCTGTTTTTTTCCTAAGCCAAAAAGGATCGGCCGAGCCGAATGTGGTCGGGTATTTCCAATTTGTATTTTATCCATGTGTCCTCCACAAACGGCAATAGAGTAAAAAACAAAATAGATACATACATACACTCCCGATGACGACCGCGAGCAATTTTCGTGTCAGTTGCATTCAGCCATCGTGGCCGGTACTGCTTTCTGGCTGCTGAAGGCAATGAATTCAAATGTTGTTTTTCGATGTTTGTGTTTTTCGGGTGGTAGTATCATACCCGCGATACTGTTGGAAACGTTTGCGGTGCAAACGACTTAGTGTGCCAGTTTGAATTTAATCTAATCTGGTGGCATGAGATGTTTTGAATTCATTTTTCGCTTTTTTGATGGAACTTTTATGACCTATATAGGGACTATGTATACGAGCTACCTTTAGTGTAAACGGATTGACGAAAGAATTTTAATAAGTAGCGGGCAGTTTGAGTAAAACGGCATTGCACTTTCAGCATTCAAATTAACTCTAGGATATGCACATCCTCCGCGGTTAATAGCACCTTCTAAATATGTAAAAAGAATATGCGCAAGCAACGTTTGGTTAAACCTTAACCGCACGCCCAGTTAGTTAAGGTCCCCTTCCACCTGCGTGCGCCACCGTAGATGCGGCCGTCCTCTGCCGCGCCTTCCTTCCGGGGTGGATTCGAAGACTTCGGGTCGGAGCTGTATTTTTCATGCGCTCTACTTAACGTAGCCACCTTAGACGCTGTATCCGCAGACGTCGTACCAGTCCGATGTCGCTGTACAACCCGTACAGTTCTTCATTATATCTTCTCCTCCATACACCGTTTGAACAAACGGGACCGTAGATAGTGCGCAGAATTTTCCTCTCGAAACGACCAAGGGCATCTTCATCCGCTCTTGTTAAGGTCCAAGCCTCTGCGCCGTAAAGGAGGACTGGGATGATCAAGGTCTTATATAGTGTCACCTTGGTTTTCCGAGAGAGGGATCTACTTCTTAATTGTCTCCTGAGCCCTAAGAAACAGGGGTTGGCAAGAGTGATTCTTCGTTTAATCTCAGCGCTGGTGTTATTGTCGCCGGTCATCAGTGAGCCAAGGTAGACGAATTCCTTGACCACTTCAAAGTTATATCCGCCCATGGTGACGTTCTGGCCAATACGTCGATGTTGTCCGTCTCTTTTAGATGAAAGCAGATATTTGGTTTTACTCTGATTAACCTTGAGACCCATCTTAGCCGCTTCTAACTCAATGCTTACAAGGGCCGCACAGTCGGGCGAGTTTGGCAGGAATGTTAAAACTAGACATGGCTTTGTATAGCTCATCTCTATACACGCTGTCACATGCAGCATTGAAATCGACGAAGAGGTGGTGAGTGTCGATTTGCTATTCCTAGTCTTATCCAAGATCTGCCGTAGCGTAAATATTTTGTCTATTGTATATTTACCTGGTCTGAAACCACACTGATAAGAGCCGATCAGGTTATACACAAACGGTTTCAGGCGTTCACACAATACGGCAGAGAAGATCTTATAAGCTATGTTAAGGAGACTTATTCCCCTATAGTTGGCGCAGTTATAGGGGTCTCCTTTCTTATGGACCCGGAAAACGGTGCTGCGATTCTATTCGTCGGGCATGCTTTACTCCGACCATACCTTGCAAATGAGATGGTGCATGGACCTTATCAGCTCATCTACATTCTGAAAAGCGTGTGTTCCTCTCTTCTCTTCTGCTCATAGATTTCACGAGCAGCTCTCGTCCGTCGTTGCAGCATAGCTTTATATGCCTCTTGTTTTGCTGCATGGGCTTGTTCCCATTGTTCATCGAACAAGGGGTTTCTAGGTGAATGTGGTTTGAAACCCAGCACCTCTGAGGCAGCGTCTCTGACGGCGCTCTGGCAATGCGTCCATTCCTGCTCTATTGTTTGTGCTGCTGTGGGCGGATTTTGAGAGAGCTTGGAGGAGACACGATTGGCAAAGATTCTGGCAATCTCTAGCGATTGTAGCTTTCCGACGTCAAACTAACGTAGTCCTACTCGCCTTCTAAGCATTCTTGGTATCCTCATTCGTACCTTGGCTACAAGAAGGTAGTGGTCCGAGTCGATGTTGGCCCCTCGGAAGGTTCGTCGAGAATACAGGAGGAGTGTCTGGCGTCGATCGCAATGTGATCAATCTGGTTCGTGGTCGATTGATCAAAAGACCGACCGGTCGGTTGTTGAGATGGGAGAATCGCGTGCTTTCTACAAGGAGGTTACGCCCCGTTAGCAAATCGATTAGCCTAAGTCCGTTGTCGGATGTGGTGTTATGGAGGCTATGATTTCCTATGATCGACTCAAATATGTCCTCTTTGCCCAGTTTTGCATTAAAATCTCCTGGGACTATTTTTGTGTCGTAGCTGGGGCCTTGTGCATACATATGTTCTGTCTAGGAGATCGTAGATTTCTTCTTGGATTGAGCAGGGAGAGATCGAAGCTGGCGTTTGTCATGTTAAACGCGATCAACTTCTTTGCTCTGCTTGCTCGCTCCCTCCCGTCGTGAAGCCTTAACTGTTGGACTAAAAATTCCCACTTAAACTGTTCTCGCTCTTCTTTTTTCAAACTGACCACCCTTTCCATTCCCACAGGTGAAGGGACCACGAACATAAGATAGAAAATAACTTTCATCACATTGTACAGGATAAAGTTGCTGATGTGGAAGAGGCAGAAAATGTAATGAAAATACCTACTCGACTTCCGGGGTATCATGAGAAGTTCAGGATGTTGGAACATGAAAAGAAAACGTGCAAAGCACTTACCAAATCCTTTAGGCAAAGGGAAAATTGATTGTTTTTCGATTGTTTGGTTCGTTTTTTTGTTTCCATCCTCTGCCCGCTTCTTGTTCTATGTCATGTCCTTGAGTTGCTGCCACAACCATACCACGCTACGACAAGCTAGGATATTTGATGTTAGTGTTCTTTTCGGCCTCTGTTGTGGTGATGTCAATTACATCTTCGCACTTTGCCAAAGTACGCTGTCGGGGTGAAAACAAGGATTTCTTTATTTGTTTTCTTCTTTTTTTTTTTTTTTTTTTCCTCGCAGGATATTTGTTTCAGATTCTTTCTTTCCTCTTTTCCCTGATATGAGGTTGTGCGCGTTTGTGATAGATTGTTTGTTATTACTGCATATGTAGGTGGATTGGCGTTAGCAGGAGCAGTCGTACATAGTATTGTTTGGCAGTTTGACAGTCGGCATACGGGACTGAGCTTGGGATAGCTGGGAGAAATTGTTCTCATATGTCATTAGATTTATTTTCAAGCGGGAAAGGGGAAAAAAATGAAGATGAAGTTCAAATGGACACGCTCGAATGGAAGTTGCGAATGAAAGAAAGGTATGCGGGTTCTTAGTTGTGGGATGCGATATCTGAGATGCTGTAAAGGAAGTTAAGCGAGTAGATTGCGATTTGTTATTTTTACTGTGCCTGAGATCTGGTCCTTTTTGAACTTGCTACACGAAAGGCTATCGGAGTTCACGGAACGGCAGTGATTGGAATGGATTATGCTTCCTTCTAGCCGTTGAGGCAATAATTGTTCATTGATGGCTTTGATAATGAGATATGTTTCCAGAAATTGGTTACAAAATTGTATTTTTATGTGTTGGTTGCACGAGTGGAGTTTGCTATGACGAACAAAGTTGTAGTTCGACGATGAACCCCGTCGCTTGTATTGAGGATAGGAGGAAGGTTTGTTTTGGTACAGCACGATGGGGCATGACAGAGGGCAGATCTATATGCATATGTACATATGTATGCTTTTGGACACTATCTGTCTCACCGCTTCATAGAATTATAGGAAGCGTAAAAACTGAGTTTCATGATTACCTATCGCATGTACATACATACATACATATGTATGTGTGTAGATTAAGCCATTAATTCTTGGAAGATCAGGTGACTGAAAAAGGTCATTGCTCATGTTGTTTGGATCGAATTAGCTTTATTTTAGGCCACAAGGGTAATTTTTATCCCCAAGGCTGGCAGAAGATCCCATAACCTCCCAAGTACATCAATGTCACCAGCGTATGCGAGCAATTGTATCCGCCGTAGTGTGAATATTTGGTCTATCGTGGATTTTCCTGGCTTGAAGCCACATTGACAGGAACCTATCAAATTGTCCACGAATCGTCTCGGGCGTTCACACAACACGGCAGCAAAGATATTATCCGCGATGTTAAGGAGACTTATTCCCCTATAGTTAGCCCAGCTATAGGGGTCACCTTTTTTATGAACCGGGCAAACGATGCTAAGATTCCATTCACCTGGCATCAAAGTCGAGTGGTCGGAATTCTCTCTCATCTTTATCCAGTGTGAATGGTGCCATCTGTCTGACAGCGGCATCTGGACCATCTTCGCCGTTATACAGTCCGCAGAAATAGTATTTCCACATTCTCAGCATCGAATGTGTTTCAACTACGAGTTGTCCGTGTTCATCTTTACAGGCTTCCGCTCTGGCTTTGTAACCTTGGCATGTTCGTTTAACTCCTGCTAAAACTTTCGAGCGTCGTTCGATAACATCTCTCTATCTCCTCGATGGCGTGCGTGCTCCTCCCTTCTTTTCCGCTCGTAGAACTTACGAGCAGCTTTCGTTCGTCGATGTAACTTGGCCGTGTATACATTCTGTTTTTCTGCATGTACCTGGCTGCACTCGTCATCAAACCAAGGGGTTTCCAAGGTGGTGGCTGGAAACCTAAGGCATCAGAGGCAGCATCCCTGATGGCGCTTTTACAACATCTCCATTGCCGTTCTATAGTTCGGCGAAGCTCCTGGCGGTCTCTTGCGATTGCAGCTTTCCGACGTCAAATATGGATGGTCCTACTCGATTCCGCAGTCTTCGCGATATCCGCAGACGTACGTTGGCTGCAGCAAGGTAATGTCCGAGCCTATATTGGCTTCTCGAAAAGTTCGGACATCCAAGATGCTGTAGGAGTGTTTGCCTAGCTACGAGAAAGTTACGCCCGTTCACAGAGCCTATTAGCCTGAATTCGTTTTCTGGGTGTCGTAACTGGGACATCTAGGAGGTCACAGAAGTCATCTTTGACTCTGTCGTCTTTTTCTTCTGTGGGGGGCATGAACGCATATCAAGCTGAGGTTCCCGTAAATAGCTTTTGTTATGAGACGTTCGCTCACCTGCCGGGAGTTTAGGAATTTTTGCCTAAGTCCACTTTGAACGACAGATCCGCATCCAAATAGGCATTATCTGTTCTCCTTGTAGCAGTTTCCGTAGTAAATGTCAAAGTTTTTCATCCTGCACTCTTGGAGTGCAGTAATGTCTGCTTTATAGCAGTTTAGGGCGTTTTCTAACTGTTCGGCCGCACCCGGTATGTTAGGGACCTAACATTCCAGGTGCAGAACCGATACTCTACCCCATTTATATGCTTGCTGGGGTCGACAACATGTAGCTCGTCCGTTACATCGGAGGCTTGTGCTTGTCTCTGAATTTGCAGCATTTAACGGTCACGGTTTTCTAGGCCGTAGTACTCTCATACTATTCATGTACCTCTTCTTTGCCCCATCCAAAAAAAAGGCGATCCTACCTCTTGCAAGAACTATAGAGGTATATCCCTGCTCAATGTCGCATACAAGATTCTGTCCAGCGTATTGTGTGAGCGTCTAAAGCCATTTTGCACCGCACTAATCGGCAGCTACCAGTGCGGCTTCCGGCCAGGCAAATCGACTATAGACCAAATTTTCACACTTCGACAAATCCTGGAAAAGACCAACGAGTTTTGAATCGATACACACCATCTTTTCATCGATTTCAAAGCCGCATACGACAGCATTCATCGTGAAGGCTGTTTGGTGCGATGGCCGAACTCGGGATCCCGGGAAAACTGATCCAGTTGTGTAGCGCCTCGCTAAAAAATACGCAATGCACCGTGCAACTTGGTTCCAGGACTTCGGAACCGTTTGAAACATGCACCGAATTTGGGCAAGGAGTAGCGCTGTCATGTGACTTTTTTAAACTGGTGCTGGAGCAGATAATGCGACGGGCAGGCGTCAACAGGGAAGGCACTATCTTCCACAAGTCCGTCCAGCTGCTAGGATACGCGGATGATATCGATATCATAGCGTGTTTTCGCCGTGGCATTGTGGAAGCATTTACGGCGATTGAAGCACAGGCGAAACGAGTTGGTCTTAAGGTCAATGAGGACAAGACGAAGTACATGCTGTCAAGCAAAAACCAATCCGTCGCTCACCACCTGGCACAAAATATAACAATTGACAGCTACAATTTCGAGGTAGTTAAGGAGTTTGAAAATGCTTCTCGACTCACGCCGTTCGGAATCGGCATTTAACTGTAGGTCCCTTTCACCTGTGCGAAAAATAAATCACACACAACATGGGTGATTGAGAGAAATATTTCGCGAAAAAATATTGTAAGCTTCTGTACCATTTTTTTTAGCTTGATGGTATCAATTTTACAGCATCCTGAAAATAGCATGACGACAATACTCCACCTTGTACTCGTATTTTGAGTCTTGCGATCATTTCTGTTAGTCAGCTTCTTCGCAATCCTTTCATTTATCACACATTCTGCTCGGTATGGTTGTTCCTCTAAGGCGCTATCTAAAGAGAGGCAATAAGGCAGATATCCGTATTGTTTTGATTCGCGCTTATACGCAATTGTTATCTACAGTGCTCCACAAAAGTCTGCGTACGGTGAAGTAATGTGGAAAAAAGATGCTTTTACTGCCAAACCATAGGTGATAATTTCCTTTTTTGGGTATCTTCTAATAAAACAATGCATAAGGTATTCATTTTTGGAAAACGTAATCTTATATTATTATTCATTAAAAAAAAAATAACAAAAACAATAAACTGAGTGGCAAAATTCAGTCCACAAAAGTTTGCGTACGGCTGGTAACACTCCTTTAAGCAATACTAAGGTAACTGTAATTAGTAACTGTAGATCATGTTAGCTAACTCGCGATTAACACGTGACAAAATCAAGTGGCGTTTTATTTGAATTGGGTGAGAAAATGATTAAAATGGCAAAAAAAGAGTTAAGCTTGAGTGAGAGGCAGACCAATATTAATTTGTACGTGAAAGAAAAAATACCTTACGGGGAAATTGCAAAACAAACCTTAAGAAGCAAGTCAACAATCCAAAGAACAATTGACCGCTTCAGGTACGATGGACAGATACAAACAAAAGCAAGATCTGGCCAACCATCCAAGCTCTCTGAGAGAGATAAGCGAGCAATCAAGCGGATAGTAAACCAAGAACCTTTTACAACTGCAAGAAAAATAAACACTCAACTTCAGGAATTCCACAATACCAAAGTGCATGCGGAAACGGTAAAGAGAAGCATAGTGGAAATGGGATTTAGATCACGTGTACCCAGAAAAAAGCCACTGATCAACAAAATTAACAGGCAAAAAAGGCTCGCGTTTGCAAGGGAATATGTAATCAAGCCTCCAGACTTTTGGCGTACGGTTATATTTTCCGATGAATCCAAATTTAACGTTTTCGGGTCTGATGGCCGCTTAAGAGTGTGGCGGAAACCAAATGAAGCCCATAATCCAACGAAAACGGTAAAAACCGTGAAACACGGTGGTGGAAGTGTTATGGTATGGGGCTGTATGTCGTCATCGGGGGTCGGCAAGTTAGAAGTTATTGAGGGCATAATGAATCAGTTCATTTATATTGATATCCCCAAAAAGAATTTAAGAGCAAGTGCTGAAATGTTGGGAATATCCAACGAATACTACTTTCAGGAAGATAACGACCCCAAACACAATGCATACAATACGCGTATGTGGTTATTATTTAACACTCCCCACATGCAACAAACCCCACCACAGAGTCCAGACATCAACCCCATAGAGCACGTGTGGGATGCTTTAGAAAGGATGATCCGCACCCACGATATCATTAATAGAGAGCAGCTAAAAGAAGCTTTGTTATTTGAATGGAATAACATAAGCAATTCTTTAACAGAAAAGTTGATAGCATCAATGCAAGCCCGTCTAAAGGAAATAATAAGGATGAAAGGATATACTAAATACTAAATATTAACTACTAGATACTAAATATTAAGATTGAAAGTAATAAGATATAATGACATTTTTTCACTTTTTTTTTTTTTTGATTTTTTCCATTTCTTTTACAGCCGTACGCAAACTTTTGTGGACTAAATTTTGCCACTCAGTTTATTGTTTTTGTTATTTTTTTTTAATGAATAATAATATAAGATTACGTTTTCCAAAAATGAATACCTTATGCATTGTTTTATTAGAAGATACCCAAAAAAGGAAATTATCACCTATGGTTTGGCAGTAAAAGCATCTTTTTTCCACATTACTTCACCGTACGCAGACTTTTGTGGAGCACTGTATATGCAACTCAGGGAATTCTCCTGATTTCTTTTCACCAATACTATGAATCTATAGCTTACAGGGTTAAATTGGACCACTTTTCGAATACGTTTCTTTTACTAATCAACCGTCGGTCAACATATTCACATTGGGGAAAACGGCTGGGTATATGAACGCTTACTTCCGTGCTTATATTTTAAGGCTATTTACGAGTATCAGTAAAATAATCTTTCGTTCCCTGGAGGAGTGGAATTTTCGCTGAAAAGTTTTGCATGTCCTTTTTCAATCTTCCACTCATAAACCCTGACACCAAATGTATCCAGTTCTGTTTCTCAAACTGAACCGACGCAAACAGCTCACTTCTTCTCACCATTGAGAAACTACAACACACTTACGTCACCTCACAAGTCTTGCCGTAATTGCTGACTAACTTCAATGCTAGTTCCGACTGGGCCATTAACGTAGTCGTGCTCAAAGTTTAGTGGCAATTTTTCTAAGAATCCATTACACCAACAAGGATCTTCGAGACTCTTACCTTCTCCTCGTCTCTTATTCAATCTTTTTTTTTTGTTTTCTTTTTCATCCAATTCCGTTCTGGTACTTGTGGCAAACTTGTGAAGTATAAGGAACATTTTCGAGAACCTGGAACAGGCAGAGGTCCTTCGGCGATATGGTGTGGCGAGTGCATATGGACGCCATGAATAAGAAGCACAAGATGAAGATGAAGGAAAAGCGGTGAGTGTAAGTAATTGCTTCCCTGCTGTGCCAAGAGCTAAACAAAAGAATGTCAGACTAAGAGCATCTTCCCATTTCGAGACCTAATCCAACAGTATTCTGTACACGCACGCACACACACGCACACACATATAACACAACTAGGGTATTCTAGGATCGTGTGCAAAACTTTCTAGCTCATTTCATTGTGGTTGGTTGGTGCAATCACAAATTGTACCGTGGTTGATGGAAATCCGTGGTTGGTTTGGTGCAATCACAAATTGTACCGTGGTTGATGGAAATTTCACAGAACTATGCTTGTAACCCGCGTACATGGTACATAGACATCCTCGTTAGTTTATGTGGGCTTAAAGAGAAACCCTAAAGCTTCATTCCATTCCACTACGGACGACGGATGATGGATGAACTTTTAATTGCACCAACGTCAGTTGTTTTGTTGTTTCGTTTAGTTTTCACTGTTAAGCAGTGAGAATGAAAGGGGTAACGCGGGTGTATGCTGAAAGGACACTAATGTCAGGAAAAGGGTAGATGTAGTCGACCGAGTGACTCCTGTCGGTTAGACACTACTGCTCTAGTGCGCTGAAAAACATGCAGTGCAGTCCTTCTTATTTATTACGAAGATGGGCGAACGGGTGGCTGGGTAATGTCGGCGGGTTGACAAATCCTTGGTGAGTTGGTTAGTTGGCTTAGGGTTTTTGTGAGGACGAGCACTTTCTCTAGCGGAAATCTGAACATTTGACGATGATGGAATCAGGACACTCATCAAATTTTCAGCATAATCACCGGATAACAGGCGTATCGCTGTTAAGCAATATGAATAGACTTAGCGAATCTGAGCTTGAACTCGACGACTTGTGCGCTTGACTGTGTCTCTGCTGTGTTGCCATTGTTTGCTTTTCCTTCTTGAGATTGCTTTTAATTAGGAAATTTACGAGATTTTTGGTAGTTGTGTTCTACTCATCATTTTTGTTTCTGTAATTGTTTATTTTTTTCTTAACAGTTTTTAATAAAATTCTTTCTTTTGTTTTCAGATATAAACAGGAATGCAATTACGCAGATTGTATTTGAGGTAAGTTCGACTTGCATCTTCTTTACCTTGTTTGTTGTGCTATATCCTAATTCCTTAACCTTATTCAAAAAATTTCAATTAGCTTTCAGCGGATTACGATAAGAACTTAAGAATCGTGTTATTCGCCTTAATTCTTTGCCTTAGTCGTTCCAACAGATACAATACGTTCACGTCGCATTCTGGATAAGTTTTTTCTTGATATTCTGCGCACTCCTTCCGTGACTAGACCGGGAGTAACTTTCCGTGTATGGTGCATACCTGCATGGAGTGGTGAGATTAGGCCGTCGTCGTTTGCTCCGTGTCGCAAATAACATGTTGCAAGAAGAAAGTCTGCAGTTATTATCCCGGTCCTATATCCTTCCTTCCTTCCTTCCTTCCTTTCTACCTTTATATGCATGTATCTTTTGGTGTGACATCCTTTTTTCACCTCTTCATTCCTCTTTCCTTGTGTTTTTGTTTTGCCCTTTTTTATGTATTGCCGTCGTGGTTTATTTGTAAATTATTGAACGAGCTACGGACACGGTTATTTAAAAGATATAATCCAGATAAACTGAATGTCCTTAAGCACATGATATCGGTGTGTGTTTTTTTACAATTCCGGCCATGGTCCTCTCAAAAAGCTTTGCAACTGTAAATTGGATCCGCAACTATTTGTTGGATTAACTATTACGAATTGGATTGAATGTTTTTGTGTTTCGTTGGTCGGGCTTTATGAAACAAAAGCACAACATGGACGGACACAGAGACACACCCATGTAATAGAGCAATTTGTTTCGAGGGGTGGTTTAATGGTGGACAATTTGTCAACGAGCTGATAGTGATTTTTCACACTTTTCTTGTGAATCCTTAATTGGAATGTCTCCGGAATGGCATGTTGCTGCTGTGGTTTTTCGGTAAATTATGCCTTTTTATGGCCGTGAATGGGGAAAAGTGGTTGAAGGCGGAATTGTCCTTGTGGGTATACAGAATCACTTAGAGATATTAATTTTTCGTTCTGATACAGGAGCAAATGTGCAATTGTTTATGGATTGAAGATGGTAAATGGGATGGATAGTTGTAGGTGGAAGGGTGATTTTGAATTTTTTGCTTAAAACGGGTTGTGAGCGTGGTTGATGTATTAACGCCCTATGTGGCTGTAGTTTTTTGGTTATTTGGCGCTAGCTTCTGGACATTTTACTCATCCATATAGAGTAATAGAATCTTTTATAAAATATGAAAAATCACTTCAAAAGCGTTGCCATAAAAATGGGGATTAACAGACTGGGAACTACGAGGCACTGAGAGGAAATTTACATGGAGTCATATTTTAACTTGATTTGGTTTGAAGATTTTGATGTTTTACTGTGGTTGAAACAATTTATGGGGCTATGTTGTTGGTTAACCTATTTTCCAGTAGGGTGATGCCACACAATAAATATAAGAATATTTTCTAGCTTTTTAAGCTTGCAGAAATCTCAGAACTTACTCCACTTAAGTATTTCAGATGCTCCTTCGGATTTTATGGAAAGGGAAAAGGATATCTTAAATTTAGCCGGACGATTTTTGCCAATTTCTAACATTGTTCATGAAACAATCTTATACATAAATACGTATTTATTGAATTATCTCGACTTAACTTTACACTTTATTACACACTTTGTCTCTACATCTCCCTAGGTGACTCAATTACTTTCACACTGGATTACCAGTTATTTACTCGTTATTCCGAAAACTAAATGCCCCGGGGCTCGGACATTCAGGGTAAAGTTGTTGATCGCTCTCAACCTGGCGAGATGCCAGCAACGATCCCTGTTTAAATGCCCTGGTCAAGTTGACATACGGCCTCCTCGCGGCGCCCTCTGGATATCCTCTTCAACAACCGTTGGGAGGTGAAACGTATGCAGCGACAAAACCCCGACCAGAATGGCGGTTGTGCAGCGGGCTAACAATCCGCCAAACGTAAAAAAAACATAAAGTTATGAATGAGCAAGATGCCTCGGAAACACGGACGGATACTCGACAACGACAGCGCACGAAAAAGGAACACGATTTGCGATTATGCTCCTGGATTGTCAGAACCCTGTACACTGCCGGAGTTGCTCATAAACCAGAAAGAATCCTCACGAAGTACAAGGCGGATATTACTGCGGTCCAGGAAATACGCTGGATAGGAAACGGTATGATGAGGAAGAAAAATTGCGATATTTGGGATGCGGGACCTCCTGGACAACGCCTACGGAGCTTGTCCGGAGTACGATGTTAAAATCGTGCTCGGGGACTTCAACGCAATCGGCAAGGAAGGAGAACACCCTTGGCGGAGTGTTCGGAAAGCACAGCCTCCACGATAACGGCTTCTGACTCACAGACTTTGCAACAGCTCGTAATGCGGTGATAAGCAGCACAAGATTCCCTCGTAAGCGAATCCACAGCAACAAATCCAGAAAACTTTGCTTGGTTGTAAGACCTTTGTCTTATTAAATTCATACTTGATAGAGTTGTTTTATAATATATTAACAAAACGTAATTGCTCTGTTCAACTATAATCAACGCTTTCAACCCAAACGAACAGCCATTACTTTATTCGATTTCGGCTTAACGTTAAAGCTACGCATTTTACGAGGCTTTAGCCCTTACCTTAATCCGATTGATTTACAATTCCAACACGTGTCGTTGTTACTAATTTGCTGAACCGTCGAATATATTGAAACGTAAAAGTCAAATACCTTATACTAACCCCAAAAGAAGCTTATCTGAATTGCAAATCATGATTTTCTCTGTGTCCGAGTCCAAGTCCAAGTCCAAATCAGAAGCCGACACCAGTACCTCTGGCTAACGTACTCCAAATGAAACTACATATTCGCTTCCTACACGGTTCGCTTCTACAACTTCCTTCCAAGCGAATTAAACCAACTCACATCTTGCCCTTGCTTGGGTGAACTCCGGAAGTGATTGGATAAAGGTGGAGAGTGTATTCGAATCAACTTTCTTGTCACATGTTTTGACGTTTTATGTGACACACAACAACCTAACGCAAAACAATAACATGTAAATGTTGTAAATTCTGCCTTACGGTCCACTATCGAACCTTATTGTTAGTCTATTTGCATTTTGGGGGCGGGCCAACTAGGTACGAGTAGGTTGGGTGCATTTCGATTCATTTGTTCTTGTTTTCCTGTTCTCAGATTTTGTTGTTTTTCGTTTTTTTTTTTTTTCTTTTTTATTCTCTGTCTTGGCTATTTTATTGTACATGATGGACAGACCATTGGCCGTTGTCAAAAGGTCATGAAAGAGAATGATTGTTGGGTTCGGTTGAGAGGTGTAGGAAAAAATAATCTTTGGCATTCGTTATGGGGGTCTGTTAACGGTGCTAAGGTCCCTTTGCCAAATGCCGTCGTTAACAGAAAATCTGTGTTTTATGATCAAACGATGCATAATTTAAAGGCTTATTCTTCAAGGTGGTCTGGAATTGACTTCTAAACATTACTCTTTCACCCCTTCCACTCCATCTTTGTTTCGGTCTATCTTAACTGAAAAAGCCAAATAAATGTCTGCAAACCCAATTAAGATAAAGGAGCAATGTATCTTGGCTAATCGAACTGAAAATCATTCGGGCGTGAATTTTTATCCGGTTTTAGTGTGCAACAGAATTGTAAAGGCACACATGACCATTCATACAAGGTGTCTCAAAACGCCCAGTTGGTTGAGGTCCCTTTCCACCTGTGCGCGCCACCTTAGGTGCGGCCGTCCTCTATTTCTTCGTCCCTCGGGGTTGGATTCAAAGAGTCTGGAGCTGTGGTGTCCATTCGCTCTACATGGCCTAGCCATCTTAGGCGTTGGATCCGTAGACGCCCGACTAGACACATGTCGCTGTACAACCCGTACAGTTCATGATTGAATCTTCTCCTCCAACCCCCCTCCGTGTTTATGGGACCAAAAATCGCAGGCAAAATCTTTCTCTCGAAACGAGCAAGGATTTCCTCATCCGCTTTAGATAAAGTCCATATTTCTGCGTCGTATAACAGGATCGGGATAATTATATAAGGTCAACTTGGTCGGCTCTACTTCTCAGTTGCCTTTTGAGCCCAAAGAAGCAGCGGTTGACAAGAGTAATTCTGCGCTTGATTTCGAAACTGGTGTCGTTTTTCCAAGTCACTGCGGAGCCGAGGTATATGAAGTCCGTAACTACGTCAAACTTATATCTGCCAATATGCACGTTCTTTCCAAAACGTCAGTGATAAACGTCCTTTTTCGATGTCAGCAGATATTTAGTCTTGCCCTCATTAACTGCCAAACCATTTTTGCCGCCTCCATCTCAATACTCGCAAACGCCTCATTGACGTCTCGCTGTGATCTACCTATTATGTCAATATCGTCGGCATATGCAAGGAGTTGCAAGGATTTGAAATAGATTATGCCTCTTGTATTGGCCAGTGATTTTTGCACAATCATTTCTAATATGATGTTGAAGAAATCACACGACAGCACATCGCTCTGTCTAAATCCTTTTTTGACTTCGAAGCTATCGGTCAGTTCTGCACCTATTCGGATGGAGCAACGAGCATTTTCCAGGGTCATCCTACATAGTCTGACGAGCTTAGCAGGGATGTCAAATGTAAACATGGCGTTATGTAGCTCGTAAGTGTTATATAGATGGTAAGTGTCGACTTGAAATTCATTGGTTTTCTCCAGGATCTGCGGTAGTGTGAAGATTCGATCGATGGTGGACTTCCCTGGCCTGAAGCCACACTGATAAGGGCCTTACTTACGAACAGCTTCAGGCGTTCACGCAAAACGGCAGCGAAGATCTTGTATGCGACATTAAGGAGACTTATTCCTCTATAGTTGGCGCAGTCAAAGGGGTCTCCTTTTTTGTGGATCGGGCAAATAATGCTGAGACTCCATTCCTCGGGTTTGCTTTCCTCTGACCATATCTTACAGATGAGCCGGTACATGCTCCTAACCAGCTCACCCCCAGCCGCTTTGAAGAGATCAGCAGACAGTCCATTCTGCGCCAGCAGAATTATTCGACTTGAGTTCCGACATGGCAGTCTCAACTTCGTCGAGGTCAGGGAAATGGAATTCTCTGCGATCTTCGTAGTTAAGAAATGGATGATTCTGCCTGACGGCGGTATGTTGGCTGTCATCGCCGTTATACAGTCTGCAGAAGTGGTTTTTCCAAATTCTCAGCATCGACTGCGGTTCTACTACTAGGTGTCCGTTCTCATCCTTACAGGCCTCCGTTTGGACTTTATAGACCTGAGACATTCGTTTTATCCGCTGATAAAATCTTCGAACGTCGTGCCTGCAATGGTACCTCTCCAAGTTTTCATTCGCCCGCTTCTCGTGCTCTTTCATTTTTTTCTTGAGAAGCTTATGTTCCTCCCTTCTTTTAAGCTCGTAGAGCTCACGAGCCGCTCTTGTTTTTTTTGTGTAGTGAGGCTTTGTATGCCTCCTGCTTTTCCGCATGTATCCTTCTACACTCGTCATCGAACCAGGTCTTTCCTCGTGGTGGAGCTTTAAGGCCCAGCACTTCCGTTGCTGTGCTCTTCAGGGCTTGTTTGCAGATGCAAAAACTGACCGAGTGGAGGATTGAGGTGTATCGAAGAGCTTAAGGGAGACGCGGTTGGCAAAGGCACTGGCGATCTCCGGCGATAGAAGCTTTCCGACGTCATAGCTTGGTGTTCTAACTCAACTCCGCGGTGTTCGTGTTATGCGTTGACGTATCTTGGCTACTACAAGATAGTGGTCTTCGCTCCTCGGAAAGTGCGAACATCAAGAATAGTGGAGGAGTGTCTGACGTCAGTCGCGATGTGATCAATCTGGTTGGTGACTGATTGACCTGGCGACCGCCAGGTGCCTTTGTGTATATCGAGGTGGGGAAATCGTGTGCTGGCTAAAAGAAGATTTCGCCCCGTGGCAAGGTCGATCAGCCTGTGTCCGTTATTGGATGTGGTGCCTGTGTCCGTTATTGGCTGTGTATGCCGATGACCCGTTCAAAGATGCTTTCTTTACCCAGCTTAGCGTTAAAATCTCCTAGTATGATTTTGTTATCATAGCTGGGGCATTTGGTATATGTTCTGTCTAGGAGATCAAAGAAATCATCTTTGATGGAGTCATCCTTGTTTTCCGTGAGGGCATGGACGCATATGAGGCTGATGCTACAGAAATTTGCCTTTATGCGGATCATTATGAGGCGTTCACTCACATACTGGAAACTTAGGACTTTATGTCTTAGTCCACCTCTAACAACAAATCCGCATCCAAATAGTCTCTGTCCTCTCTCCCTATAGCAGTCACCGTAATAAATGTCGCAGTTTTTCATCCGCTTTTTACCCGGTCCATTCCATCGCATTTCCTGGATGGCGGTTATATCCGCTTTATAGCGGTCTAGGGCTTCCGCAAATTGTTTGGCCGCACGTGGTCTGTTTAGGGACCTAACATTCTACGTACAGAACCGAAGGTCCTTGTTTGTTTTTTGTTTTCTTAAAGGGTCGTCAAAATAGATCCGTTCCAGTGGATTATCCGAGGCTGTTTTTTGTTTCTAAGCAATCAGTGGTTTTACGGTTATAGTTTGCTAGACCACAGCCCAACCGACACTAATCCTGTTTGTTGGCGCAGGATACTCGCCATTCGGCCTCTTCCATCAGTATTTTCCATTGTAAGGAAATTTCCAGATGGCACCACGAGGAGTTGGAAGTAGGACCTGACTAGCAGAGCTGCCAGATGTTCGGCTGCAGAGGCTCTTACTCTCTTTTTGTCGGGCCAGCATCCATCGGCAGATGCTACCCCTACGAGGCCTTTGCTAGTCCTTTACCATCCGCATCATTTAAATGGCGTAAATTTCGAATATTGCAACATTTTCTACGCGCCACAGTCGCCGAATCACCATTTTTGTAAAACTCTCGCACGCACAACGTGCCGTCTGCAACTGGGAAACGCTCCATACAGACTGAAGTCCCAAGAGCCAGGCTACCGGTTCACATAACCCCCGCGCCCCTCGAATTCGTTGCGTTCACGCAATAAGCTAAACAAATATAAACTTTTTTTGAGACACCTTGTATGACCATGGGTGTTGGATGATGTTTCCTTTCTTTTCGGAATGAACAATTAATCTAGATCCCTTGTGCCTGTCTTTATTTCCTGATTTATGATTTAGTTGCCTCTGCCTATGTTGCTTTTTGATTTTCTTTATGAACCTGATGGTTACCATCATGTAGAAAATTAGGCCCCATCTGCCGAAAAAAAAATAAGGCTGTAATGACGTAAAGGTCCAAAACTCGACACATGTTAACTTAGAAAATGTGCTACCATATGTAAAGGTATATGGGACCATAACGTTCCCCGAATAGTCTTTCCCACCATATACACCTTGTTCGCAGTCTTTCCATCTGCAGTGGCGTACATCAAAATTGTATTTAATCGTTCTTAGACTTGACGAAGGTTCTTGGATAGTCTAGAATGGTTTTAAATCCTGAGAAGGATTCCTTTGAGTTCGTTATCGTAACTTCTTTGGGTGTATCATTGATTGTGATCGCAGAATAACTCGTGAATTAAACAAGTCTCACTGAGTTCTGTTTGATCTGTTGCAATTGCATCAGATGGAATGCTCAATCCTCGCGCAAGTTTAGTAATATTTCGATCTTAACTCTAGCCATAACTATCTCTGTTACGAAATACATCATGAAAAATATCCTATCAGGAGTAGTAAAAAGAAATCCGGTAATATCGATGTCAGTGATTCATCGGAAGGCGACTTGTTAAAAATATCAGGAAAATCATCGAAATTCGTGGGATTGACCGTCTATTAAGCACTATCCCTATTGCCCATGAGCTAAACTTTGCACAGAAAACCGTTTGGGACTATTTGAATAAGACTGGATGTGAAAGGAACCTTAATGTATAAATGCCATACGAGTTGACGCAAAGGAAACCGTTTGTACTGAATTACTATCTGTGAATTGCTGTTGAACCGAATAGTGACTAGTGACGAAAAGTGGATCACTTACCACCATTACAAGCGAAAATGGTTGGAGTTGAATTGCGGCGAGCCCGTGCAGACAGTGGTCAAGCCAGTATTTATGGCCAGGAAGGTTATGGTGTTTGGTGGGGTTGGTAGGGAATCATTCACTATGTGCTACGCCTTTATGTCAACAATTTGAATATCTGAATATAGCAATCACCTAGAAGCGGTTAGGTCTGGCTAATAAAGAAAGAATTGTGTTCCATCAAGACAACACTAGTTGTAGTTCAAACGTGGTACCACGTAATTACCTAATGTTTCTGTTCATGGCGAACGGTTTTGTTTGTGAATAACTCGCTCCAAGAGAGGCTTGTCGAAAACGACTTACCCAGTTTTTTCTTTCTGATTTCATTCTGACGTAATGAAATCACTTTCAAAGTTGCAACAAGCCATCGAATAAAGGGTCTCAATTTCATGCATACTCTTAATACAAGAGAGCACGAACAATTTTCCACGAGGGAAGCATAGAATGGGCCATTAATTCTTTTGACCCGTATAAATCCCCGGCGGAGGATGGCATCTTTCCAGCCCTCCTTCAGAATGGAAGTGCGCTAATTAGCCCCATACTTATCAATATCTTTAGAACCAGCTATGCATGGGGATACATACCAACGAACTGGACAGAGGTAACGGTAAAATTCATTCCCAAAGTAGGCCGTAGACCCACAGACTTGCCCAAGTCCTACAGACCGATAAGCCTTATCTCTTTCTTCCTAAAAAACAATGAAAAAAATCCTGGATAGGCATATCAGAAATTGCGATAGGTTGCTTTCTCGATATTGAGGGTGCTTTCGACAAGATCGACTACACCCAAATAAAACGTTGCATCCTCAGCGCAGGGGTGGATAACATTGGATCCAACACATGCTTAGCAATAGGAAAATAAACACCTCACTAGGCAATGATAGAATCAGTGTAAATGCCGCGAAAGGATGCCCTCAGGGTGGGGTTCTCTCACCTCTCCTGTGGTCCATCGTGGTAAATGACCTGATTAACAAACTCAGCAACAATGGTTTCTATGTCCAAGGCTATATTGACGACATAGTGATCCTGGTTAGCGGCAAATTCGAAAACACAGTCTCGGAACTCGGAACGGGCACTAAACCTTGTTGCAAACTGGTACATAAAGGTTGCACTAAAGGTCAACCCAAGGAAAAGCACTATAGTCGCATTCACCAAAAGGAGGAATAGGCACAAACTTACAAAATCTACCCTCTTTGGTGAAGCGATAGAGTTCTCAAAAGAATTCAAATACCTAGGGATAACTCTAGATGAAAAGCTCAATTGGAACTCTCACATTTCAAAGACCATTGAGAAGGCCAGTATCTCTTTATGGACCAGCAAACGTCTCACTGGCAAAAACTGGGACACAAACCCCAAAATATCCCGCTGGCTAAATACAGCAATCACCAGACCAATTCTCACATATGCTTCACCCGTCTGGTGGCACAAAACAAGCAAAGACTAGCTTGTATCTGTATCACCGGGGCCATGAGACCAGCCCCCACAGCAGCACTAGAAGTCATCACGGACCTGCCACCCCTTCATTTCCAACTGAAGAAAGAAGCAATGTACTTCGCACAGATTGATCGTGGAGGATGACTCTAACCGTAGGCTCTTTCACTCTGATATCCTTATCGAACTAACCAGGCATGAAATCCTAAAGATATCTCTCAAAGACAACTGTCTCCCCAGATACAACTTCAGCCAAAACTGCAAGGTCACATTCCCCAACCGACAAAACTGGGAACAGGATAGACCCTACTTCAATCGTGGATCCTACGTGTTGTACATAGATGGCTCCAAAACGAACGAAGGCGTTGGCGATGGAGTATACGGAGCAAATACAGGCACATGCATCTATGTACGTCAGCCTGGACAGATATAACTCTGCCTCAGAGAAAATATAAACAGAAATATAGTTAACAAAAACATTCTCTCTGACAGTAAGGCTGCACTTCTGGCCCTAAAGAACTATGAAATCCCCTTCAAACTGGTAAGGGACTGCCTACAGCTACTTCACCAGCTGGCCAGCACAAACAGATTTCATCTCATTTGGATACCTGGACACAGCGGCCATATAGGCAACGAAAAGGCGGACCTACTAGCAAGGAAAGGCTCTGCATCACCATTTATGATGCCACGGCCTTTCTGCGGCATGCCCATCAGCACCACCAATTGCTGCATAAACAATTGGTTAAGAAACACGACGGATCACTACTGGTCACAAACGTAAAGTAGCAGACAAGCCAAGTTGTTCCTCCTCCCAACTACATCTCTCAGAAGAACGAAACAACTCCTTATGCTTTCGAGGAGTCAAATTCGCTTACTCATGAGTTTTCTTACTGGACACTGCCCAGTCACCAAACATCTCAAAACAATGGGTATTATACAAGATGTCACTGGCAGAGTGTGTAATAAAGGCGAAGAAACAGCAGAGCACATACTGTGCCACTGTAACTGCCTTGTCAGTACACGTCGTCGTCACTTAGGCAAGTATTATCTTGAAGCAGAAGAAATCGCTGCTAGCTCACTCAAAAGCATACTAAGTTTGATCACTAACTCAGGATTTTTGAGTGAACTGTAAATGGGGTGCGTCACAATAGGCCCACTCGTGGCCGCAGTGATCAGGCGACTTTGTCCCACCCCCTTATCCTCTCAAACTCTCTAACTCTAATACACTTAATATACCAAGAGTAAGAAAATCATTGCACCATCTATAACAGATCCCGGTATGTTGGTAAGGGCTTACATGCAGCCGATGCAGACCATCCATGGGAATCACATAAGAGAGTATATGACCTGTTTGGGTATACACCTGTTCTATCGGAAAACTCTTGAATATGAAGTCATGAGCCTTATCATTGTGTTGTATGTCAAAATAACCTCATAAACCCTGTTCTTCAATACCCGCTATTTAGATGTTCTTGACACGACAAAAAAACAAGCAACAAAGTAGCGGAGACAGATTGCCTTCAAGTGGGCAACTCCCATTTACAACGGCTTAAGTGCTCCATAGTAACAAGGCTTATTGTTACACCTTTGCAAGCGCAATGCCACAAGTCGCGTTTAGTGCCCCCAAACCTGCAAGAATTGGGGTCACCAACAGCAATATCAGCAGACAACAGCAACAATACCGGCAGATGACCCTAAAGCTATAAAAGACGATCAAATGTAAATGCAAGTAGACCAGTTTTCTGATTGTAAGTTATGCTGTTCGCAGCGTTTAATCATTAAGAAAATAAAGTAAGGTCTCCGTTGACCACAAGTTAAACCAAGTTCTGTGTTTCCTTTAATCGCGGAATAATGCAATCCCTTTAGTCGCCTGGTTAAATGGCACAAGATTTGGATGAAACTGGGACATGCTCCTAGTGATTTTAGCACTTAGCTTTTAGGATCAAGGATTGCAGCATCTACCCAAGATCCAATTTCTAGATCATCTGGGAGACCTTTCAGTGGAATAGTCATACTCCTACGGAATATATTGTATAGCGTGCTCTCGTTATCAAGGCGCAAATGACGGTCTTCTCTGACTTGAGTCTCGAAATTCTTCAAAGCTTTGCTGGGCGTAAGCTTAAGGCTCAGGTCAATAATGCGGACACCATGATTTGCTAAATGGCCCCATATTATGGTAATATATTGTTACGAAAATTAATTCGTTCCCCGATAGGGCTCGATCACTGAATTGCGATTAACTACAACTATTTACTTTTTTTTGAAAACACACACTTTATTTATTACTACAACCTCTGATCAATTATCTGGACACTTCACCTTAATTACAAGCTTAAACACACGTTACACTTTATTGCTTACACACATTTTACTATTCCACCACAGATCAATTATCTGGGCGCTTCACCTTTATTACAAAGTTTGTCTCTACATCTCACTACGGACTGAACACTCGTTATTGAATTCCGAAAACTGAATGCCCCCGAGGGCGAACGTTCGCGCTTATATAGCCTTTGGTCCACTTTCTCGACGTTCGCCGTCAGACGTTCCCCTTAAGAAGTCTCTAGAATGCTCTAACATTCAGCAGTATGCCGCTGAAAGTTACCATCATTTCCATTTCAGTTTCATAAGAGCACTCCAAACTTCAACAGCGAAATTCGAACATAACCGTCTGTTCGTGTCCGCAAAAATATTCTTAAGGTATAGACTGACTAGCAATACCCAAAATACTTTTATTTGAGAGAAGTTTTCTAAGTTACCTTTCCAAAACTCTAAGCCGAACTAAGCAATAAGAGGTGAGGTTATTCTTTTTATGTGTATGTATGTGGTGTTACAGCTCCTGAGAACCTGGCATCTCTCAACCACCCATGTTGTGTTTGATTTTTTTTTCATAGGTGAAAGGTACCTACAGTTTAATACCGATTTCAAACGGCAAATTTGGAGAAACTTTTCGTGACAACTTGCTACTGGGTGTTTTGTCAGTGAGGAGGCTTCTCGATGAGGAGAAGCACCTTAAAAAACACATTCGATAAGAAGGCTATTGTCGGGATTCGATGCCATGTCATCGGCGTCAGAGGCCACGATGCCCTCTATTCTTTTTATTAAATCACGTTTTGCATAATATCTCTAGGTACCTACCGCAATCAGCAGCTCTTAAGAAACCCTTGCAAATAATCCGCTCAACTGCTTTCAATTATTCTGATTGAAACTGAATTGTCGGAACCCACCATTAGATGTGAATTCAACCATCAAATGCATTTAATTCACGCCACATACACTTTCTTTCCTTTCCATACCAAAATGTTGAGGTTTCACATTTCAAAATCCGACGCGCTACTTCCAATTCCACGACCACCCTCCGCCAAAATTAAATAAAAGGTACCATCGCCATACCTTCCTTTTGTGAGAGACCTTCACCTCTTCAAAAGTCCACCTTCGTGAATCCGGGCGAAGCCTTTTCCCCTATTAATGACACTTGAGAAGGGATGCTCCTTGGATAAATTGAATAAAGTTTCTTCTTTCGAGATCCTTTGCTTTAACTTTATTTTGTGCCTCGTCGCCTCTTTGGGGTTTTGTTTTCCTTCGACTTTTTTGTGTGTAATTTTCTGTAAACACTTTCGATAGGTTCCGATGAGGGGATTTTCTTATTTTTGTTTTCCAAAAATGAAAAAGGGGCTTCTAGGCATTTTTAGAGCCAATTTGCAAATGGGCCACTGTCTGCGGTGTGGTTTCATCCCTTCCGCCTACTTTTTGTTTGCTGCTGAGCTGTGAAGGGTGCACCGAAACAACAGCAAAAAGAAGAAAAACTGTTGTTGGGCGTAAACGCAATATTGTTTTGGTTTGGCGGCAGTTTATACTGAGTTCATCGGACGATGACGAAGGATTTCTGATTGCAGGCCAGGACGACGTCAATATTTTGCTATCTTGATTATTTCATCCCTACTCGCTTGGGCGAGACGTCTTGTGAGGATTTATAGATCGTGGGAATATGTGAAAGTATAATAAGATAAAGGACGTTCTAGTCGGGCGGTGATTGCCAAGATTGGCTATTTGTGTTAATGTAATAGAAAGCCGTCTGCCAGTTAGATTATGAACTATGTTTGAATATGTGAGAATCATGATAGACACCTGCGCTCTTCATTTTACATATCGTATATCAAGGTTTTACAATAAGGTAAAACGAACATGCCATGGCTACAAAGCCAGAGCGGCGGCCTGCAGGGATGAAAATGGAGAACTGGTAGAAGAGTCGCAGTCGATGCTGAGGATTTGGAAAGACCACTTCTGCAGACTGTATAACGGCGACGACAGACAAGATACCGCTGTCAGGCAGAACGAGCCATTCGTAATGGACGACAATGTAACAGAATTCAGTCCACCCGACCTAGACGAAGTCAAAATAGCGATATCAAGACTTAAGTCTAATAAAGCCGCGGGCGCAGACGGCCTGTCTGCCGAGCTTCTTAAGGCGGCTGGAGATGAGCTGGTAAGGTGCTTCCACCATCTCATTTGCAAGGTATGGCCGGAGGAAAGCATGCCCGACGACGAATGGAATCTCAGGATCGTTTGCCCGGTCCATAAGAAAGGAGATCCCTAAACTGCGCCAACTATTGGGGAATAAGTCTCCTTAACATCGCATATAAGATCTTCTCTGCCGTATTGTGTGAACGCCTGGAACCGTTAGTAGATAACCTGATCGGCTTTTATCAGTGTGGTTTCATTCCAGGTACATCCACAATAGACCAAATATTTACGCTACGGCAGATCTTGGAGAAGACGATTTCAAGGCTGCATATGACAGCGTGGATAGAAATGAGCTATACAAAGCCATGTCTAGTTTTAACATCCCTGCCAAACTCGTCCGACTGTGCAGGGTGACAATGGAGACTTCTCGCTGCTCCATTCAGGTCGGTAATGAGCAAGACGGGATCTTTGATGTTAAAAAAGGATTTAGGCCATGTGACGCGCTGTCATGCAACTACGCAATTGCTTGCGTACGCCGACGACATTGACGTAATTGGACGAACACAGCGAGACGTCAATGAGGCCTTTGTGAGCATTAAGGCAGAAGCGACTAAGATGGGTCTCAAGGTTAATGAGGGTAAAACCAAATATCTGCTATCATCTAAAAGAGACGGACAACACTGGCCAGAACGTCACCATGGGCGGATATAACTTTGAAGTGGTCATGGAATTGGTCTACCTTGGCTCACTGATGACCGGCGACAACAACATCAGCACTGAGATAAAACGCAGAATCACTCTTGCCAACCGCTGTTTCTTTGGGCTCAAGAGGCAATTGGGAAGTCGAGCCCTCTCTCGGAAAACTAAGGTGACACTATATAAGACCTTAATCATCCCAGTCCTCCTTTACCGCGCGGAGGTTTGGACCTTAACAAAAGCGGATGAAGATGCCCTTGGTCGTTTCGAGAGAAAAATTCTGCGCACTATCTACGGTCTCGTTTGTTCAAACGGTTTATGGCGGAGAGGATATAACGAAGAACTGTACGGGTTGTACAGCGACATCGGCCTGGTACGACGTCTACTGATACAGCGTCTATGGTGGCTAGGCCATGTAGAGCACATGGAAAATACAACTCCGACCCGAAAAATCTTCGAATCCACCCCGGAAGGAAGGCGCGGCAGAGGACGACCGCATCAACGGTGGCGCACGCAGGTGGAATGGGACCTTAACCAACTGGGCGTGCGGCGCTGGAAACAGCTGGCCAAAGACCGTGCCAGCTGGAGACGCTTGTTGGTTGAGGCCCAGGTTCACCACGGACTGTAGCGCCACCTAAGTAAGTAAGTAAGTAATATCAAGGTTCCCATCATCATACCCATGTATGTACATATGTACATACATATGTAATGATTTCTGGGTAAAATGTTGTCGAAAGTATTTTAAAATTTTTTCTTCGAAAATTTGTCAGAATATTAAAAAGGGTTAATTTCCCAGCAGACAACCTATAGATATGTATACATATGTACATACATGATAACGATTCAACTTCAAAGATATCCTTTCATCTCTAACCCAATTGCAAGTACGATCCAGCTATACGACACACTTTTCTGCTTCGTCTATTGCATTCCCCGTCTAGGTATCGTGGTTGCCATTTCGGAAATTAATGGTATGCGATCCGGCTGCTACTTGTCTTAAGTCGGGAATTTTTATTCCAAAGTTCAAGACCATTGCGCACCGCCTTGTCCCCTACCCGGCAGATAGCATCATTTATCACCACCCCATCAGCGCGTTTATTCATCTTCACCATACACGCCGTAATTCATTTCATTGAAAAGTAGAAATGTTCGATTTTCAACGTAATCTGCAAATAACAAAACCGTTATCGAGGTTGGTGTGGGCGATGGATACCAACAGATGTTGCGTCGGGGGTGGCTCGACTAGAAGGCTGGCAGGTTGGTACGCTTCTCTAGACAAATTGGTAGATGACAAAATTTGACGGATGACAGTAGAGGAATTCCATTCGCCACCCTGCACCCGGACCTGTTAACCTCCAGGAAAGAAGAGAGGCAGCTCACATTCCAGCGAATCAGCCAGTATCACCGGATGCTGCTTCTGACTTGGGGTGGCTGGTGTGTTGCTTTGGTTCTTCCCTTTTGTATTACGTTTTTCTATTTCGAAAGTGTGTGACTGATAAAGTATTTCTCGTTACGTGTTTTCAAATCAATGTGCACGAAGTTGGATTTTTCCCTTTTGTCATCCTTGCCAGAAATTCATTTTTAACAATAGCGAATGCTGAATACCTCTATTCAGCGTTTTCGAACCAAGAAAAATAAAAATATGAGAAAGGAAACGACGACAGAAAAAACGAATGCTAACGTTCTTTTGAATTCAAATTTGTTTCGTTACGTCCTATCCCGTAATGTTGTTGTTGTTCGTCCTGACAGTGGCAATGATTTTTCAAACAGGCTTCTTTTTTTGACTTTTTTTTTTTCTTTTGTATTGTTTTTCATTTCGTTTGATTGAGAGAGTATTTTGGGAGTGGGGGGTATGTAAAACAGATGTGGTGATCAACGAGTGATGAATGCTTGGCTAGAAGTTTATTTGTTTTGGCCAAATTGCGAAATGATTTGATAAAAAGAAGAACGACAAAGAACAGTTTCGGATATGGAAGAACAGGGTACATTTACTTACACGTGCCTCTCGGAAAAAAACATTGATTGAAAAGAATTTGCAAAATTCGTAGGAAAATCAGGTATTGTTCTTCACTTTGATGTGTTTATTGTGATTTAATTTTGTTGTTATCCGTAATTGATAGGCTGGATTGTAGGTTTTTCATACGATAACATTACGTGAGTTAGTCTTGGCAATTTGAATAGAATGAAAGGTTGCTGGCTTACGACGCAATAAGTTTGGGACTTTTTATTCGGAATATGTGTATTCGTACATACATATATGTGTTAATATTGTAGGTGGTACAGCTTTTGAAAATAGTTATTAATCACCACCATCACTTAGTCTCAGAGCCTAGATAATTAATCAGTAAGTTGAGACATCTGACTAAATATGCTTACGATTTAGGCGGATTTAGCAGAAATAACAGCGATAACGGAGGCCCTTGCATGGCTCAGGATCAATGTAATATCCGCTAAGGATATTATCATTTGCATGGACAGTCAATCTGCGATAAAGTCCCTGGCCGCGGTAACCCACAAATCAAAGACATCTCTGAACAGTTCAATATTAAAATATTGTGGGTTCCCGGGCATGGGGATATTCCAGGAAACTGCGCGGCCGACGAACTCGCAAAGTTAGGGTCAAGCACACTCAGCTTACCAACCCTTCGGTACATAGATACACCAATAAGTACGGTTAAGCTCATGATAAAACTTCAAACCATAGAGGAGACCAACCTCCAATGGAATGAGAGCAATATTGGCTTTATCACCAAACAATTGTGGCCTAAGTTAAGCCTAGGACAAACCAGGGACCTAGCGGCAACCAAAAGGGCAGCTTTACGTACTCTAATGGGTGTCATTACAGGTAACAGCATCATCGGAAAACACGCCGCCAGATTAGGGCTACCCTCCAATGACTTCTGTCGCGGCTGCATGGACGAGGAGGAGGAGGAGGAATCAATACACCACCTTCTCTGCTCATGTCCCTCTTTTGCGAGTCGCAGGAGGATCTACCTCGGCGCGCCCTTCTTTGACAATCTTAGTGAGCTAGCAAACCAAAAGATAGTTTAACTCCATTAGAAGCACAGGTTGGTTCTCAAGTAGCGGATCAGGGTAACTTCATCCAGGTGGTATCACGATGGGCCGACATCGGCCTACGTCTGGCTTATGCCTACCACATTAACCTTACCTAACCTAACCTAGGCAGATCTTGACATTGGCCCCCTTCAAATTTGGTTTTATATGTGAATAAAAAGCATATTTTCCGATTAATACACTCTTACTAGGAAATCTTAAGTTCAGAGCTTCGTTGACAACACTATGCCAGGACTCCCTTACAAAAAATGGTCTCAAGGAATCAATTTAGTGTGAGAGAGTGCATTATCATGGTGCAAATCCCAAGAGTTACTTACTTTACTTAGGTGGCGCTACAGTCCGGTGTGAACCTGGGTTTCAACCAACAAGCTTATCCAGTCTTTTGCCAGCTATTTCCAGCGACACACCCCAGTTGGTTAAGGTCCCCTTTCACCTGTGTGCGCCACCTTAGATTCGGGCGTCCTCTGCTGCGTCGTCCCTCGGGGTCGGACTCGAAAATTCTTCGGGAAGGAACTGCATTATCCATTCGCTCTACATGGCCTAGCCATCTTAATCGTTGGATCCTAAGACGTCGTTCTAGGCTGATTTTGCTTTACAGCCCGTAAAGTTTGTCATTGCTTCTGCTTATGCACTCTCCGTTTATACAAACGGGACCATAGTTTGAGCGCAGAGTTTTTCTCTCGAAATGACTAAGGGCTTCCTCATCCGCTTTCGAAAAAGTCAAGGCCTCTGCGCCATAGAGGAGGACCGGGATGGTTAAGGTTTTGTATATCGCAACCTTGGTCTTTCGAAAGAGGGCTCTACTTCTCAATTGGGCCGAAAGAAGCAGCGTTTTCAGCGTAATTCTGCGTTTAATCTCAGCGCTGGTTTTGTTGTCGATGGTCACTAGTGAGCCAAGGTAGGCGAAGTCCTTAACCATTGACCAAGAGTGACATTTTGACCAAGACATCGGTGTTGTATGTCTTTTTGATGACAGCATACATATGTATGTATATTTGGACTTACCCTATTTGACCTTGGCATCTTAGCTTCTTCTACCTTAATGCTTACCAATGCTTCATTGATGTATCGCTGTTTCCTTCCAATCACAGCAATATCATCTGCGTACGGAAGCAATCGTGCAGACTTGAAACTGATCGTACCTTTTGTCTTGGCCTTTCTCAAGCACGATGTTGAAAAAATTACATGACAGCGAGTCATCTTGTCTTAATAATTTTGTAACATCAAAGGTTTCGGTTAATTAGCTACCGACCTTAATGGAGCAGCGAAAATTCTCCATTACCATCCCGCACAATCTGACGAGTTTGGAAGTGATATGAAAACGAGACATGGCTCCGTATTTCTCGCGTCTATGCACGCTGTCGTACGCGGCTTTAAAGTCGACGAAAACGTCATAGGTATCAATTTGGTACTCTTAGGTCTTCTCCAATATCTGCCGCAGTGTGAATATTTGGTCTATTACAGATTTACCTGGCCTGAAACTACACTAACAAAAACATACATATGAGATTATCCACAAAGGTTTCAGTAAGGAGACTTATTACCCTGTAGTTGGCGTAGTTATAGGGGTCTCCTTTCTTGTGGACTGGGCAAACGATGCTGAGATTTGATTCATCGGGTAGTCTTTCCTCCGACCATATTTTACAGATGAGCTGGTGCATGCGCCCTATCAGCTCGTCTCCAGCCGCTCGGCAGACAGCCCATCTGAGCCCAAAAGTTGCAATTCCGGCCTCTATAGGCGAATAGCTTCACGAAAATGACGCGTAATGCTAAAGTCATATTCTGTGTTGACAGTTCGACCTGGTGGAAGGAGCAAAAATTTCACAACATCTCGATAATCGATGAAAACAGTCAACATGGCCTCGATTTTTAAGCAACTTTGCCGCAGTTTGTTGGTCTTGCCTTACCTTACGCACGATTTTCATTTGATTGATCGGTTGCTTTCTGGTGGTAAGCACTGTTTCACACACCTCAACATGACGATGTTTTTCCAAATCAGAGATTTCGGTACCAATTGGGACTTGATGCGTCGGAGTCCCCGAAACATCCTTTAAAGTTGTGTTGATTAATTCTTTTAGAAATGCCAACATCAAGGCCCCTAATCAGTGTGAGTGTCGTGGATTGAGGTTAGTGGTCGTCCTGCGATACGTTCTTGGAACTGTATATACCACGTTATAATAGTGTGCGCGCTTGCGAAGCCTTATTTATACGTTGGTCGCCAGTTGTAATAAGAGAGAGATCGGTGAGATGTACCAGTGTACTGAGACCTCTCTCTTGGGCTCCACTGTAATAAGGCGCCTCGTTGGTAGTCAATGTGATACTACACATTGCGTGTCAGTGCGATGCCACACGTTGGATGGCAACGTAATGAAGAGGAGAGCGGGTTCTCTCGGCTTAGGCGTAATATGCCTTAGAGACAGAGCTCCTCTGTCCCCACGCCGCTTTGCTGAACTCTCCGTCGCGATGAAAGCTGTCCGAGTACCGCAGCAGACGCTGAACGGGCAGTTAAGCAAACGAAAAGTATTAAAACCCCAAATGCGGGAGTGGAACCGAAAGAAAAGACAACACTTCGGTTGTTTGAGAATACAAACGTTCAAAATTTATTACAATAGAAAATTAATAAAACGAATTTGACCTAAACAAATGAGGTGCTCTTACTTAAGCGGGTAAAGGCATGAGCATTGGCGGTGGAAAGACCCGACCGTCGAATGCTACACCCAGACGCACTTAAATAACCAAAAAACTTAGTGCTAGTGCCCAAGTGTAACACTTTTCTGACCAGTGGTAATAACCCGACTAGTCGCCGCAAAGTGCTAAACTTGAGTGACTTTGCACTGGCATAAGCTCGGCTTATATACAGTCCGGTGGTGTTTACAAATTCGCGTGCAGTGCGTTACTGTTCGTTTTCTTTATGTTTTAGGGTTGCCATGTGGCAATTTACAAAATAGATATATTAAGAAGTAAAATATTAAAATTAATGGATTTCAGTAATAAAATAATAAGTAAACATAATTTCAATATAATTACATAAAAAAATATATGTAGTGTTACATAAAACATATGTAGGGTTATAGTAAGAAATAGGTAGTGATCATAACATATTATTAAAGACATTTTTCTTTGTGATCCTAACCCAGCACACTAAAGCGGCCTACACACACGCTACGGATCGAATGGATCGGTTGCGATTCAAATAGATCGTTGTGTGTGTGGGGTAGTTTGCTACAGATCGCAAATTTTCAAATGAGTTTGATATTCTTGCATTCGGTAGTGTGTGTGGCGCGGTTGAAAATGTTGCGATTCAAACAGATCGTCGTGTGTGTGGCACAGTCTGCTACAGATCGCAAGTTATCATATGAGTTTGATATTCTTGCGATCGGTAGCGTGTGTGTGGCGCGGTTGACGATGCCTAGGAAACGTCCACCCGAAGTTGTTAGAGTGCATCTATGCAGTCTGTTTATATGTTTATGATGGTATTTATGTTTCATATGTGCACTAATGTATGTTTTAAAACTGTGAACATCGAATCATATGAAACAAGCAATAAACACTCGCAGGCAGTAGGCGATAGAATTATGAGAACCTCATTCACATATTTGTGAATGCATGTATCTATATATGAATAAGTTATTAGGATCAGAAACCACTCCTGCATCCACAGTGAACGTTTCTTTTTCATTATCCATTCTTTTCTTTTTCCACACAAATAAACGCCACACAACAAAATTATTTTTTCTCCGCGATCCATCCTTACTCGACGGCGAACAGCGTGAAATGAAGAACGTATACTGATCCACAAGTGTGTGGCGAAATGAGTTCAAACAGATCCATTCGATCCGTAGCGTGTGTGTAGGCCGCTTAACCTAGAACGGTACAATCTAAAGCTAGAGTTTGTAGCAAAAAGCACATGTGCTCATACTCTCTCTCTCTCTCTCTCTCTCACACACACACACACAGTCTCTCTCATACTCTCTCAGTCATGGTATGCGAATAGAACAGAAGAACAAATTCGGAACAAAAGACAGAAGATAATTGAAAGAAGACAAGAAGAAACTGAAGAACAGAGAAGAATTAGAACAGAAAAAAATAGACAAAGAAATCAAAGAAGAATAAACGAAGAAACTGAAGAACAAAGAAGAATAAGAACAGAAAAAGATAATAACAGACACAAATTGAGTGTTTCACTAGGCCCAGCAAGAGGACGAAGAATTCCATGGCATAATCTGCTGCTTACTCGTACAACAAATACTTTTTTTCGGCAAAGCCTCATCACGAAAACTTTTCAGGAGCGGAAAATTCATTCTCAAAAAAAAAAGTTGAATGCGATTTCTCCGCTCATCAAACTTAGACAATATAAAAATCGAAAAAATTACTTTTAGCAGCTCATAAAACGAAGCGTATCTCGAGCATGGATGTCAAGGACAATCATACCAACCTAAGAACCTACTTTACTTACTTAAATTTTATGGTGTTTTTGTTACTCAATACTGTTTAAGGATAGTTTATTGAGTGCATTTAGGTACCAAGTTTGGATCAATCCATACATGCAGTTTGGATCAAAACTAAAGCAATTCAACTACAACAACAACGTAAAAATAAAAACAGAACAAAATCATCCAACGATGTAAATGGCCGAGGTATCTTAAGTTCTAAATATTAGGAAATGAGAGTTTGTTAGAGCATGTAGAGAAGACAGAATGCATACATGGCCACATTGCATCGACGGATGAGAACTGCCCGCGAGCTCTATGAACAGAAAAGGAGAGAGGAGCATGCGCTTCTGAGAAGGAAACAAAGAAGGAGCACGAGAGACGCGAGATCGAGCAGATGGAGAAATGTTACCGCAGGAACGACGTTCGAAAATGTTACCAGAAAGTAAAACGAACATGCCAAGGCTCTAAAACCAGAGCAGAAGCCTGCAGGGATGAGCACGGACAACTAGTAGTGGAGTCACAGTCGATGCTGAGATTGTGGAAGGACCACATCTGCAGAATAAGGGCGATGATAGTCAAAATACCGCCATCAGGCAGAGCGAACCATTCACAATGGACGAAGATGAAGAAGAATCCCGTCCACCCGACCTAGACGATGTTGAGATAGCGATATCGAAACTTAAGTCTTATAAAGCTGCTGGAGCAGACGGACTCACCGCGGAACTGCTTAGAGCACCTGGCGATGAGCTGGTCAGGAACATGCACCTGCTCATCTCAGCACTCATCTGCAAGATATGGTCGGAAGAACGCATGCCCGATGAATGGGATCTCAGTATCGTTTGCCCGGTCCATAAGAAAGAAGACCCCTATGACTGCGCCACTTACAGAGGGATAAGCCTCCTGAACATCGCGTACAAGATCCTCTCTGCCGTACTGTGTAAGCGCCTGAAATCGTTCGTGGACAATCTGATAGGTTCCTACCAAATATTTACACTACGGCAGATCTTGGAGAAGACGCACGCACCATCTTTTTGTCGACTTTAAAACCGCGTATGACAGTGTTTATAGAGACGAGCTATACAGAGCCATGTCATGTTTTAACATTCCTGTCAAACTCGTCAGACTGTGCAGGATGACTGTGGAGAATTCTCGCTGCTCCATTAAGGTCGGAGGTGAACTTACCGACCCCTTTGTTGTTAAAAAAGGTTTTAGACAGGGTGACGCAGTGTCATGTTGTTTCTTTAACATTATTCTTGAAAATATCGTGCGGGACTCTGCCGACAATACAAGAGGTACGATCTACTTCAAGTCCACACAGTTGCCTGCCTACGCAGGAGTCATTCGAAAGCATTGAAGCAGAAGCGGCTAAAATGGGTCTAAGGATAAATGGGGACAAGACCAAATATATACTGTCATCAAAGAAAGACGCGCAACATCGACGTCTTGGTCAGAACGTCACCTTTGGCAGCTATATTTTTGAAGTAATCAAGGACTTCGTCTACCTTGGCTCGGTAGTGACAAGCGGCAACGACATCACCGCTCCGACCCGAAGAGTCTTCGACTCCAACCCCCAGGTACGACGCAGCAGAGGACGACCGCATTTAAGGTGGCGCGCACAGGTGGGAAGGAACCTCAACCAACTGGGCGTGCGGCACTGGAAGCGCCTGGCCAAAGATCGGGCCGGCTGGAGTGGCTTGTTGGTTGAGGCCCTGGTTCACCCCGAACTGTAGCGCCATCAAAGAAGAGAAGAAGATTTAGTCTAATACTTATGCGGATAACATTTTAGCTGTATATGTGGATTTAAAACGCCTAGAAACTGATTCCGCAAGTTTTTCAGTATAATAATTTTCCAACAGATGTTGCTTCGGTGGTGGCTCCACAGAAGGCTGGGAGGTTATTACGCTTCTCTAGACAAATTGGTAGATGGCGAAATTTGACGGGTAATGGTAGAAGAATTCCATTTGCCACCGCTGCATCCGGACCTGTTAACCTCCAGGAAAGAAGAGGAGCAGCTCATATTTCAACAAGTCAGCTAGTATCATCGGATGCTGCTTCTGACTTGGAGTGTTACTTTGGTTCTTTCCATATTGTTCTACTCTTCCAACAAAATTCCTTTCATTTTTTAAACTTATTTTCACTCCCATTTTATGCCACTACTTCTCTATTATTATAATATCCAGAGAATAAGGTGGAGTCTCAATCCCATGCGGACAATCATAAGGAATTATTGTCCTGTTTCTGTGCACTTTGTTTAAGATGGTCCTTTAATACATTCGGATATTGATCCATATAATACCGATGAGGTCATGTATTGAGAAGTTCCATTTTGAGGTAACAATCTAAAATGGAATGATGTTACAAGTTATAAATGTTGACTTACTGTCTGCTTACTGCATTGGTTGTTTCGTTGAAACGTCCAACGAGGGAAGTTGTCACCACTCAGCAAGGAGGCATTAGTGATTCCAAGATGGAATTACAACTGTATTCGTCTAGAGTGAATTGCTAATTCTGTCAGAGAGCGGGGCATTAAACAGAATGCGGTGGGACGTTATAGAGAAGTGATATTTACTGAACTGGTGCGAAATGTCTGACTTTATAGGAGTGAAGATTTAAAATTTCCAAACGTCATTCCTATGAATGCATAAATCCATTCCCTCGAGTGTCGTGTAACCCACTAACCTGATTTCGTTTTCGGATTTGATTGTGTATAGGCCATACTCTCTTATGGCTCGCTTAAATATCCTTCTTGTCCAGTCTAGTGTTGATGTCTACATTGACCCTCAATTCTGTTTCACAGAAACAATCTTTCTTTGAAGTCGTTAACTTCGATAAAACCTATGTATGTTTCCGAGGTCAACTTTGATATGCTTGTAGATTGTTGTGGGGCGTTTGATTAGATACTGGACTCCTAATACTGCTTCGAATATCACAATTGTCCGTGTGCTCTTTAGTGATCTGTTAGTATGGTGTAATATTTTGTGTTACATGATTCGCTACTAGGTTTGGCAATGGCACTTGAATGATACACATATTGAGTGGTATACAAAGTTTCCGAAGTTGGTTGTAGGTTGTTGCTTTTTCCAAGAAATGTTCTTCATTAAAAATCAATGTATTCATCTGTGTAGAGCTTCTGCGATTTATGGGCGAAAAACTTGCAAAGTGATTTTCAGCTGCTATTCGGCCGGAAACTCCTTTTCTGTTGCCCGATTCTGGTTGCCCTTCCTTGATTGCTTTATTCAAACGGCCGAGTTGTGCACAATAGAGGACCAAAATAACCATTTTGCCGGGTTGTAGCAAATTGTAATGGACAATTCCCCTCCAATCCCACCAAACACTCATATCACCTTTGCCATCTGCCGTCAATCAAGGCTTTGAAATCGTTTGTGGAGGACCATACGCCTTTGACCATGATTGCTTGCGCGTGATATTTTCAGATTTATTCTATTTTCATCGCCCCCCGTAAAAATTGTTCAAGAATTGTTTGATTTTGCTGTGTTTCCACAGCAGTTCAATTATAGTATTGTAAATAGGTCAATATAGGGCGCTGTGGATCAGTGTTTAGTATGTTGGACTCTAAGGCACGATGAGCGAGTTCGGATAGCACCAACGCCATTGAATGTTTATTTCGCGGCTTCCGTCCCTTCTCCACGGGGTACTGGCAAAACCCGCTGTAGTATACTTGCCATGCAAAAGCTTCTTTACTCAAGCGATTCTGAATCGGCACTTAATTGTAGGTCCCTTTCACCTCTGTGGAAAATAGTTTACACACAACATGGTTGATTGAGAGAAACTTGGCTCTAGTCCTTCATGGACCTTCCGCCACCAAAGACAAGAAATAGTTGAATTAAATCTCTTTGCTTTAATTCAATCTCCTAGATAGAACATATGCCCAATATCCCAATTACTGGGAGACTTTAAAGCGAAACTGGGCAAGGAAGTCGCTTTTGAAAGGGTCATTGGCAAGCACAACCTATATACAAAATACCACATCCGAAAATAGATTTAGGCTGATAGACTTCGCAACGGGGCGAAATCTTCTAGTTGCTAGCACGCGTTTCTCACACCTCAACATCCACTAAGGGGATTGGCGATCTCCGGAGAAATCAACCTTCAACCAGATTGACCACATTGCGGTTGATGGAGGGCAGGCTTCCGATATTCTGGATGTACGAACTTTCAGAGCAGCCAACAATGACTTGGACCACCATCCTGTGGCAGCCAAGTCTTTTAAAACGCCACCAACAAGAAACCCATGGTTTGACGACGAGTGTAAGAGGACACACGCAGTCAAGCAGCAAGCATATCAAGAGGCGCTGTACAGAAAGACGACAGCTGCTCCTGAGCATTATGAGCAGAAGAGAAGGAGGAGCATAAGTTCCTCAAAACAAGAAGGCGAGAGCGTGAGAAGTTCGCGGTCGAAGAAATGGGGAGATGCTATCGCAGGAACAACGTTCGTAGGTTTTATCACCGAATAAAACAAACATGTCAGGGATATTAGGCCAGAACAGAAGCCCGCAGGGACGAAAATGGAAACCTAGTAGTGGATTCACAGTCGGTGCTAAGAATTAGGAAAGACTACTTCTGCAGACTGTATAACGGCGATGACGAAACAGATCCTGCTATCAGGCAGAGTGACCCATTCACAACGGACGATCATAGCAGAGAATTCCGTCCCTCTGACCGGGACGAAGTTAGGATTGCTTTCTCTAAGCTGAAGTCCAACAAAGCTGCTGGAGTAGGCGGATTACATGCCGAACTTTTTAAGGCAGCTGGAGATGACCTGGTTGGGAATATGCATCAGCTCATCTGTAAGATATGGTCAGAGGAATGCATGCCCGATAAATGGAATCTTAGTATAGTTTGTCCGATCCACAAGAAACCTGATCCCTTTGATTGCGCCAATCACAGAGACTTAAGTCTCCTGAACATCGCTTATAAAATCCTCTCTGCTGCACTGTGTGAACGCCTTTAACCGTTTGTAAATAAACTGATTGGTCCATATCAGTGAGGTTTTAGGCCCGGGAAGTCCACTATCGATTAATTATTCACACTGCTGCAAATCCTGAAAAAAGCAACGAGTTCCGATTCGACACCTACCATCTGCTTGTCGACTTTAAAGCCGCATACGACAGCATACATAGAGGCGAGCTATACAGCGCCATGTCTAGTTCTAACATCGGTGCCAAACTCGTCAGATTGTGCAGGATGACGTTGGAGAACTGTTGCTGCTCCGTCAGGGCAAAATTCACTAGTCAAAAAAAGGGGCACCATCTTTTTCAAGTCCGTACAACTGCTCGCATATGCCGATGACATTGACATAATTGGACGAAAGCAGCGAGATGTCATTGAGGCCTTGACGAGCATTGAGGTGGAAGCGGCTAAAATGGAACTGGCGGTAAATGAGGGCAAGGCGAAATATAATATACGCCGTCGTCGAAAGAGGACACGAACCACCGGCGTCTTGGACAGGGCGCACGTATTAGCAGGTATAATTTCGTGGTAGTGATGGACTTATCTACAATGCATCAATGACATCAGTGCCGAAATCGAACGCAGAATGATTCTTGTCAACCGCAGTTTCATTAGGCTCGTGAGGGAATTGAGAAGCAGAGCCCTCTCTCGAAACACCAAGGTGAGCATATACAAGACCCTTATCGTCCCGGTCCTGCTTTATGGCGCAGAGACATGGACCATATCGAAAGCGGATGAGGAGGCCCTTGGTCATTTTGAGAGAAACATTCTCCGAACGATTATCGGCCCGACCTGCATAAATGGGGAGTGGAGGAGAATAGTGCTGTATAGCGACATGTACGTAGCACGGCGTCTGCGGATCCAACGCCTAAGAGGGCTGGGTCATGTAGAAGGCATGGAAATCACAGCTCCGGCTCGGAAGGTTTTTGAATCCAACCCTGGGGGACGACGCGGTCGAGGACGCAAGTAGAAAAGGACCTCAACCAACTAGACGTGCAGCACTGGGGACTGCTGGCAAAAGGAGGACCAGGTTCGCCATGAACTGTAGTGTCGAAAAAGAAGAAGAAGAATAAATTTGGTAACAAATCATCGGGCTTCTTTTAGATGATTCCAAAGGCATATGGTCCACTATCTGCTGACAACTTTCAATATTCAATATTTCAATATTCCTGAAACTAGCATTATAAGTAAATCTGTAAGTCCATCCTTACATTTGGCTTTATCGAAATACGATAAGCGTGATCAATATTACTAGTTTTTTGTAGTATTGTTCACGACTGACTTGTGCTATTCAGATAGTAACAGATCGATTTTTATCGCTGCTTCGAAAAAACGTTGAGATATACATAAATGCTGGTACTTTATACTTATCGGTTTGACTTCGAATGTAAAACAAAAATAATAGTCTAAGAAAAGATTTACACAATTTTCTAACAAATGATAGTAATAGTGATAGTGCTAGAGTGTTATAGTGCCACTCTGAATCTAATTACGTCGACTGTTGCTCAGAAACACTCATATGTAAGCAAAAAGATAATGGAAGCATAAAAAACAGGCAAATCTTGAATAAAAATAAAAAACAGACGAACTGACCAAAAAGCTCAAAAAATCAGCAAAACTTTTTTCCGCATTCATTTATTCATATATTCTGTTCACTCCCGCAACCACTAGCAGTGCCATCAGGACTTTTTCGTAACCCTCAAAAATATGAACACAAAAATGTTAACAAATAAAATGAAAAAGAGTTTCTTACCAAAGCGCACCGTAGCGGTGCAGCAAAACAATCTAAAGCAAATCGAAAAAAAAAAACTAGAAGTTTAGTTGCGGAATGCTGGAAATAGCTTCCCGCGCCATAGCCCGAACTCAAATAAATATGCAATGGGGCTTTGAACGGACCGTAGAAGCGGGCGTGTTTGTATTTTAGATTTTTAATTTATTTATGCCAAAAGTATGTATTTTTTGCTATAGGTTGGCAAATGGGATTGGTTAAATGGAGAAAAGAGTGAAAGTGTCCGTACTGGTTAGTATAGGGACTATTGAATACAGTGTGGAAAAGTTGGTGTTCTTCGGGGAATAATTATTTAAGTATAGGCTTAGGTAGGTAAATATTGTCAATTCACACATCAAAAGTTTTTGTGATGATTTCGGTTGAACGAGTCTATTGATTTCTATAGGGAACATAGTCTAGTTTCATGTGAGAAGGTTATAAATTATGTTTATAGTACTGGGACTAAAAAATGTTTATTTCATTTCCACTATTTCGAACCACTTATCACCCAGTGGAATTCATTTGACCACATTGAGTTAAATATTCTGACAACTATCTACAAGGTCTTTCATTAAGCGCTTCCTATCCTTAAATTCAAATAGAACAAAACGTGAGATATCGAAATTTTTTAGTCGTTTGAGAGGCCTATCGATCTCATTATATATGAAATATAAAATTGATAAAATGCGCGCTGCGACTTCACATCACCTCCTCGAAACGCTCGTGCACAATTTCCTATATAGCGTGAGTTGTGTGGTACAAGTCTGTTTAAGGATGTCGTTGATATCCATTTCATCCAGCTCAGACCAAAAGAAGTTGGTAATCATCGCTCGCCATTGACGGTAATGATCTGGTCAAGGTCGTTCTCAAACAATTATAGACCGATGACGCCGTCAAACCAAAATCCACACCAAACAGTGACTTTTTCGGAATGCATTAGACGGTCTTGGATCTCATGTGGATTGGTATAGTCAAAATGGATCTCATCGCTGACGATGATTTTTCGATGAAAACTATTGTCAGTTTCCAAATATTCCAGAGCCTATATTAGCGACGAAACGTCGTTGTTTATGGTCGTCTATCTTCAGCTCTTGGGTCGATTGGATCTTACACAGACGCAGGCCCAAGTCCTACCTACTTAGATGACGTTACAGTTAGGGGTGAACCTGGCCCTCAACCAACAAACCCTTCCAGCTAGAACGATCTTTTGTCAGCTCTTTCCAGTGTCGCACGCCCAGTTGGTTAAGGTCCCTTTCCACCTGTGTGCACCACCTTAGATGCGGCCGTCCTCTACAACATCGCCCTTCCGGGTTGAAGTGCTGTCAATTCACTCTACATGACCTAGACATCTTAGACGTTGATGTACGTTGATGTATAGTTCGTGGTTGAATTTTCTTTTCCACTCCCTTTCAACGTGAACGCGACCGAAGATTGTACGCAGAATTTTCTTTTCGAAACGTCCTCTTCATTCATTTTTGAAAAGGTCGAAGCCTCTCCGCCGTAGAGGAGGACCGGGATGATTAAGGTTTTACAGAGGGTAACCTTGGTTTTCCGAGAGAGGGCTCTACTACTCAATTGCCTCTTTAACCCAAAGAAACAGCGGTTGGAAAGAGTTATTCTGCGTCCAATCTTAGCGCTGCTGTCGTTGCCGCTTGTTATCAGTGTGCCAAGTTAGACAAAATACTTGGCTACATCAAAGTTATAGCTGCCGATAGTGACGTTCTGTCCAAGACGTCGGTGCTTACGACAGCATATATCTGGTTTTTCCTCAATTTCTTTCAGAACCACTTTAGCCGCTCCTGTTTCAATGCTAACAAAAGCTTCATTGACGTCTCGCTGCCTTCTCCCAATGACGTCAATATCATCAGCGTGGTATATCGTACTTCTTATTGGCCAGTGAATACCGCACGCTCTATTCAAGGATGGTGTTGAAAAAATCACACGATAGTGCGTCGCCCTGTCTGAATCCCTTTTTAACATCGAAGGTCTCGGTTAACTCCTTACCGATCTCAATAGAGCAACGAGAATTCTCCATTGTCATCCTGCACAACCTGAGGAGTTTGGCAGGGATGTCAATACATAACATGGCTCTGTATATATAGCTCGTACCTATAGACACTGTCATGGGTCTTCTGCAAGATCTGCCGCAGTGTGAATATTTGGTCTATCGTGGATAGACCTGGCCTGAAGCCACATTGATAGGAATCTACCAAACTGTCCACGAATGGTTTCAGGCGTTCACACAGCATAGCAGAAAATATCGTATACGCGATGTTAAGGAGACTTATTTCCGTATATTTAGCGAGGTTATAGGGATCTCCTTTTTTATGGACCTGAGATTTCATTCATCGGGCATGCTTTCTCCCGAACATATTGTTACGAAATATTCAGTCCCACACCGAATAGGGTTCGCACCACTGGATTGCGATAAACTACAATTGTCCCTTTTATCCGAATTAAAACACACACACTTTTCTTGTTTCACCACAGATCAATTATCTGTGCAACTTCACCACCTTTCTTTATCATCCAAATCCTATTGAACACTTTAAACTTTATTACACACAAAACAATCTTTATTGAAAGCTTTTATTTTCCCACTGTTTTACCGATTGACTTGTTTTACCGACTTGTCACACGCTGTTCAATACCACAAACTGAATGCATGCCGAGGGCGAGTGTTCGTGCTTATATAGCTCTCGGTCCACCTTCTCGAATGTTCGCCGTCGGAAGTTCCCCTTCGGAAATCTCTAGAATGCTCTGACAATTGGCATTACACCGTTGACAGTTGACATCATTGCAATCTCCGCTTCAAGAGCATTTTCGAACTTCGACAGTGAAATTCGAACTTAACCGTCGATTTGTTTCTCCGCAACAGTATGTTACAGATGAGCTGGTGCATGTTTCCAACCAACTCACCTCCACCCGCTTGAAAAAGCTCAGCAGGCATGCCGTCTGCGCCAGCAGCCTTATTAGACTTCAGTTTTGATATCGTTATCTAAGCCTCGTCTAAGTCGGATGGACGGAATTCTCTCTCATCTTCGTCCAGTGTGAATGGTGCGGTCTGCCTGACAGCGGCACCTGGCCCTTCTTTGGCCGTTATACAGTCCGCAGAAATAATCTTCCCATATTCTCAGTATCGACTGTGGTTCAACTACGAGGTGTCCGTGTTCATCCCTACAGTCTTCCGTTTTGGCTTTATAAGTCTGGCATCCATCAGAGGCAGCATCCCTGATGGCGCTTTGACAACGTCCCCATTGTTGTTCTATGGTTTGTGCAGTTTGCACATGTTCCGGCGATGCTACTGGCGGTCTCTTGCAGATTCCCGACGTCAAATTTTGATGGTCGTACTCGACTATCCAGTGTTCGCAATATCCGGATACGTACCCTTGCAGCAACAAGGTAATGATCTGGGTCCACATTGGCTCCTCGAAAAATTCAGACATTCAAGATGCTGGAAGAGTGTCGGGCGTCGATCTTAGTGTGATCGATTTGATTAACAGATAATTGGTCAGGAGACCGCCAGGTTCCCTCATGGATATTGAGATGAGGGAGTCGTGTGCTAGCTACTACAAGGTTGCGCCCCGGAGGATTCCGTTCGGACGTGTTGTCGTGTAGGCTGTGCTTACCCAGCTTCGCGTTGAAATCTCCTAGAACAGACTTGGTGTCGTAGCTGGGACATTAAGAGTATGTTCTATATAGAAGTCATCTTGGACTCTGTCGTCTTTTTCTTCTGTGTGGGCGTGAATGCATATCAAGCTGATGTTCCCATATATAGCTTGATGCGGATTATTATGAGGCGTTCGCTCATATGCCGGAAGCTTAGGACTTTTTGCCTAAGCTCATCTTGAACAACGAATTCGCATCCAAATAAGCGTTGTCTATTCTCGTTATAGCAGTTTCCGTAGTAAATGCCACAATTTTTCATCCTCTTTTTAACTGTACCATCCCATCGCACTTCTTAGAGTGCAATAATGTCTGCTTTATAGCAGTTTAGAGCGTTTTCTAACTGTTCGTCCGCACCCGGTCTGTTAAGGCACCTAACATTCCAGGTACAGGACCGATACTCTTGTCCTTTTATACGTTTGCAGCGGTCGGCAACATGTAGTCCGTCCGGTACATTCGAGGCTTGTGGTTGTCTCGGAGTTTGTAGTTTTTTTACGGTTACGGTTTACTAAGCCATAACCCAGCCGACTGAACCTGTTTTCTGGCGCAGGAAACTTGCTATTCGCCCTTCCCCGTCTGTAGTTGCCAGGAGAAATTTCCAGATGGCACCACCGGTGAGGAGGGGATGGGACTTACTAACAATGCCACAAGGTGTTCATCTGCTGTGGCTCTTCTCGCTTTTTAGCAGGCCAGCATCGTCGGATAGATGTTACCCCTACGAGACCTTTTTTAGACCTTTTTTAGCGCAGGCCCAATTCACGAACAATTCTGCGAACGGCCGAGTTTTTGTGAGCGATGGGAAATCGACTGCCTCAGATTCTCCTGCACACTCTCACGGACAGCGGCAATGTTTTCGGCAGATTTTGCATTTCGTCGACGTACGGGTGTTGGTTTATTATTTACTTAACTAGTGGACTCAAATTTCTTAATATGTTGTCAGTAAAATTGCCTGCAGTGAACAGTGAACACCCTTTTTGTTTTGATAAAACAATTTTATCATTTGCACTATGTCCATCAGACTGAATAAATGACATCCGATTTCACACATGTATTTTTAACAGTATGGCCGCTATCAACTGTCAAAGTTCAGAAGTCCCTATTGCAGAACCCATTACGTGGAAATCTTTGAAGTTGCTCCTGACCAAAACAAAAGTTGTTTTTTCTTCCATATACACTCCACTTATCCAAGTGACACATTAGCCTCTTTTCATATAACATAGTTTCTTTCCACTCGTTTGCACTGTAAGCATCCACTAAGTGAATCGCGGATGCCGTAAAAGTCTTAGAAAACCTAAAAATCTCCTCGAGTCTAATAAATCACATTCACGGCGTCCCTTACTACTGTTTTGTCATGAAGTGAAAAATCACACAATTAAAAGGAATTGTTGGAGCTAGATGCATACCAATGTCTTTACCGAAGAAAGCGTAGCAGAAAAAAAAAATTGGAAATTCCCGGAAGGGTCAAGAGAACTCAATTGATAACTAAGCCAAGCGGAAAGGCGCAATGAAAATATTGTGTTTTTTCTTCTTAAGTTATTTGCTCTTGGTAAACTTCTCTCCCTCCCTTGAAAAAGGGATCGGCAATTCAAAAAGATATAATTAACTAGGAAACCCTATGAAGGAGGTGCAAAGGACTACCGACTACTGATGGCAAGGTCAAGCGTCCATGGAAAAACAGCGAATTTATCATTCAAATTGAGGTCAAATAGCAAGATAACTTTAATCAAGTTAATAATTTAAAAGGAGCGGAATGAAAATTGCTCCGTTTTCCTGCTGGGTATCCGAGATAAGGATTACGATGGTTTTTTGTTGAGGGGATATACGAGTGTTCTTCAGTGGAATTTAAGTAAGGCGTACCTGTTTAGCTATAGCTCAGGCCCAGACCCTCCATGGGTCGCTGGCCTGATAAGTAAGTAAGTAGTACCTGTTTAGGGACTACTAGATGGATTTAATCCTGGAACATGAAAGGATGTATCTGAACGTGGAGGAGCTTGGTTGTGCTTGGGGATCTAATGGGGGTTGTACATTTTGATTAGATTTGGATTTAGGTAGAATTAGTCGATGAATCCAAACATGACGCCTATGTCATTGTCATCGTATTATATGCGGTGTTTTTCGCAGCAAAGCATCCAATTTCATTTCAATGGATATCATAAGCTTTAGAAGCAAAATAAGAGCAAATTACTATCGCTAAGGCAGTTTTTCAAAGATTTTTCGATAATTGTTAAAAGAATAGTTCTACTTTAATTCGGTGTCTTACGAGACCGTACCAACGGTTTCTTGATTGCACTACTGAATTACTACTTATAACTATCAGGCCAGCGATCCATGGAGGATCTGAGCCTGAGCTATAGTTGCCTTCCATCCTTGACGATCCCGGGCACGCTGCTCCCAGTTATCAAGACCAAGATGTCTTACATCCGGTATTACTTGGTCTTTATAACGGAGGTTTGGTCTTCCTCTTCTTCTCGAACCAGGAGGCTCGGAGTCGAAGACCCTCTTAGCTGGAGCGTTGATGTCCATGCGCTTGATGTGGCCGAGCCAGTGCAGTCGGCGGATTTTTGCCTTCCGGACTACATCCACATCTTTGTACAGCTCGTAGAGTTCGCGGTTGTGTCTTCTACTCCATTCACCTTCCTCACAGACAGGACCAAAATCAGCTACGCTGTTCTGCTTATCGTCCAACTTTCGGCTCCGTACAGCAAGACTGGCAGTATGAGCGTTTTGTAAAGCATTACTTTGGTCTTTCGAGTGAGGAGTTTTGACCCCAGTTGTTTGGACAAGCCGAAGTAGCAGCGGTTGCCAAGGGCGATTCTATGCCGGATCTCCACTGTGGTATCATTTGTGGAATTTACGTTTGCCCCGAGGTAGACAAACTCCTTAACTACCTCGAAATTGTAGCTGTCAATTGTTATATTTTGTCCCAGGTGGTGAGCGACGGATTGGTTTTTGCTTGACAGCATGTATTTCGTTTTGTCCTCATTGATTTTAAGACCAACTCGGTTCGCCTGTTCTTCAATCGCCGTGAATGCTTCCACAATGCCACGGCGAGAACACGCGATGATGTCGATATCATCCTCGTATCCTAGCAGCTGGATGGACTTGTAAAAGATAGTGCCTTCCCTGTTGACGCCTGCCCGTCGCTCTATCTGCTCCATCACCAGGTTGAAGAAGTCACATGACAGCGCATCTCCTTGCCGAAATCCAGTGCATGTTTCAAACGGTTCCGAAGCCCTGGAACCGAGTTGCACGGTGCATCGCGTATTTTTTAGCATGGCGCGACACAACTTGATCAGTTTTCCCAGGATCCCGAATTCGGCCATCGCACCAAACAGTCCTTCACGATGAATGCTGTCGTATGCAGCTTTGAAATCGATGAAAAGATGGTGTGTATAGATTCGAAACTCGTTAGTCTTTTCCAGGATTTGTCGAAGTGTGAAAAATTGGCCTATAGTCGATTTGCCGGGCCGGAAGCCGCACTGGTAGCTGCCGATTAGTGCGGTGCAAAATGGCTTTAGACGTTCACACTGGACAGGATCTTGTAAGCGATATTGAGCAGGGATATACCTCTATAGTTCTTCCAAGAGGTAGGCACGCCTTTTTTGTGGATGGGGCAAATAGAGCTGGTATTCCAGTCGTCGGGCATGCTTACGTCTTCCCAAATACTGGAGATGATCTGGTGCATGCTCCCTACTAGAATATCGCCGCCAGCCTTGATAGCAAGCCATTTAAGCCTGCGGCCTTGTTATTCTTCAGCTTCTGAATAGCTGTGCCGACTTCTTCGATGCTGGCTGGGAGGACTACTTCAGCGGCTGGAGTTGGGATTTCCTCGATCCCTACCACTCTCTCCTGGTCATGCTCGTTAAGCAGCTACTGGAAATGCAGCTTAAATAAATCCACTATTCCCTGTGGGTCGGTGACAAGATCACCCTCGCAGTTTCGAAGAGCCTGTGTGCCCTTTTTGAAGCCTCTTGCAAGGCCCTTGGCTTTCTTGTAAAAGGCTCGTATTTTATGATTATCCCTAGACTCCTCGATATCCTTGAGATAGGAGGCTGCGAAGATTCTTTTCTTTTGTCGCAGTAGTTTTTTCTCCTTCTTTCTTCTGGCTAGGTACTCTTCTTGCACTGCCCTGATTTTCCTTTGCAGCGCCTTTTGGTTCGCCTCGTCGGTTGCTGGCTTTTTCTGCTCACACTCGCCATCATACCACGGGTTTCTTGTCGGGGCTGGTAGGGTACGGTGGTGTCGGCTACTTCCTGAATGGCTGAGCGGCAATGCAGCCACATATTATTGGCATTTGTATTCGACGTAGGCATATCGTAGAGTCTTTCGCTCAGCTGCTCCCTGTAGACTCTGGTAACCTCCGGTGTGCTCAGGCGCCCAATGTCGAACCTCCTCCTGATGGGCTGGTGCGGCTTTCTGACATTGGACAGTCGAGCTCTGAATCTTGCTGCTACGAGGAAGTGGTCAGAGTCGACATTTGCCCCTCTGAATGTTCGCACATCCAGGATGTTTGACGCGTGCCTTGCGTCAATGAGCACATGGTCGATTTGGTTGACGGTGCCGACCGTCCGTGGATCGCCAGGTTGCTGTGTGGATTCGCCTGCGATGAAATCTTGTGCTACTTATCACCGCATTACGAGCTGTCGCTAAGTCAGCGAGTCGGAAGCCGTTATCTGTTGTTGTGTCGTGGAGGCTGTGCTTTCCGATCACTCCGCCAAGGGCGTTTTCCTTTCCGATTTTAGCGTTGAAGTCCCCGAGCACGATTTTTACATCGTACTCCGGACAAGCTCCGTAGGCGTTGTCCAGGAGGTCATAGAAGTCCTCCTTGATAGGGTCTTCAGCCTCGTCGGTAGGGGCGTGTGCACATATAAGGCTGATGTTATGAAATCTGCCTCTGATGCGGATCACAGCCAGGCGATCAATTATAGGTTTAAAGTCGATGACCTTCGACCTTAACCGCTTTCCCACGACAAATCCGCATCCCAGTAAGTTCGACCTTTTGTGACAGCTGTAATATATGTCGCAATTTTTCTTCCTTATCATACCGTTTCCTATCCAGCGTATTTCCTGGACCGCAGTAATATCCGCCTTGTACTGCGTAAGGATTCCTTCTAGTTTATAAGCAGCTCCGGTAGTGTACAGGGTTCTGACATTCCAGGAGCATACTCGCAAATCGTGTTCCTTTTTCGTGCGTTGTCGTCGTCGTCGAGTATCCGTTCGTGTATCCGAGGCATCTTGCTCATTCATAACTCTGTTTTTTTTTTTTTTTTTACGTGGGCGGATTGTTAGCCCGCCGCACAACCGCCATGGGGTTTTGTCCCTGCATACGTTAGTTCACCTCCCAACGGTTGTTGAGGAGGCTATCCACAGGGCGCCGCGAGGAGGCCGTATGTCAATTTGACCCGGGCATTTAAACAGGGATCGTTGCTGGCATCTCGCCAGGTTGAGAGCGAATAACAACTTTGCCCCGTATGTCCGAGTCCATTGCCCGATTTTAAATGTCACAGATAGTTTATCTGGTTAATGAAAACATCTGCGACAACTCTTTGATACTTTTCCCGATGCTGTGAGTATAATGCACAAGCTGAGCCACTTTTAACGTTGTTTTATTGCCAGGCACCTTATATGCAGAACAAATTAATCACAACTGTTTTATTGTTGTGGATAACCTGATCGGCTTTTATCAGTGTGTTTTCAGGCCAGGTAAATCCACAATAGACCAAATATTTACGCTACGGCAGGTGTTGGAGAAGACCCAGGAATACCAAATCGACAGTCACCACCTCTTCGTCGATTTCAAGGCTGCATATGACAGCGTGTATAGAGACGAGCTATGCAAAGCCATGTCTGGTTTCAAAATCCCTGCCAAACTCGTCCGACTGTGCAGGATGACAGTGGAGAATTCTCACTGCTCCATTAAGGTCGGTAATGAGCAAACCTAGACCTTTGATGTTAAAAATGTTGCTATCATGCAACTTTTTCAACATCGTGCTTGAAAATATCGTGCAAAAATCACTGGCAAACACAAGAGGTACGATTTATTTCAAGTCTACGCAATTGCTTGCGTACGCCGACGACATTGACGTGATTGGACGGACACAGCGAGAAGTCAATGTGGCCTTTGTAAGCATTGAGGTAGAAATGGCTGAGATGGGTCTTAAGGTTAATGAGGGTAAAACCAAATATCTGCTTTCATCTAAAAGAAACGGGCAACGCCGACGTATTGGCCAGAACGTCACCATGGGCGGATATAGCTTTGAAGTGGTCAAGGAATTCGTCTACCTTGGCTCAACGATGACCGACGACAACAACACCAGCGCTGAGATAAAACGCCGAATCACTCTTATTAATTGCTGTTTCTTTGGACTCAAGAGGCAATTGAGAAGTAGAGCTCTCTCTCGACAAACCAAGGTGACACTATATAAGACCTTGATCATCCCAGCGCAGAGGCCTGGACTTTAACAAAAGCGGATGAAGATGCCCTTGGTCGTTTCGAGAGGAAAATTCTGCGCACTATCTACGGTTTGTTCGAACGGTATATGGAGGAGAAGATATAACGAAGAACTGTACGGGTTGTACAGCGACATCGGCCTGGTACGACGTCTACGGATACAGCGTCTAAGGTGGCTAGGCCATATAGAGCGCATGGAAGATACAGCTCCGACCCGAAAAGTCTTCGAATCCACTCCGGAAGGAAGGCGCGGCAGAGGACGGCCGCCTCAGCGGTGGCGCACGCAGGTGGAAGGGGACCTCAACCAACTGGGCGTGCGGCACTGGAAACAGATGGCCAAAAACCGTGCCAGCTGGAGACGCTTGTTGGTTGAGGGCAAGGTTCACCACGAACTGTAGCGCCACCTAAGTAAGTAAGTTTATCTTATGAGCGCAGGAGAAATTAAACGGTATTTTGGTTGAATAAAAAAGAACGTTTGCTTGAAGAAACATCAAATTTATAACGGTAAATGCGTTCAAGGGGCCGATCACAATTCCATGTAAAAACAATTTCTTGACTTTCATTTTTGTGTATTTTTTGGTTTTCTTGTTGATTTTTGTTATCGCCTTTTAAATTAATCAGATTTTGTTATTGATCGTTAGTAGATGTGCTAATAAAACAGCATGAATTTACAAAAAAAGCTAAACACCAAAGAAGCTCGTTATGTTATAAGGAAACTGTCTAATTTACCTTTTTTCCCCTTTGTCAAACTGTAACTCCTTTCCCCGTCAGCCTAATACAGCAAATTCATCATCGGCTTTCTGCTCTTTTCTTGTCCCCTTGTGCCGTCAGTTTTCCATGTCACATACGGGTAGTTAGACATTTAATTTCATACCATCCAAGCAGATAAATCTCTTGAATAGTAGAAATATCCTCCAGATGTGACTTTTGCTTTGCCTTTTTCCATTTCTGTTCTTGTAAAACGTAAAGCCTCATCACTGCACACAAACTAAGAGGCTATCACTCGAGTACTTTGCTATCCCAGCAAAACCCAGAATTTTCATGACAGCTGCTTAGTGGGCGGTTCCGCGGGTCTAACCATTTTCCATTTGTTTCTTTTCCTTTCAACCGGTTTCGTCCCTTATTTCGGTGCAAATATGTTGCTCGAAAGAAAAATGAAGGTAAAATCAGGAACGAAACTGCATGAGCTCCAGGGAAGCACTTCAACTTTCTTTCCATTTTCTGCTACTCTCCATCTCTTTGTTTTTGCCTCACTTCTGGTGGACGTATATATTTAACAAGTACACAAGGGTCTTATGTGAAGCTGACGTTCTTAACGGTGACGTTCAAGAAGTACTTGATATCTATCCAGATTGCTGAATGGAAAATATCCAATTTAGTTGCGCTTCACCTTTGAATACGGAAAGTGGTTTAGTTTTTCTTTTCTTTATTTTCCCCCACTCAGTGTGGGTTTTTCTGCTTGGGAAATATGATTTAATGAAATACTTAAATGAAAGAAAAGTGAAATCAAAAACGGAAGTGTAAAAGGAGAGGATAGTAGTAAAGCGACTCAATAGCGATACGCTCTTTTTTATTACCACCCGTAGCCATCCACTTAATTGGACTTTGTTCCTGATGACCTTGTCTATGTTTTCATATACATACTTGTCTTGTTTTTGTGTGTTTGCTTTTCAAGCGTAATAATTTCAGTTTACATATAGCATAGTTTCTGATATTGAATATTCGTTTAGCATCACGTAGCCATCTTAGGCATTGAATCCGTAGACGCCTGACTAGGCTCATGTCGCTGTTCAGTCCGTAAAGTTCGTGGTTAAATCTTTTCGTTCACCCCCCATCTGTGTTTATGGGACAGAAAATCACACGCAAAATCTTTCTCTCGATCCGATCGATCTGAGGAGGTCCTTCCTCATCCGCCTTTGGTAGTTTCTATGCTTCTGCGCCGTACAGCAGGACCGGGATGATAAGGGTCTTAAATAGAGCCAACTTGGTCTTTCCGGAGAGTGCTCTATTATCCTCAAAGGAAGATACGATCACGTTTAAATTTAATTACCCACTATTCAACAGTTGACATCGAAGGAGCAGAGTCCTCGTAAGCTATTATCAACATCGGATGTATTTTTTTCTTCTTCGTCTTCTTTTGGTGGCGTTACAGCCCATGAAGGACCAGAGCCAAGCTTCTCTCAAGCACCCATGTTGTGTGTGATTTATTTTTCAGATAGGTGAAAAGGACCTACAGTTTAGTGCCGTTGCCGAACGGCGTGATTCGAGAAGCTTTTTCAAGGCAAGTATACTACAGGGGGTTTTGCCAGTACCCTGCCGAGGAGGAACGCCGCGAAATAAACTTAAGATGGCGTTGGTGATATCGGGATCCGAACTCGCTCATCGTGCGTCAGAGTCCAACACACTAACCACTGCGCCACGGCGCCCGCCATCGGATGTATTTGCTTCGGTTTAATATATCCAAACCGAGGAATTTCGGAACCGCTTTATGTTCAAGTTGATCCATTTTATCGAACTGCAGTATTTTATATAAACAAACTATTCGAGTGAAAAAAAACTTTTTATATGAACTAATATAACATGCTCCCAGGCAGAAAGGGACATTTTTGCTGATTAGAGATCATCTCTATGTGAGGCCGATAACTTTTCACCTCACCCTCATAAAAGCAGCTGCCATTGGAGACTCCATCTAAAACCACAATACTTGGTCAGCAGCTACAAGATAAATAAAACACACCAGGAGATGAAACTTGGCCAACGTTTACAATGTAGTTATACAAAAGTTGGCTATTTTTATGTTATGTGATATGTGTATATTGACGTTGGATGGCACAGGACTAACAAAGGCCTCGTAGGGGTAGCATCCATCCAACGGATGCTAGCGTGCTAAGAAGCCAAAAGAGCCACCGCAGTCGAACATCTTACGGCACTGTTACTAAGTCACATCCCCACCTCCTCGTGGTGCCATCTGGAGATTTCCTATGGAAATTGCAGACAGGGAAGGGCGAATGGCGAGCCTCCTGCGTCAAAAAAACAGGATTAATCGGTTGGGCTACGGTTAGTAAGCCGTAACCGGAAAAAAAAACACAAACTCCGAAACAACCACAAGCCTCGGATATAACGGACCGGATTTATGTTGACGACCCTTGCAAAAATCGAAAAAAGGACATTGATCTTTGGCATTGTACGTGGAATGTTAGGTTCCTAAACAGGCCACGTGCAGCCGAACAACTTGCGGACGCCCTAGACCGCTATAAAGCGGACATAACCGCCATCCAGGAAATGCGATGGAATGGACTGGGTATAAAGCGGATAAAAAAATGCGATATTTACTACGGCGACTGCTATAAGGAGAGAGGACAACGATTGTTTGGACGCGGATTTGTTGTTCGAAGTGGACTAAGGCAAAAATTATCAGCCTGATCTGCGTCCACGCCCCCACGGAAGACAAGGATGGATCCGCCAAAGATGAGTTCTACGATCTGCTAGACAGAACGTATACCCAATGTCGCAGCTATGACATCAAAATTGTACTAGGAGACATCTTTGAACGAGTCATCGGCAAACATAGCCTACACGACACCACATCCGATAACGGACAAAGGCTGATTGGTCTTGCTACGGGGAGAAATCTCCTTCTAGCCAGTACGCGCTTCCCGCACCTCGATATACACAAAGGCACCTGGCGGTCTTTTGATCAATCGACTACGAACCAGATTGATCACATCGCGATCGACGTCAGACACTCCTCCACTAATCTTGATGTCCGAACTTTCCGAGGGGCTAACATCGACTCGGAATACTATCTTGTAGTAGCAAGGATGCGCTTACGGATATCACGAACTCAGCGGAGTAGAGTAAGAATACAAAGTTATGACGTCGGAAAGCTACTATCGCCAGAAACCGCTCGTGCTTTTACCGATCGCGTCTTCCTTAAGCTCTCCAATACACCTCAATCCTCCATGCTATCAATAGAACAGCAGTGGAGCCTTTGCAAACAAGCCCTGAAAAGCTCTGCATCCGAAGTCTTGGGTTTCAAGGCTCCACCACGAAGGAACACCTGGTTCGATGACGAGTGCAGGAGGATTCACACAGCGAAGCAGGATGCATAATAGAACAAGAGCAGCTAATGAGCTCTACGAGTTAAAAAGAAGGGAGGAGCATAAGCTGCACAAAAGAAAGAAGAAAGAGCACGAGAAGCGCACGATTGAGGATTTGGAGAGGTGTTACTGCAGGCGTGACGTTCGAAAGTTTTATCAACAGATAAAGTGAACATGCCAAGGTTATAAAGCCAGAACGGATGCCTGCAGGGACGAGAACGGACACCTAGTAGTAGAATCGCAGTCGATGCTGAGAATATGGAAAAACCACTTCTGCAGACTGTATAACGGCGATGTTAGTCAATATACCGCTGTCAGGCAGAATGATCCATTTCTAATCGACGAAGACCGCAGAGAATTCCATCCCCCTGATCTCGACGAAGTTAAGATTGCCATATCGAAGCTCAAGTCGAATAAAGCTGCTGGCGCAGAAGGACTGTCTGCTGAGCTCTTCAAGGCAGCTGGAGATGACCTGGTTAGGAGCATGCACCAGCTCATCTGTAAGATATGGTCAGAGGACAACATGGCCGAGGAATGGAGTCTCAGCATCGATTGCCCGATCCACTAGAAAAGAGACCCCTCTAATTGCGCCAATCACCAGTCTCCTTAAGATCGCCTACAAAATCTTCTCTACCATTTTGTGTGAACGCCTGAAACCTTTTGTAAATAAGCTGACAGGTCCTTATCAGAAGCCAGGGAAGTCCACCATCGACCAAATCTTCACACTACGGCAGATCCTGGAAAAAAACAATTAATTCCAAGTCGACATTCACCATCCCGGTCCTGTTGTACGGCGCAGAAGCATGGACACCATCAAAAGCGGATGAAGAGGCCCTTGGTCGTTTTGAGAGAAAGGTTTTGCAGAAGGGGGATGGAGGAAAAGATTCAACCACGAAATTTACGGGCTGTACAGCGACATGAGTCTAGTCAGGCGTCTACGGATTCAACGCCTAAGATGGCTGGGCCAGGTAGAGCGCATGGACACCACAGCTCCACCCCGGAGAGTCTTTGAATTCAACCCCGAGGTACGAAGAAGCAGAGAACGGCCGCATTTAAGATGGCGCACATAGGTGGAAGAGGACCTCGCCCAACTGGGTGTGCGGCAACGGAAAAGGCTAGCAAAATATCCTGCTAGTTTGCAGGGGCATGTTGGTTGAAGCCCAGGTTCACCAAAAACTGTAGCGCCCGTTAAGAAGAAGAAGAAGAAATTCATCACTCCGGGTTAAAGTAAAAAAAACCGGCCAAGTGCGAGTCGGACTTGCCCACAAAGGGTTCCGTATCATCTGTATATATAAATATGAGAGAGACTATGTATGCTACCTCATCAGTCATCACATTAAATCACATTTTTTGTATGATGACATCTTGGTTGCAGGCAGGTTATAGGCATATTACTTTGATACTCAAAAATGTGAAATCAATTATCAAAGGGATGTGAAAAGGTGAATAACAATAATGGGAAATATGGGCAAAAGGTTTGCAGCTAGGAGTAATACATCAAAGACACAAAAGAGATCAAAGCTGGGAAGTTTGCTACTGGGATTTTTTGGATGAGTATCATGTCTGTTGTATAGAAGTCCCCCTTAATGCTTCATCTGTGAAAATTTCAACTGTCTAACTATCACGGTTCATGAGATACAGTCTGGTGACAGACGGGTGGCCGGACGGACGGATAGCGAAGTCTTAGTAATAGGGTTCCGTTTTACCTTTGAGTACGGAACCCTAAAAAGCAGTCCATATAGTATTTCTTGTATATTCTGTAGGTATTATTCGACCAATAAATGTTACTCATTTTTCGACTACACTGTATTAGATAAGTTACGTATAGCCCAAATGTTCATTGCTGTACAATCGAACGATTCATGTTACGGTTTCTAGGTAATGCATGTAATATGTAATCCACTTATTGTATGAAAAGTGTCATGCTGAGCCAGTCGGAATGAAGATCTCGCTGTAGAAACACTCTTTTAATTTTGCTCTCCGCTTTAGTGGCCCACAGCTTTTCAGAAGTGGGATTAGTTAACTGTACGCGTGCGAAAGTTTAAGTTAAATTTAATATTCTGGTACATACGTATTTTACAGAAAAAAGAAAGACAATTTGGAAAACTTGTGATTGATTTTTATGTGTTTTATTTGTAAAAAATGACTGAGCGCGTGTTAAAGTTTATTCAGAGTGCAACTGTACAAGAGCTGAAATATAAGCTCGCAGAACTTGGTTTGGCCACTAATGGCGCGAAAGCTACTCTGAAAGTCCGTCTTGAGCAGGCCATTGAAAATTTCAGTGTTGAACAAATGTATGAACACTTTCCTGACGAAGTTCTCGAGGAAGTTAACAGCGTAAGAGATGTTTCTAGCATAGAAGAAGAAAGAACACAGGAACAACAGGAATTACAACAGCTGAAAGGGTTACGCGAAATTGTCGCTAGAAAGGAAGAAATTCGTCAACTTCTAAAGAAATTGGAGGAGCTCAACAATGTGGCAGAGGAATGCAGGCCGTATTTCTCCTTAAAAGACATCGAAGATTCCCTTCCAACATTTTCCGGAGATGACAGCTATCCCGTTACATCATGGATTCGTAGTTTCGAGGATGTTATGAAAATGCACAGGTGCGATGAATCAAGCTATCTTATCTATGCGCAGCGTTTGTTAAAGGGAACAGCAAAGCTCTTCCTCCGATCAACACTCTTCAAGTCCTGGCGTGAACTGAGAGAGTCACTGATTGCCGAATTCCAACATCACACAACAGCCACAGACGTACACAACACCTTACGAAGCCGGAGGAAGCGGAGGGAGGAAACGTTTCAACAATATGTTTTTACAATGCAGGAAATTGCATCCAGAGCTAGTCTTAATGAGCAAGAAATCGTCGACTACATAGTTAAAGGTATACCTGACTCCTTTTATAACAAACAAGTTCTTCTTACAGCCAATACCATCCCTGAGCTGAAATGCGCCTTAAGGAAATATGAAAAAATGAAAGCTGAGTATCAACAATCATCTTTAAGCAACTCTAAAACAACGCCAAAGCAAAAAGCTACCGTGTATCTGCAAAAGGAAAGGGAACCAAAGTGTTTCAATTGTAACGATATAGGACATGTTGTCAACAATTGCCCAAAGCCGCGTAGAGAAAAGGGTTCCTGCTTCCGATGTGGTATAAAAGGCCACGTCATTAAGGATTGTCCTCAGTCAACATCAGTGCTCGTCCTCCAAAAAGCTGAGTGTGCAACAGAACATCAAAGCTCCAAATTCCTTCAAGACTTCCATGGTGTTTTTAAATACGGCTTTCTTTTCGATGGGTCCGGAACTGTCCGCACATCAATCCAAGCAATGACATTAATCGATACAGGGAGTCCAATATCATTCATCCAGCAAAAATACGTTCCACCATACCTGTTGACATCTTTAGAATCGAACATCCAAAACTTCGTAGGTATAAATAATACAAAATAAGTTGTTTTTAGTAAAATACTATGTAAAGTAAATGTTTATGATAATTCCGTAAATTTATGTTTATATGTAGTAAAAGATGAGACAATGAAAAGCGTAGTAGTTTTAGGTAGATACTTTTTGCAAACGTCTAATATTAAATTAAGTTTAGGTATGCGAAACGATTTAAGTAACCAGAGTGATAAAAAGAATAGTGAACTAACCGAAAAGATAAAAGAAATTTTGAATATCGATACGTTTGAAGACACCAGTTTAAATTTGAATATAAATGAACGTTTAAGTCACAACGAACAAGTAAAATTAAGAAAGTTATTAGCTGATTGCCTTTCGGATAATGAATCCTTGAACCCGTGCAGTGATTTTGAAATGGAAATTATGCTGACTGATTCGAACTATGTTTTTAATTGTACTCCGAGACGTCTACCTTATGTCCAAAAACAAGAACTCCAAAGTATTTTGGAAGAGTTAACAAAAAGTAAAATCATTCGTGAAAGCACTTCCCCCTTTGCTTCGCCTATAGTGCTAACCAAAAAGAAATCGGGCGAATTACGTTTATGTCTCGATTATCGACAGTTAAACAAAGTGACAGTGAAAGACAACTTTCCGACCCTCTGATAGAGGACCATCTAGACCGACCACGTGGTAAAAAGTATTTTTCACTCTTGGATCTTAAAAGTGGATTTTACCACGTTAAAATGGCGGAGAAATCCATAAAGTACACCTCTTTCATAACACCATTGGGACAATACGAATATCTACGCATGCCCTTTGGACTCAAAAATGCTCCATCTGTGTTTTAAAGGTATATTAATAAAATATTCAAAGACTTGATAGTGAGTGGTAAAATGTTGGTTTATATTGACGATCTTTTGATAGCATCGGAAACAAAGGATGAGCATTTTGCAATTTTAAAAGAAGTCCTTGGTATAGTTCGCAAAAACAATTTACAGTTGCGTCTTGACAAATGTTTGTTTATGCATGAGAAGGTTACTTATTTAGGCTACGAAGTTTCCGCGGATGGGATAGGTCCAAATGCTGATGGGTTGCGAGCTGTCTCGAATTTTTGTATACCTAAAAATGCTAAAGATCTTCATTCATACTTAGGATTATGCTCTTATTTTCGGAAATTCGTAAAGAATTTTTCAATAATATCAAAACCTTTATATGATCTTTTAAAACGCAAAGAACCATTCGTTATGAGTGATGAGGAACTATCTGTTTTTGAACTTCTTAAACAAAAGCTACTTGAATCCCCATTATTGTGCATCTATAATCCTCATGCCGAAACAGAGTTACATTGCGATGCCAGCAGCTTAGGGCTTGGTGCTGTTTTATTGCAACGTCAAGACGACAAATATTTCCACCCAGTCTTTTTTTTTTCAAAACGCGCTACGGTTGCTGAATCCAAGTATCATTCATACGAACTTGAGACTTTAGCAATCGTATATGCTTTAAGAAGGTTTCGTATTTACTTAACTGGCATCAGATTTAAAATCATTACTGACTGCAGGTCACTGACCCTCACATTAAACAAAAAGCTCTTGAATCCGAGAATATCCCGTTGGACATTAGAGCTCCAAGACTATGACTATGTCATTGAACATAGAGATGGAAAGAGGATGGCTCATGTCGACGCTCTCAGTAGATGTCATAATATCTTAGTAATTGAAACTGATTCATTTGAACATGCTTTGGCGGCATCCCAGCAGAAAGACGAAACCATTCTACGCATAGTAAGCATGCTGGAACAAAGGGAAAGTCCATCTTACGAATTAGTTAACGGCCTTGTGTACAGGAAAATGAATGATATGGTCTTCTTTTATGTTCCTTGCCAAATGGAAAGAAACGTTATGCAAACACATCATGAGGCCTTATGCCACGCAGGGGTAGACAAATTATATGACTTTTTTAAAGAAAACCTACTGGTTTCCTTCTATGAAAGCTAAAATCAAAAATTATATCAACACCTGTTTAAAGTGTATACAATTCTCTCCACCAACCGGCAAGAAGGTAGGCGTTTTGCATTGCATTCCAAAGGGAGATAAGCCGTTTGAAACTATACATGTTGACCATTATGGTCCCTTACCTTCTTCCATGAAAGGTTATAAACATGTTTTCCTGGTAGTTGATGGCTTTTCCAAATTTTCAAAACTGTATGCCGTTAAAAGCACTAGTACTAAAGAAGTAATAGGATGCCTACAATTATATTTTTCGAATTACAGCAAGCCCACACGTATTATTTCGGATAGAGGAAGTTGCTTTACTTCCGACGAGTTCAGCAAATTCTGTGTTAGCAAAGACATCCAACACATCAAGATTGCTACCAGTTCACCGCAGTCGAATGGCCAAGCAGAACGCATTAATAGGAGCTTAACACCTATGTTTTCTAAGGAAAGTGAATGTGACCCTGGCGAGTGGGTAAAACACTTGAGTAAAGTGGAGTTTGCATTAAAAAATGTTGTCAATAGAAGCACTGGTTTTAGTCCGAGTGTGTTACTTTTTGGTGTTGCTCAAAAAGGTGAAGTGTGTGATAACATCCGCGAGTATCTTCAACAAAACATAATTTTTGGTCCACGAAACCTTGACGAGTATAGACAGAAGGCAAATGAAAACATAATCCGAAGCCAAATCAGTAATAAGAACTACTATGACGACCGACATAAACCTCCATTCCCGTACAAGGCTGGAGATTTTGTCATGATAAAAAATATTACTAATACGCCTGGTGTAAATAAGAAATTAACTGCCAAGTACAAAGGACCGTACCAAATCATTAAAGTATTGCCGAATGATAGGTACTTAATAAAAGATTTAGAGAACCTGCAGCTTTCAAGGATTCCTTACGAGGGCATAGTATCTCCCGAAAACATGAAACCATATGTTCAAGATTAATATCCGACTAACTCGCGCCTCGATATTCGATCCGATTTATTTGTTTCATTTTCGTGATTAGCGATATCTTCCGTAATTTTATGAATGCTTAAATATTCAATCGATTATTTTAAAATTGCACTTTTAGAAGGGAAAATTGTCGTGCATATGCATCAGTTCTATTTTAAAAAGGATAACACATATTATACCATGAATATACTCGAAAAATGTAATATTACTATATGCGCGTTTGCTTTATATACAACTTCTATGTACATGTTATGCTGGTTGTATTCGTATGTAAATCGAGGACGATTTGTATTCAGGATGATCGAACTGTAGGTATTATTCGACCAATAAATGTTACTCATTTTTCGACTACACTGTAATAGATAAGTTACAATACGTATAGCCCAAATGTTCATTGCTGTACAATCGAACGATTCATGTTACGGTTTCTAGGTAATGCATGTAATATGTAATCCACTTATTGTATGAAAAGTGTCATGCTGAGCCAGTCGGAATAAAGATCTCGCTGTAGAAACACTCTTTTAATTTTGCTTTCCGCTTTAGTGGCCCACAATTCTAAAACTGCTTGGAAGTTATTGGAATTAAAGTAAACCGATTGATTTATTTCAAAATGAGCTTATATGGTTCGGTAAGCTATAAGCTTCAAAAAACATCCAAATCTCAGTTACAAATTAAATGATGTCATACCAGTATCCGCCAATATAATTAATTACACGTAACACCCTCAACCCAAGATCATATGCTAAATTTTCTAAGCTTTTATAAATAAAATTATGTATCATGTTAAATATAAAGTATTTTATTACGTTCATAAGCTATAAAAATGTTATCGCACAATTTACAATGAAGTGATACAGAGATATGATATTTTTATATATTTCTGCTGAAACATTATTTAATTAGTAATGGAATATAGGGGGAAGAAAATGAAATAAAAGTTGATTGAAGAAAACAACGACTGAAAACCTAAAATTGTACAAGTAAATAAATATGTAAACACATAAATAAATAAATATATAAATAAAAAGTATGTATGAATAAATAGGTAAATAAAAATGATACGAACAAATAAATAAATATGGTTAAATAAATATAAAGCAGTCGAAAGACATTCATGGGTTAGTAATAATATTGGGTTCTTAGAGTACCCACTTAGAGCCAGTAAGGTATTTTTAAGTTAATTATGTTGGATAAGATAAGGTATTAAAAATGGTTTTTACTTTGAAGAGAGGGCACCGTGGCGCAGTGGGTAGTGTGTTGGCCTCTGACGCCGATGACACGGGATCGAATCCCGACACAGCCATGTCATCGAACGTGTTTTCACGGTGTTTCTCCTCAGCGGGGTTCTGACAAAACACACTGTAGTAAAATTGTCATGAAAAGCTTCTCGAAATTCGCCGTTCGGAAACGGCAATAAGCTGTAGGTCCCTTTCACCTATGGGAAAATTAAATCACACAACATGGGTGATTGAGAGAAGCTGGGCTCTGGTCCTTCATGGACTGTAACGGCAACATACATACATACATACATTAAAAATGTCTATACATGTATGTACAAATGCACATACCAGTAAAATTGTTTTTTGAACTCTAAACTGTAAGCTAGACTTTGACCCTCCCTGAGATGTAACCGAGGTGGCTATGGTGCTGTGGTTGACATCATCGACCGCCGAGCGGAAAGTCTATAGTTCAAATTCGCTTCGTAGCCAAGGAAAAGTAATTCCTATACGGACAAAAAGTATGCAACGCAGTTGTGAATGGAAAGTGACCAGACGTACTGCTGCAGGCCTAACACTCACAGTATATGGTCAATTGAAATACATCCTCTGCGTATGCAATGCCACAATGCTCGAACGATTTACTACGGACTATAACCAACCCGGAATTGGTCGGCTCTCGTCCAATCTAAGACAACCACCCCTGAGAGTAGTGAACGAACATCAACGACCCAAACCACTGCACTCCGTTCAGGTTGTGTGTCTAAAACACATCATAAGAGAATATAAAAACTCTTGAACCTGCGCTAGTCTCTAAAAAAAAAAAACGACACAAGACCGCGTTTTTTTTTTTGTTTTTTTTTTTGTTCTAAACGTACTCCGCTTTCATGCTATCTTACTTATAATGGAAATGGTTTATTAAATCGACTCCCAACACGCTGATAAAATCGCAGATCGTATCCAAAGAGAACATGAGGCCATAATGTCATCAATCATTTCCCAGAAAATATATTATACATATGTTTGTATGTGTGTAATTTTGTCGACTCGGAAAAGAAAATTTTTTCGTCATAGGGCTGATTGATGGATTGCAAGTTGATCTAACGCAACTACAGAATATTCAAAGCCCCAGGCGCCTTTAACCTCCAATAATGTTGCGACGTTCACCTGCTAAAGATATTAATCCTAACAATTCTGACCAGATGGGCTATTCCAAACAAACAAATTTCTGCCTTAAAAGTAATCAGCATCACCCGTAAATAGAAGGAAAGGGAGAAAAGCAAATTTAAAAAATTCAAAACAAATAAGAAAAATAGTGAGACATCGGAAGCTCTACGGTCTCGTTGACTTACCCCGGATCTTTGTAAAATGAACGACTATGAGGAAAATGAAAGTCCGAGCAAAGGCAAACAAGAAAAAAAGCTTAATGATGAAAAACCACAAAACAAATGTAAATAGCTTGTCAATGAGGTAACGTCCGTTAAATAGAAATTAAAACGATAGCAAGAGGAAGAGCGGGAGAAGGAACGACTTTCCTAATCGCTTCTCTTCTCTATCCCCTATTTTCCGTTTTCTTCTCCTCACTTTGAATTTGAAGCTTCGAATTTGAAACTTTGAATTCAAGTTTCACCCTTTTAGCATACGAGTAACAGTCCCTCGTTGTTCGTTTTGTTTTATTTTTTTTTTTTTGCTGGCGTTCTTTTGGCAGCTGACCATTAATTTTGTTGTCAGTGAGAGGGAAATAAACTTGGCACGAAGAGCGATTTTGCTGAATAGGACATTAGGATTAGGACGCCAGCCGCCACTGTTGCCGTAATATTGAATATGGAATGAAATGATGTCAACTGTATGGACGCGCAGCATGACTACGGATGTGACTTCAAATGCTATAACGAGTTCGACCGCGGCTCGAGTAGCAGGTGGTGTCTCGGACGCTGCCTGATGTACGTCGGAGTGCAAGGTATTTTTGGACGCCCGATGATCTCACGAACTATTTATACATATGTTCATATGTACATACATATGTATGTATGTAGGTGTATCTGCACTTATTACTTCACCCAAGTGCTATCAGTGTACGCGTACATCTAGATCCATTTGTATGCAATATATGCTGTGCTTCACACATTCAAGGGTTAGTACGACTACAGCTACTCGTACTAGTCCAATTGTAAATGCTACTGCGAGTGCAACTACTAAATGCGGCGGCTTTTCTATGAAATTAGGTCAGCGTCTCAATTTGCCGAATAAATTCAAGTTAGCTGACTAATCGCGTTGGCGTTGCCGTTCTCGTGTCGAACGACTTTTGCTAGAAACGAATGCAACCAAGGGTTGGAACGATGGATTGCATGGCGTTTAACTTTTATCTATTTGCTTGAGGAACTCATGTGAAACTAATAGCGGAGGAGATGTTTCGGATTTTTTATTTCTCTAGTTTTGCAGATATGTTCATACATACATGTATGTATGTATATACATATGTACGAGCACATTCGAATACTATGCATAAAGGATGTGAACTTCGGATGACGAACAAAAACATTTTGACCTTACTATTTCCTGTTGCTCAGAGGCGAAAATATCGATTCGAAATACGTACTGTATGTATGTACATAGTTATTGTACATATGTATGTGCATTCGTTCGTCGGAAGCGAATGTACCATAATGTGCAGTGGTAATTATTTCAGTTAGTATTGAGTAGAATTGATTGATTAGCTCGAGTGGTAAGGAAGACTCTTCCGCTTGGGAGAGTTCTTTCTTCAACTAAGTTAAGTGGAATGCATGCGGGAAAATGCCATGTTCTAATTACTTTGAACTTCAGTGTCGACTGCTAGGGAAGAAAACATTTCATGCGGTTTTTGCAATCTATTCGCTGTGCTAAGAAGTAATGTTAAAATAAATAAGATAGCAAAGACAATTCATTTCCATATGTTGTTAAAAAAAACTTCTACGAGTCCAGAATTGGGTTTGATCACTGGATTGCAATAAACTACAACTGTCTACTCTTTTATTCAATACACACACTTTATTTAGTATTACAACCTCAGATCAATTATCTGGGCGCTTCACCTTTATTACAAGCTTTTACACTTTAAGGCTTTACCTCCCTTCATCGGGCGCCTTGTCGTGGCGGGAGGCTTGAGAGGTCATAGACCTCGAACAAAGACTCGAAAACCCCAAAAATGAATGGACAAACAAAAGGAATTGAGTACTCCAGGTGGTACCCGCAGCAGCGGAAATTCAACCGCGATCTCCATGATTGCGGCTGGGGCACGGATTCTGGAGGCCCCGACATTTATTTTTAACACTACGGCAGCCCGGAGTTGGGACGTACCGCTGAATGCACTACTAAGTGCCAAAAAAGAAAGGGAAAGAGGCATGCCCGAAAATTGCGCAAAGAAGCTGAAAAAGCTGAAGGCGTAGTGGTCGAGGCTATACTTACGTCTGCGGGAACCAGTTAAGGAGGTATCTCCTACCGAAATTGATCTGAGCCTCTTTCCTGAGGTCCTCCCCTCTCTCGAAGGTGCGCAGCGCAGTAATCGTCGGCGATTGGGAAAGGCTGCTGAAGGAGGCGTAAGCATGCTCGCACTTTCGGCATGCGCCTCCAACCCTCTTTCTCTTACTGGGACGATTCAACCACCCAGTAAGAGCGTGATTAGTTCCCGTAACGACGGGGCCGGAAGCGCTCAGGTTTCTGCCATGGCTGGCACTGCCTCCGAAATACGTAGCGGGGCCGACATACGGACTCTGAACGCCGAAGGCCAAGCCGTTACGGGTTCTAGCAGTCCTCGAACAGGCGAGGCGATCCAAAAGCGGTGTCCGAAGGGAGCGGGAGCTCTAACCGAAGAAGGTGAAAGCCTCCGCAAACGGAAGACGGCCGCCAAAGATAACCTCGTTGGGGCGGTGGGAAATCGGAGTCTAATAGCAGATGTGGCGACCCAGATGGATCAAAGCATTGGCCAGAAGGCGAAGATAGCCCAAAACTGTTCCTCGGAGGCGGGGACATAACTTAAAAAAATCCCTTCCTCCGAGAAAGAGATCCAAGTGGCCATAAGGAGTCGAGAGAACCAGCTCTCTTATAAAGAGACAGCCATCTCCTCTGAAAAGGTTAGGATCATTTTTATTGTTATTATTTATTTTTATATCATTTTATTAGTAGAATTGCATGCAGTAGTACAAATCATATCGTTGTATCCATTCAGGAAACGTAGGTGTGGAATAAATGCCTATGTGGCCCTAGTGGTATACGTGATGTTACGATTCTTTATGATGAGCGATCCGAAAGGTCTAGGGTCTACCTCATCATATCGAATTCACTATCGGCAACCAAACCTCGGGCACTTTTGTGGACAAGATCTCGTGACTGCTAGAGTAAGCTACAAGACGCACGGACCAATAGAAAAATAGTAACTAATTTAAATATGTCGGAATACGATTTAATTAATTTATTTTAATGTTTCTCACTTTAAACAAAACAATGGTAGCCGCACCAAAAATAAGCAAACCGAATGAAAACAATTTGGCAGTTCTTTCGCTTATGTTCATTTTGGGTAACTTGAGATTTAAGTGAGATTTTCGTCCGGTTTTGACATAAGCTTAAGCTTGCTTAAGTCCATTATGGTTAGCCCCTAAGGCTTATTCATACCTGAGTTTAAGTCTGTGGACTGCTAGATTGGCACGAAGGTAACATCAATATTCATAAGTAGATACAAATGTATGTATGTGGATTTCTGACATTTTTTTTTATACTAAGCGCGCACTCAAGGTTAAATCTTATAATGCCGTTAACACAGTGCGGGCAGAGGTTGGGTAGCTATCAGATTTCCTTTTGTAGTTGACAAATTAAAAGAAGGACTTAAGATTGGCTTGCGTTTTGATCAAGTGGTAGAGAGAGTTATTAAGCTCGAAAAATATGTAGATATTGACTTATTAGATTGAAATTTGCTTTGTGGAGTTCGTAAGACAAGCGCTGAAGGCGAAGTGTTCAGCTGTGGAGAGTCGTAAAAAAACCAGCGAAGTGCGAGTCGAACTCGCGCACGAAGGGTTTCGTACAATCTGTATATATAAATATGAAAGAGACATCACAATCACATTTGTTGCATGATGACAGATCTTGGTTGCAGGCAGGTTATAGGCATATTACTTTGATGATCAGAAAATCTCCATGATGAGATAGTTGATCATCAAAGTGTCCATTGAATCAATTATCTTTTCTTGAGAGCAAGGAGGTGAAAGGTGAATAACAACAATTATGGGAAAAAGGTTTGCAGCTAGGATTAATATATCAAGGACAAATTACGGATCAAAGCTTGGAAGTGTTTTAATGGTTGTGGGATATGATCGAAAGTTAATTTCACAACAATTGAAGTTGTTGTAGCATTTGAAATCTTAACCTATCAGGATGGAAAAGGAAGGGAATAGCAATTGTACGGCTGTCCCGAACCGTCGTCCGAAGGGAGCAGGTGCTTTAACCGAAAAAGGTAAAGACTCCCGCAAACGCAAGACCGCCGCTAAGGATAGCCTCGCTAGGGAGATAGTGTGCGATGCCACCCTCTCCGGTGGGGCGGTGGGAAATCGGAGTCCAATGGCAGATGTGGCGACCCAGAAGGATCAAAGCATAGGCCAGAAGGCGAAGATAGCCAAATACCACTCCTCGGAGGCGAGCACATCACACAACAAAACCCCTTCCTCCCAGAAGGAGATTCAAATGACCGTAAGGAGTCGAGAGAAGCAGCCCTCTTATAGAGAGGCGGGCAGCTCCTCTGAAAAGATCAGGATAGGGAAAGCTGACGATGATAGTAGAATGACCAACGCAGACTGCAAGCACTGTGAGGATCGTCTACTGGAGCTAGCCTCGGCAACGGGTTTCTGCTTACAGGCAGAAAAGTCAGCTTTGATGAATGGCACATTTGTGGTGAGCTGAGATCTGGTGGCTGCAAGAGTAACCTACAAAACGCACGGAGTTATAGAACACTTCGTCGTTGCGTCTGCCTACTTTCCCTACGATTCGATACTACCTCCACCACCGAAGGTAGTTTCTGAACTCGTAGAGTACTGTGTACTATTTGGTCTTAGAGGTCGAAGAATCTTGGATCCGTGAACAGCTGACCATCTACGTCAGCATAAAGGACAGCATACCAAATCAGTGAATCGGGATATTTAGGGGATATTGAAGGTTGGCTCATCGAGAGATTTTTCAGCTACTCAAATGTTTTTTAGTTTGCGGTTAGTATAACTTAGCGTGCGTTTGATCTTGGCGCTGATGCCATTACTACTGCTTTGGAACGGTTCCCAATTGTGGCGCAATTCTGACTAGACCTCCGGATATACTTTCTTCCGAAATTCTATTATGTGTCTAAGTGTATACTCATAGACAGTACATCTTTAGCCTTTGAGTACAAAGGCTAACGCCCACGCTACCGGTTTTGATTCGATCATTTATTCAGGTGGACAGAATCTCACTTGCCTTCTGCCAGAATGAATGGTTTATTCCGTCAGAATTAAATAGGTCTCTCTAACTAAGCGAAATATAATCAGTTGCTGGAGAGCTGGCTTTCCTACAAAGAAGGGCACAAGACATTTAAGACAAGTATCAGGAAGGCTAAGAGGCAGTTTTGTTGTCCTTGCCACTATGTCTTAGTCTCAGTTAGGTTAGGTACAAGTGGTTGGCATAAGCCACACGTAGGCCGGAGTCGGCCCATTGTGATACCACATGGATCATTACCCTGATCCGCTACCTGAGAACCAGCCGGTGCTTCTGATGAAGCGATGGAGTTGAGCTATTCTTAGGTTTGCTAGCTCACTTAGATGTTCGCTAGAGAGGGGCATGAGCAGAGAAGGTGATGTATTGATTCCTCTTCCTCCTCATCCATGCAGCCGCGGCAAAAGTCATTGAAGGGCAGCCCTAGTCTGGCGGCGTGTTTTCCAATAATGCAGTGACCTGTACTGACACCCACTAGAGTGCTCAAAGTAACCCTTTTGGTTGCTAATAGGTGTCTGTTCGTCCTAGGTTTAACTTAGGCCAGATTTGTTTAGTGATAAAGCCGATTTCACTTTCATTCCATTGGTGGTTGGTCGCCTCTATGGTTCGAAGTTCTGTTTTATGTCTTACCGTACTTATTGGGTAGGGTAGGAAGACTGAGTGTGCCCGACCCTAACTTTGCAAGTTCGTCGGCCGCGCAGTTTCCTGGAATATCTCTATGACCGGGAACCCACAATACTTTAATGTTGAACTGTTTAGCCATCCCGTCTAGAGATAGGCGACAGTTTAGAGATGTCTTTGATTTGTGGGTTACCGTGGCCAGGGATTTTATCGCAGCTTGGCTATCCGTGCAAATGATAATATCCTTCGCTGTTAATTCTTCCTGATACACAATACTTTAATGTTGAACTGTTTAGCCATCCCGTCTAGAGATAGGCGACAGTTTAGAGATGTCTTTGATTTGTGGGTTACCGTGGCCAGGGATTTTATCGCAGCTTGGCTATCCGTGCAAATGATAATATCCTTCGCTGTTAATTCTTCCTGATACACACTGCAGTGATGTGGGAGTCTGAATGATAGGTTGAGGCTAAGTTCCTTGGAGAAGACTCCACTACCTACACCCGACTCCATCTTGGAGCCATCGGTATAGAGGGAGATCGAGTCGAGTTTGGTATAACTTTTCCTTCAGCCCATTCATCCCAGGATGGAAAGGCAACTTCAAAGTTCCTAGTGAACACATTCTACGGGATGATGTAGCCTGTGTCTAGGGGTACTTTGAAGTTCTTAAGAATGGTAGTATGTCCTTTTTGTAGTGTGGACCATTTTCCTATGCGCCTAATTCGTAGGGCCGTGCAGGCAGCAACTTGCTTGCTGAAGAGGTCCAACGGTGGAAAATGTAATAAGATATTTAGCGCCTCCGTGGGGGTTGATCTGATCGCTCCGCTAATATATAAACAGGCCGATCTTTGGACCTTCCCCAGAAGGTTTCGGTAGACTGCCTTGTCCAGAGCCGTCCACCAAACTACGATGCCATATAGGAGGATGCGCCTTATGATTGCTGTGTAGAGCCAGTGCATAATGCTTGGATGGAAACCCCACCTTCTGTCCACCACATTCTTACAGCTGTAGAGGGCAGTGGTTGCTTTCCTGGCACGATCAACAATGTTAGGTTTCCAATTTAGCCTCCTGTCAAGGACTAGGCCTAGGTATCTAGCCTGATCTTTGATTATTAGTTGGGTTCCATCCAACCTCTGTGGGTGGAAGGGCGGAATTTTATATAGTCTCAGTTACCTCGTGCAGAAAGGTGATGCACGGTGAGTCGAGTGAAAAGTCTATAGAGCTTCTCCCGTGTTGACACTTCCCAGGCATGACCACTGTGAATTACATAGTACTGTAGTATCTCATGTAACGCTTGGCTATATTACGCTGTGCATAATAACTTAAAGCAAGGTTCTTTGCTCTGTATAAAACTTCAAACCGTACAACACTTCAGGCCCTGAGAGGATTGTACCAGTTTGGCTTCAGTATACGGCTGATCTCTTTAGGAATTATCCAACACTTCTTTACATCTCGAATGCCAGTAGCTTGAGGTCTGTAATCGTTAATTTAAAATACTTTGGGACAGTTTACGCATCCACAGTAAAATGATAATTAATACAGAGATAACACACAGATAACCGTCAGAGGCTGCACTTCGTCCACAGATATGTGCCATCGAGAACGTCAGCCGAGCACTCAAGCAACAGCTTAAGAGTGGCGGGCCGGGAGAGGGCTTGATTGATCAATTGGCAAATTCGTGACAAGAAGTATCTTTAAGTCCAGCTTTATCGGTATCAGCATCATCAGAATGATTAACAAAGCCATACAAGGCCGGGTGGTCTCACTTTTTCTTTGTAATTAATTAACTGTATGTTTGTATGTATGTTGGAGTTACAGTCCATGAAGGAACAAAGCCGAGCCATATTGTGCGTGATTTCATTTTCCCATAGGTGAAAGGGACCTACAGTTTATTGCCGGTTCCGAACGGCCAAATTCGAGATGCTTTTCTTGACAATTTGTCAGGGGGATTTGTCAGTATCCCGCTGAGAAGCACCGTGAAAAGCACGTTCGATGACATGGCTGTTGTCCATTAACTAATGAGCCATTAATACCACGGTAAAGGAGTGGGCGCCGTGGCGCTGTGGTTAGGTGTTGGACTCTAGCGCACGACGAGCAAATTCGCATCACGATAACACCAACGCCATCGAATGTTTATTTGGCAGCGTCCCTGGCTGTAGTATACTTGTCATGAAAAAGTTTCCCTACTCACGCCGCTCGAAATTTGACATTTAACTCTAGGTGCCATTCACTTGTAGGAAAAATAAAATCACGCACAACGTGGGTCATTACCAGAAGTTTGGTACTGGCCCTGCAAATCTACCAAAAAAGAAGAGAAGGAATGGCTGTACAGAGACTCCATAGACGATAGGCATCTCCGTTAAATATTCCAACATGTTAAGTGAGCTAATGTAGAGAGTCTTATGTACACTTTCTAAGTTGACAAATATCCATGAGGTTAGTGCTAGCCTACAGAAAACGAAACTAGTGCTACTTACAAGAAGGCACAAAATTTCACCAATCAGCTCGCCGGTGCTAAATGCCACTGTTCTGATTCTTTCAGGACATGCTTAATACCTGAGTTGAGTGTATTATTCTTGAACGACTCTGGAGGTTCATCACTGCCTTTTATTGCTATTGTTACGTTAAGTTAGGTGAGTGGGTGCCCTCTTGACGAAAGGTCAAGGCTCACTTAGACTTGAAGAGTCAATTGTGTTCAGCTAACGCTTAACCCGTAGAAACAAAAAATTTCCATTGAGCTGAATCACTTAGATGCAGATAGAAATCCTAATCATCCTAATGTTACCTACCTCTTCTAGTTCCTGGACATTCACACAGTAGGTGACGAATAGATTAAATTTCCTCATCGTCTCTGCAGGTCCTGCAGAAGTCATTGTGAGGCTGGTCTAGTCTGGATGCATGGTAGAAGATCATGCAGTACCCAGTGAGGGCACCGACTGTCAATCGAATATTTCCCCGACTGAACAGACTTTCTGTCCTTTTCTTATCATAGACGGGCCAAGTTGATCTTGCAATCGCGCGCGCATTAATCTAATTGATACCATCGCTTATTGGCTTTCACTATTAGCTTCGTCTCTATTTCTCTGTGGAGAGCACTGAGTAACGTTTTAACTTCAGTAGTGATCTGTACGGAGTTTGCGCCTGATCCCGTTCTAGCTAGCTCGTTCACTTTCTTGTTCCCGGATATATTCATATGTCTCGGTACCCAACAGAGCGTCACCTAATTGACATTTGATATCCAGCCTCTCAGAGTTTGACGAGCTTGGATCTTATCCATGTTGCCTGCAGGGCCTTAATAGCTGCCTGGCCATCAACATAGATGTTGATCCCTTTTTCTGAGAGGTTTTCCCTAGGAATCAGGTCCTCAATCTGTTTAATTGCCTAGACCTCAGCTTAAAAATGCTACAGCCATCACCACGTCTATAGGAGCGATTTATTTCACGAGATTAAAAAAAAAACCGGCCAAGTGCGGGTCGGACTCGCGCGCGAAGGGTTCCGTAATATAATGTATAAAAACGGCAAAAAAAGCATGTCTGTTGTATGGGAGCCCCATTTATACGTATATTTATAATATTTTGTCTAAGCATTTGTTGTTAAAGCAGCAACAGGAATACATAATCAGTGACATTTTATTCTCACTTTTCGGATAGTTAAAATCTAGAATGTTTTAATTTTTAGAAATACTTATTTTTTGAGTGATTGCCAATTTGGGTTTAGACGTGGCAAATCGACTGAATCTGCTTTATTGAAATTAACTGGCGAAATATATGTATAATAGCTTAAACACTTTTCAAATACCATCAACATTATTTGTTGATATCAGTAAGGTCTTTGATATGGTTAATCATACTTTGCTACTCGATAAACTTTATAAAGCGGGTTTCAGAGGCTCCATTTATAAATAGTTTTCTTCTTATTTATCCAACCGTTATCAAGTTGTGAAAATTAGGAATGTTCATTTATTTATTTCATTTGATTTATTCAACTCTGTACAATTATAAGTTATAAAACTTTTGGTCTTGTACAGGAAAATACAAATTTACAATTTATAGGTGTATTCTTAAATTATTCCGTAAGTTGACAATATATAAAAGTTAAGTGATAAAAAGAAAAAAGGAATGTAACTAGGTAAAGAAGGGTATACAATAGAAGGAAGAAAAGAAAAAAAGAAAGATAATATCTAAATAGACATAGAAGTAGATTATAGTTATAGTTTAAAGTTTGAAGCCGACATGTTGTTAATAACTACTAGCATAGTATTGGAAAAGGCCTTTTTTAAAGTGTTTCTCCACGCTCACACCCCTTAGATTTATGGGAAGATTATTCATATTATTTACAGTTCTATAGACTTCTTAAATATGGGTGTTCCCCAAGGAGCAGTATTGTATACTCGCACCGATATAGAACTAGCAAAAACATGTCCATGTCCGGAACTAAATGTATTATCGCACCGATATGGAACTAGCAAACCATGTCCATGTCCGGACCTGAATGCATACATACACATGTATGACATTCGTTCACGAAATGCGGTGCGGGCATTATATTCTTTCATTTCTTTTCTTCATTTCAGTTCAAGTGTACACCAACTTTATCGCCACATCTCCATACTTTTGGGTTTCTTGAAAACTACGGGGTATAACTCATACCGTATGAGAAGCATGTTCGTTGCATTTATGTTTTTTTTTTTCGTTTTGTACAAATTAAACTAATTTAAGTTTATTTCACTTAAAAAAATATTTTTTATTATTCAACTTCTTGCCTTCGCGGCTTACTTAAGACTAATTACAAAATGTTCTATGACTTAAAATCTAAGTGCGTTCCCATGCAGCCAAATGCCTGGTCAGCAGCGGATGTTCGGTGCAAGCTCAGGTGTCTTGAGAGCGTTGTCGTCAATGTGTCTCATATGTCCGGTGGGAATGGAATTTGTACGTGATCACGTATGGGAGTGATGTTGTTGCCCACGGGAACTAGATCATGCGCTATTCGCGTGTTTTAATGTTTTTGGCGTTAACTCCTCCGCCCTTAGAATCGAACGTGAGATGTTGTTAATGTCACGAGATGAGGAATGTCTTGAAGGCCTATAGTTGTTGTCGACGGCCTGTTGGTATTAGGATGTTTATCATCGGCTACGGAGTTCTTCCTTGTCATCTTACATGCGAAGGTGGCGGTAGCCAAGACAGTAATTATTAAGATAACATTCACTGATAAATTGATCCTGTTTTTCACTTCGAGCAGGCTGATTTCTTTAGTGCGATTCACGTATAGTTCATTGATCCTTTCAAGCGACAGCACTTCCTGTATTTTATCTGGCTTATAAGATGGTTGCAGAATTGCTGGTAGAGGTTGATGACTTGTGACCTCTTTGGACATAATTGTTCTTTCTCTAACTTCAATGGTGATATTGACGTGTTTGATGATGAACGTACCTTTAAGCATGACCGTGTCGTTTTTGATTAGGATTGTGCCGTTGAACTGATTGAGAAGTAGAATTCCAGGAGTTACCTCTTCTATGTCTGGAATATGTTCATTATTGCTGATGGAGCACGATGCTTTTTGGCTTTTTAGGAGCATTGGGATGCATTACGAATTTCTTAAGCTAACAATATTATTTTCGTTACAAATAGAAAGGCTATTATAAGTTTTACATGGTTTTATAATTCCAAAAACTTCTTCGTTACATTCTAATATGGAATTATACTTAATCTTATTTATTACTTTGTTTATTTTCACAGGTCTTAATATTGACGAATTACATGTTACTTTAGTTGTTCTAGGAATACTTACAATATATATTAAATTCTTATCGTCTGAGACTATTTTGATTTCAGCAAACTCTAATGCCTCATCAACATTAGTGTATGGAATATTATCTATTTTCAAAATTGTTTCGGTTATGTTTATTTCATTATTCGATAAAATGAACGAGTTAATTATGTTTACTTTTGCCCAATGGATGGCGTAAATTACATTACTGATTTCTTCCTTAATTATATCTAATTTATACTTAATTTTCATAATTGTCTCATTATTGTTGTTTTCATTTTCCTTAAAAGTTTTTATGATCTTATTCGTAATATTTGTTAGTTCATTTATTTTTTCTATAGACATTTTATTGATAATAAGTTGATTATTATTATTACTTAAAACATTATTCATCTTATCGGTAATGATCTCGTAGTCGTGATGATCCGGGCTACCCGCGATCCACTTCCACGCAGATCCTATAAAGTCCAAAGATCTCTTGTTTTTATTTTTAATTCTTAGTCTAGTTAAAAGTGTTCTAGTGCGGGATATTTCATAGGGGAGGACGGGATTAAGGATATGGTTACTGGTAATAGATGCCCTTAACGTAGCTTCCAAGTTGTTCAGTGTTGTTTCGTAAGTCTCGATGTCGATCAAGTGTATGATCTTAAATGATCCATTTTGTAAGTGTGCACGACCCGCACTAATTTTTATTAGCTGAGAATTTGAGTAGTCTAAGATTTGTGCTTCGCCATTGCATAAGGTTAGTAGCGTCCTGTTAAGAAATTTTAGTTTTTAATAAGGTTTTTATGGATGATTCTACCTGACTGGGTTAAAACTGTTGTGTTATTATCCTGAGCTACTATCTCCTTTTTATACCGGGGATCTAATTTATTTCCTATTCGTTTATTAGTTTTCACATATATGATTTCACCATTAGAGTATTTTTTTGGAGACTGTTTCTTTGCGTTGTGGTATCTGCTTGCTGTTTTCCGCGTAATTTATTAATGTTTTCCTGTCTTACTCGTTCGAGTTCTTCCGGCTTATTTAATAATGCTTTACCGAAAAATGTTTCTATTGGTCTTTTATTTGTAGTTGAGTGAATGGATCGGTTGTATTCATATATGGATCGGTCTAATAATTCTGAGAATGTGCTATGGATGTTATCTGTCTTAAGGCAGCGGATTAGTTCTGAAAGTGTTGAGTGGAATCTCTCCACTTGACCATTAACAGAACTTGTGTAGGGAGGTGCTTTGAAAACTCGAATGTTAAACATGTTTTCTAGCATGAATGTAATAGAGTTAGAGGCCAACGATTTTTCATTGTCCATAACTATTGTCTGGGGTACACCAAAAGCTAGTATTAGTTCTCTGAGGGGTTGCTTAATATCCTCTGATGCCCTTGATTTTAGTATTTTGGCCGGGGCATATTTAGAGAACTTGTCAATGGCAGTGAGGATTATTTTTTTGTCAGTGAAGTAGATATCAATATGCACTATTTGGCCGGGATATTCAGGGATAGGAGTCGGTTGGAGTTCAGGTTTGTTAGGTTGTCTATCGTAATTGTGTTCTTTACAGATTTTACATTGTTTCGTAATTTTTTCTATTTTTGATTTCATATGGGGAAAATAAAAGTTCTGAATAATTTGGATTTTGTTCTCACGAGAATTTCGGTGAGCTTGGTTATGCTCTTTTATTATTTCTTCATCTTGTCGGTTTTGGTCTGTTAGGTCCGTGACTATTTTTCTCGCGAAACGAATCTTATATTGCCTAAAATATGTTCGATATACTTCCTGTACCATGCCTAAGGCTCTCTCCTCGGTATTTAATCTATTGACGACTGAAGGATTTAAATATTGTTTGAAGATTTCTAGTAGTTTCTCTGAGGTGTATACTGGTTCTATGATAGTGTGTCTGTGATAGGTGGGAAAAATAATCTGAAACTCGTGTGAGGGGGTATCACCAATGAGAAGAACAATCTGGTTCTTGAAAACATTTAGTGGTACGTCAACAATTTGGATGAGGTCGTGGCCGGAACTTTCGTCACTATGTAGGGTTGGTGTGAGAGAGTTAATTTGACTGTGCTTTGGTGGTCTTGACAATGCATCAGCGACAACATTGCTTGTTCCAGGCTTATACTTTAATTCGTAGTTATACTCCTCAAGTATAGCCTTCCAACGTTTCATTTTGTTGTTCGTGTTTTTGCTGCTTAAAGCATACGTCAAGGGTTGATGGTCGGTGAATATCTTTAACTTGGTAGGGCCGTAAAGGTAGTTCCTTAATGAATTGAGGGCCCATACTATAGCCAACATCTCTTTCTCGTTAGCAGCGTAATGTTCTTCTGCTTTGTTGAGAGTACGAGATATAAATGTGATTGGCTTGTTGTCCTGGGATAGCACGGCTCCGATTGCATAGTCTGATGCGTCCGTTGTCAGGTGAAAGTCCTTATTAAAGTCGGGAAAGGTGAGAATGACGTCGTCAGAAACCAACGAGTTTTTGATTTTGCTAAATGCTTCCATTGCTGCATCTGTCAGATGAGTGACCTTCTTAGTTGAGGCCGTTTTGGACGTGTGTCCATCCTCCCCTCTTAATAGGGCTGTAAGGGGTTTTGCCAGCTTTGCATAATCTTTGATGAATCTGCGGTAAAATCCCGACAGACCAAGAAATGATCGTAGATCTTTTAAGGTTCGTGGATATGGGAACTTGGTGATGGCTTCCACTTTAGCTGGATTGGCCTTTATACCGTCTGAGGATACAATCAAGTCCAGGAATTCAACCTCTGGCTTTAAGAATTCACACTTATCCAACTGCACTCGAAGGTTGGATTGTTGGAGAGTTCCGAAAATAGTTTCCAAGTTTTTAAAGTGTCGCTCGACATCTTCACTGAACACAATTATGTCATCGATATAGACATAACAGGTCTTACCGATGTGTTCTCGTAAGATGTCGTCCAGCGCTCTCTGGAAAATAGATGGTGCATTTTTCAGCCCAAAGGGAAGTCTCATGAACTCATACTTCCCATTATTGACAGAGAAGGAGGTTTTCTCTATATCGTCCTCGTGCAGAAACCACTTTTCAGGTCGATCACCGAAAAATATTTATTTTTTCCTAAGTGCGCTAGTGCCTCGTTAGTTTCGGGGATCGGGTAACGATCTGGTATTGTTATCGAATTAAGCTTCCTGTAATCAATTACCATACGATACTTCTTCTCACCGGAAGCGTCTGATTTTTTTGGTACAATCCATACCGGGGAGTTGTACGGTGACCGTGAAGGTCGAATGATTCCATCATTTAGCAACTGATTGATTTGCTTGTCTATTTCTTCCTTTAGTGCCATAGGATACGGGTAATGTTTGGAATAAACAGGATCTTCGGTTGTCGTTCGAATCCTGTGGTAAAAGTAAGCTTCTCATTTGGTTCGCCGAAGAGCTTGGCGTACTTTATTGTTAAGTGATTTAGCTTATCTCGTTGTTCTTGTGTCATGTGCTGGGCTCTGACATTTACATTGTGGATTGATTCGGATATTTGTTGCTTCAACCTAATTTTGATGCTGTTGTTTACAATCATATAATTTTGATTGGCATAAATGACAGCTGACAGTTCTGTTAGGCTGTCGTTACCAAGAATCGCATGAAATGATCGAAGGGAAGGTAGGAGGAAAAATTTGATATTAGTATTTGGATCAAAGAGGTTTATTACTGTATGGTGGGTGATTTCTATATTTCCGCAGACTGAATTTGCATAAAAGTTTTTCTGGTTTGGGATAGGATTTCGGACTAAATCTGGTTGGATGTAATTTTTCTTGGAACCAGTGTCCACCAAGAATTTAAGGATTTTGTCGTCTTTCGTCCTACACTCAAAATAAGGTAGTGACGAGTTCGTTAATCTAAAAAATGTACGTCAAAGAAGTCAGTAAAGGTTTCTGTCGGTTCTTGGTTGTTTTGTTGCTCAAAATATTCATTAAAATTTTGGTTGTCTTCCGTCTGATTAGTCATAGTTGAAATCGTAGTATTATAGTCATTAGTTTCTTGAGATTCTATGGATATATAATCGTTCTGGGGATCCACTCCCGAAGTTTCCAAATGGAAATTTTTTTGGAGTTTGCTTGGATTTGGGTATTGTGAAGAGGCCATAGGCCGTTTAGGGACTGGTGGCCAATTTTTCATTACTGGTCGATTCATATAATTTATATTGCGCGTATGGATGGTGCTAGCATCCATAGGCTCTGGTCTTTGAGCAGATTGGTTTGGCGAAAAGGTGTTTGGTAATAGGGGATTCCTTTGGAATTGATGGGGACTTACTTGGATATTCGGTCGTTGGGTGTACTGATGGTTTTGAGGGTACAATGGTCGTTGGTTGGGTTGGAAAGATTGCCGTTGGGTAGTTTGATATTGGTCGAAATGCGGTCGTGGTGGAGGGCGAGGTGAAAAATATGGCATTTGGGGTATATATGCCAATTGAGGATGGAATGGTTGATGGTCTTGGCCTTTCCGTGAAGGAATTGGAGGAGGAGGTGGTGGTCTTCTAACTTGGCCTGTGTTATGATGAGCGTAGTTGGCTCTGAATTGTTGATTCTCAAGTTTTAAACAGAGATTAAGAGCTGTGGGAAGATCTGCTGGTTCCCTTATACCCAAGAGTCTGGGCAGGTCACCTCTGAGACCTCTAATAAATGTATCCAACGCCTTGTCTCTGTACGAGGAAGTAAGGTGATGCAATGCATCGGGCGGCAAGTCCATGCTCGAGATTTTGTTTAAGATTAACGACAAGTGGTTGTACACCGACTGATAGTAATTCTCCACGCTGTTGTTTCCCTGAACGAGGGTCGTCATCTGGTACTCCAAAGTTCCCAGATCGCGACGATCCGCGTAGTGGAGCGTTAGACACTTCGATATACATTCCCAATTCAGTGGAGTGTTGTATGACTCCAGAATTGCATCCGCATTGCCCACGATCTTATTTCTTATTATGTTGAGAATACCAAAATATTTAGGTGTTCCCTTAAATTGGTCGTAGATGTTCAAGATCCTATCGACGCTTTTTCGCCAGGAACTGAACTCACCAGGAGTTCCCGAGAACTCCCTTAAACACCTTACAACATCTGGTATTTTATCCAGATCACTAAGGTTCGCACGGTGGCGCTCATGAATTGTTTCGTCAATCCCTCTTTGAAACTCGTTATTAGGATAAACGATTCATTGAACTAGACTCTTGCATTCTTGAATGCAGATACTACTAGCAATGCGTGCGATCAAAGCTTCCAGTTCTGGTGTTGACTTAACGGTTACATTGGGGTTTGAGACTGAAGGGGACGGATTCTCAGTGTTTAATACCGCCGGTCGTATAATTGGATCAGTCATAGAGTCATAGTGGCAGTACGTTTGGACATAAGGACACAAGCAGGATAGGTTACGGAGTAATAAGGGTAAACGGAGAGGGAAAAAAAAATCGGATCTCTATATTTATTTGGCACTATTTCCTACTTAAAGCTATCAGTTAATACACTTAATATACTTAACACTTAATATTTTTTGAAATGTATACATAATTATGTAATATTTCTCATTCACTTTTTCAAAAGTACAATTGATACTTAGATGTGTATGGTTATTAGTTTTTTTTCGAATTCTTAAACTATCTTACATTAAAATGATCCAACGCTGGTGAAGGGGCTGCATTCCTTTTTGCCTGTTGATCACTGGTTACTGGGGGGCCTTACTTCACACTCCCTCGTTGGCAGCAGAATCTATCGATGCTGCTTTTTCGGGTGACCCAGGTATATCAACGCACTTTTGAACTTGAGTTCCTCTGCACTCGCGGCGAGCTTTCGTAAAGGCCGACTTATGCGTATTTTTCGGCAAGAGAACAAGATCGTCACGGAAAAGTACACGCGCACTACAACTGCACTCGCGGCGAACTTTGGTAAAGATCGACTTATACTTTGCATTTCTATTAAAAGTAGACTTAGCGTGATTAATTACTTTAACACCGTCGCGATGATATTTCCCTGGGCCCCACGTTGGGCGCCAATTAAACTAATTTAAGTTTATTTCACTTAAAAAAATATTTTTTATTATTCAACTTCTTGCCTTCGCGGCTTACTTAAGACTAATTACAAAATGTTCTATGATTTGTAATTTCAATACCTTATACAACAAACGTGATATCCGCGACCAACGTAGGCAATAGGACACACGGTAGGGCCGCGTACCCTGAACTGCTTAAAACCGTACCGGAGTTCTTCCCCGAAGATCACTCTCCGAGTACTTCGCCGAAGATTTCTCCCCGAGTTCTTCGCCCACTCTCACTCATGTGCTACTAGGAACAAAAAAAAAAAAAAACAAAATGCTGACCTTCTGCGGGCTGAACTCCACTCGTTCGCGTGTCAAGTGCTGATCGCACTCTCGGGCTATCCGCTTTCTGTGAGTTTGATTTCCCAAAATGGATGACTACGGGCCGCCCACAAATGGGAACTTAACGAAAGATGACAACGAAAACCTTTCGAAACAATTTATTATTGGTTGTTTGTAATTATGTATACGTATAATTAATTGTGTTTTGTTTTTAGTATTTGTCGTGGTAGCGGCAACAGAAATACATCATCTGTGAAAATTTCAACTGTCTAACTATCACGGCTCATGAGATACAGCCTGGTGACAGACGGACGGACGGACAGCGAGGTCTTAGTAATAGGGTTCCGTTTTACCTTTGGGTACGGAACCCTAAAAAGACCCCGGCTCCCGTTCTGGTATCCATTTTGCATACGTCGGTATAGATTATGAGTTAATTTTCCGTACGTACCATACCACTGGTCTATTCCTTCCTGGAAGGAGTTCTGATAGAGAATCTCCTCTCGCAGCAAGGATGCCGGGAGACCGAGAGACCGGATTCCTGTATTCTTAGCGCAGTCCTGGCTACGATGCTCTCGCAGTATATGTCCAAGGGTGGCATGATCAGCATTGTTTCAAGAACCGCCGTTGAAGTGGATTTCATAGATACAGTCACCGCGAAACAACCTGCCCTCTGAACCCTTGAAACATTTTAATGATAGTATTTCTTCTCAAGTGCCTTCCACCAGTCAACCGAACCATAGACCAGAATAGATGTTACGACCGCAGTGTACAACAAATATACCACTTTCGGTTTCTTGGTTTATTGCTATTGTGGTATCACTTCATTGATTGGCTGATATGGTAGTCATCAGATCCATTTTTCTACATAGCGTCATAGTTTGGTGAAGTGCTCTGGAAATGGAGTACATCTGCCAGCAAGGTGACTTCACAAAGGATTTCGAAACACTTTTCCTTATTCTGATGCTAGTGGAGCTGGCTAATCTGCTGTTAAACCCATTACATTGATTGCCGGCATACAGTCGGTCCGAACCCAAAACTTCCTATTTCTAAGTGAGATAAGTGAGCAAATTGTTGATAAACAATTTTCGAGCATAGCAATATCCCTGAAGCTGAAATGGTATCTACACCCTTCTTGCTACAGTCAAGGAAGCTATCAAATTTAACACAACCATATCTTGAAGGTCACATAAATCTGGGAATCTGCTTTTGATCGACAAGAACATCATAAGCTCTATCACTGCCACGCATGCCGTTAGACTACATTTGCTTTCCAACGATTTATATCGTTACAAACCTCTGTGAGGTAGCCATTAAATGCGACTTACCTAACACGTCTCACAAGAAGCACTAACTGGTTTTTAAGTTAGCGGGGACTAAGTCCGACTAACTTCACGTTGGCCCTAGTATGGTCTAAGTGGGGCATACAGTCGATCCGAACCTAACCCTTAATACATAATTCGTGCTCAAAATGTTGGGGAAAACGACACGGAAGTTTGAGCATGATACTCCGACGATCTGGTGTAAACTTTCAAATTAGATTCATCCTGCTTTGAAGAGAACGACTGTCCTTGTTACAATAAAAATGTTCACGCTTTCACTGCTAGGCCTTGTTCCAATTCTACATTTAGGTCGAGCTAATCGGTAGTGTTAATTTTCTGCTATCTGTTGGAGCACTCAGACGCAAATACTGGTCCATTGTAATGTTACCTAGTTAACAACTATAACTCAGATCGCCATCCTTTCTTCAAAAGTTTAATTCATGCGCTTTTAATTCATGGGTATTTACCCAAAGGTTAATAACCTTATTATGTCCGGGACACAGTGCGGGCAGAATGTAGAAAAGAAGAGGGATAGAGGAGATGCCGATGGACATTGATCTTAAATGCTTGCATGTTGCATTGAGAGGGGAAAACCGAAGCCGGCAGGGAGTTCCAGATTCGTGTGGTTCGGTTAATGAAAGATTCTCTATATTTGACGATACGTCCGAAAGCGGGCTTCAGGGTATTTTGGTGAGCATTCCTAGAGATACGTGCATTGCGGGAGAAATGTTGAAGGGGCGGAATTCAACTGGCTATTTCATAAGGGCATTTTTAATGGTAGTAATGATAAAACAGGAAGAGGCAGGTAACATTCCTGCGGTGTTCCAACAAGTCTAATGTTTTGGTAATGCTGGAGTCACCTATCAGTTTAATGGTGCGTCTTTGTATTCTGTCAAGTAGGTGCAATGAGGTCTTGGAAGCACCGGGCCAGACATGAGCGTTAAACTCTAATTTCGGGCGAACGAACGCCTTATAGATTGTAGCCAGATCTAAGGGTGAGAAATATTTCTTGCATTTGTTTAAGAAGCATTTCGCAGCATTCTTGGCGACACTGAATATACGGTCGTTCCAATTAAGATGGTGAGCAACATTCATACCCAGGATGGAAAGCTGTTCGGTTTCTGAGATGCAAGTGCCATTCATGCATAATGGCTGCGGGTTAGTTATACGCTTTAACGACAAGAGACAGCATTGCGTTTTGGATGCATTCAATTCCACTCTATTGTTTTTACCCCATTGTATGATGCTGTCGATATCAGAATTTAGTGATCTTAACACACGCTGCCGCTCATTATCTACAACCGAAGTGCAGGGTCGTAAACAAGTGAACGAATATGAGAAGCTGAGGGTACTGTGGTCAGCGAAGGAGTGAATTGGATTAGAAGTAACAGACAAGAGATCATTTATAGAAATAAGAAAGACTGTCGGATACAAAACAGAGCCCTGGGGAACACCAGCATTTACAAAGTGAATATCAGACTTGAATCCGTCCAAAACAACTTGAATTGAACGATTCGAAAGGAAGCTTCTAATCCATTGATTGAGAGACTCATCGATCCCAAAAGTACGCATTTTCATGCCAAACCCTGTCAAATGCTTTCGAAATATCCAGTGCAACAATTTTGCTTTCACCTGCTCGGTGAAGCGAGTGATTCCACTTTTCGGCGAGATATGCCATCAAATCACCAGTGGATCTGTTTCTGCGGAAACCGTATTGACGGTCATTGAGGAGTTTCCGTAATTCAAGATGTTTCGTAAGGTGACGGTTGATCAGCGTTTCCATGACCTTGGAAAGAAGGGACGTTAGTGCAATGGGTCGGTAGTTGGAGGAAGAAGACGATTTGCCTTTTATGGGCTGGACAAATGCTGTTTTCCACCTACTCGGAAGGAGCCCAGAGGTGTAGGAAAGGTGAAAAAGCTTACGCAGTCGTTTTGCCATCGTAGAAGAACACCTCTTGAGAACTATTGGGGCAATACCATCTGGACCAGCGGATTTGTGTATGTCGATGTCCTTAAGAACCCTTGCGACTGTACGAGTGTGGATGTGGATTGGTCCCATGGTGGAATTGACGCACTCTAGTACAGGCGGAGACAAAGTACAAGCTGGCAGCTGAGAACTGGTTGCGAAATGAGCAGCAAGTAGGTTAGCTTTGTCTAAGGGGGTGACAGCTGGAATGTCATTGTGGATGAGCGTCGGTATAGACGATTTAGTTGAGTTTTTTTCGTTTTTTACAAACGACCAGAAACTTTTGCTACCTTTGGGACATTGAAGGATTTTACGCCTTAATTTTTGTTCGGATTGGAATTTAACTCGTCGAATGCGGGTGCTGCAGTCATTTCTGGCTCGTATGTACCTTTTTCGGTTTTCCTCAGAACTGTTTGCCTTGTAGGCCCGAAAACTCGGCTCCCTGAGCCTAATAGCCTCTTTGCAGCTCAAGTCGAAGCACGTATTATCCTTAGGCCTGGTGCTTCTAATCTTGCTGGGTATAAAATTTGCCATGCCGATTCGGATAATGTTTGCGATAATATCAGTTGCGGCGTCCACGTCGTTGTCGAGGAAGCACAACGACCAGTTAAAGGTCCGATAGAAATTGTTAAAGCCGCACCAGTTGGTTTTTCTCGTATAGCCATAGTGTTCTCTTAGGAGCTTTTTCTTTAACTAGATGGTGGGAGTTCGAGAATTTTGCCGATATCACGCAGTGGTCAGGCGAGCCTAGGACCGACAATACATCTATCGTGTATTTGTCAGGCTGAGAGGTAAGAAACAAGTCGAGTGTGTTGGCGGTATGACCAGCAACATCGGGGATACGTGATGGCTCATTCACAAGTTGAGTTAATTGATTTAACTCAGCAAAAATTTCAACATACATATCTTCCTTCGGGTGTTGTCTGTCCAGAATGTGGTAGCCCCTGAAAATTTAGATTTTTGTTTGGAGGCCATTAGGCTAGCGTAGCAAATCGTTCCCCTAGAAACCAGCACGTAGAGTGCTTTTCCTTGTACACTACTTCTATCCAATTCAATTTAGATTCGTCAAAATTTAAATAACATTTTCATGTTCAGACTGTCGAAAATCTTTAAGATATTCCCTCGTCCCACCACAAAATCAACTTTACAGCATTTCTGAGTGGAACTCCCTTGGGAGCCATCTCCCTCCTTTGTTCGATTACCATGAAACTTCAAAGTAATATCCAAAACGCTAAGCTAAATATTCACAAGAAATTTTGACAGACCCTTAAATCGAAAAAAGAGATGTCTACCCCTTTCTCAAGATAAGACCGATTGTATCCAATAAAACAAAATCTCTTGGCGTATATACTCTTTGCCCTTAGCATCATCATGAGCCATTTTAAAATCTTCCTCCACCACTCGAAAGTCCGACTTCTATTGGAATCTTGCCCGTCCTTACTACATATGTATATATGTATGTACATATGTGTGTACGTATGTCTTCAAACAGTAAATAAAAGCAAATCTTCGGTTTTGCTCTGAACCACTAAATAGCTCCCGATAACTCTGCGGAATCCAGTAAATATACATATGTACATATATACATACGTACATACAAAGAAATTCGAATAAAGAAAAACTGTTCTCGAATTCTTTAGCTCAGACCCAACCATGCCACATTCAGACCCCATCCCTCGTAATTTTCTTCGTTGTATCTATCTGAGCAAATGAAACCTACCCCCCTATAGCCGGTCTGGCTATAAAGAAAAGGATCGCTTCGGAAAGCCAAACTGTTTATCCCATGCACCAACGCAATTGTATGTATGTAGATACAAGTGTTTGAGATTCTCTCGAACATGAAAACATTCAAAACATACGCCACGTATCCGACCATATCCAGCGGCCACGTCCTGAATAAGAAGCATCCCCCACATCTACGTGAAACCGAAATCCAAGAAAGCATTCAAAAAGAAAACAGAAAATGGAACAACAGCACCGCTGGAAACAAACTGTCAGTGTCATTGTCAGAATAATCCGACTCGAATTTTACATGACACGCATTGTGAATTTCGATTTTCGAATGTTTCGTTATTTACTATACGAAGGCAAAAACCCGAAAAGCAAAAAGCTGAGCGGACTAAGCACGGCAAGGGAAGAAAGGCACGATTACAACATAAGCTCACCATCATTATCATAATCTCAAATCGATATGTTTCATAAGGATGTACTTGGCATATGTACCTACATATATTCGCTGCAAGTTATTACATCTCCTCTCGATTCCGCTTTGGTTTCTTCATTTTTACGAGTTGGATTTTCGGTCGTCGGGTATAATAGTGGCGGTACCTATTGCCTGAAACGGCCTTTTCGTCGCCGCTAGCTGATGCTGTAAGTACATTGACGATAGGGATATGTACCTATCTATCCCGCGAGGCATTCTTAAATATTAAAATGGTAGCGGCCTTTGATTTGAGTGTGACCGGTTCTTTGTAACAAAACTCGATTCATTGGCATGCCTACATAACAGGGCGAGTTATAGAACGGCGGTGAAAGGTCGATAATATTTCTACAAATGGTTGGTAATTTATTAAATTATCTTGGTCCTTAGGGTGCGGCAGTATGGCACCGCGGCTGTGGGGTAAGGAGACATAATAAATTAAACACGAAATATTAGAGGGGATGTGTCCTTGTCGTATCGATAGGTGGTTAAACACACTCAGTGCCGTTTGAATTTGCATTTGAAAATGAGATGGCATTGAGGCAGTTTCTTTGTCCAGTACGTTGATAGTAATTTTGGGACCGAAGCTATACATACATACATACATATGTCATATAAGAGTGAGAAGACTACACTACTTTTTTAGTACATACATATCTGTGAAGCAATAATTCGCTGTAATTTCTCACTCAATAATTCATAAGATATTTTTGTAGTAAGTAAAATAGAAATTGACCCATCATACGGGGAATTACAAGCGAATGGTATGTCCAGCGACAATTTCTATTAAATTGGTAGGTGCAGGTATCACATGGCAATCGTCTGGGTAGAGTAAAATTGCCTTTTCTAAACACTGTCATTGCAAACCACTTAACCATACACATTCGCCTTTTATCCTTCCCAAAAGGATAGCCATCAATGTAACAATTACTGTCGACCTCTCTAATTAACCCACGCCACGTGGTAATCTATACCCATCGCTTGAATAAATAACAACTTTTTCAACACAAACCCATCCTTTCACTTCTTGAAGAGATATAGGAGGATATGCATACGTACATATGTATGTATGTATATCTCAGAGTTACGACTTTATTAAAATTAAATCCATTACGCGGAAAGTCCTCTTCTCTGGTGTCCTTAATCTAACCCTTTAATTCAGTCTCGACATTGCACACAATCCGGCCGTTTCACTTACATATGCATGTACATACATACATATGTATCTATATGCCTCATCTTATCTGTGCATAGAGTTTCCGCTGTGCTTACATATGAAGGCAATCGCGCTGATTTGTCTCTTGTCCATCCATCTAACAGCAATAATCCCCGGTCATGTGTACTCGCACTTGCTTGTGTTTGTGCCTTTAGTGTAATTTAATTGAAAAACTTCATCTGAACGTCGTCGACTGCGGAAAAGTGATTTTCTTTTTTATTCTTATTCCCACCGGGGTAATTTTTTCACCATTAGTCGCTTTACCTTCGACTTAAAACGACAATGCATGTGGGCTGAGAAGCGGTCGGGCTGGATGAATAAGCTAAGACAAAGCTTTCGTTGCGATTTCACATATGAGCGGTAGTGTCGTCGGCGGGGTTCTCACTTGCCATCGCGTTGAAAAAGTGATTACTGTTGTGGAGCGCTGTGAAGCGCAGCTGTAAATACTTCGAGTTGTATTGCTGCTACATCAGCGATAATGAAGATAGGCAGGACGTAGAGGGTGACGTTCATTACGTTACGGTGGTTGTAATGAAATTATTGAAGTGATTTCGTTTTTAACTTTCTCTTTTCTTCTCTCTCTCTTTTTATTGTGTTGTTCGAGGCTGCTGACGCGAACAGCAAGTTGGCGGTGCTTGTGGGGTAGGACGACGTAAAAATTTCCAGAACAAGCTAAAGTTTAGTAATGAAAGGGTTAATCATAATATACTCTAGAATGTTGAGGGATTGAAAACAAACAAAAGGTGGAAAACTTTGGAGCACTCCATCTCGTATGCAATTAGAACAAATCTTAGGGATAAACGTGCAATGCCGGTTTTTATTTCTCTTCATTTTGTTCAGTGCTTACTCTGTATATACATACATATGTACATGCATATGTAGTGTGTGTGTGTATGTACTTATGTGTGAACATTTCAAAGGATTAGTACTCATATAGTAGAGTTTGTTTTATAGATAGAACCATGAGCTTATCGAACACACTTTCGATTAAAATTTTATAAAGTTGGAACTAGAAATGTAGTAACTGCCGGGCTATGGATAAAACAAATCGGAAAGGAAATTAAAGTGGAGGGTGCTTGAAGATCATGTGAGATGATTTGTTTGAATTGTTCCGGTGTTTACATTAGGTTAGGCAAGTGGGTGCCCTGCTGACGAAAGGTCAAGGCTCACTTAGACTGCGAGGAGTCCATTGTGGCCAGTTAACTTTTGACCCGTAGAAACCTAAACATTTTCCGTTGAACTGAACTACCTAGACGAGGATAAGAATAGTATTTTCTTCAATCCAATGTTACTTACCTCCTCTAGTCCCGAAAGGAAGTGACTTCCAAGGAATGTGTTCCTTTTTTGAGCTAGTGCTGGGCATTCACACAGCAGATGACGAACGGACTCCATTTCCTCTTCGTCCTTGCAACTTCTGAAGTCATTGTGGGTCTGGCCTAGTCTGGCTGCATGCTAGGATAACATGCATTGCCCAGCAAGGGCACCGACTGCCAGTCGAATATTCCCACGACTGAACTTTAGCAGACTTTCTGTTCTTTTCTTATCCTCCTGGGAGCACTACCCATTTGCCGAACGGTCTCAACTGAGGCTCTGCAGGTTCTGGCTGGGGTGCCTCCTCTTGACCTGGAAGCGATCCACTTCGGCATCGCGGGCAGGGTTAAAAGACAACGAGGGCTTTTAACCGCAGACTGGAGCAAATGCAGGAACGCTAACGGACTGAGTGCACATGAGCTTAAGTCCTTATTGAAGGACTGTGTACTCTCTAGGTGAAAGACCTGTTGGGCTGGGAGTAGCAACGGAAGAGTGACATTCGCTTTTCTTCCTGAGGTTGCTGAAGCCTGTGGACGGGAATGCCTGGACTTTTCGCTCTACGCGGGATTCCAGCTGACGGAGCACGGTTCCTTGAATGCTTTTCTGCATGCGAGGGCCTTGGCCGGGCAAGATATGGTCGGAGGAAAGCAGGCCCGACGAATAGAACCTCAGCATCGTTTGCCCGGTCTATAAGAAAGGAGATCCCTATTACTGCGCCAACTACAGGGAAATAAGTCTCCTTAACATCGCATACAAGATCTCCTCTACCGTATTGTGTGAACCCCTGAAACCGTTTGTGGATAACCTGATCAGCTTTTATGAATGTGGTTTCAGGCCAGGTGAATCAACAATAGACCAAATGTTTACAATACGGCAGATCTTGAATAAGACCCATGAATTCCAGGTCGACACGCACCATCTTTTCGTCGATTTTAAAGCCGCGTATGACAGTGTTTATAGAGACGAGCTATACAGAGCCATGTCATGTTTTAACATTCTTGCCGAACTCGCCAGACTATGCAAGATGACTATGGAGAACTCTCGCTGCTCCATTAAGGTCGGAGGTGAACTAACCGACCCCTTTGATGTTAAAAAAGGTTTTAGACAGGGTGACGCACTGTCATGTGATTTCTTCAACATTATTCTTGAAAATATCGTGCGGGACTCTGCGGCCAATACAAGAGGTACGATATACTTCAAGTCCACAGAATTGCTTTGCCTACGCAGATGACATTGACGTTATTGGACGAACAAAGCGATACGACAATGAGGCGTTCACAAGCATTGTAGCAGATGCGGCGAAAGTGGGTCTAGGGGTAAATGGGGACCAAATATATGCTGTCATCCAAGAAAGACGCACAACACCGACGTCTTGGTCAGAACGTCACCTTCGGCTTTGTAGTCAAGGACTTCGTCTACCTTGGCTCGGTAGTGACAAGCCGCAACGACACCAGCGCTGAGATAAAACGCAGAATAACTCTTGCCAATCGCTGCTTCTTCGGGCTCAAGAGGCAATTGAGTAGTAGAGCCCTCTCTCGAAAAACTAAGGTTTCCCTCTACAAAACCATAATCATCCCGGTCTTCCTCTACGGCGCTGAGGCTTGGACGTTGTCAAAAGCGGATGAAGGGGCTCTTGGACGTTTCGAGAGGAAAATTCTGCGTGCAATCTTTGGTCTCGTTTGTGTAAACGGAGAATGGAGGAGGAGATTCAACCAAGAACTGTAAGGGGCTGTACAGTGACATCGGCCTGGTTAGACGTCTTCGGATCCAACGTCTAAGATGGCTAGCCCATGTAGAGCACCGGCCCGAAGAGTCTTCGACTCCAACCCCGAGGGACGACGCAGCAGACGACGACCGCATTTAATGTGGCTCCCACAGGTGGAAGGGGACCTCAACCAACTGGGCGTACGGCACTGGAAGCGGCTGGCCGAAGATCGGGCCGGCTGGAGAGGCTTGTTGATTGAGGCCCTGGTTCACCCCGAACTGTACCGCCATCAAAAGAAAGAAGAAGAAGTATGACAGTGTACATATAGACGAGGTATGTAGCCATGTCTAGTTTTAACATCCCTGCCAAACTCGTCCGATTGTGCAGGATGATAATGGAGAATCCTCACTGCTTCATTAAGGTCGGCAATAAACTAACCGAGACCCTTGATATTATAAATGGATTTAGGCAAGGTGACGCGCTGTCATGCAACTTTTTCAACATCGACCATCAAAGGTCGATTTATTTCAATTCTACGCAATTGCTTGCGTACGCAGATGACATTGACGTAATTGGACGGGCACAGCGAGACGTCAAGGAGGCCTTTGTAAGCATTGAGGTAGAAGCGGTTAAGATGGGTCTCAAGGTTAATGAGGGTAAAACTAAATATCTGCTTTCATCTAAAAGAGACGGACAACACCGATGTATTGGCCAGAACGTCACCATGGGCGGACATAACTTTGAAGTGGCCAGAGAATTGGTCTACCTTGGCTCATTGATAACCGCCGACAATAATACCAGCGCTGAGATAAAACGCAGAAACACTCTTGCCAACCGCTGTTGCTTTGGGCTCAAGAGGCAATTGAGAAGTAGAGCCCTCTCTCGGAAAACTAAGGTGACACTATATAAGACCTTGATCATCCCAGACCTCCTTTACGGCGAAAAGGCTTGGACCTTAACAAAAGCGAATGAAGATGCCCTTGGTCGTTTCGAGAGGAAAATTCTGCGCTCTATCTACGGTCTCGTTTATTCAAACGAAGTATGGAGGAGAAGATTTAATGAAGAATTGTACCGGTTGTACAGCGACATCGGCCTGGTACGACGTCTACGGATACAGCGTCTAAGGTGGCTAGGCTATGTAGAGCGCATGGAAAATACAACTCTGACCCGAATAGTCTTCGAATCCACCCCGAAAGGAAGGCAGAGGACGGCCGCATCGACAGTGGTGCAGGCAGGTTGAACTGCGCGTGCGGAGCTGGAAACAGCTGGCTAAAGACCGTGCCAGTTGGAGACGCTTGTTGGTTACCGCCCAGGTTCACCAAGGACTGTAGCGCTATCTATGTAAGAAAGTAAGTAAGGATTAGTCCTTACAACCTCGGTTGGTCATATAGCCGTCTAGTTTTCTTCCTTTTTTGGGTTTTATTTTCTTAAACAAAATTTTATAAGTCGCGTCCACGTTTTTGTCCGCATACAATATGCATTCTGAAATATTCTTTTTATCAACAGATAAAGCGAACATGGTAAGGTTATAAAGCCAGAACGGAAGCCTGCAGGGATGAGAACGGAAACCTAGTAGCAGAATCGCAGTCGATTCTGAGAATATGGAAAAGCCACTTCTGCAGACTGTATAACGGCGATGTTAGTCAATATACAGCTGTCGGGCAGAATGATCCATTTCTAATCGACGAAGACCGCAGAGAATTCCATCCCCCTGATCTCGACGAAGTTAAGATTGCTATATCGAAGCTCAAGACGAATAAAGCTGCAGGCGCAGATGGACTGTCTGCTGAGCTCTTCAGGGCAGCTGGGGATGATTTGGTTAGGAGCATGCACCAGCGCATCTGTAAGATATGGTCAGAGGAGAGCATGCGCGAGGAATGGAGTCTCAGCATCGTATGCCTGATCCACGAGGAAGGAGACCCCTCTGATTGCGCCAACTATAGAGAAATAAGTCTCCTTAACATCGCCTACAAAATCTTCTCTGCCATTTTGTGTGAACGCCTGAAGCCTTTTGTAAATAAGCTGATAGGGCCTTATCAGTGCGGATTCAGGCCAGGAACCAAATCTTCACCCAACGGCAGATCCTGGAATAAACCAATGAATTTCGTGCCGACACTCACCACCTATTTGTCGACTTCAAAGCCGCATACGACAGCGTAATTAGAGACGAGCTATACAACACTATGTCTTCCTTTCATATACCTGCTAAGCTCGTCAGACTATGCAGGATGACTTTGGAGAATGCACGCTGCTCCATCCGAATCGGTGAAAACCTTACCGATAATTTTGATGTCAAAAAAGGATTTAGGCAGGGCGATGTGCTGTCGTGTGATTTCTTCAACATCATATTGGAAATGATTGTGCAAAAATCACTGGCCAACACAAGAGGCACAATTTATTTCAAATCCGCGCAAGTCCTTGCATACGCCGACGATATTGACATAATAGGTAAATCACAGCGAGATGTCAATGAGGCGTTTTGCGAGTACAGAGATGGAGGCGGCGAAACTTGGTTTGGCGGTAAACGAGGGCAAAACTAAATATATGCTGTCATCAAAAAAGACACTATCAAACGCGAATCAGGAGGCCCTTGGTCGGTTCGAGAGAAAGATTTTGCGCGAGATTTTCGGGCCTATAAACGCAGACAGGGGTTGGAGGAAAAGATTAAACCACGTACTTTACGGGCTGTACAGCGACATGAGTCTATTCAGGCGTCTACGGATTCAACACCTAAGATGGCTGGGCCATTTAGAGCGAATGGACACCACAGCTCAAGCCCAGAGAGTCTTTGAATCCAACCCCGAGGGACGAAGAAGCAGAGGACGGCCGCACTTAAGATGGCGCACACAGGTGGAAGGGGACCTCAGCCAACTGGGTGTGCGGCAGTGGAAAAGGCTAGCAAAATATTGTAATAGTTTAAGGGGCATGTTGGTTGAGGCCCAGGTTCACCCCGAACTGTAGCGCCCATTAAGAAGAAGAAGAATTTGATCATTGTGAAAACCACAACTTATTCTGATTCACGATGTACACGCATGTATATCATCTATAAATGAAAATTATTTTGTTTTTATATCGTCGGGTACCAAGAACTGAGACATTTAAAGATTGTTATATCATTCCACCCATATTTACTCGGACATTGTCCAAATACTAGTTTTACGGTGAAACTTAAATCGAATTCATTGCGCCATATTGTATGTTAACAAATTCAAGTCTCTTATGCATTCATGGACCTACATCAATTTAAAAAAAATTCACAGTTCCCAACAAGGCCAACCCTATTACTCCCTCGCGGTTATCTTACTGCCAAACGCTATTTGCTCACATTGGATATTGATGTCAATTGCTCTTCCCACAGTAAACACTCCGTTCCCAGTCGCTGATTTTGGTAGTGTTACCAAAACCCATCTCACTTGCACCAACCAGCCAGTGATATAAAATGTGCAAATTCCAAGCATACTGCAGACGGCCGATAAACTAATTTATAGTTCGAACGTAGAGCCAAAATAAATTTGGAAAATTTAATAATTCTCAGATACATCGGAAGACAAGTAGATTCGTTTGAAAATGCTTAAACCTAAAAAATGAATTTGGACGAATATGTCCTTGGGTTTCATCTGTAAATCGATATCATTGATTGGATGTTGGGGACAGTTTTTCTGTTTTTTTTTTTTTTATATTATTTTCTCCAAGAAACCACTCATTGCTCGACGATTTAATCACTAGCAAGAAAGGGGGAAACCATAAAAAGCGATCAACAACATGGCGAAAAAGAATGAAAACCATTTGCATTCATGGAAAAACAAAAAGCTACCAAGAACAGCGATTCTCCAACGTCTCGCTGACATTTGAGTTTGTGTGTGCCTGGTTTTTTCTGGGTCCGACTGTCAACTCGTATCTTGTATCTGTGGTTTGTATGCTCGCTGGACCATGGAACAAGGAGAGAAGGAGGATCAAATTAGATTCGGTGGCTGTCGCCCTTAGCATCGTTGTCGAAATTCTTCAACGAATTTGTTTGCTTTTTTTTTTTTTTCATTCCTTACTTCTCATTTTATAACCTCCTGGTTGCTGTTTTCCGATTGGGAAAACATTTTTGTCTTGTAGTTGTTTTTTTCACGTTTGGGAAATACTTAAAAATTAGAATTTTCCTCGGTAACTGATGCGCGGTAAAAAGACATTCAGTGTGGATTCCCGGTCATCTGATAGATTTGAAAAATGCAGCAGTGCGTTGAGGTATAGAAATAGCTTTTTTCCATTGTATTCTTCCTATAGCAACTACAATGAGTGTATGTGCGGTTGGTGAAGTGCATCTTTGCTTTGATAAGATAATTTTAGAAAGTATTTGCATCTATTTGCAGATAAGGCGATTATTCAACGGGTCCTTATTGGGGATTTTGCTTTAGCTATACATTCAATGGACATTCTTTAGCTCTTGTTTAGAAGGGATCTGGATAAGACTTTAATGCATTAGTGGTGGGAGATAAACGCTTAGCAACGAGTGAGTTTGATTTGCTGCAGATTATCCTTTTTTTTTTTGTTGGAAATTCTTATAACAATTCACATTAGAGTAAACAGAAATTGTACGTCTTATTAAAGCCATACACCTCCGTTAAGATTTCGCTAAGTCCCTGCCAATAAGAAGAAAACTTATCATACGTATGAAATTTGGTACAGTTGTACTCTTTTCTGTTATAAAAAAGAAGAATTACAGACAGTAAGTAGTCCGAAACACCCAGGGTCTGCCATATTACATCGATCTAACTTTCGGCATTCAAATCTGGACGATTCTATGGCCAAGACTTGTTTATTGCCAAAGGAAGTTACACGGCGCTAGATAGAATATTCTGTTATTGTGTCTACTAACTTCTCCTACGATTGAATATTATCTCCAACACCTGAGGCATTTTTGAGCGTGTAGATTACTGTGGAGTCAGAAAGATTGGCCTTGTCATTTGGTTGGTATGCTGATGTTCAGACCACGACTCTGAGCTTTTGTTGATCGTCAGTGTCAGTGCTCGTTAGTGTTGCACATTTTGTTGTTTAAGTCCTTTCCCCATTGATGCCGACTTTCTTCCTTTTTCTTTACCTTGTGTCCGCACACTGTGTCACCGACATTGAAAGGTTCTACCTTAAGTGCGTGCCTTTTATTATAAAAAAAACTTTAAGGGAGATCAACTTTTATATTTCATTCTTTCCTTTAGCTTTTTCCAGGTAAGTTATACTACGGGGGGTTTTGCCAGTACCCCGCCGAGGAGGAACGCCGCGAAACAAACATTCGATGGCGTTGGTGTTATCGGAATCCGAACTCGCTCATGGTGTTGAGAGTTCAACACACTAACCACTGCACCACGGCGCCCTCTGTTTCTTCTTCTTCTTCTTTGGTGGCGTTACAGCCCATGCAGGACCAGAGCCAAGCTTCCCTTCAATCACCCATGTTGGGTGTGATTCCATTTTTCACACAGGTGAAAGGGACCTACAGTTTAATGCCGATTCCGAACGGCGTGAATCGGCAAGTTGTACTACGGGGGGTTTTACCAGTACCCCGCCGAGTAGGGACGCCGCGAAATGAACATTTGATGACGTTGGTGTTATCGGGATCCGAACTTGCTCATCGTGCGTCAGGGTCCAACACACTAACTACTGCGCCACGGCTTCCTCTGTTTCTACAGATTGTTAATTTGGCAGGTGAAAGTTGATTCGTGGTTAGTACGTTTTGCCATTTTAAGACGAATATCTGCCAGAACGACGGGTGAAGATTGTGAAAACTTTGTGAAAACGTGTTTCGAAAACCATGGTTCGGTTCGCCAAACCTTTCGCGCGTCCATCTGAGCAAGTAATTCGGAGCATGATGAATCGTTTTCGCACCACATACACTCCAGCGGATAATACGCATCCCCAAAGACGACAAACAGTGCGAACAGAATAAGGTATTACCGTTGTTGAGCGCAGTGTTGAGCAGAATCCGAATGAGTAGATTCAGCATCCTGCACAGCAGTCGGAGCTATGCTTTGTGGAGGATTTTACGGAAAGATCTTGGCTGTTTTGCTTTTTTTTTTCTTTTTGTTTTTTTTCTATAGCTTATAAGCTTATAAGATCCAGTTTGTTAAAGAGTTGAGACAGCGTGACCATTTTACGCGTCGTAAGTTCGATGAATGGGCCGAAGACGTGATTCAGCTTGGTCCTCGATAAAGCTGTCGAAAATTAGACTTCACGATTGCTCTTCGAGCATATTTAAACACTAATGGCATACAATTATGTATAAGATAAACCTAATTCATACAATAGACTTTAACATTAACTCCAAATGTTTAATTTCATATTGAATTTGTATACCTCTAAGAAAAACACCCTTTATACCAGACCAATGCGAGTGAGTGCTCTAACAAAAAGTAGAAACCTACAAAAAGAGGCAAGTTGTAACCCCTTTGCCTCTGGTTTCATGTGACTTAGTTCATATTTTCGTCAAATTGCGTTTATTTTTAAGCACTAATATGTATTTCTTAATGTATTTGTTAAACAATAATATTGATTCATCTTTCTGTCTTTCCAGGATAATGGCAGCGACAAAATATTAACGCAAATCAGGTAAAGGTTTTGACATAAATCAGTTGTTGTTAACTAAGCACTTTAATGAGTCGATGCATAAAACGTTCGGGGGAATAGTTTAGCTTTGAGCCAGAGACATTTGTATGAGTCCTAATGGTCACTTTAACCATTCAACTGTCAAAAATACATATAAGTATGTATATAACTACGGAAAAGCAATTTACTTTCGCTCACCACACTTACGTTTTTAGAGGTATCCTAGCAGTCAATGCTCATACCTATAACAATTTTAATATTTCAGAAATTCAAATTACTAACATGGCCCGAAATCGCAGGCCATAAATCTCATTGACCTACAGTGCAAAGGCGAAGATTTTTAACAAATGACTTCCTGTGAAAAATATCTCGACTTTTCTCATTAGTCTTCTCTCTGCTAGTTACGAGTATGTATTTCCCTTGCCTAGGGAAGGCGTGAATTCCGTTTCGTAACATATTTGTCGGATACCACGACCCATTTTCACAATTTGCTACGTCATTAACTTGCCACCAAGTAAGCAGTCAACCAACCTAAATGCCAAACAGTCCATTCTAGAAAGCATCCATGTATACAGTGAGTATAATACATCTGTAGCAATGTGTCCTTAAAGGTAATGTTGGCTTGTCAAGCAACATTCCTTGTGAATGGAGCTACAATTTTCATAAATTTCGGCTATCACCTGTACACAACTGTAAATTAGCAATTCAACTAAACTAATGGCTGCCATTTAGTTGGCCAACCAACCAATATCCCTGTGATCCTGTGCTTTATGCTCGATGCTCTCTGCGCCGGGTGCTTTGTATGCTGTCCTGTGTATGGGAGTGTTGTCATCTCCACAATCACACCACACAACACTATCGTCAGATTGCTTTTGCATTTTTTATGTAACACTTAGTTGACTATTTATTCGAATAAATGACTGTGGTCAGACGGTTCATTATGTCATGATAATGGGTGCATGACAGTCAACCCGACTATCCGACCGTTCGACCAGTCTCGACAATACATGCCCATCAGGACGATATTGCTAGGAGGTTGTTGTGTGGTGGGAATTAAAAGTTCAAATGAAAATAAATGTGTCATGCAATTTGGACGCTTCAAGTCCAAGAGATTGAAGGTGGTTGGAAACGGGAAGAGCGTCAATAGAACAACATGAAAGTGGTGCGCGTGGTGATTGCAGATTTTAATGCGATATCTATGAGTAATTACCATTTAGAAATGTAGCTATCCGACTGCAATGTACGTTCGTTTTATACAGAACTGCGGCAGCGGGAAAGATGCGTATCGTGTACGTTTGAGCGGACGTTTGTCCGCATAGGGTTAACAACTATATTTCATGAAAACAGTGTTGCATGTTTGGACCGGGAGTGTGGGTGTAGCCCTGCAAGTCAGAAGTCTGACGATTTACGGAGTACAGTATGTAATACAAGTAGTGCTATGACTTAAGGGTTAGTGGAAAAAGCATGATCATTAACAAGTGCTACTTCCGAAATTGTTTTTGTACTGGATTAATGTCAGACTTACGCGGAGAATGATACAGAAGTACTCAAAATTCTAACCAGTACGCACTTCCCATAGCGCACTTGAGAGCACCATGGCGCAGTGGGTAGTGTGTTGGCCTCTGACGCCGATGACACGGGATCGAATCCCGACACAGCCATGTCATCGAACGTGTTTTTCACGGTGTTTCTCCTCAGCGGGGTTCTGACAAAACCCCCTGTAGTAAAATTGTCATGAAATGCTTCTCAAAATTCGCCGTTCGGAACCGGCAATAAACTGTAGGTCCCCTTCAGCTATGGGAAAATGAAATCACACACAACATGGGTGATTGAGAGAAGCTCGGCTCAGGTTCTTCATGGACTGTAACTCCAACATACATACATACATACGCACTTCCCAAACTCCAACATCATTCCCTCTAATCTCACTAACATACCTCCGCAGATCAGGGCAACTAGACCCAACAGGGAGGTCTAGAAGAGAGCACGAAATATTTTTCCCGAGGGAAGCATAAAATGGGCCATTTATTCTTTTGACCCGTACAAATCCCCGGGGGAGGATGCCATCTTCCCAGCCCTCCTTCAGAAAGGAAGTGCGCTAATAAGCCCCATGCTTATCAACATCTTTAGAACCAGCTATGCATGGGGATACATACCAACGAGCTGGACAGAGGTACGGTAAAATTCATTCCCAAAGTAGGCCGTAGACCCACAGATCTGTCTAGGTCCTACAGACCGATAAGCCTTACTCTTTCTTCCTAAAAACAATGGAAAAAATTCTGGATAGGCATATCAGGGACGGTGTCCTGAAAATATCACCACTTCCCAAAAACCAATATGCCTACCAGCCTGTGGGAAATGGACCACGCATGCTCTTCAGGAGCAAATAGCCCGGATAAAAAAATCCCTGAGCGACGAAGAAATTGCAATAGGTTGTTTTTTCGATATTGAGGGTGCTTTCGACAACACCGACTATACCCAAATAAAACATTGCATCCTCAGAACAGGGGTGGAAAACACCACATGCAATTGGATCCAACACATTAGCAATAGGAATATAAACACCTCACTAGGCAATGAAAGGATGCCCTCAATGTGGGGTTCTCTCACCTCTCTTGTGGTCCATCGTGGTAAATGAACTGATTACCATACTCAGCAACAACGGTTTCTATGTCCAAGGCTATGCTGACGACATACTGATCCTCGTTAGAGGCAAATTCGAAAACACAGTCTCGGAACTCCTCCAACGGTCACTAAACCTTGTTGCAAACTGGTGCATAAAGGTTGCACTAAAGGTCAACCCTTGGAAAAGCAAAAGCCTTCACCAAAAGGAGGAATAGGCTCAAACTTACCAAACCTACCCACTTAACTCTAACTCTAGACGAAAAGCTCACTTGGTACTCTCACATTACAAGGACCATTGAGAAAGCTAGGATCTCTTTATGGACCAGCAAAAGTCTCACTGCCAAAAACTGGGGCACAGACCCCAAAATATCCCGCTGGCTATATACAGCAATCACCAGACCAATTCTCACATATGCTTCACATAGCTTGTATCTGTATCACCGGAGCCATGAGACCAACCCCCACAGCAGCACTACAGCACTAGAAGTCATCACGGACCTGCCACCTCTTCATCCCCAGCTGAAGAAAGAAGCAATGGTCTTCGCCCATAGACTGATCGTGGAGGATTACTCTAACCGTAAGCTCTTTCACCCTGATATACTTACCGAAATAAACAGGCACGAAATCCTAAAGATATCTCTCACAGACAACTGTCTCCCCAGATACAACTTCAGCCAAAACTACAAGGTCACATTCCCCAACCGACAAAACTGGGAATAGGATAGACCCTCCTTCAATCGTGAACTCTACGTGTGGTACAGAGATGGCTCCAAAACGAACGAAGGCGTTGGGGCTGGGGTATACGGAGCAAATACAGGCACATGCATCTACGTCAGCATGGACTGATATAACTCCGTTTTTCAAGCAGAGATATTTGCTATAGAACTCTGCCTCAGAGAAAATATAAACAGAAATATACTTAATAAAAACATTTACATTCTCTCTGACAGCAAGGCTGCACTTCTAGCCCTAAAGAGCTATGAAATCACCTCCAAACTGGTATGGGACTGCCTACTGCTATTTCACCAGCTGGTCAGAACAAACAGAGTTCATCTCATTTGGATACCTGGACACAGCGGCCATACAGGCAACGAAAAGGCGGACCTACTAGCAAGGAAAGGCTCTGCATCACCATTTATGATGCCACGGCCTTTCTGCAGCATACCCATCAGCACCACCAAATGCTGCATAAACAATTGGTTTAGCAACACTACGGATCACTACTGGTTATAAACGAAAGGTAGCAGACAAGCCAAGTTGTTCCTCCCAACTACATCTCTCAGAGGAACGAAACAACTCCTCATACTTTCGAGGAGTCAGATTCGCTTAATCACGGGTTTCCTTACTGGACACTGCCCAGTCACCAAACACCTCAAACAATGGATATTATACAAGATGACACTTGCAGAATGTGTTACTGTAACTGCCTTGACAGTACACGTCATCGTCACTTAGGCAAGTATTATCTTGAAGCAGAACAAATCGCTGCTAGCTCACTCAAAAGCATACTAAGCTTTATCACTAACTCAGGATTTTTGAGTGAACTGTAAGTGGGGGATATCACAATAGGCCCACCCGTAGCCGCAGTGGTCAGGCGACTTTGTCCCACCCCCGTACCCTCTCTAACACTAACTCTAATGCCGTCCAATATGTTTTTGCCAATTGTCTCATCAAGGACCTAATCCAATCATTTTAAAATCCCAATTTTTCTCTTATCCGAATTTAGAATGATAGATTTACTGATTACCAGATACAGATCATTACCAGATAAGATATAAAAATGAATTTACCTTTTGACTAACGTACTTTCCATTCCTGCTGTTCTTCGTAAAACTTGAATGAAATGGATTGCGAGAATTCCACCCTATCACTGCCTTACCCAAAGTGTTGCACAAATAAATCATGAAGGTGTCCTTGCGACCGGAAAGTGGACGAACTATTGCATGAAATAATTGAATTTATAATTAGTGCGTGTTGTGGAAATCGTTGGTTTATTCGTTTTAAGTTGCACGTACCAAAATGTTTTGTAGCAACCCCATAGCAAAACCAAATCGTTCAGCAAAACCACAATGGGTTTGAATAAATTTACGAGTATCGAAGGATGGTCACGCTATAAGCAGTAAATGGCCGCCAATCGGAAATCACTAATGATATTCGATAATTACAAAATTCATTCCTCGTAACCGCACCGTGCTAATGTTCAATTTGGGTCCAAATCCTCTGATTCGGGGGGTATCCATTTAGAAGGTTGTAAAATTATTGTGATTTAGCTCTCTGGAATACAAGACAATGAAATCGTCGATTAATTGCTCGACTTTTATATTATAACAACACATCCTGGAAAACCAACGGAGACTGTAATTTCTTTGATGTCACAGAAGGCCATTATCCTTTTGACCATTGCAAAGTTTCGTACTAATTTCGCCACGATAGGATGGAATGCGCGCGGACAAAGATAAAAGAAATAAGGAGGCGGAAAATGATGCTCTATTGGGATTAGTTTGTGCTCCTTGAAGCTGATGCCAGGGAATTCTGCAAGTTGGTATTATTACTGAGAAATTGTCAGTTATTGTCTTAATGGTTGACTACAACTTTCCGAAACGGTCGATTTGACAGCAGTTCTGTTGGTTATATTAGTATAGGTGTATAGTACTGGGATTTTTGGAGGCAGAAGTTTAATTAAGCCAGGGTAGCGTTGATGACGCAAGTTTCCCGAATTTATTGGGAACAGGACAAGAAACCATACGCTTGAGGAAAATATGGTATGTACTACCATTTAGTACCCTGAATAGGTGGGAATAAATTCCTCAAAACAAAGCGAACCTCTAACTTCACGAACTAAAATGGTGTGATAACTTTTTGCGCTAAAGTATGAAAATTGTGCAATTGTTTTTTCATAGATTTTTTTTTATATATGGGGCTGGTGCTACCATTAGCAATACTGCACTGCGAACTTTGCAGCTCTATTGTGCCTGCTAGCCGATTAGCCGAGTAGCTTCTCCACTTCTATAATGAAGTTGAGAATGCTTCTCGTAGGAGCCAGGGTAATCCCCTCAGGAGTCATAATTTCACTGAGAAGGATACGCTTCCTAAGATGACAGAGAGCAGCACACTCACATGGTATGTGTTCCGCCATCTCTTCGTCCTCGAGACAGAGCCGACACTCAGTTTCAGGCGAGAGGCTAATTTTATGTAGATGGTATCTCAGACCACAGCGTCCTGTTAGGTAGCTGACTATTCTTCTGATATCCGCTCTATAAGACGTCTAGATTGACGAAGTCCCCGAACTCTATTCCAAGAGGAAAGGTATTGCGATTTTTCCCACTTGTATAAGAAGTAATTTATCTCAGAATGCCGCAGAATGGTTCCGGACCTATATATTGGTCGCTGGAACCTTCCCTGGCAAGTTGGTCAGCAATTTCATTGCCCTTGATACCTTTATGTCCTGGCACCCACTAAAGTTTAACATTGTTTCTTTTGGCGAGGGCTTGTAGGGCGTCATGGCATTCCTTGACGGTTTTTGAGTTCGTGATGTACGAACCCAGCGATTTAAGCGCTGCTTGGCTATCAGAGAGTATGTTGATGGTTACTCCTCTGATGCCAGTCTCGAGATTTAGATTGACGCATGTTAGGATGGCATACAGCTCTGCTTGGAAGATGCTGGGGCTTATTCCCAGGGCCTTTGAGATCTTGCGTTTTGGTCCAAAGATGCAGGCGCCAACGCCGGAAGCCATCTTGGAGCCACCCGTGTATCGCCTAAGGCCTTTGACATTTAACAGAGGATCACTGTTTTCCCATGCTGAGCGGTTTGGGATCAGTATCTCAAATCTCTTGTCAAAGGTGAAGGTGTGTGGCAGTGCGTCCGAGACTGTAGTAAGCATATCCAGCTCGGGAAGGTGTTGTAATATGGACATGTGGCCAGCGGGTCTACATGGCATATTTGTTCCCGAGCAGAGAATTCTAATTGCACTGCGTAATGCCACTTTTTGATAAAAAGGTGCAGTGGATTGAGTCCAATGAGTGCTTCTGGGGCTGCCGTGGGGCAGGTTGGCATAGCGCCTGTGATGCCGAGACACGCTAGTTTCTGAAGGCGTTGAAGCTTAACAATAGTATTTTCATGCTTAACTTTTGTCCACCATACGGTGGACCCGTTGGTGACGATAGGTCTTACTATCGCGGTGTATAGCTAGTGGACTACCTTAGGTTTGAGTCTCCAAGTTTTACCGTAGGTGTGTCGACAGGTCCACATGGCCTTAGTCGCTTTCATGAGCTTATTTCTCATATTGGAGTTCCAGTTGAGTCTACGGTCTAGGTCAATACCTAGATACTTTACTTCCTCTGAAAATCGTATGCGTGTGCCATTTAGTAAGATTGAGCAAGGTTGTACCTTTCTTCTCTTTTTAAATGGGACTACGATTGTCTTATTTGGGTTAATAGATAAACCCTCTCTGCCACACCAGTCAGAGATAAGTTTGGAGCGCAAGCTGCATGCGCTCAAAGGCAGTGACCTCGCACTTGCCCGTAACAATGAGTACTAGGTCATCAGCATATCCGATGACCTCGTAGCCCCAAGTGGTTAGCTTGCGTAGTGGGTCGTCGATGACTTTCGACCAAAGCAGTGGTGAGAGGACTCCCCAATACATACTGGTTGAGATGCAGAGGTATCTGATTGTGCAGGATACCTCAAATATGGAGCTCTATCAGTTTATCCATTGTTTTTAGAAAGAACGAAGTCAAACTGATAGGGCGCTAGGATTTATGTTGCTCACTTGGTTTCCCAATCTTGGGGATGAAGACAGGATTGATCGCTCTCCAAATTTGGGGTATGTATCCCAGGTTGAAGCAAGACCTAAAAGGAACTATCAGTGGTGGTAGAATTGTATTCAAGCCTTTCTATGAGATCGCAGGAAAGACACCGTCTTTGCCTCGAGCCTTGTAGGGTTTGAATGAACCAATTGCCAACTAGACCCTGTCAGGGCTAAAGAGTCTACCAGAGAGGCTATTTGTTCTACTGTCGATGTTATCTATGACGTTAATTTGATCGTCAGAGGACATCGAGTAAGGAGTAGAACCAGGGAAGTGCACCTCGAGCAAATTCTCCAGGGCTTCCCTCCGATTGACGGTAAAGGTGCCGTCTGATTTGCGAAGCAGCCCGAGCCCATTCGTGTGCTCTCGAGATAGTTCTTTGTGGAGTCGGGCCGCAGTTTGAAGCGAGTCTATGTTCTCGCAATGTTTCCTCCAAGACGTTCTCTTGGATTTCCTCAATTTGAGGTTGTATTTAGTTAGAGCAAATCTATAATCAGTCCAACTATAATACTGTTTAGCTCTGTTAAACAGCGATCTCATCTGCTTCCTTATCGACTCAAGCCGAGTATTCCACCAGGGCACACACCGTTTGTGTGTGTTGACCTGTGTGTACAGCTGTCTCTGAAGGATGAGATGAGTTCTCTATTGAGCTGGTAAGCCGCTTCGTCGATATCATCTGTCGATTCAATCGACTTAAAAAGCATATCCTCTTTAGCGGCAAGTTGAGCTTGGAATCGAGCCCAATTCGTTCGTTTTGGGCTGATATCCGGGGTCATCATCATTAACCTCACCGGAAATGTTGAATCTGATATACTGGTGATCAGACAGTGAGGTTTCGTTGGAGACATGCCAGTCCGCAATCACATTTGAGATAAATTGGCTAGAGATGGTGAGGTCAAGCACCTCTTCTCTAACCGCGTTTATGTGTATTACTTATTAAAAATTCAAACAGTGACTCTCTCGTTTATTTGTATTGCTGCTACCCCATTCCGTATGGTGCGCGTTAGCATCGCATTTTTCATAGATTATTGCTGCGATTTTGATGAAATAAAATGTATCACTGTTATATTTGTAGAAAACAATTTTATTTGAATTGTTTTTTTTCAAACACATTTATTGTCTTTCGAGTTTAGCCTGGTTTAGTCAGAACGCTGGTTTGGAGTTGAATCACAACAACATTTCGGATGAAAAACTTGGATCGAAGGGGATTCCATCAACTTTCTTGACCCTCGAACACGCAACGTAGGCCAACCCGGCACTAAATTCATTTAACCCTAAGTCCACAACTGCTTTGTCCAATGTAATTCCTTGCGACCTGTGAATACTAATGGCGTAAGTCAGCGATAATGGAAATTGCTTCCTCGTGCCATTGACTGCTCCATTTTTGAATGACTTTACGACCTGCGTTATAGGAATAGCGTCTGAAGCGAAAGTCGGTCCCGTGTAAGTTTCAAACTTGATCATAATGCCGATACGAGCTCCGCTTGGTATGGAGTTCTCGACTCTGTCTTCGGTCGGACCGTAAATAATGTCAATGACTGTGCCCATTGAGCCATTGCGCAGTCCGCAAGAGGTCCACAGGCTCTGGCGTAACATCACCTTAGCGCCAACGCAGAGTAACAGTTCTGCGCTCAATCCTTGAGCTTCGTCATCTGACGCCTAAGCGGTTGTTGGATTATTGTTTGAGGCATTTATTCGAGTCACTGGGCATCCAAGCGATCGTAAGGCGTTCTTGTTATAAGCTTTAAATCTCGGGCCGATCCTGGATTATTGTCGACAAAGTGTTGTGACCAGAATTCATAGTGCGAGAGGTTGTTCTCGCCTAGGGCTAGAGCATGAAGTGCTTCTCGAAATTGCTTCCGTTCGTCCCCAGTCTGTCGCATGATCTGCTTGAGAATAAACGTCTTCCGTCTCTGCAAACAAGCTGCTTTGCCTCGCAGGAAAAACTCATCCGACTCTTTAGGTACACCATACAGTACTTACTTACTTATCAGGCCTGCGATCCATGGAGGATCTGAGCCTGAGCTATAGCTGCCTTCCATCCTTGACGGTCCAAGATGTTTTACATCCGCGAATACTTGGTCTTTATACCGGAGGTTCGGTCTTCCTCTTCTTCTCGAACCAGGAGGCTCGGAGTGAAAGACCCTCTTAGCTGGAGCGTTGGTGTCCATGCGCTCGATGTGGCCGAGCCAGTGTAGTCGACGGATCCTTGCCTTCCGGACTACATCCACATCTTGGTACAGCTCGCAGAGTTCGCGGTTGTGTCTTCTCTCCATTCACCTTCCTCACAGACAGGACCAAATATCCGGCGCAGAATTTTTCTTTCGAAAGAACCCAAAATCAGCTCCGCTGTCCTGCTTATCGTCCAGCTTTCGGCTCCGTACAGCAAGACTGGCAGAATGAGCGTTTTGTAAAGCATGACTTTGGTCTTTCGAGTGAGGAGTTTTGACCCCAGTTGTTTGGACAGGCCGAAGTAGCAGCGGTTGCCAAGGGCGATTCTACGCCGGATCTCCACTGTGGTGTCATTTGTCCTTAACTACCTCGAAATTGTAGCTGTCAATTGTTATGTTTTGTCCAAGGTGGTGAGCGCCGGATTGGTTTCTGCTTGACAGCATGTATTTAGTTTTGTCCTCATTGATCTTAAGACCAACTCGTTTCGCCTGTTCTTCAATCGCCGTGAATACTTCCACAATGCCACGGCGAGAACACGCGATGATGTCGATATCATCCGCGTATCCTAGCAGCTGGATGGACTTGTAAAAGATAGTGCCTTCCCTGTTGACGCCTGCCCGTCGCACTATCTGCTCCAGCACCAGGTTGAAGAAGTCACATGACAGCGCATCTCCTTGCCGAAATCCGGTGCATGTTTCGAATGGTTCCGAGGTCCTAGAACCGAGTTGCACGGTGCATCGCGTGTTTTTTTAGCGTGGCGCGACACAACTGGATCAGTCTTACCGGGATCCCGAATTCGGCCATCGCCCCAAACAGTTCTTCACGATGAATGCTGTCGTATGCGGCTTTGAAATCGATGAAAAGATGGTGTGTATCGATTCGAAACTCGTTGGTCTTTTCGAGGATTTGTCGAAGTGTTAAAATTTGGTCTATAGTTGATTTGCCGGGCCGGAAGCCGCACTGGTAGCTGCCGATTAGTGCGGTGCAAAATGGTTTTAGACGTTCACACAATACGCTGGACAGGATCTTGTATGCGACATTGAGCAGGGATATACCTCTATAGTTCTTGCAAGAGGTAGGATCGCCTTTTTTGTGGATGGTGCATATAGAGCTGGTATTCCAGTCGTCGGGCATGCTTTCGTCTTCCCAAATTCTGCAGATGATCTGGCGCATGCTCCCTACCAGAACATCGCCGCCAGCCTTGAAGAGCTCTGATGGCAAGCCATCTGAGCCTGCGGCCTTGTTGTTCTTCAGCTTCTGAATAGCTGTGCCGACTTCTTCGATGCGGGGTGGGAGGACTACTTCAGCGGCTGGAGTTGGGATTTCCTCGGTCCCTACCACTCTCTCTTGGTCATGCTCGTTTAGCAGTTGCTGGAAGTGCTGCTTAAATACATCCACTATTCCCTGCGGGTCGGTGACAAGATTACCCTCGCAGTTTCGAAGAGCCAGGGTGGCCTTTTTGAAGCCTCCTGCAAGGCCTTTGGCTTTCTTGTAAAAGGCTCGTATTTTGTGTTTACCCCAGACTCCTCGATATCCTTGAGTCGGGAGGTTGCGAAGATTCTTCTCTTTTGTCGCAGTAATTTTTTCTCCTCCCTTCTTCTCGCTCGGTACTCTTCTTGCGCTGCCCTGGTTTTCCTCTGCAGCGCCTTTTGGTACGCCTCGTCGGTTGCTGCCTTTTTCTGCTCACACTCGCCATCATACCACGGGTTTCTTGTCGGGGGTGGTAGGTATCCTAGGGTATTTTCGGCTACTTCCTGAATGGCTGAGCGGCAATGCAGCCACATGTTATTGACATTTGTGTTCGACGTAGGCATACCGTAGAGTCTTTCGCTCAGCTGCTCCCTGTAGACTCTGGCAACCTCCGGTGTGCTCAGGCGCCCAATGTCGAACCTCCTCCTGATGGGCTGGTGCAGCTTTCTGACATTGGACAGTCGAGCTCTGAATCTTGCAGCTACGAGGAAGTGGTCAGAGTCGACATTTGCCCCTCTGAATGTTCGCACATCCAGGATGTTTGACGCGTGCCTTGCGTCAATGAGCACATGGTCGATTTGGATGGCGGTTCGACCGTCCGGAGATCGTCAGGTTGCTGTGTGGATTCGCTTGCGAGGGAATCTTGTGTGAGAGGGCATGGGCTCGGACATACAGGGTAAAGTTGTTGATTGCTCTCAACCTGGCGAGATGCCAGCAACGATCCCTGTTTAAATGCCCGGGTCAAGTTGACATACGGCCTCCTCGCGGCGCCCTCTGGATAGCCTCTTCAACAACCGTTGGGAGGTGAACAAACGTATGCAGCGAAAAAAACCCCGACCAGATTGGCGGTTGTGGGGCGGGCTAACAATCTGCCCACGTAAAAAAAACCTAAAGTTATGAATGAGCAAGATGCCTCGGATACACGGACGGATACTCGACGACGCCATACAGAGGCTTGTCCAAAACTGGCTGTAGCTGATTGAAGTCGCCAAAGAATACAACAACAAATCCTCCACAACATTCGTGCTGCTTCTCAGGGCTAGCTTCTCTTAGCCGGCCATCTATCTTGCCCAGCGTACGGAACCCAATCATGCTGAAGTCGTCTATCAATATCACCTTGATATTACTAAAATACTCTTGAAACTCTCTTTGGTTCTTTCCAGTAAGGGGCGTAACTCTGGCTGATGTGGCAATGTGCAGTCCGGAATGCAGAGTTTGGCTACCGATGTGGTTTGCAGCCACGCGGGTTGGAGCTATTAGCTGGAAGTGCTCCAATCCGAAACTTTTAACAACTTCGTTGATGACTAACGACTTGCCGGTTCCGTCAGCTCCCATGGTTATTGCAATTTTGTCCGACGTTTCTCCGTTTGTCGCTCTTGTGATAAAGTCTATCACGGCTTGTTGCTCGATGTTCAATGTAAAGCAGCTTGCTGCCGCCTCAAATTCTGGTTTTTCATAGGAAGCTATTGCCGCATAAATGAACTGGAGCTCGTTTTCTTCTTCTTCTTTGGTGGCGTTACAGCCCATGAAGGACCACAGCCAAGCTTCTCTCAGTCACCTATGTTGTGTGTGATTTATTTTTCACACAGGTGAAAGAGGCTTACAGTTTAATGCCGATTCCGCACGGCGTGAGTCGAGAAGCTTTTTCATGGCAAGTTTACTACGGGGGTTTTACCGGAACCCCGCCGAGGAGGAACGTCGCGAAATAACTATTCGATGGCGTCGGTGTAATCGTAAAAAAACTGTATCTCTCTAAAATGTCAGGAAGTGGTCCAAAAACGCGAACAACGTTTTGAGTCCGAGTCAGCACAAAGAAAGCTCACTTTCGGTTCGCTTTGATAAAACCAGATTTCGGAAACAATTAGGCGAGTCGCTTAGATTTTGTTGTAGCAAACTTAAACTTACGATATTTTGTTCCTTTTTCTTTGTTATGATTCCAGGGCAAAGCAGTTTGAGCCCAATCGTAAACCTTGTGGAATTTTCGAAAATATGATTTCATAAAATTGTAAAGACTTTGAAATGTTACTCTGTTGTTCCGGCTACCTTTATGCCATTTGTGGACTACATGAAGCTCAGTTTCAGTTGATTGATTTTCGGGCATTTTAGGAAATATGTAACTGATTGTAGGTTTTACTTATATTATCGCAAGATCTGATGTAACATTTCACCAATATGTTAAACATTTTAAGCTTAACGATAAATTATTTACTTACTTAGGTGGCGCTACAGTCCGTGGTGAACCTGAGCCTCAACCAACAAGCGTCTTCAGCTGGCACGGTCTTTGGCCAGCTGTTTTCAGCGCCGCACACCCAGTTGGTTAAGGTCCCCTTCCACCTGCGTGCGCCACCGTTGATGGGGCCGCCCTCTGCAGCGCCTTCCTTCCGTAGTGGATTTGAAGACTCTTCGGGTCGGAGCTGCATTTTCTATGCTGGCCTAGCCACTTTAGACGCTGTATTCGTAGACGTCGTACCAGGCCGATGTTGCTGTACAACCCGTACAGTTATTCGTTAAATCTTCTCCTCCATACACCGTTTGAACAAACGGGACCATAGATATGCGCATAAGTTTCCTCTCGAAACGACCAAGGGCATCTTCATTCGCTCTTGTTAAGGTCCTAGCCTCTGCGCCGTAAAGGAGGACTGGTGAAGTCCTCCAGTGCAGTGGTTGGGGTCGTTGATGTTCGTTCACTACTCTCAGGGGTAGTTGTCCTCGACCTAGATAGGACGAGAGCCGACCAAATTCCGCGTTGGTTATAGTCCGTAGTAATTCGTTCGAGCCCTTTAGTATTGCATACGCAGAGGATGAATTTGGGTTGACCATATACTGAGAGTGTTATGCCTGCAGCAGTACGTCTGGTCACTTTCCATTCACAACTGCGTTGCATACTGTTTTTGTCTGTATAGGAATTACTTTTTCTTGGCTACGAAGCGAATTTGAACCATAGGCCTTTCGCTCGGCGGTCGATGATGTTAACACTGCACCACGACTAACCCCAATTGCGTAGATTTGAAATAAATCGTACCTCTTGTATTGGCCAGTGACTCTTGCACGATATTTTCAAGCACGATGTTGAAAAGTTGCACGACAGCGCGTCACCTTGCCTAAATCCTTTTTTAACATCAAAGGTCTCGGTTTGCTCATTACCGACCTTAATGGAGCAGCGAGAATTCTCCATTGTCATCCTGCACAGTCGGACGAGTTTGGCAGGGATCTTAAAACTAGACATGGCTTTGTATAGCTCATCTCTATGTCATATGCAGCGTCGAAATCGACGAAGAGGAGGTGAGTGTCGATTTGGTATTCCTGGGTCATCTCTATGATCTGCCGTAGTGTAAATATTTGGTCTATTGTGGATTTACCTGACCTGAAACCTCACTGATAAGAGCCGATCAGATTATCCACAAACGGTTTCAGGCATTCACAGAATACGGCAGGGAAGTTCTTATATGCGATGTTAAGGAGACTTATTCCCCTATAGTTGGTGCAGTTATAGGGGTCCCCTTTCTTATGGACCGGGCAAACGATGCTGAGATTCCATTCGTCGAGCACGCTTTCCTCCGACCATACCTTTGCAAATGAGATGGTGCATGCACCTTACCAGCTCATCTCCAGCCACCTTAAGAATCTTAGCAGACAGGCCGTCTGCGCCCGCGGCTTTATTAGACTTAAGTCTTGATATCGCTATTTTGACTTCGTCTAGGTCGGGTGGACTGAATTCTGTTACATTGTCGACCATTACGAATGGCTCGTTCTGCCTGTCTGCCGGTATCTTGTCTATCATCGCCGTTATACGGTCTGCAGAAGTGGTCTTTCCAAATACTCAGCATCGACTGCGACTCTTCTACCAGTTTTCAATGTTCATCCCTGCAGGCCGCCGCTCTGGCTTTGTAGCCATGGCATGTTCGTTTTACCTTATTGTAAAACTTACGGGCGTCATTCCTGCTGAAGCATCTCTCCATCTCCTCGATCTCACGCTTTCCGTGCTCCGTGCTGTGCTGCTGTGGGGGGATTTTGAGAGAGCTTGGAGGAGACACGATCGGCAAAGATTCTGGCAGTCTCCGACGTCAAACTTTTGTAGTCCTACTCGACTCCTAAGTATTCTTGATGTCCTCATTCGTACCTTGGCTACAACAATGTAGTGTCCGAGTCGATGTTGGTCCCTTGGAAGGTTCGCACTTCGAGAATACAGGATGAGTGTCTGCCGTCGATCACAATGTGATCAATCTGGTTGGTGGTCGATTGATCAAAAGACCGGCAGGTACCCTTGTGGGTGTTGAGGTGGGGGAATCGCGTGCTTGCTACAAAGAGGTTACGCCCCGCTAGGAAATCAATGAGACTAAGCCCGTTGTCGGATGTGGTGTTATGGAGGCTATGCTTTCCTATGCTCGACTCAAATATGTCCTCTTTACCCAGTTTTGCATTAAAATCTCCTAGAACTGTTTTTGTGTCGTACTGGGGCATTGGGCATATGTTCTGTCTAGGTTAACGATAAATTGTAAACTGATATTAAAAGGACAATATCCAAAGTAACTAGGACTTATTCAAAATATAAGCATAGGCATACTCGCTTAGTAAAATTCCTATATTTTATTCAAAATAATCTTTACAGCGATCTGCGTGGTTAAAGAGCATGTCAAACGAGAAATGTCCTTGAATGGTATCCACGTTGGCATAACGTTATTCCTTTATCGGCAAATGCATTCGACTGAATAGGTAGAAATCTGGCGGTGCTAGTTCAGGGGATACGGCAGGTGGTTAGTGGTTTAAGTCCGATTGTTGGTCAAAAAATCGATCACAAGTGTGTTCAATTGTCGATCTACAGTCAAGTTGAACGAAACAAAATGTGAACAAGCATTTGCAAAATGTAAATGGTTTCAATTCTATTTCCTTTAATAACTTTGTCCAATCTTTAATGAATCCCCACACAGTTTTGATAGTACCTTCGGTTATCAAAAATTTCGGCTGGCCAACATGTCTTCTTTTATGTCTTCAAAGTCGTGAGGATAGTTTGAGGATAGTGCATATACGAGTCCTCGATTCTGCTACGGGATAAGCACTATCAAAAAGCACTTGTTTCATCAACCGAAGCGTTCCAGAAAAAGCTTAAGTTTACAATAAAACTTAATGATGTCTTTGTTTTGATACTAAATTTTTGCATCAACCTTTGGTCATGCAATTTTGATAGGACGTCAAAGCATGTACAACTGAATTCGGGCAATCCTTTATACTTTATTTCCTTGTAATGTTATGGAAATTCCGAAAATAAATACCTCCCGCGGTAGTCCTTGTAGGATTCAGTACTCTAAAGCTTTTAACATTTCGACACATTTAGACAATAACGCGACCAAAGCATATTGAATAACGAACAATGTTCTGTAGAGCAGCGCAAAATATGGCGCAAAATCCAGTCGCCATATTTCACACCAACTTGGTGGCCAGTTCGTATCATCAAAATTCGTTTATGAAAATTGGTCATGTAATGTGAGATATGGCATATGGCGTCTGGCTGAAATAACGATCAGAATAACAGATCGGCGAGGATCTTCCTGTTTTTTTTTTTTTTTTTTGTTTTTGTATGATAAGCGCGCATTCAAGGTTGGAGGAGGAAAATATGGGCGTTGGTCTTAAATGCCTGTACGTTGTACTAAAGGGAGGAGATAGAATTCGGTGAGTAATTCCAAATTCCAGATTCCTTATAGTGGGCCTCAGGGTATATTGGTGAGCATTCCAAAAGAAACATTTGTTGCGGGAAAAATGTTGAAGGGGCGGAATGTAATCGCCTTTTTTGCAGAAGTACCCAAAAAAAAAAAAGGAAAAGGCAAAAATATTCCTGCGATGTACCAGCGAATCTAATGATTTCTTGATGCTGGGGTCTCGCGATTTTGAATTCTGTCTATCTGGAGCAATGAGGTCTTGGATGCAAATCCATAAGCTTTAGCCAAATCGATGGGAGATGAATATTTGTTCCATCTATATAAGAAACCTAGGCATTTCGCAGCATTCTTGGCGACGATAAATATGTGGTCGCTCCAACTAAGATTGCTATTGATACCCATAACCAAGATGGAGAACTTTTCGCTTTTTTAATATGCAAAAGCCATTCATGAATAATGCTAAAAAAATTGCTAAAATTAGCAATTGGGTCCGTCCAATTTCGGCGAGCTTTTGCTAGATTTAAACTTGAAATTTTCTTTTTAGTGGTTAAACCGGATTTTTTCTCGGTCTTCTGGCTAATAACCCACCCACTGTTCTGGAACTTATTACTTTTTGGGTGTGTTAAACTTAAGTTCAAGGCTCATTTCTCTGGATTTTTTTTTTTTTCTGTCTTTTATAGACATGTATATGCTTTTCTGGAGAGCACCGTGGCGCAGTGGGTAGTGTGTTGGCCTCTGACGCCGATGACACGGGATCGAATCCCGACACAGCCATATCATCGAACGTGTTTTCGCGGTGTTTCTCCTCAGCGGGGTCCTGACAAAACCCCCTGTACTAAAATTGTCATGAAAAGCTTCTCGAAATTCGCCGTTCGGAACCGGCAATAAACTGTATGTCCCTAACACCTCTGGGAAAATTAAATCACACACAACATGGGTGATTGAGAGAAGCCCGGCTCAGGTCCTTCATGGACTGTAACGCCAACATACATACATACATATGCTTTTTTGAGCAAACAGTGTTTCGAACTAAACAGCTAAGTTTTGTTTGAATTGAATAGAGAGAGAAAAACTGATTACTTTTGAGAAAAAGACCACCGTTAACCGTGGTCACTTTTATATGCCCACTACCGTACTTTCATTTACTCGGTGAAGCGAGCAATTCCACTTTTCGATATATCATCAAATCACCAGTGGATCTGTTGCAACAGAAACCATAAGCTCGGTCATTGAGAAGTTTTCGCGATTCAAGATTGCTTGGTCTCAATTCTTGAGTTGAGCTTTATAAGGTTGTATGTATAAGTCCCATTGACAAGCTTATCTTATACGGTTTGGCGAATATGACTGAAATAGGGGTGTCAAAATTAGGGCACGAAATGATGCCATCCATTACGTTACAATACGGAAAGATTATGGCGACAATAAATGTTTGGTTGTTTTTTTTTTCTGTTTTTTAACATTCCAGTGGGAAGTTATTGTAATGGCGCCGAAATTTGCGAATTCCAAATTTTGACATATCTCAACGTTTCAAGGTCACCAGAATACTAATCCAACGTTTTTATAGAGATGTATGTGCGTATGTGCGGTCAGAATACCAGGGATGGTATTGACATAGAACTGATTTCATTCGACGTGTAATTACGTAACTTACGTAACTTAGTTAATTATGTAACTAAAAAAAATGCAAACAAATTATGCAACACAGCTGTTGTGAATGAGAAGTGATCAAACATACTGATGAAGGCATAACACTCACAGCACCTATATGGTCACTTTAAATTCATACTCTGTGTGTGCAAGTTGCAAGTTGCGGAGAACTACAACTAACGTGAAAATTTGGTCGTTTCCCCTCTTTCTATCTAGGACAACCACCCTTGGGGAGTAGTAAACGAACATGTACGACCCAAACCACCGGAATCCATTCGGGTTTTGTGATGAACATAAAAAAAAAGAGATATGTATATATATGTATACGCGTCTTCTAAACCATCGGAGAATGCATACTGTTAGGAGTTACAAAACCTTTATGTGAAAAATTTGATTATTTAAAACTTGTTGCGTAGTTTCAGTCAAAGCTATGATTGAGCTAAAACAAACCGAATCCGTATTTTGTACGGCAAATTCAAAAGCTTGTATCTTTGAAACTAGGGAAGTCCGACCTAAAATATAAATATATATCAGAACAAAGCCGATTTTAACATATTTGAATTTCATCAAAATCGGTGATTATTTTTCCAAATAATTACCAAAAAGTCAATTCAGCATTCTGTGTTGATGAGATATCTCCAAATTGATGGTTTCTTGACAACTTGCAGAAGAAAACTTCATTATTCATCAAATATTGTAGTATTTGTAGAAGCAAGTGCCTATATGTAGGCCAATGTGGATAGGTATTTACCTGAGATTGAAATGGCAACGTCATCAGCGTAGGCAATAACGTTCAGGCCTTCTTTCTGTTTATATGTAGGCCATTGGTGTTTGGGATTGAGCTTCGTTAAACCTTGATTATTTGAAAAAAGTATTTCGACATAAACATAAATAAGACTTGTAGAAATGGAAAAATCTGAAATTAAATGGGGGTTTTAATTTGTCCCACTAGGAAGTAAGTCGTGTGGGCCTTGCGGGTCGCACCTAGCCCCTCTTTTGCTTTTACAAACGGCCTCGCAAAGGCAGTTCAATTTTTCTTAATAAGGTGAACAGTGCACAAAGCAGCTTCCAGAGAACTATGATCAACATGTCATCCTGTGTACACGAGTCTACAACGGTTTTCATACTTTATTCTTCATTATTCCCCTGCCTGGACACTTGTATTCTGTGAATTTCTTTTTCTCACTTTTTTCGTTTTACTTTTTTTTGAAAGCTGCAAATCAACTGCCAACACTGTGTCTCTTCTTTCAATCTACATTAACTCAAACTTCCTGGCATTCGCCTTTTACTGGTTCTGTCGCCGCCTTTGCTCTGACCCGAAATGGCAGAGCTTGTGTTGCTTTTAATTCAAATAAATGCTTCTTGTCTGCCTCGTGTCATTTGTCTGGGTGCAATGCAGAGAAGATGTCACTTTTTCTTCATTTATCCCTCGACATTTTTCTCTCCTTTTTTTCGTATTTGGTGGATGTCTAAACGTCAACAAAGCAACCACCAACCGCAGTAGCTTCTCAAGTTAAATGTCATGACAGAACGAAATGACAACCATGATGATGCTTCTTCAGCTGGTTTGATATATTTTTTGTTTTTATATGTTGCGTGTCCTTGCAGAGTTAATGCAGTTTTCGGCTTTGTTTCATGCTTGTCCTTGCGAGCTTCCATCAAAGGATATTTGAGCTGCAGAACACAGCGAGATTCACACTTCTCACATACAGTCAACCAGTCGAGTGCGTTTTGAAAAATAAATATAACTTGATATACCGGCACACTCTAGGGTGTACGTTTATGCACACGTTGATGCATCGTGACGTCCCTATGCCATGTGTCACAGTCTGCCTTCGTGACAACCCTCAAAATAGAGACATACTTGGATAACAGCATGTCATGGCACATGAAAGAAATGCCACATGCGATGTGATGCTGGAAACTTGTATCGCTTTTCAACTTTCGGCTTTGTTTTGGGTTTTTTCTTCGTCCGTAATTAAAACGAACCTGATCCAAATAACGACTGAAGTGGAAATAAGCGAAGTGGCAGTGGCGGTACTGCTAAATAGCGATATTTGTTCAACAAGTTAGCGCTCACAAAAAACTATTAGCAACCGGGTACGGTCTTCTAGTTTTTTGCTCTATACAGCTAACTCGTCCCTTAATCGTGGGATGTATAGGGTCGCAGTGGAGTGATGTATGAAAAAGTAAAAATGAATGTACATATATCACGCGATCTATGTGGTGGCTATTCTTGCACACATTACTTAGGAAATTATAATTGCAGGCATTGACTGAAGGAGACTCTTATTCAGCGACCAGGTTTTGCCAGCCGTCGACCTGGTTGCCAAGTAAATGAGTAAAGTGATTCTTTATGGCTTTTTTATTTTTTTACATTTCCATTCGAGAATGTTGAATACTAAGTGGTAGAGTGATATAAACAGTTTTATAGGAGAGGCTTGAAGTAGTAATTTTGACAGCCAATTGCTAAACGAGAGCGTGTTAGGCTGTATAAAAGCGATACTGATCGTTAAGGTCGTTAGAGGCATTTAGTTCACTAATTGAAAAAGGTAAATACCCCACACCACATTTTATTATGATCACATAAGCTCGTAAATAAAACAACAGAAAACAGGAAGGAAAAACTGTGCATATACCTTTAAATATCATTGCCACTATAAGATTCCAAGGGGCCTTTAGCCTCATCAGCGACGGAGTCATATGTGGTAGATACCGATCATCTCTGCTATGTCGTTTCTCGGGGATGGAATCGAAAATACTGCTCGCGAATTTATCTTAAATTAATCCTCTCCTCCACTTTGCGTTAACACAAATAGGACCAAATATCGTGCAAAGAGCTGGGCCAAGGACCTGAATTTTGGGGGTTCTGTACAAAAGTCTCTAAAACAGTACATGCACGATTTCTGTCATGCGCACCATTTGGTAGATAAAATAAGCGATGGGATGTTAAGGGGACATATTATCTTATAATTGGCATAGTTGCAGGGATTGCTTTTCTACGGACCGGGCAAGAACGATGATACATAATTTATAGCGTATGCCTCCTTGAACGATCTCCTAGACAGAACCTATGCCCAATGTCTCAGCTATGACAGAAAAATAGTTTTAGGAGATTTTAATGCGAAATTGGGCAATTGGGTCGATCACGGGGAAATATAGCCTACACGACACCACGTCCGAAAACGGACATCGGCTACTCGACTTCCTCGCCGTGCGCAATCTCCTTCTGGCTAGTACACGATTCCCGCATCTCAATATTCATAAAGGAACGTCGCGACCACCTGATCAGTCTACCACCAATCAGATTGATCACGTTGCGATCGACGCCAGACACTCCTCTAACAACGTTGATCTACGAACCTTACAAGCAGCCAACATCGACTCGGAACACTACCTTTGTAGCCAAGGTATTAATGAAGATATCAAGGATGCCACGGAGTCGAGCCGGACAACGAAAGTTTAACGTCGGAAAGCTACAATCGCAGGAGACAGCTAGGACCTTTGCCGATCGAGTTTCCCCCAACCTCTCGCAAACTCCAATGACACCGGAACAAACCACGCTGACTCTGATGAGTTGGGTTTCAACCCACCGTCAGCTAGAAACCCCTGGTTTGATGACCAATGCAGAGAAGCCCATGTAGCAAAGCAAAAGGCCTACAAAGACACCAAAATCACAGCATGAAAAGCGTGAGACCGAGGGGATGTGGAGATGCTGTCGCAGGAATAACGCTCGCGAGTTTCACGAATAAGTAAAATGAATTTGCCTGGGCTGTAGAGCCAGAGCGGAAGCCCGTAGGGATGAAGACGTACAACTAGTAGTAGAGTCACAGTAGATGCTGAGAATATGGAAGGAACAATTTTGTAGACTGTTTAACGACAATGAAAGATCTAATACCCCTGTCAGACAGGTCCATTTGCAATGGAGAAGGGAATTTTGTCTACCCCACCTAGATGAAATTAAGCTAGTAATTTCAAAGCTCAATAATAATAAAGCCGCGGGCGCAGACGGGCTGTCTGCCGAGCTATTTAAAGCGGCTGGAGATGATCTGGTAGGGCGCATGCACCAGCTCATCGGTAAAATGTGGTCCTTTGCCCACTCCACAAAAAAGAGACCCCTATAACTGCGCCAACTACATCTGCGATGTCACTACATCGTACTGTGTGAACGCCCGAAACCCCATTTGTGGATAATCTGATAGGTTCGTATCAGTGTACAACAAAACCAAATCGACACTCATCACCTTTTCATCGATTTCAAGGCCGCGTATGACAGTTGCATATAGTTTGCATAGAGCTATACAGCGATATGTCTAGTTTTGGCATCCCTGCCAAACTCGTCACATTGTGGAGAACTCTCGCTGCTCCATTAAGGTCGGTAGCGAATTAACCGAGACCTTTGATGTTAAAAAAGGATTTAGACAAGGTGACGCTCTGTTATGTAATTTCCTCAACATCGTGCTTGAAAAGATCATACTAGACTCACTGGCCAGCACAAGAGGTACAATCTATTTCAAGTCTGCACAACTGCTTGCATACGCGGATGACACAACGGGACGTCAATGATGCGTTCGAAAGCATTGAAGCAGAAGCGGCCAAAATGAGTCTTTCGGTTAACGAGGGCAACACCGACGTCTCGCCCAGAACGTGAGCATTGCTGTATCTTAAAAAGAAAGGGTTACATTTTTTCAATGGTGTTTTTAGATTTTTAATTTTTGATTACTTTTGGAAGATATCAAACATGTATGGTCCATAGTACTAGCTATTTTTACTGCGTTTTCAAATGTATCATTGAGAGCTTAAGATAATCAATTAGCACACTTTTTCGATATTCACTCGGTTTTGCTCACCAATCAGTAATATGTTGCCTTTGGAAAAGAGAGTGCAATGGCTCAACATGTAAAGATCTAGTGGCAGACGTAAGTAGTTGCGTGCGGGAGAAGTTTGTTGCCACTCAATTAGATTACTGCTTCCTTCTCTTATGCCTGCTTCATTGTGCGTCAGCCGACCCTCCTGTCTGCTCTCTACGGACTTTTTCTGTAGTTCAGGTAGGTAACACATCTGAGATGGATCACGCTGCGAGTTCCGAGGTGTGGCCTAAGCGCAACTAACCTTTAGCGCACATATTCGATTTACTGCTACGATCTTTCTTTTGTATGAAGTCACCTTCATAGCTCCGTCCCAAACTAGCGATGCATAAAGCTCTACGGATGAGTCTACCTTAGCCATAAATAGTCAACGACCGTATCTGTGCCCTCCTAAAATCGGTAAAATCCGCGCAATGGAAGTCCTCTAAATGTAAGTCTTGAGTCAATCATTACCCCAAGGTATTTAGTAGCTGGTTTGGATGCTATTTGGATGAGGGCTGTTTCGGTTTTTTGTTCAGCCAGCGTAAGGCCGACTGATGTTAGCCGCTCTCAAACAGTTGAAATGGCTTCGTTACTAATTTGAAAAACTCCTCCTAGTAGTTGTGCAGTTACAGCTATTGCTATGTCGTCGGCGAATTCGACAATTTTAAACCAGTCTGGTATTTCTAGACAGAGGGCGCCATCGTGCAGGGGCGGCTCCTCCAGTTACTGCAACACTCTTTGACGTAAATAGCTTTTCAATATTCCGCTGATGCAATTGCTTGGATATCGCTAATTCAGGGTCTTCGAAGCTCGATAACATCGAAATGACCGCCTTTTAAGGCGGAACCAATCACGGCATGTTGTTTCACTTGAAGCAGAATCTCCGTAAGTTTTTTGGAGCTCTAGATTCGCTCCAGACGCCGTTTTCTTCGAATGAAAGAAGAAAATCAACACTTCCCGCAAATTACGATTATTCGGCACAAAATTAAACAAAGAAATAACTAACGTAGCTTCAGCTACGACACAAAAATAGTTCTAGGAGATTTTAATGCAAAACTGGGCAAAGAGGACATATTTGAGTCGATCATCGGAAAGCATAGCCTCCATAACACCACATCCGATAACGGACTTAGTCTAATCGATATTCTTATGGGGCGTAACCTCCACGATTCCCCCATCTAAACATCCACAAGGGTACATCGCCAACATCGACTCGGACCACTACCTTGTTGTAGTCAAGGTAGGAATGAGGATATCAAGAATGCTTAGGGGTCGAATAGGACAACGTAAGTTTGACGTCGGCAAGCTACAATCGCAAGAGACTGCCAGAATCTGTGCCGATCGTGTCTCTTTCGAGCTCCCTCAAAATCCGGCCACAGCAGCACAAGCAATAGAGCATAAATGGGCGCATTGCCAGAGCGCCGTCAGAGACGTGCCTCAGAGGTGCTGGGTCTCAAATCGCCACCACCTAGAAACCCCCGTTTCGATGAACAATGCGAACAAGCCCATGCAGCAAAACAAGAGGCATATAAAGCCATGCTGCAACGGCGGGCGAGAGCTGCTCGCGAAATCTATGAGCAGAAAAGAAGAGAGGAACACACGCTTCTCAGAAGAAAGAAGAGAGAGCACGGAAAACGTGAGATCGAGGAGATGGAGAGATGCTTCCGCAGTAAAGACACCCGGAAGTTACTCGAAATGTTCTTCGAAAATTCCCATACAAGTTTGCAAAGTATTTATTTGCGTCACTGGCCAAGAAGCGGACTCCATTTACCCTATAACGCTTTTCACCCGCAGAACTCGAAAGCGACTTCGTTCATTTTGTAAATACGTTCAAACTTTTTAAAGTTAGCAAGGGGCCGCAGTTACTCTTTCCGGGTGCCTTTTCCTTTAAAGTATATTACTTAGTTATAGCCCATGAAAAACCAGCACCAAGCTACTCTCAATCACTCATCTTGTGTGTGATTTCTTTTTTACACAGGTAAAAAGGGACCTACAGCTTAATGCCGATTTCGAATGGCGTCAGTCATTGCCAGTACCCCGCCGAGCAGGGGCGCCACAAAATAAACATTCCATGGCGTAGGTGTTATCAGGATCTGAACTCGCTCATCGTGCGTCAGAGTCCAATACACTAACAACTGCGCCACGGCGCAGTATATAAAGTATATACCTTTTATTAACTTCCCAGTGGGAAGTTATTGTAATGGGGCCGATTTGCGAATTCCAATAATTGGCATGTCTTCACTCACAAAAACTATGGAATGGACTATACCAAAGCTAGAGATTATCCTTAAAGGATGCCTAGCTTCGAGTCAGATTCCAGAAAAGTGGAAGTGCGCAAAGGTGCTTTTCATCCTCCTTTCTAAGGCACAGCACGCCTACTGTAAGGACAGATCTGTCGAAACAGCCTTGCATACCCTAGTGAGGAAAATCGAAAAATCAATCCGTCTTAAGGAATATACTATAACAACGTTCCTTGACATAAAGGGCGCCTTTAACAACGTCACTCCTAAAGCAATAATAGAAGGGCGAGAAAAGCTTAAGGTGGAGAGGACTCTGATAGAGCTGATCAGCGAGTTATTATTAACTCGCAAGATTGTCACCAAATGGGGACCTGGACGTTATTGCCTACGCTGATGACGTTGCCACTTCAATCTCAGGTAAATACCTATCCACATTGAATGACCGTATGCAAATGGCATTCTCAATCCTATGCAAATGGGCGCATAGCAACGGGCTCAGGGTGAATCCCCAGAAAACGGAGCTCGTGCTATTCACCAAAAAGCATCAAATCCCGGAACACTGCCTTATCACTTTGCTTGGTACCAGACTAAACTATTCCTCCAATGCCAAATTCCTTGGCATTATACTAGACAGGAAATTAACCTGGAAGAGCAACACAATCGAAAGAGCTAAGAAAGCAACAATAGCTCTCTACACATGCAAGAAAGCCATAGGAAAAATGGGGATTCAACCCCAAGATCACCATATGGCTCTACATCACGGTCGTTAGACCCATACTAATGTATGGAGTGATAGTCCGGTGGACTGCACTCGACAAGACAACATACCACAAACAACTCGAGAAGGTACAAAAGTTGGCGTTTATGTGCATTACCGGGGCCCTCAGGTCCACCCCAACGGCTGCGCTTAACACGATACTGGACCTTACACCACTCAATATTTTCGGCAAGCAAATTACCACACACATGGCCATTAGACTAAAAGCCAACTCGAAATGGACGAGCTATGTCACTGGCCTCTCCTCCATCCTGAAAAATAGGACAACCATGGCAGTAAGCTTGGACCTCACAGAACCCACCACGGTCTTTGAAAAAAACTTCATGACAATTTACCCCGGCAGACAAAGCTGGACCAGCCATACTCAGCCCCGCAGATACTGCGTAGGCTTTTACACTGACGGGTCTAAAACCAAAGACGGGTGGGTAGTAGAGTCTTCTGCAAACAACTTAAGCTGAACAAAGCTCTAAAATTACCAAATCACTGCAGCGTTTTCCAGGCGGAACTGTTGGCAATAAAAGAGGCCTTGTCCTAGCTGAAGTGGAACGTGATATCTACTACGAATAACCGCATTCTCACTGATAGCCAAGCAGCCTTAAAGTCGTTGGAGTCCCATGTGTACACATCAAAAACTAGTCTCGACTGTCGCCTATTTCTTAACGAGATGGCCGAACAGTTCAACATACAACTTATCTGGGTACTAGGACACAGCGACATTCCAGGGAATGAAAGAGCCGACACACTCGCCCAACAGGGAACGACGCTACCAGGCAAATCTGGCCCCGGCTCGACAGTCAACGGAAAAGGAGTATAATCTCCCTGAAAAGAACTGACATCTACAAAGTTATAGGTGTCATCATCGGACGCTGCCTTATCGGCAGTCACGCGCAAAAACTAGGTATAGTTCCGAATGATTTCTGCAAAAGCTGTCTAGACGAGGAGGAGGTAGAATCCATGCACCACCTTCTCTGCACTCGCCCGGCATTCTGCACAATCAGGAAACGATACCTAGGCTCTTACTTCCTTAACGAACTGACAGAGGTTCAGCAAGTAGGGAGACCTGGTCTTCTTAACGTCTTAAGAAGCACAAAATGGTTCCACGAAAAGGGCGCTAAGCCCCCTCGTAGCTGCACAACGGGCCTCCCTGGCATATGTGTGTTCTTCTCATTTCTGGGAGGGCTACGATCCTACCTACCTACCTCCCTACCTCCACGTTTCAAGGTTGCCAGAATCCAAATCCAGGGTTTGTATAGAGATGTATGTATATATGTGTGTGTGTGTGTGTATGTACGTATGTGCATATGTGCCTTCGGAATATTTGGTCTGGATTATCTCGAGAACTAAAGATGATATTGACATGGGACTGGTTTCATTCGACACGTAATTATGTAACTCAGCATTGGTAAAGTTTCCCGCGGAGCGTGAAAATATTGATTATATATGTATGGATATCGAAATTGTCAGGACAAAACCTATTTTAACATATTCGAATTTCATCAAAATTGGTAATTAGTGCCTTTTCCCAAAGCCAGACGACTTATCTTATCTTTGGTTATATGAGTTATACATATAAGCCGATTTCAGACATTTTTTTCTCTTTTTCAGACAAAAAACATGTCAAAATCAATTGTGATCCAAGGAGCATAAGCTCCCTTTTACGTTATTTTTGTTGTCATACGAAAGCGCAACTTACTTGCAAAAAAATGGCCATCCTTAGTAACAGTGTAAACAGCTTTAATTCTCTACAAACTGAAGTGAAAGTCATCATCTCGACCGCAACCCGATTCAGCACCAAACCGAAAAACAATTTTCTTATTAATTTTCAGCAAACTCACCCAATTTTCCGCTTAATCAACTTCACACCAACATCTGCCACACAAATCTCTTATGCCACACATAATTTCACATCCCTGACCAACAAATGACGTAGAAACTAAAGAACCAGCACTTCATGATGTGACCACCGTCCAACCCTTAATGCTTCGCATGTTGTTCGCATGTATCATTCTGCCCCCTTTCCGCTAAGCAATTGCAATATGAATGACTTGTCTACGTCCTCGTTCCGTCCTCGCATAGTTACCATAGTACAGACGATGCTTTTCATTCCTATACGAAGAAGAATGGAAATGTATAAAAGTTTTGTCCATTAATCAACCTGAAAGTGTAAGGAAGTACTAATAGAAACAACATTTTCCCACCTACGGATGTTCTACTTTCCTATATAACAGGCTATCCCGTATCCTTTCACGATGCAGGGGAGAAACAAAAAGTCGAAACCAATACGAATGTGTGTATACAGCAACATCATCAAGTTGGAACTGAACATAGAGGCATTAGTGTTTAGCTAATACATCACAGCCGGCATTATTGTGCAACGTCCTTTTTGTCTTTCCTCACTTTTTAGTAGGACCAACTCGCCGGGGCACCAACTCCACACTAGTTTAACAACTCTCCAACTCCCAGGCATTAGATCCGCTACAAATGGAAAGCAACAAATCTGGGGAAGCAAAATAAAAACACAATGCGACGAAAGGAGAAACATCTCTCAGTAGTTTTCAGTTGCAGTCACGTACTTTTAATTAGCACCATCATCATAATGGTTGTAATTTTGACAGCGCAAAAACGAGAAAAACGTGAAGAGCCAACGAAAAAGGACGATAGAAAAAAGGATATAACTATGAGTACATCCTACAACAAGTTTGCTGACGGCTTTGTTGAAAGGAACACAACAGCCGGGACAGAAGAGCACTACCCAGGCAAACCGCCGAGTGAGGAGTGTACACTTGGGAACAAAATGAAAACATAGAGGAACCATGTCGACGACGATGACGACAGCAGTGTATCCAAAGTGCTCCTAGTCAAACAGAGTGCATTCGCTCAAGCCTGCCCCTCGACCCCATCTCGACTGTGCATTGCACTCAGCACCTCATTCTGTTAGCAAACAAAACTGCAATAATCCATAATTAGGGTTTGGGTACTTTATTCGCAAAACCATCTCGTCCAAACCGGCACCCATGCAGTGTAATCTAACCTCAATGTTCGGCATTGTTGGTTTGAATTTAGAAACCCCGGAAGCGAATTGTGATACAGGAAGAAGTTTCATTAAAGTTTTAAATTTGTCCTGATTTACATCTCATGTCCGTCTTTTCATTTCACTCTATATGGGACATGGGTGATGCGATGATGGGATGGTGAGACTATCGTGTGCTCAATTACTTAAAATGTTATGGCATTAGTAGTAACACGGCTGATGAGTCGGCATCATCCTTGTCCGATTTCGTTTGGTTCGTTTATCCGTATAGACATTCGACAGATAGTCCAATAGGCAGACATTTACCAATACAGCACAGGGCGTTGACGTGTCCATTTGAGCGATGGGAATTGTGAAATTACAGGGGCTTAAACGAAATTAATTAGTTTTCGATTGGACTGAATGCAATCAAAATAAATTGGGATTAACGAGATGATTTCAAACTTTACGTCGTACTGAGAGGGAATGTTTGTTTGAATTTACGATACGCGCGAATTCAATTACATTTATCTGCTTCAGCTCATCGGAGTAGTAGGAGGGACAATTTCTGTTTTCGATTTTTTCTTCATTTTTGCATTTTGTTTCCCTTGTGTCGGTTGCTGTCTGGGATAATGGATTTGGAGTGGCGAAAACATTTAATGGAATTTTTGCCTTCAGCTGTTTTCCGTCGCTTTGTTTTATACTGTGAATTATTTTTAAATCCATTCGGTTCGACATGAATATTTTGCGGATTGGGTATGAAAAGCCCTTGTACATTCCTTTTAGGGTATAATTTACGCAAAAGTTTTTAATCTGTAATACAAAGCTGCCTATATGAAGTGCATAAGGTTTCGCGAAAAAAAAATTCCTATTGTTATTGACATATTCGCACAATATTTATTGTTGTAAATGGTGATCACCATTGTTTTTCCATAACAATTTTCAAGAGAGAGCTGGCGAAAAACATACTTTGGTATAAGAAAAAATCATATCAGAAAAATTGCCTTCCCAATTTATTCCTGGGTGGATCTAGATACAAACCCTGTTTAATGCCATTAAGCCAAATACGACAAAAGGATCCTCAACTTTCCTGCTGATAAAACTCGCCTGAAAGTCAGCTGACACCATTTTCATTGGAAGGGACTTGTTTCTTATGTGTTTGTAGTATGCACTCTGATGGCGATCGCGAGACAGAGTCTACCCCCAGTTTGAGAGGTAAGGTGTTACTTGCGGAGATGATATCTAAGGCCGCAATGCTTACTTCAATTATGAGATGTGGCAATTAAGCTCCAAGCATCTAGACATAAACCGGTGTTCTTCTACGCTGGCAAAACCACTGCATAAGCTTTTTCACCTTTCCTACTCTTCTGGACTCTACCCGAGTAGGTGGAAAACCGCATTTGTCCAGCCCATTCCCAAAAAAGGCGAATCTTCTTCTCTCTCCAATTGCGGACCCATTGCACTAACGTCCCTTCTTTCCAAGGTCATGGAAACGCTGATTAACCGCCAGCTTATGAAATATCTTGAATCACGGAAACTCCTCAATGACCGTCAATACGGTTTCCGCAGCAACAGATCCACTGGTGATTTGATGGTTTATCTCACCGAGAAGTGGAATCGCTCGCTCCACCAGGTAGGTGAGAGCAAAATAGTTTCACTTCATATTTCGAAAGCATTTGACAGAGTTTGGCATGAAGCTCTTTTGTTGAAAATGCGTGCATTCGGGATCGACGACCCTCTTCTTCTATGGATTAGAAGCTACCTTTCGAATCTTTCAATTCAAGTTGTCTTGGACGGATTCAAGTCTGATACTCACTCAAAAATAGTACATGGTATTTGATAATAGAATAGACATAGTTACATTATTCAAGAAAAGGAAAGTGGCATCACTCTGTAGCCTATAAGGGACAAGAGGCGAATGATCCTTCTATTTAATATTATAACTCAATATGTGTTTAATGAGATGAGATGTGGGGTAAATTCAGAAGATAAAAAAAATATATAAGTGGAATGATTATTTTACAGAAATTAGCAAATTATTTTAATAGTATTTAAGCAAAGAGTGAACAAGTTAGGAGATTTAAATACATACATAAATAAGGGTGAAAAGTAGCAACTGCAATATTAATGTGAAGATTATTATATTTTTTTAACTGAGAATGGTTTTGACTGTGGAGCTATCCATACTAAAAAGAAATTTCTTTAATTCTTTAAGAATTAGATTAGGTCGACTTATTTGCCTAATTTCAATTGGTAATTTGTTAAAAAACCTAGGAGCTGCCGTCGTGTAGAATTTGAAAGAGCGAGATTTTTTAGAAATCGCCACAGTCGAGATAGTCATATAGTTAATTCTAAGGTTATATATATGTATCTGAACTCCTTAGGGTCGCACTATATCCGCTTCGAAGGAAAAAGATCTTAAGTACCTTAAGAATATAAAGATGTTGCATTGGAAGTATACGTATAGCTAGAAAAAGTGGCCAGCTATGGGAAGGTGGGTTTTGCCTGCAAATTATCCTAATTAGTTTTTTTTGAGTTACAGCAAGAGGTTCAGTCGTATTACTGTAGGAACTACCCCAACTAGCAATACCATACTGTAGCTTAGAGTGCGCAATGCCGTAGTAGAACATGAGCAGTTTGTTTTTGGAGCAGTGATCTCTTAGAAGGTACATTTTACGTGTAACAGATAACATATATTGTTTTAGCTCTTCAACGTGAGCTTTCCAGGTCATATTTCTATCTATTAGCAAACCTAAATATTTGTAGTTCTCAACCCCTTGAATCTTAAAGCAGTTTGAATTACACGTTAAGTTTTCGTTTTAGTTATATTCACCACACGTATGGACAGATAAAGACAGTTTTTGACAAGAGCTTGTATGGAAGATGGCGTCACAGTCAAGTGGAAGAGACCCTTTTAAGCTACACATCATAAGCCTAGTTTTGCTGCTGATTACTAGGTCATATTTGGTGAACCATTGCCGTAAGATATTTAAGTCTATATGTAGCTGAATTGCAGAGTCGAAGATACTTTTATTGTCATAGGTTAATGCCATATCATCATCAAAGGCAGTAATTCTGCTACAAGGATTTTGGTGGAACAGTGAATTAACATATATCAAAATCAGTAGTGGTCCCAAAACTGAACCTTGTGGTACCCCAATTTTTATTTGTAACTGGTTACTGAAGATTTCTCCCTGAGTCCTGCAAAATAAATACGATGAGAACCATTTGTGAACCGTACCTCTTATCCCAGCCTTGTGTAACTTACTTAGTAGAGTATCATGATTGACCATATCAAAGGCTTTGGTCATATCTATAAACAATGTCATATTTTGATTGACATTATTGCAGCTATCATGGATTTCGGTGCATAACTTTAGAATGGCATCTTCAGTTGATCGACCTTGTCGAAAACCGAACTGTTCATTTCGTAGAAAGTGATTTTTATTTAGGAATGACACAATACGAACTTTCATCAATTTTTGAAATAATTTACAAAAGCTTGGAAGCAAACAGATAGGCCTATATTGGGTTACCAAATTTCTATTTCCTTTTTCAAATAGGGGAATGACTTCAGCACTTTTTAACGCAGACGGGAAGATACCACAATTTACACTTAAGTTGAACAGGTGACACAGTACGTCAATTATGTAGAACGAGATACACTTTAGAAGACAGTTGGTGCTGCCATCCGAGGTACAAGAGCTCTTATTGTCGAGTGACATTATACATTTGTGGATTTCGACAGGTGTAAAAGGTTTGAAAGACAAAGCTGTTGCTTATCGAATTATCGTCCACTGAGTCTGGGAACATATTGCAACTGCAACTGTATTGGGTTAAAGACGGGTTTGAATCTGCGGCGATAGAAGTGAAGTATAAATTAAAATTATTGGCAATGTCCATTGGATCGGTGATCATAATGCCATTCATTTCAATCTTTGGAATATCTGATCTTTCTTTGCCTTTGTTTAAAATGCTGTTCACCACTCTCCATTCACTTTTTATGTTGCCCCTACAATTGCTTAGTTTTAATGCAAAATATGAATCCCGACATAGTTTAACTTCCTTCTTTAAGTCTTGATTCATTTTCAGGTAAAATTTTTTCATTGCTTGATTACACGGATGACTTTTACATTTCTTTCTCAGTGCATTCTCTTTAGTTATTTTTGAAAATAGTGATTTGTTGATCCATGGTCTAAGACGTTTAAAACTTGAATTATCTACGTTGTGATTACACTGCTTTTCTCTATATGGTTTCTGAGAGTTTTTAGGAAGATATCATATGCTAGGGATGGATTATTTTCTTCGTAAGTTGGCTCCCAGAATTCATACTTTAAGTACTCTACTAATTTTTTGTAATTGATTTTATTTTTTGTTTTAAAAGGAATATATCTATCTGAATAGTTTTGAAACGTTTCTATGTTTATGTTCGTCATGCAATGATCTGAAATTTTATAATCAAGTACCTCCCCAGATAGCTTGTGTTTAAAGTTGAAGTCTAACCTAACGAATATATGATCGATACATGTTTGAGTATTATCTGTTATACGAGTTGGTTCCGTAATCAGTGGTTTTAAACCGAAAGACGACATTAAAACTAGGTAGTTAAATGAATCATTGTTTTTTTTTTTTTCAAAATATCAATATTGATATCGCCTACTACCAATACATTCTTTGTCTTTATATCTATAAGTATCTCATTCAATTCTTCTAAAAAAGCATCAATACTTGCGTGATTTCGATTCAGACGATATACACACAAAATCGTAAACATTTCGTTACATATGCGACAAGTGATTTTTATGATATCAGCACTAGACACGTAGTTCCTATGTGACTTACTCCCTATAATTCCATTGAATGAATATGGATTTGACAGCTACGGCGTTTGTAGTTGCGCTGTCGCCGCGCCGTGTAGTAGCATTGTGAAACAGGCATCAATATCATAACCAATACCCATGCAAAATTTTTTAACGCAGCTTCCATTGCGGTTGAGTTGTCAACATTTGGCACATTAACTATGTCGATCGATATATTTAAGTTGGTTTGATCTAAGATATTTATTTTATTTTCTAACTCGCGCACTTTTGACTTAAGTTAGATATTATCATTTTGTAAGGAAGTGATCATGGTCAAGCATTCCTCGTTTATTTTCCGCAGGTTTTTTATTTAATTAAATATCATTTCCATTGTAATGTTTTCTGTTGCTTGTTTTTCTTTTCCAGTAACTGTTGTGTTTGTAAGGGTGACGGAAGGGGTACGTTTTCGGCACAGAAAGAGTTTCGCCGCGACGTTGTGCATTGAGAGCATCTCCAAAATTTGCGGTTTTTTTTTATGTACTCAAGATCAGTGATCAACAAATTAACGCACTTTGCATGGAACAGTTTTTTACATTCATTGCACTCAGTTTTTGTGTCACTGTGTTCAACTTTTTTTGTGCATAGGCAAATCACTTGGTTTGGTTTGGTTGGTTTTCGTTTTTTGTTTGTTTTAACTATCAAAAACTATGATGAAGGGGATATTTTCCGATAATTTCGCTTTTTTTTTCTTTTTTTTTATTTATTTAAAATGTGAAATGAATGCTAATTTCGCTTAAGGAAGTCGCGACGCGTGTTACCCCACACTCTCTCACTCACTCAATGTTGGTGTCCACTCTTTCTCATTCTTATAAATGATCTCTTGTCTGTTACTTCTAAACCAATCCACTCCTTCGCTGACGACGGTAACCTCAGCTTGTCATACTCGTTCACTTTCTTACGACCTTGAACTTGGGCTGTAAATAGTGAGCGGCAGCGTATGTTAAGCTCATTAAATTCCGATATTGACAGCATCATCCAATGGGGTAAAAACAATAGAGTGGAATTTAATACTTCCAAAACACAATGCTGTCTTCTGTCGCTAAAGTGTAACACTGAACCATTACCATTATCCATGAATGGCACTTGTATCTCTGAAACCGACAAGCTTTTCATCCTGGGTATGTGCATCAGTGACAACCTTTGTTGGAACGATCACATATTTAGTGTCGCGAATTGCCTAGGTTTCATATACAGATGCCAGAAATTCTTCACACCCACCGATCTGGCTATAAGGCGTTCATTCGTCCTAAATTGGAGTTCAACGCTCATGTCAGGTCTGGCGCATCTAAGACCTCACTTACTTGACAGAATACAAAATTGTGCGATAAAACTCATAGGAGATCCCAGCATCACAAACTCATTACACTCGCTGGGTCACCGTAGGAACGTCTCCTGTCTTTCATTGTTTTATCGTTATTTTCACCATAAATGCTCTGATGAAATAGCCAGTTGCATTGCGCCCCTTCAAAACTTCTCCCGCGATACACGTCTTTCTCGGAATGTGCATGAATTCACTCTGAAGCCCGTTTTCGGTCGTACTGTCAAATACAGAGATTCTTTCTTCAACCGAACCACACGAATATGGAACAATACAATACAATGTGCAGACATTTAAGACCAATGTCAATAGGCATCTCCTCTCCCCCTCCCTGTTACCTTCTACTCGCACAACATTTAACGTTAAAAGGCCTTAGCCTTGAGTACGCGCGTGTCCATAAAAAAACAAAAAAAGAAAAAAATAAACCGGAACTGACAACACTACATCCTTCGCCAACATCTGTCTAAAAAGGGGGGCCTTTTCTTTCAGTTTCCATATAAGCTGAGGTCGACAGCACGTTTTTTCTTTTTTTATTTTTTTTAGAGACTCGCGCAGGTTCAAGAGCTTTTATATTCTCTTATGATGTGTTGACACACACAACCTGAACGGAGTGCAGTGGTTGGCGTCGTTGATGTTCGTTCACTACTCTCAGGGGTGGTTGTCCTAGACCTAGATAGGACGAGAGCCGACCAAATTCCGCGTTGGTTATAGTCCGAAGTAATCCGTTCAAGCACTTTAGTATTGCATACGCAGAGGATGAATTTCGGTTGACCATATAGTGTGAGTGTTATGCCTGCAAGCAGTACGTCTGGTCACTTTCCATTCACAACTGCGTTGCATACTTTTTGTCCGTATAGGAATTTCTTTTTCTTGGCTAAGAAGCGAATTTGAACTATTGACCTTCCGCTCGGCGGTCGATGATTTTAACCACTGCACCTCGGCCACCCCCGTGTTGTGTGTATTTTAGTTGCGTCGTAAAAAAAAGTGACTGACATTATAAGCAACGTGTTGTGAATCAAACTGTAGTGAGATCCTTAGGAAAACCCCCGAAAATCGTCCGAAAATTGGAGGTGGTGTATGGAGATGAGTGAAAGTCGAAAACACGCGTGTTTGAATGGGCAAAACAGTTCAAAAAGGGCTGTGAATAAGTAGATCCACGTGAAGGAGCTCCAGTTACCCATCGTACTGTGACATCGCTCATCGTTAATATCCCCCTGCCGACCAGTGTGTGACTGAACAGTTCCATGTTGGCGCCCTAAGAGGCTGCGGGCCCTTGTTTTTGGTGTACGACCTGAACAACGACAATGCGCCGGCCCATTCCTACTTGATTGTGCAAGGGGTTTTAGCGAAAAAAACATTCTAACATTACCGCATACAGACATAGCCCCTATGTTGTCCCCTGCGATTGTTTTTTATTCTCCAAGATGATGACATATGTATTTCAAGAGAACCGTACCTCAAGGGTGTGTAACCATGGTTCTGAACGAGCTTATCTCGGAAGATTATCAAGCGTGCTTCGAAGCGTTGGAGTAACATTTGAATGGTTGTGTAGAGGTAGGTTGTGAAGGTCGATAATAAGGTTTTGTGATAAAATTAATTTCCTGGCTTTCTGTCTACTTCCGGCGTTTTGATGTCATTGCTATTTAAAAAAAAAATATTCTTGTAATGTTCGTTTCAGGATCTAGTAGCTCTTACAAAATGGCGCCGACCTTAAAGTCGGTTCCGTATTGGAAAAAACTTGTCCCCCCACTCTGGAAGTGTTGATAATACATTTAGAGATTCTAGAGAAACGTTCAGCACCAACGTATATTTCAGAGAAACTCTGTGTTTCCAGCTTGTCGTTCGTCTCATTGCTAATGTGTCATATTACCTTCCAGAGAATCATTTGATTTTTTAAATTAAATATTGTACAGGGTGTACATAAATGTTTGGAAATAGCAATACTTGATTAAAAACTGTTAGATGGAGTGGTGCGCGAGAGGCTGGGAATTGCGTGTCGCTTCATGCAATTTTAGTCACGATGGAACGTTTCACGGGACAATAGCGTGCTTTTTGTGTAAAACAATTAAAAAAAAAACGATTCCTACGTTACAGTCGACGCCTCTTTAGAATTGGATATGGATTACGTCGCATAAGTGAGTGTCCAAGTGTTAATTTAATCAAAGCTTGGGTCAAGAAGTTCAATCAAACGGGATCGACAACGATCATCTACGCGTAAGCGTTCGGCGTGGTTGATTGCAGAAGTGCCAGCGACGAGACAGGCCACATCTCGAAGTGGTCGTTTTTAAAAAATGAATTTCAATAAACGCTTATTAGGTTAAATAAATTACCAACCGAATATTACTAGTAGTTTTATTTCTATTCATATTTCAAATGTGCTAAAATTTATGGTCCACCTTTAGTATATTGTTGAGCTTCATGACGAATTTTGGGTTTAATCTATAGGGGCTTACTGCTTTTAGTGTCGCCAGGCTATCGGTATTTATATCAATTGTATTGTCCTTAATTCCAGATTTGAGATTATATATATATGGAGTTGGAAGATGCTGGGACGTATGCCGACGATTAGTAAGTGCGAACCAAATCAAATCAAAGTACCTACCTCAATTGTTTTCGAGAGTTTGTTATTTACGTTTTTGCTTTCGGTGATTTTCTATCTTTATGTTTGCCTAATAAAAAAACCCTTTCTTTGATGGAATTTTTGTTGCATGCCTTCGCACACTGGTCCGATATAAGTTAGCTTCAACGACCATCAGTGATTTTCGACCATGAAAGTGGCGACAGGGCTCCATTTTGTAGGCTAATATTGTCAGCGCAAGATAGGGCAGGCGTTGTATAGTCGTAACTTGTACTGGCAAATGCGCTTTCAATAATAAGTGTTTGTTATATAATGTACGTACATCATATAGCCTCTCAGTTGAATCCAATAACACAGAATAATCTATGTACATTCTTATTTTCACATACATACTGTCAATCACGTATGTATGTATGTACTTATGTTCACATATGTTATATTACAAAACTCCAATTTACCAACCACACTTGAATATAGACCACTGACAGCGTAACTTCGGGTTTTTATTTGTTCCTGCTCAACATTAAGAAAAGCACTATAATCTGTCACACTACTTTTTGGGTCATGCAACGATGTCTACTTTAGTACAAACACTGGCCCCTTTGTACAAACTTGTTAACATATTCAGTGTTCAGCTTTTATGCAAATAACTTGGAAAGATATGTTATATTCAAGACAAAAAACTTCGGATTTGAATAGGACCACACTAGCAGAAGACAATGCTGCAAAGGGCTCTCAAGAAAGAGTACTATTGCGCCAAAACATAGTAGGCCAGGAGCAAGATATCTAATCCAAAACTTTGAAAGAGTTCAAAGTTTTGGATTAGATATCTTCAAATCTGTCTTCAAATCTATAATTTCTTGCATTTTAAATGATTTCTCAGACTCAAGATTACAGAAACAAAGCACATGAATATTCACTTTTATATATGTACATATTCCCATATAATTTTATTAAACCTAAACACTCCGCTTTCCCCCTTAATACTCCTTTTAGAAGCTATTTCACTGACATTAAACAAGTTTCCCCAGAATTCATTTAACTAGCTCATCAATAACTCATTTCAGAGCTATTGTACTCAACAGATTTTTCTCCGCTCGATAACGACATCTTACGAATTATACGCATTAAAACCATTTTTTTTACGATCGCTACCACGAAATCAAATTCAAATCCAGCTGAAACTACAGACACACCCGAAAAGGAAACCAAAAAAAAAAATCCCTTATCTCGTATAAAACTAAATCCCACTTTATTAGCGGTCTGCAAATACCCGAATCCACTACAGGTTGTTTGGCCAAATAATGTCCCATGCCAACCCAAATCGGTACATAAAAATCAAAACCACACCATAATTCCAACATTTTATATTCACTGCCACTCCCCCGCCCAAGACATCAACTGGCCAGCACTAAATCCCGGTCGCTAATAAATAAACTCCTGCAGAAAGTGTGTAAGGTACTCGTCTTGTACGATTTCTAAAGAAAGACACAGGACATGTCACGAATATGTTTCAAGTTCAATTCTTGGTCATTCGTTTGCGTATTTCAGAAACTGACGACTACGAAAGAAAGCAAAAAAGGGAAATACAAGGCCAAGCTAAGGCTTATATTTTGCAAGGACCTCCGCATTATTTACGGTCATAACCATCGTTTGCGGTACGGTCAGAAAACATTACTTACGATTATTATTACCAATCTTTGGTTTTTTCTTTTCTCTCCTTCCGCAAATGTCCTGAAATCCGAATCAAGGGATCCTAGATATGGCTACGCCTGGTATGTGGATACTGATTTTATGGGCTATTTTGTGCGAGTTCGTGATTTCTCTTAATGCTTGAGCCTTCTGCCATATGCCATGTGTATATATTTAACTAACAATCCAAATGGGACGTTTCACATACAGACGGAGTAGTAGAAGTACAGCACTGTATAGTAACTTACCTGGAAAACTTCGTAGACCCGTCCTGGATCTTGACTGAAGAACACTTTACTGACCTCAGCTTTAGTAAAGAGTCAATGGATAAATATTTACATAAGCTATCGGCGAAAAGTTGTACATATGTACATAAATCCATATTACTGTCAGCGGTTTAGGGTTGTCGTTTGCGTGTTGGTCGAACATAAATTACCCAAAACAGGCTTTTGAAGTTACTAACAGTTGACGTGATGATAAAATGAAAACTAACACTCCCGATCCCTGTACTCTTTAGCGGAATAAGTCTGAAGTGTTAATAATGACCGCAACACGTGCCCTTTCAAAATAACCCATTTATTATTCCATAGCAAAATCTCGTCAACCCAAACAAAATCAAATTATTTCATTAAAACATCACCCTAATTGCTTATACCTGCCTCTCATCACATTTTTAGATCCATATACTGTTAATTAACATATCCATAAACAAACATAATAAGACACTCGTACAATCATATTTATGTTTTCATTAGGAAGAAAAAATAAAAAGGAGCGAGAAGGGATGAAGAATGTCAGCGACTTTCGTTATCCCCTTAACTCAGTGAAATACCCTAAGCTTCTGCGGATTCCATAAAGCACAAGTGTTTTGGCGCATAAAAAGTAATCTTGTTGAAGTCATTATTCATATGTACATATGTATGTACAAACATGCTCCAACTAAAAGCTTAAGGATCACGACGGACGACTCACAAGTGAATGTAAGTACTTTAATGACAATTAGGACGATGTCTTCTGGTTGTCCTTGCTTTGTCCCAGTGTCAAACTGACTTTTTATACATTTATCCTTGCTCTACCAAACCAAAAAAAGGAAGAATTCAATCTGCATAATTGGCATTTCGTATTCTCATTCGATCGTGGGTATGCATAAATAATAGTGCGCGTTCGAAATGATGTCAGTGCTTGTCCTTTGGTCGAGGTCAAATCGATAGTTTGTCGGTTTGTCCCCATGTGAGTCCAGACATGATGGTAAACAGGTTTCGTCGGATTTTTCTCATCCTTTTTCCATGTTGTTTCCCTCCTTTTTGTATCGGTTTTCATTACTGATTGCATTTGTGACGCGGAAGTACAGGATATAAGGATACAGCTGGACAGGGTTCCACAACAGCTGGATGTCGAATGACGAAGCTTCGTTATGTTTGTTTGGTGTAAAGGGGAACGGAAACTCGATTAAGGTTGTCTGACTTGGACTTTGGATTATTGTATGGTATTGGTCGTGACTGTTCGAAACAGGACGGGAAAATTGGTCACGCGGTTGTGACAGAGCAAAGGAAGGGCAATTGTAAGAGTATCGAAGTTGGAGCTAAAGGTTTATGATGAATCTGGTCTTTTTTGACTTCCTATGCTCTATAGCGTATGAATTGTAGGTGTGACAGCTTCAGAGCGACACAATTCCATGATCACTTCGAAATTAAGTTTAGTTCCTTGAAATTTGCTTTCGCAAGGTACGCCAATAGAAATCGAATTACAACAACATGTGATGAATGCAAGTCAAGTGCGATTGAGTGTCTCTTGTACTGAAAGCAAGAAATACAATAATAAACTAGGGAAAATGATTTGATTCAAGCTACTTGTATGGCAGTGTTAAAAGCTGTACCACTGTCATTATCCAGTAATTGGTAGGAACATATGTAGTATTTAAATTAAGCATTTATGATTGGGATACAGAATTCGTATCAATACGGACGCGAGGCATAACTTTACATTTTTCCTGTATGTATGTATTTACACACACATACATATATTTGTAAATTGCGTTATTCCACAACTATTGTCGAGAGTAACATTTATGGGAGATTGTTAAGGTCCGGATGGAATTTACCCGATCGAACTCACACAAACTATGGAATGGACTACACCATGGCTAGAGAATATCTTTAAAGGATGCCTAGCTTGGAGTCACATTCCAGAAAAGTGGAAGTGCGCAAAGGTGCATTTCATCTCCAAGGCCGGCAGAAATTCTCACCCTTCCCCCAAGGTTCTAAGGCCTATTTGTCTATCATCCTGTGCAGTATAAGCTTTGGACAGGCTGATAGACTTACACATATGTACGCCACAACTTGGATCCGTCCCTAATTTCTAAGGCACAGCACGCCTACTGTAAGGGTAGATATGTCGAAACAGCCTTGCATATACTAGTGATCAAAAGATCAATCCATCTTAAGGAATACACTATAACAGCCTTCCTTGACATTGAGGGCGCCTTTAACAACGTCACTCCGAAAGCAATAATAAAAGGGCTAGAAAAGCTAAAGGTGGAAAGGACTCTGATAGAGCTGATCAGCGAGTTATTATTAACACGCAAGATTCACTCCAAATGGGGAAACCAAGTAACCAGCATAGCGGTTACCAGGGGAACCCCGCAAGTAGGACTTCTCTCACTTCTTCTCTGGAATGTAGTTAAAAACGAACTACTAATTAGACTGGAGAAAGAAGTTCTGGACGTTATTGCCTACACTGATGACGTTGCCATTTTAATCTCAGGTAAATACCTATCCACATTGAATGACCGTATGCAAATGGCATTTTCAATCCTTTGCAAATGGGCGCATAGCAACGGGCTCAGGGTGAGTCTCCAGAAAACGGAGCTCGTGCTATTCACCAAAAAACATTAAATCCCGGAACACTGCCCTATCACTTTGCTTGGTACAAGATTAAACTTGGGATTCGACCCCAAGATCACCCTATGGCTCTACATCACGGTCGTTAGACCCGTACTAATGTATGGAGTGAAAGTCTGGCGGACTGCACTGGACAAGACAACATACCACATACAACTCGAGAGTGTACAAAGGTTGGCGTGTATGTGCATTACCGGGGCCCTCGGATCCAACCCAACGGCTGCGCTTAACACGATACTCGACCTTACACCACTCGATATTTTCGGCAAGCAAATTGGCACACACATGGCCATTAGACTAAAAGCCAACTCGAAATGGACGACCTATGTCACTGGCAACTCCTCCATCCTGAATAACAGGATAACCATGGCAGTAGACTTGGACCTCACAAAACCCACCACGGTCTTGGAAAAAAAACTTCACGACGACAAGCCCGGACAAACAACACTGGACCCGCCATACTGTACCCCGCAGATACTACGTAGCCTCTTACACTGACGGATCTAAAACCAAAGACGGGGTGGGTTGTGGAGTATTCTGCAAACAACTTAAGCTGAACAAAGCTCCAAAATTACCAAATCACTGCAGCGTTTTCCAGGCGGAAGTGTTGGCAATAACAGAGGGCTTGTCTTGGCTTAAGTGGGTCGTGATATCCACTACGAATATCCGCATTCTCACGGATAGCCAAACAGCCTTAAAGTCGTTGGAGTCCTATGTGTACACGTCAAAATCTAGTCTCGACTGTTGCCTATCTCTTAACGAGATGGCCGAACAGTTCAACATACCACTTATCTGGGTACAGGACACAGCGACATTCCAGGGAATGAAAGAGCCGACACACTCGCCAAACAGGGAGCGACGCTACAATCAATCGCGGCTTTTGAGGAAATACCCCTTGCAACCATTGAACTTAATCTTACTAATCTCGCCAGGGCCGAGACGAATCGGAGTTGGACTCAGGGACATACCTGTGTCACTTCCAGGCAAATCTGGCCTCGGCTCGATAGTCAACGGAAAAGGAGTATAATCTCCCTAAAAAGAACTGACATCTACAAAGTTATAGGTGTCATCACCGGACGCTGCCTTATCGGTAGTCACGCGCAAAAACTAGATATAGTTCCGAATGATTTCTGCAAAAGCTGTCTAAAGGAGGAGGAGGTAGAATCCATGCACCACCTTCTCTGCACTTGCCCGGCATTCTGCACAATCAGGAAACGATACCTAAACTCTTACTTCCTTAACGAACTGACAGAGGTTCAGCAAGTAGGGATACCTGATCTTCTTAACTTCTTAAGAAGCACAAAATGGTTCCACGAATAGGGGGCTAAGCCCCCTCATAGCTGCACAATGGGCCTGCCTGGCCTATGTGTTCTCTTCTCATTCTGGGAAGCCTTTTATAGCCGTGGTTAAATATGAATTGAATTGCATACGTTATTGATGGCTATCTGGAGCTAGTTAGTTATTGTGTGATGCAAAAACGTTCTGTCAAAACAACCACCGACATCCATAGCCACATAATATAATGGTTTTAAAATAGCTTTACTAGTATTAGTTATTATTATTTATTACATATTATATATTTATTATTTATTCAAAATTATAAGAACTGAGTCCATAATCTAATTCATAACGCAAAGTCTTAGAGAAAACCTGTACTTGCCAACACTGGCTACTTATGTGGCGTATTCTGAGATAAATCTGAGTTTCATCTACCTAGCGTGTTCTTCTCCTTCACTCCTCAATAATGAAACTAAAGATTACATGCAGAATTATCCTCTCGAAACGACAAGGGTTATCTTTTAGATGATCAATGAGGTTTTCAGTCAGTTGTCGTTTCAAAGAAGCCTTTTCCAGCCAGAGTCTTTCATTTTTTTTTTGTTGATCAGAGCGTGAGAAGATATCACCCTGCCTGAGTCCCTTTTATACATTTGAGGCCGGTTAACTCGTTTCCGACTTTAATATAGCAGCAAATATGCTTTTCCGCCATCCGCAATAGCCTAACGTGTTGGACAAAAATGTGAAACCTAATAAGCCTTTAAATACATTCGTATGTACTTCGCCTATACAAGCGTCTTTAGAGTCAACTAAAAGTGGTAGTAAAACACTTGGAGTGCCTGAGCCTGCCGTAGTTTGAATATTTGTTGAATTTGCTTGGCCACTTGACAATCACATAAACATTTGCATTTGTCCACTGACTTGAGTCCATGTTCGAGTCTGCTGTGCGTAAAATCTTTCAATGTCCCAAAGGTAGCAAAAGTTATTAATATTAAAAATTCTTCCTATTGCTCTATACTAACACTTATCCACGGCGACACTTCAGTAATATCTCCCTAAGACAATGCTACCCTTCTAGCTGCCCACTTCGCAGCCAGCTCACAACTTCCACCTTGCACTTTGTCTCCACCTGTACAAGAATTCCCCCATGGGCCAAATTTACTTTCGTCCTCGAACAGTTGCAAGGGTTCTCAAAGATCTCGACATACACAAATTCGCTAGTCCACATGGTATTGCCCCAATAGTTCTGAAGAGGTGTCCTTTTACGCTGGTAAAACCACTGCGTAAGCCTTTGGGCTCTTTCTGTGTAGGTGGAAAATGGCATTTGTCGAGCCTATACTCAAAAAAGGCGAATCATCTTCACCCTCGAACTACCGACCCATTGCAGTAACGTCCCTTCTTTCCAAAGTCATGGAAATGCTGATTAATCATCAGCTTGCGAAATATCTCCTCCTCAACGACCGCCAATACGGTTTCCGAAGCAACAGATCCACTGGTGATTTGATGGCACAATATCTCGCTGAAAAGCGGAAACGCTCGCTTCACCAAGCAGGTGAAAGTAAAATGATTGCATTGGATATTTCGACAGCATTTGACAGGGTTTGGTGTGAAGCCTTTTTGTAGAAAATGTGCGCTTTTGGGATCGATGAGTCTCTTCTTGAACGAATTAGAAATTACCTTTCGAATCGTTAAATTCACGTTGTTTTGGAAGGATTCGAGTACGACATCCATTTTTAAAATGCTGATGTTCCCGAATGCTCCGGTTTGTCCCCGACATTCATTTTCATTTTATAAATTGCTTCTTGGCTGTCACTTCTAACCTAATTCACTCCTTTACTCGTATTGACGGCAGTACTCTCAGTTTCTCATATTCGTTCACTGCCTTGTGATCCTGCCCTTCGGCTGCTTCTAATTTTAAAATTATATGCACACACATGTTAAGCTGTTGGGCCCTAACGTTAAAAATATAATTTTAAAAATATTTGCCATATACTTAAGAGGAAGACAAATTCATTACGCTTTGTTCTTTTAACCACGAAATGCAGTTCATTGGTGAGATACATACATACATACATATGTAGCTTTGGAGGTTCTTGGCTAAGGTGTAGGATATACATATGTTTTCATGCCATTAAATTGTTTGCTTTTTTCGAATCGACGTTAGCGTCGGAAAGCTGCAATCGCAGGAGACCGCCAGGAACTTCGCCGATCAAGTCTCCCTCAAGCTCTCTCAAGTCCCGATGCAATCTGCAGAAACCATAAAACAGCAATGGAGTCGTTGTCAAAACGTCATTAGAGAGGCCGCCTCAGATGTACTCAGTATCGAGCCACCACCGTCCAGAAACCTCTGGTTCGATGATGAGTGCAGACAGGCCCATGTAGAGAAACAGAATGCATACATCGCCACATTGCATCGACGGACGAGGGCTGCTCGCGAGCTCTATGAACAGAAAAGGAGGGAGGAGCATGCGCTTCTGAGAAGGAAAAAGAAGGAGCACGAGAAGCGCGATATCGGGGAGATGGAGATGTGTTACGGCAGGAACGACGTTCGAAAATTTTACCAGAAAGTAAAACGAACATGCCACGGCTATAAAGTCAGAGCAGAAGCCTGCAGGGATGAGCACGGACAACTAGTAGTGGAGTTCCAGTCGATGCTGAGCTTGTGGAAGGACCACTTCTGCAGACTGTATAACGGCGATGATAGTCAAAATGCCGCCGTCAGGCAGAGCGAACCATTCACAATGGACGAAGACGAAAGGGAATCCCGTCCACCCGAACTAGACGATGTTAAGACATCAATATCGAAACTTAAGTCTTATAAAGCTGCTTGAGCAGACGGACTCCCCGCGGAACTTTTTAAAGCAGCTGACGATGAGCAGGTCAGGAACATGCACCAACTCATCTGCAAGATATGGTGGGAAGAACGCATGCCTTATGAATGGAATCTCAGTATCGTTTGCCTCCTCAACATCGCGTACAAGATCCTCTCTGCCGTACTGTGTAAGTGCCTGAAGCCGTACGTGGACAATCTGATAGGTTCCTACCAGTGTGGTTTCAGGCCAGAAAAATCCACGATAGACCAAATATTTACACTACCGCAGATCTTGGAGAAGACCCACGAATTCCAGGTCGACACGCACCATCTTTTCGTCGACATTAAAGCCGCGTATGACAGTGTTTATAGAGACGAGCTATACAGAGCTATATCATGTTTTAACATTACTGCCAAGCTCGTCAGACTGTGCAGGATGACTATGGAGAACTCTCGCTGCTCCATTAAGGTTGGAGGTGAACTAACCGACCCCTTTGATGTTAAAAAAGGTTTTAGAAAAGGTGACGCACTGTCATGTGATTTCTTTAACATCACACTTAAAAATATCGTGCGGGACTCTGCGGCCAATACAAGAGGTATGATCTACTTCAGGTCCATACAATTGTTTGCCTACGCAGATGACATTGACGTTTTTGGACGGACAGAGCGAGACGTCAATGAGGCATTCGGAAGCATTGAAGCAGAAGCAGCTAAAGTGGTCTCGTTTGTGTAAACGGAGAGTGGAGGAGGAGATTCAACCAAGAACTGTACGGGCTGTACAGCGACATCGGCCTGATTAGACGTCTTCCGATCCAACGTCTAAGATGGTTAGGCCATGTAGAGCGAATGGACATCAACGCTCCGGCCCGAAGAGTCTTCGACTCCAACCCCAAGGGATGACGCAGTAGAGGACGATCGCATTTAAGGTGGCGCGCACAGGTGGAAAGGGACCTTAACCAACTGGGCATGCGGCGCTGGAAGCGGCTGGCCAAAGATCGGGCCGGCTGGAGAGGCTTGTTGGTTGAGGCCCTGGTTCACCCCGAACTATAGCGCCATCAAAGTAAGTAAGTTTTTTCGAATCAGGCTTTCTGGTAAAAGCTTGCATTCTATCCTTATAATGGTTACGGTGGATAACAAACTGCGAACCATATCTGTTTTTTAAAATCTAAAAAATCAGCGTAAGCTTCTTAAAATTACGATAGCTTAAAGCATTCATAACCATAAAACCGAAAAGCAAATTTCAAAATTTACCCGGCTTACTGCCCTCGGCCATTAAACAGGATCAACAGCAGCTAACCAGACTGAAACGCACCAAATAGGTACATATTTACACTTAACCTACCACCGCCTCAAATTATTATAATTCAAAACATGGTACAGCAATGTAGAACTGAATTGGTGCATCCACCCCTAGCAATAACAATACGCAAAAACAACATTGAATTGGATGGGACAACAACAAGGAAAACAATAAAAGCCCGCATTCATCATTCTTAAATTACAGGGCAACATTCCATGGTAGCACTCGACGCTCTTCAATTTATACAGTAGCATTGCAATAACAATTCCCCAACGAAATGTTTATTTAAATGTAAATTGTTTTAAACATACACTCGGTATACCCACTCACACCCCCAGGGTCGCCTAATCAACAAGCTACTCAAACAAGGAATATTTGTACAACTAACGGTGTAGTATTGAGTCAAGTGCATAATACGAATAAATGTACTGATGTGTAGTATTAAATTTAATTATTTGTTTGCATTTATACTTTCGAACCGCCCAGCTGCCTATCCACCCTGTGGGTGAAAATAAAATAAAATAGAAGGTATGGACGGGTAGAGCAAAGGCATGTCCTTTATGTCCTTCTTTCGTCGTCGTTCGCCTCCAAAGCAACCGTGTAAATGTTTCCGTTCAGTCATTAACTGCAATTGCATGTTTCACGATTGGACTAAACGCAATCGACATGCATGCCATGCCAGCACTCAGTGCCCCCGTGTGTTCTATTATTTCCGTGCGCCACACAATGCATTCCCAGTTGTTATCAGTCATGACGCTCTGCTCACCCGAACGCTTGTGGAATAAAACGCAAAAGAAATTTCTAATTAATAACGATTTGAGGTTAATTTACAGTTTAGAATAAAATAGTTGCAATGGGCTGGTGGTGGTAACGGTGCTACGAATGATTCCGAAATTGAATGCAAAACTGTCAGCACAGATCAAATTTCAATCAATTAATCCCCATGCACACATCTGCGGATACCAACCACTGATAGCTTGCGTGACTGTAGATGCATCACAGATAGTCCCACATGTGCACTTAACGGTGCTCCGGTTCCAGTGGTGCTAATCTAGATTTTACGGTGCAGAAAAGCCAACGGCCAACATTCATAAACGTATTTTAATTTCTCTTTGGTTTGATGAATCATTGTGTCCTTGTGACAGGACATGAGGAACAAGCCTTTGTTTTTGCTTTTGCTTCCACGCTTCACTTTTGCTTAGTCCACTTTAGATTGCATGTTGGATATTTTATATAACGTTTTGCAGCCGTTGACCACAGTGATGGTTTTTAATATTTACAAGGACAGAAAGGGGTATTTGTGTTCCACGGTTCGAGCGAGGGGTCGAGGGGCTTTTGTTATTCCGGGACAAGGCATGGAAAGGTGGCGTGTGTACAGCTTGATAACGAAATGAAACCAATACATAGCATTACTGAAATGTTGTTCAAACGCGGGTGCTTGTATGCAGCTTTGCCCTAAATTACGGACAATCGATTTGAGTGTTTTTAATGAATTCCAGCTGACATATGTAGATAGTAAGGTGTTCGCGTTAGTTCTGTGCTTTGGACTGAGTGACATCTGTCCAAACCAAACATGAGACGTCCTTCGACGTGCGGATGTATGGGTAAAATCGGCTTTGAGCTATTATAAAATTTGAAATGACGCTTATATCTGAGAGCATCGAGATCGATGAAATCTTGTATGTATAGCAACCGTTTAGAAATAATTCTAACACATAATTCTAATAACCATTCATACATACTTACCTATCAGGCCAGCGATCCATTGAGGACCTGAGCCTGAGCTATAGCTGCCTTCCATCCTTGGCCGTCCAAGATGTCTTACATCCCCGATTACTTGGTCTTTATACTGGAGGTTCGGTCTTCCCCTTCTTCTCGAACCAGGGGGCTCGGAGTCGAAGATCCTCTTAGCTGGAGCGCTCGATGTGGCCGAACATCCACATCTTTGAAAAGCTCGTAGAGTTCGTGGCTGTGTCCTCTTCTCCATTCACCTTCCTCACAGATATGACCAAATATCCGGCGCAGAATTTTTCCTTCGATAGAACCCAAAATCAGCTCCGCTGTCCTGCTTATCGTCCAGCTTTCGGCTCCGTACAGCAAGACTGGCAGTATTAGCGTTTTTTAAAGCATGACTTTAGTCCCTTGAGTGAGGAGTTTTGACCCCAGTTGCTTGGACAAGCCGAAGTAGCAGCGGTTGCCAAGGGCGATTCTATGCCGGATCTCCACTGTGGTGTCACTTGTGGAATTTACGTTTGAAAACTCCTTAACTACCTCGAAATTGTAGATGTCAATTGTTATATTTTGTCCCAGGTGGTGAGCGACGAAATCGTTTTTGCTTGACAGCATGTCGTCTTTTCCTCATTGACCTTATGACCAACTCGTTTCGCCTGTTCTTCAATCGCCGTGAATGCTTCCACAATGCCACGGCGAGAACACGCGATGATGTCGATATCATCCGCGTATCCTAGTAGCTGGATGGACTTTTGAAAGATAGTGCCTTCCCTGTTGACGCCTGCCCGTCGCACTATCTGCTTCAGCACTAGGTTGAAGAAGTCACATGACAGCGCATCTCCTTGCCGAAATCCGGTGCATGCTTCAAATGGTTCCCGACTCCTAGAACCTAGTTGCACGGTGCATCGCGTATTTTTTAGAGCAGCGCGAAACAACTGGACCAGTTTTCCCGGGATCCCGAATTCGGCCATTGCACCAAACAGTCAAAGTCGTATGCGGCTTTGAAATCGGTGAAAATATGGCGTGTATCGATTCGAAACTCGTTGGTCATTTCCAGGATTTGTCGAAGTGTGAAAATTTGGTCTAAAGTCAATTTGCCGGGCCGGAAGCCGCACTGGTAGCTGCCGATTAGTGCGGTGCAAAATGGCAAAATGGCAAGCCATCTGAGCCTGCGGCCTTGTAATTCTTCAGCTTCTGAATAGCTGAGCCGACTTCTTTGATGTTGGGTGGATGGACTACTGCAGCGGCTGGAGTTGGGATTTCCTCGGTCCCTACCACTCTCTCTTGGTCATGCTGCCTTTTTCTGCTCACACTCGCCATCATACCGCGGGTTTCTTGTCGGGGGTGGCATATACCCTAAGGTGTTTTCGGCTACTTCCTGAATGGCTGAGCAGCAATGCAGCCACATATTATTGGCATTTGTGTTCGACGTAGGCATACCGTAGAGTCTTTCGCTCAGCTGCTCCCTGTAGACTCTGGCAACCTCCGGTGTGCTCAGGCGCCCAATGTCGAACTTCCTCCTGATGGGCTGGTGCAGCTTTCTGACATTGGATCGTCGGGCTCTGAATCTTGCTGCTACGAGGAGGTGGTCAGAGTCGACATTTGCCCCTCTGAATGTTCGCACATCCAGGATGTTTGACGAGTGTCTTGCGTCAATGAGAGCACATGGTCGATTCGGTTGGCGGTTCGACCGTCCGGAAATCGCCAGGTTGCTGTGTTGATTCGCTTACGAGTGAATCTTGTGCTACTTATCACCGCATTACGAGCTGTCGCAAAGTCCGTGAGTCGGAAGCCGTTATCTGTTGTTGTATCGTGGAGGCTGTCCTTTTCGATCACTCCGTACCGATTTTGGCGTTGAAGTCCCCGAGCACGATTTTGACATCGTACTCCGGACAAGCTCCATAGGCGTTGTCCAGGAGGTCATAGAAGTCCTCCTTGATAGGGTTTTCAGCCTCGTCGGTAGGGGCGTGTGCACATATAAGGTATAAAATCTGCCTCTGATGCGGATCATAGCCATGCGATCACTTATAGGTTTCAAGTCGATGACCTTCGACCCTAAACGCTTTCCCACGACAAATCCGCATAACAGTAAGTGCAATCTTTTGTGTCAGCTGTAATAAATGTTGCAATTTCACTTCCTCATCATACCGTTTCCCATCCAGCGTATTTCCTGGACCGCAGTAATATACGCCTTGTACGGCGTGAGGATTCTTTCTAGTTTATAAGTAGCTGCGGGAGTGTACAGGGTTCTGACATTCCAAGAGCGTACTCCCAAATCGTGTTCCTTTTTCGTGCGTTGTCGTCGTCGAGTATCCGTCCGTGTATCCGAGGCACCTGGCTAATAAGTTATCGTAGAAGGGCGCGCCGAGGTATATCTCATTCGATTCTCAAATTAGGGAAATGTGCAGAGGAGGTGGTGAATTGATTCCTCTTCCTCCTCATCCATGTAGCCGCGGCAGAAGTCATTGGCACGTAGCCCTAGTTTGACCGCAACTTCTATAATGGTACAGTGACCTATAATGATACCCATTAAAGTGCTTAAGATTTCCCTTTTGGTTGTCACAAGTTGACTGGTCCGTCCTAAGTCTAGCATAGCGCAGATATGTTTAGTGATAAAGCCGATGTTACTTTCGTTCCATTGAAGGTTGGTAGCCTCTATGATTCGAAGTTTTATCAAGTGTTTTACCGAGCTTATTGGTGTCTTTAGATTCTCGAGGGTTGGAAGGCTGAGTATGCTTGATCCTAGCCTTCCGAGTTCGTCGGCCGCGCAGTTTCCTGGAATATACCTATGCCCGGGAACCCACATTAGTTTTATAAAGAACTGTTCAGCCATCTTGGAGACATCGGTATAGAGGGAAATCCAGTCCTCTCGGTATGACTTTTCCTTCAACCCATTCCTCCCGGGTTGGAAAGATAACTCCGAAGTTCTTAGTGAACACGTTTTGCAGAATGGTGTAGTAATTGTCCATGGTCACTTCGAAGTCGTTAAGAATGCTAGCATGACCTTTTTGTAATATGGGCCATTTTCCTATGCCCCTATTCCGTAGGGCCGCACAGGCAGCAACTTGTTTGCTGAAGGGATCCAATGGTGGGAGATGTAGTATGAGGTTGAGGACCTCCTGGGGGTCAAACTAATGGCACCACATATGCACTTGAACTTACCCCAGAAGGTTTCGATAGATTGCCTTGTCCAGAGCAGTCCACCAAACTACGATGCCGTGAAGAAAGAGAGGCCTTGTGACTACTATATGGACCCAGTGCATAATGCTGGGGTGGTGACTCCACTTTTAGCCCACCACTAAAGAGGGCAATGGTTGCTTTCTTGACACCATCAAGAATGTTGGGTTTCCATTTTAGTTATTTGTCAAGGATAAAGCCGACGTATTTGGCCTAATCTTTGATTGTTAATTGGGTTCCAACCAGTTTCGGTTGGATGAGGGGCGGAGTTTTATATTTATTAGTAAACAGTACTAGATCAGTCTTCTTGGAGTTTATTCCAAGTCCAGAGTTCTGCGTCCAGTTTACTACTGTTTGTAATGCTCCCTGCATTAGATCCCTCATAGTGCGGAGACATTTTTCCTGAGACGGCTATAGCAATATCGTCCGCCTAGGCGGTCACAGCGTATCCTTCCTGTTTTAGCAAAAGTAGTAGTTCATTGACTACAACGTGGCGAAAGCACTCCATCCTTTGGTGTACCCCTGCCGACCATTCTAGTTGAAACGGCACCAGCGAAGTTGGCCTTGACGACTCTTTGTGTTAGCAGTTGTCGTACCAGTTCTATTACTGATGCCGTTACACAGGTATGTCAAAGATAGACATAACGTTGTATAGCTCGTCTCTAATTACGCCGTCGTATGCGGCTTTGAAATCGACAAATACATAGGTGGTGAGTGTCAACTTGAAATTCATTGGCCTTTTTGAGGATCTGCCGTAGTGTGAAGATTTGGTTCACTGGTGGACGTCCCGGGCCTGAATCCGCACTGATAAGGACCTATCAGCTTATTTACAAAAGGCTTCAGGCGTTAAAACGAAACGGCAGAGCAGTTTTTGTAGGCGATGTTAAGAATACTTATTCATCTGTAGTTGGCGCACTCAGAGGGATCTCCTTTCTTGTGGATCGGGCATATTATGCTGAGACTCCGTTCCTCGTTCATGCTTTCCTCTGACCATATCTTACAGATGAGCTGGTGCATGCTCCTAACCAGATCATCTCCAGCTGCCTTGAAGAGCTTCGCAGACAATCCGTCTGCGCCAGCAGCTTTATTCGACTTGAGTTTCGATATGGCGATCTTAACTTCGTCGAGGTCAGTTGGACGGAATTCTCTGCGGTCTTCGTCGTTAAGAAATGGGCCATCCTGCCTGACAACGGCATATGGACTAACATCGTCGTTATACAGCCTGCAGAAGTGGTGTTTCCATATTCTCAGCATCGGCTGCGATTCTACTACTAGGTGTCCGTTCTCATCCCTAAAGGCTTCCGTTCTGGCTTTATTACCTCGGCATATTTCCTTTATCTTTTGATAAAACTTTCGAACGTCACCACTGCAGTAACACCTATCCCCAATCGTGTGCTTCTCGTGCTCTTTCTTCTTTCTCTTGAGAAGTTTATGCTCCTCCCTTCTTTCTATCTCGTAGAACTCACGATCTGCTCTTGTTCTTCTATGCAGCGAGGCTTCATAAGCATCCTGCTTCGCTATGTGAATCCTCCTGCATTCATCAGCGTGGAGGGTTGAGATGTATTGGAGAGCTTAAGGGAGACGCGATCGGTGAAAGCACGAGCGGCTTCTGGCGATAGTAGCTTTCCAACGACATAACTTTGTATTCTTACTCTACTCCGCTGCGTTCATGATAGCCGTAGGCGCATCTTGGCTACTGCAAGATAGTGGTCCGAGTCGATGTTAGCCCCGCAGAAAGTTCGAACATCAAGAATATGGGAGGAGTGTCTGACGTCAATCGCGATGTGATCACCCAAATCGGATGTGGTGTTGTGTAGGCTTTGTCTGCCGATGACTCGTTCAAAAATGCTTTCCTTACCCAGCTTAGCATTGAAGTCTCCTAGTACAATTTTGATGTCATAGCTGGGACATCGGGCCCAGGGATCGTTAACATCAATCCAGGGCGTTTTATCCGAGGCTTGTGGTTGTTTCGGAGTTTGTGTTTGTTTTTTACGGTTTCGGCTTACTTGGGCGTAGCCCAACCTACTAACCCCACTTTTTGGCGAAGGGGGCTCGCCATTCGCCCTTCTCCGTCTGCAATTTTCTTTGGAAATCTCCAGATGGCACCACGAGGAGGTGGGGAGGGGACTTACTAATAGTGCCGCAAGATGTTCGTCTGCGGTGGTTCTTTTACGCTTTTTGGCAGTCCAGCATCCGTCGGATAGATCCTACCCCTACGAGGGGTAGTCTTTACCCATCATTGGTACTGCTTTCTTAAATTTATCTTATTAATCCTTGGAACAATCTATCTACGAGATTCCGGGAATCCATAAACAAAGATCAAGCAAATTAGGTTTGTCACAAAATTGTGAGGTTAGTGAGAGGTTTGGTCTCTAGATACGGCCTTCAATCGAGCACTCTTGAAAATCTTCACTTGTCTGCTCACAGATATTTGGGTTATGAGGTCTGAAATCAGGAAATAAAATGTACCTAAAAGTTCTTGGTTGCGTGGCTCAAAAAGTGATCAGATCACCCTAAGATAAATTCCAATTTGTGGATTGGGTATAAGTATCAATTTCGAGGCAAACATTTTGCGAGGAAAACCAAGCACGTGAAAGCACGTGACGAAATTAGGATGCATTTGCATTATTCTTACTCAAAAACAGTAGTTTTGTTTTTTACTGAAGCTGCGTTAATGAAGTCGTATCACCCGCTACTTAAGACTATACATACTCCTCACTGTGTTCGTTAATTAAAGAATTTGTATACGTAGGTCTACAAAAACAGCAGACGTCCAGGCACAAGTGTCAAAAGCATGAGAAGGAAAACAAAACATTCCTCTAATTGCGCCCGGTAACCACTAAAGCCGAGCACAGCTGAAATACACGTCTACTGTTTCCGACCCCGTCGATTCACGTTTTCAATTAAATAACTTTAATAATTGTTTTTTTGTTCCTTCATTATTCAACCTTTTCAGCTTTCGGGTTAGTTCCTTTTCGTCCTTTTTCTTGCATTTTTCTCCTATGGCTCCATGCCGGTACATACTGATACGCTTTTGGTCAGAAACAGGTCGCGTTATTTGCCTTTCTACTATTTCCCTGTTTGGTGCTGGGGTCTCTTTCAATTAATTACAATTTTTCCAACGCAACCTTTCTACAACTCCTTCGTCGTGCCTGCTGACATTTTTTCTTCCTTTTTGTCCTTTTGTCCTGTTTGCCACCCTATAAATACCATTTTCCACATAACGTGTACAATTACATGTACATGTAAAGGATCCATGTTTTGTCATCCCTTCGTTGTTCTCTATTCAAAACGTCACTTTCGTGTCACCTTCCCTAGTTCCGCTTTCCTGCTGTGAATACATGCGTTCGCATTAAGTGCTTAACACGTTAGTCGTATAGGATACCGTAGGAAAGGTATCAATCAAGGAAACATTAAGGCCGATAGCGCACATCGATGGTCGTCGGAAATGAAGGTCCTTAAAACAAAATTAAATAAATAAGCCCATCGTACTCCCGCAATATTACCATCATGACATAGTTGTGCCTTGCTTGTTTGGGTTATAGCTATTCGGGACTTGTTTACAAACATAATGAGAAAGTTGAAAAGTGGAAAAGTCCATTGTTCCTTTGGGTGCGGGAGGGTAAAGGAATACGTTAGGGACACTAACTTGAAAATTTGTTGGAAGTAAATCCATCAAGCCATTCTGACGGCAAGCCTATCTAAAAGGGCGTGTTGTTCGACTAAACCAATTGCTCGATTTAAGAGTTCATGTCTCGAAATTGAATAATTGGTCGCAGCAGTTTCGATGAAGTTTGTTTGATTTCAGTAATTGATGATTAAAACATTTCCTGTTGTCCTATTTTGGGAGGACTGCGTGGTTGGGGTTGATGGGTGAATTAGGGTAGGCGAGTAATTTACAGTTTAAGTGACTTGTTTGCATATGGAAATTAATGTAGTCACGTTGTGTAATTGAAATTTAATGAAAATTCTTCCCCTCGGCTTGTCCCATTGACTTTTGCTAATCTAGATATGACGTGCGCTGACACGCAAGTGGTGCAGTGCTGGAGCAACTATGCGGGGGTTTGTTGGTATACGAGTTGGACGATTATTTAATTGTTCGTGAATGGAACAGTGGAAAGGAATGGGTTAAAATGACGTTGTTTGTAAGATTGTGGTGGTTGGAAGTTCAGTCGTTGGTCTTGAAGAAATTGTACGTGCGAGAAAAATGCTATTAAGTCAATGTTGCGTGCTGCAAAGCTGGACGGAAAACGTTGTGACAGGAGACTAAGCGTAAATCCACAGGGCTCATGGGTGTAGAGTTATTTTAGTCGCGTTCGGATTAATTGATTTATAAAACCGTTTGCCTATAATCTTTTTGAGCTTCGGCATACCATTTAACCTCTCCGTAAATTACTCATCTTTAAAGCTCAAACTAAATTCCTCTTACACGTTTTTTCCAGGCCAAACAATTATTTGCCCTTTTAGGTTAGGTAAGGCTAACGTGGTAGGCATAAGCCACACGTAGGCCGAAGTCGGCCCATTGTGATACCACCTGGATCTAGTTACCCTGATCCGCTACCTGAGAGCCAACCGGTGCTTCTAATGAAGCGATGGGGTTGAGCTATCTTTTGGTTTGCTAGCTCACTTAGATTGTCAAGGAAGGGCGCGCCGAGTTAGATCCTTCTGCGATTGGCAAAAGAGGGCATTAGCAGAGGAGGTGGTGTATTGATTCCTCCCCCTCCTCATCCATGCAGCCGCGACAGAAGTCATTGGAGGGTAACCCTAATTTGGCGGCGTGTTTTGCAATGATGCAGCGACCTGTAATGACACCCACTAGAGTGCTCAAAGTAGCCATTTTAGTTGCTACTAGGTCCCTTGTTCGTCCTAGGTTTAACTTAGGCCAGATTTGTTTAGTGATAAAGCCGATATTACTTGCATTCCATTGGAGGTTGGTCTCCTCTATGGTTTGAAGTTTTATGATGTGCTTTACCGTACTTATTGGTGTATTTAGGTACACGAGGGTAGGTAGGCTGAGAGTGCTTGACCCTAACTTTGCGAGTTCGCCGGCCGCGCAGTTTCCTGGAATATTCCGCTGTTATTTCTGCCTGATACACACTGCAGTAATTTGGGAGTCCGAAAGATAGGTTGGGGTTAAGTTCCTTGGAGAAGACCCCACTACCTACACCCGACTCCATCTTAGAGCAATCGGTATAGAGGGAGATCGAGTCCTTTAGTATTACTTTCCCTTCAGCCCATCCCTCCCTGGATGGAAAGACAACTTCGAAGTTCCTAGTGAACACATTCTGCGGGATGATGTAGTCCGTGTCCATGGGTACTTTGAAGTGGTTTAGAATGGTAGTAAGGCCTTTTTGAGGTGTGGGCCATTTTCTTAAGCTCCTCATCCTTAGGGCCGCGCAGGCAGCAACTTGCTTGCTGAAAAGGTTCAATGGTGGAAGATATAATAGATTGTTTAGGGCCTGCGTGGGGGTTGATCTGATCGCTCCGCTTATGTATAAGCTGGCCGATCTTTGTACCTTCCCCAGAAGGCTTCGATTGACTGCCTTGTCCAGAGAGTCCGCGAGAGTCTCCTCAGTGATCATTGGCTTGAGGGTAGGGAGTTGCTCTGGCTTCATGGAGTCGACTGATGCAACACCGGAGGTTCTCTTAGCTGAGTCCTCCCCGTCTTTTCTGTATATTCTGAGCCTTGGAGAGTCAAAGCCCAGAGAGATCATGTTGTTGGCCTCGGCTAGAGGTGCCAGGGAATCCTGATTAATTATTATAGTGATCAATCTTGAGGGCCCTTTTACATCCTCCAGCTTAGCTATTTTCAAGTCCTTGGTGGGGTATAGCCTCAAGTTGAGCTCCCTCCCACACCTCGCCGCTTCTGCTTAGTGCAAGCTTGAAGAGGTCCACAGACCTTTGATCTTCGAAGGAGATCACCTGAATTCTGCCTTGAAAGTACCCTGCATGATGGCTAATAGGGAAGGGTTCAGGGTGTTCATTAAGTATTGGGAAGTAGCTTTTGAGTAGCACATTGCTAATCAAAGTCCACTTGGCCGGATGGACGTTCCCATCCACATGACCTCTATCGACAACAGCCAATGTGGTCGAGACCTTCAGCAAGTCGCGATAGAAGAGTTGTGTTTGGGATCCAGGGGAGATGTTATGAGACCGCGCTTTCTTAGAGGTGGATGGAAGTTCCTCAGCCGACCTCTGGCGCTTGCCGTCCTGCTCTTTACCGGATGAGAAGAAGTCAAGAGCCTTCTTCCTCCTTTCCGAGAGCTGATCTCTGAGTACGTCTCGCGATTTTTCACTAGCTCGCTAGCCGCGCGACGGTGCTTGTAGCTCGTTTTAGGGGCACTCAGGTCTGGGTTTCGAGAAGTATTCCTCACCCTATTATCACCTGAGGGTGCTGGATCAGGCTTTTGCTTATCAGCCACCATAAGGCACCTTGCCTTTCATCAGTACTATGATTGCTCCTTGAGGGGGCTGGACCAGGCTTTCGTATGTGGGCCGATGCCGTAGCACCTTGTCGGATAGCGGCATTTCTGCTGCTTCCTGAGGGTGTTGGACCGGGCTTTTGCCCTTCTTCAAGGGCTCAGATTGGAATTTATCATATTGTGTAAGATCTTACTATTGGCAGCCTATTTACATTTTAGCTTACTAAGTGTAACTGCGTCCTACAGTTATCAAAGTGTCGTCTAACTGAACCTGCAGGCTTTATACTAACTGGCACGATTTTTTAACTGTTCTGTTCATTCACTTTACATTGCCTACTTAACTAAGACGTTGAACATTGGTCTGATATTTACAGGTCTGACCAATCTTGTGCCCCAGACGTTCGTTCTTAAATCATTCTTAATTTTTCGTCATACTGTACATTATATCTACTTTGCTCTCGAATCAGCATGGTCAAGAATCTTTGATAAGGTCAAAGGTTTTATACCATAGCGAATTTTTTTTTTTTTTTTTTTTTAGAGACACGCGCAGGTTCAAGAGTTATATTCTCTTATGATGTGTTGACACACAACCTGAACGGAGTGCAGTATTTGGGGTCATTGATGTTCGTTCACTACTCTCAGCGAATGATCGCGATGATTTAGTTTTGTACGAGTCATCCTGGTTTTTCTCATCTGATCTCAGCGATTTTGTCATTTTTTTCAAACCCATGTTTTGGTACCCTTTTCAAGGTTCACTAGGGTCCCACTAACGACACGATGCGTTCTCCCAATCACGTCTTTATCAGCAGCGTACTCAAACCTAAAATGGATAGTAACTTTTGTTCCGACAGTGAGTTTTATACAATCTTTTCAAGTTTGTTTGGCTTGCGCAGCTTGATGATTTTTTTCTGCAATAACATCAATTAAGCTAGTTGGAAGCAATTCCCTTCCGTATTCGTCCAGATTGCATGGAATTTAACATCTACGGTATTGAAAAAGTCAGCGTCAGGCTTTCGCTCCAGCTTTGTATTATAGTTTTGACGTGTTCCTGTTTGGTAGAACTTTCGAGCGTCTTTCTTTCGAATGCCTATCTGCATTCCAAGCGATGTAAAGCTCCTAGTGCATTATTTTTATCTTTCTGAAAGGTGCATATCTTCCTTCTCTTTTATCTTCGTAAAGGTTTCTGTTTGGTGTGTCTGCACTGGCCATCTTACTAGGATTTTGTTACGAACGGCTTTTTGAGAGGGGACCCATCTGATGAGGCTTTGGCCACGTGAAAGAGAGAGTTTTCGGAAGACCTAAAGAGCAAGGAGCCTGATGCAAACTTTTGGTGATCCTATTCCAATCCGCTTAGTCATTTCATTACAAAATAGCCCCGAAAGACTTTGCTTAAAATTCGCAAGAATTTCCTTGCTTTTACCCTAAGGTGACTTGGAGATGCAATTGGCTTCAACAGTGAAAACATTTTGCGGGTAAATGGAGCCCGTATTTTCAGAAATCTTAAGGTAGTTTATATGGTGTAGGGATCACGGTATGAACGAGGGCAATTTTTCTCACTCAAGGTGCATAGAAGTGATTAGCGTGTACTAAACATAACCCTTGGATGTCGGCGAGCTTACTGAGAGAATATAAAAAAGGAGATGGACCTTACCGAATGCGGAAAAATAATAGGTTCAACAAAACGTATGCAACCGAGTATAAACAGTTCCGAAATAATAAATATAAGCAAGCGAATCACAACACAAAAAAATAACTACCATGTGGGTAAGTTTAACGAAGTACAAGGAGTCATAGAAAAGGTAAAGCGAAACATGGATGACCATTTTGTTAAGAAATCTTCGACAGTCAAGTAGTTGCACTTGTATATGAATGAATGAATACGCGAAAAACTTTGACGATCAATTACGTATGTATGTATGTATGTTGGCGTTACAGTCCATGAAGAACCTGAGCCGAGCTTCTCTCAATCACCCGTGTTGTGTGTGATTTCATTTTCCCCATAGGTGAAAGGGACCTACAGTTTATTGCCGATTCCGAACGGCGAATTTCGAGAAGCTTTTCATGGCAATTTGACTACAGGGGGTTTTGTCAGAACCCCGCTGAGGAGAAACACCGTGAAAAACACGTTCGATGACATGGCTGTGTCGGGATTCGATCCCGTGTCATCGGCGTCAGAGGCCAACACACTACCTACTGCGCCACAGTGCTCTCAATTACAAGTAGCTATTAATAACAACTTGTCGCCGAAGTTCTACAATACTTAGAACCATTCACATTGAAGATACAAATATGAATGTATGTACATACATACATATGTATGTATGTTCGATCTACAAAGCTTTTTTCACACCTTGGCTGCAAATAAGTCCTAAGGTTTTGATGGCATAGAATTATCAATTCTTCTGGTATTGTTCATGGATTTTAATAATGTTTTTGACACACTGAACCATAAAACTTATCGAAGTTCTGGAGCGTATTAGAATTAGAATAAGGAGAGTCCTTGCTGATTGGTTCAGGAATTATATTTTCTATAGAACTTTCCAGGAAAGAACTAAGCTTATAGCGGCAAAAGAAGGAAACTACACGGTGTTGCAAAGTGAGCCCAATACTATTTGTCTTGTATACTAGTGAACTGCTATGAGTAGTAGCAATTACCATCCCATTTGCATATGCAGGTGATTCAACCATAGTTGTTCATCATAGCTCTCCGGAAGTGGCTACAAAAGGCATTTAATACGGCAGTAAAATGGTGCCATCATAATACGCTCCTAATTGGGGTGGCCGTGGTGCAGTGGTTAACATCACCGAACGCCGAGCGGAAGGTCCATAGATCAAATTCGCTTCATAGTCAAGAAAAAGTAATTCCTATACGGACAAAAAGTATGCAACGCAGTTGTGAATGGAAAGTGACCATACGTACTGCCTGCAGGCATAACATTCACAGTGTACGGTCAACTGAAATTCATCCTCTGCGTATGCAATATTAAAGTGCTCGAACGATTTAGTACGGACCCGGAATTTGGTCGGCTCTCGTCCTATCTAGGACAACCACCCCTGAGAGTAGTGAACAAACATCAACGACCCAACCACTGCACTCCGTTCAAGTTGTGTGTCTATAGGCACATCATAAGAGAATATAAACCCTTGAACCTGCGCGAGGTTCTAAAAAAAAAATGAAAATTAAAGCAAGCCAGACCAATATGATGCACATTCGTGGACTGTATCTAACATGAACGCAGCCGTTGATACACATGCAGACTAATGTTTGTCTAATTTCACAGGTGAATCCAACAATAGAAGTTGTTGAAAGTTATAAGTATCTGGGGTTACCTTCGACACTCAATTTCTTTGGTAACAGGACATTGCTAACCTGTATGTCGATCTGAAGAGTGCACATTTCGGGCTTAATTATTTAAAAAGCTATTTTTCCCGCAGGTATTAAAGCAAGTAAGAAAGTTTACTAGCTTAGAATGGTAGCTAAAATATGGAATCTTTACATGGAGCACTATCTGCACAAAGTATTTGCAGAAATTCCAAAGGTTGAAAATGTGAAAATGCTGCTTCTAAGCACATAAGCGCTGTATCCAAAGGGAGATCGTTCTGCCTTCTTAATGGTCAATTAATTTTCAAAATGGTAATATTGCTGGAATATTATGACAACATACGTTTTAAGACAGCGGTCACTGATAGCTGTGCAAGTCAGACGTGCTTCGACTTAGTGCAGTGTATAATAGTGTTCAGTAAGTTTAAGTGCGTGGTTTGGCGAGTCGTTTCTTAAGTTCGTCAGTAGCACAAAGGTAAAGTGCACGGTCGTGATAACAACGGTCGGCGGATCAATTCCCAGTCGGGGAACGTAACATTACACTTTTTTTTCCTTCTGTTACTTCTAAGATAATTGGAAGTAACAGAGGAAATGTCAGGCGACGGGCAGAAACCCGTATATCGTACGGCATCAGAATCGGATGATTCCGTAAAATCATCCGACTTCGCAACACCAAGCGCTGTGGTAAAGCGCAGGAGGAGGTTAAACCCCACTCCTAACCTGGTGAAGCGCCCCTGCCTTTCCACCTCGGCAGAGAAGCTGCGGGCCGAGACGGGGGAAGGGGCGCCGTCAACTTCCAAAGCCGCTCTGCAGCAGCTACAACAACAACAGCAAGCAAAAGATGTCCCCCATGAGGCGGAGTTTGCCTACCTCTCCGAAGGTAGGGAGGGTCGCTACACAGGGGACAACAACTCCTTCGCTCTCCTATCTACCTCGGAGACGGAGGAAGAACAGCAAGAAAACGAGCTCCAGACCGAGGAGAAAATCCTCCAGGAGAAGCTCCAAGCCGTGAGGGACAAACTGTCCGAAATCCGGCAGCAAAAGGAGGCTGAGAAGCAGCGTAAGCTGCAACAGCAACAACAACAAAAGCAGCCGCAGGCAAAGCAGCTGCGAAAACAAGAATCGCAGCGGGAGCAGCAACAGCAGCCCCAGCAGCAGAAACAACAACAAAAAAAGCCGCAGCCGAAGAAGCAGCAGCAACAACAACAATCGCAGCGGGAGCAGCAACAGCAGCCCCAGCAGCAGAGACAACAACAAAATCAGCCGCAGCCCATGAAGCAGCAGCAACAACAACAACTGCAGAGAGAGCAGCAACAACAGCAGCCCCAGCAGCAGAGACAGCCAACGAGCCAGCAACAGCCGCAGCCAACGAGCCAGCAGCAACAACAACAAATACAGCAGCAAGAACAGCAGCAGCAACAACAACAACAAAAACAAAAGAGGAAGCGAAGCCGCCGCTCCAAGAAGAAGGAGAAGGTGCCGCCCATCTATGCACATACTCTAGCTGTCAGACAGACAGTGGATTTGTGCAAAAGCCAGATAGGTGAGCAAAATTACATTTTAGATTGTATCGGAGGACGCTATGTTTTCCAGTGTAAGACACTGGAAATATATAAGAGAATGCGTTCATTATTAAAAGATTCCACGACGGAGTATTATACGTTTACTCCGAAAGCCGAGAGGTTGCAGACAATGCTCCTCAAAGGCCTGGAGTCGATCACAGACCCCGAGGAATTGCTCTCTGAGCTCAAAAAGTTCGAGAGCGATGACCTCAAGTTCGTGGGGGCTAAGCCGTTTACCACAGTTGCGGCCAAACGGGAGAAGCGGCAACTGCACTTCTTCTTGGTCCAGCTGACACCCGACAGCCGTCTGGAGTGTCTAAAGAAAATAAAAGTCTTAGACACCCAGAGAGTGCGATGGGAGAAATTAGATAGGCGTGGAAACATGATACAATGTATCCGCTGCCAAAGGTTCGGGCACGCCGCGTCGAACTGCGAAATGCAGCTTCGATGCGTCAAGTGCGCACAGGACCACAGGTACGACGAGTGCGACCGGGGCACAGGTCTCGAAAGAGATCAACTTTTATGCGCACTATGTGAGAACAACGGGCACCCTGCAAATTATCGGGGCTGTCCTAAGTTCCAATACATTAAGCAAGTAAGAGAAGCTCGACAGAATGTCGAGAAGATACCTCCCGCGAGGGGTATTCATTCTTCAACCGTCACACCCCAATTGACTTACGCCCAAATGGCGGCAGGTCAGGGAAAAGCGGCACAAATACCAAAGGCTGCTGCCAAAGCCCCAGTGCCCGTTCCTAAGGCACCGGGGGCCGAGGCGGAACTGCTACCGATTCTGCTCGCCATTCAAGGGCAGATCGGCCAGATCCAGCAGCAGATCATTAAGCAGACGGAACGAGTGGACAGGCTCTACTCGTTTCTGCGCTTAACGCATTTAGAGTCCTAATGGATACGCCAGTAGAGAGTTTCCTGAAGATCCTGGCTGTGAATGTAAATTCACTGATTAGGATCGAGCGACGCACCGTTCTTTTTAACCTGTTGCAGGAAGAAAGCCCTGATGTGTTTCTGGCTAGCGAAACTAAGCTAAACCAGAGGCACAAAATTGGGCACAATTCCTACAATATAATACGAAGAGACCGACCCAATGCCACTCAAGGCGGAGGTGTCGCGATCTTCATTAAAAATAGTATTAAATATAAAATTATATATAGCAGTGAAGTGCGGAGATTCCAGGTGCTAGAGGCATGTGTTGTGTGTATCCCCCTTCGGAACGGAAGGAGGATATACATAGTATCGGCTTATGCACCTGAAGCACCTCAGCCCAATATCTTCATTGCAGAGCTCGAAATACTTTTTCGATTTCTGCGCCTAGACTCGGCAGAAAACTTTTATGTTTTGGCCGGAGATTTAAATGCCAAACATAGTGATTGGGGCAATAATGTACCCAACACTAGAGGGAGCCTACTAAGCCATTGGTGGGCCCTGCATAATATTGAGTATAAACTCAAGTTACTCGCAACGGATAGTCCGTCGTTTCCTAGAAGCGGCGCCTATCTGGATCTAATGTTGCTTGACTCACGACTGAGACTGGCAGACACTAACGAATGGTCTACTAACTGTTTACGTACCGTTGAGTATGACAGTGACCATTGCGGACTTAGTGCCGTAATCAAAATACCGGACGAATTCGCAGAAATGGCAGAGTATGTCCACACGTACCCCTACGATTATAGTAGGGCACGCTGGCCACGCTTTGCCAACTGCCTGACGAGAGCACTCACTTCGAGTGCCTCATCCCCACCGAATAATAGGAACCTATCAAATGACGAAATTGATAGGCACCTAAAATATATGGACGAAACTATCAAACAAACGATGGATAGAACGATACCACGCCAACGGCATTACGATACCACGGACGTGTACCGAAACGCTACCATAGACGCACTTCACAGACAGAAAAGTAGACTCCTGTCAAGACTCAAACTCTTGTACAGGCGGTTTACCGACAGACAGAACTCGGAGGTCAGGACCCTGAAGTCACTGATTAAAAATCTCCGACAGTTAATTAAAGAAAATTATAAAATAGCCATAAGTCTGCACTGGAGCAACAAAATTCGCGCTGTAAAATCCAACAGCGCGAATATGTTCCCGCAGATAAATAAAATATTCCGGAGAAAAGATCAGAATGACATTCGGGATCTAAAGCTTCCGAGAACGTCAGATAATGAACGTTTACTACGTACAGTCAACATCGATCCAGAGAGCGCCGTCCTAGATGACGACTTTTTTGTGATTGAGGATCCTCAGGAGAAAGTGGCGACAGTGGGGGCTGTCTTCCAGGATGTGTATAAGGTGAATGAAAGCATTCGCCCGAACCACGACCTGGAAAATAGAGCCCTGCTTCACCACTCCTACCTTCGAAATGATATAGAACATTGGCGAATCGAGAACCATGGTTTCACCAGGTTCAATGACGATTCTACGGCAAACAATGCCATCGCCAATGAAGGTGCTGAAACACTGTTCATTTCGACGGAGGATCTCCAGTTGATCTCCATGTCATTAAAAAATAAAAAATCCGCGGGCACTGACGGTATATCCAATGTTGTGCTCAGGCATCTTCCACCATTGGCTATAGAGAGGTACACCATCCTGTTCAACAATGCACTGAATAATATTATATTATATCCGGTGCATTGGAAAACGGCGGTGGTCCAGCCAATCCCTAAGAGGGGCAAAGACTCCTCTAATCCGGCAAATCTCCGGTCGATAAGTCTCCTTCCGAGTATCAGCAAGGTCTTCGAGAAGGTAATCCATAGAGCCCTGTCCAAATGGGCTGAGGACAAAAATATCATTCCGGATAACCAATTCGGTTTCAGGGCGGGGCATGATACCATACATGCCGCGTCGAAACTCGTCTCGGATATCCAATGGAATAAATGCAAGAACCAATGCACGGGTGCCTGCCTGGTTGACTTGGAAAAAGCCTTCGACACCGTATGGTTAGAAGGACTCTATTACAAGCTCAAACGGTTGGGCATAAGTAAACCATTGCTATATATAATTCATGATATGTTAACGAGTAGAAAGTTCGTTGTGAAAATTGCCAACGTAACTTCTGCTCAAACATTTGAAATTAAAAACGGATTGCAACAGGGTACGGTAAATTCGCCGATCCTTTTCAGCATTTATATCAGTGATCTGATAGTTTCTCTTCACCATTCAATAGCGTATGCAGATGACTTGGTTGCGTACAGATCAGGTCCAACGATCGAGGTCATTGGCATTTTACTGCAACATGACTTCGATAAAATTCAGCAGTTCTGTGATGACTGGAAGTTGAAAATCAACTTCCAGAAATCAGAGACTATTTTATTCAGAACGCCTCTGTCTAGGGCCTCTAGGGACACTAGAAAACATTGGCGAAAATTCGCAATCATCGGACCGGACGGGCGTCCACTGGCGAGTAAAAGTGTAGTCAGATACCTCGGGATCTGGCTGGATCAGTATCTGTATTTTAACAAAAATGTAGATGCTGCTCTGGAACGAGCCCGGGGCGCTTTCGCCCTGACAAGATGGCTGTTTCACTGCAGCCAACTTGATTCTAGGGTGAAGGTAATCTGCTACATGGCCTTAATCAGGCCTATGATTGCCTATGGATGTCCCGTCTGGTTTAATGTGAGCGCAAGCTTAATGGAAAGGATTCGGGTGTTTGAGAGACAATGTCTGAGGACTTGTCTTGGATTACACAGAACACCAGAGTCTGAGTACAGAAAGTTCTATTCCAACGGGGTCCTATACGATAGGGCAAGGACTTTACGGATAGATAACTTTCTGATTAAACTGATTCGAGGTCACGTTGCAAGGGCAATGACTTCGACTAATAATCTGATCTCTGGGGCTTACTACCCCAATTCTATGTATTACGAAAAAGTGCGTCTGAACGGCTTTGTGCCTCCGGAAGCATTTCTTTATTTCGATAATTGTGGGCTGATCCAGGATAGATTGGCGGTACCGCTAATCTTCCATGTGGCCCGTAATTCTGTGGAGCGGCGGCTCCTTTACGAACCTGACGTCGTGCTCTGTGAGCCCGAGCGCCTCAGGTTCAGTAGAACGGTTTCTCGCCGAGATAGAGAAGACGTTGTCCGACAGCATCAACGCTTTTGGTGGCTAACGGACTCCGTCGTGGAATTAGTTAATACAGCCTCTTCAAGGCAGGTTCGCCGAACGCCATTGGCGGACTCCGATAGGGTAGGGTAGGCTAGGGTAGGTTAAGGTAGGGCATAAGGTAGTATAAGTGTTGGGTAATTTTATAAAAAATAAATAAAAATCAAAAACAAAAATCGTAAAAATGAAAATAGAAAAAAAAGATGTATATACAAGGTATATATTAAGTATATAATTTTTGTATATACATTTTAGTTAAGGTAGATTAAGATAGAATTAGTTAGATTTTTAGCTAGATTTAAGTTTTATTTATTAACCCCTTTAAAACCCGATATTACGCTAAGTTTTTCTTAATTTTCTTAGCATTCTTAGCATTTAATAAAAGTTCATAATTTTCTGTTAATATTAAGTTGTCGAAAGACATAGAATAAGTTGTATATTGCTTTTTTTAGAGTCCCCGCTTAGGGTCAGTAAGACATTAATGTTAGTTATAATGTAAGCTAGTTTTAATCATTTTGTCTAGCACATAAGATAGCTATAAGTTTTTCTTGAAATAAAATGAATTAAAAATGAAAAAATGAAAATGACAGCGGCCAACCACAAATTTAACATAAAAAGTCAAGCTCCGGGTACGCTAATAATACTAATACCATAACAAAATAGACTGCAGAATATTGCTCTTTAAATTTTAAATCAAGCTCCGCATGTTTTAAGAAATACTGAAAAAAGGTTTGTGGTAAACATGTACAGAGATGGGCAAACGTTTTCACACACATCGCTTTGTTGAATGAAACAAGTATCAAAACAAAATCTAAAGAAAATATAAGTTGCGTTCTTTTGGGAAAAAAAATTACTCAACCTTAAGCTATTAAATATCATAATAATAAAATTAATAAAATAACATCCTATTATGGAAAAAGGAGGGCAGTAGTTAGTGTGTTGGACTCTGACGCACGATGAGCGAGTTCGGATCCCGATAACACCAACGCCATCAAATGTTTATTTCGCGGCGACCCTCCTCGGCGCGGCACTGGCAAAATCCCCTGAAGTATAACTTGCCTGGGAAAAGCTTCTCGACTCACGCCGTTCGGAATCGGCATTAAGCTGTAGGTCCCTTTCACCGGTGTGGAAAATAAATCACACACAACATGGGTGATTGAGCTTGGCTCTGATCCTTCATGGGCTGTAACGCTACCAAATTCTGGAAAACAACAAAATATCTAAAATTACACTTTTTTGCGGACAAAAGTTTTCACACTGTTTATAGTATTTTCTTAATTGGAATTAATTTTTTTAAAATTAACATTTCGTTCAAAGTCCTTTCTGGCTGATGACCCCTTTTATTCTCCTAGGCATCGACTCCACCAGTTTTTTTGTTCTTACATATATTCTGCTTTTATTTTTTGCCAATCTAATTGGAGCGCTTCCTTTGAATGTGTCTTGCTTGAAATTGTATGTTTCCGCAAGCGTCGATCCAATTCTTTCCACACATGCTCAATTGATTGAGGTCCGGTGACTGTGGAGGAGTCGGTAAAGTATGAGCAACATTATGAGTAATCCACATTTTACCATTATGAGCCGTAGGTTTCGGATCGTTGTCCTGCTAGAAATAAAATTGATCATTCAAATGATCATTGATCATTTCGGGCGTTCTTTTCAAATTTTCCTTCAGAGCATTTAAGAAAAGTTTGTGATTCATATTTCGCTTAATGAAGACAAGCTCGCGAACACCTGAAGGAGCTATACACCCCCAAATCATAACTCCCCCACCATCGTGTTTAACTGTGCTTGCAATAGTCTCTGCGTTTAAATCTGTCTCGGGTTTTCTTCATACCATGATTCTACCGTCAGATGAAAATATGTTATATTTACTTTCGTTTGAGAGTAATATACATATTACACCGAAAGTCTTGAGGCTTATTTATAAACTCTTTGGCGAATCGCAACCTCTCATTTCTATTAATTTTACTATTGAGAGGTTTTCGTCTAGGAATTCGTGCATTATATCCGTTGCGATGAAGGACTCTGCGTATGGTTTTTAGGTGAACATCTTTTTTTAAAGTCGACTTAAGCTGCAACCTCTGATGATGTTGTCATGGGGTTTTTCTTATTATAAGCCCAACTAAAGTGTTTTCAGCTATCCTGCGCTTCCTCCCTTGTAGTTAGTTTTCGTGGGTGTCGATTTCGCCATGAACTTTTAAATTCTTTGTCGTTTTTATAACGTTTGACAATGCTGCATATTGTAAAACGACTTCTGCCCACTACACTTTCAATTTCTGCGTAAGATTTAATTTGTTTAAATAAGTTCAAAACTATTTTGCGTTCTTCTTGAGTAGTTTCCTTCTGCTTGGAAGCCATTATGACCACCTTAAACACCTTACAAGTAAACCATGAACGCAGATACGTTCTACCTCCCGTCAAATATTTTATAGGACCTTTCGATTATATTGTCAAAATCAGTCTTACTTGTCGTAGGAGATCTCTTAAAACCTAGTGTGTGAAAACTTTAGTCCGTCGCGGAAAAAAAAAATAATTGTAGGAAACTGATGTAAAATAAACAAACTCCAAAATCCAAAATCCCTTGTTCGTGCGCCTTGTCGTGGTGGAAGGCTTGAGATGTCATAGACCTCGAACTAAAGGGCTAACCATAATAGGCAGAAGCGAGCACAAGCTTCATCAGAACTGAACGAAATTCTCCCCTCTCTTTCAACGAAAAATCAAGTTACCCACAATGAACATAAGCGAGCAGAAGGAACGGGACTGTCAAATTGTTTTCATTCATCCGCCTTATCGTAAAGGCAGGAAAACACACTACAAATTAATTTATTAACGAATTCGTTCTTTGACATATTTTTATGTTTTTATCTTTTTTATTCCGTATTTTATTGTATATTTGTTTTCATCAAACGTCACATGTCAAAATTATGGCCGGAATGTCTTTCATGAAGAGCTTCCATCTGCTCGCATCAGTTAACGAACATTTAACGAAATCTCGTATATTCCCATTATGGGTATGTCATATGCTTTGCATTTAAAAAGACTATTCCCCTCTGCTTGCATATGCTCGCTTCTGCATATTATGGTTAGCCCTTAAGACTTGAAAACCCAAAAATTAATGGATAACCTAAAGATTCTAAGTACTCCAGGTAGTACCCGCAGCAGCGGAAATCCACCAACGATCTTTTTGATGGCGGCCTGGGCAAGGATTCTGAAGGCCCCGGAATTCATTTTAAACTCTTCGGCAGCCCGGAGGCGACACCAATGATGATGTGGCGCAGGTAGAACGCGCCCCAGAATTCGTTCGTACTGCTTAATGCACTGCTAAGTAGAGAAATGAGGCATGCCCAAAAATTGCGCAAAGAGGCCGACAAAACCGAAGGCACAATGGTCGAGGCTAAACCTCTGGGGGAACCAGTTAAGAGGGTTAAGTCGACGAAGGTATCTACTACCGAAATCAATCCAACCCTCTTTTCTGAGGTCCCCACCTCTCTCGAAGGTGTGCAACGCGGAAAGCGTTGGCGGTTGGGAAGGGCTGCTGCAGGAGGCACAAGCACCTCCAAGTCTCCTCCTCTTACTGGGAAGGTTTAACCACCCAGTAAGAGCATGACCAGTTCCCGTAATGACGAGGCCGGAAGCTCTCAGGTCTCTGCCATGGCCGGCGCAGCCGTTGAAAAAGGTGACAGGGCTTACAGGCAGACTCTGAACGCAGAAGGCGAAGTCGTTTCGAGTCCTAGCTGTCCTCGAACTGGCAAGGCTGTCCCAAAGCGGAGTCCGAAGAGTGCAGGAGCTTTAATCGAAAAAGGTGAAAGCATCCGCAAACAGAAGACCGCCACTAAGGATAGCCTCGCTAGGGAGAGAGTGTGCGATGACTCCTTCTCCGGTGGGGCGGTGGGAAATCGAAGTCCAATAGCAGATGTGGCGACCCAGAAGGATCAAAGCACAGGCCAGAAGGCGAAGATGGCCAAAACCTGCACCTCGGAGGCGGGCACATCACACAACAAAACCTCTTCCTCCCAGAAGGAGATGCAAATGACCGTAAGGAGTCGAAAGAAGCAGCTCTCTTATAAAGAGACAGCCATCTCCTCTGAAAAGGTCAGGATGTAACTACTCGTAGCCCCTGGTAGTTACCAGTTGGACGTCAGCTGTAGGCTGACAAAAAATGACGTTGGTTTCTCTATACAATTCTTTTTTTTCAAACAAATAAAAGAATTCCACGGAAACCCCAAAAGATTTAGAGGGCCAAATGACCAACCGAAGTTGTTCAATCCGTCCACTCGCAAAAAAAAAAAACAACAATCTTGCTAGTAGTATAGCTCCAAAGAAAGACTTTGTATGCTTACACTGTCTTCGCAAGACTGCCGATCTACTCCTATTCGCGTCGCTCGTTTATACACACAATTGAAACGGTACTTTGTTATTTCTTTATTGCCACACGTTCAATTGTGTGCATAAAGAGCCAACACATTACATGTCATTGAAATGCTACGTTTACATGGGAGGGTTGTTTCCTTCTGTTTTTGTTAATTCAAAGAACATAATAATAAAGAATAATTCAAAGAAATAATAACAAGAGAATAAAAAAATAATAAACATTAATTCAAAAAAAAAAAAAAAATAACAAAATAACGAAGTAAACAAAAAATAACAAAATGTTGGAAAAAAAATAGGATGTCTGCTACAAGGATAGTTTTTATTGTTATTATTTATTATTTATTTTTATATTATTTTATTAGTAGAATTGCATGCAGTAGTACAAATCATCACGTTGTATCCATTCAGGAACCGTAGGTGTGGAATAAATGCCTATGTGGCCCTGGTGGTATACGTGATGCTACGATTCTTTATGATGAGCGTTCCGAAAGGCCTAGGGTCTACCTCATCATACCGAACTCATTATCGGCAACCAAACTTGAACTATTTTGTGAACAAGGCGTCTGCCGACTTTCTTTACGACTGGATAGTTCGATACTACCTCCACCACCGAAGGAAGCTTCTGAAATCGTAGGGTACCGTGGAGACAGAAAGATTTCTCTTATCTTGTGTTGCGATGCTAATACCCAAAACATTAGTTGGGGCAGCAATAAATGCAATACACGAGGGGACCGTCTTTTAGACTTCACTCTCTCGTCTGACCTTTCCGTCAACAATGTTGGCTGTTAACCAACGTTTGTTACGACAAGACGACGGAAGGTGATTGACCTGACCCTATCCAACAGATACATGAAGGACGTCACTAACTCGAGAGTCTTGCCTGATGCTACGCTGTCGGGCCATAAATATGTCGAATTCCGATTAAGTTGTGGGCGGACTGGGTACGGCTTAGAGAGGAGTTTGGGAAATCCACTCAGACCCTACCTAAACGTATTCGTAAATCGATAAAAGATTTTTATAGGACCTTCTGCGAAGAGATCAAGTCGTTGAGTGGGACTAGCAAGTTGGTTAAAGTCTTCAAACGGGGAAAATCTGATATTTCCTTTACTGAGTTTAAAGCGGAAACTCTTAGTTTACTGCATCAGACTCATTTCCCGGGAAATCAGTTCGCCATCGGCTTGTTGCACACTGCTTCAAGGGAAACTGCAACTGAAACGATGAAAACAACTCGGAGCTGGTATATTGCGTCGCGCGTGCTTACTACTGAAACCGTTGATTTTGCTATGGCATCCTTCGTTAGCTTCAAATCGCCAGACGCCGACAGAATATACCCTGTTATGCTGCTAAAAGGTATAAGGCAGCTGCTTCCTAGTCTTTATTCCCACAATAGGAAAAGAGGACTACTCACTTGCCAAGAGTTATAGACCAATTAGTCTAACATCCTTCCTGCTGAAAAGCATGGAGAGACAGGTAGAGTTGCACGAGGGCAAAGTTGCCCATCGAATGCATCCTCTTTCGGAGATGCAACATGCTTATCAGCGCGGAAAATCCTGCGAGACTGCGTTACAAAACCTAGTTGGGAGAACTGAATTTGCGCTGTAAAGGAAAGAGTACGCGCTGGGCATTTTCATCGACATTGTGGGAGCTTTTGATAACACAACTATCGACAGCATGTGCAACGTTGCCAGACGTTATGGCGTAGATGAAGCACCGGTTTTCTGGATCAAAACAATGCTTGTGCACAGGACATTGACCGCTAATGCAAGCCTCGACCAGTGTGTCAAATCCGAGGTAAACAGGGGCTGCCCGCAAGGCGGTGTGCTGTCTCTGCTGTTATGGTGCTTGGTGGTCGACTCTCCGCTTGATGCTCTCGATGCCTCTGGAATCTGTGCCCAGGCCTACGCGGATAATGTTGCTTTTTGTCGGCTCGGGCTTAGCAACTGTCCGTCTCATAGCACAGGTGGCGCTAACTGTGATCGATGATTGGTGTACCAGAAATGGACTGTCGGTCAATCCTCTTAAGTCCGATGTCGTTCTCTTCACGAGAAGGAGGAAGAATACGGACATGTCTCAGCTAGTACTAAAAGGCATTTCCATCCCGGTATCCTAGGAAGCTAAGTATCTAAGAGTCATCTTAGATAGCAAGCTTCTCTGGTAAAGGCAAGTTGAGTCAAAAACTACCAAAGCGCTGTCCCCTTTCTGGCAATGCAATGGAGCTTTTGGCAGAACATGGAGTCTATCTGCGGCAAAGGTCTTTGGATCTACACGGCCATGATAAGACCTGTGATCTCATACGCATCGGTTGCCTGGTGTACAAGGCTAACACGCAAACACGTCGTAGCCTCTTTCACCAATTATTTCGAAGGTAGGAGTGGTAAAGCAGGGCTCTGTCTTCCAGGTCGTGGTTCGGGCGAATGCTTTCATTCGTCTTGTACACTTCCTGGAAGACAGATCGCAAGGAAGTCGTCATCTAGGACGGCGCGTTCTGGATCGATGTTTACTGTGCGTAATAAGCGTTCGTTGACTGACGTTCTCGGAAGTTTTAAATAGTGAATGTCATTCTGATTTTTTCTTCGAAATATTTTATTTATCTGCGGGAACATATTCACGTTGTTGGAGTTTACAGATTTGGATTTTAGTTGCTCCAGTGCAGGCTTATGGATATTTTATAATTTTCTTTGATAAACTGGTGGAGATTTTTAATCATTGACTTCAGGGTCCTGAGTTTGAGTCTTGACAGGAGTCTACTTTTCTGTCTGTGAAGTGCTTCTATGGTTGCGTTCCGGTACACGTCCGTGGTATCATAATGCCGTTGGCGTAGTATCGTTTGTTTAATTATTTCGTCCATTTGTTTTAGGTGCCTATCAATTTCTCCCAATCACCCATGTTGTGTGTGATTTTATTTTCCCATAGGTGAAAGGGACCTACAGTTTATTGCCTTTCCCGTGTCATCGGCGTCAGAGGCCAACACACTGTCCACTGCGCCACGGAGCTTTCAATTTCGTCATAGGTTTATATTATTCGGTACGTACATATGTATGTGCGTATGTGGTTATGTGCGATTATCTCGATTCATTCGAAGCATAATAACGTAACTTAAGATTGATAAAGTTGAGAGCACCGTGGCGCAGTGGGTAGTGTGTTGGCCTCTGACGCCGATGACACGGGATCGAATCCCGCCGACACAGCCATGTCATCGAACGTGCTTTTCACGGTGTTTCTCCTCAGCGGGGTTCTGACAAAACCCCCTGTAGTAAAATTGTCATGAAAAGCTTCTCGAAATTCGCCGTTCGGAACCGGCAATAAACTGTAGGTCCCTTTCACCTATGGAAAAATGAAAACACACACAACGTGGGTGATTGAGAGAAGCTCGGCTCAGGTTCTTCATGGACTGTAACGCCAACATACGTACGTACGTAAATAAAAAGCAAAAAAATTACACAGCTATTGTGAATGAGAGTGATCAAACATACTGATGAAGGCATACAATTCACAGTATAACAGTATAACACCATCAGTGCATGGAAAAGTTGCTGAAAACTACAACCAACGTGAAAACTAGGTCGGCTTCTCTCTTTCTCTCTAGGACAACCACCCCTGGAGACTATTGAACGAAAATCTACGACATAAACATTAAAAAAAAGGTATACATATGCATATGCATCCTCCATATGCATATCCATTGAAAACCGTACACTGTTCGGAGTTACAAAAGGTTACAAATTTGATTATTTAAAACTTGTTGCATAATTCCAGGCAAAACTATAATTGAACTAAAACCAGCCGAGTCCGTATTTTGTATTGTAAATTCGAAAGCATATGTCTTTGAAACTAGGAGAATCCGGCCAAAAATATATGTATATATCGAAATATCGAAAAAGCCTATTTTAACATATTCGAATTTCACCAAAATTGGTAATTAACGCCTTTTTCCAAATAATTACCGAAACGTTTATGTGAAATGTTAAACATTCTTAGTTGATGAATGGTATTGATGAAATACGTATGTAGTATCTCCAAATTGATGGTTTCTTGATAACTTGAAGAAGAACATTTCAAAATTAGTAATTGTAGAAGCAAGTGTTTATATGTATGTGGGCTATTGGTGTTCGGGATTTAGCTTCATTAAACCTTTCCGCATGTGTAAAAATCTTGATTATTTGAAAATAGTATTTCGAAGTTCATCGACATGGGTGTTTTCGAAATTAGTCGTGTGGGCCTTGCGGGTCGCACCTAGACCACATTTCTTCCTTATTAATTTCAAAGGGCATACACATATGTGTATGTACATATACGTACTTATCAGGCCAGCGATCAATGGAGGATATTAGCCTTAGCTATAGTTGCCTTCCATCTTTGAGGGCCCCGAGCACGCTGCTTCCAGTTATCAAGACCAAGATGTCTTACATCCGCGATTACTTGGTCCTTATACCGGAGGTTCGGTCTTCGTCCTCTTCTCGAACCAGAAGGGTCGGAGTCGAATACCCTCTTAGCTGGAGTGTTGATGTGCATGCGCTCGATGTGGCCGAGCCAGTGTAGTCGACGGATCTTTGCCTTCCTTACTACATCCACATCTTTGGACAACTCGTAGAGTTCGCGGTGTGTGGTTTCTTCTCCATTCACCTTCCTCACAGACAGCACCAAATATCCGGCGCAGAATTTTTCTTTCGAAAGAACCTAAAATCAGCTCCGCTGTCCTGCTTATCGTCCAGCTTTCGGCTTCGTACAGCAAGACTGGCAGTATGGGCGTTTTGTAATGCATAACTTTGGTCTTTCGAGCGAGGAGTTTTGACCCCAGTTTTTTGGACAAGCCGAAGTAGCAGCGGTTGCCAAGGGCGATTATATGCCGGACCTCCACTGTGGTGTCATTTGTGGAATTTACTTTTGCCCCGAGTAAGATAAACTCCTTAACTACATCGAAATTGTAGCTGTCAATTGCATCACGTATTTTTTAGCATAGCGCGACACAACTGTATCAGTTTTCCCGGGATCCCGAATTCGGCCATCGCACCAAACACCAAACAGTCCTTCACGGTGAATGCTGTCGTATGCGGCTTTGAAATTGATGATGTGTATAGATTCCAAACACGTTGGTCTTTTCCAGGATTTGTCGAAGTGTAACAATTTGGTCTACAGTCGATTTGCCGGGCAAGAAGCCTCACTGGGAGCTGCCGCTAAGTGCGGTGCAAAATGGCTATAGACGTTCACACAGTACGCTGGACAGAATCTTGTATGCGACATTGAGCAGGGATATACATACCTCTATAGTTCTTGCAAGAGGTAGGATCGCCTTTTTTGTGGATGGGGCAAATAGAGCTGGTATTCCAGTCATCCGGCATGCTTTCGCCTTCCCAAATTCTGCAGATGATCTGTGCATGCTCCCTACCAGAACATCGCCGCCAGCCTTGAAGAGCTCTGATGGCAAGCCATCTGAGCCTGCGGCCTTGTTATTCTTCAGCTTCTGAATAGGCGTGCCGACTTCTTCGATGTTGGGTGGGAGGACTACTTCAGCGGCTGGAGTTGGGATTTCCTCGGTCCCTACCACTCTCTCTTGGTCATGCTCGTTAAGCAGCTGCTGGAAGTGCTGCTTAAATACATCCACTATTCCCTGTGGGTCGGTGACAAGATTACCCTCGCAGTTTCGAAGAGCCAGGGTGCCCTTTTTGAAGCCTCCTGCAAGGCCTTTGGCTTTCTATTAAAAGGCTCGTATTTTATGTTTATCCCTAGACTCCTCGATATCCTTGAGCTGGGAGGCTGCGAAGATACTTTTCTTTTGTCGCAGTAGTTTTTTCTCCTCCCTTCTTCTGGCTCGATATTCTTCTTGCGCTGCCCTGGTTTCCCTCTGCAGCGCCTTCTGGTACGCCTCGTCGGTTCCACCTTTTTCTGCTCACACCCGCCATCATACCACGGGTTTCTTGTCGGGGTTGGTAGGTACCCTAAAGTGGTTTCGGCTACTTCCTGAATGGCTGGGCGGCAATGCAGCCACATATTATTGTCGCTTGTGTTCGAGACCGAGTCTTTCGCTCAGCTGCTCCCTGTATACTCTGAGAATCTCCGGTGTGCTCAGGCGCTCAATGTCGAACCTCTTCCTGCAGCTTTCTGACATTGGACAGTCGAGTCCAATCTTGCTGCTACGAGGAAGCGGTCAGAGTCTACATTTGCCCCTCTGAATGTTTGCACATCCAGGATGTTTGACGAGTGTCTTCCGCCAATGAGCACATGGTCGATTTGGTTGGCGGTTCGACCGTCCGGAGATCGCCAGGTTGCTGTGTGGATTCGCTTACGGGGGAATCTTGTGCTACTATCACCGCACTACGAACTGTCGCAAGGTCCGTGAGTCGGAAGCCGTTACCTGTTGTTGTATCGTGGAGGCTTTAGCTTTCCGATAACTCCGCCAAGGGTGCTCTCTTTACCGATTTTGGCGCTGAAGTCCCCGAGCACGATTTTAACATCGTACTCCAGACAAGCTCCGTAGGCGTTGTCCAAGAGGTCAAAAAAGTCATCCTTGATAGGGTCTTCAGCCTCGTCGGTAGAGCGTGTCACTGATGTTATAAAATCTGCCTCTGATGCGGATCACAGCCAGGCGATCACTTATAGGTTTAAAGTCGATGACCTTCGACCTTAACCGCTTTCCCACGACAAATCCGCATCCCAGTAAGTGCAATCTTTTGTGACAGCTGTAATAAATGTCGCAATTTTTCTTCCTCATAATACCGTTTCCTATCCAGCATATTTCCTGGACCGCAGTAATATCCGCCTTGTACTGCGTGAGGATTCTTTCTGGTTTATGAGCAGCTCCGGGACTTTTATTATTTGTTTTGGGAGCTAGATTAATAAAACCAATCGTGATTCTTTATGTGTTTTTATTTTATTTTTTTTCTTTATATTTTGACTTCACGTCTAACCACTTTCACTTTCCACTTACTACTAAACTTACACTCTAACTTAATCTAGGGTAAGTAAGTTCCGTTAGGCTCTTTGTTTGTGACTCGGGTATGTACTTCTTTAGCCTGATGATATTACTGTACCCTCTCTTGCTGATGAAACGGTTTTGTAAATAAGCCGTCTGGTTTGTTTACAAGCTTATCAATCTTGCGAGAGATAGTACAGTCATACCTTTTTATATTAGTTGAGTTGGTACATACCCGGTAACATAACTCCTCCCCCGTAAGCCTGGACGTTAAAAATAAGATTATTACTAAATGAAATTACGTTACATGCCTAGAGTTACAGTGGTTTTAGTTATTTTTAATACATTTATCTTATATTTCTTAATTTACGAGTATAGGTACATATATAGTTTTAAATGTTAGTTCATTTCATTTGAATTCAATTAATTTGGGTATTTACTAGTAATAATGCAAAACTAAGTTACTATCACAATACGTGATTCAATTACCATCTAAGTATTAGATATTTGAAACTAGAAATGAACATTTCCGTATGTACTGTATGAAGACTTATCATATATGACTTAATATACCTACTTACGTATTTTAAGTGACAGTATGGAAACATAGATATATTATACTTTATTGAAAGGAGTCAAAATCTGGGTTTTTTGTTTTTTTTTTTACAAAGGACAAGTATTTCTATTTGGTCTTGAGTAGTTTCGTCCAGTTAATTTTTTATCAAATTGAATGTCATCAATTGGTTTCTGATATTTATATATACGTTTAACTATTTGTCTGTCACGTTTGAGTCCTTCCTTATCTCTAAAATAAGTCGGTCCTTTTTGTTTTACGTCTTTTAAGATGTATCTTGGCAAGTGCTTAATGTTATGGAAGCCTACATTTCTAACTAATTCCCTATTTCTATAACAAGGTGGGTCTTTGCGTTTCATATTTAATTTGGATATTCCTTTTTTTTTTGTTTTTAATGATTCGTTTTATAAGATCTTCTTGTTCCTGTTCGCTTAGATTGGTATGTAGGAAATCGATGGGTCTATGCGCTGTAGATGAATGAATCGTGTTATTATAAATTCCTACAGCTTTAAAGACTAAAGTTTTCTCATCAAGATCATTATTTTCGTTGCCTAACTTTAAGAGCCGTATGTGTTCAATAAGGGTTAGATGAAATCTTTCTATAATGGAATTTCCAGTATGGGTATTGGGTGACGTAAAATGGAATGAAATTTGTTCCTTATTAAGAAAGTTTTTAATATAGGCTGTGTTGAATTCATTATCAGCAATGATTTTTACAGGCTTGCCTAGAATAGCGAATCTATAGTGCAACAAGCTAACTATTGTGATTGAGTTTCGATCTGTTATCGGATGTATGAATACATGCTTTGTTAATTTATCGATACAGGTTAGGAACATATGATTTTTATTTAGGTACCAAATATCTACATGCACTACTTCATTTGCCCTACTGGGAGTTTCAGATATCATGAACTTCGGCTTGTTTGGATGTCTATCGTACTTACACATGTTACACAAAATACAATTGTTAATATATTTGTGAACCTCTAATTTAAGATTTGGAAAATAAATTGAATCTTTTAGCTCTAAATATGTCTCTTCAATACCTCTATGATTGTTCTTCTTATGGGCATTATCTATGTGTTCTAATAACTCATCTCTGAGTACTATATCATTAAGGAATTTAGTGCATCTAAGTACTTTCATATTCGGTGAGTTTGAGAAAAACGTAACCATAGTTCTTTGAAATTTATTGAAAAGGTTGTCATCAGCACAGTATACTCCCATAGTTCCTTTAACAGGTAAGAGTGTTTGGAGAATTTCTAATAAGTAAGACTGATTAAAATTTTGTAATGTAATAATTGACCTCCGTTTTTTCCTATATAAAATTTTTGTAGTATATGAATTACATTGTCCATATTCGATTACTAATTGGTGTTTATATATATTTAGTGCACCATCTATTATATAAATATGATCGTCTAAGTTTTCGACTCCGCTATGAATTGTTGCCTTATCTGATCGAGCATCGGTTTCTTCCACGTAATTCGACTCTAAACGACTTAGGAAATCTGCCACACAGTTCTCTTTTCCCTTGATGTACTCAATTTCGAAATCGTATTCATTGAGCTTAATTTTCCAACGTTGCAACTTGGAATTGGGTTCCTTTAAAGAGTTAAGCCATACAAGGGGACGGTGATCGGTTTGAATTTTAAATTTATAGCCAAATAAGTACGGTCTAAAATATTTAGTTGCCCAAACAATACATAAGAGCTCTTTCTCGATCGTACTGTAATTTATTTCGTGGCGATTTAGTGTCCTGGATGCAAAGGCTATTGGATGATTATTTTGGGATAGAACTGCACCCAATGCTAAATTGCTGGCATCTGTAGTCAAAGTAAATATCTTTCGAAAATCGGGGTATACTAGTATAGGACAAGTACATATAAGCTCTTTAAGTTTATTAAAGGACTCAATATACTGCCTACTTTTGATGTTGATTTTCGCGTCCTTTTTAAGGAACTGTGTCATTGGCAGAGCTACTTTTGAGTAGTCTTTAATAAACTTGCGATAAAATCCGGTAACGCCCAAAAACGATTTAATTTGTCATATCGTTTTGGGAGTCGGAATATTTTTTATAATCTCAATTTTATTTGGGTTGGGTTTTATACCATCCTGTGAGATTATATGCCCCAAATATTCCGTTTCATGCTTCATGAAACTGCATTTATCAATTTGCACTTTGAGGTTACAATCCAGGAGTCTTTTAAATATTTTATAAAGTGAGTCTACGTGCTCTTGCAATGAAGTAGAGAATATCAAAATATCGTCAAGATATACGACACAGATCTTATTTATATACTCCTTCAAAACTTCATTCATCATCCTCTGAAAAGATGCAGGAGCGTTTTTTAAGCCAAATGGCATACGGGTAAACTCGTAATGTCCAGTTGCTGTAGAAAATGCAGTTTTATGCTGATCCTCCTTGCATATAGGAATTTGATGAAATCCTTTCGCAAGGTCGATTGTGGAAAAATACTGTGCATTACCTAGTTTCGATAAGGCATCTTCAATGTTTGGTATCGGAAATTTATCTTCTATAGTAACCTCATTGAGTTTCCGGTAGTCAACGACAATACGCCATTTTTGCTGGCCGGAATTATCAACCTTTTTTGGCACTATCCAAATAGGAGCATTATAGGGGCTACATGAATTTTTAATTATACCTGAATTAAGCATTTCCGATATTTGCCTATCTACTTCGGTTTTATGAGCTTCAGGGTATCTGTATGCCTTAGAATAAATGGGAATGTCGTTGATGGTTGGTATTTTATGGTAATATTTAACAACCGAAGACAGTGTATCACCTTCAAAGTAGAACACATGCTTAAATTTTTTTATAGTGTTAATAAGGCAATCGATTTCTTCGCTATTCAGGTTATCAGTTTCCAATTTATTAATTATGCTTTTTATGGAAGGTGCTCCAAAAGAGATATCCGATGTGTTCTCCTGCAGAGTGGATAACTCATTTTCAGTGATACCAGAATGCGAATTACTGAATATTAATGGCAAAACTGACTCTTTTGTAACTAATTGCGAGTTTTCAAAATCGATTTTGGCTTGCAAAGGTCTTAAAACATTGCATCCAATAATACCATCAAAATCTCCTGTCAATTGGGTTTCAAGTAAATCTATTGTAGTGGAAGGCTTATTAAATTCCTTGAAAAGTGGAATAGTTATTTTCGTATCAACAGTTATATCTGAATTAACCGATTTGAGGTGTAGTGGCTTACTGAGGCTTGTTCTAAAGGACGAGCTAAACAGATTTTTCTGAATTAAAGACGTGCTTGCACCTGAGTCGATTAATAATTTAATTGGATTGGGTATAGTTTGAACAATTACGCAGGGAAGTGGTCTGGGCTGGTTTGTGGAAAATTTTGCGCATTAGCACAAGAGCAAGACGATTCGACGTGGTCAATGTCCATTTTTTGACTTTGTTCACTCCTTCTGAAATACTCTGAACGGTTTTGCTGGGTAGGCGAAACAAATGATTTCTCAAAATTTTTCGAGGAACATTTACTATTACTTTGACATTGTTTTGAAAGTGTTTTGTTATTCGTTCTGTTCGGAGTATGGCCTGAGAATTATGGAAAAATTTTTCTACTGTTAGTATGGTTTTTGTTTTCATAAATTCTATTGCTTATATGAGGAAAGTTTCGATTGTTTTTGCTCGAGTATGAGGAATTGGGAAATGTTTGAAACGTGAAGTTATTTGTTTGGTTCTGAAAGTGTCTGTTATAATTGTCGGTATCTACGAGAATAGTTTTCGCCTCTCTCAAACTAGACGGGTTTCTGTCATTTAAAATAAGCCTGGGTTCGCTAGGTAATTTACCTATAAATAATTTTAAAATCATGTCTTCATTCTGTTTACTACTAAACCAAATAGGATTATCAGAATTTAATGAGGTTTTTATATTTAATTTAGTTAAATAAGTTTGACACCTCTCGAAAAGTTCGCTTACAGAGCTTTCAAACTGTAGCAACTTAACAGACATTATAATGCTTTCCATACTTTCATCAATAGTACAGTTTTCTTTCAAAATAGGTTTAATTTCTTTCCAACAAGTGGGATTATTATTGTTTATAAGTATTACATTTGCGGGGCCTTTGATTTTCTGCTTAATCCTTAAATTTAAAAACCCAAGCGCAGTTGGATCTAACCCATTAGCAAACTTATAAATATAATCTATATGTTTAATAAATAGGTCTAGTTCTTCCGGAATTCCGGTGAAGTCAGTGACATCACTCGCCAGATTAAATAGGTTGAAGTCCGACATACCTGATGAAAAATATTTTCAGCAAAGACCGTTCGTGGATGATGAGTTGGACGATTTCTGATGGTTTTGCGTTGATTCGTTTTTGGTTTAGCTTCTATCCTTTTTTTATGTTTTTATTTAATTATTCTAGTTCACAAATAATTTATTTCTTCAGAAATAATATATGTATGTTAGTATACTTGGGATGTACATATATATTTACAGCCACTGTTTATTTGCATTTGTATTTGCTGTATTACTTGTACTATTAAGTGTTCATTTGCACAATATACATATATATGTTATAGTATCTATATAGTACTTAGTGAGTATTCATATTTATCGCTATTTGTAGATACACATATATAGTTTATATAACAGTATGACAGTTTTAAAGTACATAAACATTTCTTCACAGTTTTATATGTGTTTTAAATTTCAAATATAGTCAACTTTAAACACTTCTTATCGATCACTCGTTTTTTTTTTTTTTTCCGACTGCGCCACTTTTATTATTTGTTTTGGGAGCTAGATTAATAAAACCAATCGTGATTCTTTATGTGTTTTTATTTTATTTTTTTCTTTATATTTTGACTTCACGTCTAACCACTTTCACTTTCCATTTACTACTAAACTTACACTCTAACTTAATCTAGGGTAAGTAAGTTCCGTTAGGCTCTTTGTTTGTGACTCGGGTATGTACTTCTTTAGCCTGATGATATTACTGTACCCTCTCTTGCTGATGAAACGGTTTTGTAAATAAGCCGTCTGGTTTGTTTACAAGCTTATCAATCTTGCGAGAGATAGTACAGTCATACCTTTTTATATTAGTTGAGTTGGTACATACCCGGTAACATAACTCCTCCCCCGTAAGCCTGGACGTTAAAAATAAGATTATTACTAAATGAAATTACGTTACATGCCTAGAGTTACAGTGGTTTTAGTTATTTTTAATACATTTATCTTATATTTCTTAATTTACGAGTATAGGTACATATATAGTTTTAAATGTTAGTTCATTTCATTTGAATTCAATTAATTTGGGTATTTACTAGTAATAATGCAAAACTAAGTTACTATCACAATACGTGATTCAATTACCATCTAAGTATTAGATATTTGAAACTAGAAATGAACATTTCCGTATGTACTGTATGAAGACTTATCATATATGACTTAATATACCTACTTACGTATTTTAAGTGACAGTATGGAAACATAGATATATTATACTTTATTGAAAGGAGTCAAAATCTGGGTTTTTTGTTTTTTTTTTTACAAAGGACAAGTATTTCTATTTGGTCTTGAGTAGTTTCGTCCAGTTAATTTTTTATCAAATTGAATGTCATCAATTGGTTTCTGATATTTATATATACGTTTAACTATTTGTCTGTCACGTTTGAGTCCTTCCTTATCTCTAAAATAAGTCGGTCCTTTTTGTTTTACGTCTTTTAAGATGTATCTTGGCAAGTGCTTAATGTTATGGAAGCCTACATTTCTAACTAATTCCCTATTTCTATAACAAGGTGGGTCTTTGCGTTTCATATTTAATTTGGATATTCCTTTTTTTTTTGTTTTTAATGATTCGTTTTATAAGATCTTCTTGTTCCTGTTCGCTTAGATTGGTATGTAGGAAATCGATGGGTCTATGCGCTGTAGATGAATGAATCGTGTTATTATAAATTCCTACAGCTTTAAAGACTAAAGTTTTCTCATCAAGATCATTATTTTCGTTGCCTAACTTTAAGAGCCGTATGTGTTCAATAAGGGTTAGATGAAATCTTTCTATAATGGAATTTCCAGTATGGGTATTGGGTGACGTAAAATGGAATGAAATTTGTTCCTTATTAAGAAAGTTTTTAATATAGGCTGTGTTGAATTCATTATCAGCAATGATTTTTACAGGCTTGCCTAGAATAGCGAATCTATAGTGCAACAAGCTAACTATTGTGATTGAGTTTCGATCTGTTATCGGATGTATGAATACATGCTTTGTTAATTTATCGATACAGGTTAGGAACATATGATTTTTATTTAGGTACCAAATATCTACATGCACTACTTCATTTGCCCTACTGGGAGTTTCAGATATCATGAACTTCGGCTTGTTTGGATGTCTATCGTACTTACACATGTTACACAAAATACAATTGTTAATATATTTGTGAACCTCTAATTTAAGATTTGGAAAATAAATTGAATCTTTTAGCTCTAAATATGTCTCTTCAATACCTCTATGATTGTTCTTCTTATGGGCATTATCTATGTGTTCTAATAACTCATCTCTGAGTACTATATCATTAAGGAATTTAGTGCATCTAAGTACTTTATTTGGTCCTGTCTGTGAGGAAGGTGAATGGAGAAGAAGACACAACCGCGAACTCTACGAGCTGTACCAAGATGTGGATGTAGTCCGGAAGGCAAGGACCCGTCGACTGCACTGGCTCGGCCACATCGAGCGCATGGACATCAACGCTCCAGCTAAGAGGGTCTTCGACTCCGAGCCTCCTGGTTCGAGAAGAAGAGGAAGACCGAACCTCCGGTATAAAGACCAAGTAATCGCGGATGTAAGACATCTTGGTCTTGACAACTGGAAGCAGCGTGCCCGGGACCGTCAAGGATGGAAGGCAGCTATAGCTCAGGCTCAGATCCTCCATGGATCGCAGGCCTGATAAGTAAGTAAGTAAGTAAGTAAGTACTTTCATATTCGGTGAGTTTGAGAAAAACGTAACCATAGTTCTTTGAAATTTATTGAAAAGGTTGTCATCAGCACAGTATACTCCCATAGTTCCTTTAACAGGTAAGAGTGTTTGGAGAATTTCTAATAAGTAAGACTGATTAAAATTTTGTAATGTAATAATTGACCTCCGTTTTTTCCTATATAAAATTTTTGTAGTATATGAATTACATTGTCCATATTCGATTACTAATTGGTGTTTATATATATTTAGTGCACCATCTATTATATAAATATGATCGTCTAAGTTTTCGACTCCGCTATGAATTGTTGCCTTATCTGATCGAGCATCGGTTTCTTCCACGTAATTCGACTCTAAACGACTTAGGAAATCTGCCACACAGTTCTCTTTTCCCTTGATGTACTCAATTTCGAAATCGTATTCATTGAGCTTAATTTTCCAACGTTGCAACTTGGAATTGGGTTCCTTTAAAGAGTTAAGCCATACAAGGGGACGGTGATCGGTTTGAATTTTAAATTTATAGCCAAATAAGTACGGTCTAAAATATTTAGTTGCCCAAACAATACATAAGAGCTCTTTCTCGATCGTACTGTAATTTATTTCGTGGCGATTTAGTGTCCTGGATGCAAAGGCTATTGGATGATTATTTTGGGATAGAACTGCACCCAATGCTAAATTGCTGGCATCTGTAGTCAAAGTAAATATCTTTCGAAAATCGGGGTATACTAGTATAGGACAAGTACATATAAGCTCTTTAAGTTTATTAAAGGACTCAATATACTGCCTACTTTTGATGTTGATTTTCGCGTCCTTTTTAAGGAACTGTGTCATTGGCAGAGCTACTTTTGAGTAGTCTTTAATAAACTTGCGATAAAATCCGGTAACGCCCAAAAACGATTTAATTTGTCATATCGTTTTGGGAGTCGGAATATTTTTTATAATCTCAATTTTATTTGGGTTGGGTTTTATACCATCCTGTGAGATTATATGCCCCAAATATTCCGTTTCATGCTTCATGAAACTGCATTTATCAATTTGCACTTTGAGGTTACAATCCAGGAGTCTTTTAAATATTTTATAAAGTGAGTCTACGTGCTCTTGCAATGAAGTAGAGAATATCAAAATATCGTCAAGATATACGACACAGATCTTATTTATATACTCCTTCAAAACTTCATTCATCATCCTCTGAAAAGATGCAGGAGCGTTTTTTAAGCCAAATGGCATACGGGTAAACTCGTAATGTCCAGTTGCTGTAGAAAATGCAGTTTTATGCTGATCCTCCTTGCATATAGGAATTTGATGAAATCCTTTCGCAAGGTCGATTGTGGAAAAATACTGTGCATTACCTAGTTTCGATAAGGCATCTTCAATGTTTGGTATCGGAAATTTATCTTCTATAGTAACCTCATTGAGTTTCCGGTAGTCAACGACAATACGCCATTTTTGCTGGCCGGAATTATCAACCTTTTTTGGCACTATCCAAATAGGAGCATTATAGGGGCTACATGAATTTTTAATTATACCTGAATTAAGCATTTCCGATATTTGCCTATCTACTTCGGTTTTATGAGCTTCAGGGTATCTGTATGCCTTAGAATAAATGGGAATGTCGTTGATGGTTGGTATTTTATGGTAATATTTAACAACCGAAGACAGTGTATCACCTTCAAAGTAGAACACATGCTTAAATTTTTTTATAGTGTTAATAAGGCAATCGATTTCTTCGCTATTCAGGTTATCAGTTTCCAATTTATTAATTATGCTTTTTATGGAAGGTGCTCCAAAAGAGATATCCGATGTGTTCTCCTGCAGAGTGGATAACTCATTTTCAGTGATACCAGAATGCGAATTACTGAATATTAATGGCAAAACTGACTCTTTTGTAACTAATTGCGAGTTTTCAAAATCGATTTTGGCTTGCAAAGGTCTTAAAACATTGCATCCAATAATACCATCAAAATCTCCTGTCAATTGGGTTTCAAGTAAATCTATTGTAGTGGAAGGCTTATTAAATTCCTTGAAAAGTGGAATAGTTATTTTCGTATCAACAGTTATATCTGAATTAACCGATTTGAGGTGTAGTGGCTTACTGAGGCTTGTTCTAAAGGACGAGCTAAACAGATTTTTCTGAATTAAAGACGTGCTTGCACCTGAGTCGATTAATAATTTAATTGGATTGGGTATAGTTTGAACAATTACGCAGGGAAGTGGTCTGGGCTGGTTTGTGGAAAATTTTGCGCATTAGCACAAGAGCAAGACGATTCGACGTGGTCAATGTCCATTTTTTGACTTTGTTCACTCCTTCTGAAATACTCTGAACGGTTTTGCTGGGTAGGCGAAACAAATGATTTCTCAAAATTTTTCGAGGAACATTTACTATTACTTTGACATTGTTTTGAAAGTGTTTTGTTATTCGTTCTGTTCGGAGTATGGCCTGAGAATTATGGAAAAATTTTTCTACTGTTAGTATGGTTTTTGTTTTCATAAATTCTATTGCTTATATGAGGAAAGTTTCGATTGTTTTTGCTCGAGTATGAGGAATTGGGAAATGTTTGAAACGTGAAGTTATTTGTTTGGTTCTGAAAGTGTCTGTTATAATTGTCGGTATCTACGAGAATAGTTTTCGCCTCTCTCAAACTAGACGGGTTTCTGTCATTTAAAATAAGCCTGGGTTCGCTAGGTAATTTACCTATAAATAATTTTAAAATCATGTCTTCATTCTGTTTACTACTAAACCAAATAGGATTATCAGAATTTAATGAGGTTTTTATATTTAATTTAGTTAAATAAGTTTGACACCTCTCGAAAAGTTCGCTTACAGAGCTTTCAAACTGTAGCAACTTAACAGACATTATAATGCTTTCCATACTTTCATCAATAGTACAGTTTTCTTTCAAAATAGGTTTAATTTCTTTCCAACAAGTGGGATTATTATTGTTTATAAGTATTACATTTGCGGGGCCTTTGATTTTCTGCTTAATCCTTAAATTTAAAAACCCAAGCGCAGTTGGATCTAACCCATTAGCAAACTTATAAATATAATCTATATGTTTAATAAATAGGTCTAGTTCTTCCGGAATTCCGGTGAAGTCAGTGACATCACTCGCCAGATTAAATAGGTTGAAGTCCGACATACCTGATGAAAAATATTTTCAGCAAAGACCGTTCGTGGATGATGAGTTGGACGATTTCTGATGGTTTTGCGTTGATTCGTTTTTGGTTTAGCTTCTATCCTTTTTTTATGTTTTTATTTAATTATTCTAGTTCACAAATAATTTATTTCTTCAGAAATAATATATGTATGTTAGTATACTTGGGATGTACATATATATTTACAGCCACTGTTTATTTGCATTTGTATTTGCTGTATTACTTGTACTATTAAGTGTTCATTTGCACAATATACATATATATGTTATAGTATCTATATAGTACTTAGTGAGTATTCATATTTATCGCTATTTGTAGATACACATATATAGTTTATATAACAGTATGACAGTTTTAAAGTACATAAACATTTCTTCACAGTTTTATATGTGTTTTAAATTTCAAATATAGTCAACTTTAAACACTTCTTATCGATCACTCGTTTTTTTTTTTTTTTTCCGACTGCGCCACTTTTATTATTTGTTTTGGGAGCTAGATTAATAAAACCAATCGTGATTCTTTATGTGTTTTTATTTTATTTTTTTCTTTATATTTTGACTTCACGTCTAACCACTTTCACTTTCCATTTACTACTAAACTTACACTCTAACTTAATCTAGGGTAAGTAAGTTCCGTTAGGCTCTTTGTTTGTGACTCGGGTATGTACTTCTTTAGCCTGATGATATTACTGTACCCTCTCTTGCTGATGAAACGGTTTTGTAAATAAGCCGTCTGGTTTGTTTACAAGCTTATCAATCTTGCGAGAGATAGTACAGTCATACCTTTTTATATTAGTTGAGTTGGTACATACCCGGTAACATAACTCGGGGTGTACAGGGTTCTGACATTCCAGGAGCCTACTCGCAAATCGTGTTCCTTTTTCGTGCGTTGTCGTCGTCGAGTATCCGTCCGTGTATCCGGGGAATATTTGCTCATTCATAACTTTATGTTTTTTTTACGTGGGCGGATTGTTAGCCCGCCGCGCAACCGCCATTCTGGTCGGGGTTTTGTCTCTGCATACAACATAGTACAAATAAACAGCATCTTTAAAACGTCCTTATTTTTCTATTAGTGAATTGGTTAACAAATTTCATAAAACAAAGATATTATTGCTCGATATGGTCTAGAACTTACACATGTACATATGTATGTATGTATGTATGTATGTATGTTGGCGTTACAGTCCATGAAGGACCTGAGCCGGGCTTCTCTCAATCACCCATGTTGTGTGTGATTGCCGGTTCCGAACGGCGAATTTCGAGAAGCTTTTCATGACAATTTTACTACAGGGGGTTTTGTCAGAACCCCGCTGAGGAGAAACACGGTGAAAACACGTTCGATGACATGGCTGTGTCGGGATTCGATCCAGTGTCATCGGCGTCAGAGGCCAACACACTACCCACTGCGCCACGGTGCTCTCAGAACTTTGACATAAGTTGCTGTTTTTTGTCCTATCACCAACCATCCAACGTTCCACTCCCACATCATTCTCAAAGTTCGTCGAATTATTTTCTTATCCCCAAAGACATTCTAACCGACAGGCAACACCCATCATAAACAGAAAACCAAACAATAGCAAAAATAACAGCCCAACAACATTAAAATCACAGAAAAATCAAAAAATAATTTAAAGAACAAAACAAAGAATTTAAATTAATTACGGATGCAAATTTTTAAATTGTTTTTAAGATGTAAATTGTTCTCGACGGAATTGGTGGAGAAGCACTCCTACTGAGCTGTGCTCAATACAAACGCAGCGAGAAACATTGGTGAGCAACAACACACCGAAACATCCTGGCACCGGCGTCAATATTTCAGGACGTTTACTGAATGCATAATAAATCGGTACACCCTCCCAGCTTGAATGCATCCTTTTTTCTTCTTTTCATTAGTGTTTTTACTCTTTCTGATCTGTGTATTTGTTGTATTTGCTATGTTTGTTTTGCTCTTCATCATCATACGAATCTGGTATTTTTATCCACATGCATGCAGCACAAGAAATAGAGCATGCAGAAAAAGAATGTAACAACATATAGTCTCAGCATATCCTTAAACTGTTGCCAAAGCCCCTATTACTCCTACGTACATACGTACATACATGTGTACTTGCATGCATGGTACATGTAAAAGGACTCGCGGCTGATAAACATCTGCACTCACTCTAGGCGGTTAATTCTTCCTTACTGTTTCTGGCAGGATACCCAGCCCTTGAGGAGACATACGCCTCATTAATTGCATTCAACGCTAACAAATAACAAACAGCTTTACAATCATAGCCGTTTCTCCTGCGCTCTTTTCCTCTTGTTTTTCCATTCTTGTGTTTGTTTTTCTCCTATTCCTTGTTCCAGCAGCCAACATCTAGTATCATCATCATCAACATCATCGTCATCTCCAACAATGCCAGGATAATGTACAGAGGAGAATTGTATATACGCATAAAGGTATAAGCATTATCTTTAGTATCATAACAACAACAAGCAGCATCTGTTGTTCTGTCGAACAACAACACAGCAGTAGCAGCAGCCAGAAAAGTTTAATGAAAAACATGAGATGTGCTTTCTCTAATATTCATACATAAGTATGTATCCTGTTTATTTTTACAAATCCTAAATAAGATGCGCGCTCAACTGCATTCACATTCGCATTTCGCTACATCGCCGATAGACACACAACACACAAGTATGTGCATACATGTGCTACTATACAGTACAACATGTTGTTCTTTCGCGCTTACTAGGAAACGGAAGAAGGGCGAGACGTTGGATACACGAATGAAGCACAGATTGACAATATGCTCAGCACGCAATTCAAAGTATAAACATCCTGCGAAAAAATAACTGCATTGACAGCAGTTACAATGGTGGGGCTTTATGATAGTAGTTCGAGATATTACAAAACATGGACATATGTTGTATACTAAAAAAGGGTAGCTACAGTCACCAAAATCAAAATCAAGACAAACATGCAAAAGGACAATAACCGATTTTCTGGTTATATTGGAATTTTTACAATTTAGGCGGCTTGTAAATTGGATTAAACTCGGTTAAAAATATCCTGATGTCCCTGAGCTGTTTGTCGCATATTTTGTTGCTCATTTGAATAGATACTTTTATACAGACGTCTCGTATGCTCAGAGCTAGTCGACATATGTATGTATGTATGTAATTCCCTTCTGGACAGTAATTGATTTAAGGTTATTGGTTATTGATATTTTTGGGATACACGAGCACGACCACCGTTGAATACAGACACAGAATTTCTATTCATAGAACTGTGACGCCTGGATAAATTCAAATCACACTGGATTACGGTCAGGAATGTCTTCAGTGTGTCAGTAGGCCGGTACTTATAAAGTCTGCAGTATAAAGGGGTTATGAAATCATCATAACGTGTTTGAAATGGGCTGCATGTTTCTACTGACAATGGGAAAATGGGATCTACTCGGAATCAATTTAGTGCTTTGAAAGGCGCTTTAAAGATGAGCGTTGATGGTTGGTCGGGGAAAATCTATTCTTAAATTAGGAAACGAGTGTGGTGCGTTTCTTTGGGATAGGTTAGATTCAGTGGCTGCCCGCAACCTGCACTTGGACCATATTAGGTCCGTTGTGTCGCCACGCAGGGTAGATACAATACCTTCGAGACCTGTTAGAGCTTCCGATGATAAGCCACCTCCCAACTCCAGAGAGAGAAACCTGTCTTCTTTAAACTGCTTATGTCACGTGTCACTTCAATTTTCCATGGATGAAAGGGATCAACTATACTACATATACAGTACTTCGTTGAGAAGACACCAGAAAAAAAACATACGAACATATATACATACCTATATATCAGCCACAGAGTTTACCAGACTATTGATTGTGTTCTTGTGCTTTCTCGTAGCAGGCCTACCGAAATTACGATAACTTGTGTCATAGGCGACACCTCGTAATTACCACACGGCAATTAAGTTCCGGGAATATATAAACAAAAAACGAGCAAATTGAGTTTGTCGCAACATTTTATTATCGACCTTCATAATACTCGTAGTCCCTTTTAACTCTAAACAATGATTCCAACGTTGCTCCCACGATTCGAAGCACTCGTTCAAAACCAGCCTCTTCAACCTTCTCTATTCCGCCATGATAAGTTCCCCTGAGGTTTGACTTCATCTTGGGGAAAAAGAAAAAGTCGCAGGAGGTAATATCGGGAATATAGGGTGGAAGACTTTTCTTCGCTAAAAATTCTTGCAGACTCAACGAGGAATGGGCCGGCATCCTGTCGTAGCGCAAGATCCACCCCTTCTAGCGAGTTTGGATCCTACACGGAAAACACGTGCTCGTAGCCTCTTTAAGACGTCAATGTAGAACTGTCAAGTCACTGTCTGGTCGTTAGTAGTATTTTCATGATGAACGATGCTGCGATACGAGAGGTGATGTGTACTCCTTCAGGCGGATTGTCTTCTACTGATTTACGGCCATTTACCCTTTGCTCACAATTTTCGAAAGATTTCACTAAAAATTTGGTCACAACATGTTGCTTGTAGTATTAACTATTCATTTTTATGACGCCGCTAAAACAGTTTTTTTTTTTTCAAAAAATACACAAAACAGAAATCGAAGCCTTGGATGAAAACTGAAATAAAGGGCCCCCACTTTTCTAGACAGATGTTGATGAACGACGCAGTGTTGCCAGCCCCCGAGTTAGGACAAGATTCCTGTTACTTAATTGCCACATCCTATATATCGTCAGCCATAGATATAACAAGGCAACCACTGCACTCTAGTGGCCATAATTTGTCTTATACTCGTACGTATAAGATGGATCTGGTTATGGTACAGATGACAATCTCAGTCCGCTTGTATTTGCTGTGACCCGAGAGCACCAGCTTGGTGCCCCTGGGCACAGATCCATCTGTGTATTGTGGAGTTCTATATATGATTTGGGGCTAAAGTAATATAGGCGACAGGCTCATAATTTCTTAGTAGAGGTTAATTTAGCAGGGAAATATTACCGGTTGTTATCTCAGAGCTCCGTAGTTTACAGGGTTGAGGAAAGTCGCGAGTCGAGGACCAAATTCAAGCAATTTGCGCGCCAAATATCCGGAGGTTAGGTCCCTAAACAGGCCACGTGCAGCCGAACAACTCGCGGACGCCCTAGACTGCTATAAAGCGGACATAACCGCCATCCAGGAAATGCGATGGAATAGACCGGGTATAAAGCGGATGAAAAACTGATATAGCGAACATGCCAAGGTTATAAAGCCAAAATGGAAGCCTGCAGGGATGAGAACGGACACGGAGTAGAATCGCAGTCGATGCTGAGAATATGGAAAAACCACTTCTGCAGACTGTATAACGGCGATGTTAGTGGGGTGGCTGTGGTGCCGTGGTAAACATCATCGACCGCCGAGCGGAAGGTCTATAGTTCAAATTCGCTTCGTAGCCAAGAAAAAGCAATTCCTATACGGACAAAAAGTATGCAACGCAGTTGAGAATGGAAAGTGACCAGACGTACTGCTGCAGGCATAACACTCCCAGTATATGGTCAACTGAAATTCATCTTCGACGTATGCAATACTAAACGGCTCGAAACGAATCACTGTGGACTATGACCAACCCGGGATTGGTTGGCTCTCATCCTATCTAGGACAACCACCCCTGAGAGTAGTGAACGAACATCAACGACCCAAGCCACTGCACTCCGTTCAGGTTGTGTGTCTAAAACCACATCATAAGAGTATATAAAATCGCGGATTTAAGACATCTTGGTCTTGACAACTGGAAGCAGCGTGCCCGGGACCGTCAAGGATGGAAGGCAGCTATAGCTCAGGCTCAGATCCTCCATGGATCGCTAGCCTGATAAGTAAGTAAGTAAGAAAGAGAATACATAAAACAAAAAAAAGCTCTTGAACCTGAGCGTGTCTCTAAAACAAAAAAAAAATAAATATACCGCTGTCAGGAAGAATGATCCATTTCTAATCGACAAAAACCGCGGAGAATTCTGCCCCCCTGACCACGATGAAGTTGAAATTGCCCTATCGAAACTCAAGTCGAATAAAGCTGCTGGCGCAGATGGACTGTCTGCTGAGGTCTTCAAGGCAGCTGGGGATGACCTGGTTCGGAGTATGCACCAGCTCATCTGTAAGATATGGTCAGAGGAAAGAATGCCCGAGGAATAGAGTCTCAGCATAGTATGCCCGATCCACAAGAAAGGAGACCTCTCTGATTGCGCCAACTACAGGGAATAAGTCTCCTTAACATCGCCTACAAAATCTTCCCTGCCGTTTTGTGTGAACACCTGAAGCCTATTGTAAATAAGCTGATAAGTCCTGATCAGTGCGTATTCAAGCCAGGGAGGTCCACCATCGACCAAATCTTCACACTACGGCAGATCCTCGAAAAAAACAATGAATTTCAAGTCGACACTCACCACCTATTTGTCGACTTCAAAGCCGCATACGACAGCGTAATTAGAGACGAGCTATACAACGCTACGTCTACCTTTGACATACCTGCTAAACTCGTCAGACTATGCAGGATGAAAATGCTCGCTGCTCCATCCGAATCGGTGAACACCTTACCGATAGTTTTGATGTCAAAAAAGGATTTAGGCAGGGCGATGCGCTGACGTGTGATTTTTTCAACATCATATTAGAAACGATTGTGCAAAAGTCACTGGACAATACAAGAGGCACAATCTATTTCAAATCCTCGCAACTCCTTGCATACGCCGACAATATTGACATAATAGGTAGATTACAGCGAGATGTCAATGAGGCGCTTGCGAGTATTGAGATGGAGGCGGCGAAAATTGGTTTGGCAGTAAACGAGGGCAAAACTAAATATATGCCGTCATCAAAAAAGGACGCTCACCACCGACGCTTGGCCAGAACGTTTGTATTGGCGGATATAAGTTCGAGGTAGTTAAGGACTTCGTCTGCCTTGGCCGAAATCAAACGCAGAATCACTCTTGCCAATCGCTGTTTCTTTGGGCTCAGGAGGCAATTAAGTAATAGAGCCCTCTCCCGAATGACAAAGTTGACTCTATATAAGACCCTTATCATCCCGGTCCTGTTGTATGGCGCAGAAGCATGGACACTATCAAAAGCGGATGAGGAGGCCCTTGGTCGGTTCAAGAGAAAAAACTTGCGCGTGATTTTCGCGTGATTTTCGATGGAGGAAAAGATTCAGCCACGAACTTTACGGGCTGTACAGCGACATGAGCCTAGTCAGGCGTCTACGGATTCAACGCCTAAGATGGCTGGGCCGTGTAGAGCTAATGGATACCACAGCTCCAGCCCGGAGAGTCTTTGAGGGACCAACCCCGAGGGACGAAGAAGCAGAGGACGGCCGCAGTTAAGATGGCGCACACAGGTGGGAGGGGACCGCAGCCAACTGGGTGTGCGCCAATGGAAGAGGCTTGCAAAATATCGTGCTAGTTGAAGGGCCATGTTGGTTGAGGCCCAGGTTCACCCCGAACTGTTGCGTCCGTTAAAAGGAAGAAGATATATCCAGAGGTGGTAATTTTTCATAACTGATTTTAACGCAAGGTGGTAATGGCTTCCAGGATCGCTCATTGGATTTCCCCAAATTTTGCTATAATGATTTGTGCTTCTTTAAGACGGATCATTCTTCAATTTAGTTAAAGATTGCTTGATTGAATACGTATTGCAATAGCAGCCAGTTCTTAAATCGGCACATTCCGGAGAACTGTTGAATTTTTACTAAATATGTCGTTCCTTATACTTTCAGTAAGCATGTAAGGATGTTTATATCAACCCGTTCTGCGCATCTTGCGGTTTCATTCATTTAACGATGGGTTGCTAAATTTAGGGTCACCAGTTCAGTGAATAATCAGTCAATACATGTTGGTTGGTTGGTTAGCTGGATTTCTTTCATAAAGCGATGGGGATCACTTAGACTAAGATAGGTCCATTATGCTACCAATCGAGTCGGCCCCCGAAGGTTTTCCCTTAAAATTATTTTTATTCTTTTTGTTGTGATTCATTTTGATCCCACGAGTAAACTGGTATAGAAAAGGTCCCCCACAACACAACCGGTTCTACTGTGGTAAGGCTCTGAGCGGGCCAATCCATGACCGTTATGTCCTGTTTCTCCAACCGCTCCTAGACAGACCTGGCCTTATGACAAGCCATACAGTCTTTTTAAAATGCTTTTTCTATAAAACTACCACGGCAGGTTCTCCAGGTAGTACGGGAGGTGGTTAGACAGTATAGTTTTCTATGCCAGCGCATCTAATTTACCTTCTATGTGGACTAATGGTTCAACACCATGAGCAATCCAAAGCCCCACACCATAACGCTGTCCAGTTCTTTGTTTGGAGGTTGTCGGGCATAACATTTTCCATCAGGTCCACAAAGATTAAATTTGGATTCATCACTTCATATGACGGTATTCCAAAAAGACGGTATGGAATCCAAATGGCTCTTTGCAAAATTTGTTCGCTTCCTCCTGTTGGCGCCTGTAACTTTCGTTCTTATAAGGCTTAAGTATGCCTGTAACAAGGACGCTGTGGCGTAGTGGTTAGTGTGCTGCACGAGGAGCGCGTTCGGATCTCGATAACACCAACGCCATCGAATGTTTATTTCGCGGCGTTCCTCCTCGGCGAGGTACTGGCAAAACCCTACGTAAATTGTAGGTCCCTTTCACCTGTATGAAAATACATAAATCGCACACAATATGGGCGATTGAGAGAAGATTGGCCATACCCAAGTCATTCATGGGATGTAATGCGATCAAAGAATAAGAGAAAAAATGCCCGATGGTTTTTTTTCCAAGAGGCGTTGTCATATGGTCCTGGCCGCGATGTTTACGCCATATTCTTCTTCCATACGTGCTCTTATTTCCGAGGAAGTGGCAAAGGGGTCCTTAAGAACATGGCGTACTATCAAGAAGTCTTCTCTTTTCGTTGTCTTTCTTGGCCTGAAATGTCTTAAACTTACGAAAGTTCCATGTGTTTTTTGAGCAATATATTTCGTGCTATTTGGCTTATATTTTGCTTCTGCTGGAATAAACGCCATATGAGGCACCTTTCCTCCTTTGTGTAGCTTTTTTTTTTTCCCATCCTTATTTGTAAATATTAAAGAAATATGGGATAATAAAACAAATTGCAAAACAAATTTAACTTGACTTAAGTGATGCAATATCTTAAGTTAAAAGCTACCGGAACGTTCGGGTCTGCTAATTAAAATGCCCCCCAAAACAGATACTTACTTACTTACTTACTTAGCGGGCGCTACAGTTCGGGGTGACCCTGGGCCTCAACCAACATGCCTCTCCACCTAGCACGATCTTTCGCTAGTCTTGCCTAGTGCCGTAAGATATTAATACGTTTTAATATTAATAAAAATGATTTTTTTAAATGAAAAAAATCAAAAAGAAGCACCGTGAAAAACAAGTTCGATAACATGGCTGTTGTCTGGATTCGACCCCGTGTCGTCGGCGTCAAGAGGCCATGGCAGTCTAAGCCATATGGCTAAGACAAATAAGACTACCACCGAAAGTTGTCACAAAATATATTTTCCTTCCTTCTGGTCCTTCTGGTTTGAAATTTTACCCAGTTTTCATTTTAACGATTTTCCTACCTAGTTGAATAAATTGACCCATGGTATGTACTAAAAGCTTCAGACAGAATTGCCTCCTAGTAATCAAAGCTATTGTCGCTTCGCAGCATTATGTCGCCGTAAACTTCTTGGTTCCCTTAACTTGTCCGAAGGTCTACTGAGGCTCTATAATCCAATGTGCTTCTACAACTTGTCATTTCCGCGAACATGAAATGAAATTAGGTGTCCCACTACTACCTGTACCTATTCATACTAATATTCCAATCAAAACACCAACTATCAAACTTTTTCCTCAATAATCTAGAAGCTCTGCCGCAGTGGCAGGTGGATAGGTACACAACATCAATTATTCATCATTAAGTCCGGAAAGAAAAGTCATCATAGATCCCTAACGACATCGTTCTCCATGTTGTCCTCTCCTAACCCTAGTAACGAGTGTCACATCGACAAATAACACTCAATGCTCCACATAATGGCGGTAAGAGGACGATGCAACCACTTCTTTCTTCGATAGTGCTAAGGACATTATCATAAAAATAATTTGTAGTTTAAACAACCCGCCGTCTTCGTGAAAAGGGGTGTCAAGTGTAGAAAGGTATTTTTTTTTTTCTTTCCTTTTAGCTCCTTTCCAACCTTTATGTTTTTTAATGACCGAAGCCAAAGGGATAATGTCATAGATACCTGTTATGCTGCTATGCACCGCGGCGAAGCACAACGCAGGAAGGAAAGTGGAGTAGAGTCTAATTTGCGAGTCAATAAACATTAATTAACCCTTAGCAGAAGAGGAGGACAAGAACAAGGAGGAAGCCGGTATGCCCTTAAGGACTTGCTCACTGTGAGACCTGTATTGAGATTATTTTGCACAGAAGAGCAAGCTACCTTTGTCTCTTCCAAATGTTTTTGTTCAATGTTGTCCTTCAGTTGTTCAATGTCACAATTCTCCTTTCCCTCGTATCTATTATAATAGTTTGCCGCTGCCACTATGGAGTCAATTAAAGGAGGTCAGTCTTCTCTCTGACGTATTTATGTCATATCAATACCTAATTAATAATACAAGCTGGTCGTAAATTATTAACGTCCTAACCCTGACATTCTCTGAGTGACTTTGGTTATGTTTGATTGACATGATGATGACATGGGGCAGGGGCTTCAATAATCGAAGTCGTGATTGAAAACCTTTAAGATGTGCTTATGTGAGGATGTCAGCGATGGTTCAACTCGTTTGACCTGCAGAATGACTGAGAATATTTGTGTGGTGAAAGCACACAAAGGTTATGTGTTTGTGATTGGAAGAAAGTTCTAGATTGACATTTAATGCGGGTTTGTTAGGGCAACTTGCATGATGTACGCCGTGAAATATTTTACCTTTACAAATGGCTTTAGGATATTGAGTGTGGCCATATAATTTATTGAACTCTTGCAAGAAATACAAAATACAATTTGCCATATGTCATATGGCAAAAACATACAAATAACTGGAATACCTTATGCGATAATTGGGAAAACCGCACAGGAAATGTCATGGACATAAATAATCCTTATCACAGTGTTGTCTATTTCGGGACTGATGCCATCAACTTTTGTCGACCGGTATCATACTTACTTCTGGAGGGTTCTGAAGAAATACGTCTGGGTTCTATTTAGAAATTAGGATCCAGGATTAACTCACGATGATAGGATGCCGTAAAATGAAGTAGTGAATTGCTAGTGTCTTGTGTCTGCCAGTCTCATTTTAGCCGCTACCATCTCAATGCTCGTAAAGGCCTCAATGACATCTCGCTGACTTCGTCCAATTATGTCAGTGTCATCGGCATATGCAAGCAGTTGTGCGGACTTAAAAAAGACGGTGCCCCTCGTATTGACCAGTGAGTTTTGCACGATCCTTTCAAGGACGATGTTGAAAATGTCGCACGATAGCGTGTCGCCCTGTCTAAAACCTATTTTGACATAAAAGGTATCGGTTGGGTCGCTTCCGACCCTGATGGCAGCAAGATTCATCCTGCATAATCTGATGAGTTTGGCAGGGATGTCATAACTGGACATGGCGTTGTATAGTTCGTCTCTATTTATACTATCGTATGCAGCCTTAAAGTCAGACAAACAGGTGGTGGGTGTCGAGCTGGAGCTCGTTTACTTTTCCAGGATCTGCCGTAGTGTAAATAATTGATCTATAGTGGACTTCCCGGGCCTGAAACCACACTGATATCCACCAATCAGTTTATTAACAAACGGTTTCAGGCGTTCACACAGTACAGTAGAGAAGGTTTCATAAGCGATGCTTAGAAGACTTATATCTAGTTGGCGCAGACAAGGGGGTCTCCTTTTTTGTGGACCGGGCGAACGATACTAAGATTCCGTTCATCGAGCATGCATTCCTCTGACCATATTTTACAGATGAGCTGGTGCATACTCCCAACCAGGTCATCTCCAGCTGCCTTAAAGCTACTCCGGCAGCTTTCATGGACTTAAGCTTAAAAAAAGCATTCCCAACTTCGTCCTGGCCAGGGGGACGGAATTGTCGGAATTGCGCGAAAAAACAGCAGCTGGTGGGAATGAAATATGAGAAGTTTTGGCTCATACGTCTTTCTCATCAAATGTATGTATCTCCGACCGATTACAACCTTTCCGAAATCTGGGAAATTTTCTCCCAACCACAGTTTCTAAAAAATATAACTTTTGACGTTTGACCCCCTATCAATGGAACCACTTAGTTAAGAAGGTCAGTTACCCTTACCCGCTGAACATCAGTCAAGTCGTTAAGGAAGTAGGATCCTGATTCATGATTAAACAAAGAGCCGGACAGGTTCAGAGTAGGTGATGAATGGATTCGAACTCCTCTTCGTCTAAGCAGCTTTTGCAGAAGTCATTCGGAACTTGCCCTAGTTTTTGTGCTTGACTGCCAATGGGAAGTGACCGGTGATGACATCAATAATTTTGTATATGTTAGTTCGTTTTAGGGAGATTAGTCCCTTGGTCCGTTGACTGTCAAGCCGAGCACGGTGTGCCCCTGGGCCCATCTCAGGTTCGTCTCAGCCATGGCGAGGTTTGCGAGTTTAAGTTGAATGGCTGTTAGAGGTATACCTCCGTTTGCCATGTTTGATTCTTGCGTTGTTCCTTGTCTGACGATTGTGTCGGCTCTTTCACCTCCTGAGATATCTCAGTATCCTGGTACCCATGTATGTATGTTGGCGTTACAGTCCATGAAGGACCTGAGCCGAGCTTCTCTCAATCACCCATGTTATGTGTGATTTAATTTTCCCATAGGTGAAAGGGACCTAAAGTTTATTGCCGGTTCCGAACAGCGAATTTCGAGAAGCTTTTCATGACAATTCTACGACAGGGGGTTTTGTCAGAACCCCGCTGAGGAGAAACACCGTGAAAAACACGTTCGATGACATTGCTGTGTCGGTATTCGATCCCGTGTCATCGGCGTCAGAGGCCAACACACTACCCAAGAGATGATGTATATTAAACTGTCCTGCCATCTCCTTAACAGATAGGCGGCAGTCAGGGCTTACTTTTGAGGTACACACATAGGACTCCAACGTTTTCAATGCTGCTTGATTGTCTATAACAAAAGTTAAACATGTTGTGTAGCCTGGCATTTTCATGGTAGCGCTTAATCAATTGTATGTTAACCAATTCTTGATTAGTTCGTTCAAATGGTCGACTTGTGCACAGTAGAGGAGGGTTTGTGGAGGGTTGCCGGTTGACCATGATTTTCGTATAGGTATATAACAATTCGAATCTCCTGTATTAATTCGCTTTAAAAATTGCTCGAATTCATTACAGCGTTCAACAGCGTTTCACTGATTGTAATTCGGTCAAATTTCTTTGTGTTGATTTGTGTGGCACCCAAATATCGAGCTTCCTTGGGTAACCTGCTCTTTTTAGATGATTTTAAACTATCATATGCTGATGTGATGTTTAATGCTCCCGGTATTTCTTGACAGCTTTCCTGCCGCCCCTGCTCCACTACCTACAGATTTTTATCGACTTTCATATGTTATTGGTGAGTCGGAGCAAGGTTCATCTCTGACACCAACATTTCCGATACGGAATTTAGCCAATTCTCTGTTCAGTGTCCACTCTCAGTTTTCTTATTGTACACTTCATACATTTTTCGGCATATTCTTACAGTCTATTTGCCTTTGTTATAGTAAAACATCACCTCCATCAGATACTTCCCTCATTTTCAAAACATATTAATTCCCAGTAGTTCGGATAGGTTAGATACAATAGATTTGGTAAGTAAAATAAGGAAATAGATTGAGTAAGTAATATAGATGAATTCATTATCTTTAGGGTAAGATAGTTTTAAATACATACATATATAACAGTCTCCATCACCAGTTTTAAAGAGATCGGTAGCGATCAATTGCTCTACGTCTCATATGGGACCGTCTTAATTTGGTTAGTCTTGTCTGTTTGTTTTCGATACTCGATTCCATTAAATCGATGGGCTGTTTTATTCCGACTGAATTGGAAGCTATGTCGGCATTGGCTGGAACTATTTCTTCTTCTTCCTTTGTTTCTTTCTTGGAGTTGTTGGCTTGTTTCCCCTCTTCTAGTAATTTAGATGTCCACTTGCAAATTTGAGTTTCCATCGTGTTGAAGGTTCTTCACCATTGACCGAAAATCATATAAAGGTTGAAATATATCATTTTCCGAAGCATTACCTTTAAACAGAGTGGCCCTCATCTGATCGAGGTGTCTTCGGTATGGTGTTCCATCCACGTCCACGTTGCGCTTGCGCTCAGGAATTTTCGTCATATCGATGTGTGAAGGTCTAAGCAGGTCTAATCTGATTCTTAAATTAAATTTAAGCATCATCTCAGATGGAGTTTTCCCCGTAGTTGTGGAAGAAGTCTTCCTATACTGGAGAAGTAGACGATGTAATTTTGAATGAAGATTACCTGAATCATTCCTGGCTGAACGTAGTCCGTTTTTCAAGATTTGCACAAAATGCTCCGCTTGTCCGTTTGCAGATGGATGTGCTGGTGATGTCAGCTTATGTACAATATCATTTGATTTTAAGAAATCCTTGAATTCTTTCGATGTAAAATTAGTTCCATTGTCCGAAACAATAGTTCTTGGGATACCAAATCTAGCAACTCGCCCTTAAGGCGCCCGAATTGTATGAAAGCTGGTAATTCGTTTCATTGGAACTATTTCTGGCCATTTTGTTTTCGCATCGACCATCACTAAGAAATAAAATTCCATTAATGGGCCCGCGAAGTTAATATGTATGCGCTGCCAAGGAAATAGTGGTACCTCCCACGGATGGGTCTCAACTTTACTCGGCTCAGCATGAACTTTGGCACAATCACGACAACCCTTTGCTAGTTCCTCAATGTCCCGATCGATTCGCGGCCAATAGCAAAAACTCCTTGCTTAGGCCTTCATCTTGATTATGCCAACATGTGTAGAGTGTAGTTCACTCAGAACTTTGGAGCGTAATGTAGAAGGTATTAAAACTCTTGTTCCTCGGTAGAGGCATCCTTCATGTAGCATTAGCTCAGCTTCCGTTCCTTTGTATGGGGAATTATTTAAAGTTTCCCCGGATTGCAGTTTAATCTGCAACTTTGCTAGCTCTTTGTCTCTTTTGGTTTCTCGCAGTACATCTTTATTTGTTACTGGTAAGTATTCATCCCAAATTTGGTTAATTTGAAATGTATCCGCCATGACATCACCCTGTATCTCAGAAGGGTTTCTGGAAAGAAAGTCAGCGTTGGTGTGTTCCTTTGTATTTCTGTATTTAGTTATGTAGTTAAATCCGCTTAAAAATTGTGCATAGTGTAGTATTCCTTGAGCTGTAAGTAATGGTAAGTTATTTTCCGGGTTAAATATTGAAACCAACGGCTTATTGTCTCTAATGAGTATGGATTCTCTTCCATAACAGTAGTTAAAGAATTTATGTAATCTCCAATAAATGGCAATCGCTTCCTTATCTAGTTGACTGTAATTACTTTCGGCCTTCCTAAGGCTTCTCGATGCAAAAGCTATAGGTTTTTCACCGTTTAAAGTCATGTGAGGAAGTACCGCTGAGAGTCCAACTGGCGAAGTGTCTGTAGCCAAAATTAAAGGCAGTTGTTCATCGAACGGCACCAACACATTTCCCCTGCGATTTCATTTTTTCAAATTTTTGAAGGACTGTAGGCATTCTGGTGTCCAAACGAATTTTTGGACACTCCGTGCAGGGCACCCTGTAAATCGTTTTTCCCCTAGGTGTTTTGACGCAAACTTATCGCTTGTACTGTGGTTAGCGCATTCAGTTCGTATGGGCTATAGCTTGTTTCTTCAACATGTGTGTTTGTCTCTTTCGCATGTGATTGTGATTTAATGCAAACCGATGCCACGTGACCCCTGCTACGACACTTTTTGCAAAAGAGGTTAGCTGCTCGACATTTATTTGCCTTATGATCATTCTCTCCGCTTTTTTTTTTTTTTGTTTTTAGAGACTCGCGCAGGTTTAAGAGTTTTTATATTCTCTTATGATGTGTTGACACACACAACCTGAACGGAGTGCAGTGGTTGGGGTCGTTGATGTTCGTTCACTTCACTACTCTAAAGGGGGTTGTCCTAGACCTAGATAGGACGAGAGCCGACCAAATTCCGCGTTGGTTATAGTCCGTAGTAATTCGTTCAAGCACTTTTAGTATTGCATACGCGGAGAATGAATTTCGGTTGACCATGGTCAACACTTTCCATTCACAACTGCGTTGCATACTTTTTGTCCGTGTAGGAATTACTTTTTCTTGGCTATGAAGCGAATTTGAACCATAAACCTTCCGCTCGACGGTCGATGATGTTAACCACTGCACCACGGGACAAGCTGTTCGATTTCTGATTGTGTTTCGAACTTGCTTGTCCACCCTATTTGCTTTGCCTGTATTTGGTGTACCATTTCCATTGAACGACTTTCCGCTTTTGATGCCTCCATCGCGGATGCGTATCCAATTGGAGTTTCCAACGACATATGTCTTTGTTTCTAGCAACATCTTTCCTAAATATCCGAGTCCCTCAACCCTTAAATAACCTGTGAACGTAGGTGTGTATCTAGGGTCGACTTTTGGCACGCATTACACTTAAAATTGCAATGTGCACTTAGGTTCTTTAACTAAGCTAAATAATGAGCCACCGGTTCGCCCTCGTGCTGCAATCTGAGTAGAAACTTGTGCTGTTCAGTGATTTCATTGGGTCTTGGGCTGAGGTGATTTCTGAGAAGGGAAATCAAATCATCGTAGGATTCCTAATCCGGGTCATCTGGTGCTGTGAGGTTGGACAAAAGTTCGTAGTATTTAGCTCCTATACAATTAATTAGTACTTGCCGCTTTTAAGTAGGATCAATGATGTTTTTCGGAGATAGATCATTTTCCAGTCGTTTGATAAAATTGCGAAACGATTCCTCTGGTTCATTAAATTGATCGAAATATAGGTCAGGTGTACCGGTCGTTGCTTGTATGTTTTGTAGTGCAGTTGTAAGAGCTTCAATTAGTTGCGCAGCATCCGTCATTTTAAGATTTTCCTTAATCTTTTAAAACCTTGTTGCCACTGATAGATATCCCTGTAGTTATCGTTTGTATATATTGTAGATACGTATTTTATTCACGGAGTGGAAAACACGTTTACTTCGATGCCTGATTCATGTAAGACCAGGAAACCCTTTATTTCATTTTAACGATTCATGTTAACTCAAAGTAGTTAGGATAGGTTAGTTACAATAGATCAGCTAAGTAATATAGATGAATTCATTATCTTTAAGGTAAGATAGTTTTAAATACATATACATATAACATATAGATATGCCTAATCTGAGGTAACAATGTTGCTACATACATATGTATATATTCCAAACTTCAGATCTTTTGCTTGCAAAATCTTCAACATTTTACTACGGCTCTCCTCTTGGGCTAGGTGTAGGTGCAAGTTTTTGCTTGTAATCAGGAAGGTTTGCTCGAAGTTAAAGATGATTAAGTACTAGCTCTACTTTAGACTGTGTTACCAACTTTTCTTAAAGTAAATGGGTTTCTTTCAAAGTAACAGCAAATATGCTGACCACCGATTGTTTTAGAGGATGTCTACTTAGTAGTAAATTTTCGAAACTTTTTTCCATGGACTATATTGCTTGTTTGCTTTTTTCTTATCGCCTTGGAAGTAGCAATGCAATTTACCAAGGTACTTTACAATAGAAACATTTCCCTTTATAAACGTCAGATTCGCAAATATCGTACATTGAGTCTATTTCGCTCCACCGTGTGGTTTAAACTGCTCTGTTTTACGCCATCACAAACGAAGCCAAAGATTAGTCATTCCACTTGTGGCAAAGTCCATGCCTTTTTGGTATAACTTACTTACTTACTTGGGTGGCGCAACAGTCCGCGGTGAACCTGGGCCTCACCCAACAAGCGTCTCCAGCTGGCACGGTCTTTGGTCAGCTATTTCCAGCGCCGCACGCCCAGTTGGTTAAGGTCCCTTTCCACCTGCGTGCGCCACCGTAGATGCGGCCGTCCCCTGCCGCGCTTTCCTTCCGGGGTGGATTCGAAGACTCTTCGGGTCGGAGCTGTATTTTCCATGCGCTCTACATAACCTAGCCACCTTAGATGCTGTATCCGTAGACGTCGTACCAGGCCGATGTCGATGTACAACCCGTACAGTTCTTTGTTAAATTTTCCCCTCCATACACCGTTTGAACAAACGGGACCCTAGATAGTGCGCAGAATTTTCCTCTCGAAACGACCAAGGGCATCTTCATCGGCTCTTGTTAAGGTCCAAGCTCCTGCGCCGTAAAGGAGGACTGGTCAAGGTCTTTTATAGTGTCGCCTTGGTTTTCCGAGAAAGGGCTCTACTTCTCAATTGTCTCTTAAGCTCAAAGAAACAGCGGTTGGCAAGAGTGATTCTTCGTTTTATCTCAGCGCTGGTGTCATTGTCGCCGGTCATCAATGAGCCAAGGTAGACGAATTCCTTGACCACTTTAAGGTTATGTCCGCCCATGGTGACGTTCTGACCAATACGTCGGTGTTGTCCGTCTCTTTTAGATGAAAGCAAGTATTTGGTTTTACCCTCATTAATCTTGAGACCCATCTTAGCCGCTTCTACCTGAATGCTTACAAATGCCTCATTGACGTCTCGCTGTGTCCGTCCAATCACGTCAATGTCGTCGGCGTACGCAAGCAATTGCGTAGTCTTGAAATAAATCGTACCTCTTATGTTGGCCAGTGACTCTTGCACGATTTTTTCAAGCACGATGTTGAAAAAGTTGCATGACAGCGCGTCACCTTACCTAAATCCTTTTTTAACATCAAAGGTTTCGGTTTGCCCATTACCGACCTTAATGGAGCAGCGAGAACTCTCCATTGCCATCCTGCACAGTCGGGCGAGTTTGGCAGGGATGTTAAAACTAGACATGGCTTTGTATAGCTCATCTCTATACACGCTGTCATATGCAGCCTTGAAATCGACGAAGAGGTGGTGAGTGTCGAATTGGTATTCCTGGGTCTTCTCCAAGATCTGCCGTAGCGTAAATATTTGGTCTGTTGTGGATTTACCTGCCTAAAATCACACTGACAAGAGCCGATCAGGTTATAGACAAACGGTTTCAGGCATTCACACAATACGGCAGAGAAGATCTTATATGCAATGTTAAGGAGACTTATTCCCCTATAGTTTGCGCAGTTATAGAGGTCTCCTTTCTTATGGACCGGGCAAACGATGCTAACATTCCATTAGTCGGGCATGCTTTCCTCCGACCATACCATGCAAATGAGATGGTGCATGCACCTTACCAGCTCATCTCCAGCCACCTTAAAAAGCTCAGCAGACAGACCGTCTGCGCCCGCGGCTTTATTAGACTTAAGTCTTGATATCCCTATTTTGATTTCGTCTAGGTCGGGTGGACTGAATTCTGTTTCATCGTCGTCCATTACGAATGGCTCGTTCTGCCTGACAACGGTATCTTGTCTATCATCGCGGTTATACAGTCTGCAGAAGTGGTCTTTCCAAATCCTCAGCATCGACTGCGACTCTACTACCAGTTCTCCATTTTCATCCCTGCAGGCCGCCGCTCTGGCTTTATACCCATGGCATGGTTGGTTTACCTTATTGTAAAACTTCCGGGCGTCATTTCTACGGAAGTATCTCTCCATCTCCTCGATCTCACGCTTTCCGTGCTCTCTCTTCTTTCTTTTGAAAAGCATGTGTTCCTCTCTTCTTTTCTGCTCACAGATTTCGCGAGCAGCTCTCGTCCATCGTTGCAGCATGGCTTTATATGCCTCCTGTTTTGCTGCATGGGCTTGTTCGCATTGTTCATCGAACCAGGGGTTTCTAGGTGGTGGCGGATTGAAACCCAGCATTCCTGCTCTATTGTTTGTGGAGGAGACACGATCGGCAAAGATTCTGGCAGTCTCTTGCGATTGTAGTTTTTCGACGTCAAATTTACGTAGTCCTACTCAACTCCTAAGCATTCTTGATATCCTTACTCGTACCTTGGCTACAACAGGATAGTGGTCCGAGTCGATGTTGGCTCCTCGGAAGGCTCCCACGTCAAGAATACAGGAGGAGTGTCTGGCGTCGTTCCGATCGCAATGTGATCAATCTGGTTTGTGGTCGATTGATCAAAAGACCGCCAGGTACCCTTGTGGATGTTGAGATGGGGGAATCGCGTACTTGCTACAAGGTGATTACGCCCCGCTAGGAAATCGATTAGCCTAGGTCCGTTGTCGGATGTGGTGTTATGGAGGCTATGCTTTCCTATGATCGATTCAAATATGTCCTCTTTGCCCAGTTTTGCATTAAAATCTCCTAGGACTATTGATGTGTCGTAGCTGGGGCATTGGGCATATGTTCTGTATAGGAGATCGTAGGATTATTCTTTGAGTCGATCGTCCTTTTCTTGCGTTGGGGCGTGACCGCATATTAAGCTAATGTTTCCAAATTTAGCGTTGATGCGGATTGTTATAAGGCGTTCTCTTATATCTCGGGAGCTTAAGACTTTTTGTCGAAGTTCTCCTCGAATAACGAATCCGCACCCGAATAGGCGCTGTTTGTTCTCCTTGTAGCAGTTCCCGTGTTAGATGTCGTAGTTTTTTATCCGTCCTTTGCCTGGTCCATCCCATCGCACTTCTTGGAGTGGGGTTATATCTGCTTTATATTAGTTGAGGGTTTGCTCCAATTGATCGCCTGCACCCGGTCTGTTAAGGGACCTCACAATCCAGGTGCAGACTCTCAAGTCCGTTAGTCGTTTGCAGGAGTCGTCAGCTTTGTATTCGTCCGGCTTGTTGTCGTTTCGCAACAAGTAGGTTTTTACGTTGTAGGGATGTTACCCCTAAGCACAACCCCCTCTTGGTATAAAGAAGACCAAAATGGTGGCCAAACTGTATCACTCTGATTCTGCTGTAGTGTTTAAGATATCTGCGTTTGTCTGCGTTCGTACCATTACTGCAACAAGGTAACAATAGTCTATGATAAGCATGAGCTATGTATTTCGTCGACAACTGATTGATCAGGGAAGATAGTTTGTGTCTTTTCTCTTAATGAGCGCATGTACTCCAACATCGATTGCTATCTTCATGAACTTGATAATTTCTTGCAAACAATTATCCGTCCATGCCAAAACCAAACTTATATACTCCTTCAAGGCGCCTATTATACAAAGATTTTAGTTTGTCGAAATATAGAGAAAACCATCTGGCCAACATTTGTAGTGAAAGAATATTCAAATTAATTTCTTCCTCTGTCATCAGAGAGTTACATTTTTGGAAACCTCGTGGAATAAAAGACAAACCACAGCCTATTATTGGTTAAAGGAAAGTGCATTACAAAATTAATGGAAAAGGAAAAATTAAAAAGAATGTAAAGGGAATCCACTGTGAAATTAATTACCTTTCACAAGTGGAAAATATTACCCGTCGGAGTTGATTTATTGTGCAATACTCTTACAGTCCTCCCTTACAAAGACGATAACCGGGATGGCTTCATTTAATTCATCAACAATCAAAAATGTGCCAGCTAAGGCACCTGCCTTGTATTGGAGGCATCCTGTCTTGCCTGCTATGTTTTTTTGCTTGCCTTCTTTTTTGAGTTTTCTTTTTAGGTCTTTTTAATATTTTATGTGCACTTTCGCCTGTTTTTTGGTTGACTCAACGACTTGAGGTGCTCTCGCGAGGATGCTATTGCTGATGTCAGGTGGAAGGGGGTTCGGAGAGCAAGAGCTTTGGAAGAATTTCGTTCTACGTAGATTGCTCGTTTAGATGGAATACTCTTTTATTTGATTTTTTCCATGCGCTTTATGGCTTTGATATTCTTATTTTGGAGCTAAACGTTGGCGCGGCATGGCTTGGTGTGGCATATAGAATAGGTAAGCAAATCGATGTTATGTGCCTTCCGAGGTTATGACTAGCACAGAGTGTATGGTTGATAGCCAATTAAAATTTAATTGTGCAGTTATTGCTACTTGCTACTAGGTACTTGATTCTGGTACAAGCACGAGTACTACTTGGTACTTGCAGACGTTCCGTTTGAGGGGCTCGATTGATGGTTGTCCTGGTGGTGGGCTTTATAGCCTACGAAGGTCTTTGTTACATCAAATTGTTGAATAGGAATTTGATTTCATTGTTTGCATACCGAGTAAACGCATATTAGGAGAGTATTCGATAGTATTTCATATTCTTTCTTTTGGGTTAATCGAAATATTTTGTGGTTAGGTATGCATTTGGAAGAGGTCAATTGAATATTAAGCGAATATATAATGTTCGGTAGAGGACTGACTATATTGTTGAACCAAAGTAAGATATTAAGACTTGTGGGTTAATATGAAAAGCAAATTCAATTTCAGTAGGTAGTCTTCGAAATGTTTTTGGTTCCACTGAATTTCAAAAGACCGACAAGGTACAACAGAAATTTTCTCCTCTAAATTCAGTCATACAGAGCTAGATGTTAACGTGAGCCCTTTTTAATTTATATTTATCGAAGCGGGTTGTGCTCAAGGTTTCGGCGTTAATAATTTCTAAGCCTCGGACAGGAATGATCAAAATGTTAATAACATATATAAATGAAAAAATCACAAAGATTGTTGGTTTTTATATAGAATGAGATGCTGTGTGAGTCTCTTAGGCTAGCTTCTCTCATTACTTTACATACATACATACATTTTCAGTGGCCCGCATGTTCCAACAAAAGATTCTCGGGGGTCATGGGCGCACGCGGGATCTCCAAGCCTCTCTATTCTCCGTCATCGACTCTTAACTCATCAGGAGCTATGCCCAGACGCACCCAGGCGAGTTTTTTGACTTGGTCCAACTACCTCGTCCTGGGTCTGCCAAACGGTCGCCTGCCTGATGGTATTGCATCCAAGGTACGCTTCGGAAGTCGTGATGATGGCGACATTCGTCTCACGTGATCAAACCATCGAGGCATAGCCCTTTCCGTTCGGAGAAGCAGCTGCATAAAATTGAGCTCCCCGCGCACTGCCGTGTTTCTCACCCTATCCCGGCGAGTAACTCCCACAACAGCAGGAAGAAATATCATTTCGGCAGCTTGTATTCGCAATCTTATTCTTTCGGTCAATACCCAAATTTCATGACCATGTTCGTCAATGGATCTTATATAATGTTCTGCACTTTCTACAAACTCCCCCGCAAAGTCCGGACATCAATCCCATAGAACATCTTTGGACAATTTTGGATAGAGGTGTTCGAAAGCATGATATTCGGAACAAACAGCAATTAGAGGAAGTCCTAAAAGAAGAATGGGGCCAAAATACCTTCGGAAATGACTGGGAAGCTAAAAGACTCAATGCCCAGAAGACTGCAAGCTCTAATTGATGCCAAAGGCGGGCCAACGAAGTATTAATACTACTTTTAGTTTGTTGTATTCAGACTTTTGCAAAGTCAAATTTGTAACTGAATTGAAATGTTTGTATGCGTTTTGTTATCTATTGAATCGAAATTATTCGTTTTTTCATTTTTTTATTGATAATTAAATAAATTTTATTTTGATATATAATTTATTGTTCTAAGTTTTTCTGATATTTTAAAAATCGATGTTAAACTTTACTCTAACAGCTGTATTCAGACTTTTGCAAATCACTGTATGTAAGTTTGGCTTCGCTCAAACACCCATATTGTGTGTGATTTTATTTTCCCATGGGTGAAAGCGCACGCATATATTTACAACGTATCTCTGATCCGTGCGGAATATGCAGTTAATGGTGCTTGCTATTCCAAAAGTTAGTAAAGGTAATTCAAGAGTCCCAGGCGACTATTAACACTTGGGCTATACATATAGTAAATACCAGTACGTGGTGTCGAAAGCATATATCTAATTTACTTAACACCCTCCTTCGAAAGCTTAAAACTCGGGCTGACAGTCATAGTCTGCGCGGAGCTTGCCGGTAATTACTGATGGCAAGTCTCAGACACCTCGCGCCATCTCAAAGTCATGAAGCATAAACTCAGCTCCAGTCAGCCTTTCCTAACTTCTAGTGAAACGAGCACAAGTTCAGCTCTAGTCCTAACTTCGGATGAAACTACCATATCAACCATAAGTGTTTCCACCTCAAAACCTTCAGTTAAATCTACATCCCCTTGGTTGTAAAAATTACGTCATTAGTGCGTTGCTGCCGACCACGCGGATGTTCAACTCACAAGGTGCTCACCGTTTCATCATCGATTGCTATGTACATATGTATTTGTCCCGGCAAAATTCCTTAAACCCTTGTTTTATTAAGGGGCTGATTACACTGCGTGATATCACCTTTTTAATAAAAAGTTGTAGTGGAGTAATTGTGGGGGAGGGAGCGAGCAAACAGAGCAAAGAAGTTGATCGCGTTTAACATGGCACACGCCAGCTTCGATCTCTATCCCTGCTCAATCCAAGTTGACAAACAGCCTCCGCGTAGCCCCCTGGATAGCTATACTGGCACCCGCCACATAGTGAACCAATATGTGCAGCGACCCGACCCGTTGTTCCTTGGGAAAGAGGAACCTGGCCCTCCAGGTTGGGGGTTGCGTTTAAGGTTAACATACCTACCTATCGCGTAAAATAAATTATTTGTTCGGAGACAACCAATAGCCTCGGATACGGGCGGATTACATGTCGACGACCCCCGCAAATGTCTAAAAGGAAACGGACCTGCACCTGGCACGTTAGGTCCCTCAACAGACCAGCCGCAGCCGGACAACTGGTCAACTCTTTGGACTGCTATAAGGCAGACATTACCGCGCTCCAAGAAGTGCGATGGGATGGGCCAGGCAAAAAGCGGATGAAAAACTGTGATATGTACATATATACTACGGAAACTACCACAGAGAAAATAAACAACGCTTATTCGGATGCGGATTTGTTATTCGAGGCAGACTCAGGAAAAACGTCTTAAGCTTCCAACATGTAAGCGAACGCCTCATTACTATTCGCTTTAAGGCCAATCTCGGCAATATAAGTTTAATATGTGTTCACGCCTCAACAGAGGAGATAGACGACCGACATAAAGACGATTTCTATGATCTAAGCAGAACATATGCCCAATGTCCCAGCTATGACACCAAAATTGTTCTAGGAGATTTAAATGCGAAGATGGATAAGGAAGCAATCTTTGAACGAGTCATAGTAAAGCATAGCCTACACAACACCACAGAAACCATAGAACAGCAATGGAATCGTTGTCAGAACACCATAAGAGAGGTCGCCTGAGATGTACTCGGTTTTAAGCCACCACCTTCGAGAAAGCCCTGGTTTGATGACGAATATAGACAGGCCCATATAGAGAAACAGAATGCATACATGGCTACACTGCATCGACGGACCAGAGTTGCCCGCGAGCTATATGAACAGAAAAGGAGGGAGGAGCATGCGCTTCTGAGAAGGAAAAAGAAGGAGTACGAAAAGCGCGAGATCGAGGAGATGGAGAGATGCTATTGCAGAAACGTTGTTCGAAAGTTCTACCAAGAAGTAAAACGAACATGCCAAGGCTATAAAGCCAGGGCAGAAGCCTGCAGGGATGAACACGGACAACTAGTAGTAGAATCACAGTCGATGCTGAGATTGTGGAAGGACCACTTCTGCAGATGATAGTCAAAATGCCGCCGTCAGGCAGAACGAACCATTCACAATAGACGAAGACGAAAGAGAATCTCGTCCACCCGACCTAGACGATGTTAAGATAGCGATATCGAAACTTAAGTCTTATAAGGCTGCTGGAGCAGACGGACTTCCCGCGAAACTGTTTAAGGCAGCTGGGGATGAGCCGGTTAGGAACATGCACCAACTCAACTGCAAGATATGGTCGGAAGAATGCATGCCCGATGAATGGAATCTCAGCATCGTTTGCCCGGTCCATAAGAAAGGAAACCCCTATGACTGCGCCAATTTCAGAGGGAAAAGCCTCCTGAACATTGCGTACAAGATCCTCTCTGCCGTACTGTGTAAGTGCCTGAAACCGTTCATGGACAATCTGATAGGTTCCTACCAGTGTGGTTTCAGGCCAGGAAAATCCACGATAGACGAAATATTTACACTACGGCAAATCTTGGAGAAGACTCATGAATTCCAGGTCGTCACGCACCATCTTTCTGTCGACTTTAAAGCCGCGTATGACAGTGTTTATAGAGACCGGCTATACGCTCTGTATGTCATGTCATGTTTTAACACTCCTGCCAAACTCGTCAGACTGTGCAGGATGACTACGGAGAACCCTCGCTGCTCTATTTTGTTTTGTGATTTGTTTAACATTATTCTTGAAAAGGTCGTGCGGGATTTTGCGGACAAAACAAGAGATACGATCTACTTGAAGTCCACACAATTGACGTTATTGGACGGACAAAGCGAGACGTCAGTGAGGCGTTCGCAAGCATTGAAGTAGAAGCGGCTAAAGTGGGTCAAGGGTAAATGGGGACAAGACCATATATATGCTGTCATCCAAGAAAGACGCGCAACACCGACGTCTTGGTCAAAACGTCACCTTCGGCAGCTACATTTTTGAAGAAGTCAAGGACTTCGTCTACCTTGGCTCGATAGTGACAAGCAGCAACGACACCAGCGCTGAGATAAAACGCAGAATAACTCTTGCCAACCGCTGCTTCTTCGGGCTCAAGAGGCAATTGAGTAGTAGAGCTCTCTCGAACAACTAAGGTATCCCTCTACAAAACCTTAATCATCCCGGTCCTCCTCTACGGCGCTAAAGCTTGGATTTTATCAAAAGCAAATAAAGGGGTTTTTGGGCGTTTTGAGAGGAAAATTCTGCGTGCAATGTTTGGTCCCGTTTCTGTAAATGGAGAGTGGAGGAGGTGATTTAACCAAGAACTGTACGGGCTGTACAGCCACATCGGCCTAGTTAGACGTCTTCGGATCCAACGTCTAAGCTGGATGGGCTATGTAGAGTCAGTGGACATAACCGCTCCGGCCCGAAGACACCAATGCCGAGCAACGACACAGCAGTGGACGACCGCATCTAAGGTGGCGCGCACAGGTGGAAAGGGACCTCAGCCAACAGGGCGTGCGGCACTGGAAGAGGCTGGCCAAAGATCGTGCTGGCTGGAGAGGCTTGTTAGTTGAGGCCCTGGTTCACCCCGAGCTGTAGCGCCATCTAAGTAAGTAAGTAAGTGGAGTAATTCCAATGAGTGCTTGGGCTGCAGTGGCAGGTTGGCAGAGCGCCTGTAATGGCGAGAAACGCTAGTTTATGAAGGCATTGAAGCTTAACTATTATCGTTTTTTGCTCGACTTTTGTCCATCATACCGTGGACGCATAGGTCTTACTTTTCTTTTTGTGGCGTTACAGCGCATGAAGGACCAGAACCAAGCTACACTCAATCACCCGTGTATGTGTGGGATTTATTTTTTCACACAGGTGGAAGGGACCTACAGTTTAATGCCGATTCCGAATGGCGTGAGTCGAGGAGCTTCTTCAAGGCAAGTATACTAGGGGGGGTTTTTCCAGTACCCTGCCGACGAGGGACGCCGCGAAATTAACCTTCGATGGGGTTGGTGTTATCGGGATCCGAACTCATTCATCGTGCGTCAGAGTCCAACACACTAACCACTGCGCCACGGCGCCCTCGATAGGTCCTACTATCGCGCTATGTAACCAGTGGATTACCTTAGGTTTAGATCCCCAGTTTTTACCGTAAGTGCGTCGACAGGAATACATGGCCTTAGTCGCTTTTGTAAGTTTATTATTAATATTGAAGTTCCAGTTGAGTCTGCGATCGAGGTCAACACCTAAATACTTTACTTCATCCGAAAATCCTATGTTTGTGCTATTTAGAAAGACTGAGCAGGGCTGTAACTTTCTCCTCTTTGTAAACGTCTTATTTGGGTCAATCGATAAATCCTCTCTGTCACACCAGTCGGAGATAAACTGAGCGCGAGCTGCATGCGCTCACAGGTAGCAGTTTCGCACTTGCCCATAAAAATGACTACTAGGTCATCAGCATATCCGATGACCTCATAGTCCACGAGTGTTTAGCTGGCGTAGTAGGTCATCGATAACTATGGACCAGAAAATGGGTGAAGGGAATACTCATTGTGGACACCCATTAGCCGCCGAAACTATAACTGAGACCTCTCCGCATGTGGCCGATATTATACAGCTTTTACCATCTCCCTAATCCAGTAATTAGTGGGATAGTCTACGCCCTGCAGGATAGTGCAGTGGTGATCGAGTCATAGGCAGTATTGGCAAAACCTCCTTAATGTCGAGGAAGGTGCAAATCACGCCACTAGGTGGTGTAGCGCATTCTGAGTAGATCGTTCTTTGCATTTACATCGTACATAGTTCTATCCTACGCATTTCCTGAAACAATATATAATCAAAGACTTTTCGTTGCTGTCAAGTAATGTGTTTTTTGACATTAGCAATTTTTTTAAACGTTGCCCTTATTACATGAACCCGCCACCCAATCTTTGATCAAATTATTGAAATTCGAATTCTGAGCCCAAGCTTTCCTTCCTTTGTCTTCCAAGACCACAAGTACTGGACTTATTCGCATACAAAACACTTTTAACACTTTGTGTATTTACATGTACCATCGTTGCATTTTACTTTGATTAAGTTTCTGAGGAGCAGGTTTTAGACGCATGTATATATCACTGCTGGATTCAAGCATGAACTAAGCTCTTGTTGTTATCTTATACAAGTATAAGCAATTTATCTTCTACGTCGCTGTTACCGACTGAGATATAATAGAAAATTAGGGAAAATAATTGACACAGACAATTGAATAATTACATATATGTATGTCGTCTTCTTTCATATGAAATGTGACTAAACGAAAGCAGGTGAGATTTCTACTATTTAGGACATATGAACGCTTCATGCTATCATCTCGATTGAAAGCCTTTACTCGCGAACATCGACATATTCTTAAACCTCATTCGACTCCCTGCAACACAAGATGGTCCTTCAATTTGCTGAAAATATGTTCAACAATATTCCACTAAAATTTCGTTACACCCCCATCCACGAACAGCAGGTGTAACGTTCATACATCACACCAATTTTCATTGAAAGCAACCTCCAACGAGACGTACTATCTCGTATTCAAATATACATACTACCTATTACCCATTCTACCAACAGAAATGGATTCGAGTCAGCTATTGTAGCGTTTGAAACCGAAAATCGAAATCCATTCCAGACACAGAAACATCAGAACCACCACAGGTGCGGTCGAAGGCAATAGAGCAATGGAGAGGAAGTCTGTAAGTTGTCGCCACAAAGCGATACGACAAAGGCAAAAAGACGGGGCAACTTGAAAGCAAGCAATCTACTTGGCGAATTGTGGGAATATTTTCCAGGAGTTTTAGGTAAACATGTGAAAATCCGATTTACCCAGTATTACAGCCTTACTTTTTGTGTATAAACCTACATCAATACTCTATCAGCGTTGTGTTCCATCAGCTCATTCCTCACCTTCGACTCCGTACCACTGCAGTACTACCGTTCAATCTCTGGGCGGAACTTGAGAAAATCCCCCAATTTGTTCATGGTAATGAAGTGAGCACGTACTTGAACGCAATTTTGCATAGTGATACGCCACCAAGCCTGGTTACCTTGCCAGAGTTTTGTACCCCTGTCACTCGATACCTCATCCTCACTCATCTGTGCTTTACTTTTGCAAAGATAAGGGACGTGGCATGAATACATACTGCTTTACTATCGATTTGAAACGAGTGTTGGCGCCCATAATACATTACAATGACCCTCATCCTGGGGATGCTGCTCAGCAGGGACAGCACCTCTTTTACAATTGAGAAAACCCGTCACTACTATTCTACTTCCAACCCATTTTCTGTCATTGACAAATGGGGAAGAACAAGGTATATGTATGTTCGCGGTTCAGTCTGTCTCACATTACGGACACGAAATCTAGGGAACAACTTGACTACCAGATTATGTGTCGATGGTTGGAGAAAGCATTTATAGGAAGCAAACGCGTGGCAATGTTGAGTATGGAATAACCAGCAGGATGGCAACAAGCCATCACGTGGTACGAATTCGAAAAAGCTTCGATTTATAGCCATGTAATTAGAAATCCTGTTGATCATTGCCATCCCATTACGTTGCGTTGTGGTGGGACGAGGCGAGAGTGATGAATTACGAGGGTTCTGTGATTTTATAGCAACTTAGTACGTCATTAAACGGGATGTGACTTTAATTTGTTTGAGTTAGACAACAAAGGAAATGTTGAAACTGGTGGAGGATAATCTCCTAAGTTGTTATACCTGACTGAACTGATTGCGTGGAGAAGAGGTTGCAAGAAGTCTGTAGTAGGCTACGTGAGGTAATGGACCGATTGGCTGTCTAGATAGGGATCGGCATTTGGATGATAATAAGGCGATAATTGAAAAACGATTACATAGTAGAAGGTTCTGCCAAATATTGACTTAGAATAAATGAAGGACGTATTACAACTTCAGTAAAGGAATTTATGGATACTCATAACGGATGGAATTAAATCACAGAGAACACATACTCCAGTTGTTCCATTTTGACTAGGATGTTAATGTGACGCATTCATTGTTTGATGGACCAAATAAATCTGTATAAGCACGGAAGTGATAAAGCTATTCCACATATCAAGCTATTTGGACTTTCTGATTTATTTACTGAAGACGCCACGTCATGCAAATATCACCTTTAACCAGACCGAGCACTTCGGCTACTTACATATGTCAACATGACCTAGAATTTCTTGACCCGTATGACTCGCATTATTGTACCAAACCTGCCAAACTTGTCCGCTTAGTACCCCAATTCAAATATGTATAGTAAAGTACTTTTAAGGCACTATTCAGAATGCAGTGAAATTGAGCATAAGTCTGTTATAGAGTACATCTGAACTGAGATGGTTGAGGTTTCCGTGTCCCCTGGATTTTTTCCTTCTAAATGCAAAGTTCGATTGCTGGATGCATTTATCCGAAGCTGACAACCCTGGGGATACTGGACATCATTTTTATGTACTAATGATCCCCTGCGAAGGTTTGCCAGGCTTTTTTTGGTTCACTATCTGGCGGGTGCCAGGGTAGCTACCCAGGGGTGGCCATGTGGAGGCTGTGTGTCAACTTGGATTGAGCAGGAACAGAGATCGAAGCTGGCGTTTGCCATGTTAAACGCGATCAACTTCTTTGCTCTGTTTGCTCGTTCCCTCCCCTCTCGACAATAACGTGCGGGTTTTTCCTGCTTCAGATGCGGTAATTTTGTTTGTTAACGTAGCCGCCCAGATGAAAACGCGCCTCGTCAGGAAAGATGATTTTTCGCCCAAAATCGTTGTCCAATTATGTTTGCTCTACGGCCCAAACTGCGAAGCGATAACGAAGCGGATAGTCGCGCGCCTCAATTGCTGAGTCAATTGGACTTTGGAAGCGAATAATCCGAGATCTTTGTGCAGAATCCTCCTCAGGCTAGTGCGTGAAATGTTGAGCTATTGTGATCGAAGGCGAGTTGATGTTCGTCAATTCAGTCTCACACTCTTGGCCAAAGCAGCCACAATCTCATCTGTGCGCACCATATGACGACGGGGACTATGAGTGTTGTCCACTAGCATACCAGTCTCACGAACTTTTTGCACAAACTTGCGTACAGCTGTCGCGATGGGTGCTTCATTTCAGCCAAAACTTCTTTTAAAAAACGCTGTTTGGGCCATACAGCAATCCCTTTAGAAAGAAGTGTTCAATATTTCCCAATGTCCGGCCAGGTAAATCCACAATACACCAAATATTTACGCTAAGGCAGATCTTGGAGAAGACTGCATATGACAGCATGTATAGAGATAAGCTATACAAAGCCATGTCTAGTTTTAACATCCCTGCCAAACTGGTCCGATTGTGCAGGATGACAATGGAGAATAGAGCATTCTCGCTGCTCCATTAAGGTCGGTAATGAGCAAACAGAGAACTTTGATGTTAAAAAGGGATTTAGGCAAGGTGACGCGCTGTCATGCAACTTTTTCAACATCGTGCTTGAAAAGATCGAGCAAGAGTCACTGGTCAACACAAGAGGTGCGATTTAGTTCAAGTCTACGCAATTGCGTGCGTACGCCGACGACATTGACGTGATTGGACGGACACAGCGAGACGTCAAAGAGGCCTTTGTAAGCATTGAGGTAGAAGCGGCTAAGATGGGTCTCAACGTTAATGAGGGTAAAACCAAATATCTGCTTTCATCTAAAAGAGACGGACAACACTGACGTATTGGCCAGAACGTCTCCATTGGCGGATATAACTTTGAAGTGGTCAAGGAATTCATCTACCTTGGCGACAACAACACCAGCGCTGAGATAAAATGCAGAATCACTTTTGCCAACCGCTGTTTCTTTGGGATCGAAAGGCAATTGGGAAGTAGAGGCTTCTCTCGGAAGACCAAGGTGACACTATATAAGACCTTAATCATCCCAGTCCTCCTTTACGGCGCAGAGGCTTGGACCTTAACAAAGCGGATGAAGATGCCATTGGTCGTTTCGAGCGAAAATTCTGCGCACTATCTACGGTCTCGTTTGTTCAAACGGTGTATGGAGGAGAAGATATAACGAAGAACTGTACGGCGACATCGGACTGGTACGACGTCTACGGATACAGAGTCTAAGGTGGCTAGGCCATGTAGGGCACATGGAAAATACAACTCCGCCCCGAAGAGTCTTCGAATCCACCCCGGAAGTAAGGCGCGGCAGAGGACGGCCGCATTAACGATGGCGCACGCAGGTGGAAGGGGACCTTACCCAGCGGGGCGTGGGGCGCTGGAAACAGCTGGCCAAGGACCGTGCCAGCTGGAGACGCTTGTAAGTTGAGGCCCAGGTTCACCACGGACTGTGGCACCACCTAAGTAAGTAAGTAAGTATTTCCCAATGTTGTTAAAGCGTAAATCGACTCATTTCGTTCCGCGGAGCTATCATGCTGACTTTCTGTTAAGATTTCAAGCGGGAAACGGCTGTCAATGTCAAAATAACCTATGATTTTAAAAAAGCTACTAGATGGCCGACCTTTGCAAAATTATATGCGTCATCACCGGTCACTGTCTCATTGGCAGTCATGCAAAAACTAGGGTAAGTTCCGAATGACTTTTGCAGAAGCTGCCTAGACGAAGAGGAGGTCGAATCCATTCGGGGAAATCAAATCCAGAAAAGATAAGTGATGACAACTGGGTATTGAGAAAGTCATGGAGCTATCTGAGCCAATTACCTTCAACAGAAAACACCATTACAGATGCAAATTACGCATCATTACTTGACAAGCTTAAAGTGGCTACACTTGCCGAAAAAAAATTACGTTTCACTAGAAAAACATACTTCTCAAACCACTGCGGCTGACATAATTAAAATGCACGAATTGCAACTTGAACTGCTTGGCCAATCTTACTCATTAGATCTAGTCCCAAGCGACTTCTTTTTGTTCGCTAATCTTCAGATATTTTTATCAAATAACGAAAAGTAAGGAATTATTTGGCACTACTTCAATGAGATAAAGAGATGGAAGCATCATTGTTAGAAGTATGTAGACTGTAATTAAAAATAAATTCGAAAAAAATGTATGTGTGTTCAAAAAAGACATGCCACGATAATTACGATTTTTAAAAAGGATACGTGATAGCTGCGACTCAACTAAGCATACTTGTCTTTTGTTTTCGTATTATTTTTTTATACTCTTTGTGCTTGAAAAAATACGAACGCTACTTTATTAATCAATTGGCTTTAAGTGCTTCTGAAGCTCTTTGTTCAAGCATCTGCATAGCAGATCCTTTTAATTAAATGAACACAAAAAAAGAAAGAAAAACAAAACGAAAAAGACGAAAACCAAAAGCCTTAACCAACTATTAAGAATCCATTTAATTCTATGTAAAATTCGGTTTCCTTTAAGTTCTCTTTGTGCTCTGCTCCTATATTACCACCACACACGTAAGCAGCTTCTCGGGGGAGGCATAACCCGAAAAAATTAAAAGCAAACATTCAAAATGTGAATAACCTTTCTATTACATACTCAGTGTTCCATCGTCCTTTCGTTGAATTCCGCCGCTCTCAAACATGTACATACATATATATGTACATACCTACATGTGTAGATAAATATGTGCGGAACAATATAGGGGCGCGTGTACGATAGCACGACGGTAGGGTGCATGTTTATATTCCACCTTCGTACAAATTAACATAAACTTTAGTTTAGCCGTTTTTCCCTTACACTCTCTCATGGTCGTTGTCCAAACCCTAGCGGGTCTTGTATGAAACCGAGTATAAGCAGCGCAATCCTCAGTGTGATTACTCAGCGAAATGAAAGAAGGAACAGCTCAGGAGGCTGGGAGAAGAAGAACAAACTGTCCCCATATGACTTCATAATGTCGCATAATTCATATGTTACGTATACGCCCGGGGGATCCTGTGACTCGTTTTTTTTTTTTTTTTTTTGACATCCCTTTGCTTATTCTTCCATTGAATGTATTTAACAGTAGTAGCTACATAAATGCTGCAAGCTACCGCTTGGTTGGAGCTTTCTGCTTTGGTTGGAGAAAAATTATGTAATTTGGAGACCTGCGGCCGCTGGCTGGATACTGGTGGTGGGTCCTCATGGTTCGGCTTGCGACCCGTGATACTTATACATATGTATGCATGCAACAGTAGTACTTTGTAACTGTACATGAATATAATTAAAATTAAGATGTTTCGAGTTTTCTTGACTTCTTCACTGTGTTCAGCGTTCCGTAATGCGTGCTTGATGTGGCAAGTGCGTGGTACTTTTATATATTGGTCAGAACATAGCAGGTGTATCCTCGAGCCTCCGGGGATGTAAGAGTTTTCACAAAGCTAGACATAAAAAAGCCAAATAATGTCAGTATATTTTCTTTAACTGTGGGATATATTTTTGGCAACCACAAGGACGTGATGGTGTCTTAATGATATTTGGAATGCAATATGGACCGCACACTTGAATATTTTTTTGATGCATCTACCAAGCTGCCTCTCACATATTTCCGACTCTAAAGTTGACAATAGACAGCAAGACCATTAACAGCACCTCAACGAAGAAGTAAAAAACAGAATTCACCTACCTAACGCCTGGACCTGCCTAGGCGATGAGTGCGTGACAAACTCATCGCCTAGACAGGTCCACTTCCGACCAGAAAACATGTCTAAGGATAACTCAATTATGAATAAAACTGACACCTTATGGTATGCTGTCAGCCAAACTCCAAACATAAAAAAAAAAAAACGAATTCTTGAGTCATCTGCAGGAAATACACTCTCGAGTCACATTGTTTCTCAACTAACACTGAAGGACGAGGAAACAACCTCCCCAACAAATGTATCCTTTCCAACTTTAACGTCATCTCGTCATCCTTCTTATACCGAAATCCGGTTTGCATCCTTTCCTATGGTAGTGTATTGGGGTTTTGAAAATTTATATTCTAAGCAACATCATAGGAAAAGGTTACCTGGGCTTAATGCATCTGCCAGATCCAAGGACACTATTCTCGTTCTTCCCTTTTTTTGTTGTTATTGTTGTTGTTCTGGTTTTGTAGAGTTTTGAGCAGGGAAGATGTAAAAGAACCCCAAGGCGCATTATGCTTTCATCGAGACTCTGATATCGTAGCGCCGAAAAATACTAGGATACCGAGAAACAGTATCATCATCACTAGGTGCAAAAGATACTTATCCTTGACTCTTGTTTCCATTGGGCACCCATGGAAACTGAAGTAGGATGTTTGGTCATATGAATGAAAAGTTATTCCTGCAGTTGATGTTGAAGTCCATCGTTGACTCATTCAATCGTTCATTCGTTCGCTGCCTTCCTCCTTGTTCACTTAATTCGCATACATTTGTATATTCAGGGTGAGTTGTTATCCTTCAAGTGATTTTTGTTCACTGAAGTTTGTTTCGTAATATTATTACAGTACATCATGCCTACGACTGTAGTTTTGTGGCTGTTGCACTTAAATTCGATACTAATAGCCACAGTTCCTGTTCGATTATTCTGATAACAAGTTCATGTACTACTCGTACATATACGATCGCAATGGAAGAAAAAAGTCATCGGTCACAAAAGAACCAAGATAAGCTATCGAACTGCCAATGATTGTGCGACGATTTTGCAATGGTGGCACATACATACATACATCATGCATTTTCTCATATTGCTCGTTAAGGGCGTTCATTTGTTGTCATTGAGTGTTGTGAATCCTATTGACGACAAGAAAAGATCTTCTCTTGTAAATATCGAATCATCTGTATGGGTCTGTCCAGATAATTGCTTAAAATCAATTCTAGTTGTTTGACAATTGATGGCACGATTAATAACTATCAAAACGTTCTTAAAATATATGCCATTAAGCACAAATAGCAAGCCTTTTTCCTCTTTTTTCGTTTTTTCTATCTCTGAAAGCTTTGCGGGATTTTTATTATTTATTGAAATCCATCACATTGTCATGAGGGTGCACAAATGATTCTAGTCGCCATAATGAGAATAATATTTTTAAAAAAAAAAAAAAGAAAAAACAATGAATTAAATAAATATCTATAGATAGACACAAGAAGCGAGAAGAGCCACCGCAGACGAACATCTTGCGGCACTATAAGTCTCATCCCCATCTCCTCGTGGTGCCATCTGGAGATTTCCTATGGAAATTACAGACAGTGAAGGATGAATGGCGTGCTTCCGGCGCCAAAAAAAAAAAAAAAAAAAACAGGATTGGTCGGTTAGGCTACGGCCTAGTAAACCGAAACCGTAAAAAAATTACAAACTTAGAAACAACCACAAGCCTCGGATAAAACGGACCGGATTAATGTTGACCACCATTGCAAAAACGAACAAAGGACAACAATTTTCGGCTCTGTACGCGGAATGTTAGGTCCCTACACGGACCACTTGTAGCCGAATGACTTGCGGACACCCTAGACCGCTATAAAGCGGACTTAACTGCCAACCAGGAAATGCGATGGAATGGACCGAGTATAAAGCGGATGAAAAGCGATTGTTCGAATGCGGATTTTTTCTTCGAGGTGGAATAAGACAAAAAGTCCTAAGCTTTCGGCATGTGAGCGAACGCCTCGTAATGATCCGTATCGAGGCTAAATTTTCTAACTCAGCCTGATTTGCGTCCACGCCCTTACGGAAGACAAGCATGACTCCACCAAAGATGAGTTCTACCATCTCCTAGATAGAACGTGTGCCCAATGTCCCAGCTATGGCACCAAAATTGTACTAGCAGACGCACCAGACCAATCAATCACTAACCAGATTGATCACATCTCGATCGACGTCAGACAATATTCTTGATATTCGAACATTCCGAGGAGCTAACATCGACTCGGACCACTATCTTGTAGTAGCCAAGATGCGCCTACGGATATCACGAACGCAGCGAAGTAGAATAAGAATACAAAGTTATGACGTCGGTAAGCTACTATCGCCAGAAACCGCTTGTGCTTTTACCAATCGCGTCCCCTTAGGCTCTCCAATACACCTCAGCCTTCCACGCTGTCAATAGAACAACAGTGGAACCTTTGCAAACAAGCCCACCGCGAACAAACACCTGGTTCGGTGACGAGTGATTTATCGCTGCATAGAAAAGTAAAAGCAGCTTGTCAGCTCTACGAGTTAAAAACAAGTAAGGAGTATAAGCTACTCAGAGGAAAGCAGAAGAAGCAAAAGAACCGCGCGGTTGAGGATTTGGAGAGGTGTTATTGCAGGCGTGACGTTCGAAAGTTTTGTCAACAGATATAGTGAACGAGCCAAGGTTGCAACGCCAGAATGAAAGCCTGCAGGAATGAGAATGGACACCTAGTAGAATCGCAGTCGATGCTGAGAATATGGATAAGCCACTTCTGCAGACTGTATAACGGCGATGTTAGTCGATATACCCCTGCCAAGCAAAATGATCCATTTCTTAGCGACGAAGATCGCAGAGAATTCCATCCTCCTGACCGCGACGAAGTTAAGATCGCCATTTCGAAACTCAGGTCGAATGAAGCTGCTGGCTCAGATGGACTGTCTGCTTAGCTCTTCAAGGCAGCTGGAGATGATCTGGTTACGAGCACGCACCAGCTCATCTGTAAGATATGGTCAGAGGAAAGTATGAGCTAGGAATGGAGTTTCAGCATCATATGCCCGATCCATAAGAAAGGAGGCCCCTCTGACTGCGCCAGCTACAGAGGTCTTCTTAACATCGCCTACAAAATCTCCTCTGCCATTTTATTTTAACGCCTGAAGCCTTTTGTAAATAAGCTGATAGGCCCTTATCTGTGCGGATTCAGGCCAGGGACGTCCACCAATCGACCAGATCTTCACACTACGGCAGATTCTGAAAAAAGCCAATGAATTTCAAGTCGACGCTCATCACCTATTTGTCGACTTCAAAGCCGCATACGACAGCGTAATTAGAGATGAGCTATACAACACTATGTGTACCTTTGACATCCTTGCTAAGCTCGTCAGACTATACAGGGTGACTTTGGAGAATGCTCGCTGCTCCATCCGAATGGGTGAACACCTGGCCAATAGTTTTGATACCAAAAAGGGAATTAGGCAGGGCCATGCGCTATCGTGAGATTTCTTCAAATCATTGACCAACACAAGAGTTACGATTTATTTCGAATGCTCACAACTCCCCGCATACGTGGATGACATTGACATACATAATCAGAAGAACATAGCGAGTTTGGTTTGGCAGTAAACGAGGACAAAACTAATTGTATGCTATCATCAAAAAAGGACACTCACTACCGACGTTTTGGCCAGAATAAGTTTGAGGTAGTTAGGGACTTCGTCTACCTCTGTTCCGCAGTGACCTGGAACAACGACATCAGTTCTGAAATCAAACGCAGTATCACTCTTGCCTATCGCTGATTCTTTGGGCTCAGCAGGCAATTGAGTAATAGAGCCCTCTCCCGAAAGACAAAGTTGACTCTATACAAGACTCTTATTATCACGGTCTTGCTGTATAGCGCAGAAGCATGGACACTATCAAAAGTGGATGAAGAGGTCCTTGGTCATTTCGAGAGAAAGATTTTGTGTGTGATTTCCGACCCTATAAATGTAGACGGGGGATGGAGAAAGAGGTTCAGCCACGAGCTTTACGGACTGCACAGCGACATGACTCTAGTCAGGCGTCTACGGATTCAACGCCTAAGATAGATAGGCTGTAGTAGAGCGAGTGGACACCACAGCTCCGGCCCGGAGAGTCTTTTAATCTAACACAGAGGGACGAAGAAACAGAGGATGGCCGCACTTGAGAAGACGCACACGTGTGGAAGGGGACCTGAGCCAACTGGGTGTGCGGCAATGAAAACCGCTAGCGAAAGATTGTGCTAGTTGGTAGGGCATGTTGGTTGAGGCCCAGGTTCACTTTGAACTGTAGTGCCCGACAAGAAGATACAGTGTTCTTACTTTAATTAGAATGAGGTTTTGGTATCATGAAAGGACGATCCTTGAATTAGCAACTGTAGTGGGCACTTTCGAAAATTAAGAATATTGTCATGGCTTTAAGATAATCGAATTTATTTTTTTACTTCAGTTTCTTTTGCCCAACTTTTTCCTCCCTTGGAAAAAAATTGTGTGTGACTTAAATAGGCTTTTACAGATTCCATATCACATATGTCATTAAACTAATAGCACGGTCAACAATGAATAAGCTTTTTGAATAATTCCCTTTTTCTTAAACGAAAGGCGTGTTATGTACGAGTATGTACATACTATATGGGGGCAGGTAGCATGTGCCTGGATTGAAACACATTCCCATGGCGAGAACTAATTAAGCTTAATGCGAATTAGCAGGGTTGAGGGACATTTTACTCACTGATTACTAGATTGCATGCGATAGGTGGTCCATTTATACATAGGAATTTTTCCTTTTCGATATTGAATACAGAGTCTACTCCTTCATAGTACGTATAATCATTGGCTATACTATCATAAATATAAAAGATAAAAAGATGAAGATCTATGTCCTATTTGGTTAACTCACTCTAGAAGCAAAACACATATTAGAATATGAAATGAATGAATGACAGTCAATTAAATTAGATATCACGATAGATGACTCTTAACATAATCTTGCGATATCAATCTTAATTAAATCATTTTTTTTGTCTTTTTTGTGGGGCTTTTTGCTTTCTAATGGAGCAAGTGGACTCCCATGTTAGACAGTTTTTACACGTGCAAGAACTACGCATTGAACCTCTATAAAGCAAAAATATATACGCTTAAAAACATTCAGTTTCGTACGAAGTGTTTCAGCACTAGGTTAGGTACAAGTGGGGGGCATAAGCCACACGTAGGCCGGAGTCGGCCCATTGTGATACCACATGGATCATTACCCTGATCCGCTATCTGAGAACCAGCCGGTGCTTCTGATGAAGCGATGGAGTTGAGCTACTTTTATGTTTGCTAGCTCACTTAGATTTTCATAGAAGGGGGCGCCGAGGTAGATCCTCATTCGGTTCGCAAAAGAGAGGCATGAGCAGAGAAGGTGATGTATTGATTCCTCTTCCTCCTCGTCCATGCAGCCGCGGCAAAAGTCATTGGAGGACAGCCCTAGTCTGGCAGCGTGTTTTCCAATGATGCTGTGACATGTAATGACACCCACTAGGGTGCTCAAAGTAGCTCTTTTGGTTGCTACTAGGTCCCTTATTCGTCCTAGGTTTAACTTAGGCCAGTTTAGTGATAAAGCCGATATTACTTTCATTCCATTGGAGGTTGGTCGCCTCTATGGTTCGAAGTTTTATCATGTGCTTTACCGTACTTATTGGTGTTTCAAGGTCCCCGAGGATAGGAAGACTGAGTGTGCTTGACCCTAAGGCTGAACCCACACCGAAGACGACAAAACGTTTTTTTGTCGCACGACAAGAAAACGTTTTTCATTCTAACCCACACCAACCCCAACACTTACCGACAACATAATGTTTCCGGCGAGTTGTTGCGCTTGGTGATGACGATTCAGTCATCGTCGTTTGAAATGTCGTCTGATTCAATATATTTATAAATTGCGCTGCTCTGCTTGCTTGCTTGCTTTGGTGGCGCTACAGCCCGTGAAGGGCCAGAACCAAGCTTCTGTCACCCACGCTGTACATACAAACATATACATTTTCAGTGGCCCGCACGTTTCACTAAAAGAGTCGCGGGGGTAATGCGCGCACGCGGGATCTCCAGGCCACTCGATCCCCCACCATCGACTCTAACTCATCAGGAGCTATGACTCTAACTCATCACGAGCTATGACCCAGACGAGCTTTTGGACTTAGTCCAACCACCTCGTCCGGGGTCTGCCAAACGGTCGCCTGCCTGATTTTATTGCATCCAAGGCACGCTTCGGAAGTCGTGACATTCGTCTCACGTGGCCAAACCATCAAAGCATAGCCCTTTCCATTCAGAGAAGCAGTTCCCACAACAGCACGAAGAAATCTCATTTCGGCAGCTTGTATTCGCGATCTTATTCTTTCGGTCAATACCCAAATTTCATGACCATAGGCGAGAGTTGGAACAAATACTGAGTTAAAAACCGCTGACTTGGCTTTGACACCAAGCTCGGTCCTCCTGATTACAGATCTTCCAAGCCGTTTCAAGATTGACCCAGCTTGGCCAATCCTGCAGGAAATCTCAGTATTACTCCTCCCATCACTCGTGAGGAAGACCCCGAGATACTTAAACTTCTCCACCTGTTTCAATGGGACTTCACTAACATGTAGAGTGCATTGGACAGGTATTCTGGAAATAGCCATAACCTCAAATTTGTCCACGTTAACCCTCATTCCAGCATCAGCACATAAGGCCTCAAACCTATCTAGCGCGCTGGAGTTCCGTCTGGGAGGATGTGAGGACAACTAAGTCATCTGCAAAAAGAAGATGGCTTATCCTCAACTCTCCCAATGTGTTGCATGCTGCGCTGCAACATCCAGTCCATATATATAATGAAAAGGAGAGGTGACAAGACGCACCCTTGGCGAAGTCCAACGCCCACGGTGAAAGGTGTTGATTTACTACCGTTAACCCGAACGCAGCTGCTACGGTTTATGTATAGAGACTGAATGGCCCTCAATCCTATACTCCTGCAGAACCCTTTAGAGTTTACCTCGAGGAACGCGGTCAAACGCCTTTTCCAAATCTACAAAGCAGCTGTAGATCGGTCTGGCGTACTCCCAAGCCTTCTCGAGTACCATTCTTAGAGTGAAAAGTGATCGGTTGTACTTCTGCCGTGACGAAACCCACACTGTTGATCCCCTATCCTGGATTCGACCATAGCTTTAAAACGCACGTTCAGTACCTTCGCGCATACTTTACCGGGGACACTTAAAAGACATACACCCCTATAGTTGGAGCGCTCTTTTTTATCCCCATTTTTGAAAAAAGGGACAATCACCCCAATCTGACAATCGCTAGGTGTCTCACTGCATTCCCAGGCTACCTTAATGACATGAGAGAGCCATAACACTCCCTCTTTACCCATTGCCTAAAGCATTTCTGGCCGAACTTCATCCACACCGGCGGATTTGCCAACTTTAAGCGATTCAATCGCTAAAATGACTTCCTCCACCATTGGACTATTCCCCGCCCCACTCAAGACTATAGGTCTTTCCTCCTCAGCGTCCTGTTCGGGATTAAGCAGCTCTGAAAAGTGCTCGCTCCATCTGCGTATGCTGTCCATCTCATTGGAAAGTAACACACCATCTTTGGATTTAACTCCTACGATTATGTTGAATTTCCTTCCCCTCAATCGGCGAATGGTTTGCCAGAACACCTTTTTCGCAGATCTATGGTCGCCTTCAAACTTCTCGCCGAACTCACCACGCTGTGTGTGATTTATTTTTTACACAGGTGAAGGAGACCTACAATTTAATGCCGATTCCGAACGGCTTGAGTCCAGAAGCTTTTTCATGGCAAGTAAGTATACTACGGGGGGTTTTGTATGTATGTTGGCGTTACAGTCCATGAAGGACCAGAGCCGAGCTTCTCTCAGTCACCCATGTTGTGGGATTTAATTTTCCCATAGGTGAAAGGGACCTACAGTTTATTGCCGGTTCCGAACGGCGAATTTCGAGAAGCTTTTCATGACAATTTTACTACAGGGGGTTTTGTCAGAACCCCGCTGAGGAGAAACACCGTGAAAACACTTTCGATGACATGGCTGTCTCGGAATTCGATCCCGTGTCATCGGCGTCAGAGGCCAACACACTACCCACTGCGCCACAGTGCTCTCACATGGCGTTCCTTTGCTCAATCAAAATTAGTAGCTTCTCCGCGTCAACTTCTAACTTCGCTTCACAAATTCGCAATGCATTGATTTTGTCGCAGAAAAACAAAATACCGGCGAACAGATTTCGAAATGTTTTTTTGCTTTGTCGTGTCGTGCTCTGCCTGCTAAGGCAGTGTGTACTTTTCAGCAACGACACGTGTTCGCAACACGTTTGTTGCGTTCGGTGTGGGTTAGCTGTATGCAATGCTATATCGGACATCGGAGCAACGAGCGCGGCCGGCCAAAATGTTCTGTCGCGTTGCGTCCCATTTGGTGTGTGTTGACTCATAAGATGCAATGTATTCTTGTCGTACACGACAAGGAAAACCGTTTTGTCGGCCTTGGTGTGGGTTCAGCCTAACTTTGCGAGTTCGTCGGCCGCGCAGTTTTCTAGAATATCTCTATACCCGGGAACCCATAATACTTGGGATGAGATAGGCGACGGTTTAGGGATGTCTTTGATTTGTGGGTTACCGCGGCCAGGGATTTTATCGCAGCTTGGCTATCCGTGCAAATGATATTATCATTAGCGGATATTACATTTATCCTGAGCCATGCATGCGCCTCCGTTATCACTGCAGTGATTTGTTACACGCTGCAGTGATTTGGGAGTCTGAATGATAGGTTGAGGTTAAGTTCCTTGGAGAAGACTCCACTACCTACACCCGACTCCATCTTGGGGATGGAGATCGAGTCCTTTGGTATAACTTTTCCTTCAGCCCATTTATCCCTGGATGGAAAGGCAACTTCGAAGTTCCTGGTGAATACATTCTGCGGATGATGGGTACTTTAAAGTGCTTAAGAATGGTATTATGTCCTTTTTGTTATGTGGGCCATTTTCCTATGCGCCTAATTCGTAGGGCCGTGCAGGCAGCGAATTGCTTGCTGAAGAGATCCAACGGTGGAAAGTGTAATAAGATATTTAGCGCCTCCGTGGGGGTTGATCTGATCGCTCCGCTTATATATAAACAGGCCGATCTTTGGACCTTCCCCAATGATTTTTTTTCAGCACTAAAAACTGAAAGAGTCATCAGTCGCTTACTTTGTCTATAGTTAACACGAAAAACGGAGGAGAAAAACATAACGGTACATCTTGTATACGAGGTAATCAGTCATAACTCAGGAAACAGGACGTACATTAAGTTTCGTACGACGAAATTCAGTATCGGTTCTGGTCGGGATACATATTTGTGATTAAGTTTGTGTAATTTTAATAAAAGTTGTTATTTTCATTAATTATTCAGGTAGGTTTCTTCTTTGGATTTAGTGTTTAAGTTAATGTCTTGACTCTTTAGAATGGGTACGAATATAAGTGAGGAGGTAAGATCCTTAGTCATTTTTCATCAAGAAGAAGGAAAATCTTTGGGCTAAATAAGTGAGCTATTACAGGTCATAAAGTCTACAGTGCAATATATTTGTAAACGTTACTATAAAGAGGGAAGAATAACAAATATATGTAGTAACAAAGGGCCCGGAAAAATGACAAAATCATCACAAAAGTTGATCCTTTGTGAAACAAAAAATAATCTAAAGCTGACTTCAGTCGAATTGAGTAAAATGCTTGCCGAATTCAAAGAAGTCAATGTAAAGCCAATTACCATCTGGTGTATACTTAAAAAGAATTGGTACTTTTCCCGAGTATGTCGAGGGAAACCACTAGTCAGCGAAACTAACGGAAAAAAACGCCTCAACTTCGCTAAAAAACACAAGGATAAGCCTCTTGACTACTGGAAAAATGTTCTATTTATCGACGAAAATAACTTTTCTCTTTTTCGCAATGATAGGAAACAGGACAAAGTGTACCGCAAGCGTAATGAAGCCTATGTTTCTCCAGTATTCTTCATATCTAAATCAAATCAATGTAATACGATATCGTATAGCCTCCTACTTCTAAATTTGGCGGACGTCTGAACTGCCTCCTGATTCCTAGTTTTGCTCTTTCGAATCTTTGATGAATCTTAATTTTCTTCATCCTAGCCCTAGGCTCCATGATGCAATGCAGTGTCATAAAAAATTCTACCGCTAGATATCCGACAACTCCCTGCCTGCATCCGATGACAGGAAAGGAGAAAAAGGAAAATTTCATACAGGAAAACATTCAGGATATAACATGGCTACGTTGCTCTAAATAAACTCAAAAGACATGTAAGGAAAAAGAGCAAAAAAAGCACCTTTGAAGAGAGATCGAGACAGATATTCGATTTGACATGTATACACATACGTACATATTTACGTATAGATGTATTGGCCACTGGGAAATATTGTAAATTGCAGACTTTCGCCTCCATTTCTTAATTCTTGTTAAGGACGTCTAGCAAATGTGTACATCCTGTGGGCCACGTGACTGCATCACCATATTTTAAATAAAACAAAATGCCAGAATTCTCCTGTTTTTCTTTTTTATTTTTTTTGTGCTGTTTCGAACAATATATGTAAGTATGTACATATAAACATGTAGGGTTATAGGGATGTAGACGGATACATTCTTCTGCTCAGGACCAAAAACGGCTGGAACAAAAGGAAAGTTGAAGACGAGAAAAACTGCCTATGTCCATGCAATATCCTGGAGAACGGGCGTGGAATCCGATCTTGGATTCAAGACCAACCAACGGCTAAATAATTACCAAATACCCAAGCAAACGACAACGGCAAGCTAAACCATATGCCGGGAAAAAAAAGCCCTTAAAAACAATAAAGAAAAAAGAGGAAAAGACAAAGGACAAAGAAACTGTACTTGTTGCCTACATTCTGACAGGGATCAGAGACGACATGACGGAACTACAGGAAAAGCCAAGCAGAAGGAAAAACCAAACAACACAAGGAGAGGAAAGACGAAAAAGGAATACCCGCCGGTTTCCGGATTGAAGTCTGCATGTGGTGTGTGCTTACCAGTTGAAACTCCAAGCACACATCCGTCGACCTTGGGGAGAAAGCTAGCGCATACCTTTCGCATTTACATTTTATAAATTGGGAAGAAAAGAAAAAACACCCCAACAATCCATAAAATTATGGAAGAGAGAAGATCTGGAGAGACGGAGGAATCGCCTGAATAAGGCGATCGTCCCTACCTTAACCTTGCCGAGTTGTTTTTATTACTGTTTTTTTTATTCAGCGAACCCGTCTGGATAAGTTGACGCTAAGCAGCTCCGGGAGCAAAGTTATTAAGGCGCCTGTGGAACGGAATACATATTTTTTTCAATGCCGGTTTATTTGTGGGCGACAAAAGGAAATTTCTTTGCCTTTTTGTGTCTGTTTTTTCCACAATAGACTTGTATGTCGGTATTGTGGTTTTGCGGGGAGGACGTATTCAAAATGATGGATAGCAAAAAAAAAAAAAACACAAAGGATTTCGGCTAATCGTACATCAAGTCAAGTGAGCTGGTTAAATTGACTTTAGGATTAGGAAAAGAGGATTGAAAAATGCTGAATAATTGTGTATACCCACCGCCACTGTGTATATACCGTCGGACAAACTTCAATCAGGATTTGCAGGACATTTTCCCTCTGGCTCATAATTCGCTCTTCTATTTCAAGCACGCATCATTTTCAAACTCGAAATCCCACGACAAAGTTCCGATTTGATCATTATTCCGAATTTGAGAGGAGAAGACAAACAACGGATTTCCCCTGTGTGTCTTAAACATAAGCAAAACAGGATGACAGTATGAACGAAAATCGAAATGGATCCAACCGCACAGCTAGTAAAGATACCTGCCACGAGAGGACATGACACCTTTTAAAAATATACATCGATTTCGTTGTCCCTACTGTCATCGTGCCTCGCGCCTCTTTGTCCCGCCTCACCACCACCACCGTCAAGGAAACAACGACATCAGGTTGTGGCGCAAGGTGAATTGAATAAATCTGTAGCACCTTTCAAGGATTATCCTTATTGGAATCGTTGAATCGCGTCCTCGACTCACTCTCTATTTACCCTTAGACGTAATTCAAGGGAAATTGTATCTTTTTGATTTATTCTGAAGTTCTTAATCTTTGACTGGGTTGGACTTAAGTCCGGGCCTTGGACCTCCACATGTTGTTCAATATACTTTCGAATGAATTCAACTGCAATCCCCTTCAAATACAATTATACTTATTATTTTCGTGAAGTACTTAGATAATAACTGTCGTATTTAATTCTGGTGCCATTCCCGCGACAGGATTATGTTGAAATTGGAATTCGAATATTTTCGCGCGCTGTTATTGTTTCAATATCTTGTTATGAGTGCGGACTCTGAGCTGTATCACTAAGTATTTATTTCTTCTTCGGTAAGAGAGCTAATGGAAAATTGAGGTTTTAAAATTTGAATGACTTGAAGGATTATGCATATTGGTTTGTGAGTGATATGGATAAGTCGGTAAACTTTAATTTAAAACATTTTTTGTGTTAAGTATTTTAGCCTTAAATAAGCAACCTGTTTGGCTTTCAAGATAGATAAACAAAGCATTAAGCTGTATGAAAACTAGATAAACCACGACTACGTATATCATACATAGACGAGCATGCCAATTTTTAAACTAACACTGAGCTTCACAAAGTATCAAGATATAACCGATAACAAAAATATTGGAAATACTGGCAGGAACTAGTTGTTCCTGGTTTTGGAAGCCACTAAAGCTGAAGGGGTGGGCCATCTTTTTGCTTTTTTTTAATCCTAGGTTATTTTGACACTGACAGCCGTTTTCCGTTCGATATCTTGACAGAAAGTCGGTATCATACATTTATTTATTTTATTTTATTTCATTTCTTTTACATCATTTCATTTTACAACGACTTACGGCTAATTCTTCTTCGTCTTCCTCCTAATGGGCGCAACAGTTCGGGGTGAACCTGGGCCTCAAACAACATGCCCCTCAAACTAGCACGATCTTTTGCTAGTCTTTCCCATTACCGCACACCCAGTTGGCTGAGGTCCCCTTCCACCTGTGTGCGCCATCTTAAGTGCGGCCGTCCTCTGCTTCTTCGTCCCTCGGGGTTTGATTCAAAGACTCTCCGGGCAAGAGCTGTGTAGTCCATTCGCTCTATATAGCCCAGCCATCTTAGGCGTTGAATCCGTAGACGCCTGACTAGGCTCATGCCGCTGTACAGCCCGTAAAGTTCGTGGTTGAATCTTGTCCTCCATCCCCCGCCTGCGTTTATAGGCCCGAAAATCACGCGCAACATCTTACTCTCGAACCGAATAAATAGATGAAATAGATGAAATAGATAGTGTCCACGCTTCTGCGCCTTACAACAGGACCGGAGTCTTATATAGAGCCAACTTTGTCGTTCAGGAGAGGGTTCTATTACTCAGTTGCTTCCTGAGCCCAAAGAAACAGCGATTGGCAAGAGTGATTCTGCGTTTGCTTTCGGAACTGATGTCGTTGTTCCTGGTCATTGCCGAGCCAAGGTAGACGAAGTCCTTAACTACCTGAAACTTAAATCTGCCAATACAAACGTTCTGGCCAAGACGTCGGTGGTGAGCGTCCTTTTTTGATGACAGCATATGTTTAGTTTTGCCCTCGTTTACCGCCAAACCAATTTTCGCCGCCTCCATCTCAATACTCGGAAACGCCTCATTGACATCTCGCTGTGATCTACCTACTATGTCAATATCGTCGGCGTATGCAAGGAGTTGCGAGGATTTGAAATAGATTGTGCCTCTTGTATTGGGCAGTGATTCTTGCACAATCATTTCCAATATGATGTTGAAGAAATCACACGACAGCGCATCGCCCTGCCTAAATCCTTTTTTGACATCAAAACTGTCGGTAAGATGTACAGCGATTCGGATGGAGCAGCGAGCATTCTCCAAAGTCATCAGCAGGTATGTCATAGGTAGACAAAGCGTTGTATAGCTCTTCTCTAATTACGCTGTCGTATGCGGCTTTGAAGTCGACAAATAGGTGGTGAGTGTCGACTTGAAATTCATGGGTTTTTTCCAGAATCTGCCGTAGTGTGAAGATTTGGCCGATGGAGGACTTCCCTGACCTGAGTCCGCACTGATGAGGACCTATCAGCTTATTTACAAAAGGCTTCATGCGTTGATACAAAACGACAGAGAAGGTTTTGTAGGCGATGTTAAGGAGACTTATTCCTCTGTAGTTGGCTCGGGCATGCTTTTCTCTAACCATATCTTACAGATGAGCTGGTGCATGCTCCTAACCAGGTCATCCCCAGCTGCCTTCAAGAGTTAAGCAGACAGTCCGTCTGCGCCAGCAGCTTTATTCGACTTGAGCTTCGATATGGCAATCTTAATTTCGTCGGGGTCAGGGGGACAGGATTCTCTGCGGTCTCCGTCGATTAGAAATGGATCATTCTGCCTGATAGCGGTGTATTGACTAACATCATCGTTATACAGTCTACAGAAGTGGTTTTTCCATATTCTCAGCATCGGCTGCGATTCTACTACTTGGTGTCCGTTCTCATCCCTGCAGGCTTCCGTTCTGGATTTATAACCTTGGCATGCTCACTTTATCTGTTGATAAAACTTTCGAACGTCACGCCTGCAGAAACACCTCTCCAAATCCTCAATCGCGCGCTTCTCGTGCTCTTTCTTCTTTCTTCTAAGACGCTCCTCCCTTCTTTTGAACTCGTAGGGCTCACGAGCTGCTCTTGTTCTTTTATGCAACGAGGCTTTATATGCATCCTGCTTCGCTGTGTGAACCCTCCTGCACTCGTCATCGTACCAGGTGTTTCTTCGTGGTGGAGCCTTGAAACCCAAAACTTCGGATGCAGAGCTTTACAGGGTTTGTTTGCAAAGGCTCCACTGCTGTTCTATTGACAGCGTGGAGGGTTGAGGTGTATTGTAGAGCTTAAGGGAAACGCTATCGGTAAAAGCACGAGCGGTTTCTGGCGATAGAAGCTTTCAGACGTCATGACTTTGTATTCTGCTCTGTTGCGTTCTTGATATCCGTAAGCGCATCTTGGCTATTACAAGATAGTGGTCCGAGTCGATGTTAGCCCCTCGGAAAGTTCGAACATCAAGAATAGTGGAGGAGTGTCTGACGTCGATCGCGATGTGATCAATCTGGTTGGTAGTCGATTGATCAAAAGACCGCCAGGTGCCTTTGTTTATATCGAGGTGCAGGAAGCGCGTACTGGCTAGAAGGAAATTTCGCCCCGTGGCAAGATCAATCAGCCTGTATCCGTTATCGGGTGTTGTATCGTGTAGGCTATGTTTGCCGATGACTCGTTCGAAGATGCTTTCCTTGCCCAGCTTTGCATTGAAGTCTCCTAGTACAATTTTGATGTCATAGCTGGGACATTGGGCATACGTTCTGTCTAGGAGATCGTAGAACTCATCTTTGGTGGAGTCATCCTTGTCTTCCGGGGGGGCGTGGGCGCAGATCAGGCAGGTGTTAAATAATTTAGCCTTATGAGGCGTTCGCTCACATGCCGAAAGCTTAGAACTTTTTGCCTTAGTCCACCTAACAGCTCAACATTTCACGCACTAGTCTGAGGAGAATTCTGTACAAAGATCTCGGATTATTCCCTTGCACGATCTAATTGACTCAGCAATTGAAGGGTGCGCGACCGTTCCTTTCGTTATCGCTTCGCAGTTTGGGCCTTAGAGCAGCTTGAATTGGACAACGATTTTGGGTGAAAAATCATCTTTTCTGACGAGGCACATTTTCATCTCGGCGGCTACGCTAACACACAAAATTGCCCCACCTGGGGCTCGGAAAACCCGCACTTTATTGTCGAGAAGCCAATGCAGATGGTATCATTGGACTATTTCTCTTCGAAAATGGAGCAGGGAACAACAGTGGGCGTTACAGAGCCATGTTAACCGACTTCTGTTTTACTGAAATCGATGACATGGATTTGCAGGAAGGGGCGCCGTGTCACAGAGCTCATGCCACAATCGATATTTTGCGCACCAAATTCCCAAATCGTGTTATCAGTCGCCTTGGCGACGTCAATTGGCCGTCTCGGAGCTGCGATTTGACTCCTTTTGACTTTTTTTGTGGGGAACTGTGAAGGGCCGATATTATGCCAACAATCTGGAAACGATTCAATCACTCCGCTCCGCTGGAGCACTCAGACGCAAACACTGGTCCATTGTTCTCCAAGCACTTAAGGCCAATATCCAAGAAATCTGTGAGCTACAGTCCGACACCATCAACAAGGTCTTGGAAAATTGGAGTAACAGAATGCGCTACTGCGAAGGCAGTCGTTTATATCTTAATTAATGGGATTGCTTGTTCTTACTAATAATATATGAAAAAACCGGCCAAGTGCGAGTCGGACTCGCGCACGAAGGGTTCCGTACTATTATGTATAAAAACGGCAAAAAAAGCATGTCTGTTGTATGGGAGCCCAATTTATACATATATTTATTATATTCTGTCTAAGTATTTGTTGTTAAAGCAGCAACAGAAATACATAATCAGTGACATTTTATTCTCACTTTTCGGATAGTTAAAATCTAGAATGTTGTAATTTTTAGAAAATACTCATTTTTTGAGTGATTGCCAATTTGGGTTTAGACGTGGCAAATCGACTGAAACTGCTTTATTGAAATTAACTGGTGAAATATATAATAGTCTAAACACTTCTCAAACACCATCAACATTATTTGTTGATATCAGTAAGGTCTTTGATATGGTTAATCATACTTTGCTACTCGATAAACTTTACAAAGCGGGTTTCAGAGGCTCCATTTATAAATGGTTTTCTTCTAATTTATTCAACCGTTATCAAGTTGTGAAAATTAGGAATGTTTACAGTTCTATAGACTTCTTAAATATGGGTGTTCCCCAAGGAGCAGGATTGGGCCCAATCCTTTTTCTAATTTATGTTAATTCGTTTTTTCTTACAACCTTTTAAAGGCAAAATAACTGCCTTTGCTGATGAAACATCTCTTTTCCAATCAAACACTAACTTAATTGATAGTTTTGCAGATGTATGACCTAGATATGTTAAGGAGAGGCTTTAATTATCACAAACTAATAATTAGCAACAAAACGAAGTACATGATATTTAATATCAATGGTAGAGTTTTCAGAGACCTTCCCTTATATTATCATGCACCATTGTGTAATCGATTTGTTCTTGAAGATATAGTATTCAACAATCAAGAATGTTTGAAAATTGCTTCTTGATTGAACACGTGGACAGTTTTAAATATTTAGGTGTTACATTGGACCAACAACTTTGTTGGAAAGACCATTCAATATGTATATTTGAAACATTATCTAAATGGGGTTATAAGATAATTATTCCATCTCAGTATGCACTGCAATCTCTACCCGTTTAAAAATACTAAATGTATACTCGCACCGATATGGAACTAGCAAAAACATGTCCATGTCCGGAACTAAATGTATTATCGCACCGATATGGAACTAGCAAACCATGTCCATGTCCGGACCTGAATGCATACGTACACATGTATGACATTCGTTCACCAAAAGCGGTGCGGGCATTATATTCTTTCATTTCTTTTCTTCATTTCAGTTCAAGTGTGCTGTACAGTGTACAAGTTAACAAACATTTTCCCACACTTCACATTTTCCCACACTCCATTCTCCAACACCTTCCCACATTTCATTTTCCCATTCTCCCATTTCCACATTCTACACGTGCCGAACCATATCCGCCCGATGAACTACATTGAACCCAATCGAACGCAGCAAAATCAAACGGAAATGCAAGTGACACCAAAAACCATCGCCCAGACGCAGTTGTCATCAAATTTACCAACCTGGCCGCGAATTTGCTGATACCACATTTAGAATAAGACAGTATAAATAGGAAGCTAGAATTAAGTCCAATTCGAGTTGTAAAAGTGCCGTTAAACAATAAAGTATTAGTCCGATCGAAATAAAACACTTAGCTACACAGTTCATAATATTTATTTAAGTATATTCATTCGGTAACACACGCTACACGTCCATCCAGGATCACTTTTCTACACCGAATACTTCCTACTCATCTCAATCATCTCTTCCTTTCGTCCTGTTTTCCGGTGTTGCCGTCTAACATCTGCTCGCCGGTGTTACCGCGTAACATTCGGCTATCCTGCTTTTGTGACGTCTCGGCACTATATTTTGCATTTATGTTGTCGTATCAGATTCTGGTTCACAATCAGCCCCATCTGCTGGTAGACTTAGCCATTTACGCATCCGATCTGATGCAAACACGGAATGAAACTTTTTCTGTGTTCGTTGAGCTCCTGGTATATCTTCGATTAGGTATCTATCATGACCGAGCGATCTTGTAACTAAATATGGACCTCTCCAACGGGCGTCTAACTTACGCGATGTGCCCGTGGCTTGCAAATCATTTAAAACCAGCACCATATCTCCACAAGTATACTGTGTAGGATACTTACGTTTCTGGTCGAATCTTCTTTTCTGTTTCGACTGAGATTTTTGGATGTTATTGGCAGCTATCTCTCTTATTGTACTTAGTGGTAATTTTTCTTCTACAGTAGCCCAATTGTGCAATGCTTGAACCACCTTATTTTTAGCTGCCGACCGAAGAGAAAATCCAAAAACGAGTTCATGTGGTGTCATCTTTGTCGTCTCGTTCTTCGTAGTATTGAGTGTCCACTGTATCGTGTTCAAATAGAGATCCTAATCAACATTATCAGCGCGTTTAGTCATAGCTCGTACTGATTCGACGATGGTGCGATTACAACGCTCGACTTGGCCATTGGCCCTTGGCGTAGCGGTTGCATTCGTCACATGTTTTACAAAGTTTTCTTCGCAAAAACTCTTGAATTTCAACGAGGTAAACGCCGCTCCTCTGTCTGTCACAATTGTTGCTGGCAATCCGAAATAACTGCTCATCTCGTCCAGAAATTTCAAAACATACTTTGTTTCGGTTGTTCTCACAGCTTTCATCCTCACATATTTTGTAAAACCATCTACCAAGACTAGGATGTGAAGGTTCCCAGCTTTACTTTTTACAAATGGCCCAACATGGTCCAGGTGAATAATTTGGAAAGGAACTGGCTCTCGAGGTATTGGATGTAACGATCCTTCCCGTTTGCCATAGTTGCCTTTGGAATAGGCACACTCGATACAGGAATTAATATACTTTTTCACAAAATCTTTTGCCCTGGCAAACCAAAAATGTTTCTGCAATATTTCCAACGTTTTCGTCAAACCAAAGTGGCCTACCTCGTCATGACAGCTCCTGACTAATCGATACTTAAGAGAATCTGGAACGTACCACTTTAAGTCGCCACCCACCTTACGGAACAATCGACCTTCCTTGATGATGTAATCGGTATGAATTTGTTTATCTTCTGTAGAAGTTGGTTGTTTACGCAGGACTTCACATATATCTGCAACTTTTCCGTCTAATCTCTGCAATGATGTCAGCCAATCTTCTCTATTGATATTGACACTTAAAACTTTGAACTCTTTACCCTCCTCGCATTCAGGGAAATTCCTGCTTAGACTGTCCACATGCGACATTAAGGTTCCTGCACGATGGACGAATTTGATGTCAAATTCTTGCAAACGTAATAGCCATCGAGCAATCCGACTTGTCAAGTTTGTCATATTTTTGAGAGTTACAATGGCTCTACAGTCAGTTACTACTGTAAACGGTTTCCCTAAAAGATATATTCGGAAACGATCGGCGCTATCGACGACAGCTAACAGTTCAAGTTCATAGCTATGCCATTTTCGTTCGCAGTCTGTGGTACGCCGGCTGAAGTAGCTTACTACACGTAGGAGGTTGGCATCATCCCTTTGACAGAGTATTCCTGCAATACCCACTGCGCTTGCATCCGTGTGCAGTTCGTGAACACAAGACTGGTCGTACGTTGCCAATATTGGCTTAGAACACAAACGTTGTTTAAGCTCTTGAAAGGCTTTCTCTTGCTCAGAATGCCAAAAGAATGCAGCATCTTTTCTCAACAACTCATTCAACGGACCTGCTATCCGTGCGTACTCACTTACGAACTTCCGAAAATAACCGGATAACCCTAGGAACTGTCTTACTTGCTTAATAGACGGTGGTGTAGGGAAATCAGCAATTGCAGCAGTCTTTTTCGATCCCGGTCTTATTCCTTCAGCCGATAAATGATGCCCTAAATACTCGACTTGCCTTTTAAGAAATTCGCATTTCACCAGTTTCAAAGTTAAACCGCTCTCAAGTAACTTTTCCAAAAATGTTTCCAGCTTAGCCAGACCCTCTTGAATTGTTTTACTTGGAATTATGACATCATCCAAAAAAACAAGTATATCTTTCGGTTCTAGCTCCGCAATTAGTTTGTCCATCATTGCTTGAAACACCGCGGGTGCGTTGACAAGACCAAAAGGCATCCTACAGAACTCCAATTGCATATTATGTATTTGGAAAGCCAATAAATGTCTGGATTCTTCGGCTACTGGTATTTGGAAGTACCCCGAGTTAAGGTCTAGGATAGTGAACCATTTATATCCGCTTAGTCTATTTAGTTGTTCCTCTACAACTGGCATTGGATATTTTTCCTTCTCTGTGATGGCATTCAATTGTCTAAAGTCAATGCACATCCTTAGCATGCCATCCTTCTTCGGAACTAAGACAATAGGAGAAGTAAAATTTGAACTTGACTTACGTACTATATTGTTTTCCAAAAGCTCTTGGACTGTTTCGCTAACCAATTCTCTTTGCGCAAATGGTATGCGACTAGCTCTTTTACCTTTGGGTTCTGCTTCCGTCAATTTTACCTTTATCTCTGTATCCCGCGCAACCCCCAATTCCGACAAATTTTTGGCAAAGCAAGGACGGTATCGATTTACCAACGAATGTAAGCTCTTGACTACGTCTTCCGAAACGGTTTCATCGACATTTATTTCTTTTTCCGTAATTTCGTCACTCAGCGTCTTGATTTTAAGAACATGGTCTGAATTGTACGCAATATTGACCTTATTATCAGAAAACTCAACCCGCACGTGTGGTTGGCACAGCACTGACCTCCCGACAATCACACTAACTGTCTGAGCATCGTTTGGTACCACGAATACTTCACCGATCATTTTAACGTTCTCTATGTCAATAACACCGTAAAATTTCCCGATTGTATCGCAACCACCGCCGCCAAATCCACTGAGCTTAGTCTGACTTTGAGTATACGGAATACCATTATTTTTCACATCGTCTTCCCGTACCGTCACGCACTCGCTTCCCATGTCTATATATCCGAGCAACAGAACATCGTTTAACCTAACCGTTTTGTAGCAGTCATTATTCACTTTGTCCTTGGTCACGCAAGCGACATGAGCACTTCTTTTCTTTGGACAATCCCGAGCTCTATGTCCTTTTTGTTTGCACACAAAACAAATAATTCGCGAACAGTCATTTGGAATTTCCTTATTTACCGACGCGTTACCGCTTTTATTATCCAAAGGAACACATTTCTGCCATTTGTCCTTATCGGGTGTTTGAACGAATCTTTTACTTTCGCGCACTTTCCTATGGTCTTTTAAACTTTCTAAAGATTTCACACGCTCGAGAAACGCAAAGCACGAAGTAAAATCTTGCCCGCAAAGCTGTTCGATCAGTTTCTCATCATTAAGTCCCGTGATGAGGTAGCGTATGATAGCGCTTTCTGACAATTTACCCCGCATACCGATCATTCGCACTTCAAAAACGTAATCTTCAATGTTTTCATTTTGCTTACGGACTCGGGCCATCATTTGCAGATGAATGTCTGCCTCATTAACCACTACTGGAAACGCCTTTAACATCGAGGATTTTAACTCCTCCCAAGTGGTAATATTTCCCGTTTCCGAATCAATCCAGTACTTTGCTGAACCTTGAAATTTGATCATGCACGCACAAATAATTAAAGTATCACTCCAATCAAAAATTTGTTTTAATTTTTCGACTTGTGACACCCGTTGTGTACTATTCAACGACGTAATGTCACCAGGGTGAAACTTTGGCAAAGCACTCACGACCTCGCTTACTGAAACCCTCATTCCCGGATTACTGACCGAATCGTTTAAATTTGCATTCGTTGTAATATGGCTTTTTACGAAATTGCATTCCTTTTGCAAAAGGTCTCGCTCCCTTTCCAACAACGCCTTCTCGCGACGCAACAACTCAATTTCCCGCTGGGCCGACTCTGAATTATTGCGACTATCACCATCTCTTGATTTTTCACCCTCAACTGCGCTGGTACCACCCTCTATAGCGAAAGAGTATTCCGGATTTACTTGCAGATACTCCTGCAGCCGAACAATACATTCCGTTTTACTCCCGATCGAGCTCAAATTCAACTTTTCCAATTCAGATTTTATATTCTGAATGGTCCACTTAGCGATAGTATCGTGCGCAGACATTTTCCTTCTCGTTTACAATACCGACAGCGACGCGCACCCCAACAAAAAATGTATTCTTCGTTTTCTTCCTTTCTCGACACGTACACAGCCGATTGTGTTTTCTTTTCCGAAATTCCGACCCGTTACAATACTGTTGCAACTTCACCAACTCAGCGATTCACCACAACCACTGTCGCTTTTCCGATACAAAGATAGCCAAACGAAACTATACCCCTACAGCACAATCGCAGACAGCGCACGCATACACAAAAACAACTGTCGCAATTTCGATACAGAACAATCCAAACGAAACTACCCCTACAGCACGATCACAGACGGCGCCACACAAAATGTTTATCTATTTATATTCATTCGGTAACACACGCTACACGTCCATCCAGGATCACTTTTCTACACCGAATACTTCCTACTCATCTCAATTATCTCTTCCTTTCGTCCTGTTTTCCGGTGTTGCCGTCTAACATCTGCTCGCCGGTGTTACCGCGTAACAAAAGTTTATTTTTTTAATCATAACTTGTATTAACCCTTCTGTTCTGTTAGAAAAAAATCACACGTGTTACGTTTTGGGTCATAAATGACCCAAATTTTGATTTCGAATATATTTTTATAAAATAACTTCGAAAAACCGGCCAAGTGCGAGTCGGACTCGCACACGAAGGGTTCCGTACCATCTGTATATATAAATATGATAGAGACTATGTATGTTACCTCATCAAATGACAGATCTTGGTTGCAGGCAGGATTTTTTGGATGAAAATCATGTCTGTTGTATGGGAGCCCCCCTTAAATATTCATTTTGTTCTGTATTTGTCGTGGTAGCGGCAACATAAATACATCATCTGTAAAAATTTTAACTGTCTAACTATCACGGTTTATGAGATACAGCCTGGTGACAGACGGCCGGACGGACAGCGAAGTCTTAGTAATAGGGTTCCGTTGTACCTTTGGGTACGGAACCCTAAAAAAGGAACAAAAAGGGAACGAGGGATACACATTGTTAATTTGGAGCGTGTTCTTGGCAATATGTTGTTGTAATTGTATGGCGATGGGTGGGACACACTGGTTTGTTGCAAGCTGTGCAACAGGTGAAGGTCTTTTTCTCAAACAAACAAACTTGCAGCGCTTACGGTGACTTGTCTTCGTTTTTCTAGCGGGTGGTAATGATGTTGATGCAAACGCAATACTATTAGCTTGAGTATTGCGAACGATATATGCAGAAGCTTTAGATCTTGGAAGACGATTCCGTCGAACAATATACGGTCGAACTAAGAGTTCTCCTAGCTCATGTAAAAAATCCTGCACTTGAACAATTTGTTTTGATTCCATTTCGGGTGAATTTCTGTCCATAATATAAAAGCATTTAGCGCAGAAATGTCTATAAAATTGGCTAATAGAGCTACTGGCCACCGGTTAGTCTGTCGCTTGCATGAATATGTACGTACTAACGGGTCCATAGTGTCAACGCCTCCCTTAGTCAAATGATTATACTCTATAATCTCGGGAATCTTTTTTGAATGTTCTTCTAACACTTTACCGTCACGATGCATTATACTCAGCAAGGTGACCAACTTATAGTTCTTTGGTACATATTGCACAAGTGTTCCCTTTTCATGAAAGAAGAATTTGCTGGACAACACTGGAAGCTTTCTGGGCTGCTAAGCTGTAGCTAAGGAAAAAGGTTTGCAGCTAGGATTAATTCATCAAAGACACAAAAGAGATCAAAACTGGGAAGTTTGCTACTGGTTGTGGGATATTTTCGACTAACCTTAGTTTAGTATGTGACCAAGGGGATTTTTTGGATGAAAATCATGTCTGTTGTTTGTTTGGTTTTTGGTATTTGTAGTGGTAGCGGCAACAGAAATACATCATCTGTGAAAATTTCAACTCTCTAACTATCACGGTTCATGAGATACAGCCTGGTGACAGACGGACGGACGGAATGACGGTCAGCGAAGCCTTAGTAAAAGGGTTCCGTTTTAGCTTTGGGTACGGAACCCTAAAAATACGGTTATTTCAGCAAAGAAATAGAACGAGCAACGTAGCTGTAATCAATTTTTAGTGCCTGGGTCATAAATGACCCAAACGCAACACGTGCGTACACATACTTTAAATCGCATATTGGACGTAACTGTAATTAATCCGATTCTATTTTTCGAAAATATTCTCAAATGCATGCACTGACTAGAAAGGAAATTGAAATCAAATGAATATTAGAAGAGAGAAAACAAGTCGTTTTTGGTCATGAAATGACCCCAACAGAACAGAAGGGTTAATAAAAATAACTGGCGCCCGAGCAGCAGGGACCTATAAGCAATCAGTTAAGTGCGGTGGTATAAAACGTATAGTGTAAACATTAAGATAAGTAAATAGTAACGAAGTGACTATAGTGTAAACGTGAGAATAAGTAAATAGTAACGAAGTGACTATAGTGTAAACGCGAAAATAAGTAAATAGTAACACGGTGACTAACACCCAAAAGAAAGCGAAGAATAAGTGACCCAATAGTATAAACGCGAAAATAAGTGAATAGTAACAAAGTGACTGAAACCCAAAAGAAAGCGAAGAATAAGTGATCCAAGTGACTAATACAAAAAAAAAAAAAAAACGCAGTGAAAGTGAAAGTAATTACCCCAGTAATCCGCTAAGAACTGTTGGTCCCCAAAAAAATATAACGAGCACATCGAGGGAAGAAAAGAGGTCCCCTAGTAGCAGAAGCAAAAAGGAGTCAACATCATGATTGACAGCCGCTTCCTCTTCGAACAACTCCAGTTAATATCCTTGTTTACCACCCTTACCGCTAACATCCAGATCCTTGACTATTCCAATTCCCGAGTTATAGCACTACATTCAGGAACAGCGAGAATCCAGGATGGCAACCTTAAATTAATCCACACCGTTAATATGGACCAGTACCAAACTTTCCTTTTAGAATCCTCGTCCCTAATGGTTAAACATCTTCCTAAAACCAACTACCTTTTCCCAATAATAGAACATGAATTACTGCAGATCCAAAACCTAATAGATAACATTAAAGCTCATAGATCTAAAAGATCTCTTAACATTATCGGATCAGCATGGAAGTGGGTAGCAGGAAACCCCGACCATGACGATCTTGTCTTAATAGAAAACAAATTAAATGACTTAATTAAGAATGAAAATGAACAGATACAAATTAATGAAGCCTTTAAAGAAAGAATGAATAAATTAACAAAAGTCACAAATGAAATAGTCAATATGATCACAAAAGATAGAACCTTTCAAAACGAATTAGCCCTAAGTATACAATTTAAAGCTAAGTTAATAAAAGAAGATCTAACAAATGTAATACATGCCATGCAACTAGCACAAGCAAATGTTATTAACACAAATATATAATCAAAAAAAGAAATTGAACAAATTATAGACAGAACTAATATTAATAATATTCCTTATGAGAATCTAGAACAAGCGTTATCAATGGCCAATGTAAAAATTGCCCTTAATTCAACCCAACTATTTTACATCCTAGATATTCCCAAAACAAACAAAATTGTATATGAAAAATTCCTTATAAAACCCATTAAAACAGATAAAAACATGATACCTAAGATACCATACAATTATATTTTAAAACACGGTAATGAAATACTAGCACAAATAAAATATTGTAAGACAATAAACGATTTAACAGTTTGTAATAAAAACAATGTAGTAGATATAAGTCAAGATAAATGTATTTCAAAATTACTTAGTAGTAGAAATGCAACATGTGGTCAAGCGAATGGTCAGCACATCCCTCAAACAGAAGAACTTAGCCCTGGCACCCTGCTTCTCAACAATTTCCGCGGCGAAATAGAAATAAACGGGACAACACAAACACTGAAGGGAACCTTTATCATCAAGTTCGACAATACCACCATCACCATCAATAAACAGAAGTTCACATCAGAGACACTTTCCAACACCCACATACTCCCACCATTTCTTCAAGCAACCTCCGAACATACAGACGTAGAAGAAATCCTGTCATTAGAATGGATGAAAGAGCTACACATCAACAATACGAAAAGAATTGACATCATCAACACGGAAAAAACAATCCACCAATGGGTCAGCTACTCCATCATGGTAGTTATAATACTGGTGGCAATATTTACCAGAGTTACGTGTCGCCAAAGGAGAGAAGTAATAACCCTGACACAGCAAGCACCCACAAACCACCTACCATCGGAAGTAAGACCCCAAGAATGGAAGAACAGCATCTTTAACATCCCATACTTCTAACATCGCGAGGACGCTCAGACTAAGAGGGGAAGAGTTAACAAACATTTTCCCACACTCCATTCTCCAACACCTTCCCACATTTCATTTTCCCATTCTCCCATTTCCACATTCTACACGTGCCGAACCATATCCGCCCGATGAACTACATTGAACCCAATCGAACGCAGCAAAATCAAACGGAAATGCAAGTGACACCAAAAACCATCGCCCAGACGCAGTTGTCATCAAATTTACCAACCTGGCCGCGAATTTGCTGATACCACATTTAGAATAAGACAGTATAAATAGGAAGCTAGAATTAAGTCCAATTCGAGTTGTAAAAGTGCCGTTAAACAATAAAGTTTATTTTTTTAATCATAACTTGTATTAATAAAAATAACTTACACCAACTGTTCGAGCTTTATCGCCACATCTCCATACTTTTGGGTTTCTTGAAAACTACGGGGTATATCTCATACCGTATGAGAAGCATGTTCGTTGCATTTATGTTTTTTTTTTCGTTTTGTACATATGTGATTGATGAATAAGGGTTGAATGGAACTATGGAACTATTTTCGGTCAAATAGCGGAACGAGAGGACATGTGTCCGAGAGAGGACATAGTTACGTGAACTATACATGTCCGGAACTACCCAACTCTACTTCGTAATGTACATATGTATGTATGTATGTATGTATACTTATACATAGCGTAGAGATGTGTGAGTGTATGCACGTATGTGATACGTATGCACGTATGTACGTATCGGTTCGTATGTGTGCAAGATCGCTTGCTCCTCTTGCTCACTTGCTCCTCTCCACCTGCCGCGACGTCGTGCGAAAGGGATGCTAGGCCAGCTGCGAGGACTGGTCGTGAGCAATGTCGCCACGCGATTGCCCTCACGCCGACTTACCCGCAGCAAGAATCGCGAATTTGCTACGAGACTCGCGAAATATCCCACGCAAAAGAAAAAAAAACACCGTAATCGTTTCCAATTCAATAGGTCACAAATTTAATTTCCTTAACCTAACTTAATCTAGGTTTACAATTAATCCTTAAAACTACCCTACTCCGTATGTCAATAAAAAAAGTCGAAATAAATATAAAAAATATATGTAAAAAAAAAAAAAAAAGGAATTCACTGTCCAAAAAAGTAAACAAACCGCAGCTTGAGTATTCGAACAGTCGTACCGAAACTCCTCTGACCAACGACTTAGCCCGCATCACCAATCGCGACACACAAATTTGGGATTTCAATACCTTATACAATGAACGTAATATCCGCGACCAACGTAGGCAATAGCACACACTGTACGGCCGCGTACCGGGAACTGCTTAAAACCGTACCGGAGTTCTTCCCCGAAGATCACTATCCGAGTACTTCGCCGAAGATTTCTCCACGAGTTCTTCGCCCAATCTCCCTCATGTGCTACTAGGAACAAAAAAAAAACAAAAATGCTGACCTTCTGTGGGTTGAACTCCACTCGTTCACGTGTCAAGCGCTGATCGCACAATCGGGCTATCCGCTTTCTCTGAAAAAATGGGAACTGACCGAAAGATGACAACGAAAACCTTTCGAAACAATTTATTATTGGTTGTTTGTAATTATGTATATGTATAATTAATTTTGTTCTGTTTTTAGTATTTGTCGTGGTAGCGGCAACAGAAATACATCATCTGTGAAAATTTCAACTGTCTAACTATCACGGTTCATGAGATACAGCCTGGTGACAGACGGACGGACGGACGGACAGCGAAGTCTTAGTAATAGGGTTCCGTTTTATCTTTGGGTACGGATTCCTAAAAGTATTAATTTTGTTCATTTTATTGTACTTGTAATTGCATTGTGATATTTAATTTTTCAGTGTTTTATTCTTAAGAGCTTAGGTATGATTCGTGACATACATATGTATGTATGTCACAATCACGCAAGCTTAGTTAGCATTGCTATTTCAGTATGGAAAGACCTATACCCGAGCGATGCTTAAGAATTATTATATGTATGTATGTACATATGTATATGCATTATTATCAAAAGTTTGTACTCAGTGAAAAAAGTTTTCGCGCACTTCGACCATTTTACGATCGCCTCAATCGACCCATTGAGCAATTGAAACTATAGTGTACGGGCTGGCTAGATTGTGCGATTTTACGTCTAAGGACCATTTTTTATGGGAACACGTCAAATCGTTCATCTATGACGATAGGTCAACCTCGATTGCAGCCTTGTAATGTTGTTAGAAGTGGAATGAGCATTAGCGCGATACAAGCCAATATGCTCGTAAAAGTAACTCAAAATTAGACTCTCCATGTGGACTACATCAAGAGAGCCGCAGATAATATTTACACTTTTGCGACTTTGCCGCATTTTTTTTTTTTTTTTTTTGGCAATTAAAACCCAAACGCTAGAACTACAAGTAGAGACGTATGCAGATAAGAATACTGCAATATCTACATACAAAACATAGTGGTAACAATATTCCAATATTTTGTGCTCTCTGACTCAACAAATAGCTAAATTAAGTTCATCATCATCCGTTGGTGCTTTGCTATAGTCTTTCACCGCTGACCTAGCCGTTTGCAAACTACAAAATTATTGTTTGGCGTGAATTGTATATACCACATGAGATGCAATCACATCTAAAGAGTACATTCGTCTTTATCATGAATGCTTAGTATGCGACAAGGCTCGTGGGGGAATACCCATATGTTGATGTAGTTTTTTGACCAAAACCGTCTATCAGGCCATCTGATATAACCTCGTTTTTGATATATGTATATATAGGATGCTCTCTGTTCGAAGATCTACTAGATCTTTTAGAGTACAAAAATTTAGTGATGCACAACCGAAGAACGCATGATTATTGTTATTGCTTATTCAACCAATGTTCGATCTGTTGTTTTGACTCAATGTGGGTTTGCTTTTCGAATTTCTCATCAACCCGTAAAATGTTTGAAAGCCATTAAGTGCTGGCTGTACTACTAGTGCAAACTGGATCTACTAGAGAGGTCGCAAGAAGTTGAGCACGCGCGCAAGTATCTGATGGGAATCACAAGTATGTATTATAATAAAAAAACCGGCCAAGTGCGAGTCGTACTCGCGCACGAAGGGTTCCGTACCATCTGTATATACATATAAATATGAAAGAGACTATGTATGTATGTTACCTCATCAGTCATCACATTAAATCACATTTTTTGTATGATGACAGGTCTTGGTTGCAGGCAGGTTATCGGCATATTACTTTGATAATCACCATTGAATTCAAATCAATTACCTTACTTGACAGCAACGGTGTGAAAAGGTGAATAACAATAAATATGGGGAAAAGGTTTGCAGCTAGGATTAATTCATCAAAGACACAAATATATTGTCGACTAACCTTAGTTCAGTATGTGACCAAGGGGATTTTTTGGATGAAAATCATGTCTGTTGTATGGGAGCCCCCCTTAAATATTCATTTTGTTCTATTTTTAGTATTTGTCGTGGTAGCGGCATCATCTGTGAAAATTTCAACTGTCTAACTATTACGGTTCATGAGATACAGCCTGGTGACAGACGGACGGACGGACGGACAGCGAAGTCTTAGTAATAGGGTTCCGTTTTACTTTTGGGTACGGAACCCTAAAATCAGGCCAAGTGGTAGTCGGACTCGTGCACGAGGAAGGCTTCCGTACCATCTGTATATGTATAAAAATATGAAAGAGACGTTGTATGTTACCTCATCAGTCATCACATTAAAACGGGTATTCCGTTTGAAATGATTTTTTGCACGATGACCGACTTTGGTTGCAGGCAGGTTATAGGCATATTACTTTGATGATCAAAAGTCTCCATGATGAGATAGCTGATCATCAAAGTGTCCATTGAATTCAAATCAATTATCTTACTTGGCAGCAAGTAGGTGGAAAAGTGAATAACAGTAGGTAGGTAGGTAGGACCGTAGCCTTCCCAAAAGAGAATTGAGAAGATACACATAGGCCAAAAAGGCCCGTTGTGCAGCTACGAGGGGGTTTTGCCCCCTATTCGTGGAACCATTTAGTGCTTCTTAGGAAATTAAGAAGATCAGATATCCCAACTTGCTGAACTTCGGTCAGATCGTTAAGGAAGTAAGATCCTAGGTATCGTTTCCTGATTGTGCAGAATGCCGGGCAGGCACAGAGAAGGTGATGAATGGACTCCACCTCCTCCTCGTCCTGACAGCTCCTGCAAAAATCATTCGGAGTTATACCTAGTTTTTGCGCGTGACTACCAATAAGGCAGTGTCCAGTGATGACACCAATGACTTTGTGGATGTCATTTCTTTTAAGGGAGATAATACTCCTAGTCCGTTGACTGTTGAGCCAGGGCCAGATTTGTCTGGTGATGAGGCAGGTATGTCCCTGAGTCCATCTCCGGTTCGTCTCGGTCCTGGCGAGATTTATAAGATTGTGTTTCATGGTTGCAAAGGGCATACCCTCACAAGCCACGATTGATTGTAGCGTCGTTCCTTGTTTGGCGAGTTTGTCGGCTCTTTCGTTTCCTGGAATGTCGCTGTGTCCCGGTACCCAGATAAGTTGTATGTTGAACTGTTCAGCCATCTCGTTAAGAGATAGGCGACAGTCGAGGCTAGTTTTTGATGTGTACACGTAGGACTCCAACGACTTTAAGGCTGCTTGGCTATCCGTGAGAATGCGGATATCCGTGGTGGATATCACGTTCCACCTCAGCCAAGACAAAGCCTCTTTTATAGCCAACAGTTCCGCCTGGAAAACGCTGCAGTGATTTGGTAGTTTTAGAGCTTTGTTCAGCTTAAGTTGTTTGCAGAATACCCCACTACCCACCCCGTCTTTGGTCTTAGACCCGTCAGTGTAGAAGTCTACGCAGTTTCTACGAGGTTGCGTCTGACGAGTCCAGTTTTGTCTATCCGGGTAGGTCGTTGTAAAGTTTTTTTCCAAGACTGTGGTGGGTTCTGTGAGGTCTAGGTATTCTGCCATAATTGACCTGTTATTCAGGATGGAGGAGTGACCAGTGACATAGCTCGACCAGTTTGAGTTTGCTTTAAGTCTGATGGCCGCTTGTGTAGCAATTTGCTTGCCGAAAATATCGAGAGGTGTAAGGTCAAGTATCATGTTAAGCGCAGCCGTTGGGGTGGACCTGAGGGCCCCGGTAATGCACATACACGCTAACCTTTGTACCTTCTCGAATTGCTTGAGGTATGTTGTCTTGTCCAGTGCTGTCCACCAGACTGTTACTCCATACATTAGTATGGGTCTGACGACCGTGATGTAGAGCCATAGGGTAATCTTGGGGCTGAATCCCCATTTCTTCCCTATGGCTTTCTTGCATGTGTAAAGAGCTATAGTTGCTTTTTTAACTCTTTCGAATGTGTTGCTTTTCCAGGTTAATTTCCTATCTAGTATTATGCCAAGATATTTGGCATTGGAGGAATAGTTTAATCTGGTACCAAGCAGAGTAATAGGGCAATGTTCCGGGATTTTATGCTTTTTGGTGAATAGCACGAGCTCCGTTTTCTGGGGATTCACCCTGAGCCCGTTGCTATGCGCCCAATTGCAAAGAATTGAGAATGCCGTTTGCATGCGGTCATTCAGTGTGGAAAGGTATTTACCTGAGATTGAAATAGCAACGTCATCAGCGTAGGCAATAACGTCCAGGCCTTCTTTCTCCAGTTTAATTAGTAGTTCGTTAACGACTACGTTCCAGAGAAGAGGTGAGAGGACCCCACCTTGCGGGGTTCCCATGGTAACCACTCTGGCTTCCCCATTTGGACTGAATCCTGCGCGTTAATAGTAACTCGCTGATCAGTTCTGTCAGAGTCCCCTCTACCTTAAGCTTTTTTAGCCCTTCTATTATTGCTGTGGGAGTGACGTTGTTGAAAGCGCCCTCTATATCTAGGAAGGCTGTTAGAGTATATTCTTTTAGATGGATTGATCTTTCGATTTTCCTCACCAGTGTGTGCAAGGCTGTCTCGATAGATCTACCCTTACAGTAGGCATGCTGTGCCTTGGAAATTAATGACGGATCCAAATTGTGGCGTATGTGTAAGTCTATCAGCCTTTCCAAAGTTTTTAGTACAAAGGATGATAGACAGATAGGCCTTAGATCCTTGGGAGAAGTGTGGGAGTTTTTGCCGGCTTTGGGGATGAAAATTACCTTTGCGCACTTCCACTTTTCTGGAATGTGACTCCAAGCTAGCATCCTTTAAAGATTATCTCTAGCCATGGTATAGTCCATTCCATAGTTTGTGTGAGTTCGATAGGGTTAATTTCATCCGGACCTGGCGATTTGTAGGGCTTGAAGCTTTTTAATGCCCATATGATTTTCTCTCTAGAGATAATGTGATCGTACTTTTCCCCTGTCGCGGAGGAGAGGTGATTTCCTCGCGAGTGTACTGGGTCTTGCTGTTCATAGCAGCCCGGGAAGTGCGTATTGAGGAGAAGATTTAGGGTTTCCTTCTCAGATGTTGTCCAAACTCCGTTCACTGTGAGGCAGCTCGGAGATTGTGGATCTTTCGAGAGTATTTTTCTCAGTCTGTAGGCGTCTGAAATTTTCTCAATGCTGTTGCAGAAGAGTTTCCAAGACAGCCTTTGTTCTTTCCTCAGGGTTTGTTTGTACACTCTGAGTGAAACTTTATATAGGCTCCAGTCTCTGTCGTTGCCTGTACTCTTTGCTTTATTGAAGAGTTTTCGGCAGTCCCTGCGGAGCTTACTTAGCTCTGCGTTCCACCAAGAAGGGTAAGAGCTCTTTCTTGATTTGTGGGTTGCGCAGCTGTTGACCCGTGCGTTGCCCAAAGTAACTGTTAGAGTGTCGACCATTTTGTCTATGTCTAACGTGGACCGCGGGGTATCAGGGGTCCTCTTTACTATAGAGTTGCTAATGAAGGCTCTATAACGCTCCCAATCAATTCTTCTTGGGTTGCAGGATGATTCAATTGGGGTTGGGACCTCAAGAGCTAGGTTGAAAACCAGATATCGATGATCCGAGAAGGAATGTTCTTCAGAGACCTTCCATTCTCTTATTCTATTAGCGAGAGAGGGGGATGCTAGAGTTAAGTCTAGTACCTCCCTTCGGTTTTTAGTAATGAATGTGGGTGTATGACCCTTGTTACAAATGTTAAGATTGTAGGATAGAATGAATTCAATAAGACACTCACCTCTTTCGTTTATGTCGCTGCTGCCCCAAATTGTGTGATGCGCATTCGCATCCGCACCGATGAGGAGCCCAGCTTGGTGTCCCGACGAGTCACTGACCAGTCTTTTAATTTCGTCCGATGGAATGGACTCTTCCTGCGCCATGTACGCTGAGGCTATCCGTAGTTTGTGCCCTGGTGATTCTATGGAAATCACTGTGGTGTCAGGGCAGCTGTAATTTGGGAGAAGGTAAGCGTTTAGGGACTTCTTAGCAAGTATGCAAGTACGGGGCTTACCTTCTTTTTGTGGTATGAACAAGTTGTAGGCTGAAGTTCTTAATCCAAGAACCTTGTGTTCATGTACCCAAGGTTCCTGGATTAAGGCTATGTCTTCTTCTCCTTTAGCCAGCCTGAGAAGAAGATTCGTGGTTGCCGCCTTGGGGTGATGGAGGTTAATCTGAATTAATCTCAGCATCATGGCTGTTATTAATTCGATTAAGCTCCACCACGGTGGTGTTCAGATCTTCCAGATCCGAATCCAGGAGATCGTCTTCCATCGGCGAGCTAGTAGAGTAGTCCTCGCTTCCGGAGTCGAGCAATGACTCCTGGTCTTTATTCACCAGGGATATTGCTGGGGTCTCAGCTTCGACCGTCGCAGGGCCCTTGCTCCCTGAGGGGATTGGGGGTTCCTGCTCCTTCGAGCTTTCGTTTTCGACCTCGGTTGTTGTCGTGTTATCTTTGCCGGATGGTGGCACATTCTCATCCTTTTTATATATAGTAAGTTTGACTTTCTTGAAGCCAAACCTAATATAGTGGTCGCATTGGGCCAGAGGTTCCAGGGCTTCACAGTTCAATACAATGATTGCCTGTCTTGATTGGCCCTTTGGTTCCTCCAGCTTAGCTATTCTCCAATCCCTTGTTGGGAGATTGGGATTGCAGTAGTTGATGGTCTCAACAATTTCGAGGGGGTTATCTGGTGCAAGCGGGAGCCAACATCTAGCACGTGGTCGTTTAGGGATTTGCTCCCTGGTTACGACTTTGAGCCTAGCTCCCTCCCAAATTTCCCCTATTTCAGTAACTGTAGCCTTCAAAAGATCAACTGATCTTTCGTCGGCACAGCTTAATAGTTTGACCCTGCCTTGATACCATCCAGCGTCATCGCAGATGGGCGGTGGTCCAGGGTTCTTCCTAGCAATTTTTAGGAAGTTAGCCGATAACGCATGGTCGACCTTCTTCCATTTTTCTGCCGTCAATTTGCCGTCTGGGTCGCTATCATCTATGATTGCGACCGTCAGGCACTCCCTCGCAACCTCGCCGAAGGGCTTTAATAGCTTGGCCGGTGCTCCCAGCCTAGCCTTTTTAGCCTCTCGGTTTGGTTCCTCGGGGGACGATCTAGGCCTCTTGGCTTTATCATTGTCTTGGGCTAGGAATCCTGTCGCCCAGGCGACCGACTCTTTAGCCTTCTCTGTTAAGTCAGTTGAGTGGCCCCATCGTTTTATAATTCTCAAGGCCGCCTTTCGGTCTCTGTAGGCCTTGGTCGATGGGTTTAGCCTCTTGTTGTCGGATTTGTCTTCTGACAACTTCACGGATCGGCTTCTTAATACTCCTGCCGGAGTTTCTTCTGCCTTAGAGGTAGAGGGGATTTCGTCCCCTTCCGGTTTTTTATGAGATCCGGACTCATTGTTTGTTTTGTTTAGGTTGTTCATATGGTTCCCACGAGATGCGGAGAATTAAATGTCCACCTGGGCAGAGATCCGCAATACCCAGGTAAGGCTAGCTGATCCGGAGGGCGCCAGGTATCCGGATACACCGTTTGTGACTGAGCTATTTTTGAACTGGGCTCTCAGCCTGGTCGACACCTCGGCACGGTTCGGTTGACACCTTATGTCCAGCCCAGGGGATATGGAGTGGATGGGTGTGGTGGGAATGATGGAAAATGGGAGTTGGATTGGTGAGAGGGAATGACGGGGTCGATTATCCTTTAGTGATAAGCCCCCACACCACGTCAAGGTAGATAATCAGGTGGGGGCGAATAACAGTAATTATGGGGAAAAGGTTTGCAGCTGGAATTGATATATCAAGGACACAATAGGGATCAATGCTTGGAAGTGTGTTATGGGAAAAAGGCTTGCAGCTAGGAATAATATATCAAGGACACTATAGGGATCAATGCTGGGAATTGTTTAATTGGTTGTGGGAAATGATCGAAAGTTAATTTCACATCAATTGAATTTGTTACAACATTTGATGGAACAACAGAATGGAAAAGGAGGGGAATAGCAATTCAACGAAAGGGTTTGCAGCAAGGATTAACTTAGCAGTGACACAATAGGGATCATCAAAGCTTAAAGGGTATCTATTATTGGTTGGTCGTAATTATAGAAAAAAGGGTTGCAGCTAGGATTAATACATCAAAGACATAAAAGGGATCAAAGCTGGGAAATTTTCTACTGGTTGTGGGATATTGTCGACTAACCTTAAGTCAGTATGTGACCAAGGGGATTTTTCGGATGAAAATAATGTCTGTTGTATGGGAGCCCCCTTAAATATTAATTTTATTCTGTTTTTAGTATTTGTTGCTGTAGTGGCAACAGAAATTTTGAAACCAAACCGATGATACGGCAAAAGACGATTTTCTTCGACAATCGGCATTAAGCGATTTATTATAGTTCTTTCGAAAACTTTCAAAATGATCCGTCGGTGGCTTTCCGGGCTTTAGAGTCATAATAACTTCGGCGATCTTCTATTGGCTCGGCGGGTGTTCTAACCTAAGCGCATGCGTTAACAAGATATAAAAGTTTGAGTACAGCATTTCCTATCAAATTTTTTAAGACATCTCCTGTAATTAAGTTGTAGTTTGAAGTAGTAAGGTTATTCGAACCACATCTCAGTAATATTCATATGTATATGTAACATCTTACTGTGAACTGTACAAGTTTCTGCCACAATAGATATCCAATATATGTAAAAGTCGTAGCCTGCTCCTTTATTTGCGTAGCTCACGTCATTCTACAGATCAAATAAACCGTCCAACAAAGAGGACATTATAACGTGGTGAACAATTCCTTTTTATTTATACAAATAAATGTATCTGTGCGGCATACGACCGTACATTTGGGGGGATACATCCCCCGGTAATTTCGAGAGTCTTGCTATTGTCAGGTGGCGGTTCTCCTCCTTTCCCTCATCGCCTTTCAATCATAAATTTTGATTTTTCCTTATTGGTGGTGCCTGCAGTTTAGGCTTTTTACTGCCCTTAACAGCTTTCCAGATGGAGTAATTTGATTCCCTGTCAGCGGATAGGCATTCTAAGTACGAATGAACCCTTGATTTTTTAAGTCTCTGGGAGATTTCCGCAGCATGTTACATAGCCGATTTAAATACGTTTAATGCTGCGGCGCCAAAGCGCTGTCAGATTTCTGGCAATGCACAGGAGCTTTTGGCAAAACATGGGGTGTATCGCCGGCAAAGGTCCTCTGGATCTACACGACAATGATAAGACTTATAATCTCATATGCATCGGTTGTATAATGGAACAGACTAAAACGCAAGCACTTCGTAGCCTCTTTCACCAAACTCCAAATAACGGATTGTCTCAGCTGCTCGGGGGCCTTCCCCAGCACGCCGGGCGCTTCTCGAGATGCTATGATGAACCTTCCACCTCTTAATATATTTATCAGAGGGTGTGCTCTGAAAGCCATGTCTCGTCTGAAGAGAAATGGCTTTTGGTATAACTCGTATAGGGATAACGGCGTGCTTGCGCAAGAACTGTCCTGCGACCCAAATCTCATGGACATGCCTTCTGACGCACTGACGCACGTTATCCTATTGCGACGTAATTTCACAGTCGAGTTTCCATGGCGTCAGGATTGGCTACGGCTAGATACTGAACCTGGAAAGGATAGTCTTCGCATTTTCACGGATGGCTCCCGGTCTGGGCGGGGGTCCGGTGCTGGAGTCTCTTTTGAGCGCGAAAACATCCGACTGCACCTCTCGTTAGGAAAGTATGCGTCTGTCTTCCAATCAGAGATATACCCAATCCTAATGGCCATACACTATGCTGTGAAGTACAAGTGAAAGGGGGAAAGTATATGCGTCTGTAGTGACAGCCAAGCTGCACTGAAAGCTGTGTGTAACCCCTTAACTAGCTCCAAATTAGTGCCTGAACTCAAGTCTTTCTTGGACAGAGTCGGAAGACTGAATTCATTAAGGCCTGTATGGGTTCCAAGCCTGATGAAATCGCTAGAATGGGTTCAGAGGAGATCTTCTCAGGACCTGAACCGGCTCTAGGTCTACCTGCGTCCACGGTCGATTCCTACATTAACGATAGTGTATTTAATACGCACAACCGTAGATGGAGGGATTGTCCAGGTTGCAGGATGACTAAGCGCGTATGCCCTGATGTCTGCAAAAAATCTGCAGCATTCCTCTTGTCTTTAAGGATAATCGACTGCAGAAGGCTTGTGGGAGTTATCACGGGCCATTACACTTTTGTCAAGCATCTCAACATGCTTGGCATCAGTGAGATGCCTACCTGTGCTGCATGTTGCGAGGAGGAGGATGACACTGCAGAGCATTTCCTCTGTGATTGTCCCGCCTTTGCTCGCCCACGGTGGCGCACCCTTGGAGCCGACGTGGTGTGTGCCGAATCCATTAGCTCTACATCACTGAAGCTCCTTCAAATTTTCTCCGGAAAACGGGGAAAATACAGTAATGTAAGGTGTCTGTTTGGAGTACAAGGGACCAATGTTTGCGTCTGAGTGTCCCAGCGGATAGCAGAAGCCTTCAACAAAAAAATAAAAAATTCTGCGGCGCTTGTCTTTGTTGCCAACATTTACGGGCTTTTCTCTTCTCATTTATCAGCTTTTTAGTTTCGTTAAAAAAAATTGTTCGGCACATTCGGAAAGGAGTATTATTCCACACTACGTGCTGTATAGTTTCAATGAACGGATCGAGTCCTGGCACTCGTGGCACTCTTAGACTAACTCCTTTCTTGAATTTCATTCCTAAAACCTTCCCAGCTTGTGATGATTTCGACTTTTTTATTAAAGTTTTACTGATCGCCAATATAACTGGTGAATGGTCGCTATCAGATATGCCTTTTGCAACGAAGACATCGATAAGGGTCAGGTGTTTTCGCAGTGTCTGTAGGCCAGTACGCTTATTTGCTATTTGAGTAAAACATGCAACCGCAATCCATACCAGCTTTGTAGAGCATTTAGCCGCTCTGTAAGATATGTAAAGATATAAGATATAGATGGAGCTAAAAGGGAAAATATAAAGTCCATACCATTTTCCAGTAGAGCTAGGAAAACACCATCTCCTCCAGGATTTTCGTAGGGTTTGACGAAACCGGTTGTCGTTCTGATCCTGTTACTGCTAAAGGTCTCTTGCCAGAAAGGCTATCAATTCTACTGTGAAGTGAAATTATCTTACGACAGCTGTTGTGCCAGAAAATAAAGTGTAATTTGGACAGAACTTACATAATTTCTTTACGATTGTCTGAGTAGACCTTAACCAGAATGGAGTTATTGTAATCTAGAGAATTAAAGCCTATCGACTGCACAACAATAGAGCTGTCGCATTTTTCTTGAAACCGAGGTCCGTTTCAAATTTCTTCAGAGCGAAGTCGGCGAAGACTCTATAGCCGACTAACTAACTTCCGGGTTAGTTGCATTTTCTACGGACGTAGGTCGAAGCCTTGTCGAGATTTTGTATGCGGCGCGAAACTGACTGTCTCGGGTAATCTTGCACATAGGTAGCGGCGCGCTTTTCGATGGTTCTTGCGTTTTATTGACGATCAATGGACAACAAGCCTTTAAAAAATAAGTACTGAAAGGACCCATACATACATGTAAACTGAAATGGGTGCGACACGCGATGCCGCCACAAAATACTCATGATGATAGTAAAGTTTTCGCGATTGTATGTATCGTCACGGTGGAACCAATTACCCAATTACTATGGTATTCCATTAAACCCAGTGCTGTGTGCTTTATGAAAGCACGCCCAGTGAATTGATGAATATTTGGCAACACTCGGTGTCATTTTATGATTTTTTTTTATTTCATTATCCATAGTATGGCGTATTCAAAAATCGCTTTCTTCATTTATTATCTCTTACAATCTCCTTGTATCCGTATCTTACTTTGACCTTTGATCTGTTGGAAAATATGTCTGAAATGAAATTGGTTAAAGTGAAGTAAAGAATGGAAGAAAATATTTAACTTTTCTCGTAAATTAGCTCTAAATCTATTATTCAAGGCCTTGAAATATCTGGATTCTCATTCGAACTACTCCAACACCTAACCAAAATATATTACACAGGCAGTAGCAGGCTACGAAAGAATAAACTGATATTTCAATTTACAGACATTGTTTTCATCCATACCTTTCCGATATGCTGATGAGATGAGATTTCGAACAAGGGTAAGTAGTGTTCCAGCCTTGACGACGGCGACGACGGTGGTACTCATATCTAACGTTCTCATTGTACTCCAGGGGATATCCAAGATTTTCATAGGTATTGGTATTCTCCTTCTCTGCTGCGGCTCTACGATCTTCAATGGAGTCACTTCAATTCGATTCCTTAGCTTCTGGTTGTTGCCTCTTTTTTGTCCTTTATCCCCAATTCAATCTGTCTGATTTGCTATTTGCAAGTTCCTTCTATTCCCTTACCTACTGTGAACCTTTTTACACATTTACATCCATTTTTTGTTTCTTTCGTTCCCTTTCTTCCTGTTCCATTATTTTCTCTTTTTCTATACGGTTTTTCCTCTTCTTCAATGCGCCTCATCGTAAATCTGATTGGATTCATTCCTTTCGTGCCAGGTGGAGGTATCAGTCTTTGGAATCGGATGAACTAACCATCCATACCAGCATCTCTCGTACCGTCCATTCCACCTATCACTAGTGGCATTACCTAGAGAGATTCTTCGAGCAACCAAAAACAGAGAAGGAAACAAAACGGCAGAAAAAAAAGGAAGCTAACTGCAAGAAGGCTTCTCCTTTACAAGGATTTTGTTCTATTGAATTTTTCGTCCTGGATATAAGGTAATATTTTCTGAATGGATTTGTCTCATATTGTTGAACGCATCTCGTTCTGTTACCAATTTTCCTTCCGACGACTGCCTGCCTTGCAAACGGATGAAGTGGCTTTCACTTAGTTAGGAGTAAGATATGACTTCATTTTCTTACGAGTATAGCTAGTATCGTAAAAAGGATTTTTCGCTCGTGTCTTTATTTTTACCTTCCACAGCGAATGCAAGAGAATGAAAGGAATAGTTAATTAAGTAGTCAAAGAGACTGATTGAATCCTTTCTAGAACGTTTTTTTTTTCTGCACTTCTTTTGTAGTGCGTGCTGGTATTGGAAAAGGATATGAGCAGGTCGGAAAAACCCTTTTTCGATTCCGTCAGACGGTAAAATGTGTCGAATGTTCAATTAGATTGTTATCGATCAGCTGCCAATTGTCGCCTTCGGTCACGGCCATTCTATGTGAAAGGATTCAAAATCGATAAACAAGTAGAACGCTGCATCATTTACTCAAATCGTCCTCCACATAAAGAAGAAGGCATTATGAAAGAGAAAAAGTGAGGTAGATATAGTGCTGGAGATGGATGGTAATGCATTTCGGTCCTTAATTGAGATGGATACCAAGCCGAAGTCTTGCTCCCGGGGAAAAAATCCTTTGACAGCTGCTGATTTGACATCTGATTTCGCGAAGGGAACGTTCCCTATTCACTTACATATACATACATATGTATGTACATATATACTGTCAGCGATTGTAATGAACTCAATGAATAGTATTCTTTGTGGCAGAGTCCGTAAAAGGATTGAGGGCTTAATCTTTGCTTCAGTTTTTTGTGAAGAATTGTGCTTACTGTTGAAAGAAAATAATAGAAAAACTTTGACATGATGTCCACTGGGACGACAGTGATTAATGAATCATTGGAATTAAATAAATTTTGTTAAAAATGAAGTGAAATCCTTTTAAAGGGCACAGGACCCTGTGTGCCGTGTTGATTAATACTCGTGTTTCGTTTTGTGATTCTTGGAAATTGAAAATTGCTTCCAAGTATCGTGAAAAAGACTTAACGTCATGATGGACGTTGACGCTGACATTCAAGTGACAGCAATGTCATTGCAGCCTGATTGAAGGATCCCAAAACATAGATAGCAAATCAGTTTTCATCGAAGGCTGACGTCGATAGCACGTTTTGTAAAATAAAATTTTAATGGCACAGTAAAAATGAGTGTCTCAAATTACAAGCAACGTGTTGGGATCTAATTTTTAGTGAAATCTAATGAAAAACCCTCGGAAATCCTCTAAAAATCGCAGGGGATGAGTGTGGACGAGTGTATGTCTATAACACGTGTGTTTGATTGAACAAAGTGGTTCAAGATCCTTGTGAAGGAGCATCCATCACTCTTCGTACCGACAGAAATGTCGAACGTCTGCGCTGTACACATCTGATCAATAAAAAAACCGTCCGCGACCCAAACTCGCCAAGAAAGGCTGGACCTTACACCACGACAATGCGCCAGCTCATTTTTCGTTAATTGTGCAAGAGTTTCGAGCAAAAAAAAAAACATTCCAACGTTGCCGCATTTACTCTGTTATTGGTGGCCAAAAGTTAGCATAAAACGATAATCGTTAAACTTCAACGCCTTCAGAGACTAGTGTGTCTCGGCACTATAGAGGCTATGCCAACCTGCCCCACAGTAGCCTAAGAAGCACTGAATAGACTTACTCCACTGCACCTTTTTATTACCCTTTTGGGGTGGCCGTGGTGCAGTGGTTAACATCATCGACCGCCGAGCGGAAGGTCTATAGTTCAAACTCGCTTCGTAGCCAAGAAAAAGTAATTCCTATACGGACAAAAAGTATGCAACGCAGTTGTGAATGGAAAGTGACCAGACGTACTGCCTGCAGGCATAACACTCACAGTATATGGTCAACTGAAATTCATCCTCTGCGTATGCAATATTGAAGTGCTCGAACGAATTAGTACGGACTATAACCAGCCCGGAATTCGGTCGGCTCTCGTCCTATCTGGGACAACCACCCCTGAGAGTTGTGAACGAACATCAACGACCCAACCACTGCACTCCGTTCCGGTTGTGTGTCTATAGGCACATCATAAGAGAATATTAAAATCTTAAACCTGCGCGAGTTTCTAAAAAAAAAGCTTGTCATGTAGACCCATGGGTAGCATGTCCATCTTGCAACATCTTCCCTCACTTTGACAAGAGACTTAAGATATTGATCCCAAACCGCTCAGCTTGGGAAACCAGTGATCCCTTGCTTAATGTCAAAGGCCTTAGGTGGTACACTAATGGCTCCAAGATGGTTTCTGGCATTGACGCCGGCATCTTTGGACCAAATCGTAAGATTTCTTAACTCAAAAACCGTTAAAGATTGCCATGATGCCCTACCAGACCTTGCCAAAAGAAACAAGGTCAAACTCTGGTGGATGCCAGGGCACAAAGGGCAGGAAAAGTTCCAGCGAAAAATACGTAGGCCCTGAACTTTTTTGCGGCACTCCCACGTCTAATATCAACTTCTTCTTATACAAATGGGAAAAATCGCAACACCTGTCCGTTTGGAACAGCGTTCGGGGAATTCCCCAATCGAAACGATTTATACGGCCCCTGAACAAACACTCTACTAACATACCCAAACTTAAGATCTAAGATATCATCTCAACAAAATTAACCTTTTGTCTGATACTGACTCTGTCTTGAGGACGAAGAGACGGCAGAGTACATACTGTGTGAGTGTGCTGCTCTCTGCCATCTCAGGTAGCGTATCCTTCAAGTGACTCACACTTCTCGATAGTATCATACTTACTTACTTACTTAGGTGGCGCTACAGTCCGGTGTGAACCTGGCCTCAACCAACGAACTTCTCCATCTGGCACGATCCTTTTCTAGCTATTCCCAGCGACGCACTCTCAGTTGGTTAAGGTCGCCCCCGTGTCGCACCCGTGTGTGCCACCTTAGATTCGGTCGTCCGGTCGTCCTCTGCTGCGTCGTCCCTCGGGATTGGACACAAAGACCCTTCGGGTCGTTATATCTTCTTCTCCACTTCCGCGTATATAAACGGGACCATCAATTGAACGCAGAATTTTCCTCTCGAACGGACCAAGGGCCTCTTCGTCCACTTTCGTTAAAGTCCAGGTCTCTGCGCCTTAGAGGACGACCGGGATAATTAAGGTTTTGTACAGCGCAACTTTGGTCGTTCGAAAGAGGGCTCTACTTCATAATTGCCTCTTGAGCACAAAGAAGCAGCGGTTGGCAAGAGTAATTCTGCGTTCGATCTCAGCGCTGGGTATGTTGTAGCTGGTCACTAGCGAGCCAACTTATTCCCTGTATTGGCGTAGTTATAGGGGTCTCCTTTTTTGTGGAGTGGTCAAACGATGCCGAAGTTCCATTTGTCGGAATGGAATGGAATATTCCTTCGAATATATTTTACCGATGAGTTGGTGCATGCGCCCTACCAGATCATCTCCAGCCGCCTTAAATAGCTCAGAAGGCAGACCATTGAAATTATTAGCTTAATTCATCTAAGTGGGGTAGACGAAATTCTCTTGCATCTTCGTCCGTTGCGAATGGATCATTCTGCCTGACAGCCGTATTAAACATATCATCGCCGTTAACTCTACTACTGTGACTCTACTACTAGTTGTCCGTATTCACACCTACAGGTTTCGGCTCCGGCTTTATAGCCCTGGCATATTCGTTCCATTTTTTCGTAAAACTTGCGAAGCTTATTCCTGTGATAGCATCTCTCCATCCCCTCGGTCTCACGCTTTTCATGCTGGCTCTTTTCTTTCTTAAGAGCGCGTGGTCCTCTCTCCGTTTGTGCTCGTAAAATTCACGAGCGACTCTCGTCCATCTACGTAGCATGGCTTTGTATGAATTTTGCTTTACTACCTGTGCTTCGCCCGCATTGCTCACCAAATTAGTGGTTTCTAGCTGACGGTGGCTTGAAACCCAGCACGTCAGAGGCACTGTCTCTGATGGCAGGCTGGCAACGCTCCCACTGTTGTTCTTTGGGTTGTTCCGGTGTCATTGGAGTTGGCGAGAGGTTGAGGAAAACTCAAAGTTCCTAGCGGTCTCCTGCGATTGTAGCTTTCCGATGTCAAACTTTCTTTGTCCAGCTCGACTCCGTGGCATCCTTGATATCTTCATTCGTACTTTGGCTACAAAAAGGTAGGGATCCGAGTCGGTGTTGGCTCCTCGAAAGGTTCGTACATCTAGGATGCTGGAGAAATGTTTGGCGTCGATCGCGATCGTGATCAATCTGATTGGTGGTAGAGATATCAGGTGATCGCAAGGTTCCTTTGTGAATATCGGAAGTCGAGTACCGATGTCCGTTTTCGGACGTGGTGTCGGGTAAGCTATATATCCCGTGATTGACTCAATTATGTCTTCTTTACCCAATTTCGCATTAAAATCTCCTAGAACTATTTTTGTGTCGTATCTGAGATATTGGTCATAGGTTCTGTCTAGGAGATCGTAGAATTCTTCTTTGAGTCGATCGTGCTTTTCTTCAGTTGGGGCGTGAGCGCATATGAAGCTAAAGTAAGCTTTGATGCAGATTGTTGTTAGGCGTTCGCTTACATCCCGAAACCTTAAGACTTTTTGTCGGAGGTCGGAGTCCTCCCGCTGTTCTACTTGTAGCAGTTCCCGAAGTAGATGTCGCAGTTTTTCATCCGTCTTTTGCCTGGTCCATCTCATCGCACTTCTTGGAGTGCTGTTATATCTCCTTTATAGGCGCCGAGGGTTTGCTCCAATTAATTGCTTGCAGTCAGTCTGTTAAGGGGCCCCACATTCCAGATGCAGATTCCAAGTCCTTTGGCCGTTTGCAGGGTTCGTCAGCTTTGTATCCGTTCGTATCCGAGGCTTGTGGTTGTTTCGGAGCAATTGGTTTTTTCCGTAATAGGGATGTTACCCCTAAGCACAACCACCAACCTGGAAGGCCAGGTTCCTCTTTCCCTAGGAACGAGGGGTCCGATCGCTGCAGACATTGGTTCACTAGCTGGTTGGTGAGGCCACTATTCAGGTGAGGCCACGCGGATGCTGTGTCGCTGTGTGTCAACTTGGATTGAGCAGCCACAGAGATCGAAGCTGGCGTTTACCATGTTAAACGCGATCAACTTCTTTCCTCTGTTATGGTATCATAACTACTACCACTTAGTTCAGTGGGATATTTGGAGCTAACCATAAATTCGGAAGTGTTAGTTCATTGAGCACGAACTTAAGTGCCCGAAAGGGAAAACAAAAATTTTAAATAAATAAAACAAAAAACATTGAGAATGTGAATTATGGCGAAAAATTGTTAAATAAAATGGTAACAAAATAGAAAAAATAATGTATTGAAGGCATTTGGGTGTGTCACATTATAACACTCGTACCGCGACCATTAACGTATATACGATTAAAGTGCTGTCTTCAGAAAATCAATTCAGAATACAACATATTAGTAAAAGTGCCATCCCCTGTGCCACTCACATTCATCGCAAATCCCTGTCACTCGTGCACTCGTGCGTCTTGTGTTGAGCAGTTGTCACACTTACCGTGGGAAATCATAACTAGCACAAACCGGTGCCAACAAATTTCGCTATCGTAAGGGTATATCACCAACGGTAGGTTGACAAACAAATTAAATGACATTAGCAGTGAACTTACCACTACAAGGCCATATCCCCGGCCACATCCATCCCATCGTCTATCAATACCTCCATACGTGATGAATTGCTTGAAGCCAATGTGTCTGTTAGTGTTTCTCAACCGCCGCCAAAAACAACATCCTCAGTCTACACGCAAACTACCGAAGGCCCTATATTGAGCGCTTTGGTCAAATATGGAGTTTAAGTGAATGGAACCAGAGACCTCAAAAACTTAAAAAGACAACGAAGAAATTTCTTCCTTTATTATTGACGGTTTGGCCCCCAACACTCAGGAGCAATGGGCACAAAAATGTACAAAAGAATCTAAGATCCCAATACCAAGTTGGCAAACGCTCAAACGTTCCAAATCCTTCTAACTGAAGCTGTCTTTATCATCAGAATACGAATGGTTATTACTGAACCCCAACGGCTGCCGTTTCACTCTTGACAAAACAACCTTCGCACAAGTGACTGTCTACCTTACATGGGTAGACAGCTAAATCTGATTTTCGCAACAGACCCTATTAATTCCTCCGTTTCGCGATCTCCCATTTCCTTATCAACCATCAGCAACCCCCCTTTTTCTCATTTTTAGGGTTCCGTACCCAAAGGGTCAAAAGGGACCCTAATACTAAGACTTCGCTGTCCGTCCGTCTGTCACCAGGCTGTATCTCATGAACCGTGACAGTTAGGCAGTTGAGATTTTCACAGATGCCGTATTTCTCTTGCCGATATAACAACAAATACTAAAACAAAATAAAATAAATATTTAAGGGAGGCTCCCATACAACAGATATGATTTTCATCCAAAAAATCCCCTGGTCACATACTGACCTAAAGTTAGTCGACAATATCCCACAACCAGTAGCAAACTTCCCAGCTTTGATCTCTATTGTGTCTTTGATGTATTAATCCTAGCTGCAACCCTTTTTTTCTGTAATTACGAACACCCAATAATAATTACCCTTTAAGCTTTGATGATCCCTATTGTGTCACTGCTAAGTTAATCCTTGCTGCAAACTCTTTCGTAAAATTTTTTTTTTTTTGTTGAAGGCTTCTGCTATCCGCTGGAGCACTCATACGCAAACATTGGTCCATTGTACTCCAGACAGACACCTTACATTACTGTATTTGCCCCGTTTTCCGGAGAAAAATTTGAAGGAGCTTCAGTGATGTAGAGCTAAGGCGGAACAATCACAGCACAGGTAGGCGTCTCACTGATGCCGAGCACGTAGAGATGCTTGGCAAAAATGTAATGGCCCGTGATAATTCCCACAAGCCTTCTGCAGTCGACTTTCCTTAAAGACAGGAGGAATGCTTATTCATCCTGCACCCTGGACAGCCCTCCATCTACGGTTGAGTGTATTAAATACACAATCGTTAATGTAGGAATTTACCGTGGACGCAGGTAGACCTAGAGCGGGTTCAGGTCATGAGAAGCTCTCTTCTGAACCCATTCTGGCGAGTTCAACAGGGATCTCATTCCCTGGGATCCCAGAGTGGCCTGGAACCCATACAAGCCCTAATGAATTTAGTCTGCCGACTTTGTTCAGGAAGGACTTGAGTTCAAGCAATAATTTGGAGCTAGTTAAGGGATTACAGACAGCTTTTAGTGCAGCTTGGCTGTCACTACAGATGTAAATGCTTTGCCCCTTCCACCTGTGCTTCACAACGTAGTGCATGGCCATTAGGATTGCGTATATCTCTGATTGGAAGATAGACGCATATTTTCCTAAGGAGAAGTGCAGTCGGATGTTTTCGCGCTCAAAGAAGACTCCAGCATCGGACCCCCGCCCATATCTGGAGCCATCTGTGAAAATGCGAAGAATATCCTATCCTTTCCTTATCCAGCCACAGTCAATCCTGGCGCCATGGAGACTCGACTGTGAAATCACGGCGCAGTAGAATAACGGGCGTCAGTGCGTCAGAAGGCATGTCTATGAGACAGGGGTCGCAGGACAATTCTTGCGCAAGCACGCCGCTATTCCTATGCGAGCTATACCATAAGCCATTTCTCTTCAGACGAAACATGGCTTTCAGAGCACACCCTCTGATAAATATATCAAGAGGTGGAAGGCTCATCATAGCATTTAGAGCAGCGCCCGGCGTGCTGGGGAAGGCCCCCGTGCAGCTGAGACAAACCGTTATTTGGAGTTTGGTGAAAGAGGCCACGACGTGTTTGCCTTTTAGTCTGTTCCACCAGACAATCGATGCATATGAGATTATAGGTCCTATTATTGCCGTGCAGATCCAGAGGGCCTTTGCCGGTGATAAACACCGTGTTTTGCCAAAAGCTCCTTTGCGTTGCCAGAAAGCTGACGCTTTGGTGGTTTTTGATTCAACATGCTTTGACCAAAGAAGCTTGATATCTAAGATGACTCCTAGATACTTAGCTTCCTTGGATATCGGGATAGAAGTGCCTTTTAGTACCAGCTGATTCATGTCAGTATTCAATCATGGATCACATTTAGCGCCGCCGGTGCTTTGAGACGGACAGTCGCTAAACATGAGCTGACAGAAAGAAGGGCGACGTCATCCGCATAGGCCTGGGCATAGATTCCAGAGGCATTGAGCGCATCAAGCAGAGAATCGACCACCATGCACCATAACAGCGGACACAGGACGCCACCTTGCGGGCAGCCCCTGTTTACGCCGGATTTGACATACTGTTCGAGGCTTGCACCAGCGGTCAAAGTCCTGTGCATGAGCATTGCCTTGATCCATAGGACCATTACTTCATCTGCGCCATGATGTCCGGCAGCGGTGCACATGCTTTCACTGTGCGCCAAGGAATGGGTATGTGAACAAGTGCTAGACTAGCAGTGAAAATTCTTTTCAGAGTAGGAAGCAGCTGCCTTATACCTTTTTGCAGCATAACAGGATATATCCCGTCGGTGCCCGGCGATTTGAAGCCATCGAAGCATGCCGCAGCAAATTCAATAGCTTCAGTCGTAAGCACGCGCGACGCAATACACCAGCTATCCGATGGTACTAGACTCAGTAAAAGTACCATCGGATTTTCTGAGTGCATCTAACTTTGTCGGTTTTCCCCGTTTGAGGACTTTAACCAACTTGCTAGTCGCACTCGGAGACTTGATCTCTTCGCAGAAGGTCCTATAAGAATCGTTCTTCGATTTACGAATAAGTTTCTTATATTCTTTCTGCTTCGACCGGTACTTGTTCCAGTCATCTTCCATCTTCCGAATTCGATTTGAGGGATCTATTCAGAAGAATTCGGGCTTCCCAGGAGTAATATAAGGGAGAGCCAGTCGTGACTCGCAAGAAAACAACAACGATCTTTTTTTTTTTTTTTTGATGTTTAATAAACCACTTTCCAACATAAATTGAATCTCAGTAACTAACTTAACAGTAGATTAACCCTAAATTTTATTGTTGATATGGGAGGATTAGAATAGAGTGAGCTGGCTTGTTTACAGGCATCGATAGCTCGATAGAGCTATCGAGGAGATAGCTGCTATTTTGACAACGCCAACCGGCATGGCTTGGCTTCGCTTTTTCTGTTACAATGCATGTATACTATGCGTACTATGTGTATACTAAATGCATAGTAGCGTCGTGTATGGCCTGATAAATGGCTTGGCTTGGGTTTCTTATTTAAGCATCATCGTTCTTGGATCTCTTCTGACAATAATTGGTTGCATGCATGTAACTCAGGGGGCATGCGAGCTCAAAACAACTGATGATGACGCTATGAACAGCGTTCTCTACCAATTGTTTCTTTCTAAGTTTAGGTAGACTGGATTTCTCAAGCTCCTCTCTAAGCCGTACCCAGTTCGTTCTTCTCCGATTCCGTTCAGGTTGCAAGGAAGAGATCCCACAACCTAATCGGAATTCGATATATTTATGGTCCGACAGCATAGCATCAGGTAAGACTCGCCAGTTAGTAATGTCCTTCACATATCTGTTGGATATGGTCAGGTCAATCATCTCCAATCGTCTTGTCGTAACAAACGTTGGTTGAGAGCCAACTTTGTTGATGGTAAGGTCAGACGAGCGAATGAAGTCTAAAAGACGGTCCCCTCTCGTGTTACACTTGCTGCTGCCCCAAGCAGCGCTTTGGGCATTAGCATCGCAACACAAGATGATACCAATCTTTTTGACTATACCACCAAGGCCACATATGCGTTTATTCCACACCCACGGTTCTTGAATGGATACAACGTGATGATTTGTACTACTGCATGCAATTGTACTACTTAAAAGAGCAGTAGCGGCCTTGCAATGCTGTAGATTGATCTGGATAAAAACTATCCTGACATTTTCAGAGGAGATGGCCGCCTCTTTATAAGAGAGCTGCTTCTCTCGACTCCTTACGGTCATTTGAATCTCCTTCTGGGAGGAATGGGTTCTGTTGTGTGATGTGCTCGCCTCCGAGGAGTGGTATTTGGCTATCTTCGCCTTCTGGCCTATGCTTTGATCCTTCTGGGTCGCCACATCTGCCATTGGACTCCGATTTCCCACCGGCCCACCAGAAAGGGTGGCAACGCACACTCTCTCACTAGCGAGGCTATCCTTAGCGGCGGTCTTCCGTTTGCGGGAGTCTTTACCTTTATCGGTTAAAGCACCTGCTCCCTTCGGACGACGGTTCGGGATAGCCGCACAATTGCTATTCCCCTCCTTTTCCATCCTGATAGGTTAAGATATCAAATGCTAAAACAACTTCAATTGTTTTGAAATTAACTTTCGATCATATCCCACAACCAATAAAACAATTCCAAACTTTGATCCCTATTATGTCCTTGATATATTAATCCTAGCTGCAAACCTTTTTTCCATAATTATTGTTATTCACCTTTCACCTCCTTGCTTTCAAGTTAGATAATTGATTCAAAGGACACTTTGATGATCAACTATCTCATCATGGAGATTTTTGATCATCAAAGTAATATGCCTATAACCTGCCTGCAACCAAGATCTGTCATCATGCAAAAAATGTGATTTAATGTGATGACTGATGATGTAACATACAACGTCTCTTTCATATTTATATATACAGATGGTACGAAACCCTTCGTGCGCGAGTTCGACTCGCACTTGGCCGGTTTCTTTACGACTCTCCATAGCTGAACACTTCGCCTTCAGCGATAAGTCTATATCTAAGTCTGAGAGCACCGTGGCGCAGTGGGTAGTGTGTTGGCCTCTGATGCCGATGACATGGGATCGAATCCCAACACAGCCATGTCATCGAACGTGTTTTTCACGGTGTTTCTCCTCAGCGGGGTTCTGACAAAACCCCGCAAACCAATCTTATCAACAATCCTAAGTCCTTCTTTTAATTTGTCAACTACAAAAGTAAATCTGATAGCTACCCAACCTCTGCCCGCACTGTGTTACCGGCATTATAAGATTTAACCTTGAGTGCGCGCTTAGTATAAAAAAAAAATTGTCAGAAATCCACATACATTTGTATCTACTTATGAATATTGATGTTACCTTCTTGGCAATCTACCAGTCCATAGACTTAAACTCAGCTACGAATAAGCCTTAGGGGCTAACCATAATAGACTTAGGCAAGCTTAAGCGTATGTCAAAACCGGACGAAAATCTCACTTAAATATCAAGTTACCCAAAATGAACATAAGCGACAGAACTGCCAAATTGTTTTCATTCGTTTTGTTTAAAGTGAGAAAAATTAAAATAAATTAATTAAATCGTATTCCGACATACTTAAAGTAGTTACTATTTTTCTTTATTGCACTTTTGGTTTTTTTTCACTATCAACTTTCAAAATTACGCGCGGAATGGCTTCTTTCATTGAGACCTTTCGTAAACTCGCTTATGTTAACGAACATTTAACGAAACCTGTCAACAAGTTTCATAGACACTGTCTGAACGAGAAAATGAAGAAATCTTCTGCCTAGGTGCATTTTTAGATGCATATTGTACAGATCTACGCCTCAGTCGCTTCATCAGCAGCTCCGAATAATTTTAGGGCTAGCAGATTTGTAAACCAGATCCATCCGGACACCCGAAACAAACTCACTTCTCGCCGACAAGACGTATCGATGTGCTTTCTGTACACGTGGTCACCAGTCAGCGACACTTCCTGAGTTACTCGTTTATAGAAAAGAAGAAACATCCGATTTTAGGTTCGTGTCTGCTCTAGCAAGGCTTATCTGTGCCAACCTGTACTCCTCAGACTGCGTCCGCATTCCGGATGGTACCAGTTTTCTTTTTTATCTGATTCCTTGTGGCGAAGCGTTCATTTGATTGCGACTACTAGTAATAGAAGTGCAGATTCGCCTAAACCAGCGAAAAATTTGAAACGAATGTCGAAGTATACGAAAATTCATTCGCTGTCGCATTCCGAGTTCGAAGTCATCGATGGGACCAAAAGACATCGTTATGTATTAACATTACTGTCAAATCTAAAACACGTTTTGAATTCATACGTGGCATTGCACTGTTCCAGTATTATTGTTATCTAAGTCGAGATTCGTTGTTAAAATTGAGAAGAAAATCTGTTTTTTTTTTTTTGCCACTAACCTGACATTCATTATACTCCTAAAAACGCCCAGGGCCCCATGATCAATCTTACTTACTTACTTACTTAGGTGGCGCTACAGTCCGTGGTGAACCTGTGCCTCAACCAACAAGCGTCTCCAGCTATCACGGTATTTGGCGAGCTGTTTCCAGCGCCTCACGCCCAGTTGGTTAAGGTCCCTTCCCACCTGCGTGCGCCACCGTTGATGCGGCCGTGTCTCTGCCGCGCCTTCTTTCCGGGGTGGATTCGAAGACTCTTCGGGTCGGAGCTGTATTTTCCATTCGCTCTACATGGCCTAGCCACCTTAGACGCTGTATCCGTAGTCGTCGTACCTGGCCGATGTCGCTGTACAACCCATACAGTTTTTCGTTATAGCTTCTCCTCCATACACCGTTTGAACAAACGGGACCGTAGATAGTGCGCAGAATTTTCCTCTCGAAACGACCAAGAGCATCTTCATCCGCTTTTGTTAAGTTCCAAGCCTCTGCGCCGTAAAGGCGGACTGGGATGATTAAGGTCTTATATAGCGTCACCTTGGTTTTTCGAGAGAGGGCTCTACTTCTCAATTGCGTTTTATCTCAGCGCTGGTGTTGTTGTCGCTGGTTAAGAGTGACCACTTCCTTGACCACTTCCTTGACCACTTCCTTGACCACTTCCTTGACCACTTCAAAGCTATATCCGCCCATGGTGACGTTCTGGCCAATACGTCGGTGTTGATCGTCTCTTTTAGATGAAAGCAGATAATGCTTACAAAGGCCTCATTGACGTCTCTCTGTGTCTGTCCAATAAAGTCAATATCGCCGGCGTAAGCAAGCAATTGCGTAGACTTGAAGTAAATCGTTCCTCTTGTGTTGGCCAGTGACTCTTGCACGATCTTTTCAAGCACAATGTTGAAAAAGTTGCATGACAGCGCGTCACCTCGTCTAAATCCTTTTTTAACATCAAAGGCCTCGGTTTGCTCATTACCGACCTTAATGGAGCAGCGAGAATTCTCCATTGTCATCCTGCACACTCGGACTAGTTTGACAGGGATGTTAAAACTAGACATGGCTTTGTATAGCTCATCTCTATACATGCTGTCATATGCATCCTTGAAATCGACAAAGAGGTGGTGAGTGTCGATTTGGTATTCCTAGGCCTTCTCCAAGATCTGCCTTAGCGTAAATATTTGGCCTATTGTGGATTTACCTGGCCTGAAATCACACTGCTAAAAGCCGATCAGGTAATCCACATACGGTTTCAGGCGTTCACACAATACGGCAGAGAAGATCTTATATGCAATGTTAAGGAGACTTACTTCCCTATATTTGGCGCAGTTATAGGGGTCTCCTTTCTTATGGACCGGGCAAACGATGCTGAGATTCCATTCGCCGGGCATGCTTTCCTCCGACCATACCTTGCTGATGAGATGGTGCATGCACCTTACCAGCTCATCTCCAGCCGCTTTAAAAAGCTCTTGTTTTGCTGCATGGGCTTGTTCACATTGTTCATCGAACCAAGGGTTTTTAGGTGGTGGCGATTTGAAACCCAGGACCTCTGAGGCAGCGTCTTTGACGGCGCTCTGGCAATGCACCCATTCCTGCTCTATTGTTTGTGTTGTTATGTGCGGATTTTGAGAGAGCTTGGAGGAGGCACGATCGGCAAAGATTCTGGCAGTCTCTTGCGATTGTAGCTTTTCGACGTCAAACTTACGTAATCCTAAGCATTCTTGATATCCTCATTCCTACCTTGGCTACAACAAGGTGGTCCGAGTTGATGTTGGCCCCTCGGAAGGTTCGTACGTCGAGAAGACAGGAGGAATGTCTGGCGTCGATCGGTAGTTGGCCGATTGATCAAAAGACCGCCAGGTACTGGGAATCGCGTGCTTGCTACAAGGAGGTTACGCAGTTAAGGGTGTGCTCCAATTGATCGCCTGCACTCGGTCTGTGAAGGGACCTCACATTCCAGGTGCAGACTCTCAAGTCCGTTAATCGTTTGCAGGGGTCGTCAGCTTTGTATCCGTCCGTATCCGAGGCTTGTTTTCGTTTCGGAACAACTAGGTTTTTACGTGATAGGAATGTTACCCCTAAGCCCATCCCCAACCTGGAGGGCCAGGTTCCTCTTTCCTCAGGAACAAGGGGTTGGGTTGCTGCACACGTTGGTTCATTACCTCACGAGTGCCAGGGTAGCTATCCAGGGAGGGCACGCGGAGGCTGTGTGTCAACTTGGATTGAGCAGGAACAAAGATCGAAGCTGGCGTTTGCCATGTCAAACGCCATCAACTTCTTTGCTCTGTTTGCTCACTTCCTCCCCCTTGATCAATCTGAGTTGAAGTATACAGGATACTCGCTCTACTAGATACTAGATATGCATGTAGCTCCAGCACAAGTAAACCTCTCTTAAGTGGATTCTTAGTTAAAATCTGTTTGAAATTGCTACTATCATTAATACATATCTACATATCTTTTTTATCTCTTTCAGGTAATTACATCCTGTTCAATTCCCGCCTTCAGTCGTAAGTAGTCTCATTGATATCTGTTCACAGTTCCACCTCCTACCCGTACAAATTATTTTCGTATCGAATTACTAAACCAATTTCCTTTCATAACCAAATAACACACCATCTTGAGACCTGCCTACCACTTCCTATCTTATTAGCCCAGAATTAAACGAAAAACACATAAAAAGTGTATGTACACATGTGTGTATTAATGTGTCTAGCTTCCTGGACATATTTGAGATATAATGAATTTCATAAAGTACCTGAGTGCCATGATGAATTTATGAACTCAACAAATAAAAATTATCGCAAAACGAGAAAAAAGAATAAAATGTGCTCTGCCTCAAAATGGGCTCATAATCCAAGCATCGATGTCGGTTCATCATCCACCCATTCATCCATTCAGATTATTCAACATATTGTCCCTCATTAAATATTAACCAATCCGACATTATGCTTCAATGAGCAAATATCTGCAAATAGTATAGCTGACTGCAAAAAGGAGGAGGGACATTACAAATTAAATCTAACCAAGCGCAGTTTGGTAGAAGGATATGGCACTGTCCCCTCACTTTTTCTTTTCAACTAGTTACGAATCTTATCAACACACATGTACATACAGATGTACATATGTTCATGTGCGTCTCCAAAGGAAATCGTCGTCATAAGATGGAAGCGATGAGCTTTCGATACAAAGAAGGATCCATTGAATCGGAAGTACCCGACAAAAAAACGAGAGAGAAAAACACACGAGTGGAGCCGAGTGAACATATGTACGTATGTATGTAGGCACGAGGACGACAACTGAATGCGCCTATCTGTTTCCATTTTAATATTTATAACGTATCCTGGGAAATTGATTAAGCTTTTACTTTGCCCATCCTGCGTTTCTAGAAGTTATGCATCCGTTTCGGTTGAAATACCATGAGAGTCTACTTGACACAAGCGCAGAATATACATATATGTTGCCATCACCATCACATTCTGCTTTCTAGAGACGTTAGGGGGAATGAAGCGATGGTTTTGCATGGTGGGAAGAGGATCTTTCCACTATGAATTACGTATCAATCTGGAAATAATGACATTCTCAGATGTTCCAATGGCAAGGGATTTAAATGTCTCAGGAATTGCTTCTCTACGCTAGGCATTCGTTTCCTTTTTTCTTTTGCATTCTCTCATGTGGCGAGGATGATTGAGTGCACGACTTATACACTCGCATATGTACACATGTAACATTGGGTATTATTATAGCGAGGACAGCGAAAAGGAGATTGGGTGAGTCGGATGGCTTTCCCCAAGGAGATTAACGATGACAAGGGATCGAGAAAAAAAAAAAAACATAGAAGAAGAAAAGAAAGGAAGTGGATGGGATTTGGGGTTCAAGCATGCACGGAACAGGAAATCCACTGCCATTAATTTGGAATTAGTAGATAATTAAGAGGGAATGTGCAAATTGATGATAAGCTTATGGGACAGGACGTTTCATGTATTCGTGTGAAGTATATTATGAAGATCTAGATGTCCTTTGCATTTTTTGCTTTAAGATTATTGTTCAGATGACGATGATCTGGTTGAACTTGGCTTTCTTAGTTGTTGAATGATATCTGTTAGTCGTTAAGGTATTTTATTATCATACGTCTATTACTTATCACCAGACTTTACAACTGGTCGCCGAAGTATCGTTCTTCGGATTATTGCTATGCATCTTTTCCTTGTCCATCTTAAAGAGGATCATCGTCAAGCCGCATTTCCACTATAGGCTAAGAACTTAGATACATATCAGATTAACACTGCACAATTCAACTTATCCATGCGGAAGATTTAAGGTCATTCTAGGGTTAAACTTTTTTCTGAATTTTACTAAGCTCTCTGACATACCACCTACCTACGTATTGCTTCACGTCATGTGACTCTCGTGAAGAATGCATCCAACGTCAGGACACCTGACCAACAACCAACAAGGGATCTCTATAAAATACTGCGCCGGTAACTATACTTATGAATCTCCCTGTCTTTCGTAGTATAAAATACACCATTAATCCAACAAAGTTGTTCAGTTTTTGGTCTGATTAGAATAACTTCAAACTATCGTTAATCTTCTAAAGTTAATCTCAGAATGCGAAAACATAAGCATCTCTGTTCCGATATAGGAGAAACAAGATAATCCCGACCTAGTAGAAGATCAACACTTCCCGCATAACATTGTTGAAGCTAATAATGTTGTGTAAAATATCTCGCCCATAGTACAAGGTCTACAATCTACACCGTTAAAATTGATGGGAAATAAGAACCAAGTTCAAAGCCTGCGCAAATCTAGAAAAGAAAATAAATCTTAAGACTTGCTGGCTACCTCTGTAGTCACTGTGTTCTTCGACATCACCTCTACAAATTAAAATCTTTTCTGTTTAGAAGATGATGAAACGTTACGCTGTACGCTACTAGAAGTCACATCAGTAAGGACTCTATCTCCTTCTAAATCGGCGCTACAGTTCGGGGTGAACCTGGGCCTCAACCAACATGCCCGTCCAACTAGCACGATCTCTTGCTAGCTTTTTCCATTGCCGAACACCCAGTTGGCTGAGGTCCCCTTCCGCCTGTGTGCGCCATTTTAAGTGCGGCCGTCCTCTGCTTCTTCGTCCCTCGGGGTTGGATTCAAAGACTCTCCGGGCTGGGGCTGTGGTGTCCATTCGCCCTACATGGCTCAGCCATCTTAGGCGTTGAAGCCGTAGAAGCCCGACTAGACTCATGTCGCTGTACAGCCCGTAAAGTTCGTGGTTGAATCTTATACTACGTCGAACTTATATCTGACAATACAAACGTTCTGGCCAAGACGTCGGTGGTGAGCGTTCTTTTTTGATGACAGCATATATTTAGTTTTGCTCTCGTTTACCGCCAAACCTATTTTCGCCGCCTCCATCTCAATACTCGCAAACGCCTCATTGACATCTCGCTATGATCTACCTATTATGTCAATATCGTCGGCGTATGCAAGGGGTTGCGAGGATTTGAAAGAGATTGTGCCTCTTGTAATGGCCAGTGATTTTTGCACGATCATTTCCAATATCATGTTGAAGAAATAACACGACAGCGCATCGCCCTGCCTAAATCCTTTTTTGACATCGAAACTATCGGTAAGGTGTTCACCGATTCGGATGGAGCAGCGGGCATTCTCCAAAGTCATCCTGCATAGTCTGACGAGTTTAGCAGGTATGTCAAAGGTAGACATAGCGTTGTATAGCTCGTTTCTAATTACGCTGTCGTATGCGGCTTTGAAGTCGACAAATAGGTGGTGAGTGTCGACTTGAAATTCATTGGTTTTTCCAGGATCTGCCGTAGTGTGAAGATTTGGTCGATGGTGGACTTCCTGGCCTGAATCCGCACTAATAAGGACCTATCAGCTTATTCACAAAAGGCTTCAGGTGTTCACACAAAACGGCAGAGAAGATTTTGTAGGCGACGTTAAGGAGACTTATTCCCCTGTAGTTGGCGCAATCAGAGGGGTCTCCTTTTTTATGGATCGGGCATACGATGCTGAGACTCCATTCCTCGGGCATGCTTTCCTCTGACCATATCTTACAGATGAGCTGGTACATTCTCCTAACCAGGTAATCCCCAGCTGCCTTGAAGTCCTCAGCCGACAGTCTGTCTGCGCCAGCAGTTTTATTCGACTTGAGTTTCGATATGGCAATCTTAACTTCGTCGAGGTCAGGGGGACGGAGTTCTTTGCGGTCTTCGTCAATTAGAAATGGGTCATTCTGCCTGACAGCGGTATATTGACTAACATCGCCATTATACAGTTTGCAGAAGTGGTTTTTCCATAATCTCAGCATCGACTGCGATTCTACTACTAGGTGTCCGTTCTCATCTCTGCAGGCTTCCGTTCTGGCTTTATAACCTTGGCATGTTCGCGTTATCTGTTGTTAAACATTTCGAACGTCACGCCTGCAGTAACACCTCTCCAAATCCTCAATCGCGCGAGTTACAAGCACAAGACAGACAGCAACAACAACAACAACACCTGCAATGCCAACACCCGCAGCAACGACCGGATGCACATGCCGATTGGAAAGTGCGAACGTCATTAAGATAGAAATTGTAATTGCACAGGTGACCTAATTAATTGAAGAGTCAGCGTCTGGCAAATTTCCGGCGACTGTGAACTGATTCAATTCATTGGACTCACCTTCGCAAAGCGTAGGTTTCATGCAAAACAAAAAATTGTAGTTAGTTCAGTTAGAATTTGGAGTGTGTAAAATAAAGTTGTGTTTTTTTTTTAAACCCCACTGGACATTAGTTTTATAATTGGCGCAGTCGCGTAGGCCGGAATAAATGTTCACTTAGTAACTTTGTGCGTGGAAAGTAATCGGCGGTTAACCGAAAATAGACGACGCTAAAACGCTAGGTGCAGTGAGTATCAACTCTTAAAAAACCGGCAAAGAATCAAATCAGACAATTATTATCGAGAGTATATCGGTAAAAGAAAAACAAAAGTGATCGAAATTCGAAAAAGACAATAACCTATCGAGAGTATATCGGTAAAAGAAAAACAAAAGTGATCGAAATTCGAAAAAGACAATAACCTATCGAGAGTATATCGGTAAAAGAAAAACAAAAGTGATCGAAATTCGAAAAAGACAATTACCTATCGAGAGTATATCGGTAAAACAGAAAATTCGAAGGAAGACAATTATCGAAAGTATATCGGTAAATAAAGTGGTCGAAAGAATATCAACAAAAAAAAAAAAACTCATAGTGAGCGAAGGTACATCAAGCCAAGAAAAGGAAAATCACCGAGAAGCAACATCAGATATCTTAATAACAATGAAAATAGTAACTCTTCTGCTGAGCTATATGTTCACTCTACTAAATGCTCAAAAACTGGAAATCCGTGACCTTACGAAACTAGAGGGTGTACTCCCACTGGAACTAGGCACAGCGAAGACCATTAAGACATACTACAATATTTTGCACATAGTCAAACTTGACGAATACACGACAAACATAGACAAACTAGAAGAAACATTAACAAAATTTAACCATATCGAAAACCTTAAATCTTCTGTAGAAACGACAACCCAAAAACTTAAAGAACTTCGAAACAAAATAGAATTCCTTATGCCAACGATTAGACAGAAAAGAGGACTTTTTAACGGACTAGGAACAGCCATTAAATTTATAACAGGAAATATGGACGAAAACGATGCAACAAGCCTAAATAAAGATATTGAAATTCTAACCAAAAGACAACAATACCTTCTCAATGAAATTTCAATGAATTCTAAGCTGAACACACAAATGATCGAACGATTTAAAAACATAACAACACACATTAACCTCCAACAAGACTTAATAAAGAACTACCTCGAATATTCGCAGAACCGATCCACTAATCAAATCCGTATTAACTCCGACATGCTTCTTGATATTCAATACCTTAATCACCTCAATTTCAATATTGATCTCTTATCAAATCACATACGTGACATCTCTGAAGCCGTTGTCTTAGCCAAAGTTAATATCATCCCCAAAATGATACTTAACAAAGAAGAACTTCTACTTATTTACGATACCCTTAACAATTCGATAGAGGTGAAATCAAGCGAACACCTGTTCGAGATGCTAGAATTACAAGCATACTACAATCACTCAAATATAATCTTTAACATTCGTGTTCCTATCCTATCCCAAGAAGACTTTTCCTTTTTCCACCTAGTCCCACTACCCATTAACAAGACAAAAGAAATTATTGTAAAGCCATATATGTTATTTAACGAGCAAGGTATCCAATATTTTGACTTCAAATGCCCACGAATAGAGAATGTCTTCGTTTGTCGAGAATCTCCACATCAGGAATCAACGCAAGAGTCTACATGCATCGGAAACATCATGAAAAACATCCCAGCGAACTGTGCAGTCAACGACATCGGCGAAGCTGTCTCTATCTCCCAACCAGAAGATAACTACATACTCCTCATCCACGTTAGACCGACACTTATTAACTCAACATGCAGCAATTTCCAGCAAACTTTAACTGGCTCAGCGCTAATATACTACGAAAACTGCGAAGTAAAAATCAACGGAATAACCTATAGACATAAACCGAATACCTTCTGGGATAATATCAACATATTTCCAGCCTCATACGAACACATATCCCCAAATTACACTATGCAAACATTTAACATAAAAAAATTAAACGACTTTCGATTTTCACAGCAAGAAGAAACACATAGCTTGATCTGGAAAATTAAACATGAAGACGGCTATACTCTCTTCAGCATAGGTTGCATCGCATCAGCATCCATCATACTTATCATTTATTTTCGTAGAACAAACTACCTTCGGTATCGCTCGAGCCCAGCTATCCCACAGCTTCCTGGCCCTCGCTTCACACCTAGGGGGGAGGAGTTACAAGCACAAGACAGACAGCAACAACAACAACAACACCTGCAATGCCAACACCCGCAGCAACGACCGGATGCACATGCCGATTGGAAAGTGCGAACGTCATTAAGATAGAAATTGTAATTGCACAGGTGACCTAATTAATTGAAGAGTCAGCGTCTGGCAAATTTCCGGCGACTGTGAACTAATTCAATTCATTGGACTCACCTTCGCAAAGCGTAGGTTTCATGCAAAACAAAAAATTGTAGTTAGTTCAGTTAGAATTTGGAGTGTGTAAAATAAAGTTGTGTTTTTTTTTTAAACCCCACTGGACATTAGTTTTATAATTCGCGCTTCTCGTGCTCTTTCTTCTTTCTTCTAAGAAGGCTATGCTCCTCCCTTCTTTTTAACTCGTAGAGCTCACGAGATGCTCTTGTTATTTTATGCAGCGAGGGCTTATATGCATCCTGCTTCGCTGTGTGAATCCTCCTGCACTTGTCATCGAACCAGGTGTTTCTTCGTGGTGGAGCCTTGAAAACCAAAACTTCGGATGCAGAGCTTTTCTGGGCTTGTTTGCAAAGGCTCCACTGCTATTCTGTTGATAGCGTGGAGGATTGAGGTGTATGAGAGAGCTTAAGGGAGACGCGATCGGTAAAGGCACGAGCGGTTTCTGGCGATAGTAGCTTTCCGACGTCATAACTCTGTATTCTTACTCTACTCCGCTGCGTTCGTGATATCCGTAAGCGCATCTTGGCTACTACAAGATAGTAGTCCGAGTCGATGTTAGCCCCTCGGAAAATTCGAATGTCAGGAATATGGGAGGAGCGTCTGACGTCGATCGCGTTGTGATCAATCTGGTTGGTGGTCGATTGATCAAAAGACCGGCAGATGCCTTTGTGCATATCGAGGTGCGGGAAGCGCGTACTGGCTAGAAGGAGATTTCGCCCAATGGCAAGATCAATCAGCCTGTGTCCGTTATCGGATGTGGTGACATGTAGGCTATGTTTGCGGATGACCCGTTCAAAAATGCTTTCCTTACCCAGCTTAGCACTGAAGTCTCCTAGTACAATTTTGATGTCATGGCTGGGACATTGGGCTAGACGTTCTGTCTAGGAGATCGTGGAACTCACCTTTGGCGGAGTCATCATTGTCTTCCGTTAAATTTAGCCTTGATACGGATTGTTATGAGGCCTTCGCTCACACGCATCCAAACAATCGTTGCCCTATCTCCCTATAGCAGTCGCCGTTGTAAATATCGCAGTTTTTCATCCGCTTTATACCCGGTCCATTCCATCGCATTTCCTGGATGGCGGTTATGTCCGCTTTATAGCGGTCTAGGAAGTCCACAAGTTGTTCGGCTGCACGTGGCCTGTTTAGGGACCTAACATTCCTCGTACAAAGCCGAAGATCATTGTCCTTTTTTCGTTTTTTTGCAAGGGTCGTCAACATAAATCCGGTCCGTTATATCTGAGGCTTGTGGTTGTTTCGCAGTTTGTGGTTTTTATACGGTTACGGCTTACTAGGCCGTAGCCCAACCCAAGGACTCTATACAACCATTAATTTCTCCTCTGTGCTTTTTAGAGCACGAGAACAAAATTTAAAACGAACGTTGGAATGTCGTTGTCGACAGCTACATACATATATACATATATCATGGATCTCAACTTGGAAGTTGAACAAACGGAGATTTTTCTCAAAAAACGTGGCGCATTGCGTATAACATTTTTCTGCCGTGCTGTGTGCACGCCTGAAACCATTCGTGGTCAATTTGATAGGTTCCTATCAATGTGGATTCAAGCCAGGAAAATGCACGATTCACTATGCGAAAAATCTTGGAGAAGACCCATGAATTTCAGGTCGAAACACACCACCTTTTCGTCGATTTTTAGGCCGCATATGTAGAGCCATGCTATGTTTTGACATCCCTGCCAAACTCATCAGGTTGTGCAGGATGACAATGGAAATTTCTCGCTACTCCATTGAGTTCGGTAAGGAGTTAACCGAGACCTTCGATGTCAAAAAAGGATTCATACAGGACGACGCACTGTCATGTGTTTGTTTTCAACTTTACCCCTAAAGATATCGTGCGGGAATCACCAGCTAATAAAAGAGGCACGAGCTACTTCAAGTCTGCACATTTACTCGCATACCCTGATAACATGTACGTGATTGGGAGAGCGCAGCGAGACTTCAATGAAATTTTGTGAGCAGAAGCGGCTAAAATGGGTCTGAAGGTAAACGAAAGCAAAACTGAATATATACATACATATATGCTGTCGTCAAAGAAAGACACACAACACCGACATTTTGGCCAGAACTTCACTATTGGCAGCTACAACTTTGATGTAGTCAAGGATTTCGTCCACTCTGGCTCACTGGTAACAAGCAGTAGACGCAGAATAACTATTGCCAACCGCTGTTTCTTTGGGCTCAAGACGCAATCTAGTAGTACTAAGTAAACTAAGGTGACGCTCTAAAAAGCCTTCATTTTCCCGGTACTCCTCTACGGCGCAGAGGCTTGGACTCATCAAAAATGGATAAAGAGGCCCTTCGTCGTTTCGAGAGGAAAATTCTGCGTACAATCTTCGGTCCCGTTTGTGTTGACAAAGAGTGGACGAGAAGATTCAATCACGAACTGCTCGGGCTGCATAGCGACATCGGCCTGGTGCGAAGTCTACGTATTCAACCATGTAGAGTGAATGGACAGCACGGCTGCGTCCGTGGAGTCTTCGATTCCAACCAATAAGGACGTCGTTGCAGAGGACGGCCGCATTTAAAGTGGCGCACATATGTAGGTGAAAAGGGACCTTAACCAACTGGGCGTGCGACAGTGGAAACAGTTGGCAAGAGATCCTCCTAGTTAGGAAGACTTGTTGGTTGATACCCAGGTTTACCCCGAACCCAAGTAAAAAAGTAAGTAAGTAGAAGGACTAGGACCAAGTAAATAAGTAAGTAAGTAGAAGGACTACAAGATACAATACGTTTGGGCGTGTGGCAAATAAATTGTACTCAATAAAAATATACATATTTATCTGTCTATCTATCAAGATGTTCAAGCACACGTTGTTTAGCATTCCGTGAAAGTTATACCCCTACTCAGGAAGTTTTCTTTCAAAAACCTTTGGAAGGCACTCAACTGTAAGCAATTTATAGTACATTCACCTACGTTGAACCTCAAACGATTCGCTAATTGTCCTTAATTCAATCCAATGGATCATGAAATTCCTTGAAACAATATCAATCCCTTGCACCCGGCATTCCCACTCGCAAGTTAAATCGAATAGACAAACTAAAGTTCCTAACCAAACAGCAATCTCACAACCAAATTAATGTAATTTGTAATTCTCTCCAACGGAACACCTCCGAAGGAGCATATTCCTTCCTTTCTTCGACGCCGGTGATGGAATGCGATCCTTTTTATATTCTTTTCACATAGAAACTCCCGTCCGACAAGTAAACGTGCCCAACAAGACTGCCGAATGACCAAAAACCATGCCAAAGAAAAATTGAAATATGTACATTTCCTACGAATATAGATACAATACTATTCACCACCAGGTTCTGTTAAAGGCCGCAGTCGGGCAGGTATAGAAAAAAAAGTTGACGGATTTGCGTGAATCATTAATCACCCATTTGTCCGCCTTCCTTGACGCGCGGTTTTGAATGGAAGGCAAATTAGAACTAACGACTCAACCCCCAACCGAACATGGAATTTGTTCGTCAGGATACAAGGAATAGTAAAGAAAGTGAAGGAGAGTGAAGTGAAAAGAACAAAGTGAAGAAGAAAAGAATAGCGAACTGTGCGTGCTTGTTGCGTTTTGCTTAATGAATGCTAAATGCCGTTTTATTTGATTTATGAGGTCCTTGAGCATCTGTAAGTTCTCTGTGCGCTTTGACCGAGGAAGTGATAGGGATTTTCTATGTCATGCGGCAACTTAGATGGAAGATTTCAAGGAAAATGTGAAGTGCCTTAAACAAGTGAATACAATCAAGGACAATAGATACGAGCAAGTGGAACACCAACAGGACTTCTTGTTTTTCAGCCTTGTTTGTGCCCCAAAGGAATTCCGTGTAGCACGTGGTCCATCAAGAACCATCTGGGTATTGGGTGGGTTTCTCTTTTTCCATGTGTTCTATCTCGTCTCTTTTGTTTTTTGGGGTAGATTATTATTTTCATTATAATCTTTTTTTGTTCGCTTGCTCGTCCTTTCCGAGAGGGTGGGAGGACGTCAGGGGAAAAGTTAGCAATTACGAGGGTTCAGTCGTACATACATATGTAGAGAGAAGGCTGAGTGGGTAACTGGATGTGACATACGAGCACGATGATGTGCCCGAGGCAAAAGACCAATTAATCACGTAAGTTCTTGGAAATCTGATTGGGAATTTGGGAAAAACTTTCAAGTGTCAGTCTTGGAATGGAATTCCGCTGGTCATTGGAAGTCGTTAGGATTGTTCTTTGGACAGGCAGTTGATTGGAAAAATGTCACTGGGATTTGAGATATACAAGTTGATGCGTGGGAGAGAAGATGATTTAAGGAATGATATTGACATGCGTAGTGTTGAATGTCTAGCAAATCGGTGTTGCCACAAGCAAGGCCATTGAAATTGTTGATGGGAAATGTTAAAGGTGTGAGTTTCTACTTTTATGAGCAGTGAATTTCTACACAAAATAGTATACGCATTGACAGAGGACAGCATCAACCTGGACATATGTACATATGTATAAAGAGTAGGGTAGGCTAGGGTAGACGAAGGTAGTATAAGGCTACTATAGGTATGTATATATAAAAAAAAAAAACAAAAATCGAAAACAAAGTTGTACACATACATACATATGTATGTATGAGGTATCCGTTTAAGGGAAACCAAACAAAAAAAAAAAAATAACATTATTTTTCGAAACTAATATACATAAGTATGTACATATGTATGTATGTAGTAGGTATTAATTTATTAACAGAAAATAAAAAAATACAAAAAACAAATAAACTCCACATCTTTTCTTATCACATAACTTTCTTCAAATTACTAGGTGGTGAATTATAAGCCTCCATGTTATATCAGCGAACAAACAGAGCAAAGAAGTTGATCGCGTTAAATATGGCACACGCCAGCTTCGATCTCTGTCCCTGCTCAATCCAAGTTGACACACGGGGCAAAACTTCCTTGTAGCAAGCATGCGATCCCCCATCTCAATATCCACAAGGGTACCTGGCGGTCTTTTGATAAATCGACCACCAACCAGATTGATCACATTGCGATCACCGCTAGACACTCCTCCTGTATTCTCGACGTATGAACCTTCCGAGGGGCCAACATCGACTCGGACCACTACCTTGTTGTAGCCAAGGTACGAATGAGGATATCAAGAATGTCTAGGAGTTGAGTAGGACTACGTAAGTTTGACGTCGGAAGGCTACAATCGGAAGAGACTAACAGAATCTTTGCCGATCGTGTCTCCTCCAAGCTTTCTCAAAACCCGCACACAGCAGCACAAACAATAGAGCAGGAATGGGCGCATTGCCAAAGCGCCGTCAAAGACGCCGCCTCAGAGGTACTGTGTTTCAAACCGCCACAACCTAGAAACCCCTGGTTCGATGAACAATGCGAACATGCCCATGCAGTAAAACAAGAGGCATATAAAGCCATGCTGCAACGACGGACGAGAGCTGCTCGCGAAATCTATGAGCAGAAGAGAAGAGAGGAACACACGCTTTTCAGAAGAAAGAAAAGAGAACACGGAAAGCGTGAGATCGTGGAGATGGAGAGATGCTTCCGCAGGAATGACGCCCGTGAGTTTTACAATAAGGTAAAACGAACATACCATGGCTATAAGGCCAGAGCGGCGGCCTGCAGGTATGAAAAGGGAGAACTGGTAGTAGAGTCGCTGTCGATGCTGAGGTTTTGGTAAGACCACTTCTGCAGACTGTATAAAGGCGATGATAGCCCAGATACCGCTGTCAGGCAGGACGAGCCTTTCGAAATGGACGACGATGTAACAGAATTCAGTCCACCCGACCTAGACGAAGTCAAAATAACGATATCAAGACTTAAGTCTAATAAAGCCGCGGGTGCAGACGGTCTGTCTGCTGAGCTTCTTAGGGCGGCTGCAGATGAGCTGGTAAGGTGCATGCACCATCTCATTTGCAAGGTATGGTCGGAGGAAAGCATGCCCGACGAATGGAATCTCAGCATCGTTTGCCCGGTCCATAAGAAAGGAGACCCCTATAACTGCGCCAACTATAGGGGAATAAGTCTCCTTAACACCGCACATAAGGTCTTCTCTGCCGTATTGGGTGGACGCCTGAAACCGTTTGTGGATAGCCTGATCGGCTCTTATCAGTGTGGTTTCAGGCCAGGTAAATCCACTATAGACCAAATATTTACACTACGGCCGATCACAGAGGAGACCCAGTAATACCAAATCGACACTCACCACCACTTCGTCGATTTCAAGGCTGCATATGATAGCGTGTACAGAAGTGAGTTATACAAGGCCATGTCTAGTTTAAACTTCCCTGCCAAACTCGTCCGACTGTGCAGGATGACAATGGAGAACTCTCGCTGCTCCATTAAGGTCGGTAATAAGCAAACCGCGACCTTTGATGTTAAAAAAGGATTTAGGCAAGGTGACGCGCTGTCATGCAACTTTTTCAACATCGTGCTTAAAAAGATCATGCAAGAGTCACTGGCCAACTCAAGAGGTACGATTTATTTCAAGTCTACGCAATTGCTTGCGTACGCCGACGATATTGACTTGATTGGACGGACACAGCGGGACGTCAATTAGGCCTTTGTAAGCATTGAGGTAGTAGCGGCTAAGATGGGTCTCATGGTTAGTGAGGGTAAAACCAAATATCAGCTTTCATCTAAAAGAGACGCACAACACCGACGTATTGGCCAGAGCGTCACCACGGGCGGATATAACTTTGAAGTGGTCAAGGAATTCGTCTACCTTGGCTCACTGATGACCAGCCACAACAACACCAGCGCTGAGATAAATAGCAGAATCACTCTTGCCGACCGCTGTTCCTTTGGGCTCAGGAGGCAATTGAGAAGTAGAGCCCTCTCTCGGAAAACCAGGGTGACACAATATAAGACCTTAATCATCCCAGTCCTCGTTTACGGTGCAGAGACTTGGACCTTAACAAAAGCGGATGAAGATGCCCTTGGTCGTTTCGAGAGGAAAATTCTGCGCGCTATCTACGGTCCCGTTTGTTCAAACGGTGTATGGAAGAGAAGATATGTATACCGGAGAACTGTACGAGTTGTATAGTGACATCGGCCTGGTACGATGTCTACGGATACAGCATTTAAGGTGGCTAGGCCATGTAGAGCGCATGGAAAATACAGCTCCGACCCGAAGAGTCTTCGAATTCACCCCGGAAGGAAGGAGCGGTAGAGGACGGCCGCATCAACGGTGGCGCACGCAGGTGGAAGGGACCTCAACCAGTTGGGCGTGCGGCGCTGGAAAAAGCTGGCCAAAGACCATGCCAGCTGGAGACCAGCTGGAGACGCTTGATGGTCTCCAGCTGGCATGGTCTTTGGCCAGCTTTTTCCAGCGCCGCACGCCCAGTTGGTTGAGGTCCACTTCCACCAGCTGGAGACGCTTGATGGTTGAGACCCAGGTTCGCCACGGACTGTAGCGCCACCTAAATAAGTAAGTAAGTATAACATGTATTAAGTGTACTATATGCATATATATGCATATATGCGCCGTGGCGCAGTGCCTAGTGTGTTGGACTCTGGCGCACGATGAGCGAGTTCGGATCCCGATAACACCAACGCCATCGATTGTTTATTTCGCGATGTTCCTCCTGGGTGGTACTGGCAAAACCCCCCGTAGTAAACTTGCCATCAAAAAGCTTTCCGACTCACGCCGTACGGAATCGGCATTAAACTGTAGGTCCCTTTCGCCTGTGCGAAAAATAAATCACACACAACATGGGTGACTGAGAGAAGCTTGGCTCTGGTCCTTCATGGGCTATAACGCCACCAAAGGAGAAGATATGCATATATATACATTTTAGTTAAGATAGATTAAGGTAGCTGTAGTCAGTTTTGGTTAATTTTAAGTTTTATAGAAAACAGAAATTTTAATAGCACGTTTAGTTTTTTTAATCAATTTTTCTGAGCAGTACACTGAAGACAAATACACACTCACATAGCAAAATATTAAGTAGTCGAAAGACATAAGATAGGTATATATGTATGTATGTATGTACATACATAGAAATTGCTTATCTTAGAGTGCCCGCATAGGGACAATATGGTATCTAAAAATGTAATTATATATACATACATACGTGTATGTATGTAAGCTAGTTTAAGTCATTTTGTCTAGCGTAAGATAGTTATAAGATTGATATTAATAAAAATGATTTTTTAAATGTAAAAAGGAAGTATACGGATTCTAAACTTCCTTCATCCATCTAACTTTCGCGAAAATTGATGTTGACATGACGAGGTCCTTGCTGGGCAGTCAAACTTGATTTGGGGTGTATTTTGGGCAGATCTGTATTCAAACGATGTGAACGAGATACTCTGCTAGCTCGATTTACGGTCGGCTTATACGGTGGGTATTAGGCCTGATCTATTAAAAAGTATTTTCGCAGCTGAACTTCATCATTTTCTAATAAGACACATCCCAGTTTGCAGTTAATATGCTAGAGAAGACAGAAATTATATTCGCCAATCAATGGTTGAATATATTAACCAAATCAAATCTTCCTCAAGCAACATGCGCTCAATATGCCTTCATAGTACTTTTTCATTTGTAGCCTTAGCCATACTTTGTTGCCTGCTCGTAAAAAAGGAACCCCTCCAATAGACAGGTCCATTACAACGAAGACACTTCCGTTGCTTAGTCCACTTCTGTCGTGCAATTCTTAAATGACTTCGCCTACGTAAAGCCACGCGTGACCGGCCAACGGTCATCATTCATATACCCATCGTACTAGCCCATAATTAACAAAAAAAAAAACCACGGAACCCCTCTGGTCATGGTCCTGCGAATTATAATACCGAACAAGTACTCCTCACTTGTTGTCAGTTTGCCCGTTGCAGTCTCACATGACTTCATCGCACAATGGCCACCAATTGTAGAGCTCTACCACGTCTCTGTCTTACGCTGACGCATTCTATTGTTTGATTGCTACCGACAGACATGTACATTTCGCTTTGTAACTACCATACCATTATCCCTCGGATATTAACTTTATACACGTGTGCTCGGGAGCTAGCGATCACAATGAACGAAATGAAACAAGTAAAAAAACCGGCCAAGTGCGAGTCGGACTCGCGCACGAAGGGTTCCGTACTATTATGTATAAAAACGGCAAAAAAAGCATGTCTGTTGTATGGGAGCCCCATTTATACATATATTTATTATATTCTGTCAAAGTATTTGTTGTTAAAGCAGCAACAGAAATACATAATCAGTGACATTTTATTCTCACACCCTTAAATATGGGTGTTCCCCAAGGAGCAGTATTGGGCCCAATCCTTTTTCTAATTTATGTTAATTCGTTTTTCTTACAACCTTTTAAAGGCAAAATAACTGCCTTTGCTGATGAAACATCTCTTTTCCACTCAAACACTAACTTAATTGATAGTTTTGCAGATGTTAATAATGACCTAGATATGTTAAGGAGATGGTTTAATTATCATAAACTAATAATTAGCAACAAAACGAAGTACATGATATTTAATATCAATGGTAGAGTTTTCAGAGACCTACCCTTATATTATCATGCACCATTGTGTAATCGATTTGTTCTTGAAGATATAGTATTCAACAATCAAGAATGATTGAAAATTGCTTCTTGATTGAACACGTGGACAGTTTTAAATATTTAGGTGTTATATTGGACCAACAACTTTGTTGGAAAGACCATTCAATATATTTGAAACAGGAGGTGGCCGTGGTGCAGTGGTTAACATCATCGACCGCCGATCGGAAGGTCTATAGTTCAAATTCGCTTCATAGCCAAGTAAAAGTAATTCCTAAACGGATGATAAAAAGTATGCAACGCAGTTGTGAATGGAAAGTGACCAGACGTACTGCCTGCAGGCATAACACTCACAGTATATGGTCAACCGAAATTCATCCTCTGCGTATGCAATACTAAAGTGCTTGGAGGAATTACTACAGACTATAACCAACGCGGAATTTGGTCGGCTCTCGTCCTATCTGGGCCTAGGACAACCACCCCTGAGAGTAGTGAACGAACATCAACGACCCCAATCACTGCACTCCGTTCAGGTTGTGTGTGTCAACACATCATAAGAGAGAATATAAAAACTCTTGAACCTGCGCGAGTCTCTAAAAAAAAAAAAAAAAAAAAAACAAAAAAGTATCTAAATGGGGTTATAAGATAATTATTCCATCTCAGTATGCACTGCAATCTCTACCCGTTTTAAAATACTAAATGTATACTCGCACCGATATGGAACTAGCAAAAACATGTCCATGTCCGGAACTAAATGTATTATCGCACCGATATGGAACTAGCAAACCATGTCCATGTCCGGACCTGACATACATGTATGACATTCGTTCACGAAATGCGGTGCGGGCATTATATTCTTTCATTTCTTTTCTTCATTTCAGTTCAAGTGTGCTGTACAGTGTACACCAACTGTTCGAGCTTTATCGCCACATCTCCATACTTTTGGGTTTCTTAAAAACCACAGGGTATAAGTCATACCGTATGAGAAGCATGTTCGTTGCATTTATGTTTTTTTTTTTTTTTCGTTCTGTTCATATGTGATTGATGAATAAGGGTTGAATGGAACTATGGAACTCATTTCGTTCAATTTGCGGAACGAGAGGACATGTGTCCGAGAGAGGACATAGTTCCGTGAACTACCCAACTCTACTTCGTAATGTACATATGTATGTATGTATGTATACTTATACATAGCGTACAGATGTGTGAGTGTATGCACGTATGTGATGCGTATGCACGTATGTACGTATCGGTTCGTATGTGTGCAAGATCGCTTGCTCCTCTTGCTCACTTGCTCCTCTCCACCTGCCGCGACGTCGTGCGAAAGGGATGCTAGGCCAGCTGCGAGGACTGGTCGTGAGCAATGGCGCCACGCGATTGCCCTCACGCCGACTTACCCGCAGCAAGAATCACGAATTTGCTACGAGACTCGCGAAATATCCCACGCAAAAGAAAAAAAAAACACCGTAATCGTTTCCAATTCAATATGTCACAAATTTAATTTCCTTAACCTAACTTAATCTAGGTTTACAATCATTCCTTAAAACTACCCTACACCGTATGTCAATAAAAAAAAGTCGAAATAAATAAAAAAAAAATATATGTAAAATAAAAAAAAAAGGAATTCACTGTCCAAAAAAGTAAATAAACCGCAGCATGAGTATTCGAACAGTGGTACCGAAACTCCTCTGACCAACTACTTAGCCCGCATCACCGATCGCGACACGCAAATTTGTAATTTCAATACCTTATACAACGAACGTGATATCCGCGACCAACGTAGGCAATAGGACACACGGTACGGCCGCGTACCGGGAACTGCTTAAAACCGTACCGGAGTTCTTCCCCGAAGATCACTCTCCGAGTACTTCGCCGAAGATTTCTCTCCGAGTTCTTTGCCCACTCTCCCTCATGTGCTACTAGGAACACAAAAAAAAAAAAAAAGTTCTGACCTTCTCTGGGGGCCGAACTCCACTCGTTCGCGTGTCAAGTGCTGATCGTACCCTCAGGCTATCCGCTTTCTCTGAGTTTGATTTCCCAAAATGGATGACTACAAGCCGTTCACAAATGGGAACTGACCGAAAGATGACAACGAAAACCTTTCGAAACAATTTATTATTGGTTGTTTGTAATTATGTATATGTATAATTAATTTTGTTCTGTTTTTAGTATTTGTCGTGGTAGCGGCAACAGAAATACATCATCTGTGAAAATTTCAACTGTCTAACTATCACGGTTCATGAGATACAGCCTGGTGACAGACGGACGGACGGACGGACGGACGGACGGACGGACGGACGGACGGACGGACGGACGGACGGACAGCGAAGTCTTAGTAATAGGGTTCCGTTTTACCTTTGGGTACGGAACCCTAAAAAAAGAACTCCCCTGATCCAAGCATTGTCTACGTTCATCCATACCTATATGGACATCCTGTTCGCCATTCGCAAAAAAGGGGTGAACCTCGACAAACGTCATAGATACCAGTGTTGAGTTGATGAGCTACATCAGTCAAGGGTCGAATAGAGACAAAAAAACACAACCACAAAAAAGATTGGACTAATTAGGTTCCTTTAAGGCATCCCGTGCTGGTTAATTCCCACATACGTACATACATATGTTCCTGCTCGCACAATCGTACGTATGCTCCTGTACACACTCCACGTTTCAATATTGCCTTTAATGATCTCTAGTCGAATGGCATGCTGGTCCCCCAAGGAGCTCGTTTATAGCCAGCATCATCGCCCACAAAAATTTTCTCATTAGTATCGACTTGTTCTTCTTTTCCGTTTCGTTTATTGGTTTTTCTTTTATCCATTTCCCTTATTCTTCGATGTCGTCCTCACCATTGTATCGCAGTCCATCGACGTGCAATGTACCGGCGTTCATGTCCCACATTTGGTACGAACATCGCTTGTGCTTCACTCCCAAGAGTACAAGAAAACATGACTCAATCAGTCTAGGGTCTTGTCGAGGTAACCAGGCTGTGCTTTCAGAATTTCCTTTAAACCATCTCTCTATCTCTAGTGGCGCAACGGGGACGATTGTGTTTATTCTATTTCGAATCATTTTACTGCAAAACGGAGGAATAGATGAAGAAGGACGAATAGAGATTTCTCTAATTGTAGCGAGCTACATAGAATTACATCAAAGCGAAGAAGGGATGAAATAGAGTGTTGGTAGCCTGCGGTAGGATGTACGGAGCGACATTGTCCTAGTTCAGGTTCTTGCTGTAACAAATGGAAAAATCAAAATTCCCTTTTAATGATTTTCCAACATGTTTTCGATAAAAATAACCTTCAGGGACTTAAGAGTTGTCTAATTAAACCAAGTACTCTCTCACAGTTAATTATTGTTAATAGTTTTTCAGTTAAATTCGGTAATATGTAGTAAAGCAAATCGGACATCATTAGCTTCTGCTTATGCGGAGTCAATGAATTCTTAACCGGCGTTAACGAAACGGGCAAAACTCAAGCGCAAAACGACAATTGCACGGGTCACAGTGTGTGCGTGACAAATTCCTTTAGTGAACTACCACGATATTCATTAACCTTGAAACGTAGACTTAATGGTGTGAGCACTGCTGGCTTAACATTACCTTTAATGCTACGCTGAATGCGGTGTTATCTTATTGGGATGGTAAACTTGTATGTCTACTATTATAACGAAGGTAAATTGGCTCACCGTAATCCATGGTTTGTATAGCTCATCTCTATACACGCTGTTATATGCAGCATTGAAATCGACGAAGAGGTGGTGAGTGTCGATTTGGTATTCCTGCGTCTTCTCCACGATCTGCCGTAGCGTAAATATTTGGTCTGTTGTGGACTTACCTGGTCGGTTTCAGGCGTTCACACAATATGGCAGAGAAGATCTTATATGCGATGTTGAGGAGACTTATTCCTCTATAGTTGCCGCAGTTTTAGTGGTCTCCTTTTTTATGGACCGGGCAAACGATGCTGAGATTCCATTCGTCGGGCATGCATTCCTCGACCATACATGGCAAATGAGATGATGCATGCACCTTACCAGCTCATCTCCAGCCACCTTACGAAGCTCAGCAGACAGGTCGTCTGCGCCCGCGGCTTTATTCGGCTTAAGTCTTGATGTCGCTGTTTTGATTTCGTCTAGGTCGGGTGGATGGAATTCTCCTACATCGTCGTCCAATTCGAATGGCTAGATGGTAGCCTGTATATCATCGCCGTTATACAGTCTGCTGAAGTGGTGTTTTCAAATCCACAGCATCGACTGCGACTCTACTACCGGTTCTCCATTTGCATCCCTGCAGGCCGCCGCTCTGGCTTTGTAGCTATGGCATGTTCGTTTTACCTTATTGAAAAACTTACGGGCGTCATTCCTGCGGAAGCATCTCTCCATCTCCTCGATCTCACGCTGTCCGTGCTCTCTCTTGTTTCTTCTGAATAGCTGGGGTTCCTCTCTTCTCTTCTGCTCGTAGATTTCGCGAGCAGCTCTCGTCCGTCGTTGCAGCATGGCTTTATATGTCTCTTGTTTTGCCTCATGGGCTTGCTTCGATTGTTCATCGAACCAGGGGTTTCTAGGTCGTGGCGGTTTGAAACCCAGCACCTCTGAGGCAGCGTCTCTGACGGCGCTCTGGCAATGCGCCCATTCCTGCTCTATTGTTTGTGCTGCTGTGGGCGGTTTTTGACAGAGCTTGGAGGAGACATGATCGGCAAAGATTCTGGCAGTCTCTTGCAATCGTAGCTTTTTCGACGTCAAGCTTACGTAGTCCTACTCGACTCCTAAGCATTCTTGATATCCTCATTCGTACCTTGGCTACACCAAGGTGGTGGTCCCAGTTGATGTTGGCCCCTCGGAAGGTTCGTACGTCGAGAATACAGGAGGAGTGTCTGGCGTCGATCGCAATATGATCAATCTGGTTGGTGGTCGATTGATCACAAGACCGCCAGGTACCTTTGTGGATGTTGAGATGGTGGAATCGCGTGCTTGCTACAAGGAAGTTACGCCCCGCTAAATCCGTTGTCGGATGTGATGTTATGGAGGCTATGCTTTCCTATGATCTACTCAAATATGTCCTCTTTACCCAGTTTTGCATTAAAATCTCCTAAAACTATTTTTGTGTCGTAGCTGGGACATTGGGCAAAGGTTCTGTCTAGGAGATAGTAGAATTCTTCTTTGAGTTGATCGTCCCTTTCTTCTGTTGGGGCGTGAGCGCATATTAAGCTGATATTTCCAAATTTAGCTTTGATGCGGATTGTTATGAGGCGTTCGCTTATATCTTGGAAGTCTAAGAAGTTTTGTCGGAGTTTTCCTCTAATAACGAATCCTCACCCGAATAGAATGTCGCAGTTTTTCATCCGTCTTTTGCCTGGTCTATCCCATCGCACTTCTTGGAGTGCGGTTATATCTGCTTTATAGCAGTTGAGGGTTTGCTCCAATGGATCGCCTGCACCCGGTCTGTTAAGGGACTTCACATTCCAGGTCCAGACTCTCAAGTCCGTTAGTCGTTTGCAGGGGTCGTATATACTAGCCAAAACTCACATTCGGTAAGACAAATTCCAATCCGACTTAAAGTTGGGGGCTTCTGTGAGAGAAAAATATGGAGAAGAAAATAATGGACAAGTCTACAAACTATATTGAATTCTTCGCACTACATAAGTTCATGCAAAAATAATTACTTTCTTTTTAATACATTTATTGCCTATTTAATGTGAAACAAATGATTTGGAATTTTGCTGAAATTTTCTGTTGTCAACTGCCCATGTTCTCGCAAGTGCAATCGCGGGTTTGCTTTATGGAATCTAGTTTTTAAAGCATTGCCTTGTCACACCCTTTTGGTACTTAAGAAATCAATTGCATGGCTGCCTCCAATATGTACAACTTGGTATTTTTTCTTACCATTTTTAGGATGATTTCGTACATTTTGAGACTTCAGTGACACTTACACAGTGCTATTGTAAAGTGCTCTGATTGGAAGCCTCAGAAAATGTATTAACATCAAGGTGTTGCGAGACCAAATATATTCAGTTAGGACTTCATTCTATTATAGCGCAATCAGACTGTCACATTTGAATTCCATTACGGTTAATAAAACAGAACAAAGACGCAAATGCTATTGCATTAAGGTAACCATTGACGCAGTCTTACTTACTTACCTAGGTGGCGCTACAGTTCGGGATGCTAACTGTTTCCAGCGTCGCACGCCCAGTTGGTTAAGATCCTTTTCCACCTGTGTGCGCCACCTTAGATGCGGCCGTCCTCTGCCACGTCATCCCTCGGGTTTGAAGTCGGAGACTGTTTGGTTCGAAGCTGTGCTGTCCATTCGCTTTACATGGTTGAATTTGGTGACGTCGTACTAGATCGATGTTGCTGTGCATCGTGAGAGGACTCTACTTCTCAATCGCCTCTTGAGTTCGAAGAAAGCGATTGACAAGAGTTATTCTGCTTCTATTTTCAGCGCTGGTGAGTGGCAAAGGGCTTGCTACCCTTGAGCCACGAAATCCTTGACTACATCAAAGTTATAGCTGCCAGCTGATGTCCGTGTTGTGCGTCTTTCTTTGACGACAGCATGTATCTGGTTTTGCCCTCGTTTACCTCCAGACCCACTTTAGCTGCTTCTGCTTCAATGCTCACAAAAGCTTCATTGACATCTCGCTGCGTCCTCCCAATCACATCAATGTCATCAACGTATGCGAGCAATTGTGCAAGCTTGAAGTAGATCGTGCCTCTTGTATTGGCCAGTGTATCCCGCACGATCGTTTCAAGGATGATGTTTAAAAAACCACATAACAGTGCACCGCCCTGTCTGAATCCTTTTTGGACATCGAAGGTTTCGATTAACTCCTTGTCGACCTTAATGGAGCAGTGGTAATTCCCAATTATCATCCTGCACAACCTGAGGAGTTTGGCAGGGAAGTCAAAACATAACATGGCTTTATATATCTCTCCCTATAGACACTGTTATATGCGGTTTTAAAATCGACGAAAAGATGGTGTTTGTCTTCCTGAAATGCATGGGTCTTCCCCAAGATCTGTCATAGAGCGAATATTTTGTATATCGTGGATTTTCCGGACCTGAAGTCACATTGATATCAAATTGTCCACGAATGGTTTCAGGCATGCAGCACGGCAGAGAAGATCTTATTACCCTGTAATTAGCGCAGTTATAGGGGTCTCATTTTTTATGACCGGGTAAACGATACCGAAATTCCACTCATGGGGCAAGCTTTCTTCCGACCATATCTTACGGAGGAGCTGGTGCATGTTCCTAACCAACACATCTCAAGCTAATTTAAATAGCTCGGCAGGCAGGCCATCTGCGCCAGCAGCTTCATTAGACTCCAGTTTTGATATCGCTATCTTAACCTCGTCTAAGTCTGGTGGACGGGATTCTCTCCCATCTTCGTCTAGTGTGAGTGGTGCGTTCTGTCTGACAGCGGCATCTGGACCATCTTCATCGTTATACAGTCCGCAGGAATAGTCTTTCCACATTCTCAGCATCGACTGTGATTCAATTTTGCTAGTCCTACTCGACTCCGCAGTGTTTGCGCATACGTACCTTGGGTGCAACAAGACAATGATCCGAGTCAATATTGGCTCCTCGGAAAGTTCGGACATCCAAAATTCTAGAGGAGAGCCTGGCGTGGATCGACGGATTTGATTAACAGATTAACAGAACGCCGTCGGTCCCCTTGTGGATATTGAGATGTAGGAATCGTATGCTAGCTACTATGAGGTTACGCCCCGTTACAAAGTTTATTAGCCTGAATACGTTTTGGCCATGGTGTCGTGTAGGCTGTGCTTTCCTACGACTCGTTAAAAGATATCCTCCTTACCCAGCTTCGCGTTGAAATCTCCCAGAACAATATTGGTTTCATAGCTGGGACATTGAGCGTATGTTCTATCTAGGAGGTCATAGATGTCATCTTTGACTTTGTCGCCTTTTCTTCTATGGGGGCGTGAACGCATATCGAGCTGATGCACTCGCTCACATGTTGGAAGCTCCACATCCAAATAGGCGTTGTTTGTTCTCCTTGTAACAATTTTCGTAGTTTATATGTATGTATGTATGCATGTTGGCGTTACAGTCCATGAAGGACCTGAGCCGAGCTTCTCTTTCAATCACCCATGTTGTGTGTGGTTTCATTTTCCCATAGGTGAAAGGGACCTACAGTTTATTGCCGGTTCCGAACGGCGAATTTCGAGAAGCTTTTCAAGACAATTTTACTACAGGAGGTTTTGTCAGAGCCCCGCTGAGGAGAAACACCGTGAAAAACACGTTCGATGACATGGCTGTGTCGAGATTCGATCCCGTGTCATCGGCGTCAGAGGCCAACACACTACCCACTGCGCAACGGTGCTCTCGTTTTCGTAGTATATGTCAAGGATTTTCATCCTCTTTTTACCCGGTCCATCCCAATGTATGTACATCTTTTAGTGTAGTAATGTCTGCTTTATAGCAACACCCGGTCTCTTAAGGGACCTAAAATACCAGGTACAGAATCGATACTTCTGTTCATTTATGCGCTTGCGGGGGTCGTCAACATGTAGTCCGTTCGTTAAATCCGAGGCTTGTGGTTCTCTCTGAGTTTCAAATGTTTTGCGGTTACGGCTTACTGGGCCGTAACCCAACCGACTTAAACTATTTTTCTGGCCAAAGAAACTCGCCATTCGCTCTTCTCCATCCGTAGTTTCCAGAGGAAATTACCAGATGGTACCACGAGGAGGTGGGGATAGGACTTACTAACAGAGCCGGAAGGTGTTCGTCTGCGGTTGTTCTTCTCGCCTTTTAACAGGCCAGCATCCGTCGGATAGATGCTACCCTTTATTAGTCCTTTATTAGTCCTTTGCCATCCTTTGACACAGTCATATCTTACTATATTTCTGTTGAGCCACACTGTTATTGAAAAGGACAGATGAGAATATGATGGTAAACAACGACAAAGAAGAAACCCAGAGTCTACATGGAAAATGTCAAGGTTGTCATATGTAGATTCCAAAACAGCGCTTTTGCAGGTTGAATGTATTGGTAAAATAACTCATAAAAGAGCTATATCGTATAAGGGAGCCGTCATTCGTACTGCTTAAAAACTAACTTAGCTTATGTAACGAGAGCCATCGACCTTTTCACCGTACTGTTGCGGAGACACAAACCGACAGTTAAGTTCGAATTTCGCTGTCGGAGTTCGAAAGCTCTCTTGAAGCGGAGATTGGAATGATGTCAACTGTCAACAGTGTAATGCTAATTGTCAGAGCGTTCTAGAGATTTCCGAAGGGGAACTTCCGACGGCGAACATTCCAGAAGGTGGACCGAGAGTTATATAAGCGCGAACACTCGCCCTCGGCATACATTCAGTTTGTGGAATTGAACAGCGCGGGTTACGTCGGCACTTGACACCCGAAGTCGTGTGAACGTGTCGGCGACCGAACTTCCCACCTTTCGGGAGACTTCGACGAAATTTGAACATGCATATTCGCACTTCTCTAAGTCGTGAGAAATGCGAACGGAAATGCACAAGTATCATGTAACATTATATCAGCTAGAAATAAGAAACAGAAATAAATTTTCCTAAAATGTAAAAATATTTGAAAAAATAAAGGCATTCGCAATCGAGCCGCGAACAAATAGACTTGTCCAATTGCTTTTCTCGGTTTTTTTAAAAACTCTGTACGGGCAAGCTATTACGAAACTGGCGCAGTCGTGTAGTTCCGAAGTCCAAAGACTTTAGAATCGAACAAACTAAACGTTCAAACGAACAATTTAAACGTAAAATTTAATATAATTACTCTCTAAAGAGAATACTTTCCCGTGTAGTTCCGAAGTCCAAAGACTTTAGAATTGAACAAAGTGAACGCTACAACGAAAAAGTTAAGTGTAAAAGTTAGTATAACTACTCTCTAAAGAGAATACATTCCCGTGTAGTTTTCGAGTCTAAAGACAGTAAAATCAAACATTTCTGTGAAAAAGAAATCTAAATCAAATCAGACACATTTGCGGAGTTAATTCGGTATTATTTTAAAAAGAAAATATTCACGAAAGTTAGCATATTGTGATAAAGTAAAACCAAAAATGGCAAACGACGACCAACAGGCAAATTTATCAATGGACGAAATCCTAAAGGAATCGTCGCGAATCAGGGAATTTCGAGGGAATTCCGACGACTACTCACTTTCATCATTCATCAGAAAAGTGGAAATTTTCATCCCATGTTATGAAAATTCACCGTTGGAGAGGTACTTTCTTCAAAGGCACGTCATAAACAAGATCCAAGAACCAGCACTACAGACAATAAGGACACTAGGAACCAACCCATCTTGGCACCAAATAAAGGACATCTTAATAAGAAGTTATGGCATAAGGGAAAGTTATCACTCACTCTATCACAAGGCGCTGTCACTCAAAAATTTTAATGTAAGTGAATATTACAATAAACTAAAAGATATATTAGACCAATTAAACTGCAAATACGAATTCGATACTGCAAAACCCGTAGAATTTAGTCACAGTAGTAACGAAAAAATGATTTTGAAAACATTCCTTAATGGTTTAGATGCGAACTTAGCTAGTATAATTTTGAGTTGGACAACAGAAAGTCTTAGGGAAGCCTACTATATTTTAGAAGAATCAGGCGTACTAACTAAATATCAACAAAAACCAAACACTAACAACTATCGTAGAACAGTAGACCATCGAGGTGACAACAAAAGATACGAACCTAATGGTACACATAATACTAACAACCAGGAACAGCCCAGAAAGGCCTAGTTTTAATAATAATAATTATAATAGACAAAATAACACTAGACCAACGCCAACGTATCAAAATAATAACAGACAGGTATCAGGACAATTTAGGAACAACTACTCAGGTCAATACAGGAATCAAAGAACCTTTAACAATTCAGCTCAAATTAGAAACAATTCTCCTGATGCAATGAGTGTGGATCATATCCAAGAAGAAGTACATTTTCTCTTAGCACACCAAAACAAGATTTACCGATAGTACTACTTACTATCGGGAATGAAAAGATCCGTTGTCTTATAGACAGAGGATCTTCGACCACATTACTTAACAAGACAAAACTTACACCATACAAAAGAATACCCTTAGAAAACAAACTCTCTTTTAACACTCTTTCCGGACAAACCATAATTGAAACAGAAATCATTACACGCCTCCCTAATGAATTCAATGAAAACGCTTTCATGAGTTGGAAATTAGCAGAGTTTAGGAACAAAGATTTCGACGCTATCATTGGGCAAAATTTACTTAAACCAATGCAAGCTATCATAAATCTACACGAAAATTATATAGAAATCAATAATCAAAAATTGTACTTTTGCAACTCTCCCATATTTTCATACGACGACATAAATAGTCTCGAACAATCAGAAGGCTCATTAGAAACATATTTTAGAAAAGATCTGAATTCTGAAGAATCGTATAAGCTAAAAAGTCTACTAGAGAAAAACAGCGATCTGTTCTACAGAGAAGGGGAACCACTTACTCATACAAACGAAATTAATCACGAGATAATTACTACAACAGACCGACCAATATTCTCCAAAATGTATAGATACCCTCAAATTCATGAAGAGGAGATAAATAGACAAATAAAAGACATGCTATCCCAAGGCTTAATAAAAGAAAGCAATTCCCCGTACAACAGTCCACTGTGGATTGTTCCCAAGAAAGCTGATAGTTCTGGCGCAAAAAAGTTCCGTATAGTCATTGACTATAGAAAACTCAATGAGGTGACAGTCAATGACAAATTTCCCATTCCTAATATTGAAACAATATTAGAAAAGCTAGGACGCTCTCAATACTTCACAACTCTAGATCTGGCAAAGGGGTTCCACCAGATATTGGTGAAAGAATGTGATAGGAAAAAAACAGCCTTTTCCACTCCCCTAGGGCACTACGAATACGTCAGAATGCGTTTCGGGCTGAAAAACGCGCCCGCCACTTTTCAAAGGCTGATTAACTCTATTCTGAGGGAGTATATAAACCACATTTGCGTCGTCTACCTCGACGACATTCTAATTTTCAGTACTAGTCTAGAGGAACATGTCAGCAGTGTCCAAAAAATTTTCAACAAACTCAGGGAACACAATCTAAAAATCCAACCTGATAAATGTAAATTTTTCGCCAGGGAAACCGAATTTCTTGGCCATGTCTTGACAACTGAAGGTGTAAAACCTAACATGTCGAAAATTTCAGCTGTCCAAAAACTAGTACTTCCTAAAACTCCCAAACAAACAAAATCCTTTTTGGGTATAACAGGCTACTATAGGAAATTCATTAAGGATTATGCCAAGATAGCCCAACCCTTAACAAAATACTTGAAAAAGAATGCGAAATTAAATGTCAAAGACCCTCTCTACATCAACGCATTTGAAAAACTTAAGCTTATTCTTACTGACCCACCGGTTTTAAAATATCCAGATTTTGAAAAAAAATTCAAGTTGATTACAGACGCTAGCGACGTAGCAATCGGAGCCGTCCTAACGCAAGATGGACATCCAATTTGCTACTCCAGCAGGACTCTCAACGAACATGAGAAAAAATATTCTGCTACAGAGAAAGAACTTCTGGCAATAGTCTGGGCAGTGAATTACTATAGACCATACATTTATGGCAGACCTTTCGATCTGATGACAGATCATCAACCCCTTAAGTGGCTGCAAGCCTAAGACAAAGGAAAAGACATTAACCCTAGACTTCAAAGATGGCTATTGAAATTGGGCGAATACAACATTAATAATGATTATATAAAAGGTAAGGAAAATGCGGCAGCTGACTTCTTAAGCCGAATAAACCCAGACACTGGAGAAATAAATATTATAGACACATCCTCAGAAAATATAGAACAAGACATCCCAGATAGAGATAATGCAAGCTTAGCAAATACCATACATTCGCAAATAGAAGATGGAAATGATCATTTTCCATTATTGGATACCGTAGTGAATCGATTTTATACGCAAATAATCCTAACTAATAATAAATCCAGGGAAATTGAAATAATTAACAATAAAAGGAAGATCTATATCAGTGCTAGCGATATTAATTCCAATAGTCTTGACGATATATTCAGAAGATTTATCAAAAATAGAGGAAGAATAGGTATATACTCAGATCTTACAGAACACGAGTACAATGTAGTTCAGCAAAAACTCATCGAGCTGTTCAGCGTTAATAAAAACATAAAATTTTTTAAATGCGCCTATCAAGCAAAAGATATAACAAGCGAGGACGAAGCTTTCAAACAAATAGAAAGTCTTAAAAAACTCATAGAAGGTCTTAAAAAACTCATATATTTCAAAAATCTTAAGGAACTTATTCAAAAATACATAAATAATTGTGACACTTGCACCAGAGCTAAATACGATAGAAATCCTATTAAGAGAAAATTTGAATCTACAGATACGCCATCAGACATTAATCAGACAGTACATTCAGATATTTATATTAATAGTAAAAATTATTTTATCACATTTATTGACAAATTTTCTAAGCATGCCGTAATATTTCATTTGGAAGACAGGAGTAGTATAACGATTAAAGAAAAATTAAGATTATATTTCTCAATCAAAGGTAAACCAAAATTAATAGTATCCGACAATGAGTTTAACAACACCAATATTAAAGACTTCTTGAGAGAAGAAAACATCCAGATACACTTTTCGAAACCTAATAGCCACACCGGAAATTCAGACGTAGAAAGACTTCATAATACCATAGGAGAAAAAATGCGTATTTTATCAGCGGAAAAATCGCAACTAACTACTATCGAAAAAATGTATAAATGTGTAGAATGGTATAATAACTCCGTCCACTCCACCACCAAATTCAAACCATGGCAAGTACAAGAAGGCAGAATAGACAGGAATATTATTAGAGAAAATACTCAGACAAAAAAAGAACATACTATATCACGAAGAAACGAAAAAAGGGAAGATTATCAGGAAACTAGGGAATTAGGTTACGTCAAAAACTACAAAGCACTTAGGCATAAAGAACAACCTAGATATAGAAAACTTGCTCTTTCTAATGTACATACATCTAACATTAAACGACCCCACAAATTTACAGATCAACTATGCATTCATGATATTACTAACGACACTGACGATAGGGCAAACAATTGACAGAATCACAACAACTAACGGATACGCTGAAATCAACATGGGACGAACAGAAATAATCAAGGACACAAAGACGATACTACATATTATTAATACATTTGAACTAAGACAAACCATTAATTCCATTGAGGATAGCATAAAAAGATTACATGTAGGTAACGACCCAACTATAAGAAAAGAATTAGAAACGATTTACTCAAAAATAACAGCAATTGAGCTAAGTAGAAGAAAAAACAGAGGACTAATGAATTTGGTAGGAACAGCACAAAAATGGCTATTCGGCACTATGGACGACAATGACCGACTAGAAATAACAGACCATATGAGAGTAGTAGAAGAAATGATGATGTAGTAAATAATGTTAACAAACAAATTGAAATTAACTCCCTTTTTAACGAAAGCATAAATACTCTTAGACATATCATAGAGACCGATAGGAAACAATTAAGTCAGTCATACGCAGAGTTAACACATAATGAAAAACAAATTGTACTACAACAATTTAAAATAAATCAAACATTGAAACTAAGAATCTTAACAGAAAAACTGGACCAAATCATTGATAGCATAGCACTTATTAAACATGGACTAGTACACCCAAGTATGTTAACGGCGGAAGAAATAGAAAAGATAGGACTAGATGTTTACCAACTAAAAAATATAAAAGTAGGACTCTTAAGATATGACGAACATAAATTAATTTTTGCATTAAAAATACCAAATTCATATAAACTTGTAGACTATAAATTAATCACGGCGATGCCAACAGAAAACATGTTGGAAATAATGATGAATGATCAGTATATTGTAGAAATTAACAACACAAAATATAAATATGATAAAGAGATCCAATACGAAAATGAACTAGAACCAATAAGCAATTGTATTACTAAAAATAATTGTAAACTAAACGAAAATAGAATAATAGAAATGAAAAAATTAGACGATAGCACTATAATTTGTAAAAATATGCACCACACAGAATTAATAAACCAATGTGACGATAGAAAAATAAAATTAAATGGAAACTATTTGGAAACTATTAATAACTGTTCTATTCAAATTTTAAATGAAACATTTTGTAACAATAATCTAGAATTTATAGATCGATTTCTATATTCGGAAGAGGTAACATATAACTTTACGAAAGAACCAAAATTTGCAGACATTGAAGAAAAGAATTTTGTAAACCTAAAGCATATTAAATTATTAAAGTTCCACACCAATGTACACTATTTCACAAGCTCCACTGTATTCTGTATCGTAATGATAATTGTATTAATCATTTTAAACCTAATACGAAAAAATAAGAATCTGAAAATATCAATCAAAACACTTAATCAGAAAATGCCTGCTTTAAATAAAATTCAGGAGAATTCTACTCTAAGGGGGGGAGAGGTTACGTCGGCACTTGACACCCGAAGTCGTGTGAACGTGTCGACGACCGAACTTCCCACCTTTCGGGAGACTTCGACGAAATTTGAACATGCATATTCGCACTTCTCTAAGTCGTGAGAAATGCGAACGGAAATGAACAAGTATCATGTAACATTATATCAGCTAGAAATAAGAAACAGAAATAAATTTTCCCAAAATGTAAAAATATTTGAAAAAATAAAGGCATTCGCAATCGAGCCGCGAACAAATAAACTTGTCCAATTGCTTTTCTCGGTTTTTTTAAAAACTCTGAACGGGCAAGCTATTACGAAACTCGCGTGACAAGTCGGTGTGATCAAACAGTGTGAAAATAAATGCTTTCAATAAAGGTTTGCTTGTGTAATAAAGTTTAAAGTGCACAGATAATTGATCTGTGGTGAAACAAGAAAAGTGTGTGTACTTTAATTCGGATAAAAAGGACAATTGTAGTTTATCGCAATCCAGTGGTGCGAACCCTATTTGGTGTGGGATTGAATATTTCGTAACATTTGGTGTCAGAAATGGGATTGCGAGTAAACGAGGAAACGTTTATTCATAGTGTGAATTCGACTATTAAAAGTGAATTATTAAAAGAGTGAGAAAATGGTGAAATTGGAAAAGTTGACCATTGAACAACTGAAAAGAGAGCTGGATGCTCGGGAATTATCCACAGTGGGAAGTAAAGCCAACCTGGTGGAGAGACTGCGATCAGCGTTGCAGGAAGAAGGTGTCGACTGGGAGAGTTACGATTTCGGGGTGGAGAAGCCGTCGACACCCACTGAGCCAGCGTTCGATAGACAGCACATTCTCGCGGCTCTGAATGCTATGAGCCAGAAATTAGATCAAAAGCTGGAGGAAAATTCCGTTGCCGTAAGTAGAAGGTTGGAGGAAAATTCCGTTGACGTAAGTAGAAAATTGGAGAAAAATTCCACTTCTCTGAGTAAGAAACTGGAGGGAAATTCAACTTCCATAAGCCAGAAACTGGAGGCGACCGTAGATCAGAAGTTGGAGGAAAATTCCGTTGCCGTAAGTAGAAAGTTGGAGGAAAATTCCACTTCCCTGGGCCAGAAGCTGGAGACTTTAGAAGGGATGCTAGAGAACAATCGAGAAAGCCTAAGAAACATCCAGCAGACAGTCAGCGATCGATTCCAGGACGTCGAAGAAAGAATCGAGACATTAGAATCGCGGTTCGACAAGAAGGTTCTAGATCTCGAGAATAATCAAGAAAAGAGAATCAAGACACTAGAATCGAGGTTCGACAGGAAGGTTTTAGATCTCGAAAATAATCAAGAAAAGATAATCGAGACACTGGAATCGAGGTTGGACAAGAAGGTTCTGGAACTCGAGAAAACTGTTCAGAACGTTCAACATCAAGGAATAGTTGTTCCGACTGCAGCGTCGAAATTCACAGCTCCCAACTTCGACGGCACGAGTGTGTTTAACATCTTTAAACTTCAGTTCGAGACAACAGCGGAACGGAATCAATGGGGAGAAGAAAACCGCATGGCCGCCCTAGTCATTTCGCTTAAAGGCGAAGGAGCCGATGTACTACAGACCATCTCGGAGACCCTGAGAAAAAACTACACAGCCATATGGGAAGCTCTTCATCGAAGATACGGCAGTGAGCACATGCAGGAGATGCACAAGCTGGAACTTAAAAGACGCAAGCCGCGTGGAAACGAGACCATCCAACAGTATGCTGCCGACATCGAGAGGCTATCTCATCTAGCCTACGCGGATGTTCCAGCCGATGTGGTGGAGAAACTGAAAACGGATTACTTCATCCGAGGGCTAAGAGACCCCGATACGCAACGGAGCCTGATTTTTCTGCCGAAGACATCTTTCAAGGAGACAGTTGCCAGCGCTCCCGCATGCGAAACATCGCTCTTGATATGCCGACCTTCCATCAAACTACGGCGCATATCTCAAGACCAGGATAGTTCCAGAACAACAACGGCGAGTAGATGTGGTTTATTCCGGGTAGATGCTACATTGCTACATCTTTTTTTTTTTTTTTTTAGAAACTCGCGCGGGTTCAAGAGTTTTTATTTATATATTCTCTTATGATGTGCCTATAGACACACAACCTGAACGGAGTGCATGGGTTTGGCTCGTTGATGTTCGTTCACTACTCCCAGGGGAGGACGAGAGCCGACCAAATACCGAGTGGGTTATAGTCCGTACTAATTCGTTCGAGCGCTTTAATATTGCATACGCATAGGATGAAATTCAGTCGACCATATACTGTGAGTGTTATGCCTGCAGCAGTACGTCTGGTCACTTTCCATTCACAACTGCGTTGCATACTTTTTGTCCTTATAGGAATTACTTTTCTTGGCTATGAAGCAAATTTGAACTATAGACCTTCCGCTCGGCGGTCGATGATGTTAATCACTGCACCACGGCCACCCCCAAGGACAGGAAGGGGGTGGCCCCTGCGACCAGCAGGGGCATATTGCGAGAAACTGCCGTCTGCGAAGAAAGCGTTCGAGGTCTAGTTCGCCAAAAACAGACCATGGGAGTGAACGCGACCGTGGAGGTGCAAAAGGTGCACCTAACAATCCGTTAAACTAAAACGAGTCAGTGCAGAGGGGCATGCGCTGGCTCCCACTTTGGAGTACCCCAGCATCCTCGTATCCCGAATCTGTAGGGGTGCAACCAGCTTGATCATCGAGGGAACGATGGACGGGCGACGATATCTGCTGACGCTGGACACGGGCGCAATTCATTCAGTCATCCGAAGCGGATTGGTTTCTGACATCGAACCATTTTTCGAGGTAAGGCTTCGTACAGTAACTGGTGAGAAGGCGGAAGTTAAGGGAAAGGTCCAGAAAAGAATTACGATGGGTACGGTCGAGTTTCGGCATGATTTCATCGTTGCGGACATTACTGATGACATCATAATCGGCGTCGACTTCATGATCAGGCATGGCTTCACATTGGACCTCAACCGAAAAGTGATGAAGTATGGCAACTTGGAGCTCCCATTAACATTGGATAATGGACAGGGTAACAAGGCGAATAGTCGTACAAGCGCGCCAAACAGTTCCTCCGAATGCAGAAGCTGTGGTTTGGGCAAAGATAGAAGAAGATGCGGGGACAAGCCGAATGTGGGTGGTCGAACCCGACAAAAGAAATTGACCCAGCGATATATGTAGTTGTTGGAAGGGCTCTCGTGGAACCCGGACAAGACCAATTGTTCCAGTACGAGTCCTGAATCCTGCTGTAACACCTAGGACAATACACAAGGGAACAACGACCACTCAATGCCAAGAAGCTACCGCCGTTATGAACTGCGAAGATAAGAAACACCGGGAAATCCAGAAAAACAAACCGTTCTTGAAAACAATGGCCAGAGATTGGACGCAACATCTAGTGGAGAAGCAAAAAAGTAAAGCACTCTCCCTGCTTCGTAGATATTGTACAGTTTTTGCAAATGGTAAGAACTGTGGAAGAACATCAATTGTGAAGCACAGAATAGACACAGGAGACTCTAGACAGATCCGGCAACAACCGAGGAGGGTACCTTTGGCGAAAGAAGGAGAGGTGATCAAACTAATCGACGAGATGGAAAAGGAGAGCGTGATCGGACCATCTGCAAGCCCATGGAGTTCGCCAGTAGTGCTAATTAAGAAGAAGGATGGAAGCACCCGATTCTGCGTGGGCTATAGGAAGCTGAACGAGGTCACGAAGAAGGACAGCTATCCTTCTTCTACTACTGCACTACTGATTCTTCACTTATTTCTCGAAACAGGAAGTATAAGCCAATAAAACCTTGGATGACTTTTAATTTATTACACCAAATTAGAAAAAATGGAAATTTGCATTAAAGTGTAGAAAATATCGAGATAACTTAAGACTAAAGAAATACTATAACAGATTATGTAAGGACATTGATAAAAAAGTAATGGATACGCGCAATAATTATTATACCCAAACGATGCTTAATGCAAAAGGTAACAGCAAAAAAGAATGGAAAATTGTTGATGAAATCTTAGGCAAAAATCGTCAGTCGAAATCAATAGATGATGTAGAAGTCGATGGAGTACGTTTATCTGAAGCTGGTAGTATAGCTAACCTTTTTAATGAGTACTTCATTCAAGTCTCTGATAGCCTAAAACCTTCCATAGTACGGAAAAGCTCTTGTAATTGTTCATATTCAGTGCTTGCGGATAAAGTACAATCAAACAGCTTCCTTTTTTCTCCTATCACTTCTGAAGAAGTCTTTAAGCTTATAATGTCTCAAAAAAATAAAAGTTCGTGTACAAGTGATGGCATTACCAATATACTTCTAAAGAAAATTGTATTTAATATATCTGATATACTGTGCTATCTTTTTAATCTAAGTGTATATAACGGCTGTTTTCCACAATCTTTAAAGTGCGCGGAAGTTATACCTCTTTTCAAAAAAGGAAATCACAGAGACATTAATAATTATCGTCCAATATCACTACTTCCGACCTTTTCGAAACTGTTTGAGAAACTTATGAAATCGCGCATAATTTCATTCTTAGATCGTCAATCCTTTTTCTCAATCAAACAATTTGGTTTTAGATCTAAAAAATCGACGGAAGATGCGATTTTAATGTTGTGTTCAAAATTGTATGACGGATTTAATTGCTCGAAACCTTCTATGGCGCTTCTTATCGATATGTCTAAAGCTTTTGATTTGGTAGATCACAGTCTGCTTTTACATAAATTGTATGCTTCCGGTATTAGAGGATTTGTACTAGAATGGTTCTATTCGTATCTCAAAGATAGGAAGCAAATAGTAAAAATAAATGGGGTCTTCAGCAATTCTCGTATTATTAAAAATGGTGTCCCTCAGGGTTCTGTCCTTGGTCCTCTGTTGTTTTTAGTGTTTATAAATTCACTCTTCCAATCAATCTTTTAATGGCCAACCGATCGCATTTGCAGATGATATTGCTTTTACATACCAAGAACTGAATTTATTTACCTGTGTTGCCAGTATAAATGAAGATGTTTGTAAGCTAAGACAGTGGTTTGCTCTGCACAAACTAGTAATCAGCAATAAAACCAAACTAATGTCTTTTAAAATGATAGGCAATACTCATATTGATCCGTGCTCGATATTTCACGCACATGACTGCAAAAAGTTTAGTTTACCTGTTCATAGTTGTGGTCTGACAAACTATAATGATGATTCTGATAAATGTTTTATAATTGAATCCGTTAGTGAATATAAGTATTTGGGTGTTTTAATCGATTCAAACTTGAATTGGAAAGCTCACATACGAGCTACCATATCGAATATGATGCTGGCAATACGAAAGATGTATCATTTAAAACCATACTGTTCTAAGCAAGTACTGTCTATGATCTATTTTGCATTGGCAAACTCAAAACTGCAATATGGTATTACAAGTTGGGGAGGGGCTTATGATAACACTTTTGAACCCTTATTTAAAACACAAAAATGTTTAATTAGAATAATTTGTGGCAAAAATCGTTCAACTCATTGTTGGCCACTTTTTAAAGACTTAAACATTCTTCCCTTAAGACATCTTTACATATTTAAAGTTCTTAGAGAATTTTTTAAGCGCAGTGGAAACATTTTGAATAGGACATCAAATTATTACTGCTTACGTGTCAATAATCAAGCTTTTGTAAATGTACCCGTTGCATATAAAACCAAATTTGAAAATTTTTTTACTGTAACTGCTCCTAGATGTTTTAATAAACTACCTATTGTGATAAGACAAACTAATCATTTTCATGTATTTCTAAAAAAAGTAAAGGATTGGCTATTCAATATTGACTATGTTAGCATACAATCTATATATCGATGTAAGCATTAAACTTCAACTACCCGTATTTTCTCAACTTACGCAGTCTTAACAGTCGCTTTGAAATTTCTTTATGTAATATCTATGTATATCTTTCCTCGCTCGTATTATGTTGTATCTACCCCACATGTTATATTATTTGATATTACCTTAGTATGTTTTGTATTGTATAATTATTAAATCATTCGCCACTAACTTCATTAGTTATAGAATGATTATCTTCTTCCAATAACTTGGATTATGTAATGAATTAATTGTAAAATAGATTAAGTTGGAATGAATGAATAAAATGAAATGAAATGACTTGCAAAGCGGATACTGGCAAATAGGGCTTGACCAGCAAGACAAGGAAAAGGCCGCGTTCACCGCCGGGGGAGAGTTGTGGCAATTCTCTGTGATGCCCTTCGGTCTTTGCAATGCGCCAGCCACCTTCGAAAGACTAATGAACCGGATACTAAGAGGACTTCACTGGAGGACTTGCCTTGTCTATCTGGATGACATAATTGTCATGGGCAAGAATTTCGACGATCACCTTAAGAGGCTTGAAGAGCTACTGGAACGTATTCAAGCAGCCGGACTGAAATTAAGCCCGAAGAAATGTTCGCTCTTCCAGAACGAGGTGAAGTACTTGGGACATGTGGTGACTGCAGAAGGAGTCCACACAGATAAAGAGAAAATCTCCGCGGTTAAGGAATGGCCGCGGCCGAAGATTCTCCATGAGTTAAGAACATTCCTGTAATATGTTACAGGCGATTCGTCCCAGGATTTGCAAACGTCGCCAGCAGTTTGCACGAGCTCACCAAAAAGAATCGGCCATTCAAGTGGGAGAAGCCACAGGAGGAAGCGTTCATTCACCTGAAGGAATTGCTCTGCAGTGCGCGAATTCTTACATATTCTGTCCCGGGAGAAAAGTTTATTTTGGACACCGATGCGAGCGGACATGGAATCGGAGGAGTATTCTCTCAAATGATTGACGGGCGAGAACGGGTCTTCGCTTACTACAGTAGGATCCTATCGAAGCCGGAGAGGAACTACTGTGTAACTAGGAGGGAGCTTCTAGCCGTGGTCAAGCTTTTCATCTTAAGACGGGCCACGCAGCATTGAGGTGGTTGCTGCAGTTCAAAAACCTGGAAGGCCAGCTTGCTAGATGGATAGAGAGAATCCAGAGTTATGACATCAGTATCGAACACCGGAAGGGAAGTAGTCATGAAAATGCGGATGCATCATCGAGGCGACCTGGCGATGTTGAATGCAAACATTGTTCACGTGCCGAAACCAAGGAACAGGTCGCCGACATCCGTCGTTTCCATGTGCTGCCCGAAGATTCCTGGACTTTCGAGAAGGTCGGAAGAAAGCAGCGAGAAGATAGGGATCTGGCAGTCATCATCGACTACCAAGAACGAGGTTTTCGACCAACTTGGCAACAAATATCCAGTGAAAGCCCAATCGTGAAACCTTTCTGGGCTCAATGGCAGAGATTGAAGCTGAAGAACGGTTGCCTCTACCGCAGTTGGGAAAGTGAGGACGGGAACATTGTAAACGATTTGCTGGTAATTCCAAAGGGACAAATCGACGAGGTCATCCGAGAATACCACGAGGGACCAAGTGGGGGTCATCTTGGTGTTAACAAGATGGTAGAAAAGATCAAGGACCATTCTACTGGGTAGGATGCCATGAGTCGGTCACAAATTCCATTCGCAGGTGTGAACAGTGTGCGAAGGCAAAGGGTCCAGTCGAGGAAATATGCAGCAGTACAAAGTTGGAGCACCGTTCGAAAGTATCGCCATGGACATCGCAGGCCCATTCCCAACGAGCAACGCTGGAAACATATACGCGCTGGTGGTGATCGATTACTTCAGCAAGTGGCCTGAGGTGTTTTGCATCCCGAACCAAGAAGCCAAAACCGTTTCAGACGCATTCGTAAATAACTGGGTTACGCGTTATGGAGTACCAATTTAACTCCACTCAGACCAAGGAAGGAACTTCAAGTCGTCGGTGTTCAAAGAACTCTGCGACATGCTAGGTATCAGAAAGACGCGGACAACACCATTACACCCACAATCTGATGGCATGGTCGAAATATTCAACCAGACAATGAAGGAATACTTGAGAAAACTGGTCGTTGTAGATCAGAAGGACTGGGATGAACATCTTCCCCTTTTCTTAATGGCGTACCGTTCGGCTCAGCACAATTCTACGGCAAAAACACCAACTGAAGCTATTTTTGGAACTGATCTCCGACTTCGGCGTGGTACTACCGACAACTAGCGGCAGGGAGAACTTCGTAACCGAAAAGAAGGAACGGCTGAACTCCATCCATCAGTTCATCCGGGAGCGACTGAACTTGGTCAGCGATAAAATGAAGGCGCGATACGACTTGAGGGCGAATACTTCAGGATTCGGCACCGGACAATTGGTATTGCTGTACAACCCACAACGAAAAAAAAGGTTTCTGCCCCAAATTGCAATCAGCCTGGGACGGACCATATGAGGTCATCAAAAAGCTCAATGACGTGGTATACCGAATACAGCAGACGGGAAACAGACGGGCGAAGTATAAGAATGTCCACGTGGAGAGGTTAGCGCCATATTACGGCGAAGGATCCAATCGCTTGTTCGAGGACGAACAAGTTTAGGAGGAGGGCAGTGTTGCGGAGACACGAACTAACGGTTGAGTTCGAATTTCGCTGTCGAACTTCGAAAGCTCTCTTGAAGCGTAGATTGGAATGATGTCAACTGTCAACGGTGTAATGCTAATTGTCAGAGCGTTCTAGAGATTTCCGAAGGGGAACTTCCGACGGCGAACATTCCAGAAGGTGGACCGAGAGCTATATAAGCGCGAACGCTCGCCCTCGGCATACATTCAGTTTGTGGAATTGAACAGCGCGTGACAAGTCGGTGTGATCAAACAGTGTGAAAATAAATGCTTTCAATAAAGGTTTGCTTGTGTAATAAAGTTTAAAGTGGATAGTATTGGATAATAAAGAAAAGTGGTGAAGCTGCACAGATAATTGATCTGTGGTGAAACAAGAAAAGTGTGTGTTTTAATTCGGATAAAAAGGACAATTGTAGTTTATCGCAATCCAGTGGTATGATCCCTATCAGTAACAGTACTTTTATCCTTCTCAATTGCTAGTATGAAATACTGGTTGGTTGTACTTCTCCCTTTCTTAAGGTTCCATACCCAAAGGTAAAACTGAACCCTATTACTAAGCCTTCGCTGTCCGTCCGTCTGTCACCAGGCTGTATCTCATGAACCGTGATAGTTAGAGAGTTGTAAATTTCACAGATGATGCATTTCTGTTGCCACTACCACGACAAATACTAAAAACAGAACAAAATGAATATTTAAGGGGGGCTCCCATACAACAGACATGATTTTCATCTTAAAAATCCCCACATACTGAACTAAGGTTACTCGACAATATCCCACAACCAGTAGCAAACTGGTCTCTTTTGTGTCTTTGATGAATTAATCCTAGCTGCAAACCTTTTTCCCATATTTCCCATTATTGCTATTCACCTTTTCACATCGTTGCTGTCAAGTAAGATAATTGATTTGAATTCAATGGACACTTTGATGATCAACTATATCTCATCATGAAGATTTTTGATTATTAAAGTAATATGCCGATAACCTGCCTGCAACCGAGATCTGTCATCATACAAAAAATGTTATTTAATGTGATGACTGATGAGGTAAGATACATAGTCTCTTTCATATTCATATATACACATGGTACGGAACCCTTCGTGCGCGAGTCCGACTCGCACTTGGCCGATTTTTTTCAATACTCTGTAATATTGATAGTTTCAAGCAGATCGTAAGTATGTATGTATATGAGACATGGATCCATTAACTACGACTTCTTTGCTAAGATATTATCTCTTCTTGCCTACGAATTGCAAATTCTGAATATCGAACAAAACGAAACTTCTGTTAAAACTAACTAGTGAAAACAGCCCAATTAATCCCAATTTGCCCCACTAAGTGTTAGACGATGGAACAGTAGTTGAGCCTGAGTGCTTCAACGAATAGGGTAGTCACTAGCTTTATTGTTTTTGATTCTTTTCTTTTGAATTGTAAGAATCAAATGAGTACTGATGTAGATTCAGACAAGTGAGCCTTTTGATTGAAACCACACAATTAATACGAATACCATATTAAATCACATCTTAAAATCATTATACTGAATCGTAGGTTTATCCTATAGAAATTACTCTTTTATCAAGGCCAACCCTCAGGCAATCGAATAGCGGCGTTAATTAGAAATTTTCCTAGAGGTAATCACTTTAGCATCTAAGCTGCTAGTCTATTCCAGTCAACACATTTTCATTCCTTACATGAAGCCTCCACAAAACTGCATTGACCGCATCATCACGGTCGTCGCTGCCGTCTTCTTCAGGCTCTGGCATTGCAGTATTCCACCCTAAAGCAGTTTTTGCAACGCGCGCTGAATCTCTAGAGCTGTAATTCCAGCAGTATCTGAGAATTTCCTGTTCTCTGCGGGTAGGAGAACTGTAAGCAGATACATATATGTACATAGTAGGATCCCTCGTTTAAAGTGTAAATACCTCATGGTGCTGAAAATGATGAATACAGCAATGCCCTTCAATAGCGGTATACACTTTACCCTTCGTATCCGGATCTAACGTACGAGTAGCAATTTGAAATTCAACAGTGAATTATCACCCCGAAGGCTTCATCAGAACAGGGAAAGGACAACACACTCACATTCGTACATGGCAAACATATGAATAAAAATGAAGAAACAACGTTGGCGTTTCTATTGTGCACCTCCACCATCATCACTGCAAGACGTTACTAGCTACAAGATCTAATGTCATTTAAAATACCTCTAGACGGGTGTTCTACTCTTGTTCCGTATTCACTTAAGCGAACCCTAATCGTGGCAGAGGAGCAAGTGGCACGTCATAACACACGCAGGTTGAAATGCTCGAGGTCGTACATTCTGCTTGTCTTATACCTTGTTGCATCCGTATGAACTTCAGTGCCATGCCGTCGACTAACCGTTGGCTGTGTCATCCCTACGCTTCAATGAACACCGTACGAACGCCGAAGAATAACAGGTGTATTCACCGATGTGTATACGAATGAATTTTCCAAGGGAGTACCATGATCGAGCCTATATAGAAGGATGACATATGCTCCTGCTGTTATTGCTACCTGTGTGCATTGGCACGTGGTGACGGTGAGATTGAGGTGTAACGTGCATCTTCAAGGTGCTATGACGGGAATGATGTACGATCTAATGCCCGTGTACTGCTGCTATTGGCATTAATTGTTCTTGCTCGCAATTGTTATCTGTGTGAGGCAAATTAGAGTGTGTGGGTGGAAAAACCGCAGAAATATGTACATACCTTGGGGCATGGAAAAGGCGGTTATAGGGATATTTTCGAACGAATTTCCATTCGGCAAATACTCGTAACCGTTGGTTTTGAAATTAAGTGGCTGCGTAATAAGTGGTTGAATTGTGGGGTGCTGGTTGGCGAAATGGGAATGCAATGGTGTCGGTATGGCATTTGACAGGTGTAAGGTAGTTGGTAGCGAGGTAAATGGTTTTATACTATCGGTTGAAGGAAGATCTGTGACTGATATTGCAGATCTACTGCACAAAAATGTACATACATACATACGGGTGGGCCAAATACAAGTTTCTTTTTAAAAATGCAATAAAATTAACAAAATTAATTTTTTTACATGTCTTATGGCTTTTTTAGTTAGAACAAACCTTCCAATTAATTACCAAATAAAACGTTGTTTAAGCGGCTGCCTTGGCTGGCTTCGCAGTAGCACATTCTCCCACTTCAATTTTCCAAGACCTTGTTGACGGTTTCGGACTGTAGCTCACGGACTGCTTGGACTATATAGGCCCTAACTGCTTGAGTCGTTTCCGAAATATTGGAGTAACATCGGTCCTTCACGGTTTCCGACAAAAAAAGTCCAAAGGGATCAAATCCGAGGCGGCCGATTGGCATCGCCAAGGCGGCTGATAACACGACTTGGGAATTTGGTGCGCAAAAAATCGATTGTGGCATGGCACGCCATCCTGCATGAACCAAGGCTCGTTGAAATCCATGTCTTCAATTCCAGTAAAAAAAAAAAAAAAGACGGTTAACATGGCTTGTAACGCCCATCGTTGTCCGAAAAGTTGTTGCCAGCCTTATTTTCAAAGGAAAATGGTTCAATGATGCCACCACTCCACAATCCGCACGAAACTGTCACTCTCTGTGGATGCATTGGCTTCTCGACAATCATGTGCGGGTTTTCCGAGCCCCAGATGTGGCAATTTTGTTTGTTAACGTAGCAGCCGAGATGAAAATACGCCTCGTCAGAAAAGATGATTTTTCGTTGCTCTAAGGCCCGAACTGTGAAGCGATAAAGAAGCGGATGGTCGCGCACCTTCAATAGCTGAGTCAATTGAGAATAATCCGAGATCCTTGTGCAGAATTTTCCTCAGGCTAATGCGTGAAATGTTGAGCTGTTGAGATCGGTGGCGAGTTGATGTTCGTGAATTGAGTCTCACGCTCTCGGCCACAGCAGTCAGATTCTCATCTGTGCGCACCACACGACGACGGGGACTATGAATGTTGTCCACTAGCATACCTGTCTCACGAACTTTTTTGCACAAACTTGCATACAGCAGTCGCTATGCCGAAAACATGGCATCGAATCCCGACAACAGCCATGTTACCTATTGCATGTGTTTTTCACGGTGCTTCTCCTCATCGGGGTACTGTCAAAACCCCTAGGCATAATTGTCATGAAAAGCTTTTCGAAATTCGCCGTTCGGAATCGGCCATAAGCTGTAGGTCCCTTTCACCTATGGGAAAATAAGTCACAGATAACATGGGTGATAGCTTAGGTTCTCCGGAGCTGTAACGTCATATTCATACATATGTACATAAATCTGAAACGAAACTGCGTATCGGTTAGCTGCTATCACATTCAACGGTCTTTATCAGACTATCAGTGAATATCACTAGACTAAAGGTCGTATTCTACGAGTATCCTTATCGCAATATACTCGTATGCCCGTCCCATACACTATAATCTAATCAGATATTACCATTCTCCAAACTCAGCGCGTGCCACAGGTACCAATTATAGATTAATTTACCAATTCTATTGGTTTTATTCTGGCTATTCCATTTCAGTTCTTCCTTTGATATCGTTGTCCTCCGCGCAAAATATTCCTCCCTCGGGGAACTCTATTTAATTCGTTCGAAGATCGTCAGTCGTAGTATAGAATCGACGCCCGTCACTGCTTTCATCGATTTGACAACTTGCTGACACAACCTTCACCAACTAACAACTTCGCCTCTAATGCTAGGTCCGAGTACATCTAGTAATTGCTCAATTCGCTCCATTCATTGCCCGTCTGTGGTATTCACGTATATCCTCATCGGCCTTTCAAATTGAATGTCCCCCCAAGAATAAAATAGCTGGCTTATCACCTATAAATAAAATCACCACTGTAGGTCGGTTAGTTGTCTCATCGATATCAAACTACCCTTGGGATAGTGAGTTGGAGAGCTAGAATTTTAATCATTATCTGCATACATACCTGAGCGTCACTCATGTCCGTCAGGTGGGTTGTAAGCAGGGATCAGGGATAATGATAGTTGTAGGTGTGCAACGATTGACGTTACCAAGTCATCATATCACAACTTGTTCCATCAACTTGGCCGACCAATGTCAAGTGCGTACATACCACGAGGTAATGGAAATACCCATTTGCTGTATAAGCATAACAACAACAATGAGTGGGAGTTATCGAAGCGTAAAAGTCAGTTACTCTACCGCCATTCGCATCGGGTTCAAATGTCCGTTGAAGACAAGAAGGGGCTTGGGTTTCTTCGTTTTTGACTTATCGCCTTACCTTATTTTATAGCGGGAAGTAGTTGTGGTAGAAAGGAAGGAAATAGAAGACGGATGTACGTGAGAAGATAGTAGAACGGAGGAATGCATACAAACCTTGTTGCTTACGCGTATTGTTGGCATACTACATATTTGTGTAGAGTTTCGTGGAGCCTTTTGTTAAAAATGGTAATGATTCGCATGTGAGAGTTGCCACTTGTTTAAAATGAAATAGTACTTCCTCGTACAAAAAGTTAATAAGACATGTATGCCATTATATATATTGATAGTATTATCAAATGGTTAGCCATATTTAAGACGTTTTCAAGTAATGTCCAACAGATTCTGAGCTTCACGCGTCTTTCAACTTCATTGCTGATAAATCTTTTTCTATCCTGGCCTGGCCTATTAAATTCTTCAAGAAGTGTTTTGAATATTGATTAATTTATTTCGTCCATTGCGAAGAAACAGCTTACTGGCTATTGTTTATACTGATTGAACAATTTCTTTTTTCACCAGACTTATCGTAGTAATCGCAGTTCATTGTTTTTCCCTTTTAAAGATAAGCAATGCAAAATATGCTAAATGGGTTTTTCATTCTATTATCCTTTTACGATATCATTTTGACTGCTTCATCATCGCCTTGAGTGTGACGTATTCATATTACGTTTTTCCTTATGAATGAATGAATTGTTGCTATTGACCTTCACCATGAGTAAATAAATAAATAATTTTCACAAGGTTTTTTTCGAAATCGTGAATAATCGAGGTACTCCGTTTCCATAAGGTTTTCGGTTAGTTATGCTTTCAGTTAATGGTTATTATACGAATATATACAATTTTGGGATGGCAAAGGACTAACAAAGGCCTCGTAGGGGTAGCATCTATCCGACGGATGCTGGCCTGCTAAAAAG